>OX031070.1:10305672-11555672 GCA_943736015.1 Tridacna crocea
TTATCCAACCAGAGAAGCTTTAAGGAAATCAGAATGGATACCAGCAGCCAATCAGAGAACACCTAAGAAATTCAACAGCCAATCAGAGAGCTTCAAAATATTTCAAAAATGGCGCCAAAATTTATCGATAAAAAAAATACAGTGAAAAAAACGGCATAAAAGTGGATTGAAAGTCTTCTTTAAAGGCTGCTGTGCAGTCCTTGCCTGATTTCACTGAAAATGGGCAAATATTTAAGAAAATAGGGGAGCAGAATACCGTGCTTTGGTCTTTTCAAGCCCCTTGCAAGAATTACTTCCCTTTAACCCTCGATGCACCCCCCCCCCCCTCCTCCTCCCCAGCCCTTAACTTGATTTGCTTTTCTAACTCAGCCCACAATAAATGCTGCACATTGAAACTTTCAATAAGCCAAAGGGATCAATGTACAGTGTAAAAAAAAAAAAAAAAGAAAAATGCCCAGAAATTAATGCAAGAATTACTTCCCTTTAACCCTCGATGCACCCAACACCCCCCTCCCCAGCCTTTAACTGGATTTGCTTTTCTAACTCAGCCCACAATAAATGCTGCATATTGGAACTTTCAATAAGCTAAAGTGATCTATGTACAGTGTAAAAAAAAAAAAAACCGCCCAGAAATTAATGCAAGAATTACTTCCCTTTAACCCTCGATTCACCCAACCCCCCCCCACCCCCAGCCCTTAACTGGATTTGCTTTTCTAACTCAGCCCACAATAAATGCTGCACATTGAAACTTTCAATAAGCCAAAGTGATCAATGTACAGTGTAAAAAAAAACACCCAGAAATTAATGTGACAAGTGGCTAAAAAAAGACTGAAAACTCTTTCAGTTGCTTCCTATTGCATAAATCAAACAAAGCCAACTGAAGTGTAATTGTTCTTATCTCTTCAAACCGCAACAAGAAACCCAGTTATGTTGACTATGTGCCAGTTACGCTCATGCGAAAACCTCAGAAATTAATGCGACAAGTGGCTAAAAAAAGACTGAAAACTCTCATATATCAAACAAAGGCAACTGAAGTGTAATTTTTCCAATCTCTTCAAACCGCAACAAGAAACCCAGTTACGTTGACTACCGTCTCATAGGTGCCAGTTACGCTTATGCGAAAACCCCAGAAAATAATGCAACAAGTGGCTAAAAAAAGACTGAAGGCTCTTTCAGTAGCAACTGCTTCTTACTGCATAAATCAAACAAAAGGAGCTAAATTTTTAATGTATATTTTTTTTCTCTAATCTCTTTATACTGTGACGACAAATCCATTTACGTTGACTGCCGTCTCAAAGGTGCCGGTTAAGTATCCGCGAAAATGCAAAAAATCCACTTACGGAACATTTCATAGCTTAATAAATCAGACATAGGCAATTTAATTTCTAATATCTGTTTTTTATTTCTGCAATCTTTATTTACCATGACAACAAACCCTTTTAGGTTGTCTGTTGTCTCGCAGGTGCCACTTACGTATCCGCAAAAACATGAAAAATCGACCTATGGAATATTTTATAGCAGACGACAACTGTTGCTTGAGTCAATTATAGGGATTTTTCTTTTTCTTTTTCTCTCACTAGGGCCATTGATTTGGTTATGATGACCATCTGACCCATACGTGACTGTTACGTGCTGCGCATAAAATCGTAAAATCAACTTCGACACTTTCGGAGGCAGCTGATACCTGTCGTAAAAAATCAAAGAAAGGTAAACAAAAATTTTCCCTGTTTTCTTACCAGGGTCACGAAAACATTGAACCAATTTAGACGACCACGTGAGTCAAAAGTCAATTTTATGTTTAATCGCTGCACAAAATATAAAATTCAGAAGCAACCATTTGCTGTTGCGAAAACTTTTTCCGACAAAAAAAATCATGTTCCTGTTTGAAGAATTTAGAAGTAGGCCATAGAGACACAATAAGATGTAAGAATAACTAAAAATCAATTGCTTCCTTTATAGGGTAGAAAACATTGTGGGAAAAGGAGAAAATGCTGGTAACCTGCATTGTCTACTTTCCTCAGATTATTTTCAAAAGCCTTCTTTAAAAGGCGTCATTGTGTGGTAAAAGGTTAATAATTATCCAATCAGAGAAGCTTTAAGGAAATCAGAATGGATACCAGCAGCCAATCAGAGAACACCTAAGAAATTCAACAGCCAATCAGAGAGCTTCAAAATATTTCAAAAATGGCGCCAAAATTTATCGATAAAAAATACAGTGAAAAAAACGGCATAAAAGTGGATTGAAAGTCTTCTTTAAAGGCTGCTGTGCAGTCCTTGCCTGATTTCACTGAAAATGGGCAAATATTTAAGAAAATAGGGGAGCAGAATACCGTGCTTTGGTCTTTTCAAGCCCCTTGCAAGAATTACTTCCCTTTAACCCTCGATGCACCCCCCCCCTCCTCCTCCCCAGCCCTTAACTTGATTTGCTTTTCTAACTCAGCCCACAATAAATGCTGCACATTGAAACTTTCAATAAGCCAAAGGGATCAATGTACAGTGTAAAAAAAAAAAAGAAAAATGCCCAGAAATTAATGCAAGAATTACTTCCCTTTAACCCTCGATGCACCCAACACCCCCCTCCCCAGCCTTTAACTGGATTTGCTTTTCTAACTCAGCCCACAATAAATGCTGCATATTGGAACTTTCAATAAGCTAAAGTGATCTATGTACAGTGTAAAAAAAAAAAAACCGCCCAGAAATTAATGCAAGAATTACTTCCCTTTAACCCTCGATTCACCCAACCCCCCCCCACCCCCAGCCCTTAACTGGATTTGATTTTCTAACTCAGCCCACAATAAATGCTGCACATTGAAACTTTCAATAAGCCAAAGTGATCAATGTACAGTGTAAAAAAAAACACCCAGAAATTAATGTGACAAGTGGCTAAAAAAAGACTGAAAACTCTTTCAGTTGCTTCCTATTGCATAAATCAAACAAAGCCAACTGAAGTGTAATTGTTCTTATCTCTTCAAACCGCAACAAGAAACCCAGTTATGTTGACTATGTGCCAGTTACGCTCATGCGAAAACCTCAGAAATTAATGCGACAAGTGGCTAAAAAAAGACTGAAAACTCTCATATATCAAACAAAGGCAACTGAAGTGTAATTTTTCCAATCTCTTCAAACCGCAACAAGAAACCCAGTTACGTTGACTACCGTCTCATAGGTGCCAGTTACGCTTATGCGAAAACCCCAGAAAATAATGCAACAAGTGGCTAAAAAAAGACTGAAGGCTCTTTCAGTAGCAACTGCTTCTTACTGCATAAATCAAACAAAAGGAGCTAAATTTTTAATGTATATTTTTTTTCTCTAATCTCTTTATACTGTGACGACAAATCCATTTACGTTGACTGCCGTCTCAAAGGTGCCGGTTAAGTATCCGCGAAAATGCAAAAAATGCACTTACGGAACATTTCATAGCTTAATAAATCAGACATAGGCAATTTAATTTCTAATATCTGTTTTTTATTTCTGCAATCTTTATTTACCATGACAACAAACCCTTTTAGGTTGTCTGTTGTCTCGCAGGTGCCACTTACGTATCCGCAAAAACATGAAAAATCGACCTATGGAATATTTTATAGCAGACGACAACTGTTGCTTGAGTCAATTATAGGGATTTTTCTTTTTCTTTTTCTCTCACTAGGGCCATTGATTTGGTTATGATGACCATCTGACCCATACGTGACTGTTACGTGCTGCGCATAAAATCGTAAAATCAACTTCGACACTTTCGGAGGCAGCTGATACCTGTCGTAAAAAATCAAAGAAAGGTAAACAAAAATTTTCCCTGTTTTCTTACCAGGGTCACGAAAACATTGAACCAATTTAGACGACCACGTGAGTCAAAAGTCAATTTTATGTTTAATCGCTGCACAAAATATAAAATTCAGAAGCAACCATTTGCTGTTGCGAAAACTTTTTCCGACAAAAAAAATCATGTTCCTGTTTGAAGAATTTAGAAGTAGGCCATAGAGACACAATAAGATGTAAGAATAACTAAAAATCAATTGCTTCCTTTATAGGGTAGAAAACATTGTGGGAAAAGGAGAAAATGCTGGTAACCTGCATTGTCTACTTTCCTCAGATTATTTTCAAAAGCCTTCTTTAAAAGGCGTCATTGTGTGGTAAAAGGTTAATAATTATCCAATCAGAGAAGCTTTAAGGAAATCAGAATGGATACCAGCAGCCAATCAGAGAACACCTAAGAAATTCAACAGCCAATCAGAGAGCTTCAAAATATTTCAAAAATGGCGCCAAAATTTATCGATAAAAAATACAGTGAAAAAAACGGCATAAAAGTGGATTGAAAGTCTTCTTTAAAGGCTGCTGTGCAGTCCTTGCCTGATTTCACTGAAAATGGGCAAATATTTAAGAAAATAGGGGAGCAGAATACCGTGCTTTGGTCTTTTCAAGCCCCTTGCAAGAATTACTTCCCTTTAACCCTCGATGCACCCCCCCCTCCTCCTCCCCAGCCCTTAACTTGATTTGCTTTTCTAACTCAGCCCACAATAAATGCTGCACATTGAAACTTTCAATAAGCCAAAGGGATCAATGTACAGTGTAAAAAAAAAAAAAAAAAGAAAAATGCCCAGAAATTAATGCAAGAATTACTTCCCTTTAACCCTCGATGCACCCAACACCCCCCTCCCCAGCCTTTAACTGGATTTGCTTTTCTAACTCAGCCCACAATAAATGCTGCATATTGGAACTTTCAATAAGCTAAAGTGATCTATGTACAGTGTAAAAAAAAAAAAAACGCCCAGAAATTAATGCAAGAATTACTTCCCTTTAACCCTCGATTCACCCAACCCCCCCACCCCCAGCCCTTAACTGGATTTGCTTTTCTAACTCAGCCCACAATAAATGCTGCACATTGAAACTTTCAATAAGCCAAAGTGATCAATGTACAGTGTAAAAAAAAACACCCAGAAATTAATGTGACAAGTGGCTAAAAAAAGACTGAAAACTCTTTCAGTTGCTTCCTATTGCATAAATCAAACAAAGCCAACTGAAGTGTAATTGTTCTTATCTCTTCAAACCGCAACAAGAAACCCAGTTATGTTGACTATGTGCCAGTTACGCTCATGCGAAAACCTCAGAAATTAATGCGACAAGTGGCTAAAAAAAGACTGAAAACTCTCATATATCAAACAAAGGCAACTGAAGTGTAATTTTTCCAATCTCTTCAAACCGCAACAAGAAACCCAGTTACGTTGACTACCGTCTCATAGGTGCCAGTTACGCTTATGCGAAAACCCCAGAAAATAATGCAACAAGTGGCTAAAAAAAGACTGAAGGCTCTTTCAGTAGCAACTGCTTCTTACTGCATAAATCAAACAAAAGGAGCTAAATTTTTAATGTATATTTTTTTTCTCTAATCTCTTTATACTGTGACGACAAATCCATTTACGTTGACTGCCGTCTCAAAGGTGCCGGTTAAGTATCCGCGAAAATGCAAAAAATCCACTTACGGAACATTTCATAGCTTAATAAATCAGACATAGGCAATTTAATTTCTAATATCTGTTCTTTATTTCTGCAATCCTTATTTACCATGACAACAAACCCTTTTAGGTTGTCTGTTGTCTCGCAAGTGCCACTTACGTATCCGCAAAAACATGAAAAATCGACCTATGGAATATTTTATAGCAGACGACAACTGTTGCTTGAGTCAATTATAGGGATTTTTCTTTTTCTTTTTCTCTCACTAGGGCCATTGATTTGGTTATGATGACCATCTGACCCATACGTGACTGTTACGTGCTGCGCATAAAATCGTAAAATCAACTTCGACACTTTCGGAGGCAGCTGATACCTGTCGTAAAAAATCAAAGAAAGGTAAACAAAAATTTTCCCTGTTTTCTTACCAGGGTCACGAAAACATTGAACCAATTTAGACGACCACGTGAGTCAAAAGTCAATTTTATGTTTAATCGCTGCACAAAATATAAAATTCAGAAGCAACCATTTGCTGTTGCGAAAACTTTTTCCGACAAAAAAAATCATGTTCCTGTTTGAAGAATTTAGAAGTAGGCCATAGAGACACAATAAGATGTAAGAATAACTAAAAATCAATTGCTTCCTTTATAGGGTAGAAAACATTGTGGGAAAAGGAGAAAATGCTGGTAACCTGCATTGTCTACTTTCCTCAGATTATTTTCAAAAGCCTTCTTTAAAAGGCGTCATTGTGTGGTAAAAGGTTAATAATTATCCAATCAGAGAAGCTTTAAGGAAATCAGAATGGATACCAGCAGCCAATCAGAGAACACCTAAGAAATTCAACAGCCAATCAGAGAGCTTCAAAATATTTCAAAAATGGCGCCAAAATTTATCGATAAAAAATACAGTGAAAAAAACGGCATAAAAGTGGATTGAAAGTCTTCTTTAAAGGCTGCTGTGCAGTCCTTGCCTGATTTCACTGAAAATGGGCAAATATTTAAGAAAATAGGGGAGCAGAATACCGTGCTTTGGTCTTTTCAAGCCCCTTGCAAGAATTACTTCCCTTTAACCCTCGATGCACCCCCCCCCTCCTCCTCCCCAGCCCTTAACTTGATTTGCTTTTCTAACTCAGCACAATATAAATGCTGCACATTGAAACTTTCAATAAGCCAAAGGGATCAATGTACAGTGTAAAAAAAAAAAAAAAAAGAAAAATGCCCAGAAATTAATGCAAGAATTACTTCCCTTTAACCCTCGATGCACCCAACACCCCCCTCCCCAGCCTTTAACTGGATTTGCTTTTCTAACTCAGCCCACAATAAATGCTGCATATTGGAACTTTCAATAAGCTAAAGTGATCTATGTACAGTGTAAAAAAAAAAAAAACGCCCAGAAATTAATGCAAGAATTACTTCCCTTTAACCCTCGATTCACCCAACCCCCCCACCCCCAGCCCTTAACTGGATTTGCTTTTCTAACTCAGCCCACAATAAATGCTGCACATTGAAACTTTCAATAAGCCAAAGTGATCAATGTACAGTGTAAAAAAAAACACCCAGAAATTAATGTGACAAGTGGCTAAAAAAAGACTGAAAACTCTTTCAGTTGCTTCCTATTGCATAAATCAAACAAAGCCAACTGAAGTGTAATTGTTCTTATCTCTTCAAACCGCAACAAGAAACCCAGTTATGTTGACTATGTGCCAGTTACGCTCATGCGAAAACCTCAGAAATTAATGCGACAAGTGGCTAAAAAAAGACTGAAAACTCTCATATATCAAACAAAGGCAACTGAAGTGTAATTTTTCCAATCTCTTCAAACCGCAACAAGAAACCCAGTTACGTTGACTACCGTCTCATAGGTGCCAGTTACGCTTATGCGAAAACCCCAGAAAATAATGCAACAAGTGGCTAAAAAAAGACTGAAGGCTCTTTCAGTAGCAACTGCTTCTTACTGCATAAATCAAACAAAAGGAGCTAAATTTTTAATGTATATTTTTTTTCTCTAATCTCTTTATACTGTGACGACAAATCCATTTACGTTGACTGCCGTCTCAAAGGTGCCGGTTAAGTATCCGCGAAAATGCAAAAAATCCACTTACGGAACATTTCATAGCTTAATAAATCAGACATAGGCAATTTAATTTCTAATATCTGTTTTTTATTTCTGCAATCTTTATTTACCATGACAACAAACCCTTTTAGGTTGTCTGTTGTCTCGCAGGTGCCACTTACGTATCCGCAAAAACATGAAAAATCGACCTATGGAATATTTTATAGCAGACGACAACTGTTGCTTGAGTCAATTATAGGGATTTTTCTTTTTCTTTTTCTCTCACTAGGGCCATTGATTTGGTTATGATGACCATCTGACCCATACGTGACTGTTACGTGCTGCGCATAAAATCGTAAAATCAACTTCGACACTTTCGGAGGCAGCTGATACCTGTCGTAAAAAATCAAAGAAAGGTAAACAAAAATTTTCCCTGTTTTCTTACCAGGGTCACGAAAACATTGAACCAATTTAGACGACCACGTGAGTCAAAAGTCAATTTTATGTTTAATCGCTGCACAAAATATAAAATTCAGAAGCAACCATTTGCTGTTGCGAAAACTTTTTCCGACAAAAAAAATCATGTTCCTGTTTGAAGAATTTAGAAGTAGGCCATCGAGACACAATAAGATGTAAGAATAACTAAAAATCAATTGCTTCCTTTATAGGGTAGAAAACATTGTGGGAAAAGGAGAAAATGCTGGTAACCTGCATTGTCTACTTTCCTCAGATTATTTTCAAAAGCCTTCTTTAAAAGGCGTCATTGTGTGGTAAAAGGTTAATAATTATCCAATCAGAGAAGCTTTAAGGAAATCAGAATGGATACCAGCAGCCAATCAGAGAACACCTAAGAAATTCAACAGCCAATCAGAGAGCTTCAAAATATTTCAAAAATGGCGCCAAAATTTATCGATAAAAAATACAGTGAAAAAAACGGCATAAAAGTGGATTGAAAGTCTTCTTTAAAGGCTGCTGTGCAGTCCTTGCCTGATTTCACTGAAAATGGGCAAATATTTAAGAAAATAGGGGAGCAGAATACCGTGCTTTGGTCTTTTCAAGCCCCTTGCAAGAATTACTTCCCTTTAACCCTCGATGCACCCCCCCCTCCTCCTCCCCAGCCCTTAACTTGATTTGCTTTTCTAACTCAGCCCACAATAAATGCTGCACATTGAAACTTTCAATAAGCCAAAGGGATCAATGTACAGTGTAAAAAAAAAAAAAAAAGAAAAATGCCCAGAAATTAATGCAAGAATTACTTCCCTTTAACCCTCGATGCACCCAACACCCCCCTCCCCAGCCTTTAACTGGATTTGCTTTTCTAACTCAGCCCACAATAAATGCTGCATATTGGAACTTTCAATAAGCTAAAGTGATCTATGTACAGTGTAAAAAAAAAAAAAACCGCCCAGAAATTAATGCAAGAATTACTTCCCTTTAACCCTCGATTCACCCAACCCCCCCCCACCCCCAGCCCTTAACTGGATTTGCTTTTCTAACTCAGCCCACAATAAATGCTGCACATTGAAACTTTCAATAAGCCAAAGTGATCAATGTACAGTGTAAAAAGAAAACACCCAGAAATTAATGTGACAAGTGGCTAAAAAAAGACTGAAAACTCTTTCAGTTGCTTCCTATTGCATAAATCAAACAAAGCCAACTGAAGTGTAATTGTTCTTATCTCTTCAAACCGCAACAAGAAACCCAGTTATGTTGACTATGTGCCAGTTACGCTCATGCGAAAACCTCAGAAATTAATGCGACAAGTGGCTAAAAAAAGACTGAAAACTCTCATATATCAAACAAAGGCAACTGAAGTGTAATTTTTCCAATCTCTTCAAACCGCAACAAGAAACCCAGTTACGTTGACTACCGTCTCATAGGTGCCAGTTACGCTTATGCGAAAACCCCAGAAAATAATGCAACAAGTGGCTAAAAAAAGACTGAAGGCTCTTTCAGTAGCAACTGCTTCTTACTGCATAAATCAAACAAAAGGAGCTAAATTTTTAATGTATATTTTTTTTCTCTAATCTCTTTATACTGTGACGACAAATCCATTTACGTTGACTGCCGTCTCAAAGGTGCCGGTTAAGTATCCGCGAAAATGCAAAAAATCCACTTACGGAACATTTCATAGCTTAATAAATCAGACATAGGCAATTTAATTTCTAATATCTGTTTTTTATTTCTGCAATCTTTATTTACCATGACAACAAACCCTTTTAGGTTGTCTGTTGTCTCGCAGGTGCCACTTACGTATCCGCAAAAACATGAAAAATCGACCTATGGAATATTTTATAGCAGACGACAACTGTTGCTTGAGTCAATTATAGGGATTTTTCTTTTTCTTTTTCTCTCACTAGGGCCATTGATTTGGTTATGATGACCATCTGACCCATACGTGACTGTTACGTGCTGCGCATAAAATCGTAAAATCAACTTCGACACTTTCGGAGGCAGCTGATACCTGTCGTAAAAAATCAAAGAAAGGTAAACAAAAATTTTCCCTGTTTTCTTACCAGGGTCACGAAAACATTGAACCAATTTAGACGACCACGTGAGTCAAAAGTCAATTTTATGTTTAATCGCTGCACAAAATATAAAATTCAGAAGCAACCATTTGCTGTTGCGAAAACTTTTTCCGACAAAAAAAATCATGTTCCTGTTTGAAGAATTTAGAAGTAGGCCATCGAGACACAATAAGATGTAAGAATAACTAAAAATCAATTGCTTCCTTTATAGGGTAGAAAACATTGTGGGAAAAGGAGAAAATGCTGGTAACCTGCATTGTCTACTTTCCTCAGATTATTTTCAAAAGCCTTCTTTAAAAGGCGTCATTGTGTGGTAAAAGGTTAATAATTATCCAATCAGAGAAGCTTTAAGGAAATCAGAATGGATACCAGCAGCCAATCAGAGAACACCTAAGAAATTCAACAGCCAATCAGAGAGCTTCAAAATATTTCAAAAATGGCGCCAAAATTTATCGATAAAAAATACAGTGAAAAAAACGGCATAAAAGTGGATTGAAAGTCTTCTTTAAAGGCTGCTGTGCAGTCCTTGCCTGATTTCACTGAAAATGGGCAAATATTTAAGAAAATAGGGGAGCAGAATACCGTGCTTTGGTCTTTTCAAGCCCCTTGCAAGAATTACTTCCCTTTAACCCTCGATGCACCCCCCCCTCCTCCTCCCCAGCCCTTAACTTGATTTGCTTTTCTAACTCAGCCCACAATAAATGCTGCACATTGAAACTTTCAATAAGCCAAAGGGATCAATGTACAGTGTAAAAAAAAAAAAAAAAGAAAAATGCCCAGAAATTAATGCAAGAATTACTTCCCTTTAACCCTCGATGCACCCAACACCCCCCTCCCCAGCCTTTAACTGGATTTGCTTTTCTAACTCAGCCCACAATAAATGCTGCATATTGGAACTTTCAATAAGCTAAAGTGATCTATGTACAGTGTAAAAAAAAAAAAAAACCGCCCAGAAATTAATGCAAGAATTACTTCCCTTTAACCCTCGATTCACCCAACCCCCCCCCACCCCCAGCCCTTAACTGGATTTGCTTTTCTAACTCAGCCCACAATAAATGCTGCACATTGAAACTTTCAATAAGCCAAAGTGATCAATGTACAGTGTAAAAAGAAAACACCCAGAAATTAATGTGACAAGTGGCTAAAAAAAGACTGAAAACTCTTTCAGTTGCTTCCTATTGCATAAATCAAACAAAGCCAACTGAAGTGTAATTGTTCTTATCTCTTCAAACCGCAACAAGAAACCCAGTTATGTTGACTATGTGCCAGTTACGCTCATGCGAAAACCTCAGAAATTAATGCGACAAGTGGCTAAAAAAAGACTGAAAACTCTCATATATCAAACAAAGGCAACTGAAGTGTAATTTTTCCAATCTCTTCAAACCGCAACAAGAAACCCAGTTACGTTGACTACCGTCTCATAGGTGCCAGTTACGCTTATGCGAAAACCCCAGAAAATAATGCAACAAGTGGCTAAAAAAAGACTGAAGGCTCTTTCAGTAGCAACTGCTTCTTACTGCATAAATCAAACAAAAGGAGCTAAATTTTTAATGTATATTTTTTTTCTCTAATCTCTTTATACTGTGACGACAAATCCATTTACGTTGACTGCCGTCTCAAAGGTGCCGGTTAAGTATCCGCGAAAATGCAAAAAATCCACTTACGGAACATTTCATAGCTTAATAAATCAGACATAGGCAATTTAATTTCTAATATCTGTTTTTTATTTCTGCAATCTTTATTTACCATGACAACAAACCCTTTTAGGTTGTCTGTTGTCTCGCAGGTGCCACTTACGTATCCGCAAAAACATGAAAAATCGACCTATGGAATATTTTATAGCAGACGACAACTGTTGCTTGAGTCAATTATAGGGATTTTTCTTTTTCTTTTTCTCTCACTAGGGCCATTGATTTGGTTATGATGACCATCTGACCCATACGTGACTGTTACGTGCTGCGCATAAAATCGTAAAATCAACTTCGACACTTTCGGAGGCAGCTGATACCTGTCGTAAAAAATCAAAGAAAGGTAAACAAAAATTTTCCCTGTTTTCTTACCAGGGTCACGAAAACATTGAACCAATTTAGACGACCACGTGAGTCAAAAGTCAATTTTATGTTTAATCGCTGCACAAAATATAAAATTCAGAAGCAACCATTTGCTGTTGCGAAAACTTTTTCCGACAAAAAAAATCATGTTCCTGTTTGAAGAATTTAGAAGTAGGCCATAGAGACACAATAAGATGTAAGAATAACTAAAAATCAATTGCTTCCTTTATAGGGTAGAAAACATTGTGGGAAAAGGAGAAAATGCTGGTAACCTGCATTGTCTACTTTCCTCAGATTATTTTCAAAAGCCTTCTTTAAAAGGCGTCATTGTGTGGTAAAAGGTTAATAATTATCCAATCAGAGAAGCTTTAAGGAAATCAGAATGGATACCAGCAGCCAATCAGAGAACACCTAAGAAATTCAACAGCCAATCAGAGAGCTTCAAAATATTTCAAAAATGGCGCCAAAATTTATCGATAAAAAATACAGTGAAAAAAACGGCATAAAAGTGGATTGAAAGTCTTCTTTAAAGGCTGCTGTGCAGTCCTTGCCTGATTTCACTGAAAATGGGCAAATATTTAAGAAAATAGGGGAGCAGAATACCGTGCTTTGGTCTTTTCAAGCCCCTTGCAAGAATTACTTCCCTTTAACCCTCGATGCACCCCCCCCTCCTCCTCCCCAGCCCTTAACTTGATTTGCTTTTCTAACTCAGCCCACAATAAATGCTGCACATTGAAACTTTCAATAAGCCAAAGGGATCAATGTACAGTGTAAAAAAAAAAAAAAAAGAAAAATGCCCAGAAATTAATGCAAGAATTACTTCCCTTTAACCCTCGATGCACCCAACACCCCCCTCCCCAGCCTTTAACTGGATTTGCTTTTCTAACTCAGCCCACAATAAATGCTGCATATTGGAACTTTCAATAAGCTAAAGTGATCTATGTACAGTGTAAAAAAAAAAAAAACCGCCCAGAAATTAATGCAAGAATTACTTCCCTTTAACCCTCGATTCACCCAACCCCCCCCCACCCCCAGCCCTTAACTGGATTTGCTTTTCTAACTCAGCCCACAATAAATGCTGCACATTGAAACTTTCAATAAGCCAAAGTGATCAATGTACAGTGTAAAAAGAAAACACCCAGAAATTAATGTGACAAGTGGCTAAAAAAAGACTGAAAACTCTTTCAGTTGCTTCCTATTGCATAAATCAAACAAAGCCAACTGAAGTGTAATTGTTCTTATCTCTTCAAACCGCAACAAGAAACCCAGTTATGTTGACTATGTGCCAGTTACGCTCATGCGAAAACCTCAGAAATTAATGCGACAAGTGGCTAAAAAAAGACTGAAAACTCTCATATATCAAACAAAGGCAACTGAAGTGTAATTTTTCCAATCTCTTCAAACCGCAACAAGAAACCCAGTTACGTTGACTACCGTCTCATAGGTGCCAGTTACGCTTATGCGAAAACCCCAGAAAATAATGCAACAAGTGGCTAAAAAAAGACTGAAGGCTCTTTCAGTAGCAACTGCTTCTTACTGCATAAATCAAACAAAAGGAGCTAAATTTTTAATGTATATTTTTTTTCTCTAATCTCTTTATACTGTGACGACAAATCCATTTACGTTGACTGCCGTCTCAAAGGTGCCGGTTAAGTATCCGCGAAAATGCAAAAAATCCACTTACGGAACATTTCATAGCTTAATAAATCAGACATAGGCAATTTAATTTCTAATATCTGTTTTTTATTTCTGCAATCTTTATTTACCATGACAACAAACCCTTTTAGGTTGTCTGTTGTCTCGCAGGTGCCACTTACGTATCCGCAAAAACATGAAAAATCGACCTATGGAATATTTTATAGCAGACGACAACTGTTGCTTGAGTCAATTATAGGGATTTTTCTTTTTCTTTTTCTCTCACTAGGGCCATTGATTTGGTTATGATGACCATCTGACCCATACGTGACTGTTACGTGCTGCGCATAAAATCGTAAAATCAACTTCGACACTTTCGGAGGCAGCTGATACCTGTCGTAAAAAATCAAAGAAAGGTAAACAAAAATTTTCCCTGTTTTCTTACCAGGGTCACGAAAACATTGAACCAATTTAGACGACCACGTGAGTCAAAAGTCAATTTTATGTTTAATCGCTGCACAAAATATAAAATTCAGAAGCAACCATTTGTTGTTGCGAAAACTTTTTCCGACAAAAAAAATCATGTTCCTGTTTGAAGAATTTAGAAGTAGGCCATAGAGACACAATAAGATGTAAGAATAACTAAAAATCAATTGCTTCCTTTATAGGGTAGAAAACATTGTGGGAAAAGGAGAAAATGCTGGTAACCTGCATTGTCTACTTTCCTCAGATTATTTTCAAAAGCCTTCTTTAAAAGGCGTCATTGTGTGGTAAAAGGTTAATAATTATCCAATCAGAGAAGCTTTAAGGAAATCAGAATGGATACCAGCAGCCAATCAGAGAACACCTAAGAAATTCAACAGCCAATCAGAGAGCTTCAAAATATTTCAAAAATGGCGCCAAAATTTATCGATAAAAAATACATTGAAAAAAACGGCATAAAAGTGGATTGAAAGTCTTCTTTAAAGGCTGCTGTGCAGTCCTTGCCTGATTTCACTGAAAATGGGCAAATATTTAAGAAAATAGGGGAGCAGAATACCGTGCTTTGGTCTTTTCAAGCCCCTTGCAAGAATTACTTCCCTTTAACCCTCGATGCACCTTCCCCCTCCTCCTCCCCAGCCCTTAACTTGATTTGCTTTTCTAACTCAGCCCACAATAAATGCTGCATATTGGAACTTTCAATAAGCCAAAGGGATCAATGTACAGTGTAAAAAAAAAAAAAAAAAGAAAAATGCCCAGAAATTAATGCAAGAATTACTTCCCTTTAACCCTCGATGCACCCAACACCCCCCTCCCCAGCCTTTAACTGGATTTGCTTTTCTAACTCAGCCCACAATAAATGCTGCATATTGGAACTTTCAATAAGCTAAAGTGATCTATGTACAGTGTAAAAAAAAAAAAAACGCCCAGAAATTAATGCAAGAATTACTTCCCTTTAACCCTCGATTCACCCAACCCCCCCCCACCCCCAGCCCTTAACTGGATTTGCTTTTCTAACTCAGCCCACAATAAATGCTGCACATTGAAACTTTCAATAAGCCAAAGTGATCAATGTACAGTGTAAAAAGAAAACACCCAGAAATTAATGTGACAAGTGGCTAAAAAAAGACTGAAAACTCTTTCAGTTGCTTCCTATTGCATAAATCAAACAAAGCCAACTGAAGTGTAATTGTTCTTATCTCTTCAAACCGCAACAAGAAACCCAGTTATGTTGACTATGTGCCAGTTACGCTCATGCGAAAACCTCAGAAATTAATGCGACAAGTGGCTAAAAAAAGACTGAAAACTCTCATATATCAAACAAAGGCAACTGAAGTGTAATTTTTCCAATCTCTTCAAACCGCAACAAGAAACCCAGTTACGTTGACTACCGTCTCATAGGTGCCAGTTACGCTTATGCGAAAACCCCAGAAAATAATGCAACAAGTGGCTAAAAAAAGACTGAAGGCTCTTTCAGTAGCAACTGCTTCTTACTGCATAAATCAAACAAAAGGAGCTAAATTTTTAATGTATATTTTTTTTCTCTAATCTCTTTATACTGTGACGACAAATCCATTTACGTTGACTGCCGTCTCAAAGGTGCCGGTTAAGTATCCGCGAAAATGCAAAAAATCCACTTACGGAACATTTCATAGCTTAATAAATCAGACATAGGCAATTTAATTTCTAATATCTGTTTTTTATTTCTGCAATCTTTATTTACCATGACAACAAACCCTTTTAGGTTGTCTGTTGTCTCGCAGGTGCCACTTACGTATCCGCAAAAACATGAAAAATCGACCTATGGAATATTTTATAGCAGACGACAACTGTTGCTTGAGTCAATTATAGGGATTTTTCTTTTTCTTTTTCTCTCACTAGGGCCATTGATTTGGTTATGATGACCATCTGACCCATACGTGACTGTTACGTGCTGCGCATAAAATCGTAAAATCAACTTCGACACTTTCGGAGGCAGCTGATACCTGTCGTAAAAAATCAAAGAAAGGTAAACAAAAATTTTCCCTGTTTTCTTACCAGGGTCACGAAAACATTGAACCAATTTAGACGACCACGTGAGTCAAAAGTCAATTTTATGTTTAATCGCTGCACAAAATATAAAATTCAGAAGCAACCATTTGCTGTTGCGAAAACTTTTTCCGACAAAAAAAATCATGTTCCTGTTTGAAGAATTTAGAAGTAGGCCATAGAGACACAATAAGATGTAAGAATAACTAAAAATCAATTGCTTCCTTTATAGGGTAGAAAACATTGTGGGAAAAGGAGAAAATGCTGGTAACCTGCATTGTCTACTTTCCTCAGATTATTTTCAAAAGCCTTCTTTAAAAGGCGTCATTGTGTGGTAAAAGGTTAATAATTATCCAATCAGAGAAGCTTTAAGGAAATCAGAATGGATACCAGCAGCCAATCAGAGAACACCTAAGAAATTCAACAGCCAATCAGAGAGCTTCAAAATATTTCAAAAATGGCGCCAAAATTTATCGATAAAAAATACAGTGAAAAAAACGGCATAAAAGTGGATTGAAAGTCTTCTTTAAAGGCTGCTGTGCAGTCCTTGCCTGATTTCACTGAAAATGGGCAAATATTTAAGAAAATAGGGGAGCA
Organism: Tridacna crocea; assembly: GCA_943736015.1. Lineage (NCBI taxonomy): Eukaryota > Metazoa > Mollusca > Bivalvia > Cardiida > Cardiidae > Tridacna > Tridacna crocea. Next base: position 10,322,486 of record OX031070.1, read on the forward strand.
GAATACCGTGCTTTGGTCTTTTCAAGCCCCTTGCAAGAATTACTTCCCTTTAACCCTCGATGCACCCCCCCCTCCTCCTCCCCAGCCCTTAACTTGATTTGCTTTTCTAACTCAGCCCACAATAAATGCTGCACATTGAAACTTTCAATAAGCCAAAGGGATCAATGTACAGTGTAAAAAAAAAAAAAAAAGAAAAATGCCCAGAAATTAATGCAAGAATTACTTCCCTTTAACCCTCGATGCACCCAACACCCCCCTCCCCAGCCTTTAACTGGATTTGCTTTTCTAACTCAGCCCACAATAAATGCTGCATATTGGAACTTTCAATAAGCTAAAGTGATCTATGTACAGTGTAAAAAAAAAAAAAACCGCCCAGAAATTAATGCAAGAATTACTTCCCTTTAACCCTCGATTCACCCAACCCCCCCCCACCCCCAGCCCTTAACTGGATTTGCTTTTCTAACTCAGCCCACAATAAATGCTGCACATTGAAACTTTCAATAAGCCAAAGTGATCAATGTACAGTGTAAAAAGAAAACACCCAGAAATTAATGTGACAAGTGGCTAAAAAAAGACTGAAAACTCTTTCAGTTGCTTCCTATTGCATAAATCAAACAAAGCCAACTGAAGTGTAATTGTTCTTATCTCTTCAAACCGCAACAAGAAACCCAGTTATGTTGACTATGTGCCAGTTACGCTCATGCGAAAACCTCAGAAATTAATGCGACAAGTGGCTAAAAAAAGACTGAAAACTCTCATATATCAAACAAAGGCAACTGAAGTGTAATTTTTCCAATCTCTTCAAACCGCAACAAGAAACCCAGTTACGTTGACTACCGTCTCATAGGTGCCAGTTACGCTTATGCGAAAACCCCAGAAAATAATGCAACAAGTGGCTAAAAAAAGACTGAAGGCTCTTTCAGTAGCAACTGCTTCTTACTGCATAAATCAAACAAAAGGAGCTAAATTTTTAATGTATATTTTTTTTCTCTAATCTCTTTATACTGTGACGACAAATCCATTTACGTTGACTGCCGTCTCAAAGGTGCCGGTTAAGTATCCGCGAAAATGCAAAAAATCCACTTACGGAACATTTCATAGCTTAATAAATCAGACATAGGCAATTTAATTTCTAATATCTGTTTTTTATTTCTGCAATCTTTATTTACCATGACAACAAACCCTTTTAGGTTGTCTGTTGTCTCGCAGGTGCCACTTACGTATCCGCAAAAACATGAAAAATCGACCTATGGAATATTTTATAGCAGACGACAACTGTTGCTTGAGTCAATTATAGGGATTTTTCTTTTTCTTTTTCTCTCACTAGGGCCATTGATTTGGTTATGATGACCATCTGACCCATACGTGACTGTTACGTGCTGCGCATAAAATCGTAAAATCAACTTCGACACTTTCGGAGGCAGCTGATACCTGTCGTAAAAAATCAAAGAAAGGTAAACAAAAATTTTCCCTGTTTTCTTACCAGGGTCACGAAAACATTGAACCAATTTAGACGACCACGTGAGTCAAAAGTCAATTTTATGTTTAATCGCTGCACAAAATATAAAATTCAGAAGCAACCATTTGCTGTTGCGAAAACTTTTTCCGACAAAAAAAATCATGTTCCTGTTTGAAGAATTTAGAAGTAGGCCATAGAGACACAATAAGATGTAAGAATAACTAAAAATCAATTGCTTCCTTTATAGGGTAGAAAACATTGTGGGAAAAGGAGAAAATGCTGGTAACCTGCATTGTCTACTTTCCTCAGATTATTTTCAAAAGCCTTCTTTAAAAGGCGTCATTGTGTGGTAAAAGGTTAATAATTATCCAATCAGAGAAGCTTTAAGGAAATCAGAATGGATACCAGCAGCCAATCAGAGAACACCTAAGAAATTCAACAGCCAATCAGAGAGCTTCAAAATATTTCAAAAATGGCGCCAAAATTTATCGATAAAAAATACAGTGAAAAAAACGGCATAAAAGTGGATTGAAAGTCTTCTTTAAAGGCTGCTGTGCAGTCCTTGCCTGATTTCACTGAAAATGGGCAAATATTTAAGAAAATAGGGGAGCAGAATACCGTGCTTTGGTCTTTTCAAGCCCCTTGCAAGAATTACTTCCCTTTAACCAACGATGCACCCCCCCCCTCCTCCTCCCCAGCCCTTAACTTGATTTGCTTTTCTAACTCAGCCCACAATAAATGCTGCACATTGAAACTTTCAATAAGCCAAAGGGATCAATGTACAGTGTAAAAAAAAAAAAGAAAAATGCCCAGAAATTAATGCAAGAATTACTTCCCTTTAACCCTCGATGCACCCAACACCCCCCTCCCCAGCCTTTAACTGGATTTGCTTTTCTAACTCAGCCCACAATAAATGCTGCATATTGGAACTTTCAATAAGCTAAAGTGATCTATGTACAGTGTAAAAAAAAAAAAAACCGCCCAGAAATTAATGCAAGAATTACTTCCCTTTAACCCTCGATTCACCCAACCCCCCCCACCCCCAGCCCTTAACTGGATTTGATTTTCTAACTCAGCCCACAATAAATGCTGCACATTGAAACTTTCAATAAGCCAAAGTGATCAATGTACAGTGTAAAAAAAAACACCCAGAAATTAATGTGACAAGTGGCTAAAAAAAGACTGAAAACTCTTTCAGTTGCTTCCTATTGCATAAATCAAACAAAGCCAACTGAAGTGTAATTGTTCTTATCTCTTCAAACCGCAACAAGAAACCCAGTTATGTTGACTATGTGCCAGTTACGCTCATGCGAAAACCTCAGAAATTAATGCGACAAGTGGCTAAAAAAAGACTGAAAACTCTCATATATCAAACAAAGGCAACTGAAGTGTAATTTTTCCAATCTCTTCAAACCGCAACAAGAGACCCAGTTACGTTGACTACCGTCTCATAGGTGCCAGTTACGCTTATGCGAAAACCCCAGAAAATAATGCAACAAGTGGCTAAAAAAAGACTGAAGGCTCTTTCAGTAGCAACTGCTTCTTACTGCATAAATCAAACAAAAGGAGCTAAATTTTTAATGTATATTTTTTTTCTCTAATCTCTTTATACTGTGACGACAAATCCATTTACGTTGACTGCCGTCTCAAAGGTGCCGGTTAAGTATCCGCGAAAATGCAAAAAATCCACTTACGGAACATTTCATAGCTTAATAAATCAGACATAGGCAATTTAATTTCTAATATCTGTTTTTTATTTCTGCAATCTTTATTTACCATGACAACAAACCCTTTTAGGTTGTCTGTTGTCTCGCAGGTGCCACTTACGTATCCGCAAAAACATGAAAAATCGACCTATGGAATATTTTATAGCAGACGACAACTGTTGCTTGAGTCTATTATAGGGATTTTTCTTTTTCTTTTTCTCTCACTAGGGCCATTGATTTGGTTATGATGACCATCTGACCCATACGTGACTGTTACGTGCTGCGCATAAAATCGTAAAATCAACTTCGACACTTTCGGAGGCAGCTGATACCTGTCGTAAAAAATCAAAGAAAGGTAAACAAAAATTTTCCCTGGTTTCTTACCAGGGTCACGAAAACATTGAACCAATTTAGACGACCACGTGAGTCAAAAGTCAATTTTATGTTTAATCGCTGCACAAAATATAAAATTCAGAAGCAACCATTTGCTGTTGCGAAAACTTTTTCCGACAAAAAAAATCATGTTCCTGTTTGAAGAATTTAGAAGTAGGCCATAGAGACACAATAAGATGTAAGAATAACTAAAAATCAATTGCTTCCTTTATAGGGTAGAAAACATTGTGGGAAAAGGAGAAAATGCTGGTAACCTGCATTGTCTACTTTCCTCAGATTATTTTCAAAAGCCTTCTTTAAAAGGCGTCATTGTGTGGTAAAAGGTTAATAATTATCCAATCAGAGAAGCTTTAAGGAAATCAGAATGGATACCAGCAGCCAATCAGAGAACACCTAAGAAATTCAACAGCCAATCAGAGAGCTTCAAAATATTTCAAAAATGGCGCCAAAATTTATCGATAAAAAATACAGTGAAAAAAACGGCATAAAAGTGGATTGAAAGTCTTCTTTAAAGGCTGCTGTGCAGTCCTTGCCTGATTTCACTAAAAATGGGCAAATATTTAAGAAAATAGGGGAGCAGAATACCGTGCTTTGGTCTTTTCAAGCCCCTTGCAAGAATTACTTCCCTTTAACCCTCGATGCACCCCCCCCTCCTCCTCCCCAGCCCTTAACTTGATTTGCTTTTCTAACTCAGCCCACAATAAATGCTGCACATTGAAACTTTCAATAAGCCAAAGTGATCAATGTACAGTGTAAAAAAAAACACCCAGAAATTAATGTGACAAGTGGCTAAAAAAAGACTGAAAACTCTTTCAGTTGCTTCCTATTGCATAAATCAAACAAAGCCAACTGAAGTGTAATTGTTCTTATCTCTTCAAACCGCAACAAGAAACCCAGTTATGTTGACTATGTGCCAGTTACGCTCATGCGAAAACCTCAGAAATTAATGCGACAAGTGGCTAAAAAAAGACTGAAAACTCTCATATATCAAACAAAGGCAACTGAAGTGTAATTTTTCCAATCTCTTCAAACCGCAACAAGAAACCCAGTTACGTTGACTACCGTCTCATAGGTGCCAGTTACGCTTATGCGAAAACCCCAGAAAATAATGCAACAAGTGGCTAAAAAAAGACTGAAGGCTCTTTCAGTAGCAACTGCTTCTTACTGCATAAATCAAACAAAAGGAGCTAAATTTTTAATGTATATTTTTTTTCTCTAATCTCTTTATACTGTGACAACAAATCCATTTACGTTGACTGCCGTCTCAAAGGTGCCGGTTAAGTATCCGCGAAAATGCAAAAAATCCACTTACGGAACATTTCATAGCTTAATAAATCAGACATAGGCAATTTAATTTCTAATATCTGTTTTTTATTTCTGCAATCTTTATTTACCATGACAACAAACCCTTTTAGGTTGTCTGTTGTCTCGCAGGTGCCACTTACGTATCCGCAAAAACATGAAAAATCGACCTATGGAATATTTTATAGCAGACGACAACTGTTGCTTGAGTCAATTATAGGGATTTTTCTTTTTCTTTTTCTCTCACTAGGGCCATTGATTTGGTTATGATGACCATCTGACCCATACGTGACTGTTACGTGCTGCGCATAAAATCGTAAAATCAACTTCGACACTTTCGGAGGCAGCTGATACCTGTAGTAAAAAATCAAAGAAAGGTAAACAAAAATTTTCCCTGTTTTCTTACCAGGGTCACGAAAACATTGAACCAATTTAGACGACCACGTGAGTCAAAAGTCAATTTTATGTTTAATCGCTGCACAAAATATAAAATTCAGAAGCAACCATTTGCTGTTGCGAAAACTTTTTCCGACAAAAAAAATCATGTTCCTGTTTGAAGAATTTAGAAGTAGGCCATAGAGACACAATAAGATGTAAGAATAACTAAAAATCAATTGCTTCCTTTATAGGGTAGAAAACATTGTGGGAAAAGGAGAAAATGCTGGTAACCTGCATTGTCTACTTTCCTCAGATTATTTTCAAAAGCCTTCTTTAAAAGGCGTCATTGTGTGGTAAAAGGTTAATAATTATCCAATCAGAGAAGCTTTAAGGAAATCAGAATGGATACCAGCAGCCAATCAGAGAACACCTAAGAAATTCAACAGCCAATCAGAGAGCTTCAAAATATTTCAAAAATGGCGCCAAAATTTATCGATAAAAAATACAGTGAAAAAAACGGCATAAAAGTGGATTGAAAGTCTTCTTTAAAGGCTGCTGTGCAGTCCTTGCCTGATTTCACTGAAAATGGGCAAATATTTAAGAAAATAGGGGAGCAGAATACCGTGCTTTGGTCTTTTCAAGCCCCTTGCAAGAATTACTTCCCTTTAACCCTCGATGCACCCCCCCCTCCTCCTCCCCAGCCCTTAACTTGATTTGCTTTTCTAACTCAGCCCACAATAAATGCTGCACATTGAAACTTTCAATAAGCCAAAGGGATCAATGTACAGTGTAAAAAAAAAAAAGAAAAATGCCCAGAAATTAATGCAAGAATTACTTCCCTTTAACCCTCGATGCACCCAACACCCCCCTCCCCAGCCTTTAACTGGATTTGCTTTTCTAACTCAGCCCACAATAAATGCTGCATATTGGAACTTTCAATAAGCTAAAGTGATCTATGTACAGTGTAAAAAAAAAAAAACCGCCCAGAAATTAATGCAAGAATTACTTCCCTTTAACCCTCGATTCACCCAACCCCCCCCCACCCCCAGCCCTTAACTGGATTTGCTTTTCTAACTCAGCCCACAATAAATGCTGCACATTGAAACTTTCAATAAGCCAAAGTGATCAATGTACAGTGTAAAAAAAAACACCCAGAAATTAATGTGACAAGTGGCTAAAAAAAGACTGAAAACTCTTTCAGTTGCTTCCTATTGCATAAATCAAACAAAGCCAACTGAAGTGTAATTGTTCTTATCTCTTCAAACCGCAACAAGAAACCCAGTTATGTTGACTATGTGCCAGTTACGCTCATGCGAAAACCTCAGAAATTAATGCGACAAGTGGCTAAAAAAAGACTGAAAACTCTCATATATCAAACAAAGGCAACTGAAGTGTAATTTTTCCAATCTCTTCAAACCGCAACAAGAAACCCAGTTACGTTGACTACCGTCTCATAGGTGCCAGTTACGCTTATGCGAAAACCCCAGAAAATAATGCAACAAGTGGCTAAAAAAAGACTGAAGGCTCTTTCAGTAGCAACTGCTTCTTACTGCATAAATCAAACAAAAGGAGCTAAATTTTTAATGTATATTTTTTTTCTCTAATCTCTTTATACTGTGACGACAAATCCATTTACGTTGACTGCCGTCTCAAAGGTGCCGGTTAAGTATCCGCGAAAATGCAAAAAATCCACTTACGGAACATTTCATAGCTTAATAAATCAGACATAGGCAATTTAATTTCTAATATCTGTTTTTTATTTCTGCAATCTTTATTTACCATGACAACAAACCCTTTTAGGTTGTCTGTTGTCTCGCAGGTGCCACTTACGTATCCGCAAAAACATGAAAAATCGACCTATGGAATATTTTATAGCAGACGACAACTGTTGCTTGAGTCAATTATAGGGATTTTTCTTTTTCTTTTTCTCTCACTAGGGCCATTGATTTGGTTATGATGACCATCTGACCCATACGTGACTGTTACGTGCTGCGCATAAAATCGTAAAATCAACTTCGACACTTTCGGAGGCAGCTGATACCTGTCGTAAAAAATCAAAGAAAGGTAAACAAAAATTTTCCCTGTTTTCTTACCAGGGTCACGAAAACATTGAACCAATTTAGACGACCACGTGAGTCAAAAGTCAATTTTATGTTTAATCGCTGCACAAAATATAAAATTCAGAAGCAACCATTTGCTGTTGCGAAAACTTTTTCCGACAAAAAAAATCATGTTCCTGTTTGAAGAATTTAGAAGTAGGCCATAGAGACACAATAAGATGTAAGAATAACTAAAAATCAATTGCTTCCTTTATAGGGTAGAAAACATTGTGGGAAAAGGAGAAAATGCTGGTAACCTGCATTGTCTACTTTCCTCAGATTATTTTCAAAAGCCTTCTTTAAAAGGCGTCATTGTGTGGTAAAAGGTTAATAATTATCCAATCAGAGAAGCTTTAAGGAAATCAGAATGGATACCAGCAGCCAATCAGAGAACACCTAAGAAATTCAACAGCCAATCAGAGAGCTTCAAAATATTTCAAAAATGGCGCCAAAATTTATCGATAAAAAATACAGTGAAAAAAACGGCATAAAAGTGGATTGAAAGTCTTCTTTAAAGGCTGCTGTGCAGTCCTTGCCTGATTTCACTGAAAATGGGCAAATATTTAAGAAAATAGGGGAGCAGAATACCGTGCTTTGGTCTTTTCAAGCCCCTTGCAAGAATTACTTCCCTTTAACCCTCGATGCACCCCCCCCTCCTCCTCCCCAGCCCTTAACTTGATTTGCTTTTCTAACTCAGCCCACAATAAATGCTGCACATTGAAACTTTCAATAAGCCAAAGGGATCAATGTACAGTGTAAAAAAAAAAAAAAAGAAAAATGCCCAGAAATTAATGCAAGAATTACTTCCCTTTAACCCTCGATGCACCCAACACCCCCCTCCCCAGCCTTTAACTGGATTTGCTTTTCTAACTCAGCCCACAATAAATGCTGCATATTGGAACTTTCAATAAGCTAAAGTGATCTATGTACAGTGTAAAAAAAAAAAAAAACCGCCCAGAAATTAATGCAAGAATTACTTCCCTTTAACCCTCGATTCACCCAACCCCCCCCCCACCCCCAGCCCTTAACTGGATTTGCTTTTCTAACTCAGCCCACAATAAATGCTGCACATTGAAACTTTCAATAAGCCAAAGTGATCAATGTACAGTGTAAAAAAAAACACCCAGAAATTAATGTGACAAGTGGCTAAAAAAAGACTGAAAACTCTTTCAGTTGCTTCCTATTGCATAAATCAAACAAAGCCAACTGAAGTGTAATTGTTCTTATCTCTTCAAACCGCAACAAGAAACCCAGTTATGTTGACTATGTGCCAGTTACGCTCATGCGAAAACCTCAGAAATTAATGCGACAAGTGGCTAAAAAAAGACTGAAAACTCTCATATATCAAACAAAGGCAACTGAAGTGTAATTTTTCCAATCTCTTCAAACCGCAACAAGAAACCCAGTTACGTTGACTACCGTCTCATAGGTGCCAGTTACGCTTATGCGAAAACCCCAGAAAATAATGCAACAAGTGGCTAAAAAAAGACTGAAGGCTCTTTCAGTAGCAACTGCTTCTTACTGCATAAATCAAACAAAAGGAGCTAAATTTTTAATGTATATTTTTTTTCTCTAATCTCTTTATACTGTGACGACAAATCCATTTACGTTGACTGCCGTCTCAAAGGTGCCGGTTAAGTATCCGCGAAAATGCAAAAAATCCACTTACGGAACATTTCATAGCTTAATAAATCAGACATAGGCAATTTAATTTCTAATATCTGTTTTTTATTTCTGCAATCTTTATTTACCATGACAACAAACCCTTTTAGGTTGTCTGTTGTCTCGCAGGTGCCACTTACGTATCCGCAAAAACATGAAAAATCGACCTATGGAATATTTTATAGCAGACGACAACTGTTGCTTGAGTCAATTATAGGGATTTTTCTTTTTCTTTTTCTCTCACTAGGGCCATTGATTTGGTTATGATGACCATCTGACCCATACGTGACTGTTACGTGCTGCGCATAAAATCGTAAAATCAACTTCGACACTTTCGGAGGCAGCTGATACCTGTCGTAAAAAATCAAAGAAAGGTAAACAAAAATTTTCCCTGTTTTCTTACCAGGGTCACGAAAACATTGAACCAATTTAGACGACCACGTGAGTCAAAAGTCAATTTTATGTTTAATCGCTGCACAAAATATAAAATTCAGAAGCAACCATTTGCTGTTGCGAAAACTTTTTCCGACAAAAAAAATCATGTTCCTGTTTGAAGAATTTAGAAGTAGGCCATAGAGACACAATAAGATGTAAGAATAACTAAAAATCAATTGCTTCCTTTATAGGGTAGAAAACATTGTGGGAAAAGGAGAAAATGCTGGTAACCTGCATTGTCTACTTTCCTCAGATTATTTTCAAAAGCCTTCTTTAAAAGGCGTCATTGTGTGGTAAAAGGTTAATAATTATCCAATCAGAGAAGCTTTAAGGAAATCAGAATGGATACCAGCAGCCAATCAGAGAACACCTAAGAAATTCAACAGCCAATCAGAGAGCTTCAAAATATTTCAAAAATGGCGCCAAAATTTATCGATAAAAAATACAGTGAAAAAAACGGCATAAAAGTGGATTGAAAGTCTTCTTTAAAGGCTGCTGTGCAGTCCTTGCCTGATTTCACTGAAAATGGGCAAATATTTAAGAAAATAGGGGAGCAGAATACCGTGCTTTGGTCTTTTCAAGCCCCTTGCAAGAATTACTTCCCTTTAACCCTCGATGCACCCCCCCCTCCTCCTCCCCAGCCCTTAACTTGATTTGCTTTTCTAACTCAGCCCACAATAAATGCTGCACATTGAAACTTTCAATAAGCCAAAGGGATCAATGTACAGTGTAAAAAAAAAAAAAAAAGAAAAATGCCCAGAAATTAATGCAAGAATTACTTCCCTTTAACCCTCGATGCACCCAACACCCCCCTCCCCAGCCTTTAACTGGATTTGCTTTTCTAACTCAGCCCACAATAAATGCTGCATATTGGAACTTTCAATAAGCTAAAGTGATCTATGTACAGTGTAAAAAAAAAAAAAACCGCCCAGAAATTAATGCAAGAATTACTTCCCTTTAACCCTCGATTCACCCAACCCCCCCCCCCCACCCCCAGCCCTTAACTGGATTTGCTTTTCTAACTCAGCCCACAATAAATGCTGCACATTGAAACTTTCAATAAGCCAAAGTGATCAATGTACAGTGTAAAAAAAAACACCCAGAAATTAATGTGACAAGTGGCTAAAAAAAGACTGAAAACTCTTTCAGTTGCTTCCTATTGCATAAATCAAACAAAGCCAACTGAAGTGTAATTGTTCTTATCTCTTCAAACCGCAACAAGAAACCCAGTTATGTTGACTATGTGCCAGTTACGCTCATGCGAAAACCTCAGAAATTAATGCGACAAGTGGCTAAAAAAAGACTGAAAACTCTCATATATCAAACAAAGGCAACTGAAGTGTAATTTTTCCAATCTCTTCAAACCGCAACAAGAAACCCAGTTACGTTGACTACCGTCTCATAGGTGCCAGTTACGCTTATGCGAAAACCCCAGAAAATAATGCAACAAGTGGCTAAAAAAAGACTGAAGGCTCTTTCAGTAGCAACTGCTTCTTACTGCATAAATCAAAGAAAAGGAGCTAAATTTTTAATGTATATTTTTTTTCTCTAATCTCTTTATACTGTGACGACAAATCCATTTACGTTGACTGCCGTCTCAAAGGTGCCGGTTAAGTATCCGCGAAAATGCAAAAAATCCACTTACGGAACATTTCATAGCTTAATAAATCAGACATAGGCAATTTAATTTCTAATATCTGTTTTTTATTTCTGCAATCTTTATTTACCATGACAACAAACCCTTTTAGGTTGTCTGTTGTCTCGCAGGTGCCACTTACGTATCCGCAAAAACATGAAAAATCGACCTATGGAATATTTTATAGCAGACGACAACTGTTGCTTGAGTCAATTATAGGGATTTTTCTTTTTCTTTTTCTCTCACTAGGGCCATTGATTTGGTTATGATGACCATCTGACCCATACGTGACTGTTACGTGCTGCGCATAAAATCGTAAAATCAACTTCGACACTTTCGGAGGCAGCTGATACCTGTCGTAAAAAATCAAAGAAAGGTAAACAAAAATTTTCCCTGTTTTCTTACCAGGGTCACGAAAACATTGAACCAATTTAGACGACCACGTGAGTCAAAAGTCAATTTTATGTTTAATCGCTGCACAAAATATAAAATTCAGAAGCAACCATTTGCTGTTGCGAAAACTTTTTCCGACAAAAAAAATCATGTTCCTGTTTGAAGAATTTAGAAGTAGGCCATAGAGACACAATAAGATGTAAGAATAACTAAAAATCAATTGCTTCCTTTATAGGGTAGAAAACATTGTGGGAAAAGGAGAAAATGCTGGTAACCTGCATTGTCTACTTTCCTCAGATTATTTTCAAAAGCCTTCTTTAAAAGGCGTCATTGTGTGGTAAAAGGTTAATAATTATCCAATCAGAGAAGCTTTAAGGAAATCAGAATGGATACCAGCAGCCAATCAGAGAACACCTAAGAAATTCAACAGCCAATCAGAGAGCTTCAAAATATTTCAAAAATGGCGCCAAAATTTATCGATAAAAAATACAGTGAAAAAAACGGCATAAAAGTGGATTGAAAGTCTTCTTTAAAGGCTGCTGTGCAGTCCTTGCCTGATTTCACTGAAAATGGGCAAATATTTAAGAAAATAGGGGAGCAGAATACCGTGCTTTGGTCTTTTCAAGCCCCTTGCAAGAATTACTTCCCTTTAACCCTCGATGCACCCCCCCTCCTCCTCCCCAGCCCTTAACTTGATTTGCTTTTCTAACTCAGCCCACAATAAATGCTGCACATTGAAACTTTCAATAAGCCAAAGGGATCAATGTACAGTGTAAAAAAAAAAAAAAAAGAAAAATGCCCAGAAATTAATGCAAGAATTACTTCCCTTTAACCCTCGATGCACCCAACACCCCCCTCCCCAGCCTTTAACTGGATTTGCTTTTCTAACTCAGCCCACAATAAATGCTGCATATTGGAACTTTCAATAAGCTAAAGTGATCTATGTACAGTGTAAAAAAAAAAAAAGCGCCCAGAAATTAATGCAAGAATTACTTCCCTTTAACCCTCGATTCACCCAACGCCCCCCCCACCCCCAGCCCTTAACTGGATTTGCTTTTCTAACTCAGCCCACAATAAATGCTGCACATTGAAACTTTCAATAAGCCAAAGTGATCAATGTACAGTGTAAAAAAAAACACCCAGAAATTAATGTGACAAGTGGCTAAAAAAAGACTGAAAACTCTTTCAGTTGCTTCCTATTGCATAAATCAAACAAAGCCAACTGAAGTGTAATTGTTCTTATCTCTTCAAACCGCAACAAGAAACCCAGTTATGTTGACTATGTGCCAGTTACGCTCATGCGAAAACCTCAGAAATTAATGCGACAAGTGGCTAAAAAAAGACTGAAAACTCTCATATATCAAACAAAGGCAACTGAAGTGTAATTTTTCCAATCTCTTCAAACCGCAACAAGAAACCCAGTTACGTTGACTACCGTCTCATAGGTGCCAGTTACGCTTATGCGAAAACCCCAGAAAATAATGCGACAAGTGGCTAAAAAAAGACTGAAGGCTCTTTCAGTAGCAACTGCTTCTTACTGCATAAATCAAACAAAAGGAGCTAAATTTTTAATGTATATTTTTTTTCTCTAATCTCTTTATACTGTGACGACAAATCCATTTACGTTGACTGCCGTCTCAAAGGTGCCGGTTAAGTATCCGTGAAAATGCAAAAAATCCACTTACGGAACATTTCATAGCTTAATAAATCAGACATAGGCAATTTAATTTCTAATATCTGTTTTTTATTTCTGCAATCTTTATTTACCATGACAACAAACCCTTTTAGGTTGTCTGTTGTCTCGCAGGTGCCACTTACGTATCCGCAAAAACATGAAAAATCGACCTATGGAATATTTTATAGCAGACGACAACTGTTGCTTGAGTCAATTATAGGGATTTTTCTTTTTCTTTTTCTCTCACTAGGGCCATTGATTTGGTTATGATGACCATCTGACCCATACGTGACTGTTACGTGCTGCGCATAAAATCGTAAAATCAACTTCGACACTTTCGGAGGCAGCTGATACCTGTCGTAAAAAATCAAAGAAAGGTAAACAAAAATTTTCCCTGTTTTCTTACCAGGGTCACGAAAACATTGAACCAATTTAGACGACCACGTGAGTCAAAAGTCAATTTTATGTTTAATCGCTGCACAAAATATAAAATTCAGAAGCAACCATTTGCTGTTGCGAAAACTTTTTCCGACAAAAAAAATCATGTTCCTGTTTGAAGAATTTAGAAGTAGGCCATAGAGACACAATAAGATGTAAGAATAACTAAAAATCAATTGCTTCCTTTATAGGGTAGAAAACATTGTGGGAAAAGGAGAAAATGCTGGTAACCTGCATTGTCTACTTTCCTCAGATTATTTTCAAAAGCCTTCTTTAAAAGGCGTCATTGTGTGGTAAAAGGTTAATAATTATCCAATCAGAGAAGCTTTAAGGAAATCAGAATGGATACCAGCAGCCAATCAGAGAACACCTAAGAAATTCAACAGCCAATCAGAGAGCTTCAAAATATTTCAAAAATGGCGCCAAAATTTATCGATAAAAAATACAGTGAAAAAAACGGCATAAAAGTGGATTGAAAGTCTTCTTTAAAGGCTGCTGTGCAGTCCTTGCCTGATTTCACTGAAAATGGGCAAATATTTAAGAAAATAGGGGAGCAGAATACCGTGCTTTGGTCTTTTCAAGCCCCTTGCAAGAATTACTTCCCTTTAACCCTCGATGCACCCCCCCCTCCTCCTCCCCAGCCCTTAACTTGATTTGCTTTTCTAACTCAGCCCACAATAAATGCTGCACATTGAAACTTTCAATAAGCCAAAGGGATCAATGTACAGTGTAAAAAAAAAAAAAAAAGAAAAATGCCCAGAAATTAATGCAAGAATTACTTCCCTTTAACCCTCGATGCACCCAACACCCCCCTCCCCAGCCTTTAACTGGATTTGCTTTTCTAACTCAGCCCACAATAAATGCTGCATATTGGAACTTTCAATAAGCTAAAGTGATCTATGTACAGTGTAAAAAAAAAAAAAGCGCCCAGAAATTAATGCAAGAATTACTTCCCTTTAACCCTCGATTCACCCAACCCCCCCCCCACCCCCAGCCCTTAACTGGATTTGCTTTTCTAACTCAGCCCACAATAAATGCTGCACATTGAAACTTTCAATAAGCCAAAGTGATCAATGTACAGTGTAAAAAAAAAACACCCAGAAATTAATGTGACAAGTGGCTAAAAAAAGACTGAAAACTCTTTCAGTTGCTTCCTATTGCATAAATCAAACAAAGCCAACTGAAGTGTAATTGTTCTTATCTCTTCAAACCGCAACAAGAAACCCAGTTATGTTGACTATGTGCCAGTTACGCTCATGCGAAAACCTCAGAAATTAATGCGACAAGTGGCTAAAAAAAGACTGAAAACTCTCATATATCAAACAAAGGCAACTGAAGTGTAATTTTTCCAATCTCTTCAAACCGCAACAAGAAACCCAGTTACGTTGACTACCGTCTCATAGGTGCCAGTTACGCTTATGCGAAAACCCCAGAAAATAATGCGACAAGTGGCTAAAAAAAGACTGAAGGCTCTTTCAGTAGCAACTGCTTCTTACTGCATAAATCAAACAAAAGGAGCTAAATTTTTAATGTATATTTTTTTTCTCTAATCTCTTTATACTGTGACGACAAATCCATTTACGTTGACTGCCGTCTCAAAGGTGCCGGTTAAGTATCCGCGAAAATGCAAAAAATCCACTTACGGAACATTTCATAGCTTAATAAATCAGACATAGGCAATTTAATTTCTAATATCTGTTTTTTATTTCTGCAATCTTTATTTACCATGACAACAAACCCTTTTAGGTTGTCTGTTGTCTCGCAGGTGCCACTTACGTATCCGCAAAAACATGAAAAATCGACCTATGGAATATTTTATAGCAGACGACAACTGTTGCTTGAGTCAATTATAGGGATTTTTCTTTTTCTTTTTCTCTCACTAGGGCCATTGATTTGGTTATGATGACCATCTGACCCATACGTGACTGTTACGTGCTGCGCATAAAATCGTAAAATCAACTTCGACACTTTCGGAGGCAGCTGATACCTGTCGTAAAAAATCAAAGAAAGGTAAACAAAAATTTTCCCTGTTTTCTTACCAGGGTCACGAAAACATTGAACCAATTTAGACGACCACGTGAGTCAAAAGTCAATTTTATGTTTAATCGCTGCACAAAATATAAAATTCAGAAGCAACCATTTGCTGTTGCGAAAACTTTTTCCGACAAAAAAAATCATGTTCCTGTTTGAAGAATTTAGAAGTAGGCCATAGAGACACAATAAGATGTAAGAATAACTAAAAATCAATTGCTTCCTTTATAGGGTAGAAAACATTGTGGGAAAAGGAGAAAATGCTGGTAACCTGCATTGTCTACTTTCCTCAGATTATTTTCAAAAGCCTTCTTTAAAAGGCGTCATTGTGTGGTAAAAGGTTAATAATTATCCAATCAGAGAAGCTTTAAGGAAATCAGAATGGATACCAGCAGCCAATCAGAGAACACCTAAGAAATTCAACAGCCAATCAGAGAGCTTCAAAATATTTCAAAAATGGCGCCAAAATTTATCGATAAAAAATACAGTGAAAAAAACGGCATAAAAGTGGATTGAAAGTCTTCTTTAAAGGCTGCTGTGCAGTCCTTGCCTGATTTCACTGAAAATGGGCAAATATTTAAGAAAATAGGGGAGCAGAATACCGTGCTTTGGTCTTTTCAAGCCCCTTGCAAGAATTACTTCCCTTTAACCCTCGATGCACCCCCCCTCCTCCTCCCCAGCCCTTAACTTGATTTGCTTTTCTAACTCAGCCCACAATAAATGCTGCACATTGAAACTTTCAATAAGCCAAAGGGATCAATGTACAGTGTAAAAAAAAAAAAAAAAGAAAAATGCCCAGAAATTAATGCAAGAATTACTTCCCTTTAACCCTCGATGCACCCAACACCCCCCTCCCCAGCCTTTAACTGGATTTGCTTTTCTAACTCAGCCCACAATAAATGCTGCATATTGGAACTTTCAATAAGCTAAAGTGATCTATGTACAGTGTAAAAAAAAAAAAAAACGCCCAGAAATTAATGCAAGAATTACTTCCCTTTAACCCTCGATTCACCCAACCCCCCCCCCACCCCCAGCCCTTAACTGGATTTGCTTTTCTAACTCAGCCCACAATAAATGCTGCACATTGAAACTTTCAATAAGCCAAAGTGATCAATGTACAGTGTAAAAAAAAACACCCAGAAATTAATGTGACAAGTGGCTAAAAAAAGACTGAAAACTCTTTCAGTTGCTTCCTATTGCATAAATCAAACAAAGCCAACTGAAGTGTAATTGTTCTTATCTCTTCAAACCGCAACAAGAAACCCAGTTTTGTTGACTATGTGCCAGTTACGCTCATGCGAAAACCTCAGAAATTAATGCGACAAGTGGCTAAAAAAAGACTGAAAACTCTCATATATCAAACAAAGGCAACTGAAGTGTAATTTTTCCAATCTCTTCAAACCGCAACAAGAAACCCAGTTACGTTGACTACCGTCTCATAGGTGCCAGTTACGCTTATGCGAAAACCCCAGAAAATAATGCAACAAGTGGCTAAAAAAAGACTGAAGGCTCTTTCAGTAGCAACTGCTTCTTACTGCATAAACCAAACAAAAGGAGCTAAATTTTTAATGTATATTTTTTTTCTCTAATCTCTTTATACTGTGACGACAAATCCATTTACGTTGACTGCCGTCTCAAAGGTGCCGGTTAAGTATCCGCGAAAATGCAAAAAATCCACTTACGGAACATTTCATAGCTTAATAAATCAGACATAGGCAATTTAATTTCTAATATCTGTTTTTTATTTCTGCAATCTTTATTTACCATGACAACAAACCCTTTTAGGTTGTCTGTTGTCTCGCAGGTACCACTTACGTATCCGCAAAAACATGAAAAATCGACCTATGGAATATTTTATAGCAGACGACAACTGTTGCTTGAGTCAATTATAGGGATTTTTCTTTTTCTTTTTCTCTCACTAGGGCCATTGATTTGGTTATGATGACCATCTGACCCATACGTGACTGTTACGTGCTGCGCATAAAATCGTAAAATCAACTTCGACACTTTCGGAGGCAGCTGATACCTGTCGTAAAAAATCAAAGAAAGGTAAACAAAAATTTTCCCTGTTTTCTTACCAGGGTCACGAAAACATTGAACCAATTTAGACGACCACGTGAGTCAAAAGTCAATTTTATGTTTAATCGCTGCACAAAATATAAAATTCAGAAGCAACCATTTGCTGTTGCGAAAACTTTTTCCGACAAAAAAAATCATGTTCCTGTTTGAAGAATTTAGAAGTAGGCCATAGAGACACAATAAGATGTAAGAATAACTAAAAATCAATTGCTTCCTTTATAGGGTAGAAAACATTGTGGGAAAAGGAGAAAATGCTGGTAACCTGCATTGTCTACTTTCCTCAGATTATTTTCAAAAGCCTTCTTTAAAAGGCGTCATTGTGTGGTAAAAGGTTAATAATTATCCAATCAGAGAAGCTTTAAGGAAATCAGAATGGATACCAGGAGCCAATCAGAGAACACCTAAGAAATTCAACAGCCAATCAGAGAGCTTCAAAATATTTCAAAAATGGCGCCAAAATTTATCGATAAAAAATACAGTGAAAAAAACGGCATAAAAGTGGATTGAAAGTCTTCTTTAAAGGCTGCTGTGCAGTCCTTGCCTGATTTCACTGAAAATGGGCAAATATTTAAGAAAATAGGGGAGCAGAATACCGTGCTTTGGTCTTTTCAAGCCCCTTGCAAGAATTACTTCCCTTTAACCCTCGATGCACCCCCCCTCCTCCTCCCCAGCCCTTAACTTGATTTGCTTTTCTAACTCAGCCCACAATAAATGCTGCACATTGAAACTTTCAATAAGCCAAAGGGATCAATGTACAGTGTAAAAAAAAAAAAAAAAGAAAAATGCCCAGAAATTAATGCAAGAATTACTTCCCTTTAACCCTCGATGCACCCAACACCCCCCTCCCCAGCCTTTAACTGGATTTGCTTTTCTAACTCAGCCCACAATAAATGCTGCATATTGGAACTTTCAATAAGCTAAAGTGATCTATGTACAGTGTAAAAAAAAAAAAACCGCCCAGAAATTAATGCAAGAATTACTTCCCTTTAACCCTCGATTCACCCAACCCCCCCCACCCCCAGCCCTTAACTGGATTTGCTTTTCTAACTCAGCCCACAATAAATGCTGCACATTGAAACTTTCAATAAGCCAAAGTGATCAATGTACAGTGTAAAAAAAACACCCAGAAATTAATGTGACAAGTGGCTAAAAAAAGACTGAAAACTCTTTCAGTTGCTTCCTATTGCATAAATCAAACAAAGCCAACTGAAGTGTAATTGTTCTTATCTCTTCAAACCGCAACAAGAAACCCAGTTATGTTGACTATGTGCCAGTTACGCTCATGCGAAAACCTCAGAAATTAATGCGACAAGTGGCTAAAAAAAGACTGAAAACTCTCATATATCAAACAAAGGCAACTGAAGTGTAATTTTTCCAATCTCTTCAAACCGCAACAAGAAACCCAGTTACGTTGACTACCGTCTCATAGGTGCCAGTTACGCTTATGCGAAAACCCCAGAAAATAATGCAACAAGTGGCTAAAAAAAGACTGAAGGCTCTTTCAGTAGCAACTGCTTCTTACTGCATAAATCAAACAAAAGGAGCTAAATTTTTAATGTATATTTTTTTTCTCTAATCTCTTTATACTGTGACGACAAATCCATTTACGTTGACTGCCGTCTCAAAGGTGCCGGTTAAGTATCCGCGAAAATGCAAAAAATCCACTTACGGAACATTTCATAGCTTAATAAATCAGACATAGGCAATTTAATTTCTAATATCTGTTTTTTATTTCTGCAATCTTTATTTACCATGACAACAAACCCTTTTAGGTTGTCTGTTGTCTCGCAGGTACCACTTACGTATCCGCAAAAACATGAAAAATCGACCTATGGAATATTTTATAGCAGACGACAACTGTTGCTTGAGTCAATTATAGGGATTTTTCTTTTTCTTTTTCTCTCACTAGGGCCATTGATTTGGTTATGATGACCATCTGACCCATACGTGACTGTTACGTGCTGCGCATAAAATCGTAAAATCAACTTCGACACTTTCGGAGGCAGCTGATACCTGTCGTAAAAAATCAAAGAAAGGTAAACAAAAATTTTCCCTGTTTTCTTACCAGGGTCACGAAAACATTGAACCAATTTAGACGACCACGTGAGTCAAAAGTCAATTTTATGTTTAATCGCTGCACAAAATATAAAATTCAGAAGCAACCATTTGCTGTTGCGAAAACTTTTTCCGACAAAAAAAATCATGTTCCTGTTTGAAGAATTTAGAAGTAGGCCATAGAGACACAATAAGATGTAAGAATAACTAAAAATCAATTGCTTCCTTTATAGGGTAGAAAACATTGTGGGAAAAGGAGAAAATGCTGGTAACCTGCATTGTCTACTTTCCTCAGATTATTTTCAAAAGCCTTCTTTAAAAGGCGTCATTGTGTGGTAAAAGGTTAATAATTATCCAATCAGAGAAGCTTTAAGGAAATCAGAATGGATACCAGCAGCCAATCAGAGAACACCTAAGAAATTCAACAGCCAATCAGAGAGCTTCAAAATATTTCAAAAATGGCGCCAAAATTTATCGATAAAAAATACAGTGAAAAAAACGGCATAAAAGTGGATTGAAAGTCTTCTTTAAAGGCTGCTGTGCAGTCCTTGCCTGATTTCACTGAAAATGGGCAAATATTTAAGAAAATAGGGGAGCAGAATACCGTGCTTTGGTCTTTTCAAGCCCCTTGCAAGAATTACTTCCCTTTAACCCTCGATGCAACCCCCCCCTCCTCCTCCCCAGCCCTTAACTTGATTTGCTTTTCTAACTCAGCCCACAATAAATGCTGCACATTGAAACTTTCAATAAGCCAAAGGGATCAATGTACAGTGTAAAAAAAAAAAAAAAAGAAAAATGCCCAGAAATTAATGCAAGAATTACTTCCCTTTAACCCTCGATGCACCCAACACCCCCCTCCCCAGCCTTTAACTGGATTTGCTTTTCTAACTCAGCCCACAATAAATGCTGCATATTGGAACTTTCAATAAGCTAAAGTGATCTATGTACAGTGTAAAAAAAAAAAAAAACGCCCAGAAATTAATGCAAGAATTACTTCCCTTTAACCCTCGATTCACCCAACCCCCCCCCACCCCAAGCCCTTAACTGGATTTGCTTTTCTAACTCAGCCCACAATAAATGCTGCACATTGAAACTTTCAATAAGCCAAAGTGATCAATGTACAGTGTAAAAAAAAACACCCAGAAATTAATGTGACAAGTGGCTAAAAAAAGACTGAAAACTCTTTCAGTTGCTTCCTATTGCATAAATCAAACAAAGCCAACTGAAGTGTAATTGTTCTTATCTCTTCAAACCGCAACAAGAAACCCAGTTATGTTGACTATGTGCCAGTTACGCTCATGCGAAAACCTCAGAAATTAATGCGACAAGTGGCTAAAAAAAGACTGAAAACTCTCATATATCAAACAAAGGCAACTGAAGTGTAATTTTTCCAATCTCTTCAAACCGCAACAAGAAACCCAGTTACGTTGACTACCGTCTCATAGGTGCCAGTTACGCTTATGCGAAAACCCCAGAAAATAATGCAACAAGTGGCTAAAAAAAGACTGAAGGCTCTTTCAGTAGCAACTGCTTCTTACTGCATAAATCAAACAAAAGGAGCTAAATTTTTAATGTATATTTTTTTTCTCTAATCTCTTTATACTGTGACGACAAATCCATTTACGTTGACTGCCGTCTCAAAGGTGCCGGTTAAGTATCCGCGAAAATGCAAAAAATCCACTTACGGAACATTTCATAGCTTAATAAATCAGACATAGGCAATTTAATTTCTAATATCTGTTTTTTATTTCTGCAATCTTTATTTACCATGACAACAAACCCTTTTAGGTTGTCTGTTGTCTCGCAGGTGCCACTTACGTATCCGCAAAAACATGAAAAATCGACCTATGGAATATTTTATAGCAGACGACAACTGTTGCTTGAGTCAATTATAGGGATTTTTCTTTTTCTTTTTCTCTCACTAGGGCCATTGATTTGGTTATGATGACCATCTGACCCATACGTGACTGTTACGTGCTGCGCATAAAATCATAAAATCAACTTCGACACTTTCGGAGGCAGCTGATACCTGTCGTAAAAAATCAAAGAAAGGTAAACAAAACTTTTCCCTGTTTTCTTACCAGGGTCACGAAAACATTGAACCAATTTAGACGACCACGTGAGTCAAAAGTCAATTTTATGTTTAATCGCTGCACAAAATATAAAATTCAGAAGCAACCATTTGCTGTTGCGAAAACTTTTTCCGACAAAAAAAATCATGTTCCTGTTTGAAGAATTTAGAAGTAGGCCATAGAGACACAATAAGATGTAAGAATAACTAAAAATCAATTGCTTCCTTTATAGGGTAGAAAACATTGTGGGAAAAGGAGAAAATGCTGGTAACCTGCATTGTCTACTTTCCTCAGATTATTTTCAAAAGCCTTCTTTAAAAGGCGTCATTGTGTGGTAAAAGGTTAATAATTATCCAATCAGAGAAGCTTTAAGGAAATCAGAATGGATACCAGCAGCCAATCAGAGAACACCTAAGAAATTCAACAGCCAATCAGAGAGCTTCAAAATATTTCAAAAATGGCGCCAAAATTTATCGATGAAAAATACAGTGAAAAAAACGGCATAAAAGTGGATTGAAAGTCTTCTTTAAAGGCTGCTGTGCAGTCCTTGCCTGATTTCACTGAAAATGGGCAAATATTTAAGAAAATAGGGGAGCAGAATACCGTGCTTTGGTCTTTTCAAGCCCCTTGCAAGAATTACTTCCCTTTAACCCTCGATGCACCCCTCCCCTCCTCCTCCCCAGCCCTTAACTTGATTTGCTTTTCTAACTCAGCCCACAATAAATGCTGCACATTGAAACTTTCAATAAGCCAAAGGGATCAATGTACAGTGTAAAAAAAAAAAAAAAAGAAAAATGCCCAGAAATTAATGCAAGAATTACTTCCCTTTAACCCTCGATGCACCCAACACCCCCCTCCCCAGCCTTTAACTGGATTTGCTTTTCTAACTCAGCCCACAATAAATGCTGCATATTGGAACTTTCAATAAGCTAAAGTGATCTATGTACAGTGTAAAAAAAAAAAAACCGCCAAGAAATTAATGCAAGAATTACTTCCCTTTAACCCTCGATTCACCCAACCCCCCCCCCCCCACCCCCAGCCCTTAACTGGATTTGCTTTTCTAACTCAGCCCACAATAAATGCTGCACATTGAAACTTTCAATAAGCCAAAGTGATCAATGTACAGTGTAAAAAAAAACACCCAGAAATTAATGTGACAAGTGGCTAAAAAAAGACTGAAAACTCTTTCAGTTGCTTCCTATTGCATAAATCAAACAAAGCCAACTGAAGTGTAATTGTTCTTATCTCTTCAAACCGCAACAAGAAACCCAGTTATGTTGACTATGTGCCAGTTACGCTCATGCGAAAACCTCAGAAATTAATGCGACAAGTGGCTAAAAAAAGACTGAAAACTCTCATATATCAAACAAAGGCAACTGAAGTGTAATTTTTCCAATCTCTTCAAACCGCAACAAGAAACCCAGTTACGTTGACTACCGTCTCATAGGTGCCAGTTACGCTTATGCGAAAACCCCAGAAAATAATGCAACAAGTGGCTAAAAAAAGACTGAAGGCTCTTTCAGTAGCAACTGCTTCTTACTGCATAAATCAAACAAAAGGAGCTAAATTTTTAATGTATATTTTTTTTCTCTAATCTCTTTATACTGTGACGACAAATCCATTTACGTTGACTGCCGTCTCAAAGGTGCCGGTTAAGTATCCGCGAAAATGCAAAAAATCCACTTACGGAACATTTCATAGCTTAATAAATCAGACATAGGCAATTTAATTTCTAATATCTGTTTTTTTATTTCTGCAATCTTTATTTACCATGACAACAAACCCTTTTAGGTTGTCTGTTGTCTCGCAGGTGCCACTTACGTATCCGCAAAAACATGAAAAATCGACCTATGGAATATTTTATAGCAGACGACAACTGTTGCTTGAGTCAATTATAGGGATTTTTCTTTTTCTTTTTCTCTCACTAGGGCCATTGATTTGGTTATGATGACCATCTGACCCATACGTGACTGTTACGTGCTGCGCATAAAATCGTAAAATCAACTTCGACACTTTCGGAGGCAGCTGATACCTGTCGTAAAAAATAAAAGAAAGGTAAACAAAAATTTTCCCTGTTTTCTTACCAGGGTCACGAAAACATTGAACCAATTTAGACGACCACGTGAGTCAAAAGTCAATTTTATGTTTAATCGCTGCACAAAATATAAAATTCAGAAGCAACCATTTGCTGTTGCGAAAACTTTTTCCGACAAAAAAAATCATGTTCCTGTTTGAAGAATTTAGAAGTAGGCCATAGAGACACAATAAGATGTAAGAATAACTAAAAATCAATTGCTTCCTTTATAGGGTAGAAAACATTGTGGGAAAAGGAGAAAATGCTGGTAACCTGCATTGTCTACTTTCCTCAGATTATTTTCAAAAGCCTTCTTTAAAAGGCGTCATTGTGTGGTAAAAGGTTAATAATTATCCAATCAGAGAAGCTTTAAGGAAATCAGAATGGATACCAGCAGCCAATCAGAGAACACCTAAGAAATTCAACAGCCAATCAGAGAGCTTCAAAATATTTCAAAAATGGCGCCAAAATTTATCGATAAAAAATACAGTGAAAAAAACGGCATAAAAGTGGATTGAAAGTCTTCTTTAAAGGCTGCTGTGCAGTCCTTGCCTGATTTCACTGAAAATGGGCAAATATTTAAGAAAATAGGGGAGCAGAATACCGTGCTTTGGTCTTTTCAAGCCCCTTGCAAGAATTACTTCCCTTTAACCCTCGATGCACCCCCCCCTCCTCCTCCCCAGCCCTTAACTTGATTTGCTTTTCTAACTCAGCCCACAATAAATGCTGCACATTGAAACTTTCAATAAGCCAAAGGGATCAATGTACAGTGTAAAAAAAAAAAAAAAAAGAAAAATGCCCAGAAATTAATGCAAGAATTACTTCCCTTTAACCCTCGATGCACCCAACACCCCCCTCCCCAGCCTTTAACTGGATTTGCTTTTCTAACTCAGCCCACAATAAATGCTGCATATTGGAACTTTCAATAAGCTAAAGTGATCTATGTACAGTGTAAAAAAAAAAAACCGCCCAGAAATTAATGCAAGAATTACTTCCCTTTAACCCTCGATTCACCCAAACCCCCCCCCCACCCCCAGCCCTTAACTGGATTTGCTTTTCTAACTCAGCCCACAATAAATGCTGCACATTGAAACTTTCAATAAGCCAAAGTGATCAATGTACAGTGTAAAAAAAAACACCCAGAAATTAATGTGACAAGTGGCTAAAAAAAGACTGAAAACTCTTTCAGTTGCTTCCTATTGCATAAATCAAACAAAGCCAACTGAAGTGTAATTGTTCTTATCTCTTCAAACCGCAACAAGAAACCCAGTTATGTTGACTATGTGCCAGTTACGCTCATGCGAAAACCTCAGAAATTAATGCGACAAGTGGCTAAAAAAAGACTGAAAACTCTCATATATCAAACAAAGGCAACTGAAGTGTAATTTTTCCAATCTCTTCAAACCGCAACAAGAAACCCAGTTACGTTGACTACCGTCTCATAGGTGCCAGTTACGCTTATGCGAAAACCCCAGAAAATAATGCAACAAGTGGCTAAAAAAAGACTGAAGGCTCTTTCAGTAGCAACTGCTTCTTACTGCATAAATCAAAGAAAAGGAGCTAAATTTTTAATGTATATTTTTTTTCTCTAATCTCTTTATACTGTGACGACAAATCCATTTACGTTGACTGCCGTCTCAAAGGTGCCGGTTAAGTATCCGCGAAAATGCAAAAAATCCACTTACGGAACATTTCATAGCTTAATAAATCAGACATAGGCAATTTAATTTCTAATATCTGTTTTTTATTTCTGCAATCTTTATTTACCATGACAACAAACCCTTTTAGGTTGTCTGTTGTCTCGCAGGTGCCACTTACGTATCCGCAAAAACATGAAAAATCGACCTATGGAATATTTTATAGCAGACGACAACTGTTGCTTGAGTCAATTATAGGGATTTTTCTTTTTCTTTTTCTCTCACTAGGGCCATTGATTTGGTTATGATGACCATCTGACCCATAGGTGACTGTTACGTGCTGCGCATAAAATCGTAAAATCAACTTCGACACTTTCGGAGGCAGCTGATACCTGTCGTAAAAAATCAAAGAAAGGTAAACAAAAATTTTCCCTGTTTTCTTACCAGGGTCACGAAAACATTGAACCAATTTAGACGACCACGTGAGTCAAAAGTCAATTTTATGTTTAATCGCTGCAAAAATATAAAATTCAGAAGCAACCATTTGCTGTTGCGAAAACTTTTTCCGACAAAAAAAATCATGTTCCTGTTTGAAGAATTTAGAAGTAGGCCATAGAGACACAATAAGATGTAAGAATAACTAAAAATCAATTGCTTCCTTTATAGGGTAGAAAACATTGTGGGAAAAGGAGAAAATGCTGGTAACCTGCATTGTCTACTTTCCTCAGATTATTTTCAAAAGCCTTCTTTAAAAGGCGTCATTGTGTGGTAAAAGGTTAATAATTATCCAATCAGAGAAGCTTTAAGGAAATCAGAATGGATACCAGCAGCCAATCAGAGAACACCTAAGAAATTCAACAGCCAATCAGAGAGCTTCAAAATATTTCAAAAATGGCGCCAAAATTTATCGATAAAAAATACAGTGAAAAAAACGGCATAAAAGTGGATTGAAAGTCTTCTTTAAAGGCTGCTGTGCAGTCCTTGCCTGATTTCACTGAAAATGGGCAAATATTTAAGAAAATAGGGGAGCAGAATACCGTGCTTTGGTCTTTTCAAGCCCCTTGCAAGAATTACTTCCCTTTAACCCTCGATGCACCCCCCCTCCTCCTCCCCAGCCCTTAACTTGATTTGCTTTTCTAACTCAGCCCACAATAAATGCTGCACATTGAAACTTTCAATAAGCCAAAGGGATCAATGTACAGTGTAAAAAAAAAAAAAAAAGAAAAATGCCCAGAAATTAATGCAAGAATTACTTCCCTTTAACCCTCGATGCACCCAACACCCCCCTCCCCAGCCTTTAACTGGATTTGCTTTTCTAACTCAGCCCACAATAAATGCTGCATATTGGAACTTTCAATAAGCTAAAGTGATCTATGTACAGTGTAAAAAAAAAAAAACGCCCAGAAATTAATGCAAGAATTACTTCCCTTTAACCCTCGATTCACCCAACCCCCCCCACCCCCAGCCCTTAACTGGATTTGCTTTTCTAACTCAGCCCACAATAAATGCTGCACATTGAAACTTTCAATAAGCCAAAGTGATCAATGTACAGTGTAAAAAAAAACACCCAGAAATTAATGTGACAAGTGGCTAAAAAAAGACTGAAAACTCTTTCAGTTGCTTCCTATTGCATAAATCAAACAAAGCCAACTGAAGTGTAATTGTTCTTATCTCTTCAAACCGCAACAAGAAACCCAGTTATGTTGACTATGTGCCAGTTACGCTCATGCGAAAACCTCAGAAATTAATGCGACAAGTGGCTAAAAAAAGACTGAAAACTCTCATATATCAAACAAAGGCAACTGAAGTGTAATTTTTCCAATCTCTTCAAACCGCAACAAGAAACCCAGTTACGTTGACTACCGTCTCATAGGTGCCAGTTACGCTTATGCGAAAACCCCAGAAAATAATGCAACAAGTGGCTAAAAAAAGACTGAAGGCTCTTTCTGTAGCAACTGCTTCTTACTGCATAAATCAAACAAAAGGAGCTAAATTTTTAATGTATATTTTTTTTCTCTAATCTCTTTATACTGTGACGACAAATCCATTTACGTTGACTGCCGTCTCAAAGGTGCCGGTTAAGTATCCGCGAAAATGCAAAAAATCCACTTACGGAACATTTCATAGCTTAATAAATCAGACATAGGCAATTTAATTTCTAATATCTGTTTTTTATTTCTGCAATCTTTATTTACCATGACAACAAACCCTTTTAGGTTGTCTGTTGTCTCGCAGGTGCCACTTACGTATCCGCAAAAACATGAAAAATCGACCTATGGAATATTTTATAGCAGACGACAACTGTTGCTTGAGTCAATTATAGGGATTTTTCTTTTTCTTTTTCTCTCACTAGGGCCATTGATTTGGTTATGATGACCATCTGACCCATACGTGACTGTTACGTGCTGCGCATAAAATCGTAAAATCAACTTCGACACTTTCGGAGGCAGCTGATACCTGTCGTAAAAAATAAAAGAAAGGTAAACAAAAATTTTCCCTGTTTTCTTACCAGGGTCACGAAAACATTGAACCAATTTAGACGACCACGTGAGTCAAAAGTCAATTTTATGTTTAATCGCTGCACAAAATATAAAATTCAGAAGCAACCATTTGCTGTTGCGAAAACTTTTTCCGACAAAAAAAATCATGTTCCTGTTTGAAGAATTTAGAAGTAGGCCATAGAGACACAATAAGATGTAAGAATAACTAAAAATCAATTGCTTCCTTTATAGGGTAGAAAACATTGTGGGAAAAGGAGAAAATGCTGGTAACCTGCATTGTCTACTTTCCTCAGATTATTTTCAAAAGCCTTCTTTAAAAGGCGTCATTGTGTGGTAAAAGGTTAATAATTATCCAATCAGAGAAGCTTTAAGGAAATCAGAATGGATACCAGCAGCCAATCAGAGAACACCTAAGAAATTCAACAGCCAATCAGAGAGCTTCAAAATATTTCAAAAATGGCGCCAAAATTTATCGATAAAAAATACAGTGAAAAAAACGGCATAAAAGTGGATTGAAAGTCTTCTTTAAAGGCTGCTGTGCAGTCCTTGCCTGATTTCACTGAAAACGGGCAAATATTTAAGAAAATAGGGGAGCAGAATACCGTGCTTTGGTCTTTTCAAGCCCCTTGCAAGAATTACTTCCCTTTAACCCTCGATGCACCCCCCCCCTCCTCCTCCCCAGCCCTTAACTTGATTTGCTTTTCTAACTCAGCCCACAATAAATGCTGCACATTGAAACTTTCAATAAGCCAAAGGGATCAATGTACAGTGTAAAAAAAAAAAAGAAAAATGCCCAGAAATTAATGCAAGAATTACTTCCCTTTAACCCTCGATGCACCCAACACCCCCCTCCCCAGCCTTTAACTGGATTTGCTTTTCTAACTCAGCCCACAATAAATGCTGCATATTGGAACTTTCAATAAGCTAAAGTGATCTATGTACAGTGTAAAAAAAAAAAAACCGCCCAGAAATTAATGCAAGAATTACTTCCCTTTAACCCTCGATTCACCCAAACCCCCCCACCCCCAGCCCTTAACTGGATTTGCTTTTCTAACTCAGCCCACAATAAATGCTGCACATTGAAACTTTCAATAAGCCAAAGTGATCAATGTACAGTGTAAAAAAAAACACCCAGAAATTAATGTGACAAGTGGCTAAAAAAAGACTGAAAACTCTTTCAGTTGCTTCCTATTGCATAAATCAAACAAAGCCAACTGAAGTGTAATTGTTCTTATCTCTTCAAACCGCAACAAGAAACCCAGTTATGTTGACTATGTGCCAGTTACGCTCATGCAAAAACCTCAGAAATTAATGCGACAAGTGGCTAAAAAAAGACTGAAAACTCTCATATATCAAACAAAGGCAACTGAAGTGTAATTTTTCCAATCTCTTCAAACCGCAACAAGAAACCCAGTTACGTTGACTACCGTCTCATAGGTGCCAGTTACGCTTATGCGAAAACCCCAGAAAATAATGCAACAAGTGGCTAAAAAAAGACTGAAGGCTCTTTCAGTAGCAACTGCTTCTTACTGCATAAATCAAAGAAAAGGAGCTAAATTTTTAATGTATATTTTTTTTCTCTAATCTCTTTATACTGTGACGACAAATCCATTTACGTTGACTGCCGTCTCAAAGGTGCCGGTTAAGTATCCGCGAAAATGCAAAAAATCCACTTACGGAACATTTCATAGCTTAATAAATCAGACATAGGCAATTTAATTTCTAATATCTGTTTTTTATTTCTGCAATCTTTATTTACCATGACAACAAACCCTTTTAGGTTGTCTGTTGTCTCGCAGGTGCCACTTACGTATCCGCAAAAACATGAAAAATCGACCTATGGAATATTTTATAGCAGACGACAACTGTTGCTTGAGTCAATTATAGGGATTTTTCTTTTTCTTTTTCTCTCACTAGGGCCATTGATTTGGTTATGATGACCATCTGACCCATACGTGACTGTTACGTGCTGCGCATAAAATCGTAAAATCAACTTCGACACTTTCGGAGGCAGCTGATACCTGTCGTAAAAAATCAAAGAAAGGTAAACAAAAATTTTCCCTGTTTTCTTACCAGGGTCACGAAAACATTGAACCAATTTAGACGACCACGTGAGTCAAAAGTCAATTTTATGTTTAATCGCTGCAAAAATATAAAATTCAGAAGCAACCATTTGCTGTTGCGAAAACTTTTTCCGACAAAAAAAATCATGTTCCTGTTTGAAGAATTTAGAAGTAGGCCATAGAGACACAATAAGATGTAAGAATAACTAAAAATCAATTGCTTCCTTTATAGGGTAGAAAACATTGTGGGAAAAGGAGAAAATGCTGGTAACCTGCATTGTCTACTTTCCTCAGATTATTTTCAAAAGCCTTCTTTAAAAGGCGTCATTGTGTGGTAAAAGGTTAATAATTATCCAATCAGAGAAGCTTTAAGGAAATCAGAATGGATACCAGCAGCCAATCAGAGAACACCTAAGAAATTCAACAGCCAATCAGAGAGCTTCAAAATATTTCAAAAATGGCGCCAAAATTTATCGATAAAAAATACAGTGAAAAAAACGGCATAAAAGTGGATTGAAAGTCTTCTTTAAAGGCTGCTGTGCAGTCCTTGCCTGATTTCACTGAAAATGGGCAAATATTTAAGAAAATAGGGGAGCAGAATACCGTGCTTTGGTCTTTTCAAGCCCCTTGCAAGAATTACTTCCCTTTAACCCTCGATGCACCCCCCCCCTCCTCCTCCCCAGCCCTTAACTTGATTTGCTTTTCTAACTCAGCCCACAATAAATGCTGCACATTGAAACTTTCAATAAGCCAAAGGGATCAATGTACAGTGTAAAAAAAAAAAAAAAGAAAAATGCCCAGAAATTAATGCAAGAATTACTTCCCTTTAACCCTCGATGCACCCAACACCCCCCTCCCCAGCCTTTAACTGGATTTGCTTTTCTAACTCAGCCCACAATAAATGCTGCATATTGGAACTTTCAATAAGCTAAAGTGATCTATGTACAGTGTAAAAAAAAAAAAAACCGCCCAGAAATTAATGCAAGAATTACTTCCCTTTAACCCTCGATTCACCCAAACCCCCCCCACCCCCAGCCCTTAACTGGATTTGCTTTTCTAACTCAGCCCACAATAAATGCTACACATTGAAACTTTCAATAAGCCAAAGTGATCAATGTACAGTGTAAAAAAAAACACCCAGAAATTAATGTGACAAGTGGCTAAAAAAAGACTGAAAACTCTTTCAGTTGCTTCCTATTGCATAAATCAAACAAAGCCAACTGAAGTGTAATTGTTCTTATCTCTTCAAACCGCAACAAGAAACCCAGTTATGTTGACTATGTGCCAGTTACGCTCATGCGAAAACCTCAGAAATTAATGCGACAAGTGGCTAAAAAAAGACTGAAAACTCTCATATATCAAACAAAGGCAACTGAAGTGTAATTTTTCCAATCTCTTCAAACCGCAACAAGAAACCCAGTTACGTTGACTACCGTCTCATAGGTGCCAGTTACGCTTATGCGAAAACCCCAGAAAATAATGCAACAAGTGGCTAAAAAAAGACTGAAGGCTCTTTCAGTAGCAACTGCTTCTTACTGCATAAATCAAAGAAAAGGAGCTAAATTTTTAATGTATATTTTTTTTCTCTAATCTCTTTATACTGTGACGACAAATCCATTTACGTTGACTGCCGTCTCAAAGGTGCCGGTTAAGTATCCGCGAAAATGCAAAAAATCCACTTACGGAACATTTCATAGCTTAATAAATCAGACATAGGCAATTTAATTTCTAATATCTGTTTTTTATTTCTGCAATCTTTATTTACCATGACAACAAACCCTTTTAGGTTGTCTGTTGTCTCGCAGGTGCCACTTACGTATCCGCAAAAACATGAAAAATCGACCTATGGAATATTTTATAGCAGACGACAACTGTTGCTTGAGTCAATTATAGGGATTTTTCTTTTTCTTTTTCTCTCACTAGGGCCATTGATTTGGTTATGATGACCATCTGACCCATACGTGACTGTTACGTGCTGCGCATAAAATCGTAAAATCAACTTCGACACTTTCGGAGGCAGCTGATACCTGTCGTAAAAAATCAAAGAAAGGTAAACAAAAATTTTCCCTGTTTTCTTACCAGGGTCACGAAAACATTGAACCAATTTAGACGACCACGTGAGTCAAAAGTCAATTTTATGTTTAATCGCTGCACAAAATATAAAATTCAGAAGCAACCATTTGCTGTTGCGAAAACTTTTTCCGACAAAAAAAATCATGTTCCTGTTTGAAGAATTTAGAAGTAGGCCATAGAGACACAATAAGATGTAAGAATAACTAAAAATCAATTGCTTCCTTTATAGGGTAGAAAACATTGTGGGAAAAGGAGAAAATGCTGGTAACCTGCATTGTCTACTTTCCTCAGATTATTTTCAAAAGCCTTCTTTAAAAGGCGTCATTGTGTGGTAAAAGGTTAATAATTATCCAATCAGAGAAGCTTTAAGGAAATCAGAATGGATACCAGCAGCCAATCAGAGAACACCTAAGAAATTCAACAGCCAATCAGAGAGCTTCAAAATATTTCAAAAATGGCGCCAAAATTTATCGATAAAAAATACAGTGAAAAAAACGGCATAAAAGTGGATTGAAAGTCTTCTTTAAAGGCTGCTGTGCAGTCCTTGCCTGATTTCACTGAAAATGGGCAAATATTTAAGAAAATAGGGGAGCAGAATACCGTGCTTTGGTCTTTTCAAGCCCCTTGCAAGAATTACTTCCCTTTAACCCTCGATGCACCCCCCCTCCTCCTCCCCAGCCCTTAACTTGATTTGCTTTTCTAACTCAGCCCACAATAAATGCTGCACATTGAAACTTTCAATAAGCCAAAGGGATCAATGTACAGTGTAAAAAAAAAAAAAAAAGAAAAATGCCCAGAAATTAATGCAAGAATTACTTCCCTTTAACTCTCGATGCACCCAACACCCCCCTCCCCAGCCTTTAACTGGATTTGCTTTTCTAACTCAGCCCACAATAAATGCTGCATATTGGAACTTTCAATAAGCTAAAGTGATCTATGTACAGTGTAAAAAAAAAAAAAACCGCCCAGAAATTAATGCAAGAATTACTTCCCTTTAACCCTCGATTCACCCAAACCCCCCCCCACCCCCAGCCCTTAACTGGATTTGCTTTTCTAACTCGGCCCACAATAAATGCTGCACATTGAAACTTTCAATAAGCCAAAGTGATCAATGTACAGTGTAAAAAAAAAACACCCAGAAATTAATGTGACAAGTGGCTAAAAAAAGACTGAAAACTCTTTCAGTTGCTTCCTATTGCATAAATCAAACAAAGCCAACTGAAGTGTAATTGTTCTTATCTCTTCAAACCGCAACAAGAAACCCAGTTATGTTGACTATGTGCCAGTTACGCTCATGCGAAAACCTCAGAAATTAATGCGACAAGTGGCTAAAAAAAGACTGAAAACTCTCATATATCAAACAAAGGCAACTGAAGTGTAATTTTTCCAATCTCTTCAAACCGCAACAAGAAACCCAGTTACGTTGACTACCGTCTCATAGGTGCCAGTTACGCTTATGCGAAAACCCCAGAAAATAATGCAACAAGTGGCTAAAAAAAGACTGAAGGCTCTTTCAGTAGCAACTGCTTCTTACTGCATAAATCAAACAAAAGGAGCTAAATTTTTAATGTATATTTTTTTTCTCTAATCTCTTTATACTGTGACGACAAATCCATTTACGTTGACTGCCGTCTCAAAGGTGCCAGTTAAGTATCCGCGAAAATGCAAAAAATCCACTTACGGAACATTTCATAGCTTAATAAATCAGACATAGGCAATTTAATTTCTAATATCTGTTTTTTATTTCTGCAATCTTTATTTACCATGACAACAAACCCTTTTAGGTTGTCTGTTGTCTCGCAGGTGCCACTTACGTATCCGCAAAAACATGAAAAATCGACCTATGGAATATTTTATAGCAGACGACAACTGTTGCTTGAGTCAATTATAGGGATTTTTCTTTTTCTTTTTCTCTCACTAGGGCCATTGATTTGGTTATGATGACCATCTGACCCATACGTGACTGTTACGTGCTGCGCATAAAATCGTAAAATCAACTTCGACACTTTCGGAGGCAGCTGATACCTGTCGTAAAAAATCAAAGAAAGGTAAACAAAAATTTTCCCTGTTTTCTTACCAGGGTCACGAAAACATTGAACCAATTTAGACGACCACGTGAGTCAAAAGTCAATTTTATGTTTAATTGCTGCACAAAATATAAAATTCAGAAGCAACCATTTGCTGTTGCGAAAACTTTTTCCGACAAAAAAAATCATGTTCCTGTTTGAAGAATTTAGAAGTAGGCCATAGAGACACAATAAGATGTAAGAATAACTAAAAATCAATTGCTTCCTTTATAGGGTAGAAAACATTGTGGGAAAAGGAGAAAATGCTGGTAACCTGCATTGTCTACTTTCCTCAGATTATTTTCAAAAGCCTTCTTTAAAAGGCGTCATTGTGTGGTAAAAGGTTAATAATTATCCAATCAGAGAAGCTTTAAGGAAATCAGAATGGATACCAGGAGCCAATCAGAGAACACCTAAGAAATTCAACAGCCAATCAGAGAGCTTCAAAATATTTCAAAAATGGCGCCAAAATTTATCGATAAAAAATACAGTGAAAAAAACGGCATAAAAGTGGATTGAAAGTCTTCTTTAAAGGCTGCTGTGCAGTCCTTGCCTGATTTCACTGAAAATGGGCAAATATTTAAGAAAATAGGGGAGCAGAATACCGTGCTTTGGTCTTTTCAAGCCCCTTGCAAGAATTACTTCCCTTTAACCCTCGATGCACCCCCCCCTCCTCCTCCCCAGCCCTTAACTTGATTTGCTTTTCTAACTCAGCCCACAATAAATGCTGCACATTGAAACTTTCAATAAGCCAAAGGGATCAATGTACAGTGTAAAAAAAAAAAAAAAAGAAAAATGCCCAGAAATTAATGCAAGAATTACTTCCCTTTAACCCTCGATGCACCCAACACCCCCCTCCCCAGCCTTTAACTGGATTTGCTTTTCTAACTCAGCCCACAATAAATGCTGCATATTGGAACTTTCAATAAGCTAAAGTGATCTATGTACAGTGTAAAAAAAAAAAACCGCCCAGAAATTAATGCAAGAATTACTTCCCTTTAACCCTCGATTCACCCAAACCCCCCCACCCCCAGCCCTTAACTGGATTTGCTTTTCTAACTCAGCCCACAATAAATGCTGCACATTGAAACTTTCAATAAGCCAAAGTGATCAATGTACAGTGTAAAAAAAAACACCCAGAAATTAATGTGACAAGTGGCTAAAAAAAGACTGAAAACTCTTTCAGTTGCTTCCTATTGCATAAATCAAACAAAGCCAACTGAAGTGTAATTGTTCTTATCTCTTCAAACCGCAACAAGAAACCCAGTTATGTTGACTATGTGCCAGTTACGCTCATGCGAAAACCTCAGAAATTAATGCGACAAGTGGCTAAAAAAAGACTGAAAACTCTCATATATCAAACAAAGGCAACTGAAGTGTAATTTTTCCAATCTCTTCAAACCGCAACAAGAAACCCAGTTACGTTGACTACCGTCTCATAGGTGCCAGTTACGCTTATGCGAAAACCCCAGAAAATAATGCAACAAGTGGCTAAAAAAAGACTGAAGGCTCTTTCAGTAGCAACTGCTTCTTACTGCATAAATCAAACAAAAGGAGCTAAATTTTTAATGTATATTTTTTTTCTCTAATCTCTTTATACTGTGACGACAAATCCATTTACGTTGACTGCCGTCTCAAAGGTGCCGGTTAAGTATCCGCGAAAATGCAAAAAATCCACTTAAGGAACATTTCATAGCTTAATAAATCAGACATAGGCAATTTAATTTCTAATATCTGTTTTTTATTTCTGCAATCTTTATTTACCATGACAACAAACCCTTTTAGGTTGTCTGTTGTCTCGCAGGTGCCACTTACATATCCGCAAAAACATGAAAAATCGACCTATGGAATATTTTATAGCAGACGACAACTGTTGCTTGAGTCAATTATAGGGATTTTTCTTTTTCTTTTTCTCTCACTAGGGCCATTGATTTGGTTATGATGACCATCTGACCCATACGTGACTGTTACGTGCTGCGCATAAAATCGTAAAATCAACTTCGACACTTTCGGAGGCAGCTGATACCTGTCGTAAAAAATCAAAGAAAGGTAAACAAAAATTTTCCCTGTTTTCTTACCAGGGTCACGAAAACATTGAACCAATTTAGACGACCACGTGAGTCAAAAGTCAATTTTATGTTTAATTGCTGCACAAAATATAAAATTCAGAAGCAACCATTTGCTGTTGCGAAAACTTTTTCCGACAAAAAAAATCATGTTCCTGTTTGAAGAATTTAGAAGTAGGCCATAGAGACACAATAAGATGTAAGAATAACTAAAAATCAATTGCTTCCTTTATAGGGTAGAAAACATTGTGGGAAAAGGAGAAAATGCTGGTAACCTGCATTGTCTACTTTCCTCAGATTATTTTCAAAAGCCTTCTTTAAAAGGCGTCATTGTGTGGTAAAAGGTTAATAATTATCCAATCAGAGAAGCTTTAAGGAAATCAGAATGGATACCAGCAGCCAATCAGAGAACACCTAAGAAATTCAACAGCCAATCAGAGAGCTTCAAAATATTTCAAAAATGGCGCCAAAATTTATCGATAAAAAATACAGTGAAAAAAACGGCATAAAAGTGGATTGAAAGTCTTCTTTAAAGGCTGCTGTGCAGTCCTTGCCTGATTTCACTGAAAATGGGCAAATATTTAAGAAAATAGGGGAGCAGAATACCGTGCTTTGGTCTTTTCAAGCCCCTTGCAAGAATTACTTCCCTTTAACCCTCGATGCACCCCCCCCTCCTCCTCCCCAGCCCTTAACTTGATTTGCTTTTCTAACTCAGCCCACAATAAATGCTGCACATTGAAACTTTCAATAAGCCAAAGGGATCAATGTACAGTGTAAAAAAAAAAAAAAAAAGAAAAATGCCCAGAAATTAATGCAAGAATTACTTCCCTTTAACCCTCGATGCACCCAACACCCCCCTCCCCAGCCTTTAACTGGATTTGCTTTTCTAACTCAGCCCACAATAAATGCTGCATATTGGAACTTTCAATAAGCTAAAGTGATCTATGTACAGTGTAAAAAAAAAAAAAACGCCCAGAAATTAATGCAAGAATTACTTCCCTTTAACCCTCGATTCACCCAAACCCCCCCCCACCCCCAGCCCTTAACTGGATTTGCTTTTCTAACTCAGCCCACAATAAATGCTGCACATTGAAACTTTCAATAAGCCAAAGTGATCAATGTACAGTGTAAAAAAAAACACCCAGAAATTAATGTGACAAGTGGCTAAAAAAAGACTGAAAACTCTTTCAGTTGCTTCCTATTGCATAAATCAAACAAAGCCAACTGAAGTGTAATTGTTCTTATCTCTTCAAACCGCAACAAGAAACCCAGTTATGTTGACTATGTGCCAGTTACGCTCATGCGAAAACCTCAGAAATTAATGCGACAAGTGGCTAAAAAAAGACTGAAAACTCTCATATATCAAACAAAGGCAACTGAAGTGTAATTTTTCCAATCTCTTCAAACCGCAACAAGAAACCCAGTTACGTTGACTACCGTCTCATAGGTGCCAGTTACGCTTATGCGAAAACCCCAGAAAATAATGCAACAAGTGGCTAAAAAAAGACTGAAGGCTCTTTCAGTAGCAACTGCTTCTTACTGCATAAATCAAACAAAAGGAGCTAAATTTTTAATGTATATTTTTTTTCTCTAATCTCTTTATACTGTGACGACAAATCCATTTACGTTGACTGCCGTCTCAAAGGTGCCGGTTAAGTATCCGCGAAAATGCAAAAAATCCACTTACGGAACATTTCATAGCTTAATAAATCAGACATAGGCAATTTAATTTCTAATATCTGTTTTTTATTTCTGCAATCTTTATTTACCATGACAACAAACCCTTTTAGGTTGTCTGTTGTCTCGCAGGTGCCACTTACGTATCCGCAAAAACATGAAAAATCGACCTATGGAATATTTTATAGCAGACGACAACTGTTGCTTGAGTCAATTATAGGGATTTTTCTTTTTCTTTTTCTCTCACTAGGGCCATTGATTTGGTTATGATGACCATCTGACCCATACGTGACTGTTACGTGCTGCGCATAAAATCGTAAAATCAACTTCGACACTTTCGGAGGCAGCTGATACCTGTCGTAAAAAATCAAAGAAAGGTAAACAAAAATTTTCCCTGTTTTCTTACCAGGGTCACGAAAACATTGAACCAATTTAGACGACCACGTGAGTCAAAAGTCAATTTTATGTTTAATTGCTGCACAAAATATAAAATTCAGAAGCAACCATTTGCTGTTGCGAAAACTTTTTCCGACAAAAAAAATCATATTCCTGTTTGAAGAATTTAGAAGTAGGCCATAGAGACACAATAAGATGTAAGAATAACTAAAAATCAATTGCTTCCTTTATAGGGTAGAAAACATTGTGGGAAAAGGAGAAAATGCTGGTAACCTGCATTGTCTACTTTCCTCAGATTATTTTCAAAAGCCTTCTTTAAAAGGCGTCATTGTGTGGTAAAAGGTTAATAATTATCCAATCAGAGAAGCTTTAAGGAAATCAGAATGGATACCAGCAGCCAATCAGAGAACACCTAAGAAATTCAACAGCCAATCAGAGAGCTTCAAAATATTTCAAAAATGGCGCCAAAATTTATCGATAAAAAATACAGTGAAAAAAAACGGCATAAAAGTGGATTGAAAGTCTTCTTTAAAGGCTGCTGTGCAGTCCTTGCCTGATTTCACTGAAAATGGGCAAATATTTAAGAAAATAGGGGAGCAGAATACCGTGCTTTGGTCTTTTCAAGCCCCTTGCAAGAATTACTTCCCTTTAACCCTCGATGCACCCCCCCTTCTCCTCCCCAGCCCTTAACTTGATTTGCTTTTCTAACTCAGCCCACAATAAATGCTGCACATTGAAACTTTCAATAAGCCAAAGGGATCAATGTACAGTGTAAAAAAAAAAAAAAAAAGAAAAATGCCCAGAAATTAATGCAAGAATTACTTCCCTTTAACCCTCGATGCACCCAACACCCCCCTCCCCAGCCTTTAACTGGATTTGCTTTTCTAACTCAGCCCACAATAAATGCTGCATATTGGAACTTTCAATAAGCTAAAGTGATCTATGTACAGTGTAAAAAAAAAAAAAAACCGCCCAGAAATTAATGCAAGAATTACTTCCCTTTAACCCTCGATTCACCCAAACCCCCCCCACCCCCAGCCCTTAACTGGATTTGCTTTTCTAACTCAGCCCACAATAAATGCTGCACATTGAAACTTTCAATAAGCCAAAGTGATCAATGTACAGTGTAAAAAAAAACACCCAGAAATTAATGTGACAAGTGGCTAAAAAAAGACTGAAAACTCTTTCAGTTGCTTCCTATTGCATAAATCAAACAAAGCCAACTGAAGTGTAATTGTTCTTATCTCTTCAAACCGCAACAAGAAACCCAGTTATGTTGACTATGTGCCAGTTACGCTCATGCGAAAACCTCAGAAATTAATGCGACAAGTGGCTAAAAAAAGACTGAAAACTCTCATATATCAAACAAAGGCAACTGAAGTGTAATTTTTCCAATCTCTTCAAACCGCAACAAGAAACCCAGTTACGTTGACTACCGTCTCATAGGTGCCAGTTACGCTTATGCGAAAACCCCAGAAAATAATGCAACAAGTGGCTAAAAAAAGACTGAAGGCTCTTTCAGTAGCAACTGCTTCTTACTGCATAAATCAAACAAAAGGAGCTAAATTTTTAATGTATATTTTTTTTCTCTAATCTCTTTATACTGTGACGACAAATCCATTTACGTTGACTGCCGTCTCAAAGGTGCCGGTTAAGTATCCGCGAAAATGCAAAAAATCCACTTACGGAACATTTCATAGCTTAATAAATCAGACATAGGCAATTTAATTTCTAATATCTGTTTTTTATTTCTGCAATCTTTATTTACCATGACAACAAACCCTTTTAGGTTGTCTGTTGTCTCGCAGGTGCCACTTACGTATCCGCAAAAACATGAAAAATCGACCTATGGAATATTTTATAGCAGACGACAACTGTTGCTTGAGTCAATTATAGGGATTTTTCTTTTTCTTTTTCTCTCACTAGGGCCATTGATTTGGTTATGATGACCATCTGACCCATACGTGACTGTTACGTGCTGCGCATAAAATCGTAAAATCAACTTCGACACTTTCGGAGGCAGCTGATACCTGTCGTAAAAAATCAAAGAAAGGTAAACAAAAATTTTCCCTGTTTTCTTACCAGGGTCACGAAAACATTGAACCAATTTAGACGACCACGTGAGTCAAAAGTCAATTTTATGTTTAATTGCTGCACAAAATATAAAATTCAGAAGCAACCATTTGCTGTTGCGAAAACTTTTTCCGACAAAAAAAATCATGTTCCTGTTTGAAGAATTTAGAAGTAGGCCATAGAGACACAATAAGATGTAAGAATAACTAAAAATCAATTGCTTCCTTTATAGGGTAGAAAACATTGTGGGAAAAGGAGAAAATGCTGGTAACCTGCATTGTCTACTTTCCTCAGATTATTTTCAAAAGCCTTCTTTAAAAGGCGTCATTGTGTGGTAAAAGGTTAATAATTATCCAATCAGAGAAGCTTTAAGGAAATCAGAATGGATACCAGCAGCCAATCAGAGAACACCTAAGAAATTCAACAGCCAATCAGAGAGCTTCAAAATATTTCAAAAATGGCGCCAAAATTTATCGATAAAAAATACAGTGAAAAAAACGGCATAAAAGTGGATTGAAAGTCTTCTTTAAAGGCTGCTGTGCAGTCCTTGCCTGATTTCACTGAAAATGGGCAAATATTTAAGAAAATAGGGGAGCAGAATACCGTGCTTTGGTCTTTTCAAGCCCCTTGCAAGAATTACTTCCCTTTAACCCTCGATGCCCCCCCCTCCTCCTCCCCAGCCCTTAACTTGATTTGCTTTTCTAACTCAGCCCACAATAAATGCTGCACATTGAAACTTTCAATAAGCCAAAGGGATCAATGTACAGTGTAAAAAAAAAAAAAAAAGAAAAATGCCCAGAAATTAATGCAAGAATTACTTCCCTTTAACCCTCGATGCACCCAACACCCCCCTCCCCAGCCTTTAACTGGATTTGCTTTTCTAACTCAGCCCACAATAAATGCTGCATATTGGAACTTTCAATAAGCTAAAGTGATCTATGTACAGTGTAAAAAAAAAAAAACCGCCCAGAAATTAATGCAAGAATTACTTCCCTTTAACCCTCGATTCACCCAAACCCCCCCCACCCCCAGCCCTTAACTGGATTTGCTTTTCTAACTCAGCCCACAATAAATGCTGCACATTGAAACTTTCAATAAGCCAAAGTGATCAATGTACAGTGTAAAAAAAAACACCCAGAAATTAATGTGACAAGTGGCTAAAAAAAGACTGAAAACTCTTTCAGTTGCTTCCTATTGCATAAATCAAACAAAGCCAACTGAAGTGTAATTGTTCTTATCTCTTCAAACCGCAACAAGAAACCCAGTTATGTTGACTATGTGCCAGTTACGCTCATGCGAAAACCTCAGAAATTAATGCGACAAGTGGCTAAAAAAAGACTGAAAACTCTCATATATCAAACAAAGGCAACTGAAGTGTAATTTTTCCAATCTCTTCAAACCGCAACAAGAAACCCAGTTACGTTGACTACCGTCTCATAGGTGCCAGTTACGCTTATGCGAAAACCCCAGAAAATAATGCAACAAGTGGCTAAAAAAAGACTGAAGGCTCTTTCAGTAGCAACTGCTTCTTACTGCATAAATCAAACAAAAGGAGCTAAATTTTTAATGTATATTTTTTTTCTCTAATCTCTTTATACTGTGACGACAAATCCATTTACGTTGACTGCCGTCTCAAAGGTGCCGGTTAAGTATCCGCGAAAATGCAAAAAATCCACTTACGGAACATTTCATAGCTTAATAAATCAGACATAGGCAATTTAATTTCTAATATCTGTTTTTTATTTCTGCAATCTTTATTTACCATGACAACAAACCCTTTTAGGTTGTCTGTTGTCTCGCAGGTGCCACTTACGTATCCGCAAAAACATGAAAAATCGACCTATGGAATATTTTATAGCAGACGACAACTGTTGCTTGAGTCAATTATAGGGATTTTTCTTTTTCTTTTTCTCTCACTAGGGCCATTGATTTGGTTATGATGACCATCTGACCCATACGTGACTGTTACGTGCTGCGCATAAAATCGTAAAATCAACTTCGACACTTTCGGAGGCAGCTGATACCTGTCGTAAAAAATCAAAGAAAGGTAAACAAAAATTTTCCCTGTTTTCTTACCAGGGTCACGAAAACATTGAACCAATTTAGACGACCACGTGAGTCAAAAGTCAATTTTATGTTTAATCGCTGCACAAAATATAAAATTCAGAAGCAACCATTTGCTGTTGCGAAAACTTTTTCCGACAAAAAAAATCATGTTCCTGTTTGAAGAATTTAGAAGTAGGCCATAGAGACACAATAAGATGTAAGAATAAGTAAAAATCAATTGCTTCCTTTATAGGGTAGAAAACATTGTGGGAAAAGGAGAAAATGCTGGTAACCTGCATTGTCTACTTTCCTCAGATTATTTTCAAAAGCCTTCTTTAAAAGGCGTCATTGTGTGGTAAAAGGTTAATAATTATCCAATCAGAGAAGCTTTAAGGAAATCAGAATGGATACCAGCAGCCAATCAGAGAACACCTAAGAAATTCAACAGCCAATCAGAGAGCTTCAAAATATTTCAAAAATGGCGCCAAAATTTATCGATAAAAAATACAGTGAAAAAAACGGCATAAAAGTGGATTGAAAGTCTTCTTTCAAGGCTGCTGTGCAGTCCTTGCCTGATTTCACTGAAAATGGGCAAATATTTAAGAAAATAGGGGAGCAGAATACCGTGCTTTGGTCTTTTCAAGCCCCTTGCAAGAATTACTTCCCTTTAACCCTCGATGCACCCCCCCCTCCTCCTCCCCAGCCCTTAACTTGATTTGCTTTTCTAACTCAGCCCACAATAAATGCTGCACATTGAAACTTTCAATAAGCCAAAGGGATCAATGTACAGTGTAAAAAAAAAAAAAAAAGAAAAATGCCCAGAAATTAATGCAAGAATTACTTCCCTTTAACCCTCGATGCACCCAACACCCCCCTCCCCAGCCTTTAACTGGATTTGCTTTTCTAACTCAGCCCACAATAAATGCTGCATATTGGAACTTTCAATAAGCTAAAGTGATCTATGTACAGTGTAAAAAAAAAAAAACCGCCCAGAAATTAATGCAAGAATTACTTCCCTTTAACCCTCGATTCACCCAAATCCCCCCCCACCCCCAGCCCTTAACTGGATTTGCTTTTCTAACTCAGCCCACAATAAATGCTGCACATTGAAACTTTCAATAAGCCAAAGTGATCAATGTACAGTGTAAAAAAAAACACCCAGAAATTAATGTGACAAGTGGCTAAAAAAAGACTGAAAACTCTTTCAGTTGCTTCCTATTGCATAAATCAAACAAAGCCAACTGAAGTGTAATTGTTCTTATCTCTTCAAACCGCAACAAGAAACCCAGTTATGTTGACTATGTGCCAGTTACGCTCATGCGAAAACCTCAGAAATTAATGCGACAAGTGGCTAAAAAAAGACTGAAAACTCTCATATATCAAACAAAGGCAACTGAAGTGTAATTTTTCCAATCTCTTCAAACCGCAACAAGAAACCCAGTTACGTTGACTACCGTCTCATAGGTGCCAGTTACGCTTATGCGAAAACCCCAGAAAATAATGCAACAAGTGGCTAAAAAAAGACTGAAGGCTCTTTCAGTAGCAACTGCTTCTTACTGCATAAATCAAACAAAAGGAGCTAAATTTTTAATGTATATTTTTTTTCTCTAATCTCTTTATACTGTGACGACAAATCCATTTACGTTGACTGCCGTCTCAAAGGTGCCGGTTAAGTATCCGCGAAAATGCAAAAAATCCACTTACGGAACATTTCATAGCTTAATAAATCAGACATAGGCAATTTAATTTCTAATATCTGTTTTTTATTTCTGCAATCTTTATTTACCATGACAACAAACCCTTTTAGGTTGTCTGTTGTCTCGCAGGTGCCACTTACGTATCCGCAAAAACATGAAAAATCGACCTATGGAATATTTTATAGCAGACGACAACTGTTGCTTGAGTCAATTATAGGGATTTTTCTTTTTCTTTTTCTCTCACTAGGGCCATTGATTTGGTTATGATGACCATCTGACCCATACGTGACTGTTACGTGCTGCGCATAAAATCGTAAAATCAACTTCGACACTTTCGGAGGCAGCTGATACCTGTCGTAAAAAATCAAAGAAAGGTAAACAAAAATTTTCCCTGTTTTCTTACCAGGGTCACGAAAACATTGAACCAATTTAGACGACCACGTGAGTCAAAAGTCAATTTTATGTTTAATCGCTGCACAAAATATAAAATTCAGAAGCAACCATTTGCTGTTGCGAAAACTTTTTCCGACAAAAAAAATCATGTTCCTGTTTGAAGAATTTAGAAGTAGGCCATAGAGACACAATAAGATGTAAGAATAACTAAAAATCAATTGCTTCCTTTATAGGGTAGAAAACATTGTGGGAAAAGGAGAAAATGCTGGTAACCTGCATTGTCTACTTTCCTCAGATTATTTTCAAAAGCCTTCTTTAAAAGGCGTCATTGTGTGGTAAAAGGTTAATAATTATCCAATCAGAGAAGCTTTAAGGAAATCAGAATGGATACCAGCAGCCAATCAGAGAAC
Organism: Tridacna crocea; assembly: GCA_943736015.1. Taxonomy (NCBI): domain Eukaryota; kingdom Metazoa; phylum Mollusca; class Bivalvia; order Cardiida; family Cardiidae; genus Tridacna; species Tridacna crocea. The sequence continues at coordinate 10,367,471 of OX031070.1, forward strand.
ACCTAAGAAATTCAACAGCCAATCAGAGAGCTTCAAAATATTTCAAAAATGGCGCCAAAATTTATCGATAAAAAATACAGTGAAAAAAACGGCATAAAAGTGGATTGAAAGTCTTCTTTAAAGGCTGCTGTGCAGTCCTTGCCTGATTTCACTGAAAATGGGCAAATATTTAAGAAAATAGGGGAGCAGAATACCGTGCTTTGGTCTTTTCAAGCCCCTTGCAAGAATTACTTCCCTTTAACCCTCGATGCACCCCCCCCCTCCTCCTCCCCAGCCCTTAACTTGATTTGCTTTTCTAACTCAGCCCACAATAAATGCTGCACATTGAAACTTTCAATAAGCCAAAGGGATCAATGTACAGTGTAAAAAAAAAAAAAAAAGAAAAATGCCCAGAAATTAATGCAAGAATTACTTCCCTTTAACCCTCGATGCACCCAACACCCCCCTCCCCAGCCTTTAACTGGATTTGCTTTTCTAACTCAGCCCACAATAAATGCTGCATATTGGAACTTTCAATAAGCTAAAGTGATCTATGTACAGTGTAAAAAAAAAAAAAAACGCCCAGAAATTAATGCAAGAATTACTTCCCTTTAACCCTCGATTCACCGAACCTCCCCCCCCCACCCCCAGCCCTTAACTGGATTTGCTTTTCTAACTCAGCCCACAATAAATGCTGCACATTGAAACTTTCAATAAGCCAAAGTGATCAATGTACAGTGTAAAAAAAAACACCCAGAAATTAATGTGACAAGTGGCTAAAAAAAGACTGAAAACTCTTTCAGTTGCTTCCTATTGCATAAATCAAACAAAGCCAACTGAAGTGTAATTGTTCTTATCTCTTCAAACCGCAACAAGAAACCCAGTTATGTTGACTATGTGCCAGTTACGCTCATGCGAAAACCTCAGAAATTAATGCGACAAGTGGCTAAAAAAAGACTGAAAACTCTCATATATCAAACAAAGGCAACTGAAGTGTAATTTTTCCAATCTCTTCAAACCGCAACAAGAAACCCAGTTACGTTGACTACCGTCTCATAGGTGCCAGTTACGCTTATGCGAAAACCCCAGAAAATAATGCAACAAGTGGCTAAAAAAAGACTGAAGGCTCTTTCAGTAGCAACTGCTTCTTACTGCATAAATCAAACAAAAGGAGCTAAATTTTTAATGTATATTTTTTTTCTCTAATCTCTTTATACTGTGACGACAAATCCATTTACGTTGACTGCCGTCTCAAAGGTGCCGGTTAAGTATCCGCGAAAATGCAAAAAATCCACTTAAGGAACATTTCATAGCTTAATAAATCAGACATAGGCAATTTAATTTCTAATATCTGTTTTTTATTTCTGCAATCTTTATTTACCATGACAACAAACCCTTTTAGGTTGTCTGTTGTCTCGCAGGTGCCACTTACGTATCCGCAAAAACATGAAAAATCGACCTATGGAATATTTTATAGCAGACGACAACTGTTGCTTGAGTCAATTATAGGGATTTTTCTTTTTCTTTTTCTCTCACTAGGGCCATTGATTTGGTTATGATGACCATCTGACCCATACGTGACTGTTACGTGCTGCGCATAAAATCGTAAAATCAACTTCGACACTTTCGGAGGCAGCTGATACCTGTCGTAAAAAATCAAAGAAAGGTAAACAAAAATTTTCCCTGTTTTCTTACCAGGGTCACGAAAACATTGAACCAATTTAGACGACCACGTGAGTCAAAAGTCAATTTTATGTTTAATCGCTGCACAAAATATAAAATTCAGAAGCAACCATTTGCTGTTGCGAAAACTTTTTCCGACAAAAAAAATCATGTTCCTGTTTGAAGAATTTAGAAGTAGGCCATAGAGACACAATAAGATGTAAGAATAACTAAAAATCAATTGCTTCCTTTATAGGGTAGAAAACATTGTGGGAAAAGGAGAAAATGCTGGTAACCTGCATTGTCTACTTTCCTCAGATTATTTTCAAAAGCCTTCTTTAAAAGGCGTCATTGTGTGGTAAAAGGTTAATAATTATCCAATCAGAGAAGCTTTAAGGAAATCAGAATGGATACCAGCAGCCAATCAGAGAACACCTAAGAAATTCAACAGCCAATCAGAGAGCTTCAAAATATTTCAAAAATGGCGCCAAAATTTATCGATAAAAAATACAGTGAAAAAAACGGCATAAAAGTGGATTGAAAGTCTTCTTTAAAGGCTGCTGTGCAGTCCTTGCCTGATTTCACTGAAAATGGGCAAATATTTAAGAAAATAGGGGAGCAGAATACCGTGCTTTGGTCTTTTCAAGCCCCTTGCAAGAATTACTTCCCTTTAACCCTCGATGCACCCCCCCCTCCTCCTCCCCAGCTATTAACTTGATTTGCTTTTCTAACTCAGCCCACAATAAATGCTGCACATTGAAACTTTCAATAAGCCAAAGGGATCAATGTACAGTGTAAAAAAAAAAAAAAAAGAAAAATGCCCAGAAATTAATGCAAGAATTACTTCCCTTTAACCCTCGATGCACCCAACACCCCCCTCCCCAGCCTTTAACTGGATTTGCTTTTCTAACTCAGCCCACAATAAATGCTGCATATTGGAACTTTCAATAAGCTAAAGTGATCTATGTACAGTGTAAAAAAAAAAAAACCGCCCAGAAATTAATGCAAGAATTACTTCCCTTTAACCCTCGATTCACCCAAACCCCCCCCACCCCCAGCCCTTAACTGGATTTGCTTTTCTAACTCAGCCCACAATAAATGCTGCACATTGAAACTTTCAATAAGCCAAAGTGATCAATGTACAGTGTAAAAAAAAACACCCAGAAATTAATGTGACAAGTGGCTAAAAAAAGACTGAAAACTCTTTCAGTTGCTTCCTATTGCATAAATCAAACAAAGCCAACTGAAGTGTAATTGTTCTTATCTCTTCAAACCGCAACAAGAAACCCAGTTATGTTGACTATGTGCCAGTTACGCTCATGCGAAAACCTCAGAAATTAATGCGACAAGTGGCTAAAAAAAGACTGAAAACTCTCATATATCAAACAAAGGCAACTGAAGTGTAATTTTTCCAATCTCTTCAAACCGCAACAAGAAACCCAGTTACGTTGACTACCGTCTCATAGGTGCCAGTTACGCTTATGCGAAAACCCCAGAAAATAATGCAACAAGTGGCTAAAAAAAGACTGAAGGCTCTTTCAGTAGCAACTGCTTCTTACTGCATAAATCAAACAAAAGGAGCTAAATTTTTAATGTATATTTTTTTTCTCTAATCTCTTTATACTGTGACGACAAATCCATTTACGTTGACTGCCGTCTCAAAGGTGCCGGTTAAGTATCCGCGAAAATGCAAAAAATCCACTTACGGAACATTTCATAGCTTAATAAATCAGACATAGGCAATTTAATTTCTAATATCTGTTTTTTATTTCTGCAATCTTTATTTACCATGACAACAAACCCTTTTAGGTTGTCTGTTGTCTCGCAGGTGCCACTTACGTATCCGCAAAAACATGAAAAATCGACCTATGGAATATTTTATAGCAGACGACAACTGTTGCTTGAGTCAATTATAGGGATTTTTCTTTTTCTTTTTCTCTCACTAGGGCCATTGATTTGGTTATGATGACCATCTGACCCATACGTGACTGTTACGTGCTGCGCATAAAATCGTAAAATCAACTTCGACACTTTCGGAGGCAGCTGATACCTGTCGTAAAAAATCAAAGAAAGGTAAACAAAAATTTTCCCTGTTTTCTTACCAGGGTCACGAAAACATTGAACCAATTTAGACGACCACGTGAGTCAAAAGTCAATTTTATGTTTAATCGCTGCACAAAATATAAAATTCAGAAGCAACCATTTGCTGTTGCGAAAACTTTTTCCGACAAAAAAAATCATGTTCCTGTTTGAAGAATTTAGAAGTAGGCCATAGAGACACAATAAGATGTAAGAATAACTAAAAATCAATTGCTTCCTTTATAGGGTAGAAAACATTGTGGGAAAAGGAGAAAATGCTGGTAACCTGCATTGTCTACTTTCCTCAGATTATTTTCAAAAGCCTTCTTTAAAAGGCGTCATTGTGTGGTAAAAGGTTAATAATTATCCAATCAGAGAAGCTTTAAGGAAATCAGAATGGATACCAGCAGCCAATCAGAGAACACCTAAGAAATTCAACAGCCAATCAGAGAGCTTCAAAATATTTCAAAAATGGCGCCAAAATTTATCGATAAAAAATACAGTGAAAAAAACGGCATAAAAGTGGATTGAAAGTCTTCTTTAAAGGCTGCTGTGCAGTCCTTGCCTGATTTCACTGAAAATGGGCAAATATTTAAGAAAATAGGGGAGCAGAATACCGTGCTTTGGTCTTTTCAAGCCCCTTGCAAGAATTACTTCCCTTTAACCCTCGATGCACCCCCCCTCCTCCTCCCCAGCCCTTAACTTGATTTGCTTTTCTAACTCAGCCCACAATAAATGCTGCACATTGAAACTTTCAATAAGCCAAAGGGATCAATGTACAGTGTAAAAAAAAAAAAAAAAGAAAAATGCCCAGAAATTAATGCAAGAATTACTTCCCTTTAACCCTCGATGCACCCAACACCCCCCTCCCCAGCCTTTAACTGGATTTGCTTTTCTAACTCAGCCCACAATAAATGCTGCATATTGGAACTTTCAATAAGCTAAAGTGATCTATGTACAGTGTAAAAAAAAAAAAACCGCCCAGAAATTAATGCAAGAATTACTTCCCTTTAACCCTCGATTCACCCAAACCCCCCCCCCACCCCCAGCCCTTAACTGGATTTGCTTTTCTAACTCAGCCCACAATAAATGCTGCACATTGAAACTTTCAATAAGCCAAAGTGATCAATGTACAGTGTAAAAAAAAACACCCAGAAATTAATGTGACAAGTGGCTAAAAAAAGACTGAAAACTCTTTCAGTTGCTTCCTATTGCATAAATCAAACAAAGCCAACTGAAGTGTAATTGTTCTTATCTCTTCAAACCGCAACAAGAAACCCAGTTATGTTGACTATGTGCCAGTTACGCTCATGCGAAAACCTCAGAAATTAATGCGACAAGTGGCTAAAAAAAGACTGAAAACTCTCATATATCAAACAAAGGCAACTGAAGTGTAATTTTTCCAATCTCTTCAAACCGCAACAAGAAACCCAGTTACGTTGACTACCGTCTCATAGGTGCCAGTTACGCTTATGCGAAAACCCCAGAAAATAATGCAACAAGTGGCTAAAAAAAGACTGAAGGCTCTTTCAGTAGCAACTGCTTCTTACTGCATAAATCAAACAAAAGGAGCTAAATTTTTAATGTATATTTTTTTTCTCTAATCTCTTTATACTGTGACGACAAATCCATTTACGTTGACTGCCGTCTCAAAGGTGCCGGTTAAGTATCCGCGAAAATGCAAAAAATCCACTTACGGAACATTTCATAGCTTAATAAATCAGACATAGGCAATTTAATTTCTAATATCTGTTTTTTATTTCTGCAATCTTTATTTACCATGACAACAAACCCTTTTAGGTTGTCTGTTGTCTCGCAGGTGCCACTTACGTATCCGCAAAAACATGAAAAATCGACCTATGGAATATTTTATAGCAGACGACAACTGTTGCTTGAGTCAATTATAGGGATTTTTCTTTTTCTTTTTCTCTCACTAGGGCCATTGATTTGGTTATGATGACCATCTGACCCATACGTGACTGTTACGTGCTGCGCATAAAATCGTAAAATCAACTTCGACACTTTCGGAGGCAGCTGATACCTGTCGTAAAAAATCAAAGAAAGGTAAACAAAAATTTTCCCTGTTTTCTTACCAGGGTCACGAAAACATTGAACCAATTTAGACGACCACGTGAGTCAAAAGTCAATTTTATGTTTAATCGCTGCACAAAATATAAAATTCAGAAGCAACCATTTGCTGTTGCGAAAACTTTTTCCGACAAAAAAAATCATGTTCCTGTTTGAAGAATTTAGAAGTAGGCCATAGAGACACAATAAGATGTAAGAATAACTAAAAATCAATTGCTTCCTTTATAGGGTAGAAAACATTGTGGGAAAAGGAGAAAATGCTGGTAACCTGCATTGTCTACTTTCCTCAGATTATTTTCAAAAGCCTTCTTTAAAAGGCGTCATTGTGTGGTAAAAGGTTAATAATTATCCAATCAGAGAAGCTTTAAGGAAATCAGAATGGATACCAGCAGCCAATCAGAGAACACCTAAGAAATTCAACAGCCAATCAGAGAGCTTCAAAATATTTCAAAAATGGCGCCAAAATTTATCGATAAAAAATACAGTGAAAAAAACGGCATAAAAGTGGATTGAAAGTCTTCTTTAAAGGCTGCTGTGCAGTCCTTGCCTGATTTCACTGAAAATGGGCAAATATTTAAGAAAATAGGGGAGCAGAATACCGTGCTTTGGTCTTTTCAAGCCCCTTGCAAGAATTACTTCCCTTTAACCCTCGATGCACCCCCCCCTCCTCCTCCCCAGCTATTAACTTGATTTGCTTTTCTAACTCAGCCCACAATAAATGCTGCACATTGAAACTTTCAATAAGCCAAAGGGATCAATGTACAGTGTAAAAAAAAAAGAAAAATGCCCAGAAATTAATGCAAGAATTACTTCCCTTTAACCCTCGATGCACCCAACACCCCCCTCCCCAGCCTTTAACTGGATTTGCTTTTCTAACTCAGCCCACAATAAATGCTGCATATTGGAACTTTCAATAAGCTAAAGTGATCTATGTACAGTGTAAAAAAAAAAAACCGCCCAGAAATTAATGCAAGAATTACTTCCCTTTAACCCTCGATTCACCCAAACCCCCCCCACCCCCAGCCCTTAACTGGATTTGCTTTTCTAACTCAGCCCACAATAAATGCTGCACATTGAAACTTTCAATAAGCCAAAGTGATCAATGTACAGTGTAAAAAAAAACACCCAGAAATTAATGTGACAAGTGGCTAAAAAAAGACTGAAAACTCTTTCAGTTGCTTCCTATTGCATAAATCAAACAAAGCCAACTGAAGTGTAATTGTTCTTATCTCTTCAAACCGCAACAAGAAACCCAGTTATGTTGACTATGTGCCAGTTACGCTCATGCGAAAACCTCAGAAATTAATGCGACAAGTGGCTAAAAAAAGACTGAAAACTCTCATATATCAAACAAAGGCAACTGAAGTGTAATTTTTCCAATCTCTTCAAACCGCAACAAGAAACCCAGTTACGTTGACTACCGTCTCATAGGTGCCAGTTACGCTTATGCGAAAACCCCAGAAAATAATGCAACAAGTGGCTAAAAAAAGACTGAAGGCTCTTTCAGTAGCAACTGCTTCTTACTGCATAAATCAAACAAAAGGAGCTAAATTTTTAATGTATATTTTTTTTCTCTAATCTCTTTATACTGTGACGACAAATCCATTTACGTTGACTGCCGTCTCAAAGGTGCCGGTTAAGTATCCGCGAAAATGCAAAAAATCCACTTACGGAACATTTCATAGCTTAATAAATCAGACATAGGCAATTTAATTTCTAATATCTGTTTTTTATTTCTGCAATCTTTATTTACCATGACAACAAACCCTTTTAGGTTGTCTGTTGTCTCGCAGGTGCCACTTACGTATCCGCAAAAACATGAAAAATCGACCTATGGAATATTTTATAGCAGACGACAACTGTTGCTTGAGTCAATTATAGGGATTTTTCTTTTTCTTTTTCTCTCACTAGGGCCATTGATTTGGTTATGATGACCATCTGACCCATACGTGACTGTTACGTGCTGCGCATAAAATCGTAAAATCAACTTCGACACTTTCGGAGGCAGCTGATACCTGTCGTAAAAAATCAAAGAAAGGTAAACAAAAATTTTCCCTGTTTTCTTACCAGGGTCACGAAAACATTGAACCAATTTAGACGACCACGTGAGTCAAAAGTCAATTTTATGTTTAATCGCTGCACAAAATATAAAATTCAGAAGCAACCATTTGCTGTTGCGAAAACTTTTTCCGACAAAAAAAATCATGTTCCTGTTTGAAGAATTTAGAAGTAGGCCATAGAGACACAATAAGATGTAAGAATAACTAAAAATCAATTGCTTCCTTTATAGGGTAGAAAACATTGTGGGAAAAGGAGAAAATGCTGGTAACCTGCATTGTCTACTTTCCTCAGATTATTTTCAAAAGCCTTCTTTAAAAGGCGTCATTGTGTGGTAAAAGGTTAATAATTATCCAATCAGAGAAGCTTTAAGGAAATTAGAATGGATACCAGGAGCCAATCAGAGAACACCTAAGAAATTCAACAGCCAATCAGAGAGCTTCAAAATATTTCAAAAATGGCGCCAAAATTTATCGATAAAAAATACAGTGAAAAAAACGGCATAAAAGTGGATTGAAAGTCTTCTTTAAAGGCTGCTGTGCAGTCCTTGCCTGATTTCACTGAAAATGGGCAAATATTTAAGAAAATAGGGGAGCAGAATACCGTGCTTTGGTCTTTTCAAGCCCCTTGCAAGAATTACTTCCCTTTAACCCTCGATGCACCCCCCCCTCCTCCTCCCCAGCCCTTAACTTGATTTGCTTTTCTAACTCAGCCCACAATAAATGCTGCACATTGAAACTTTCAATAAGCCAAAGGGATCAATGTACAGTGTAAAAAAAAAAAAAAGAAAAATGCCCAGAAATTAATGCAAGAATTACTTCCCTTTAACCCTCGATGCACCCAACACCCCCCTCCCCAGCCTTTAACTGGATTTGCTTTTCTAACTCAGCCCACAATAAATGCTGCATATTGGAACTTTCAATAAGCTAAAGTGATCTATGTACAGTGTAAAAAAAAAAAAACCGCCCAGAAATTAATGCAAGAATTACTTCCCTTTAACCCTCGATTCACCCAAACCCCCCCCACCCCCAGCCCTTAACTGGATTTGCTTTTCTAACTCAGCCCACAATAAATGCTGCACATTGAAACTTTCAATAAGCCAAAGTGATCAATGTACAGTGTAAAAAAAAACACCCAGAAATTAATGTGACAAGTGGCTAAAAAAAGACTGAAAACTCTTTCAGTTGCTTCCTATTGCATAAATCAAACAAAGCCAACTGAAGTGTAATTGTTCTTATCTCTTCAAACCGCAACAAGAAACCCAGTTATGTTGACTATGTGCCAGTTACGCTCATGCGAAAACCTCAGAAATTAATGCGACAAGTGGCTAAAAAAAGACTGAAAACTCTCATATATCAAACAAAGGCAACTGAAGTGTAATTTTTCCAATCTCTTCAAACCGCAACAAGAAACCCAGTTACGTTGACTACCGTCTCATAGGTGCCAGTTACGCTTATGCGAAAACCCCAGAAAATAATGCAACAAGTGGCTAAAAAAAGACTGAAGGCTCTTTCAGTAGCAACTGCTTCTTACTGCATAAATCAAACAAAAGGAGCTAAATTTTTAATGTATATTTTTTTTCTCTAATCTCTTTATACTGTGACGACAAATCCATTTACGTTGACTGCCGTCTCAAAGGTGCCGGTTAAGTATCCGCGAAAATGCAAAAAATCCACTTACGGAACATTTCATAGCTTAATAAATCAGACATAGGCAATTTAATTTCTAATATCTGTTTTTTATTTCTGCAATCTTTATTTACCATGACAACAAACCCTTTTAGGTTGTCTGTTGTCTCGCAGGTGCCACTTACGTATCCGCAAAAACATGAAAAATCGACCTATGGAATATTTTATAGCAGACGACAACTGTTGCTTGAGTCAATTATAGGGATTTTTCTTTTTCTTTTTCTCTCACTAGGGCCATTGATTTGGTTATGATGACCATCTGACCCATACGTGACTGTTACGTGCTGCGCATAAAATCGTAAAATCAACTTCGACACTTTCGGAGGCAGCTGATACCTGTCGTAAAAAATCAAAGAAAGGTAAACAAAAATTTTCCCTGTTTTCTTACCAGGGTCACGAAAACATTGAACCAATTTAGACGACCACGTGAGTCAAAAGTCAATTTTATGTTTAATCGCTGCACAAAATATAAAATTCAGAAGCAACCATTTGCTGTTGCGAAAACTTTTTCCGACAAAAAAAATCATGTTCCTGTTTGAAGAATTTAGAAGTAGGCCATAGAGACACAATAAGATGTAAGAATAACTAAAAATCAATTGCTTCCTTTATAGGGTAGAAAACATTGTGGGAAAAGGAGAAAATGCTGGTAACCTGCATTGTCTACTTTCCTCAGATTATTTTCAAAAGCCTTCTTTAAAAGGCGTCATTGTGTGGTAAAAGGTTAATAATTATCCAATCAGAGAAGCTTTAAGGAAATCAGAATGGATACCAGCAGCCAATCAGAGAACACCTAAGAAATTCAACAGCCAATCAGAGAGCTTCAAAATATTTCAAAAATGGCGCCAAAATTTATCGATAAAAAATACAGTGAAAAAAACGGCATAAAAGTGGATTGAAAGTCTTCTTTAAAGGCTGCTGTGCAGTCCTTGCCTGATTTCACTGAAAATGGGCAAATATTTAAGAAAATAGGGGAGCAGAATACCGTGCTTTGGTCTTTTCAAGCCCCTTGCAAGAATTACTTCCCTTTAACCCTCGATGCACCCCCCCCTCCTCCTCCCCAGCTATTAACTTGATTTGCTTTTCTAACTCAGCCCACAATAAATGCTGCACATTGAAACTTTCAATAAGCCAAAGGGATCAATGTACAGTGTAAAAAAAAAAAAAAAAAGAAAAATGCCCAGAAATTAATGCAAGAATTACTTCCCTTTAACCCTCGATGCACCCAACACCCCCCTCCCCAGCCTTTAACTGGATTTGCTTTTCTAACTCAGCCCACAATAAATGCTGCATATTGGAACTTTCAATAAGCTAAAGTGATCTATGTACAGTGTAAAAAAAAAAAACCGCCCAGAAATTAATGCAAGAATTACTTCCCTTTAACCCTCGATTCACCCAAACCCCCCCCACCCCCAGCCCTTAACTGGATTTGCTTTTCTAACTCAGCCCACAATAAATGCTGCACATTGAAACTTTCAATAAGCCAAAGTGATCAATGTACAGTGTAAAAAAAAACACCCAGAAATTAATGTGACAAGTGGCTAAAAAAAGACTGAAAACTCTTTCAGTTGCTTCCTATTGCATAAATCAAACAAAGCCAACTGAAGTGTAATTGTTCTTATCTCTTCAAACCGCAACAAGAAACCCAGTTATGTTGACTATGTGCCAGTTACGCTCATGCGAAAACCTCAGAAATTAATGCGACAAGTGGCTAAAAAAAGACTGAAAACTCTCATATATCAAACAAAGGCAACTGAAGTGTAATTTTTCCAATCTCTTCAAACCGCAACAAGAAACCCAGTTACGTTGACTACCGTCTCATAGGTGCCAGTTACGCTTATGCGAAAACCCCAGAAAATAATGCAACAAGTGGCTAAAAAAAGACTGAAGGCTCTTTCAGTAGCAACTGCTTCTTACTGCATAAATCAAACAAAAGGAGCTAAATTTTTAATGTATATTTTTTTTCTCTAATCTCTTTATACTGTGACGACAAATCCATTTACGTTGACTGCCGTCTCAAAGGTGCCGGTTAAGTATCCGCGAAAATGCAAAAAATCCACTTACGGAACATTTCATAGCTTAATAAATCAGACATAGGCAATTTAATTTCTAATATCTGTTTTTTATTTCTGCAATCTTTATTTACCATGACAACAAACCCTTTTAGGTTGTCTGTTGTCTCGCAGGTGCCACTTACGTATCCGCAAAAACATGAAAAATCGACCTATGGAATATTTTATAGCAGACGACAACTGTTGCTTGAGTCAATTATAGGGATTTTTCTTTTTCTTTTTCTCTCACTAGGGCCATTGATTTGGTTATGATGACCATCTGACCCATACGTGACTGTTACGTGCTGCGCATAAAATCGTAAAATCAACTTCGACACTTTCGGAGGCAGCTGATACCTGTCGTAAAAAATCAAAGAAAGGTAAACAAAAATTTTCCCTGTTTTCTTACCAGGGTCACGAAAACATTGAACCAATTTAGACGACCACGTGAGTCAAAAGTCAATTTTATGTTTAATCGCTGCACAAAATATAAAATTCAGAAGCAACCATTTGCTGTTGCGAAAACTTTTTCCGACAAAAAAAATCATGTTCCTGTTTGAAGAATTTAGAAGTAGGCCATAGAGACACAATAAGATGTAAGAATAACTAAAAATCAATTGCTTCCTTTATAGGGTAGAAAACATTGTGGGAAAAGGAGAAAATGCTGGTAACCTGCATTGTCTACTTTCCTCAGATTATTTTCAAAAGCCTTCTTTAAAAGGCGTCATTGTGTGGTAAAAGGTTAATAATTATCCAATCAGAGAAGCTTTAAGGAAATTAGAATGGATACCAGCAGCCAATCAGAGAACACCTAAGAAATTCAACAGCCAATCAGAGAGCTTCAAAATATTTCAAAAATGGCGCCAAAATTTATCGATAAAAAATACAGTGAAAAAAACGGCATAAAAGTGGATTGAAAGTCTTCTTTAAAGGCTGCTGTGCAGTCCTTGCCTGATTTCACTGAAAATGGGCAAATATTTAAGAAAATAGGGGAGCAGAATACCGTGCTTTGGTCTTTTCAAGCCCCTTGCAAGAATTACTTCCCTTTAACCCTCGATGCACCCCCCCCTCCTCCTCCCCAGCCCTTAACTTGATTTGCTTTTCTAACTCAGCCCACAATAAATGCTGCACATTGAAACTTTCAATAAGCCAAAGGGATCAATGTACAGTGTAAAAAAAAAAAAAAAGAAAAATGCCCAGAAATTAATGCAAGAATTACTTCCCTTTAACCCTCGATGCACCCAACACCCCCCTCCCCAGCCTTTAACTGGATTTGCTTTTCTAACTCAGCCCACAATAAATGCTGCATATTGGAACTTTCAATAAGCTAAAGTGATCTATGTACAGTGTAAAAAAAAAAAAAACCGCCCAGAAATTAATGCAAGAATTACTTCCCTTTAACCCTCGATTCACCCAAACCCCCCCCCCACCCCCAGCCCTTAACTGGATTTGCTTTTCTAACTCAGCCCACAATAAATGCTGCACATTGAAACTTTCAATAAGCCAAAGTGATCAATGTACAGTGTAAAAAAAAACACCCAGAAATTAATGTGACAAGTGGCTAAAAAAAGACTGAAAACTCTTTCAGTTGCTTCCTATTGCATAAATCAAACAAAGCCAACTGAAGTGTAATTGTTCTTATCTCTTCAAAGCGCAACAAGAAACCCAGTTATGTTGACTATGTGCCAGTTACGCTCATGCGAAAACCTCAGAAATTAATGCGACAAGTGGCTAAAAAAAGACTGAAAACTCTCATATATCAAACAAAGGCAACTGAAGTGTAATTTTTCCAATCTCTTCAAACCGCAACAAGAAACCCAGTTACGTTGACTACCGTCTCATAGGTGCCAGTTACGCTTATGCGAAAACCCCAGAAAATAATGCAACAAGTGGCTAAAAAAAGACTGAAGGCTCTTTCAGTAGCAACTGCTTCTTACTGCATAAATCAAAGAAAAGGAGCTAAATTTTTAATGTATATTTTTTTTCTCTAATCTCTTTATACTGTGACGACAAATCCATTTACGTTGACTGCCGTCTCAAAGGTGCCGGTTAAGTATCCGCGAAAATGCAAAAAATCCACTTACGGAACATTTCATAGCTTAATAAATCAGACATAGGCAATTTAATTTCTAATATCTGTTTTTTATTTTTGCAATCTTTATTTACCATGACAACAAACCCTTTTAGGTTGTCTGTTGTCTCGCAGGTGCCACTTACGTATCCGCAAAAACATGAAAAATCGACCTATGGAATATTTTATAGCAGACGACAACTGTTGCTTGAGTCAATTATAGGGATTTTTCTTTTTCTTTTTCTCTCACTAGGGCCATTGATTTGGTTATGATGACCATCTGACCCATACGTGACTGTTACGTGCTGCGCATAAAATCGTAAAATCAACTTCGACACTTTCGGAGGCAGCTGATACCTGTCGTAAAAAATCAAAGAAAGGTAAACAAAAATTTTCCCTGTTTTCTTACCAGGGTCACGAAAACATTGAACCAATTTAGACGACCACGTGAGTCAAAAGTCAATTTTATGTTTAATCGCTGCACAAAATATAAAATTCAGAAGCAACCATTTGCTGTTGCGAAAACTTTTTCCGACAAAAAAAATCATGTTCCTGTTTGAAGAATTTAGAAGTAGGCCATAGAGACACAATAAGATGTAAGAATAACTAAAAATCAATTGCTTCCTTTATAGGGTAGAAAACATTGTGGGAAAAGGAGAAAATGCTGGTAACCTGCATTGTCTACTTTCCTCAGATTATTTTCAAAAGCCTTCTTTAAAAGGCGTCATTGTGTGGTAAAAGGTTAATAATTATCCAATCAGAGAAGCTTTAAGGAAATCAGAATGGATACCAGCAGCCAATCAGAGAACACCTAAGAAATTCAACAGCCAATCAGAGAGCTTCAAAATATTTCAAAAATGGCGCCAAAATTTATCGATAAAAAATACAGTGAAAAAAACGGCATAAAAGTGGATTGAAAGTCTTCTTTAAAGGCTGCTGTGCAGTCCTTGCCTGATTTCACTGAAAATGGGCAAATATTTAAGAAAATAGGGGAGCAGAATACCGTGCTTTGGTCTTTTCAAGCCCCTTGCAAGAATTACTTCCCTTTAACCCTCGATGCACCCCCCCTCCTCCTCCCCAGCCCTTAACTTGATTTGCTTTTCTAACTCAGCCCACAATAAATGCTGCACATTGAAACTTTCAATAAGCCAAAGGGATCAATGTACAGTGTAAAAAAAAAAAAGAAAGAAAAATGCCCAGAAATTAATGCAAGAATTACTTCCCTTTAACCCTCGATGCACCCAACACCCCCTTCCCCAGCCTTTAACTGGATTTGCTTTTCTAACTCAGCCCACAATAAATGCTGCATATTGGAACTTTCAATAAGCTAAAGTGATCTATGTACAGTGTAAAAAAAAAAAACCGCCCAGAAATTAATGCAAGAATTACTTCCCTTTAACCCTCGATTCACCCAAACCCCCCCCCCACCCCCAGCCCTTAACTGGATTTGCTTTTCTAACTCAGCCCACAATAAATGCTGCACATTGAAACTTTCAATAAGCCAAAGTGATCAATGTACAGTGTAAAAAAAAAACACCCAGAAATTAATGTGACAAGTGGCTAAAAAAAGACTGAAAACTCTTTCAGTTGCTTCCTATTGCATAAATCAAACAAAGCCAACTGAAGTGTAATTGTTCTTATCTCTTCAAACCGCAACAAGAAACCCAGTTATGTTGACTATGTGCCAGTTACGCTCATGCGAAAACCTCAGAAATTAATGCGACAAGTGGCTAAAAAAAGACTGAAAACTCTCATATATCAAACAAAGGCAACTGAAGTGTAATTTTTCCAATCTCTTCAAACCGCAACAAGAAACCCAGTTACGTTGACTACCGTCTCATAGGTGCCAGTTACGCTTATGCGAAAACCCCAGAAAATAATGCAACAAGTGGCTAAAAAAAGACTGAAGGCTCTTTCAGTAGCAACTGCTTCTTACTGCATAAATCAAACAAAAGGAGCTAAATTTTTAATGTATATTTTTTTTCTCTAATCTCTTTATACTGTGACGACAAATCCATTTACGTTGACTGCCGTCTCAAAGGTGCCGGTTAAGTATCCGCGAAAATGCAAAAAATCCACTTACGGAACATTTCATAGCTTAATAAATCAGACATAGGCAATTTAATTTCTAATATCTGTTTTTTATTTCTGCAATCTTTATTTACCATGACAACAAACCCTTTTAGGTTGTCTGTTGTCTCGCAGGTGCCACTTACGTATCCGCAAAAACATGAAAAATCGACCTATGGAATATTTTATAGCAGACGACAACTGTTGCTTGAGTCAATTATAGGGATTTTTCTTTTTCTTTTTCTCTCACTAGGGCCATTGATTTGGTTATGATGACCATCTGACCCATACGTGACTGTTACGTGCTGCGCATAAAATCGTAAAATCAACTTCGACACTTTCGGAGGCAGCTGATACCTGTCGTAAAAAATCAAAGAAAGGTAAACAAAAATTTTCCCTGTTTTCTTACCAGGGTCACGAAAACATTGAACCAATTTAGACGACCACGTGAGTCAAAAGTCAATTTTATGTTTAATCGCTGCACAAAATATAAAATTCAGAAGCAACCATTTGCTGTTGCGAAAACTTTTTCCGACAAAAAAAATCATGTTCCTGTTTGAAGAATTTAGAAGTAGGCCATAGAGACACAATAAGATGTAAGAATAACTAAAAATCAATTGCTTCCTTTATAGGGTAGAAAACATTGTGGGAAAAGGAGAAAATGCTGGTAACCTGCATTGTCTACTTTCCTCAGATTATTTTCAAAAGCCTTCTTTAAAAGGCGTCATTGTGTGGTAAAAGGTTAATAATTATCCAATCAGAGAAGCTTTAAGGAAATCAGAATGGATACCAGCAGCCAATCAGAGAACACCTAAGAAATTCAACAGCCAATCAGAGAGCTTCAAAATATTTCAAAAATGGCGCCAAAATTTATCGATAAAAAATACAGTGAAAAAAACGGCATAAAAGTGGATTGAAAGTCTTCTTTAAAGGCTGCTGTGCAGTCCTTGCCTGATTTCACTGAAAATGGGCAAATATTTAAGAAAATAGGGGAGCAGAATACCGTGCTTTGGTCTTTTCAAGCCCCTTGCAAGAATTACTTCCCTTTAACCCTCGATGCACCCCCCCCTCCTCCTCCCCAGCCCTTAACTTGATTTGCTTTTCTAACTCAGCCCACAATAAATGCTGCACATTGAAACTTTCAATAAGCCAAAGGGATCAATGTACAGTGTAAAAAAAAAAAAAAAAGAAAAATGCCCAGAAATTAATGCAAGAATTACTTCCCTTTAACCCTCGATGCACCCAACACCCCCCTCCCCAGCCTTTAACTGGATTTGCTTTTCTAACTCAGCCCACAATAAATGCTGCATATTGGAACTTTCAATAAGCTAAAGTGATCTATGTACAGTGTAAAAAAAAAAAAACCGCCCAGAAATTAATGCAAGAATTACTTCCCTTTAACCCTCGATTCACCCAACCTCCCCCCCCCCACCCCCAGCCCTTAACTGGATTTGCTTTTCTAACTCAGCCCACAATAAATGCTGCACATTGAAACTTTCAATAAGCCAAAGTGATCAATGTACAGTGTAAAAAAAAACACCCAGAAATTAATGTGACAAGTGGCTAAAAAAAGACTGAAAACTCTTTCAGTTGCTTCCTATTGCATAAATCAAACAAAGCCAACTGAAGTGTAATTGTTCTTATCTCTTCAAACCGCAACAAGAAACCCAGTTATGTTGACTATGTGCCAGTTACGCTCATGCGAAAACCTCAGAAATTAATGCGACAAGTGGCTAAAAAAAGACTGAAAACTCTCATATATCAAACAAAGGCAACTGAAGTGTAATTTTTCCAATCTCTTCAAACCGCAACAAGAAACCCAGTTACGTTGACTACCGTCTCATAGGTGCCAGTTACGCTTATGCGAAAACCCCAGAAAATAATGCAACAAGTGGCTAAAAAAAGACTGAAGGCTCTTTCAGTAGCAACTGCTTCTTACTGCATAAATCAAACAAAAGGAGCTAAATTTTTAATGTATATTTTTTTTCTCTAATCTCTTTATACTGTGACGACAAATCCATTTACGTTGACTGCCGTCTCAAAGGTGCCGGTTAAGTATCCGCGAAAATGCAAAAAATCCACTTACGGAACATTTCATAGCTTAATAAATCAGACATAGGCAATTTAATTTCTAATATCTGTTTTTTATTTCTGCAATCTTTATTTACCATGACAACAAACCCTTTTAGGTTGTCTGTTGTCTCGCAGGTGCCACTTACGTATCCGCAAAAACATGAAAAATCGACCTATGGAATATTTTATAGCAGACGACAACTGTTGCTTGAGTCAATTATAGGGATTTTTCTTTTTCTTTTTCTCTCACTAGGGCCATTGATTTGGTTATGATGACCATCTGACCCATACGTGACTGTTACGTGCTGCGCATAAAATCGTAAAATCAACTTCGACACTTTCGGAGGCAGCTGATACCTGTCGTAAAAAATCAAAGAAAGGTAAACAAAAATTTTCCCTGTTTTCTTACCAGGGTCACGAAAACATTGAACCAATTTAGACGACCACGTGAGTCAAAAGTCAATTTTATGTTTAATCGCTGCACAAAATATAAAATTCAGAAGCAACCATTTGCTGTTGCGAAAACTTTTTCCGACAAAAAAAATCATGTTCCTGTTTGAAGAATTTAGAAGTAGGCCATAGAGACACAATAAGATGTAAGAATAACTAAAAATCAATTGCTTCCTTTATAGGGTAGAAAACATTGTGGGAAAAGGAGAAAATGCTGGTAACCTGCATTGTCTACTTTCCTCAGATTATTTTCAAAAGCCTTCTTTAAAAGGCGTCATTGTGTGGTAAAAGGTTAATAATTATCCAATCAGAGAAGCTTTAAGGAAATCAGAATGGATACCAGCAGCCAATCAGAGAACACCTAAGAAATTCAACAGCCAATCAGAGAGCTTCAAAATATTTCAAAAATGGCGCCAAAATTTATCGATAAAAAATACAGTGAAAAAAACGGCATAAAAGTGGATTGAAAGTCTTCTTTAAAGGCTGCTGTGCAGTCCTTGCCTGATTTCACTGAAAATTGGCAAATATTTAAGAAAATAGGGGAGCAGAATACCGTGCTTTGGTCTTTTCAAGCCCCTTGCAAGAATTACTTCCCTTTAACCCTCGATGCACCCCCCCCCTCCTCCTCCCCAGCCCTTAACTTGATTTGCTTTTCTAACTCAGCCCACAATAAATGCTGCACATTGAAACTTTCAATAAGCCAAAGGGATCAATGTACAGTGTAAAAAAAAAAAAAAAAGAAAAATGCCCAGAAATTAATGCAAGAATTACTTCCCTTTAACCCTCGATGCACCCAACACCCCCCTCCCCAGCCTTTAACTGGATTTGCTTTTCTAACTCAGCCCACAATAAATGCTGCATATTGGAACTTTCAATAAGCTAAAGTGATCTATGTACAGTGTAAAAAAAAAAAACCGCCCAGAAATTAATGCAAGAATTACTTCCCTTTAACCCTCGATTCACCCAAACCCCCCCCCCACCCCCAGCCCTTAACTGGATTTGCTTTTCTAACTCAGCCCACAATAAATGCTGCACATTGAAACTTTCAATAAGCCAAAGTGATCAATGTACAGTGTAAAAAAAAACACCCAGAAATTAATGTGACAAGTGGCTAAAAAAAGACTGAAAACTCTTTCAGTTGCTTCCTATTGCATAAATCAAACAAAGCCAACTGAAGTGTAATTGTTCTTATCTCTTCAAACCGCAACAAGAAACCCAGTTATGTTGACTATGTGCCAGTTACGCTCATGCGAAAACCTCAGAAATTAATGCGACAAGTGGCTAAAAAAAGACTGAAAACTCTCATATATCAAACAAAGGCAACTGAAGTGTAATTTTTCCAATCTCTTCAAACCGCAACAAGAAACCCAGTTACGTTGACTACCGTCTCATAGGTGCCAGTTACGCTTATGCGAAAACCCCAGAAAATAATGCAACAAGTGGCTAAAAAAAGACTGAAGGCTCTTTCAGTAGCAACTGCTTCTTACTGCATAAATCAAACAAAAGGAGCTAAATTTTTAATGTATATTTTTTTTCTCTAATCTCTTTATACTGTGACGACAAATCCATTTACGTTGACTGCCGTCTCAAAGGTGCCGGTTAAGTATCCGCGAAAATGCAAAAAATCCACTTACGGAACATTTCATAGCTTAATAAATCAGACATAGGCAATTTAATTTCTAATATCTGTTTTTTATTTCTGCAATCTTTATTTACCATGACAACAAACCCTTTTAGGTTGTCTGTTGTCTCGCAGGTGCCACTTACGTATCCGCAAAAACATGAAAAATCGACCTATGGAATATTTTATAGCAGACGACAACTGTTGCTTGAGTCAATTATAGGGATTTTTCTTTTTCTTTTTCTCTCACTAGGGCCATTGATTTGGTTATGATGACCATCTGACCCATACGTGACTGTTACGTGCTGCGCATAAAATCGTAAAATCAACTTCGACACTTTCGGAGGCAGCTGATACCTGTCGTAAAAAATCAAAGAAAGGTAAACAAAAATTTTCCCTGTTTTCTTACCAGGGTCACGAAAACATTGAACCAATTTAGACGACCACGTGAGTCAAAAGTCAATTTTATGTTTAATCGCTGCACAAAATATAAAATTCAGAAGCAACCATTTGCTGTTGCGAAAACTTTTTCCGACAAAAAAAATCATGTTCCTGTTTGAAGAATTTAGAAGTAGGCCATAGAGACACAATAAGATGTAAAAATAACTAAAAATCAATTGCTTCCTTTATAGGGTAGAAAACATTGTGGGAAAAGGAGAAAATGCTGGTAACCTGCATTGTCTACTTTCCTCAGATTATTTTCAAAAGCCTTCTTTAAAAGGCGTCATTGTGTGGTAAAAGGTTAATAATTATCCAATCAGAGAAGCTTTAAGGAAATCAGAATGGATACCAGCAGCCAATCAGAGAACACCTAAGAAATTCAACAGCCAATCAGAGAGCTTCAAAATATTTCAAAAATGGCGCCAAAATGTATCGATAAAAAATACAGTGAAAAAAACGGCATAAAAGTGGATTGAAAGTCTTCTTTAAAGGCTGCTGTGCAGTCCTTGCCTGATTTCACTGAAAATGGGCAAATATTTAAGAAAATAGGGGAGCAGAATACCGTGCTTTGGTCTTTTCAAGCCCCTTGCAAGAATTACTTCCCTTTAACCCTCGATGCACCCCCCCCTCCTCCTCCCCAGCC
The DNA here is from genome assembly GCA_943736015.1 of Tridacna crocea. Classification (NCBI taxonomy): domain Eukaryota; kingdom Metazoa; phylum Mollusca; class Bivalvia; order Cardiida; family Cardiidae; genus Tridacna; species Tridacna crocea. The sequence goes on from OX031070.1 coordinate 10,388,442, forward strand.
CTTAACTTGATTTGCTTTTCTAACTCAGCCCACAATAAATGCTGCACATTGAAACTTTCAATAAGCCAAAGGGATCAATGTACAGTGTAAAAAAAAAAAAAAAAAGAAAAATGCCCAGAAATTAATGCAAGAATTACTTCCCTTTAACCCTCGATGCACCCAACACCCCCCTCCCCAGCCTTTAACTGGATTTGCTTTTCTAACTCAGCCCACAATAAATGCTGCATATTGGAACTTTCAATAAGCTAAAGTGATCTATGTACAGTGTAAAAAAAAAAAACCGCCCAGAAATTAATGCAAGAATTACTTCCCTTTAACCCTCGATTCACCCAAACCCCCCCCCCCACCCCCAGCCCTTAACTGGATTTGCTTTTCTAACTCAGCCCACAATAAATGCTGCACATTGAAACTTTCAATAAGCCAAAGTGATCAATGTACAGTGTAAAAAAAAACACCCAGAAATTAATGTGACAAGTGGCTAAAAAAAGACTGAAAACTCTTTCAGTTGCTTCCTATTGCATAAATCAAACAAAGCCAACTGAAGTGTAATTGTTCTTATCTCTTCAAACCGCAACAAGAAACCCAGTTATGTTGACTATGTGCCAGTTACGCTCATACGAAAACCTCAGAAATTAATGCGACAAGTGGCTAAAAAAAGACTGAAAACTCTCATATATCAAACAAAGGCAACTGAAGTGTAATTTTTCCAATCTCTTCAAACCGCAACAAGAAACCCAGTTACGTTGACTACCGTCTCATAGGTGCCAGTTACGCTTATGCGAAAACCCCAGAAAATAATGCAACAAGTGGCTAAAAAAAGACTGAAGGCTCTTTCAGTAGCAACTGCTTCTTACTGCATAAATCAAAGAAAAGGAGCTAAATTTTTAATGTATATTTTTTTTCTCTAATCTCTTTATACTGTGACGACAAATCCATTTACGTTGACTGCCGTCTCAAAGGTGCCGGTTAAGTATCCGCGAAAATGCGAAAAATCCACTTACGGAACATTTCATAGCTTAATAAATCAGACATAGGCAATTTAATTTCTAATATCTGTTTTTTATTTCTGCAATCTTTATTTACCATGACAACAAACCCTTTTAGGTTGTCTGTTGTCTCGCAGGTGCCACTTACGTATCCGCAAAAACATGAAAAATCGACCTATGGAATATTTTATAGCAGACGACAACTGTTGCTTGAGTCAATTATAGGGATTTTTCTTTTTCTCTCACTAGGGCCATTGATTTGGTTATGATGACCATCTGACCCATACGTGACTGTTACGTGCTGCGCATAAAATCGTAAAATCAACTTCGACACTTTCGGAGGCAGCTGATACCTGTCGTAAAAAATCAAAGAAAGGTAAACAAAAATTTTCCCTGTTTTCTTACCAGGGTCACGAAAACATTGAACCAATTTAGACGACCACGTGAGTCAAAAGTCAATTTTATGTTTAATCGCTGCACAAAATATAAAATTCAGAAGCAACCATTTGCTGTTGCGAAAACTTTTTCCGACAAAAAAAATCATGTTCCTGTTTGAAGAATTTAGAAGTAGGCCATAGAGACACAATAAGATGTAAGAATAACTAAAAATCAATTGCTTCCTTTATAGGGTAGAAAACATTGTGGGAAAAGGAGAAAATGCTGGTAACCTGCATTGTCTACTTTCCTCAGATTATTTTCAAAAGCCTTCTTTAAAAGGCGTCATTGTGTGGTAAAAGGTTAATAATTATCCAATCAGAGAAGCTTTAAGGAAATCAGAATGGATACCAGCAGCCAATCAGAGAACACCTAAGAAATTCAACAGCCAATCAGAGAGCTTCAAAATATTTCAAAAATGGCGCCAAAATTTATCGATAAAAAATACAGTGAAAAAAACGGCATAAAAGTGGATTGAAAGTCTTCTTTAAAGGCTGCTGTGCAGTCCTTGCCTGATTTCACTGAAAATGGGCAAATATTTAAGAAAATAGGGGAGCAGAATACCGTGCTTTGGTCTTTTCAAGCCCCTTGCAAGAATTACTTCCCTTTAACCCTCGATGCACCCCCCCTCCTCCTCCCCAGCCCTTAACTTGATTTGCTTTTCTAACTCAGCCCACAATAAATGCTGCACATTGAAACTTTCAATAAGCCAAAGGGATCAATGTACAGTGTAAAAAAAAAAAAAAAAGAAAAATGCCCAGAAATTAATGCAAGAATTACTTCCCTTTAACCCTCGATGCACCCAACACCCCCCTCCCCAGCCTTTAACTGGATTTGCTTTTCTAACTCAGCCCACAATAAATGCTGCATATTGGAACTTTCAATAAGCTAAAGTGATCTATGTACAGTGTAAAAAAAAAAAAAACCGCCCAGAAATTAATGCAAGAATTACTTCCCTTTAACCCTCGTTTCACCCAAACCCCCCCCACCCCCAGCCCTTAACTGGATTTGCTTTTCTAACTCAGCCCACAATAAATGCTGCACATTGAAACTTTCAATAAGCCAAAGTGATCAATGTACAGTGTAAAAAAAAACACCCAGAAATTAATGTGACAAGTGGCTAAAAAAAGACTGAAAACTCTTTCAGTTGCTTCCTATTGCATAAATCAAACAAAGCCAACTGAAGTGTAATTGTTCTTATCTCTTCAAACCGCAACAAGAAACCCAGTTATGTTGACTATGTGCCAGTTACGCTCATGCGAAAACCTCGGAAATTAATGCGACAAGTGGCTAAAAAAAGACTGAAAACTCTCATATATCAAACAAAGGCAACTGAAGTGTAATTTTTCCAATCTCTTCAAACCGCAACAAGAAACCCAGTTACGTTGACTACCGTCTCATAGGTGCCAGTTACGCTTATGCGAAAACCCCAGAAAATAATGCAACAAGTGGCTAAAAAAAGACTGAAGGCTCTTTCAGTAGCAACTGCTTCTTACTGCATAAATCAAAGAAAAGGAGCTAAATTTTTAATGTATATTTTTTTTCTCTAATCTCTTTATACTGTGACGACAAATCCATTTACGTTGACTGCCGTCTCAAAGGTGCCGGTTAAGTATCCGCGAAAATGCGAAAAATCCACTTACGGAACATTTCATAGCTTAATAAATCAGACATAGGCAATTTAATTTCTAATATCTGTTTTTTATTTCTGCAATCTTTATTTACCATGACAACAAACCCTTTTAGGTTGTCTGTTGTCTCGCAGGTGCCACTTACGTATCCGCAAAAACATGAAAAATCGACCTATGGAATATTTTATAGCAGACGACAACTGTTGCTTGAGTCAATTATAGGGATTTTTCTTTTTCTCTCACTAGGGCCATTGATTTGGTTATGATGACCATCTGACCCATACGTGACTGTTACGTGCTGCGCATAAAATCGTAAAATCAACTTCGACACTTTCGGAGGCAGCTGATACCTGTCGTAAAAAATCAAAGAAAGGTAAACAAAAATTTTCCCTGTTTTCTTACCAGGGTCACGAAAACATTGAACCAATTTAGACGACCACGTGAGTCAAAAGTCAATTTTATGTTTAATCGCTGCACAAAATATAAAATTCAGAAGCAACCATTTGCTGTTGCGAAAACTTTTTCCGACAAAAAAAATCATGTTCCTGTTTGAAGAATTTAGAAGTAGGCCATAGAGACACAATAAGATGTAAGAATAACTAAAAATCAATTGCTTCCTTTATAGGGTAGAAAACATTGTGGGAAAAGGAGAAAATGCTGGTAACCTGCATTGTCTACTTTCCTCAGATTATTTTCAAAAGCCTTCTTTAAAAGGCGTCATTGTGTGGTAAAAGGTTAATAATTATCCAATCAGAGAAGCTTTAAGGAAATCAGAATGGATACCAGCAGCCAATCAGAGAACACCTAAGAAATTCAACAGCCAATCAGAGAGCTTCAAAATATTTCAAAAATGGCGCCAAAATTTATCGATAAAAAATACAGTGAAAAAAACGGCATAAAAGTGGATTGAAAGTCTTCTTTAAAGGCTGCTGTGCAGTCCTTGCCTGATTTCACTGAAAATGGGCAAATATTTAAGAAAATAGGGGAGCAGAATACCGTGCTTTGGTCTTTTCAAGCCCCTTGCAAGAATTACTTCCCTTTAACCCTCGATGCACCCCCCCCTCCTCCTCCCCAGCCCTTAACTTGATTTGCTTTTCTAACTCAGCCCACAATAAATGCTGCACATTGAAACTTTCAATAAGCCAAAGGGATCAATGTACAGTGTAAAAAAAAAAAAAAAAAGAAAAATGCCCAGAAATTAATGCAAGAATTACTTCCCTTTAACCCTCGATGCACCCAACACCCTCCTCCGCAGCCTTTAACTGGATTTGCTTTTCTAACTCAGCCCACAATAAATGCTGCATATTGGAACTTTCAATAAGCTAAAGTGATCTATGTACAGTGTAAAAAAAAAAAACCGCCCAGAAATTAATGCAAGAATTACTTCCCTTTAACCCTCGATTCACCCAAACCCCCCCCACCCCCAGCCCTTAACTGGATTTGCTTTTCTAACTCAGCCCACAATAAATGCTGCACATTGAAACTTTCAATAAGCCAAAGTGATCAATGTACAGTGTAAAAAAAAACACCCAGAAATTAATGTGACAAGTGGCTAAAAAAAGACTGAAAACTCTTTCAGTTGCTTCCTATTGCATAAATCAAACAAAGCCAACTGAAGTGTAATTGTTCTTATCTCTTCAAACCGCAACAAGAAACCCAGTTATGTTGACTATGTGCCAGTTACGCTCATGCGAAAACCTCAGAAATTAATGCGACAAGTGGCTAAAAAAAGACTGAAGGCTCTTTCAGTAGCAACTGCTTCTTACTGCATAAATCAAACAAAAGGAGCTAAATTTTTAATGTATATTTTTTTTCTCTAATCTCTTTATACTGTGACGACAAATCCATTTACGTTGACTGCCGTCTCAAAGGTGCCGGTTAAGTATCCGCGAAAATGCAAAAAATCCACTTACGGAACATTTCATAGCTTAATAAATCAGACATAGGCAATTTAATTTCTAATATCTGTTTTTTATTTCTGCAATCTTTATTTACCATGACAACAAACCCTTTTAGGTTGTCTGTTGTCTCGCAGGTGCCACTTACGTATCTGCAAAAACATGAAAAATCGACCTATGGAATATTTTATAGCAGACGACAACTGTTGCTTGAGTCAATTATAGGGATTTTTCTTTTTCTTTTTCTCTCACTAGGGCCATTGATTTGGTTATGATGACCATCTGACCCATACGTGACTGTTACGTGCTGCGCATAAAATCGTAAAATCAACTTCGACACTTTCGGAGGCAGCTGATACCTGTCGTAAAAAATCAAAGAAAGGTAAACAAAAATTTTCCCTGTTTTCTTACCAGGGTCACGAAAACATTGAACCAATTTAGACGACCACGTGAGTCAAAAGTCAATTTTATGTTTAATCGCTGCACAAAATATAAAATTCAGAAGCAACCATTTGCTGTTGCGAAAACTTTTTCCGACAAAAAAAATCATGTTCCTGTTTGAAGAATTTAGAAGTAGGCCATAGAGACACAATAAGATGTAAGAATAACTAAAAATCAATTGCTTCCTTTATAGGGTAGAAAACATTGTGGGAAAAGGAGAAAATGCTGGTAACCTGCATTGTCTACTTTCCTCAGATTATTTTCAAAAGCCTTCTTTAAAAGGCGTCATTGTGTGGTAAAAGGTTAAATCCAATCAGAGAAGCTTTAAGGAAATCAGAATGGATACCAGCAGCCAATCAGAGAACACCTAAGAAATTCAACAGCCAATCAGAGAGCTTCAAAATATTTCAAAAATGGCGCCAAAATTTATCGATAAAAAATACAGTGAAAAAAACGGCATAAAAGTGGATTGAAAGTCTTCTTTAAAGGCTGCTGTGCAGTCCTTGCCTGATTTCACTGAAAATGGGCAAATATTTAAGAAAATAGGGGAGCAGAATACCGTGCTTTGGTCTTTTCAAGCCCCTTGCAAGAATTACTTCCCTTTAACCCTCGATGCACCCCCCCCTCCTCCTCCCCAGCCCTTAACTTGATTTGCTTTTCTAACTCAGCCCACAATAAATGCTGCACATTGAAACTTTCAATAAGCCAAAGGGATCAATGTACAGTGTAAAAAAAAAAAAAAAGAAAAATGCCCAGAAATTAATGCAAGAATTACTTCCCTTTAACCCTCGATGCACCCAACACCCCCCTCCCCAGCCTTTAACTGGATTTGCTTTTCTAACTCAGCCCACAATAAATGCTGCATATTGGAACTTTCAATAAGCTAAAGTGATCTATGTACAGTGTAAAAAAAAAAAAACCGCCCAGAAATTAATGCAAGAATTACTTCCCTTTAACCCTCGATTCACCCAAACCCCCCCCCCCCACCCCCAGCCCTTAACTGGATTTGCTTTTCTAACTCAGCCCACAATAAATGCTGCACATTGAAACTTTCAATAAGCCAAAGTGATCAATGTACAGTGTAAAAAAAAACACCCAGAAATTAATGTGACAAGTGGCTAAAAAAAGACTGAAAACTCTTTCAGTTGCTTCCTATTGCATAAATCAAACAAAGCCAACTGAAGTGTAATTGTTCTTATCTCTTCAAACCGCAACAAGAAACCCAGTTATGTTGACTATGTGCCAGTTACGCTCATGCGAAAACCTCAGAAATTAATGCGACAAGTGGCTAAAAAAAGACTGAAAACTCTCATATATCAAACAAAGGCAACTGAAGTGTAATTTTTCCAATCTCTTCAAACCGCAACAAGAAACCCAGTTACGTTGACTACCGTCTCATAGGTGCCAGTTACGCTTATGCGAAAACCCCAGAAAATAATGCAACAAGTGGCTAAAAAAAGACTGAAGGCTCTTTCAGTAGCAACTGCTTCTTACTGCATAAATCAAACAAAAGGAGCTAAATTTTTAATGTATATTTTTTTTCTCTAATCTCTTTATACTGTGACGACAAATCCATTTACGTTGACTGCCGTCTCAAAGGTGCCGGTTAAGTATCCGCGAAAATGCAAAAAATCCACTTACGGAACATTTCATAGCTTAATAAATCAGACATAGGCAATTTAATTTCTAATATCTGTTTTTTATTTCTGCAATCTTTATTTACCATGACAACAAACCCTTTTAGGTTGTCTGTTGTCTCGCAGGTGCCACTTACGTATCCGCAAAAACATGAAAAATCGACCTATGGAATATTTTATAGCAGACGACAACTGTTGCTTGAGTCAATTATAGGGATTTTTCTTTTTCTTTTTCTCTCACTAGGGCCATTGATTTGGTTATGATGACCATCTGACCCATACGTGACTGTTACGTGCTGCGCATAAAATCGTAAAATCAACTTCGACACTTTCGGAGGCAGCTGATACCTGTCGTAAAAAATCAAAGAAAGGTAAACAAAAATTTTCCCTGTTTTCTTACCAGGGTCACGAAAACATTGAACCAATTTAGACGACCACGTGAGTCAAAAGTCAATTTTATGTTTAATCGCTGCACAAAATATAAAATTCAGAAGCAACCATTTGCTGTTGCGAAAACTTTTTCCGACAAAAAAAATCATGTTCCTGTTTGAAGAATTTAGAAGTAGGCCATAGAGACACAATAAGATGTAAGAATAACTAAAAATCAATTGCTTCCTTTATAGGGTAGAAAACATTGTGGGAAAAGGAGAAAATGCTGGTAACCTGCATTGTCTACTTTCCTCAGATTATTTTCAAAAGCCTTCTTTAAAAGGCGTCATTGTGTGGTAAAAGGTTAATAATTATCCAATCAGAGAAGCTTTAAGGAAATCAGAATGGATACCAGCAGCCAATCAGAGAACACCTAAGAAATTCAACAGCCAATCAGAGAGCTTCAAAATATTTCAAAAATGGCGCCAAAATTTATCGATAAAAAATACAGTGAAAAAAACGGCATAAAAGTGGATTGAAAGTCTTCTTTAAAGGCTGCTGTGCAGTCCTTGCCTGATTTCACTGAAAATGGGCAAATATTTAAGAAAATAGGGGAGCAGAATACCGTGCTTTGGTCTTTTCAAGCCCCTTGCAAGAATTACTTCCCTTTAACCCTCGATGCACCCCCCCCCTCCTCCTCCCCAGCCCTTAACTTGATTTGCTTTTCTAACTCAGCCCACAATAAATGCTGCACATTGAAACTTTCAATAAGCCAAAGGGATCAATGTACAGTGTAAAAAAAAAAAAAAAAAGAAAAATGCCCAGAAATTAATGCAAGAATTACTTCCCTTTAACCCTCGATGCACCCAACACCCCCCTCCCCAGCCTTTAACTGGATTTGCTTTTCTAACTCAGCCCACAATAAATGCTGCATATTGGAACTTTCAATAAGCTAAAGTGATCTATGTACAGTGTAAAAAAAAAAAACCGCCCAGAAATTAATGCAAGAATTACTTCCCTTTATCCCTCGATTCACCCAAACCCCCCCCACCCCCAGCCCTTAACTGGATTTGCTTTTCTAACTCAGCCCACAATAAATGCTGCACATTGAAACTTTCAATAAGCCAAAGTGATCAATGTACAGTGTAAAAAAAAACACCCAGAAATTAATGTGACAAGTGGCTAAAAAAAGACTGAAAACTCTTTCAGTTGCTTCCTATTGCATAAATCAAACAAAGCCAACTGAAGTGTAATTGTTCTTATCTCTTCAAACCGCAACAAGAAACCCAGTTATGTTGACTATGTGCCAGTTACGCTCATGCGAAAACCTCAGAAATTAATGCGACAAGTGGCTAAAAAAAGACTGAAAACTCTCATATATCAAACAAAGGCAACTGAAGTGTAATTTTTCCAATCTCTTCAAACAGCAACAAGAAACCCAGTTACGTTGACTACCGTCTCATAGGTGCCAGTTACGCTTATGCGAAAACCCCAGAAAATAATGCAACAAGTGGCTAAAAAAAGACTGAAGGCTCTTTCAGTAGCAACTGCTTCTTACTGCATAAATCAAACAAAAGGAGCTAAATTTTTAATGTATATTTTTTTTCTCTAATCTCTTTATACTGTGACGACAAATCCATTTACGTTGACTGCCGTCTCAAAGGTGCCGGTTAAGTATCCGCGAAAATGCAAAAAATCCACTTACGGAACATTTCATAGCTTAATAAATCAGACATAGGCAATTTAATTTCTAATATCTGTTTTTTATTTCTGCAATCTTTATTTACCATGACAACAAACCCTTTTAGGTTGTCTGTTGTCTCGCAGGTGCCACTTACGTATCCGCAAAAACATGAAAAATCGACCTATGGAATATTTTATAGCAGACGACAACTGTTGCTTGAGTCAATTATAGGGATTTTTCTTTTTCTTTTTCTCTCACTAGGGCCATTGATTTGGTTATGATGACCATCTGACCCATACGTGACTGTTACGTGCTGCGCATAAAATCGTAAAATCAACTTCGACACTTTCGGAGGCAGCTGATACCTGTCGTAAAAAATCAAAGAAAGGTAAACAAAAATTTTCCCTGTTTTCTTACCAGGGTCACGAAAACATTGAACCAATTTAGACGACCACGTGAGTCAAAAGTCAATTTTATGTTTAATCGCTGCACAAAATATAAAATTCAGAAGCAACCATTTGCTGTTGCGAAAACTTTTTCCGACAAAAAAAATCATGTTCCTGTTTGAAGAATTTAGAAGTAGGCCATAGAGACACAATAAGATGTAAGAATAACTAAAAATCAATTGCTTCCTTTATAGGGTAGAAAACATTGTGGGAAAAGGAGAAAATGCTGGTAACCTGCATTGTCTACTTTCCTCAGATTATTTTCAAAAGCCTTCTTTAAAAGGCGTCATTGTGTGGTAAAAGGTTAATAATTATCCAATCAGAGAAGCTTTAAGGAAATCAGAATGGATACCAGCAGCCAATCAGAGAACACCTAAGAAATTCAACAGCCAATCAGAGAGCTTCAAAATATTTCAAAAATGGCGCCAAAATTTATCGATAAAAAATACAGTGAAAAAAACGGCATAAAAGTGGATTGAAAGTCTTCTTTAAAGGCTGCTGTGCAGTCCTTGCCTGATTTCACTGAAAATGGGCAAATATTTAAGAAAATAGGGGAGCAGAATACCGTGCTTTGGTCTTTTCAAGCCCCTTGCAAGAATTACTTCCCTTTAACCCTCGATGCACCCCCCCCTCCTCCTCCCCAGCCCTTAACTTGATTTGCTTTTCTAACTCAGCCCACAATAAATGCTGCACATTGAAACTTTCAATAAGCCAAAGGGATCAATGTACAGTGTAAAAAAAAAAAAAAAAAGAAAAATGCCCAGAAATTAATGCAAGAATTACTTCCCTTTAACCCTCGATGCACCCAACACCCCCCTCCCCAGCCTTTAACTGGATTTGCTTTTCTAACTCAGCCCACAATAAATGCTGCATATTGGAACTTTCAATAAGCTAAAGTGATCTATGTACAGTGTAAAAAAAAAAAAAACGCCCAGAAATTAATGCAAGAATTACTTCCCTTTAACCCTCGATTCACCCAAACCCCCCCCCACCCCCAGCCCTTAACTGGATTTGCTTTTCTAACTCAGCCCACAATAAATGCTGCACATTGAAACTTTCAATAAGCCAAAGTGATCAATGTACAGTGTAAAAAAAAAACACCCAGAAATTAATGTGACAAGTGGCTAAAAAAAGACTGAAAACTCTTTCAGTTGCTTCCTATTGCATAAATCAAACAAAGCCAACTGAAGTGTAATTGTTCTTATCTCTTCAAACCGCAACAAGAAACCCAGTTATGTTGACTATGTGCCAGTTACGCTCATGCGAAAACCTCAGAAATTAATGCGACAAGTGGCTAAAAAAAGACTGAAAACTCTCATATATCAAACAAAGGCAACTGAAGTGTAATTTTTCCAATCTCTTCAAACCGCAACAAGAAACCCAGTTACGTTGACTACCGTCTCATAGGTGCCAGTTACGCTTATGCGAAAACCCCAGAAAATAATGCAACAAGTGGCTAAAAAAAGACTGAAGGCTCTTTCAGTAGCAACTGCTTCTTACTGCATAAATCAAACAAAAGGAGCTAAATTTTTAATGTATATTTTTTTTCTCTAATCTCTTTATACTGTGACGACAAATCCATTTACGTTGACTGCCGTCTCAAAGGTGCCGGTTAAGTATCCGCGAAAATGCAAAAAATCCACTTACGGAACATTTCATAGCTTAATAAATCAGACATAGGCAATTTAATTTCTAATATCTGTTTTTTATTTCTGCAATCTTTATTTACCATGACAACAAACCCTTTTAGGTTGTCTGTTGTCTCACAGGTGCCACTTACGTATCCGCAAAAACATGAAAAATCGACCTATGGAATATTTTATAGCAGACGACAACTGTTGCTTGAGTCAATTATAGGGATTTTTCTTTTTCTTTTTCTCTCACTAGGGCCATTGATTTGGTTATGATGACCATCTGACCCATACGTGACTGTTACGTGCTGCGCATAAAATCGTAAAATCAACTTCGACACTTTCGGAGGCAGCTGATACCTGTCGTAAAAAATCAAAGAAAGGTAAACAAAAATTTTCCCTGTTTTCTTACCAGGGTCACGAAAACATTGAACCAATTTAGACGACCACGTGAGTCAAAAGTCAATTTTATGTTTAATTGCTGCACAAAATATAAAATTCAGAAGCAACCATTTGCTGTTGCGAAAACTTTTTCCGACAAAAAAAATCATATTCCTGTTTGAAGAATTTAGAAGTAGGCCATAGAGACACAATAAGATGTAAGAATAACTAAAAATCAATTGCTTCCTTTATAGGGTAGAAAACATTGTGGGAAAAGGAGAAAATGCTGGTAACCTGCATTGTCTACTTTCCTCAGATTATTTTCAAAAGCCTTCTTTAAAAGGCGTCATTGTGTGGTAAAAGGTTAATAATTATCCAATCAGAGAAGCTTTAAGGAAATCAGAATGGATACCAGCAGCCAATCAGAGAACACCTAAGAAATTCAACAGCCAATCAGAGAGCTTCAAAATATTTCAAAAATGGCGCCAAAATTTATCGATAAAAAATACAGTGAAAAAAAACGGCATAAAAGTGGATTGAAAGTCTTCTTTAAAGGCTGCTGTGCAGTCCTTGCCTGATTTCACTGAAAATGGGCAAATATTTAAGAAAATAGGGGAGCAGAATACCGTGCTTTGGTCTTTTCAAGCCCCTTGCAAGAATTACTTCCCTTTAACCCTCGATGCACCCCCCCCCTTCTCCTCCCCAGCCCTTAACTTGATTTGCTTTTCTAACTCAGCCCACAATAAATGCTGCACATTGAAACTTTCAATAAGCCAAAGGGATCAATGTACAGTGTAAAAAAAAAAAAAAAAAGAAAAATGCCCAGAAATTAATGCAAGAATTACTTCCCTTTAACCCTCGATGCACCCAACACCCCCCTCCCCAGCCTTTAACTGGATTTGCTTTTCTAACTCAGCCCACAATAAATGCTGCATATTGGAACTTTCAATAAGCTAAAGTGATCTATGTACAGTGTAAAAAAAAAAAAACCGCCCAGAAATTAATGCAAGAATTACTTCCCTTTAACCCTCGATTCACCCAAACCCCCCCCACCCCCAGCCCTTAACTGGATTTGCTTTTCTAACTCAGCCCACAATAAATGCTGCACATTGAAACTTTCAATAAGCCAAAGTGATCAATGTACAGTGTAAAAAAAAACACCCAGAAATTAATGTGACAAGTGGCTAAAAAAAGACTGAAAACTCTTTCAGTTGCTTCCTATTGCATAAATCAAACAAAGCCAACTGAAGTGTAATTGTTCTTATCTCTTCAAACCGCAACAAGAAACCCAGTTATGTTGACTATGTGCCAGTTACGCTCATGCGAAAACCTCAGAAATTAATGCGACAAGTGGCTAAAAAAAGACTGAAAACTCTCATATATCAAACAAAGGCAACTGAAGTGTAATTTTTCCAATCTCTTCAAACCGCAACAAGAAACCCAGTTACGTTGACTACCGTCTCATAGGTGCCAGTTACGCTTATGCGAAAACCCCAGAAAATAATGCAACAAGTGGCTAAAAAAAGACTGAAGGCTCTTTCAGTAGCAACTGCTTCTTACTGCATAAATCAAACAAAAGGAGCTAAATTTTTAATGTATATTTTTTTTCTCTAATCTCTTTATACTGTGACGACAAATCCATTTACGTTGACTGCCGTCTCAAAGGTGCCGGTTAAGTATCCGCGAAAATGCAAAAAATCCACTTACGGAACATTTCATAGCTTAATAAATCAGACATAGGCAATTTAATTTCTAATATCTGTTTTTTATTTCTGCAATCTTTATTTACCATGACAACAAACCCTTTTAGGTTGTCTGTTGTCTCGCAGGTGCCACTTACGTATCCGCAAAAACATGAAAAATCGACCTATGGAATATTTTATAGCAGACGACAACTGTTGCTTGAGTCAATTATAGGGATTTTTCTTTTTCTTTTTCTCTCACTAGGGCCATTGATTTGGTTATGATGACCATCTGACCCATACGTGACTGTTACGTGCTGCGCATAAAATCGTAAAATCAACTTCGACACTTTCGGAGGCAGCTGATACCTGTCGTAAAAAATCAAAGAAAGGTAAACAAAAATTTTCCCTGTTTTCTTACCAGGGTCACGAAAACATTGAACCAATTTAGACGACCACGTGAGTCAAAAGTCAATTTTATGTTTAATTGCTGCACAAAATATAAAATTCAGAAGCAACCATTTGCTGTTGCGAAAACTTTTTCCGACAAAAAAAATCATGTTCCTGTTTGAAGAATTTAGAAGTAGGCCATAGAGACACAATAAGATGTAAGAATAACTAAAAATCAATTGCTTCCTTTATAGGGTAGAAAACATTGTGGGAAAAGGAGAAAATGCTGGTAACCTGCATTGTCTACTTTCCTCAGATTATTTTCAAAAGCCTTCTTTAAAAGGCGTCATTGTGTGGTAAAAGGTTAATAATTATCCAATCAGAGAAGCTTTAAGGAAATCAGAATGGATACCAGCAGCCAATCAGAGAACACCTAAGAAATTCAACAGCCAATCAGAGAGCTTCAAAATATTTCAAAAATGGCGCCAAAATTTATCGATAAAAAATACAGTGAAAAAAACGGCATAAAAGTGGATTGAAAGTCTTCTTTAAAGGCTGCTGTGCAGTCCTTGCCTGATTTCACTGAAAATGGGCAAATATTTAAGAAAATAGGGGAGCAGAATACCGTGCTTTGGTCTTTTCAAGCCCCTTGCAAGAATTACTTCCCTTTATCCCTCGATGCACCCCCCTCCTCCTCCCCAGCCCTTAACTTGATTTGCTTTTCTAACTCAGCCCACAATAAATGCTGCACATTGAAACTTTCAATAAGCCAAAGGGATCAATGTACAGTGTAAAAAAAAAAAAAAAAGAAAAATGCCCAGAAATTAATGCAAGAATTACTTCCCTTTAACCCTCGATGCACCCAACACCCCCCTCCCCAGCCTTTAACTGGATTTGCTTTTCTAACTCAGCCCACAATAAATGCTGCATATTGGAACTTTCAATAAGCTAAAGTGATCTATGTACAGTGTAAAAAAAAAAAAACCGCCCAGAAATTAATGCAAGAATTACTTCCCTTTAACCCTCGATTCACCCAAACCCCCCCCCCCACCCCCAGCCCTTAACTGGATTTGCTTTTCTAACTCAGCCCACAATAAATGCTGCACATTGAAACTTTCAATAAGCCAAAGTGATCAATGTACAGTGTAAAAAAAAACACCCAGAAATTAATGTGACAAGTGGCTAAAAAAAGACTGAAAACTCTTTCAGTTGCTTCCTATTGCATAAATCAAACAAAGCCAACTGAAGTGTAATTGTTCTTATCTCTTCAAACCGCAACAAGAAACCCAGTTATGTTGACTATGTGCCAGTTACGCTCATGCGAAAACCTCAGAAATTAATGCGACAAGTGGCTAAAAAAAGACTGAAAACTCTCATATATCAAACAAAGGCAACTGAAGTGTAATTTTTCCAATCTCTTCAAACCGCAACAAGAAACCCAGTTACGTTGACTACCGTCTCATAGGTGCCAGTTACGCTTATGCGAAAACCCCAGAAAATAATGCAACAAGTGGCTAAAAAAAGACTGAAGGCTCTTTCAGTAGCAACTGCTTCTTACTGCATAAATCAAAGAAAAGGAGCTAAATTTTTAATGTATATTTTTTTTCTCTAATCTCTTTATACTGTGACGACAAATCCATTTACGTTGACTGCCGTCTCAAAGGTGCCGGTTAAGTATCCGCGAAAATGCAAAAAATCCACTTACGGAACATTTCATAGCTTAATAAATCAGACATAGGCAATTTAATTTCTAATATCTGTTTTTTATTTCTGCAATCTTTATTTACCATGACAACAAACCCTTTTAGGTTGTCTGTTGTCTCGCAGGTGCCACTTACGTATCCGCAAAAACATGAAAAATCGACCTATGGAATATTTTATAGCAGACGACAACTGTTGCTTGAGTCAATTATAGGGATTTTTCTTTTTCTTTTTCTCTCACTAGGGCCATTGATTTGGTTATGATGACCATCTGACCCATACGTGACTGTTACGTGCTGCGCATAAAATCGTCAAATCAACTTCGACACTTTCGGAGGCAGCTGATACCTGTCGTAAAAAATCAAAGAAAGGTAAACAAAAATTTTCCCTGTTTTCTTACCAGGGTCACGAAAACATGGAACCAATTTAGACGACCACGTGAGTCAAAAGTCAATTTTATGTTTAATCGCTGCACAAAATATAAAATTCAGAAGCAACCATTTGCTGTTGCGAAAACTTTTTCCGACAAAAAAAATCATGTTCCTGTTTGAAGAATTTAGAAGTAGGCCATAGAGACACAATAAGATGTAAGAATAACTAAAAATCAATTGCTTCCTTTATAGAGTAGAAAACATTGTGGGAAAAGGAGAAAATGCTGGTAACCTGCATTGTCTACTTTCCTCAGATTATTTTCAAAAGCCTTCTTTAAAAGGCGTCATTGTGTGGTAAAAGGTTAATAATTATCCAATCAGAGAAGCTTTAAGGAAATCAGAATGGATACCAGCAGCCAATCAGAGAACACCTAAGAAATTCAACAGCCAATCAGAGAGCTTCAAAATATTTCAAAAATGGCGCCAAAATTTATCGATAAAAAATACAGTGAAAAAAACGGCATAAAAGTGGATTGAAAGTCTTCTTTAAAGGCTGCTGTGCAGTCCTTGCCTGATTTCACTGAAAATGGGCAAATATTTAAGAAAATAGGGGAGCAGAATACCGTGCTTTGGTCTTTTCAAGCCCCTTGCAAGAATTACTTCCCTTTAACCCTCGATGCACCCCCCCCCTCCTCCTCCCCAGCCCTTAACTTGATTTGCTTTTCTAACTCAGCCCACAATAAATGCTGCACATTGAAACTTTCAATAAGCCAAAGGGATCAATGTACAGTGTAAAAAAAAAAAAAAAGAAAAATGCCCAGAAATTAATGCAAGAATTACTTCCCTTTAACCCTCGATGCACCCAACACCCCCCTCCCCAGCCTTTAACTGGATTTGCTTTTCTAACTCAGCCCACAATAAATGCTGCATATTGGAACTTTCAATAAGCTAAAGTGATCTATGTACAGTGTAAAAAAAAAAAACCGCCCAGAAATTAATGCAAGAATTACTTCCCTTTATCCCTCGATTCACCCAAACCCCCCCCCACCCCCAGCCCTTAACTGGATTTGCTTTTCTAACTCAGCCCACAATAAATGCTGCACATTGAAACTTTCAATAAGCCAAAGTGATCAATGTACAGTGTAAAAAAAAACACCCAGAAATTAATGTGACAAGTGGCTAAAAAAAGACTGAAAACTCTTTCAGTTGCTTCCTATTGCATAAATCAAACAAAGCCAACTGAAGTGTAATTGTTCTTATCTCTTCAAACCGCAACAAGAAACCCAGTTATGTTGACTATGTGCCAGTTACGCTCATGCGAAAACCTCAGAAATTAATGCGACAAGTGGCTAAAAAAAGACTGAAAACTCTCATATATCAAACAAAGGCAACTGAAGTGTAATTTTTCCAATCTCTTCAAACAGCAACAAGAAACCCAGTTACGTTGACTACCGTCTCATAGGTGCCAGTTACGCTTATGCGAAAACCCCAGAAAATAATGCAACAAGTGGCTAAAAAAAGACTGAAGGCTCTTTCAGTAGCAACTGCTTCTTACTGCATAAATCAAACAAAAGGAGCTAAATTTTTAATGTATATTTTTTTTCTCTAATCTCTTTATACTGTGACGACAAATCCATTTACGTTGACTGCCGTCTCAAAGGTGCCGGTTAAGTATCCGCGAAAATGCAAAAAATCCACTTACGGAACATTTCATAGCTTAATAAATCAGACATAGGCAATTTAATTTCTAATATCTGTTTTTTATTTCTGCAATCTTTATTTACCATGACAACAAACCCTTTTAGGTTGTCTGTTGTCTCGCAGGTGCCACTTACGTATCCGCAAAAACATGAAAAATCGACCTATGGAATATTTTATAGCAGACGACAACTGTTGCTTGAGTCAATTATAGGGATTTTTCTTTTTCTTTTTCTCTCACTAGGGCCATTGATTTGGTTATGATGACCATCTGACCCATACGTGACTGTTACGTGCTGCGCATAAAATCGTAAAATCAACTTCGACACTTTCGGAGGCAGCTGATACCTGTCGTAAAAAATCAAAGAAAGGTAAACAAAAATGTTCCCTGTTTTCTTACCAGGGTCACGAAAACATTGAACCAATTTAGACGACCACGTGAGTCAAAAGTCAATTTTATGTTTAATCGCTGCACAAAATATAAAATTCAGAAGCAACCATTTGCTGTTGCGAAAACTTTTTCCGACAAAAAAAATCATGTTCCTGTTTGAAGAATTTAGAAGTAGGCCATAGAGACACAATAAGATGTAAGAATAATTAAAAATCAATTGCTTCCTTTATAGGGTAGAAAACATTGTGGGAAAAGGAGAAAATGCTGGTAACCTGCATTGTCTACTTTCCTCAGATTATTTTCAAAAGCCTTCTTTAAAAGGCGTCATTGTGTGGTAAAAGGTTAATAATTATCCAATCAGAGAAGCTTTAAGGAAATCAGAATGGATACCAGCAGCCAATCAGAGAACACCTAAGAAATTCAACAGCCAATCAGAGAGCTTCAAAATATTTCAAAAATGGCGCCAAAATTTATCGATAAAAAATACAGTGAAAAAAACGGCATAAAAGTGGATTGAAAGTCTTCTTTAAAGGCTGCTGTGCAGTCCTTGCCTGATTTCACTGAAAATGGGCAAATATTTAAGAAAATAGGGGAGCAGAATACCGTGCTTTGGTCTTTTCAAGCCCCTTGCAAGAATTACTTCCCTTTAACCCTCGATGCACCCCCCCCCCTCCTCCTCCCCAGCCCTTAACTTGATTTGCTTTTCTAACTCAGCCCACAATAAATGCTGCACATTGAAACTTTCAATAAGCCAAAGGGATCAATGTACAGTGTAAAAAAAAAAAAAAAAAGAAAAATGCCCAGAAATTAATGCAAGAATTACTTCCCTTTAACCCTCGATGCACCCAACACCCCCCTCCCCAGCCTTTAACTGGATTTGCTTTTCTAACTCAGCCCACAATAAATGCTGCATATTGGAACTTTCAATAAGCTAAAGTGATCTATGTACAGTGTAAAAAAAAAAAAAAACGCCCAGAAATTAATGCAAGAATTACTTCCCTTTAACCCTCGATTCACCGAACCTCCCCCCCCCACCCCCAGCCCTTAACTGGATTTGCTTTTCTAACTCAGCCCACAATAAATGCTGCACATTGAAACTTTCAATAAGCCAAAGTGATCAATGTACAGTGTAAAAAAAAACACCCAGAAATTAATGTGACAAGTGGCTAAAAAAAGACTGAAAACTCTTTCAGTTGCTTCCTATTGCATAAATCAAACAAAGCCAACTGAAGTGTAATTGTTCTTATCTCTTCAAACCGCAACAAGAAACCCAGTTATGTTGACTATGTGCCAGTTACGCTCATGCGAAAACCTCAGAAATTAATGCGACAAGTGGCTAAAAAAAGACTGAAAACTCTCATATATCAAACAAAGGCAACTGAAGTGTAATTTTTCCAATCTCTTCAAACCGCAACAAGAAACCCAGTTACGTTGACTACCGTCTCATAGGTGCCAGTTACGCTTATGCGAAAACCCCAGAAAATAATGCAACAAGTGGCTAAAAAAAGACTGAAGGCTCTTTCAGTAGCAACTGCTTCTTACTGCATAAATCAAACAAAAGGAGCTAAATTTTTAATGTATATTTTTTTTCTCTAATCTCTTTATACTGTGACGACAAATCCATTTACGTTGACTGCCGTCTCAAAGGTGCCGGTTAAGTATCCGCGAAAATGCAAAAAATCCACTTACGGAACATTTCATAGCTTAATAAATCAGACATAGGCAATTTAATTTCTAATATCTGTTTTTTATTTCTGCAATCTTTATTTACCATGACAACAAACCCTTTTAGGTTGTCTGTTGTCTCGCAGGTGCCACTTACGTATCCGCAAAAACATGAAAAATCGACCTATGGAATATTTTATAGCAGACGACAACTGTTGCTTGAGTCAATTATAGGGATTTTTCTTTTTCTTTTTCTCTCACTAGGGCCATTGATTTGGTTATGATGACCATCTGACCCATACGTGACTGTTACGTGCTGCGCATAAAATCGTAAAATCAACTTCGACACTTTCGGAGGCAGCTGATACCTGTCGTAAAAAATCAAAGAAAGGTAAACAAAAATTTTCCCTGTTTTCTTACCAGGGTCACGAAAACATTGAACCAATTTAGACGACCACGTGAGTCAAAAGTCAATTTTATGTTTAATCGCTGCACAAAATATAAAATTCAGAAGCAACCATTTGCTGTTGCGAAAACTTTTTCCGACAAAAAAAATCATGTTCCTGTTTGAAGAATTTAGAAGTAGGCCATAGAGACACAATAAGATGTAAGAATAACTAAAAATCAATTGCTTCCTTTATAGGGTAGAAAACATTGTGGGAAAAGGAGAAAATGCTGGTAACCTGCATTGTCTACTTTCCTCAGATTATTTTCAAAAGCCTTCTTTAAAAGGCGTCATTGTGTGGTAAAAGGTTAATAATTATCCAATCAGAGAAGCTTTAAGGAAATCAGAATGGATACCAGCAGCCAATCAGAGAACACCTAAGAAATTCAACAGCCAATCAGAGAGCTTCAAAATATTTCAAAAATGGCGCCAAAATTTATCGATAAAAAATACAGTGAAAAAAACGGCATAAAAGTGGATTGAAAGTCTTCTTTAAAGGCTGCTGTGCAGTCCTTGCCTGATTTCACTGAAAATGGGCAAATATTTAAGAAAATAGGGGAGCAGAATACCGTGCTTTGGTCTTTTCAAGCCCCTTGCAAGAATTACTTCCCTTTAACCCTCGATGCACCCCCCCCTCCTCCTCCCCAGCCCTTAACTTGATTTGCTTTTCTAACTCAGCCCACAATAAATGCTGCACATTGAAACTTTCAATAAGCCAAAGGGATCAATGTACAGTGTAAAAAAAAAAAAAAAGAAAAATGCCCAGAAATTAATGCAAGAATTACTTCCCTTTAACCCTCGATGCACCCAACACCCCCCTCCCCAGCCTTTAACTGGATTTGCTTTTCTAACTCAGCCCACAATAAATGCTGCATATTGGAACTTTCAATAAGCTAAAGTGATCTATGTACAGTGTAAAAAAAAAAAACCGCCCAGAAATTAATGCAAGAATTACTTCCCTTTAACCCTCGATTCACCCAAACCCCCCCCCCCCCCCACCCCCAGCCCTTAACTGGATTTGCTTTTCTAACTCAGCCCACAATAAATGCTGCACATTGAAACTTTCAATAAGCCAAAGTGATCAATGTACAGTGTAAAAAAAAACACCCAGAAATTAATGTGACAAGTGGCTAAAAAAAGACTGAAAACTCTTTCAGTTGCTTCCTATTGCATAAATCAAACAAAGCCAACTGAAGTGTAATTGTTCTTATCTCTTCAAACCGCAACAAGAAACCCAGTTATGTTGACTATATGCCAGTTACGCTCATGCGAAAACCTCAGAAATTAATGCGACAAGTGGCTAAAAAAAGACTGAAAACTCTCATATATCAAACAAAGGCAACTGAAGTGTAATTTTTCCAATCTCTTCAAACCGCAACAAGAAACCCAGTTACGTTGACTACCGTCTCATAGGTGCCAGTTACGCTTATGCGAAAACCCCAGAAAATAATGCAACAAGTGGCTAAAAAAAGACTGAAGGCTCTTTCAGTAGCAACTGCTTCTTACTGCATAAATCAAACAAAAGGAGCTAAATTTTTAATGTATATTTTTTTTCTCTAATCTCTTTATACTGTGACGACAAATCCATTTACGTTGACTGCCGTCTCAAAGGTGCCGGTTAAGTATCCGCGAAAATGCAAAAAATCCACTTACGGAACATTTCATAGCTTAATAAATCAGACATAGGCAATTTAATTTCTAATATCTGTTTTTTATTTCTGCAATCTTTATTTACCATGACAACAAACCCTTTTAGGTTGTCTGTTGTCTCGCAGGTGCCACTTACGTATCCGCAAAAACATGAAAAATCGACCTATGGAATATTTTATAGCAGACGACAACTGTTGCTTGAGTCAATTATAGGGATTTTTCTTTTTCTTTTTCTCTCACTAGGGCCATTGATTTGGTTATGATGACCATCTGACCCATACGTGACTGTTACGTGCTGCGCATAAAATCGTAAAATCAACTTCGACACTTTCGGAGGCAGCTGATACCTGTCGTAAAAAATCAAAGAAAGGTAAACAAAAATGTTCCCTGTTTTCTTACCAGGGTCACGAAAACATTGAACCAATTTAGACGACCACGTGAGTCAAAAGTCAATTTTATGTTTAATCGCTGCACAAAATATAAAATTCAGAAGCAACCATTTGCTGTTGCGAAAACTTTTTCCGACAAAAAAAATCATGTTCCTGTTTGAAGAATTTAGAAGTAGGCCATAGAGACACAATAAGATGTAAGAATAATTAAAAATCAATTGCTTCCTTTATAGGGTAGAAAACATTGTGGGAAAAGGAGAAAATGCTGGTAACCTGCATTGTCTACTTTCCTCAGATTATTTTCAAAAGCCTTCTTTAAAAGGCGTCATTGTGTGGTAAAAGGTTAATAATTATCCAATCAGAGAAGCTTTAAGGAAATCAGAATGGATACCAGCAGCCAATCAGAGAACACCTAAGAAATTCAACAGCCAATCAGAGAGCTTCAAAATATTTCAAAAATGGCGCCAAAATTTATCGATAAAAAATACAGTGAAAAAAACGGCATAAAAGTGGATTGAAAGTCTTCTTTAAAGGCTGCTGTGCAGTCCTTGCCTGATTTCACTGAAAATGGGCAAATATTTAAGAAAATAGGGGAGCAGAATACCGTGCTTTGGTCTTTTCAAGCCCCTTGCAAGAATTACTTCCCTTTAACCCTCGATGCACCCCCCCCCCTCCTCCTCCCCAGCCCTTAACTTGATTTGCTTTTCTAACTCAGCCCACAATAAATGCTGCACATTGAAACTTTCAATAAGCCAAAGGGATCAATGTACAGTGTAAAAAAAAAAAAAAAAAGAAAAATGCCCAGAAATTAATGCAAGAATTACTTCCCTTTAACCCTCGATGCACCCAACACCCCCCTCCCCAGCCTTTAACTGGATTTGCTTTTCTAACTCAGCCCACAATAAATGCTGCATATTGGAACTTTCAATAAGCTAAAGTGATCTATGTACAGTGTAAAAAAAAAAAAAAACGCCCAGAAATTAATGCAAGAATTACTTCCCTTTAACCCTCGATTCACCGAACCTCCCCCCCCCACCCCCAGCCCTTAACTGGATTTGCTTTTCTAACTCAGCCCACAATAAATGCTGCACATTGAAACTTTCAATAAGCCAAAGTGATCAATGTACAGTGTAAAAAAAAACACCCAGAAATTAATGTGACAAGTGGCTAAAAAAAGACTGAAAACTCTTTCAGTTGCTTCCTATTGCATAAATCAAACAAAGCCAACTGAAGTGTAATTGTTCTTATCTCTTCAAACCGCAACAAGAAACCCAGTTATGTTGACTATGTGCCAGTTACGCTCATGCGAAAACCTCAGAAATTAATGCGACAAGTGGCTAAAAAAAGACTGAAAACTCTCATATATCAAACAAAGGCAACTGAAGTGTAATTTTTCCAATCTCTTCAAACCGCAACAAGAAACCCAGTTACGTTGACTACCGTCTCATAGGTGCCAGTTACGCTTATGCGAAAACCCCAGAAAATAATGCAACAAGTGGCTAAAAAAAGACTGAAGGCTCTTTCAGTAGCAACTGCTTCTTACTGCATAAATCAAACAAAAGGAGCTAAATTTTTAATGTATATTTTTTTTCTCTAATCTCTTTATACTGTGACGACAAATCCATTTACGTTGACTGCCGTCTCAAAGGTGCCGGTTAAGTATCCGCGAAAATGCAAAAAATCCACTTACGGAACATTTCATAGCTTAATAAATCAGACATAGGCAATTTAATTTCTAATATCTGTTTTTTATTTCTGCAATCTTTATTTACCATGACAACAAACCCTTTTAGGTTGTCTGTTGTCTCGCAGGTGCCACTTACGTATCCGCAAAAACATGAAAAATCGACCTATGGAATATTTTATAGCAGACGACAACTGTTGCTTGAGTCAATTATAGGGATTTTTCTTTTTCTTTTTCTCTCACTAGGGCCATTGATTTGGTTATGATGACCATCTGACCCATACGTGACTGTTACGTGCTGCGCATAAAATCGTAAAATCAACTTCGACACTTTCGGAGGCAGCTGATACCTGTCGTAAAAAATCAAAGAAAGGTAAACAAAAATTTTCCCTGTTTTCTTACCAGGGTCACGAAAACATTGAACCAATTTAGACGACCACGTGAGTCAAAAGTCAATTTTATGTTTAATCGCTGCACAAAATATAAAATTCAGAAGCAACCATTTGCTGTTGCGAAAACTTTTTCCGACAAAAAAAATCATGTTCCTGTTTGAAGAATTTAGAAGTAGGCCATAGAGACACAATAAGATGTAAGAATAACTAAAAATCAATTGCTTCCTTTATAGGGTAGAAAACATTGTGGGAAAAGGAGAAAATGCTGGTAACCTGCATTGTCTACTTTCCTCAGATTATTTTCAAAAGCCTTCTTTAAAAGGCGTCATTGTGTGGTAAAAGGTTAATAATTATCCAATCAGAGAAGCTTTAAGGAAATCAGAATGGATACCAGCAGCCAATCAGAGAACACCTAAGAAATTCAACAGCCAATCAGAGAGCTTCAAAATATTTCAAAAATGGCGCCAAAATTTATCGATAAAAAATACAGTGAAAAAAACGGCATAAAAGTGGATTGAAAGTCTTCTTTAAAGGCTGCTGTGCAGTCCTTGCCTGATTTCACTGAAAATGGGCAAATATTTAAGAAAATAGGGGAGCAGAATACCGTGCTTTGGTCTTTTCAAGCCCCTTGCAAGAATTACTTCCCTTTAACCCTCGATGCACCCCCCCCTCCTCCTCCCCAGCCCTTAACTTGATTTGCTTTTCTAACTCAGCCCACAATAAATGCTGCACATTGAAACTTTCAATAAGCCAAAGGGATCAATGTACAGTGTAAAAAAAAAAAAAAAGAAAAATGCCCAGAAATTAATGCAAGAATTACTTCCCTTTAACCCTCGATGCACCCAACACCCCCCTCCCCAGCCTTTAACTGGATTTGCTTTTCTAACTCAGCCCACAATAAATGCTGCATATTGGAACTTTCAATAAGCTAAAGTGATCTATGTACAGTGTAAAAAAAAAAAACCGCCCAGAAATTAATGCAAGAATTACTTCCCTTTAACCCTCGATTCACCCAAACCCCCCCCCCCCACCCCCAGCCCTTAACTGGATTTGCTTTTCTAACTCAGCCCACAATAAATGCTGCACATTGAAACTTTCAATAAGCCAAAGTGATCAATGTACAGTGTAAAAAAAAACACCCAGAAATTAATGTGACAAGTGGCTAAAAAAAGACTGAAAACTCTTTCAGTTGCTTCCTATTGCATAAATCAAACAAAGCCAACTGAAGTGTAATTGTTCTTATCTCTTCAAACCGCAACAAGAAACCCAGTTATGTTGACTATATGCCAGTTACGCTCATGCGAAAACCTCAGAAATTAATGCGACAAGTGGCTAAAAAAAGACTGAAAACTCTCATATATCAAACAAAGGCAACTGAAGTGTAATTTTTCCAATCTCTTCAAACCGCAACAAGAAACCCAGTTACGTTGACTACCGTCTCATAGGTGCCAGTTACGCTTATGCGAAAACCCCAGAAAATAATGCAACAAGTGGCTAAAAAAAGACTGAAGGCTCTTTCAGTAGCAACTGCTTCTTACTGCATAAATCAAACAAAAGGAGCTAAATTTTTAATGTATATTTTTTTTCTCTAATCTCTTTATACTGTGACGACAAATCCATTTACGTTGACTGCCGTCTCAAAGGTGCCGGTTAAGTATCCGCGAAAATGCAAAAAATCCACTTACGGAACATTTCATAGCTTAATAAATCAGACATAGGCAATTTAATTTCTAATATCTGTTTTTTATTTCTGCAATCTTTATTTACCATGACAACAAACCCTTTTAGGTTGTCTGTTGTCTCGCAGGTGCCACTTACGTATCCGCAAAAACATGAAAAATCGACCTATGGAATATTTTATAGCAGACGACAACTGTTGCTTGAGTCAATTATAGGGATTTTTCTTTTTCTTTTTCTCTCACTAGGGCCATTGATTTGGTTATGATGACCATCTGACCCATACGTGACTGTTACGTGCTGCGCATAAAATCGTAAAATCAACTTCGACACTTTCGGAGGCAGCTGATACCTGTCGTAAAAAATCAAAGAAAGGTAAACAAAAATTTTCCCTGTTTTCTTACCAGGGTCACGAAAACATTGAACCAATTTAGACGACCACGTGAGTCAAAAGTCAATTTTATGTTTAATCGCTGCACAAAATATAAAATTCAGAAGCAACCATTTGCTGTTGCGAAAACTTTTTCCGACAAAAAAAATCATGTTCCTGTTTGAAGAATTTAGAAGTAGGCCATAGAGACACAATAAGATGTAAGAATAACTAAAAATCAATTGCTTCCTTTATAGGGTAGAAAACATTGTGGGAAAAGGAGAAAATGCTGGTAACCTGCATTGTCTACTTTTCTCAGATTATTTTCAAAAGCCTTCTTTAAAAGGCGTCATTGTGTGGTAAAAGGTTAATAATTATCCAATCAGAGAAGCTTTAAGGAAATCAGAATGGATACCAGCAGCCAATCAGAGAACACCTAAGAAATTCAACAGCCAATCAGAGAGCTTCAAAATATTTCAAAAATGGCGCCAAAATTTATCGATAAAAAATACAGTGAAAAAAACGGCATAAAAGTGGATTGAAAGTCTTCTTTAAAGGCTGCTGTGCAGTCCTTGCCTGATTTCACTGAAAATGGGCAAATATTTAAGAAAATAGGGGAGCAGAATACCGTGCTTTGGTCTTTTCAAGCCCCTTGCAAGAATTACTTCCCTTTAACCCTCGATGCACCCCCCCCTCCTCCTCCCCAGCCCTTAACTTGATTTGCTTTTCTAACTCAGCCCACAATAAATGCTGCACATTGAAACTTTCAATAAGCCAAAGGGATCAATGTACAGTGTAAAAAAAAAAAAAAAAGAAAAATGCCCAGAAATTAATGCAAGAATTACTTCCCTTTAACCCTCGATGCACCCAACACCCCCCTCCCCAGCCTTTAACTGGATTTGCTTTTCTAACTCAGCCCACAATAAATGCTGCATATTGGAACTTTCAATAAGCTAAAGTGATCTATGTACAGTGTAAAAAAAAAAAAAACCGCCCAGAAATTAATGCAAGAATTACTTCCCTTTAACCCTCGATTCACCCAAACCCCCCCCCCACCCCCAGCCCTTAACTGGATTTGCTTTTCTAACTCAGCCCACAATAAATGCTGCACATTGAAACTTTCAATAAGCCAAAGTGATCAATGTACAGTGTAAAAAAAAACACCCAGAAATTAATGTGACAAGTGGCTAAAAAAAGACTGAAAACTCTTTCAGTTGCTTCCTATTGCATAAATCAAACAAAGCCAACTGAAGTGTAATTGTTCTTATCTCTTCAAACCGCAACAAGAAACCCAGTTATGTTGACTATGTGCCAGTTACGCTCATGCGAAAACCTCAGAAATTAATGCGACAAGTGGCTAAAAAAAGACTGAAAACTCTCATATATCAAACAAAGGCAACTGAAGTGTAATTTTTCCAATCTCTTCAAACCGCAACAAGAAACCCAGTTACGTTGACTACCGTCTCATAGGTGCCAGTTACGCTTATGCGAAAACCCCAGAAAATAATGCAACAAGTGGCTAAAAAAAGACTGAAGGCTCTTTCAGTAGCAACTGCTTCTTACTGCATAAATCAAACAAAAGGAGCTAAATTTTTAATGTATATTTTTTTTCTCTAATCTCTTTATACTGTGACGACAAATCCATTTACGTTGACTGCCGTCTCAAAGGTGCCGGTTAAGTATCCGCGAAAATGCAAAAAATCCACTTACGGAACATTTCATAGCTTAATAAATCAGACATAGGCAATTTAATTTCTAATATCTGTTTTTTATTTCTGCAATCTTTATTTACCATGACAACAAACCCTTTTAGGTTGTCTGTTGTCTCGCAGGTGCCACTTACGTATCCGCAAAAACATGAAAAATCGACCTATGGAATATTTTATAGCAGACGACAACTGTTGCTTGAGTCAATTATAGGGATTTTTCTTTTTCTTTTTCTCTCACTAGGGCCATTGATTTGGTTACGATGACCATCTGACCCATACGTGACTGTTACGTGCTGCGCATGAAATCGTAAAATCAACTTCGACACTTTCAGAGGCAGCTGATACCTGTCGTAAAAAATCAAAGAAAGGTAAACAAAAATTTTCCCTGTTTTCTTACCAGGGTCACGAAAACATTGAACCAATTTAGACGACCGCGTGAGTCAAAAGTCAATTTTATGTTTAATCGCTGCATAAAATATAAAATTCAGAAGCAATCATTTGCTGTTGCGAAAACTTTTTCCGACAAAAAAAATCATGTTCCTGTTTGAAGAATTTAGAAGTAGGCCATAAAGACACAATAAGATGTAAGAATGACTAAAAATCAATTGCTTCCTTTATAGGGTAGAAAACATTGTGGGAAAAGGAGAAAATGCTGGTAACCTGCATTGTCTACTTTCCTCAGATTATTTTCAAAAGCCTTCTTTAAAAGGCGTCATTGTGTGGTAAAAGGTTAATAATTATCCAATCAGAGAAGCTTTAAGGAAATCAGAATGGATACCAGCAGCCGATCAGAGAACACCTAAGAAATTCAACAGCCAATCAGAGAGCTTCAAAATATTTCAAAAATGGCGCCAAAATTTATCGATAAAAAATACAGTGAAAAAAACGGCATAAAAGTGGATTTAAAGTCTTCTTTAAAGGCTGCTGTGCAGTCCTTGCCTGATTTCACTGAAAATGGGCAAATATTTAAGAAAATAGCGGAGCAGAATACCGTGCTTTGGTCTTTTCAAGCCCCTTGCAAGAATTACTTCCCTTTAACCCTCGATGCACCCCCCCTCCTCCCCAGCCCTTAACTGGATTTGCTTTTCTAACTCAGCCCACAATAAATGCTGCACATTGAAACTTGCAATAAGCCAAAGGGATCAATGTACAGTGTAAAAAAAAAAAAGAAAAACGCCCAGAAATTAATGCAAGAATTACTTCCCTTTAACCCTCGATGCACCCAACACCCCCCTCCCCAGCCTTTAACTGGATTTGCTTTTCTAACTCAGCCCACAATAAATGCTGCATATTGGAACTTTCAATAAGCTAAAGTGATCTATGTACAGTGTAAAAAAAAAACCGCCCAGAAATTAATGCAAGAATTACTTCCCTTTAACCCTCGATTCACCCAAACCCCCCCCACCCCCAGCCCTTAACTGGATTTGCTTTTCTAACTCAGCCCACAATAAATGCTGCACATTGAAACTTTCAATAAGCCAAAGTGATCAATGTACAGTGTAAAAAAAAACACCCAGAAATTAATGTGTCAAGTGGCTAAAAAAAGACTGAAAACTCTTTCAGTTGCTTTCTATTGCATAAATCAAACAAAGGCAACTGAAGTGTAATTGTTCTTATCTCTTCATACCGCAACAAGAAACCCAGTTACGTTGACTACCGTCTCATAGGTGCCAGTTATGCTTATGCGAAAACCCCAGAAAATAATGCGACAAGTGGCTAAAAAAAGACTGAAGGCTCTTTCAGTAGCAACTGCTTCTTACTGCATAAATCAAACAAAAGGAGCTAAATTTTTAATGTATATTTTTTTCTCTAATCTCTTTATACTGTGACGACAAATCCATTTACGTTGACTGCCGTCTCAAAGGTGCCGGTTAAGTATCCGCGAAAATGGGAAAAATCCACTTACGGAACATTTCATAGCTTAATAAGTCAGACATAGGCAATTTAATTTCTAATATCTGTTTTTTATTTCTGCAATCTTTATTTACCATGACAACAAACCCTTTTAGGTTGTCTGTTGTCTCACAGGTGCCACTTACGTATCCGCAAAAACATGAAAAATCGACCTATGGAATATTTTATAGCAGACGACAACTGTTGCTTGAGTCAATTATAGGGATTTTTCTTTTTCTTTTTCTCTCACTAGGGCCATTGATTTGGTTACGATGACCATCTGACCCATACGTGACTGTTACGTGCTGCGCATGAAATCGTAAAATCAACTTCAACACTTTCAGAGGCAGCTGATACCTGTCGCAAAAAATCAAAGAAAGGTAAACAAAAATTTTCCCTGTTTTCTTACCAGGGTCACGAAAACATTGAACCAATTTAGACGACCGCGTGAGTCAAAAGTCAATTTTATGTTTAATCGCTGCACAAAATATAAAATTCAGAAGCAACCATTTGCTGTTGCGAAAACTTTTTCCGACAAAAAAAATCATGTTCCTGTTTGAAGAATTTAGAAGTAGGCCATAAAGACACAATAAGATGTAAGAATGACTAAAAATCAATTGCTTCCTTTATAGGGTAGAAAACATTGTGGGAAAAGGAGAAAATGCTGGTAACCTGCATTGTCTACTTTCCTCAGATTATTTTCAAAAGCCTTCTTTAAAAGGCGTCATTGTGTGGTAAAAGGTTAATAATTATCCAATCAGAGAAGCTTTAAGGAAATCAGAATGGATACCAGCAGCCAATCAGAGAACACCTAAGAAATTCAACAGCCAATCAGAGAGCTTCAAAATATTTCAAAAATGGCGCCAAAATTTATCGATAAAAAATACAGTGAAAAAAACGGCATAAAAGTGGATTTAAAGTCTTCTTTAAAGGCTGCTGTGCAGTCCTTGCCTGATTTCACTGAAAATGGGCAAATATTTAAGAAAATAGGGGAGCAGAATACCGTGCTTTGGTCTTTTCAAGCCCCTTGCAAGAATTACTTCCCTTTAACCCTCGATGCACCCCCCCTCCTCCTCCCCAGCCCTTAACTGGATTTGCTTTTCTAACTCAGCCCACAATAAATGCTGCACATTGAAACTTGCAATAAGCCAAAGGGATCAATGTACAGTGTAAAAAAAAAAAAGAAAAACGCCCAGAAATTAATGCAAGAATTACTTCCCTTTAACCCTCGATGCACCCAACACACCCCTCCCCAGCCTTTAACTGGATTTGCTTTTCTAACTCAGCCCACAATAAATGCTGCATATTGGAACTTTCAATAAGCTAAAGTGATCTATGTACAGTGTAAAAAAAAAACCGCCCAGAAATTAATGCAAGAATTACTTCCCTTTAACCCTCGATTCACCCAAACCCCCCCACCCCCAGCCCTTAACTGGATTTGCTTTTCTAACTCAGCCCACAATAAATGCTGCACATTGAAACTTTCAATAAGCCAAAGTGATCAATGTACAGTGTAAAAAAAAACACCCAGAAATTAATGTGTCAAGTGGCTAAAAAAAGACTGAAAACTCTTTCAGTTGCTTTCTATTGCATAAATCAAACAAAGGCAACTGAAGTGTAATTGTTCTTATCTCTTCATACCGCAACAAGAAACCCAGTTACGTTGACTACCGTCTCATAGGTGCCAGTTACGCTTATGCGAAAACCCCAGAAAATAATGCGACAAGTGGCTAAAAAAAGACTGAAGGCTCTTTCAGTAGCAACTGCTTCTTACTGCATAAATCAAACAAAAGGAGCTAAATTTTTAATGTATATTTTTTTTCTCTAATCTCTTTATACTGTGATGACAAATCCATTTACGTTGACTGCCGTCTCAAAGGTGCCGGTTAAGTATCCGCGAAAATGCAAAAAATCCACTTACGGAACATTTCATAGCTTAATAAGTCAGACATAGGCAATTTAATTTCTAATATCTGTTTTTTATTTCTGCAATCTTTATTTACCATGACAACAAACCCTTTTAGGTTGTCTGTTGTCTCGCAGGTGCCACTTACGTATCCGCAAAAACATGAAAAATCGACCTATGGAATATTTTATAGCAGACGACAACTGTTGCTTGAGTCAATTATAGGGATTTTTCTTTTTCTTTTTCTCTCACTAGGGCCATTGATTTGGTTACGATGACCATCTGACCCATACGTGACTGTTACGTGCTGCGCATGAAATCGTAAAATCAACTTCGACACTTTCAGAGGCAGCTGATACCTGTCGTAAAAAATCAAAGAAAGGTAAACAAAAATTTTCCCTGTTTTCTTACCAGGGTCACGAAAACATTGAACCAATTTAGACGACCGCGTGAGTCAAAAGTCAATTTTATGTTTAATCGCTGCATAAAATATAAAATTCAGAAGCAATCATTTGCTGTTGCGAAAACTTTTTCCGACAAAAAAAATCATGTTCCTGTTTGAAGAATTTAGAAGTAGGCCATAAAGACACAATAAGATGTAAGAATGACTAAAAATCAATTGCTTCCTTTATAGGGTAGAAAACATTGTGGGAAAAGGAGAAAATGCTGGTAACCTGCATTGTCTACTTTCCTCAGATTATTTTCAAAAGCCTTCTTTAAAAGGCGTCATTGTGTGGTAAAAGGTTAATAATTATCCAATCAGAGAAGCTTTAAGGAAATCAGAATGGATACCAGCAGCCGATCAGAGAACACCTAAGAAATTCAACAGCCAATCAGAGAGCTTCAAAATATTTCAAAAATGGCGCCAAAATTTATCGATAAAAAATACAGTGAAAAAAACGGCATAAAAGTGGATTTAAAGTCTTCTTTAAAGGCTGCTGTGCAGTCCTTGCCTGATTTCACTGAAAATGGGCAAATATTTAAGAAAATAGCGGAGCAGAATACCGTGCTTTGGTCTTTTCAAGCCCCTTGCAAGAATTACTTCCCTTTAACCCTCGATGCACCCCCCCTCCTCCCCAGCCCTTAACTGGATTTGCTTTTCTAACTCAGCCCACAATAAATGCTGCACATTGAAACTTGCAATAAGCCAAAGGGATCAATGTACAGTGTAAAAAAAAAAAAGAAAAACGCCCAGAAATTAATGCAAGAATTACTTCCCTTTAACCCTCGATGCACCCAACACCCCCCTCCCCAGCCTTTAACTGGATTTGCTTTTCTAACTCAGCCCACAATAAATGCTGCATATTGGAACTTTCAATAAGCTAAAGTGATCTATGTACAGTGTAAAAAAAAAACCGCCCAGAAATTAATGCAAGAATTACTTCCCTTTAACCCTCGATTCACCCAAACCCCCCCCACCCCCAGCCCTTAACTGGATTTGCTTTTCTAACTCAGCCCACAATAAATGCTGCACATTGAAACTTTCAATAAGCCAAAGTGATCAATGTACAGTGTAAAAAAAAACACCCAGAAATTAATGTGTCAAGTGGCTAAAAAAAGACTGAAAACTCTTTCAGTTGCTTTCTATTGCATAAATCAAACAAAGGCAACTGAAGTGTAATTGTTCTTATCTCTTCATACCGCAACAAGAAACCCAGTTACGTTGACTACCGTCTCATAGGTGCCAGTTACGCTTATGCGAAAACCCCAGAAAATAATGCGACAAGTGGCTAAAAAAAGACTGAAGGCTCTTTCAGTAGCAACTGCTTCTTACTGCATAAATCAAACAAAAGGAGCTAAATTTTTAATGTATATTTTTTTTCTCTAATCTCTTTATACTGTGATGACAAATCCATTTACGTTGACTGCCGTCTCAAAGGTGCCGGTTAAGTATCCGCGAAAATGCAAAAAATCCACTTACGGAACATTTCATAGCTTAATAAGTCAGACATAGGCAATTTAATTTCTAATATCTGTTTTTTATTTCTGCAATCTTTATTTACCATGACAACAAACCCTTTTAGGTTGTCTGTTGTCTCGCAGGTGCCACTTACGTATCCGCAAAAACATGAAAAATCGACCTATGGAATATTTTATAGCAGACGACAACTGTTGCTTGAGTCAATTATAGGGATTTTTCTTTTTCTTTTTCTCTCACTAGGGCCATTGATTTGGTTACGATGACCATCTGACCCATACGTGACTGTTACGTGCTGCGCATGAAATCGTAAAATCAACTTCGACACTTTCAGAGGCAGCTGATACCTGTCGTAAAAAATCAAAGAAAGGTAAACAAAAATTTTCCCTGTTTTCTTACCAGGGTCACGAAAACATTGAACCAATTTAGACGACCGCGTGAGTCAAAAGTCAATTTTATGTTTAATCGCTGCATAAAATATAAAATTCAGAAGCAATCATTTGCTGTTGCGAAAACTTTTTCCGACAAAAAAAATCATGTTCCTGTTTGAAGAATTTAGAAGTAGGCCATAAAGACACAATAAGATGTAAGAATGACTAAAAATCGATTGCTTCCTTTATAGGGTAGAAAACATTGTGGGAAAAGGAGAAAATGCTGGTAACCTGCATTGTCTACTTTCCTCAGATTATTTTCAAAAGCCTTCTTTAAAAGGCGTCATTGTGTGGTAAAAGGTTAATAATTATCCAATCAGAGAAGCTTTAAGGAAATCAGAATGGATACCAGCAGCCGATCAGAGAACACCTAAGAAATTCAACAGCCAATCAGAGAGCTTCAAAATATTTCAAAAATGGCGCCAAAATTTATCGATAAAAAATACAGTGAAAAAAACGGCATAAAAGTGGATTTAAAGTCTTCTTTAAAGGCTGCTGTGCAGTCCTTGCCTGATTTCACTGAAAATGGGCAAATATTTAAGAAAATAGGGGAGCAGAATACCGTGCTTTGGTCTTTTCAAGCCCCTTGCAAGAATTACTTCCCTTTAACCCTCGATGCACCCCCCCTCCTCCTCCCCAGCCCTTAACTGGATTTGCTTTTCTAACTCAGCCCACAATAAATGCTGCACATTGAAACTTGCAATAAGCCAAAGGGATCAATGTACAGTGTAAAAAAAAAAAGAAAAACGCCCAGAAATTAATGCAAGAATTACTTCCCTTTAACCCTCGATGCACCCAACACCCCCCTCCCCAGCCTTTAACTGGATTTGCTTTTCTAACTCAGCCCACAATAAATGCTGCATATTGGAACTTTCAATAAGCTAAAGTGATCTATGTACAGTGTAAAAGAAAAAACCGCCCAGAAATTAATGCAAGAATTACTTCCCTTTAACCCTCGATTCACCCAAACCCCCCCCACCCCAAGCCCTTAACTGGATTTGCTTTTCTAACTCAGCCCACAATAAATGCTGCACATTGAAACTTTCAATAAGCCAAAGTGATCAATGTACAGTGTAAAAAAAAACACCCAGAAATTAATGTGTCAAGTGGCTAAAAAAAGACTGAAAACTCTTTCAGTTGCTTTCTATTGCATAAATCAAACAAAGGCAACTGAAGTGTAATTGTTCTTATCTCTTCATACCGCAACAAGAAACCCAGTTACGTTGACTACCGTCTCATAGGTGCCAGTTACGCTTATGCGAAAACCCCAGAAAATAATGCGACAAGTGGCTAAAAAAAGACTGAAGGCTCTTTCAGTAGCAACTGCTTCTTACTGCATAAATCAAACAAAAGGAGCTAAATTTTTAATGTATATTTTTTTTCTCTAATCTCTTTATACTGTGACGACAAATCCATTTACGTTGACTGCCGTCTCAAAGGTTCCGGCTAAGTATCCGCGAAAATGCGAAAAATCCACTTACGGAACATTTCATAGCTTAATAAGTCAGACATAGGCAATTTAATTTCTAATATCTGTTTTTATTTCTGCAATCTTTATTTACCATGACAACAAACCCTTTTAGGTTGTCTGTTGTCTCGCAGGTGCCACTTACGTATCCGCAAAAACATGAAAAATCGACCTATGGAATATTTTATAGCAGACGACAACTGTTGCTTGAGTCAATTATAGGGATTTTTCTTTTTCTTTTTCTCTCACTAGGGCCATTGATTTGGTTACGATGACCATCTGACCTATACGTGACTGTTACGTGCTGCGCATGAAATCGTAAAATCAACTTCAACACTTTCAGAGGCAGCTGATACCTGTCGCAAAAAATCAAAGAAAGGTAAACAAAAATTTTCCCTGTTTTCTTACCAGGGTCACGAAAACATTGAACCAATTTAGACGACCGCGTGAGTCAAAAGTCAATTTTATGTTTAATCGCTGCACAAAATATAAAATTCAGAAGCAACCATTTGCTGTTGCGAAAACTTTTTCCGACAAAAAAAATCATGTTCCTGTTTGAAGAATTTAGAAGTAGGCCATAAAGACACAATAAGATGTAAGAATAACTAAAAATCAATTGCTTCCTTTATAGGGTAGAAAACATTGTGGGAAAAGGAGAAAATGCTGGTAACCTGCATTGTCTACTTTCCTCAGATTATTTTCAAAAGCCTTCTTTAAAAGGCGTCATTGTGTGGTAAAAGGTTAATAATTGTCCAATCAGAGAAGCTTTAAGGAAATCAGAATGGATACCAGCAGCCAATCAGAGAACACCTAAGAAATTCAACAGCCAATCAGAGAGCTTCAAAATATTTCAAAAATGGCGCCAAAATTTATCGATAAAAAAATACAGTGAAAAAACGGCATAAAAGTGGATTTAAAGTCTTCTTTAAAGGCTGCTGTGCAGTCCTTGCCTGATTTCACTGAAAATGGGCAAATATTTAAGAAAATAGGGGAGCAGAATACCGTGCTTTGGTCTTTTCAAGCCCCTTGCAAGAATTACTTCCCTTTAACCCTCGATGCACCCAACACCCCCCTCCCCAGCCTTTAACTGGATTTGCTTTTCTAACTCAGCCCACAATAAATGCTGCATATTGGAACTTTCAATAAGCTAAAGTGATCTATGTACAGTGTAAAAAAAAAAAAAACCGCCCAGAAATTAATGCAAGAATTACTTCCCTTTAACCCTCGATTCACCCAAACCCCCCCCACCCCCAGCCCTTAACTGGATTTGCTTTTCTAACTCAGCCCACAATAAATGCTGCACATTGAAACTTTCAATAAGCCAAAGTGATCAATGTACAGTGTAAAAAAAAACACCCAGAAATTAATGTGTCAAGTGGCTAAAAAAAGACTGAAAACTCTTTCAGTTGCTTTCTATTGCATAAATCAAACAAAGGCAACTGAAGTGTAATTGTTCTTATCTCTTCATACCGCAACAAGAAACCCAGTTACGTTGACTACTGTCTCATAGGTGCCAGTTACGCTTATGCGAAAACCCCAGAAAATAATGCGACAAGTGGCTAAAAAAAGACTGAAGGCTCTTTCAGTAGCAACTGCTTCTTACTGCATAAATCAAACAAAAGGAGCTAAATTTTTAATTTTTTTTTTTTTTTTCTCTAATCTCTTTATACTGTGACGACAAATCCATTTACGTTGACTGCCGTCTCAAAGGTGCCGGCTAAGTATCCGCGAAAATGCGAAAAATCCACTTACGGAACATTTCATAGCTTAATAAGTCAGACATAGGCAATTTAATTTCTAATATCTGTTTTTTATTTCTGCAATCTTTATTTACCATGACAACAAACCCTTTTAGGTTGTCTGTTGTCTCGCAGGTGCCACTTACGTATCCGCAAAAACATGAAAAATCGACCTATGGAATATTTTATAGCAGACGACAACTGTTGCTTGAGTCAATTATAGGGATTTTTCTTTTTCTTTTTCTCTCACTAGGGCCATTGATTTGGTTACGATGACCATCTGACCCATACGTGACTGTTACGTGCTGCGCATGAAATCGTAAAATCAACTTCGACACTTTCAGAGGCAGCTGATACCTGTCGTAAAAAATCAAAGAAAGGTAAACAAAAATTTTCCCTGTTTTCTTACCAGGGTCACGAAAACATTGAACCAATTTAGACGACCGCGTGAGTCAAAAGTCAATTTTATGTTTAATCGCTGCACAAAATATAAAATTCAGAAGCAACCATTTGCTGTTGCGAAAACTTTTTCCGACAAAAAAAAATCATGTTCCTGTTTGAAGAATTTAGAAGTAGGCCATAAAGACACAATAAGATGTAAGAATAACTAAAAATCAATTGCTTCCTTTATAGGGTAGAAAACATTGTGGGAAAAGGAGAAAATGCTGGTAACCTGCATTGTCTACTTTCCTCAGATTATTTTCAAAAGCCTTCTTTAAAAGGCGTCATTGTGTGGTAAAAGGTTAATAATTATCCAATCAGAGAAGCTTTAAGGAAATCAGAATGGATACCAGCAGCCAATCAGAGAACACCTAAGAAATTCAACAGCCAATCAGAGAGCTTCAAAATATTTCAAAAATGGCGCCAAAATTTATCGATAAAAAATACAGTGAAAAAAACGGCATAAAAGTGGATTTAAAGTCTTCTTTAAAGGCTGCTGTGCAGTCCTTGCCTGATTTCACTGAAAATGGGCAAATATTTAAGAAAATAGGGGAGCAGAATACCGTGCTTTGGTCTTTTCAAGCCCCTTGCAAGAATTACTTCCCTTTAACCCTCGATGCACCCCCCTCCTCCTCCCCAGCCCTTAACTGGATTTGCTTTTCTAACTCAGTCCACAATAAATGCTGCACATTGAAACTTGCAATAAGCCAAAGGGATCAATGTACAGTGTAAAAAAAAAAAAGAAAAACGCCCAGAAATTAATGCAAGAATTACTTCCCTTTAACCCTCGATGCACCCAACACACCCCTCCCCAGCCTTTAACTGGATTTGCTTTTCTAACTCAGCCCACAATAAATGCTGCATATTGGAACTTTCAATAAGCTAAAGTGATCTATGTACAGTGTAAAAAAAAAACCGCCCAGAAATTAATGCAAGAATTACTTCCCTTTAACCCTCGATTCACCCAAACCCCCCCACCCCCAGCCCTTAACTGGATTTGCTTTTCTAACTCAGCCCACAATAAATGCTGCACATTGAAACTTTCAATAAGCCAAAGTGATCAATGTACAGTGTAAAAAACAACACCCAGAAATTAATGTGTCAAGTGGCTAAAAAAAGACTGAAAACTCTTTCAGTTGCTTTCTATTGCATAAATCAAACAAAGGCAACTGAAGTGTAATTGTTCTTATCTCTTCATACCGCAACAAGAAACCCAGTTACGTTGACTACCGTCTCATAGGTGCCAGTTACGCTTATGCGAAAACCCCAGAAAATAATGCGACAAGTGGCTAAAAAAAGACTGAAGGCTCTTTCAGTAGCAACTGCTTCTTACTGCATAAATCAAACAAAAGGAGCTAAATTTTTAATGTATATTTTTTTTCTCTAATCTCTTTATACTGTGACGACAAATCCATTTACGTTGACTGCCGTCTCAAAGGTGCCGGTTAAGTATCCGCGAAAATGCGAAAAATCCACTTACGGAACATTTCATAGCTTAATAAGTCAGACATAGGCAATTTAATTTCTAATATCTGTTTTTTATTTCTGCAATCTTTATTTACCATGACAACAAACCCTTTTAGGTTGTCTGTTGTCTCGCAGGTGCCACTTACGTATCCGCAAAAACATGAAAAATCGACCTATGGAATATTTTATAGCAGACGACAACTGTTGCTTGAGTCAATTATAGGGATTTTTCTTTTTCTGTTTCTCTCACTAGGGCCATTGATTTGGTTACGATGACCATCTGACCCATACGTGACTGTTACGTGCTGCGCATGAAATCGTAAAATCAACTTCGACACTTTCAGAGGCAGCTGATACCTGTCGTAAAAAATCAAAGAAAGGTAAACAAAAATTTTCCCTGTTTTCTTACCAGGGTCACGAAAACATTGTACCGCGTGAGTCAAAAGTCAATTTTATGTTTAATCGCTGCACAAAATATAAAATTCAGAAGCAACCATTTGCTGTTGCGAAAACTTTTTCCGACAAAAAAAATCATGTTCCTGTTTGAAGAATTTAGAAGTAGGCCATAAAGACACAATAAGATGTAAGAATAACTAAAAATCAATTGCTTCCTTTATAGGGTAGAAAACATTGTGGGAAAAGGAGAAAATGCTGGTAACCTGCATTGTCTACTTTCCTCAGATTATTTTCAAAAGCCTTCTTTAAAAGGCGTCATTGTGTGGTAAAAGGTTAATAATTATCCAATCAGAGAAGCTTTAAGGAAATCAGAATGGATACCAGCAGCCAATCAGAGAACACCTAAGAAATTCAACAGCCAATCAGAGAGCTTCAAAATATTTCAAAAATGGCGCCAAAATTTATCGATAAAAAATACAGTGAAAAAAACGGCATAAAAGTGGATTTAAAGTCTTCTTTAAAGGCTGCTGTGCAGTCCTTGCCTGATTTCACTGAAAATGGGCAAATATTTAAGAAAATAGGGGAGCAGAATACCGTGCTTTGGTCTTTTCAAGCCCCTTGCAAGAATTACTTCCCTTTAACCCTCGATGCACCCCCCCTCCTCCTCCCCAGCCCTTAACTGGATTTGCTTTTCTAACTCAGCCCACAATAAATGCTGCACATTGAAACTTGCAATAAGCCAAAGGGATCAATGTACAGTGTAAAAAAAAAAAAGAAAAACGCCCAGAAATTAATGCAAGAATTACTTCCCTTTAACCCTCGATGCACCCAACACCCCCCTCCCCAGCCTTTAACTGGATTTGCTTTTCTAACTCAGCCCACAATAAATACTGCATATTGGAACTTTCAATAAGCTAAAGTGATCTATGTACAGTGTAAAAAAAAAAACCGCCCAGAAATTAATGCAAGAATTACTTCCCTTTAACCCTCGATTCACCCAAACCCCCCCCACCCCCAGCCCTTAACTGGATTTGCTTTTCTAACTCAGCCCACAATAAATGCTGCACATTGCAACTTTCAATAAGCCAAAGTGATCAATGTACAGTGTAAAAAAAAACACCCAGAAATTAATGTGTCAAGTGGCTAAAAAAAGACTGAAAACTCTTTCAGTTGCTTTCTATTGCATAAATCAAACAAAGGCAACTGAAGTGTAAT
This sequence comes from Tridacna crocea, assembly GCA_943736015.1. Taxonomy (NCBI): domain Eukaryota; kingdom Metazoa; phylum Mollusca; class Bivalvia; order Cardiida; family Cardiidae; genus Tridacna; species Tridacna crocea. The sequence continues at coordinate 10,429,069 of OX031070.1, forward strand.
TGTTCTTATCTCTTCATACCGCAACAAGAAACCCAGTTACGTTGACTACCGTCTCATAGGTGCCAGTTACGCTTATGCAAAAACCCCAGAAAATAATGCGACAAGTGGCTAAAAAAAGACTGAAGGCTCTTTCAGTAGCAACTGCTTCTTACTGCATAAATCAAACAAAAGGAGCTAAATTTTTAATGTATATTTTTTTTCTCTAATCTCTTTATACTGTGACGACAAATCCATTTACGTTGACTGCCGTCTCAAAGGTGCCGGTTAAGTATCCGCGAAAATGCGAAAAATCCACTTACGGAACATTTCATAGCTTAATAAGTCAGACATAGGCAATTTAATTTCTAATATCTGTTTTTTATTTCTGCAATCTTTATTTACCATGACAACAAACCCTTTTAGGTTGTCTGTTGTCTCGCAGGTGCCACTTACGTATCCGCAAAAACATGAAAAATCGACCTATGGAATATTTTATAGCAGACGACAACTGTTGCTTGAGTCAATTATAGGGATTTTTCTTTTTCTTTTTCTCTCACTAGGGCCATTGATTTGGTTACGATGACCATCTGACCCATACGTGACTGTTACGTGCTGCGCATGAAATCGTAAAATCAACTTCGACACTTTCAGAGGCAGCTGATACCTGTCGTAAAAAATCAAAGAAAGGTAAACAAAAATTTTCCCTGTTTTCTTACCAGGGTCACGAAAACATTGAACCAATTTAGACGACCGCGTGAGTCAAAAGTCAATTTTATGTTTAATCGCTGCACAAAATATAAAATTCAGAAGCAACCATTTGCTGTTGCGAAAACTTTTTCCGACAAAAAAAATCATGTTCCTGTTTGAAGAATTTAGAAGTAGGCCATAAAGACACAATAAGATGTAAGAATGACTAAAAATCAATTGCTTCCTTTATAGGGTAGAAAACATTGTGGGAAAAGGAGAAAATGCTGGTAACCTGCATTGTCTACTTTCCTCAGATTATTTTCAAAAGCCTTCTTTAAAAGGCGTCATTGTGTGGTAAAAGGTTAATAATTATCCAATCAGAGAAGCTTTAAGGAAATCAGAATGGATACCAGCAGCCGATCAGAGAACACCTAAGAAATTCAACAGCCAATCAGAGAGCTTCAAAATATTTCAAAAATGGCGCCAAAATTTATCGATAAAAAATACAGTGAAAAAAACGGCATAAAAGTGGATTTAAAGTCTTCTTTAAAGGCTGCTGTGCAGTCCTTGCCTGATTTCACTGAAAATGGGCAAATATTTAAGAAAATAGCGGAGCAGAATACCGTGCTTTGGTCTTTTCAAGCCCCTTGCAAGAATTACTTCCCTTTAACCCTCGATGCACCCCCCCTCCTCCCCAGCCCTTAACTGGATTTGCTTTTCTAACTCAGCCCACAATAAATGCTGCACATTGAAACTTGCAATAAGCCAAAGGGATCAATGTACAGTGTAAAAAAAAAAAAGAAAAACGCCCAGAAATTAATGCAAGAATTACTTCCCTTTAACCCTCGATGCACCCAACACCCCCCTCCCCAGCCTTTAACTGGATTTGCTTTTCTAACTCAGCCCACAATAAATGCTGCATATTGGAACTTTCAATAAGCTAAAGTGATCTATGTACAGTGTAAAAAAAAAAACCGCCCAGAAATTAATGCAAGAATTACTTCCCTTTAACCCTCGATTCACCCAAACCCCCCCCACCCCCAGCCCTTAACTGGATTTGCTTTTCTAACTCAGCCCACAATAAATGCTGCACATTGAAACTTTCAATAAGCCAAAGTGATCAATGTACAGTGTAAAAAAAAACACCCAGAAATTAATGTGTCAAGTGGCTAAAAAAAGACTGAAAACTCTTTCAGTTGCTTTCTATTGCATAAATCAAACAAAGGCAACTGAAGTGTAATTGTTCTTATCTCTTCATACCGCAACAAGAAACCCAGTTACGTTGACTACCGTCTCATAGGTGCCAGTTACGCTTATGCGAAAACCCCAGAAAATAATGCGACAAGTGGCTAAAAAAAGACTGAAGGCTCTTTCAGTAGCAACTGCTTCTTACTGCATAAATCAAACAAAAGGAGCTAAATTTTTAATGTATATTTTTTTCTCTAATCTCTTTATACTGTGACGACAAATCCATTTACGTTGACTGCCGTCTCAAAGGTGCCGGTTAAGTATCCGCGAAAATGGGAAAAATCCACTTACGGAACATTTCATAGCTTAATAAGTCAGACATAGGCAATTTAATTTCTAATATCTGTTTTTTATTTCTGCAATCTTTATTTACCATGACAACAAACCCTTTTAGGTTGTCTGTTGTCTCACAGGTGCCACTTACGTATCCGCAAAAACATGAAAAATCGACCTATGGAATATTTTATAGCAGACGACAACTGTTGCTTGAGTCAATTATAGGGATTTTTCTTTTTCTTTTTCTCTCACTAGGGCCATTGATTTGGTTACGATGACCATCTGACCCATACGTGACTGTTACGTGCTGCGCATGAAATCGTAAAATCAACTTCAACACTTTCAGAGGCAGCTGATACCTGTCGCAAAAAATCAAAGAAAGGTAAACAAAAATTTTCCCTGTTTTCTTACCAGGGTCACGAAAACATTGAACCAATTTAGACGACCGCGTGAGTCAAAAGTCAATTTTATGTTTAATCGCTGCACAAAATATAAAATTCAGAAGCAACCATTTGCTGTTGCGAAAACTTTTTCCGACAAAAAAAATCATGTTCCTGTTTGAAGAATTTAGAAGTAGGCCATAAAGACACAATAAGATGTAAGAATGACTAAAAATCAATTGCTTCCTTTATAGGGTAGAAAACATTGTGGGAAAAGGAGAAAATGCTGGTAACCTGCATTGTCTACTTTCCTCAGATTATTTTCAAAAGCCTTCTTTAAAAGGCGTCATTGTGTGGTAAAAGGTTAATAATTATCCAATCAGAGAAGCTTTAAGGAAATCAGAATGGATACCAGCAGCCAATCAGAGAACACCTAAGAAATTCAACAGCCAATCAGAGAGCTTCAAAATATTTCAAAAATGGCGCCAAAATTTATCGATAAAAAATACAGTGAAAAAAACGGCATAAAAGTGGATTTAAAGTCTTCTTTAAAGGCTGCTGTGCAGTCCTTGCCTGATTTCACTGAAAATGGGCAAATATTTAAGAAAATAGGGGAGCAGAATACCGTGCTTTGGTCTTTTCAAGCCCCTTGCAAGAATTACTTCCCTTTAACCCTCGATGCACCCCCCCTCCTCCTCCCCAGCCCTTAACTGGATTTGCTTTTCTAACTCAGCCCACAATAAATGCTGCACATTGAAACTTGCAATAAGCCAAAGGGATCAATGTACAGTGTAAAAAAAAAAAAGAAAAACGCCCAGAAATTAATGCAAGAATTACTTCCCTTTAACCCTCGATGCACCCAACACACCCCTCCCCAGCCTTTAACTGGATTTGCTTTTCTAACTCAGCCCACAATAAATGCTGCATATTGGAACTTTCAATAAGCTAAAGTGATCTATGTACAGTGTAAAAAAAAAACCGCCCAGAAATTAATGCAAGAATTACTTCCCTTTAACCCTCGATTCACCCAAACCCCCCCCCACCCCCAGCCCTTAACTGGATTTGCTTTTCTAACTCAGCCCACAATAAATGCTGCACATTGAAACTTTCAATAAGCCAAAGTGATCAATGTACAGTGTAAAAAAAAACACCCAGAAATTAATGTGTCAAGTGGCTAAAAAAAGACTGAAAACTCTTTCAGTTGCTTTCTATTGCATAAATCAAACAAAGGCAACTGAAGTGTAATTGTTCTTATCTCTTCATACCGCAACAAGAAACCCAGTTACGTTGACTACCGTCTCATAGGTGCCAGTTACGCTTATGCGAAAACCCCAGAAAATAATGCGACAAGTGGCTAAAAAAAGACTGAAGGCTCTTTCAGTAGCAACTGCTTCTTACTGCATAAATCAAACAAAAGGAGCTAAATTTTTAATGTATATTTTTTTTCTCTAATCTCTTTATACTGTGATGACAAATCCATTTACGTTGACTGCCGTCTCAAAGGTGCCGGTTAAGTATCCGCGAAAATGCAAAAAATCCACTTACGGAACATTTCATAGCTTAATAAGTCAGACATAGGCAATTTAATTTCTAATATCTGTTTTTTATTTCTGCAATCTTTATTTACCATGACAACAAACCCTTTTAGGTTGTCTGTTGTCTCGCAGGTGCCACTTACGTATCCGCAAAAACATGAAAAATCGACCTATGGAATATTTTATAGCAGACGACAACTGTTGCTTGAGTCAATTATAGGGATTTTTCTTTTTCTTTTTCTCTCACTAGGGCCATTGATTTGGTTACGATGACCATCTGACCCATACGTGACTGTTACGTGCTGCGCATGAAATCGTAAAATCAACTTCGACACTTTCAGAGGCAGCTGATACCTGTCGTAAAAAATCAAAGAAAGGTAAACAAAAATTTTCCCTGTTTTCTTACCAGGGTCACGAAAACATTGAACCAATTTAGACGACCGCGTGAGTCAAAAGTCAATTTTATGTTTAATCGCTGCATAAAATATAAAATTCAGAAGCAATCATTTGCTGTTGCGAAAACTTTTTCCGACAAAAAAAATCATGTTCCTGTTTGAAGAATTTAGAAGTAGGCCATAAAGACACAATAAGATGTAAGAATGACTAAAAATCGATTGCTTCCTTTATAGGGTAGAAAACATTGTGGGAAAAGGAGAAAATGCTGGTAACCTGCATTGTCTACTTTCCTCAGATTATTTTCAAAAGCCTTCTTTAAAAGGCGTCATTGTGTGGTAAAAGGTTAATAATTATCCAATCAGAGAAGCTTTAAGGAAATCAGAATGGATACCAGCAGCCGATCAGAGAACACCTAAGAAATTCAACAGCCAATCAGAGAGCTTCAAAATATTTCAAAAATGGCGCCAAAATTTATCGATAAAAAATACAGTGAAAAAAACGGCATAAAAGTGGATTTAAAGTCTTCTTTAAAGGCTGCTGTGCAGTCCTTGCCTGATTTCACTGAAAATGGGCAAATATTTAAGAAAATAGGGGAGCAGAATACCGTGCTTTGGTCTTTTCAAGCCCCTTGCAAGAATTACTTCCCTTTAACCCTCGATGCACCCCCCCTCCTCCTCCCCAGCCCTTAACTGGATTTGCTTTTCTAACTCAGCCCACAATAAATGCTGCACATTGAAACTTGCAATAAGCCAAAGGGATCAATGTACAGTGTAAAAAAAAAAAGAAAAACGCCCAGAAATTAATGCAAGAATTACTTCCCTTTAACCCTCGATGCACCCAACACCCCCCTCCCCAGCCTTTAACTGGATTTGCTTTTCTAACTCAGCCCACAATAAATGCTGCATATTGGAACTTTCAATAAGCTAAAGTGATCTATGTACAGTGTAAAAGAAAAAACCGCCCAGAAATTAATGCAAGAATTACTTCCCTTTAACCCTCGATTCACCCAAACCCCCCCCACCCCAAGCCCTTAACTGGATTTGCTTTTCTAACTCAGCCCACAATAAATGCTGCACATTGAAACTTTCAATAAGCCAAAGTGATCAATGTACAGTGTAAAAAAAAACACCCAGAAATTAATGTGTCAAGTGGCTAAAAAAAGACTGAAAACTCTTTCAGTTGCTTTCTATTGCATAAATCAAACAAAGGCAACTGAAGTGTAATTGTTCTTATCTCTTCATACCGCAACAAGAAACCCAGTTACGTTGACTACCGTCTCATAGGTGCCAGTTACGCTTATGCGAAAACCCCAGAAAATAATGCGACAAGTGGCTAAAAAAAGACTGAAGGCTCTTTCAGTAGCAACTGCTTCTTACTGCATAAATCAAACAAAAGGAGCTAAATTTTTAATGTATATTTTTTTTCTCTAATCTCTTTATACTGTGACGACAAATCCATTTACGTTGACTGCCGTCTCAAAGGTGCCGGCTAAGTATCCGCGAAAATGCGAAAAATCCACTTACGGAACATTTCATAGCTTAATAAGTCAGACATAGGCAATTTAATTTCTAATATCTGTTTTTATTTCTGCAATCTTTATTTACCATGACAACAAACCCTTTTAGGTTGTCTGTTGTCTCGCAGGTGCCACTTACGTATCCGCAAAAACATGAAAAATCGACCTATGGAATATTTTATAGCAGACGACAACTGTTGCTTGAGTCAATTATAGGGATTTTTCTTTTTCTTTTTCTCTCACTAGGGCCATTGATTTGGTTACGATGACCATCTGACCTATACGTGACTGTTACGTGCTGCGCATGAAATCGTAAAATCAACTTCAACACTTTCAGAGGCAGCTGATACCTGTCGCAAAAAATCAAAGAAAGGTAAACAAAAATTTTCCCTGTTTTCTTACCAGGGTCACGAAAACATTGAACCAATTTAGACGACCGCGTGAGTCAAAAGTCAATTTTATGTTTAATCGCTGCACAAAATATAAAATTCAGAAGCAACCATTTGCTGTTGCGAAAACTTTTTCCGACAAAAAAAATCATGTTCCTGTTTGAAGAATTTAGAAGTAGGCCATAAAGACACAATAAGATGTAAGAATAACTAAAAATCAATTGCTTCCTTTATAGGGTAGAAAACATTGTGGGAAAAGGAGAAAATGCTGGTAACCTGCATTGTCTACTTTCCTCAGATTATTTTCAAAAGCCTTCTTTAAAAGGCGTCATTGTGTGGTAAAAGGTTAATAATTGTCCAATCAGAGAAGCTTTAAGGAAATCAGAATGGATACCAGCAGCCAATCAGAGAAAACCTAAGAAATTCAACAGCCAATCAGAGAGCTTCAAAATATTTCAAAAATGGCGCCAAAATTTATCGATAAAAAAATACAGTGAAAAAACGGCATAAAAGTGGATTTAAAGTCTTCTTTAAAGGCTGCTGTGCAGTCCTTGCCTGATTTCACTGAAAATGGGCAAATATTTAAGAAAATAGGGGAGCAGAATACCGTGCTTTGGTCTTTTCAAGCCCCTTGCAAGAATTACTTCCCTTTAACCCTCGATGCACCCAACACCCCCCTCCCCAGCCTTTAACTGGATTTGCTTTTCTAACTCAGCCCACAATAAATGCTGCATATTGGAACTTTCAATAAGCTAAAGTGATCTATGTACAGTGTAAAAAAAAAAAAAAAACCGCCCAGAAATTAATGCAAGAATTACTTCCCTTTAACCCTCGATTCACCCAAACCCCCCCCACCCCCAGCCCTTAACTGGATTTGCTTTTCTAACTCAGCCCACAATAAATGCTGCACATTGAAACTTTCAATAAGCCAAAGTGATCAATGTACAGTGTAAAAAAAAACACCCAGAAATTAATGTGTCAAGTGGCTAAAAAAAGACTGAAAACTCTTTCAGTTGCTTTCTATTGCATAAATCAAACAAAGGCAACTGAAGTGTAATTGTTCTTATCTCTTCATACCGCAACAAGAAACCCAGTTACGTTGACTACTGTCTCATAGGTGCCAGTTACGCTTATGCGAAAACCCCAGAAAATAATGCGACAAGTGGCTAAAAAAAGACTGAAGGCTCTTTCAGTAGCAACTGCTTCTTACTGCATAAATCAAACAAAAGGAGCTAAATTTTTAATTTTTTTTTTTTTTTTCTCTAATCTCTTTATACTGTGACGACAAATCCATTTACGTTGACTGCCGTCTCAAAGGTGCCGGCTAAGTATCCGCGAAAATGCGAAAAATCCACTTACGGAACATTTCATAGCTTAATAAGTCAGACATAGGCAATTTAATTTCTAATATCTGTTTTTTATTTCTGCAATCTTTATTTACCATGACAACAAACCCTTTTAGGTTGTCTGTTGTCTCGCAGGTGCCACTTACGTATCCGCAAAAACATGAAAAATCGACCTATGGAATATTTTATAGCAGACGACAACTGTTGCTTGAGTCAATTATAGGGATTTTTCTTTTTCTTTTTCTCTCACTAGGGCCATTGATTTGGTTACGATGACCATCTGACCCATACGTGACTGTTACGTGCTGCGCATGAAATCGTAAAATCAACTTCGACACTTTCAGAGGCAGCTGATACCTGTCGTAAAAAATCAAAGAAAGGTAAACAAAAATTTTCCCTGTTTTCTTACCAGGGTCACGAAAACATTGAACCAATTTAGACGACCGCGTGAGTCAAAAGTCAATTTTATGTTTAATCGCTGCACAAAATATAAAATTCAGAAGCAACCATTTGCTGTTGCGAAAACTTTTTCCGACAAAAAAAAATCATGTTCCTGTTTGAAGAATTTAGAAGTAGGCCATAAAGACACAATAAGATGTAAGAATAACTAAAAATCAATTGCTTCCTTTATAGGGTAGAAAACATTGTGGGAAAAGGAGAAAATGCTGGTAACCTGCATTGTCTACTTTCCTCAGATTATTTTCAAAAGCCTTCTTTAAAAGGCGTCATTGTGTGGTAAAAGGTTAATAATTATCCAATCAGAGAAGCTTTAAGGAAATCAGAATGGATACCAGCAGCCAATCAGAGAACACCTAAGAAATTCAACAGCCAATCAGAGAGCTTCAAAATATTTCAAAAATGGCGCCAAAATTTATCGATAAAAAATACAGTGAAAAAAACGGCATAAAAGTGGATTTAAAGTCTTCTTTAAAGGCTGCTGTGCAGTCCTTGCCTGATTTCACTGAAAATGGGCAAATATTTAAGAAAATAGGGGAGCAGAATACCGTGCTTTGGTCTTTTCAAGCCCCTTGCAAGAATTACTTCCCTTTAACCCTCGATGCACCCCCCTCCTCCTCCCCAGCCCTTAACTGGATTTGCTTTTCTAACTCAGTCCACAATAAATGCTGCACATTGAAACTTGCAATAAGCCAAAGGGATCAATGTACAGTGTAAAAAAAAAAAAGAAAAACGCCCAGAAATTAATGCAAGAATTACTTCCCTTTAACCCTCGATGCACCCAACACACCCCTCCCCAGCCTTTAACTGGATTTGCTTTTCTAACTCAGCCCACAATAAATGCTGCATATTGGAACTTTCAATAAGCTAAAATGATCTATGTACAGTGTAAAAAAAAAACCGCCCAGAAATTAATGCAAGAATTACTTCCCTTTAACCCTCGATTCACCCAAACCCCCCCACCCCCAGCCCTTAACTGGATTTGCTTTTCTAACTCAGCCCACAATAAATGCTGCACATTGAAACTTTCAATAAGCCAAAGTGATCAATGTACAGTGTAAAAAACAACACCCAGAAATTAATGTGTCAAGTGGCTAAAAAAAGACTGAAAACTCTTTCAGTTGCTTTCTATTGCATAAATCAAACAAAGGCAACTGAAGTGTAATTGTTCTTATCTCTTCATACCGCAACAAGAAACCCAGTTACGTTGACTACCGTCTCATAGGTGCCAGTTACGCTTATGCGAAAACCCCAGAAAATAATGCGACAAGTGGCTAAAAAAAGACTGAAGGCTCTTTCAGTAGCAACTGCTTCTTACTGCATAAATCAAACAAAAGGAGCTAAATTTTTAATGTATATTTTTTTTCTCTAATCTCTTTATACTGTGACGACAAATCCATTTACGTTGACTGCCGTCTCAAAGGTGCCGGTTAAGTATCCGCGAAAATGCGAAAAATCCACTTACGGAACATTTCATAGCTTAATAAGTCAGACATAGGCAATTTAATTTCTAATATCTGTTTTTTATTTCTGCAATCTTTATTTACCATGACAACAAACCCTTTTAGGTTGTCTGTTGTCTCGCAGGTGCCACTTACGTATCCGCAAAAACATGAAAAATCGACCTATGGAATATTTTATAGCAGACGACAACTGTTGCTTGAGTCAATTATAGGGATTTTTCTTTTTCTGTTTCTCTCACTAGGGCCATTGATTTGGTTACGATGACCATCTGACCCATACGTGACTGTTACGTGCTGCGCATGAAATCGTAAAATCAACTTCGACACTTTCAGAGGCAGCTGATACCTGTCGTAAAAAATCAAAGAAAGGTAAACAAAAATTTTCCCTGTTTTCTTACCAGGGTCACGAAAACATTGTACCGCGTGAGTCAAAAGTCAATTTTATGTTTAATCGCTGCACAAAATATAAAATTCAGAAGCAACCATTTGCTGTTGCGAAAACTTTTTCCGACAAAAAAAATCATGTTCCTGTTTGAAGAATTTAGAAGTAGGCCATAAAGACACAATAAGATGTAAGAATAACTAAAAATCAATTGCTTCCTTTATAGGGTAGAAAACATTGTGGGAAAAGGAGAAAATGCTGGTAACCTGCATTGTCTACTTTCCTCAGATTATTTTCAAAAGCCTTCTTTAAAAGGCGTCATTGTGTGGTAAAAGGTTAATAATTATCCAATCAGAGAAGCTTTAAGGAAATCAGAATGGATACCAGCAGCCAATCAGAGAACACCTAAGAAATTCAACAGCCAATCAGAGAGCTTCAAAATATTTCAAAAATGGCGCCAAAATTTATCGATAAAAAATACAGTGAAAAAAACGGCATAAAAGTGGATTTAAAGTCTTCTTTAAAGGCTGCTGTGCAGTCCTTGCCTGATTTCACTGAAAATGGGCAAATATTTAAGAAAATAGGGGAGCAGAATACCGTGCTTTGGTCTTTTCAAGCCCCTTGCAAGAATTACTTCCCTTTAACCCTCGATGCACCCCCCCTCCTCCTCCCCAGCCCTTAACTGGATTTGCTTTTCTAACTCAGCCCACAATAAATGCTGCACATTGAAACTTGCAATAAGCCAAAGGGATCAATGTACAGTGTAAAAAAAAAAAAGAAAAACGCCCAGAAATTAATGCAAGAATTACTTCCCTTTAACCCTCGATGCACCCAACACCCCCCTCCCCAGCCTTTAACTGGATTTGCTTTTCTAACTCAGCCCACAATAAATGCTGCATATTGGAACTTTCAATAAGCTAAAGTGATCTATGTACAGTGTAAAAAAAAAAAACGCCCAGAAATTAATGCAAGAATTACTTCCCTTTAACCCTCGATTCACCCAAACCCCCCCCCACCCCCAGCCCTTAACTGGATTTGCTTTTCTAACTCAGCCCACAATAAATGCTGCACATTGAAACTTTCAATAAGCCAAAGTGATCAATGTACAGTGTAAAAAAAAACACCCAGAAATTAATGTGTCAAGTGGCTAAAAAAAGACTGAAAACTCTTTCAGTTGCTTTCTATTGCATAAATCAAACAAAGGCAACTGAAGTGTAATTGTTCTTATCTCTTCATACCGCAACAAGAAACCCAGTTACGTTGACTACCGTCTCATAGGTGCCAGTTACGCTTATGCAAAAACCCCAGAAAATAATGCGACAAGTGGCTAAAAAAAGACTGAAGGCTCTTTCAGTAGCAACTGCTTCTTACTGCATAAATCAAACAAAAGGAGCTAAATTTTTAATGTATATTTTTTTTCTCTAATCTCTTTATACTGTGACGACAAATCCATTTACGTTGACTGCCGTCTCAAAGGTGCCGGTTAAGTATCCGCGAAAATGCGAAAAATCCACTTACGGAACATTTCATAGCTTAATAAGTCAGACATAGGCAATTTAATTTCTAATATCTGTTTTTTATTTCTGCAATCTTTATTTACCATGACAACAAACCCTTTTAGGTTGTCTGTTGTCTCGCAGGTGCCACTTACGTATCCGCAAAAACATGAAAAATCGACCTATGGAATATTTTATAGCAGACGACAACTGTTGCTTGAGTCAATTATAGGGATTTTTCTTTTTCTTTTTCTCTCACTAGGGCCATTGATTTGGTTACGATGACCATCTGACCCATACGTGACTGTTACGTGCTGCGCATGAAATCGTAAAATCAACTTCGACACTTTCAGAGGCAGCTGATACCTGTCGTAAAAAATCAAAGAAAGGTAAACAAAAATTTTCCCTGTTTTCTTACCAGGGTCACGAAAACATTGAACCAATTTAGACGACCGCGTGAGTCAAAAGTCAATTTTATGTTTAATCGCTGCACAAAATATAAAATTCAGAAGCAACCATTTGCTGTTGCGAAAACTTTTTCCGACAAAAAAAATCATGTTCCTGTTTGAAGAATTTAGAAGTAGGCCATAAAGACACAATAAGATGTAAGAATAACTAAAAATCAATTGCTTCCTTTATAGGGTAGAAAACATTGTGGGAAAAGGAGAAAATGCTGGTAACCTGCATTGTCTACTTTCCTCAGATTATTTTCAAAAGCCTTCTTTAAAAGGCGTCATTGTGTGGTAAAAGGTTAATAATTATCCAATCAGAGAAGCTTTAAGGAAATCAGAATGGATACCAGCAGCCAATCAGAGAACACCTTAGAAATTCAACAGCCAATCAGAGAGCTTCAAAATATTTCAAAAATGGCGCCAAAATTTATCGATAAAAAATACAGTGAAAAAAACGGAATAAAAGTGGATTTAAAGTCTTCTTTAAAGGCTGCTGTGCAGTCCTTGCCTGATTTCACTGAAAATGGGCAAATATTTAAGAAAATAGGGGAGCAGAATACCGTGCTTTGGTCTTTTCAAGCCCCTTGCAAGAATTACTTCCCTTTAACCCTCGATGCACCCCCCCTCCTCCTCCCCAGCCCTTAACTGGATTTGCTTTTCTAACTCAGCCCACAATAAATGCTGCACATTGAAACTTGCAATAAGCCAAAGGGATCAATGTACAGTGTAAAAAAAAAAAGAAAAACGCCCAGAAATTAATGCAAGAATTACTTCCCTTTAACCCTCGATGCACCCAACACCCCCCTCCCCAGCCTTTAACTGGATTTGCTTTTCTAACTCAGCCCACAATAAATGCTGCATATTGGAACTTTCAATAAGCTAAAGTGATCTATGTACAGTGTAAAAAAAAAAACCGCCCAGAAATTAATGCAAGAATTACTTCCCTTTAACCCTCGATTCACCCAACACCCCCCACCCCCAGCCCTTAACTGGATTTGCTTTTCTAACTCAGCCCACAATAAATGCTGCACATTGAAACTGTCAATAAGCCAAAGTGATCAATGTACAGTGTAAAAAAAAACACCCAGAAATTAATGTGTCAAGTGGCTTAAAAAAGACTGAAAACTCTTTCAGTTGCTTTCTATTGCATAAATCAAACAAAGGCAACTGAAGTGTAATTGTTCTTATCTCTTCATACCGCAACAAGAAACCCAGTTACGTTGACTACCGTCTCATAGGTGCCAGTTACGCTTATGCGAAAACCCCAGAAAATAATGCGACAAGTGGCTAAAAAAAGACTGAAGGCTCTTTCAGTAGCAACTGCTTCTTACTGCATAAATCAAACAAAAGGAGCTAAATTTTTAATGTATATTTTTTTTCTCTAATCTCTTTATACTGTGACGACAAATCCATTTACGTTGACTGCCGTCTCAAAGGTGCCGGCTAAGTATCCGCGAAAATGCGAAAAATCCACTTACGGAACATTTCATAGCTTAATAAGTCAGACATAGGCAATTTAATTTCTAATATCTGTTTTTTATTTCTGCAATCTTTATTTACCATGACAACAAACCCTTTTAGGTTGTCTGTTGTCTCGCAGGTGCCACTTACGTATCCGCAAAAACATGAAAAATCGACCTATGGAATATTTTATAGCAGACGACAACTGTTGCTTGAGTCAATTATAGGGATTTTTCTTTTTCTGTTTCTCTCACTAGGGCCATTGATTTGGTTACGATGATCATCTGACCCATACGTGACTGTTACGTGCTGCGCATGAAATCGTAAAATCAACTTCGACACTTTCAGAGGCAGCTGATACCTGTCGTAAAAAATCAAAGAAAGGTAAACAAAAATTTTCCCTGTTTTCTTACCAGGGTCACGAAAACATTGAACCAATTTAGACGACCGCGTGAGTCAAAAGTCAATTTTATGTTTAATCGCTGCACAAAATATAAAATTCAGAAGCAACCATTTGCTGTTGCGAAAACTTTTTCCGACAAAAAAAATCATGTTCCTGTTTGAAGAATTTAGAAGTAGGCCATAAAGACACAATAAGATGTAAGAATAACTAAAAATCAATTGCTTCCTTTACAGGGTAGAAAACATTGTGGGAAAAGGAGAAAATGCTGGTAACCTGCATTGTCTACTTTCCTCAGATTATTTTCAAAAGCCTTCTTTAAAAGGCGTCATTGTGTGGTAAAAGGTTAATAATTATCCAATCAGAGAAGCTTTAAGGAAATCAGAATGGATACCAGCAGCCAATCAGAGAACACCTAAGAAATTCAACAGCCAATCAGAGAGCTTCAAAATATTTCAAAAATGGCGCCAAAATTTATCGATAAAAAATACAGTGAAAAAAACGGCATAAAAGTGGATTTAAAGTCTTCTTTAAAGGCTGCTGTGCAGTCCTTGCCTGATTTCACTGAAAATGGGCAAATATTTAAGAAGATAGGGGAGTAGAATACCGTGCTTTGGTCTTTTCAAGTCCCTTGCAAGAATTACTTCCCTTTAACCCTCGATGCACCCCCCCTCCTCCTCCCCAGCCCTTAACTGGATTTGCTTTTCTAACTCAGCCCACAATAAATGCTGCACATTGAAACTTGCAATAAGCCAAAGGGATCAATGTACAGTGTAAAAAAAAAAAAGAAAAACGCCCAGAAATTAATGCAAGAATTACTTCCCTTTAACCCTCGATGCACCCAACACCCCCCTCCCCAGCCTTTAACTGGATTTGCTTTTCTAACTCAGCCCACAATAAATGCTGCATATTGGAACTTTCAATAAGCTAAAGTGATCTATGTACAGTGTAAAAAAAAACCGCCCAGAAATTAATGCAAGAATTACTTCCCTTTAACCCTCGATTCACCCAAACCCCCCCACCCCCAGCCCTTAACTGGATTTGCTTTTCTAACTCAGCCCACAATAAATGCTGCACATTGAAACTTTCAATAAGCCAAAGTGATCAATGTACAGTGTAAAAAAAAACACCCAGAAATTAATGTGTCAAGTGGCTAAAAAAAGACTGAAAACTCTTTCAGTTGCTTTCTATTGCATAAATCAAACAAAGGCAACTGAAGTGTAATTGTTCTTATCTCTTCATACCGCAACAAGAAACCCAGTTACGTTGACTACTGTCTCATAGGTGCCAGTTACGCTTATGCGAAAACCCCAGAAAATAATGCGACAAGTGGCTAAAAAAAGACTGAAGGCTCTTTCAGTAGCAACTGCTTCTTACTGCATAAATCAAACAAAAGGAGCTAAATTTTTAATGTATATTTTTTTTCTCTAATCTCTTTATACTGTGACGACAAATCCATTTACGTTGACTGCCGTCTCAAAGGTGCCGGTTAAGTATCCGCGAAAATGCGAAAAATCCACTTACGGAACATTTCATAGCTTAATAAGTCAGACATAGGCAATTTAATTTCTAATATCTGTTTTTTATTTCTGCAATCTTTATTTACCATGACAACAAACCCTTTTAGGTTGTCTGTTGTCTCGCAGGTGCCACTTACGTATCCGCAAAAACATGAAAAATCGACCTATGGAATATTTTATAGCAGACGACAACTGTTGCTTGAGTCAATTATAGGGATTTTTCTTTTTCTTTTTCTCTCACTAGGGCCATTGATTTGGTTACGATGACCATCTGACCCATACGTGACTGTTACGTGCTGCGCATGAAATCGTAAAATCAACTTCAACACTTTCAGAGGCAGCTGATACCTGTCGTAAAAAATCAAAGAAAGGTAAACAAAAATTTTCCCTGTTTTCTTACCAGGGTCACGAAAACATTGAACCAATTTAGACGACCGCGTGAGTCAAAAGTCAATTTTATGTTTAATCGCTGCACAAAATATAAAATTCAGAAGCAACCATTTGCTGTTGCGAAAACTTTTTCCGACAAAAAAAATCATGTTCCTGTTTGAAGAATTTAGAAGTAGGCCATAAAGACACAATAAGATGTAAGAATAACTAAAAATCAATTGCTTCCTTTATAGGGTAGAAAACATTGTGGGAAAAGGAGAAAATGCTGGTAACCTGCATTGTCTACTTTCCTCAGATTATTTTCAAAAGCCTTCTTTAAAAGGCGTCATTGTGTGGTAAAAGGTTAATAATTGTCCAATCAGAGAAGCTTTAAGGAAATCAGAATGGATACCAGCAGCCAATCAGAGAACACCTAAGAAATTCAACAGCCAATCAGAGAGCTTCAAAAT
The DNA here is from genome assembly GCA_943736015.1 of Tridacna crocea. Taxonomy (NCBI): domain Eukaryota; kingdom Metazoa; phylum Mollusca; class Bivalvia; order Cardiida; family Cardiidae; genus Tridacna; species Tridacna crocea. The sequence goes on from OX031070.1 coordinate 10,445,290, forward strand.
ATTTCAAAAATGGCGCCAAAATTTATCGATAAAAAATACAGTGAAAAAAACGGCATAAAAGTGGATTTAAAGTCTTCTTTAAAGGCTGCTGTGCAGTCCTTGCCTGATTTCACTGAAAATGGGCAAATATTTAAGAAAATAGGGGAGCAGAATACCGTGCTTTGGTCTTTTCAAGCCCCTTGCAAGAATTACTTCCCTTTAACCCTCGATGCACCCCCCCTCCTCCTCCCCAGCCCTTAACTGGATTTGCTTTTCTAACTCAGCCCACAATAAATGCTGCACATTGAAACTTGCAATAAGCCAAAGGGATCAATGTACAGTGTAAAAAAAAAAAGAAAAACGCCCAGAAATTAATGCAAGAATTACTTCCCTTTAACCCTCGATGCACCCAACACCCCACTCCCCAGCCTTTAACTGGATTTGCTTTTCTAACTCAGCCCACAATAAATGCTGCATATTGGAACTTTCAATAAGCTAAAGTGATCTATGTACAGTGTAAAAAAAAAAAAAACCGCCCAGAAATTAATGCAAGAATTACTTCCCTTTAACCCTCGATTCACCCAAACCCCCCCCACCCCCAGCCCTTAACTGGATTTGCTTTTCTAACTCAGCCCACAATAAATGCTGCACATTGAAACTTTCAATAAGCCAAAGTGATCAATGTACAGTGTAAAAAAAAACACCCAGAAATTAATGTGTCAAGTGGCTAAAAAAAGACTGAAAACTCTTTCAGTTGCTTTCTATTGCATAAATCAAACAAAGGCAACTGAAGTGTAATTGTTCTTATCTCTTCATACCGCAACAAGAAACCCAGTTACGTTGACTACCGTCTCATAGGTGCCAGTTACGCTTATGCGAAAACCCCAGAAAATAATGCGACAAGTGGCTAAAAAAAGACTGAAGGCTCTTTCAGTAGCAACTGCTTCTTACTGCATAAATCAAACAAAAGGAGCTAAATTTTTAATGTATATTTTTTTTCTCTAATCTCTTTATACTGTGACGACAAATCCATTTACGTTGACTGCCGTCTCAAAGGTGCCGGTTAAGTATCCGCGAAAATGGGAAAAATCCACTTACGGAACATTTCATAGCTTAATAAGTCAGACATAGGCAATTTAATTTCTAATATCTGTTTTTTATTTCTGCAATCTTTATTTACCATGACAACAAACCCTTTTAGGTTGTCTGTTGTCTCGCAGGTGCCACTTACGTATCCGCAAAAACATGAAAAATCGACCTATGGAATATTTTATAGCAGACGACAACTGTTGCTTGAGTCAATTATAGGGATTTTTCTTTTTCTTTTTCTCTCACTAGGGCCATTGATTTGGTTACGATGACCATCTGACCCATACGTGACTGTTACGTGCTGCGCATGAAATCGTAAAATCAACTTCGACACTTTCAGAGGCAGCTGATACCTGTCGTAAAAAATCAAAGAAAGGTAAACAAAAATTTTCCCTGTTTTCTTACCAGGGTCACGAAAACATTGAACCAATTTAGACGACCGCGTGAGTCAAAAGTCAATTTTATGTTTAATCGCTGCACAAAATATAAAATTCAGAAGCAACCATTTGCTGTTGTGAAAACTTTTTCCGACAAAAAAAATCATGTTCCTGTTTGAAGAATTTAGAAGTAGGCCATAAAGACACAATAAGATGTAAGAATGACTAAAAATCAGTTGCTTCCTTTATAGGGTAGAAAACATTGTGGGAAAAGGAGAAAATGCTGGTAACCTGCATTGTCTACTTTCCTCAGATTATTTTCAAAAGCTTTCTTTAAAAGGCGTCATTGTGTGGTAAAAGGTTAATAATTATCCAATCAGAGAAGCTTTAAGGAAATCAGAATGGATACCAGCAGCCAATCAGAGAACACCTAAGAAATTCAACAGCCAATCAGAGAGCTTCAAAATATTTCAAAAATGGCGCCAAAATTTATCGATAAAAAATACAGTGAAAAAAACGGCATAAAAGTGGATTTAAAGTCTTCTTTAAAGGCTGCTGTGCAGTCCTTGCCTGATTTCACTGAAAATGGGCAAATATTTAAGAAAATAGGGGAGCAGAATACCGTGCTTTGGTCTTTTCAAGCCCCTTGCAAGAATTACTTCCCTTTAACCCTCGATGCACCCCCCCTCCTCCTCCCCAGCCCTTAACTGGATTTGCTTTTCAAACTCAGCCCACAATAAATGCTGCACATTGAAACTTGCAATAAGCCAAAGGGATCAATGTACAGTGTAAAAAAAAAAAAAAAAAGAAAAACGCCCAGAAATTAATGCAAGAATTACTTCCCTTTAACCCTCGATGCACCCAACACCCCCCTCCCCAGCCTTTAACTGGATTTGCTTTTCTAACTCAGCCCACAATAAATGCTGCATATTGGAACTTTCAATAAGCTAAAGTGATCTATGTACAGTGTAAAAAAAAAAAAACGCCCAGAAATTAATGCAAGAATTACTTCCCTTTAACCCTCGATTCACCCAAACCCCCCCCACCCCCAGCCCTTAACTGGATTTGCTTTTCTAACTCAGCCCACAATAAATGCTGCACATTGAAACTTTCAATAAGCCAAAGTGATCAATGTGCAGTGTAAAAAAAAACACCCAGAAATTAATGTGTCAAGTGGCTAAAAAAAGACTGAAAACTCTTTCAGTTGCTTTCTATTGCATAAATCAAACAAAGGCAACTGAAGTGTAATTGTTCTTATCTCTTCATACCGCAACAAGAAACCCAGTTACGTTGACTACCGTCTCATAGGTGCCAGTTACGCTTATGCGAAAACCCCAGAAAATAATGCGACAAGTGGCTAAAAAAAGACTGAAGGCTCTTTCAGTAGCAACTGCTTCTTACTGCATAAATCAAACAAAAGGAGCTAAATTTTTAATGTATATTTTTTTTCTCTAATCTCTTTATACTGTGACGACAAATCCATTTACGTTGACTGCCGTCTCAAAGGTGCCGGTTAAGTATCCGCGAAAATGCGAAAAATCCACTTACGGAACATTTCATAGCTTAATAAGTCAGACATAGGCAATTTAATTTCTAATATCTGTTTTTTATTTCTGCAATCTTTATTTACCATGACAACAAACCCTTTTAGGTTGTCTGTTGTCTCGCAGGTGCCACTTACGTATCCGCAAAAACATGAAAAATCGACCTATGGAATATTTTATAGCAGACGACAACTGTTGCTTGAGTCAATTATAGGGATTTTTCTTTTTCTTTTTCTCTCACTAGGGCCATTGATTTGGTTACGATGACCATCTGACCCATACGTGACTGTTACGTGCTGCGCATGAAATCGTAAAATCAACTTCGACACTTTCAGAGGCAGCTGATACCTGTCGTAAAAAATCAAAGAAAGGTAAACAAAAATTTTCCCTGTTTTCTTACCAGGGTCACGAAAACATTGAACCAATTTAGACGACCGCGTGAGTCAAAAGTCAATTTTATGTTTAATCGCTGCACAAAATATAAAATTCAGAAGCAACCATTTGCTGTTGCGAAAACTTTTTCCGACAAAAAAAATCATGTTCCTGTTTGAAGAATTTAGAAGTAGGCCATAAAGACAATAAGATGTAAGAATAACTAAAAATCAATTGCTTCCTTTATAGGGTAGAAAACATTGTGGGAAAAGGAGAAAATGCTGGTAACCTGCATTGTCTACTTTCCTCAGATTATTTTCAAAAGCCTTCTTTAAAAGGCGTCATTGTGTGGTAAAAGGTTAATAATTATCCAATCAGAGAAGCTTTAAGGAAATCAGAATGGATACCAGCAGCCAATCAGAGAACACCTAAGAAATTCAACAGCCAATCAGAGAGCTTCAAAATATTTCAAAAATGGCGCCAAAATTTATCGATAAAAAATACAGTGAAAAAAACGGCATAAAAGTGGATTTAAAGTCTTCTTTAAAGGCTGCTGTGCAGTCCTTGCCTGATTTCACTGAAAATGGGCAAATATTTAAGAAAATAGGGGAGCAGAATACCGTGCTTTGGTCTTTTCAAGCCCCTTGCAAGAATTACTTCCCTTTAACCCTCGATGCACCCCCCTCCTCCTCCCCAGCCCTTAACTGGATTTGCTTTTCTAACTCAGTCCACAATAAATGCTGCACATTGAAACTTGCAATAAGCCAAAGGGATCAATGTACAGTGTAAAAAAAAAAAAGAAAAACGCCCAGAAATTAATGCAAGAATTACTTCCCTTTAACCCTCGATGCACCCAACACACCCCTCCCCAGCCTTTAACTGGATTTGCTTTTCTAACTCAGCCCACAATAAATGCTGCATATTGGAACTTTCAATAAGCTAAAGTGATCTATGTACAGTGTAAAAAAAAAACCGCCCAGAAATTAATGCAAGAATTACTTCCCTTTAACCCTCGATTCACCCAAACCCCCCCACCCCCAGCCCTTAACTGGATTTGCTTTTCTAACTCAGCCCACAATAAATGCTGCACATTGAAACTTTCAATAAGCCAAAGTGATCAATGTACAGTGTAAAAAACAACACCCAGAAATTAATGTGTCAAGTGGCTAAAAAAAGACTGAAAACTCTTTCAGTTGCTTTCTATTGCATAAATCAAACAAAGGCAACTGAAGTGTAATTGTTCTTATCTCTTCATACCGCAACAAGAAACCCAGTTACGTTGACTACCGTCTCATAGGTGCCAGTTACGCTTATGCGAAAACCCCAGAAAATAATGCGACAAGTGGCTAAAAAAAGACTGAAGGCTCTTTCAGTAGCAACTGCTTCTTACTGCATAAATCAAACAAAAGGAGCTAAATTTTTAATGTATATTTTTTTTCTCTAATCTCTTTATACTGTGACGACAAATCCATTTACGTTGACTGCCGTCTCAAAGGTGCCGGTTAAGTATCCGCGAAAATGCGAAAAATCCACTTACAGAACATTTCATAGCTTAATAAGTCAGACATAGGCAATTTAATTTCTAATATCTGTTTTTTATTTCTGCAATCTTTATTTACCATGACAACAAACCCTTTTAGGTTGTCTGTTGTCTCGCAGGTGCCACTTACGTATCCGCAAAAACATGAAAAATCGACCTATGGAATATTTTATAGCAGACGACAACTGTTGCTTGAGTCAATTATAGGGATTTTTCTTTTTCTGTTTCTCTCACTAGGGCCATTGATTTGGTTACGATGACCATCTGACCCATACGTGACTGTTACGTGCTGCGCATGAAATCGTAAAATCAACTTCGACACTTTCAGAGGCAGCTGATACCTGTCGTAAAAAATCAAAGAAAGGTAAACAAAAATTTTTCCTGTTTTCTTACCAGGGTCACGAAAACATTGAACCAATTTAGACGACCGCGTGAGTCAAAAGTCAATTTTATGTTTAATCGCTGCACAAAATATAAAATTCAGAAGCAACCATTTGCTGTTGCGAAAACTTTTTCCGACAAAAAAAATCATGTTCCTGTTTGAAGAATTTAGAAGTAGGCCATAAAGACACAATAAGATGTAAGAATAACTAAAAATCAATTGCTTCCTTTACAGGGTAGAAAACATTGTGGGAAAAGGAGAAAATGCTGGTAACCTGCATTGTCTACTTTCCTCAGATTATTTTCAAAAGCCTTCTTTAAAAGGCGTCATTGTGTGGTAAAAGGTTAATAATTATCCAATCAGAGAAGCTTTAAGGAAATCAGAATGGATACCAGCAGCCAATCAGAGAACACCTAAGAAATTCAACAGCCAATCAGAGAGCTTCAAAATATTTCAAAAATGGCGCCAAAATTTATCGATAAAAAATACAGTGAAAAAAACGGCATAAAAGTGGATTTAAAGTCTTCTTTAAAGGCTGCTGTGCAGTCCTTGCCTGATTTCACTGAAAATGGGCAAATATTTAAGAAGATAGGGGAGTAGAATACCGTGCTTTGGTCTTTTCAAGCCCCTTGCAAGAATTACTTCCCTTTAACCCTCGATGCACCCCCCCTCCTCCTCCCCAGCCCTTAACTGGATTTGCTTTTCTAACTCAGCCCACAATAAATGCTGCACATTGAAACTTGCAATAAGCCAAAGGGATCAATGTACAGTGTAAAAAAAAAAAGAAAAACGCCCAGAAATTAATGCAAGAATTACTTCCCTTTAACCCTCGATGCACCCAACACCCCCCTCCCCAGCCTTTAACTGGATTTGCTTTTCTAACTCAGCCCACAATAAATGCTGCATATTGGAACTTTCAATAAGCTAAAGTGATCTATGTACAGTGTAAAAAAAAAACCGCCCAGAAATTAATGCAAGAATTACTTCCCTTTAACCCTCGATTCACCCAAACCCCCCCACCCCCAGCCCTTAACTGGATTTGCTTTTCTAACTCAGCCCACAATAAATGCTGCACATTGAAACTTTCAATAAGCCAAAGTGATCAATGTACAGTGTAAAAAAAAACACCCAGAAATTAATGTGTCAAGTGGCTAAAAAAAGACTGAAAACTCTTTCAGTTGCTTTCTATTGCATAAATCAAACAAAGGCAACTGAAGTGTAATTGTTCTTATCTCTTCATACCGCAACAAGAAACCCAGTTACGTTGACTACTGTCTCATAGGTGCCAGTTACGCTTATGCGAAAACCCCAGAAAATAATGCGACAAGTGGCTAAAAAAAGACTGAAGGCTCTTTCAGTAGCAACTGCTTCTTACTGCATAAATCAAACAAAAGGAGCTAAATTTTTAATGTATATTTTTTTTCTCTAATCTCTTTATACTGTGACGACAAATCCATTTACGTTGACTGCCGTCTCAAAGGTGCCGGTTAAGTATCCGCGAAAATGCGAAAAATCCACTTACGGAACATTTCATAGCTTAATAAGTCAGACATAGGCAATTTAATTTCTAATATCTGTTTTTTATTTCTGCAATCTTTATTTACCATGACAACAAACCCTTTTAGGTTGTCTGTTGTCTCGCAGGTGCCACTTACGTATCCGCAAAAACATGAAAAATCGACCTATGGAATATTTTATAGCAGACGACAACTGTTGCTTGAGTCAATTATAGGGATTTTTCTTTTTCTTTTTCTCTCACTAGGGCCATTGATTTGGTTACGATGACCATCTGACCCATACGTGACTGTTACGTGCTGCGCATGAAATCGTAAAATCAACTTCAACACTTTCAGAGGCAGCTGATACCTGTCGTAAAAAATCAAAGAAAGGTAAACAAAAATTTTCCCTGTTTTCTTACCAGGGTCACGAAAACATTGAACCAATTTAGACGACCGCGTGAGTCAAAAGTCAATTTTATGTTTAATCGCTGCACAAAATATAAAATTCAGAAGCAACCATTTGCTGTTGCGAAAACTTTTTCCGACAAAAAAAATCATGTTCCTGTTTGAAGAATTTAGAAGTAGGCCATAAGGACACAATAAGATGTAAGAATAACTAAAAATCAATTGCTTCCTTTATAGGGTAGAAAACATTGTGGGAAAAGGAGAAAATGCTGGTAACCTGCATTGTCTACTTTCCTCAGATTATTTTCAAAAGCCTTCTTTAAAAGGCGTCATTGTGTGGTAAAAGGTTAATAATTGTCCAATCAGAGAAGCTTTAAGGAAATCAGAATGGATACCAGCAGCCAATCAGAGAACACCTAAGAAATTCAACAGCCAATCAGAGAGCTTCAAAATATTTCAAAAATGGAGCCAAAATTTATCGATAAAAATACAGTGAAAAAAACGGCATAAAAGTGGATTTAAAGTCTTCTTTAAAGGCTGCTGTGCAGTCCTTGCCTGATTTCACTGAAAATGGGCAAATATTTAAGAAAATAGGGGAGCAGAATACCGTGCTTTGGTCTTTTCAAGCCCCTTGCAAGAATTACTTCCCTTTAACCCTCGATGCACCCCCCCTCCTCCTCCCCAGCCCTTAGCTGGATTTGCTTTTCTAACTCAGCCCACAATAAATGCTGCACATTGAAACTTGCAATAAGCCAAAGGGATCAATGTACAGTGTAAAAAAAAAAAGAAAAACGCCCAGAAATTAATGCAAGAATTACTTCCCTTTAACCCTCGATGCACCCAACACCCCCCTCCCCAGCCTTTAACTGGATTTGCTTTTCTAACTCAGCCCACAATAAATGCTGCATATTGGAACTTTCAATAAGCTAAAGTGATCTATGTACAGTGTAAAAAAAAAAAAAACCGCACAGAAATTAATGCAAGAATTACTTCCCTTTAACCCTCGATTCACCCAAACCCCCCCCCACCCCCAGCCCTTAACTGGATTTGCTTTTCTAACTCAGCCCACAATAAATGCTGCACATTGAAACTTTCAATAAGCCAAAGTGATCAATGTACAGTGTAAAAAAAAACACCCAGAAATTAATGTGTCAAGTGGCTAAAAAAAGACTGAAAACTCTTTCAGTTGCTTTCTATTGCATAAATCAAACAAAGGCAACTGAAGTGTAATTGTTCTTATCTCTTCATACCGCAACAAGAAACCCAGTTACGTTGACTACCGTCTCATAGGTGCCAGTTACGCTTATGCGAAAACCCCAGAAAATAATGCGACAAGTGGCTAAAAAAAGACTGAAGGCTCTTTCAGTAGCAACTGCTTCTTACTGCATAAATCAAACAAAAGGAGCTAAATTTTTAATGTATATTTTTTTTCTCTAATCTCTTTATACTGTGACGACAAATCCATTTACGTTGACTGCCGTCTCAAAGGTGCCGGTTAAGTATCCGCGAAAATGCGAAAAATCCACTTACGGAACATTTCATAGCTTAATAAGTCAGACATAGGCAATTTAATTTCTAATATCTGTTTTTTATTTCTGCAATCTTTATTTACCATGACAACAAACCCTTTTAGGTTGTCTGTTGTCTCGCAGGTGCCACTTACGTATCCGCAAAAACATGAAAAATCGACCTATGGAATATTTTATAGCAGACGACAACTGTTGCTTGAGTCAATTATAGGGATTTTTCTTTTTCTTTTTCTCTCACTAGGGCCATTGATTTGGTTACGATGACCATCTGACCCATACGTGACTGTTACGTGCTGCGCATGAAATCGTAAAATCAACTTCGACACTTTCAGAGGCAGCTGATACCTGTCGTAAAAAATCAAAGAAAGGTAAACAAAAATTTTCCCTGTTTTCTTACCAGGGTCACGAAAACATTGAACCAATTTAGACGACCGCGTGAGTCAAAAGTCAATTTTATGTTTAATCGCTGCACAAAATATAAAATTCAGAAGCAACCATTTCCTGTTGCGAAAACTTTTTCCGACAAAAAAAATCATGTTCCTGTTTGAAGAATTTAGAAGTAGGCCATAAAAACACAATAAGATGTAAGAATAACTAAAAATCATTTGCTTCCTTTATAGGGTAGAAAACATTGTGGGAAAAGGAGAAAATGCTGGTAACCTGCATTGTCTACTTTCCTCAGATTATTTTCAAAAGCCTTCTTTAAAAGGCGTCATTGTGTGGTAAAAGGTTAATAATTATCCAATCAGAGAAGCTTTAAGGAAATCAGAATGGATACCAGCAGCCAATCAGAGAACACCTAAGAAATTCAACAGCCAATCAGAGAGCTTCAAAATATTTCAAAAATGGCGCCAAAATTTATCGATAAAAAATACAGTGAAAAAAACGGCATAAAAGTGGATTTAAAGTCTTCTTTAAAGGCTGCTGTGCAGTCCTTGCCTGATTTCACTGAAAATGGGCAAATATTTAAGAAAATAGGGGAGCAGAATACCGTGCTTTGGTCTTTTCAAGCCCCTTGCAAGAATTACTTCCCTTTAACCCTCGATGCACCCCCCTCCTCCTCCCCAGCCCTTAACTGGATTTTCTTTTCTAACTCAGCCCACAATAAATGCTGCACATTGAAACTTGCAATAAGCCAAAGGGATCAATGTACAGTGTAAAAAAAAAAAAGAAAAACGCCCAGAAATTAATGCAAGAATTACTTCCCTTTAACCCTCGATGCACCCAACACCCCCCTCCCCAGCCTTTAACTGGATTTGCTTTTCTAACTCAGCCCACAATAAATGCTGCATATTGGAACTTTCAATAAGCTAAAGTGATCTATGTACAGTGTAAAAAAAAAAACCGCCCAGAAATTAATGCAAGAATTACTTCCCTTTAACCCTCGATTCACCCAAACCCCCCCCACCCCCAGCCCTTAACTGGATTTGCTTTTCTAACTCAGCCCACAATAAATGCTGCACATTGAAACTTTCAATAAGCCAAAGTGATCAATGTACAGTGTAAAAAAAAACACCCAGAAATTAATGTGTCAAGTGGCTAAAAAAAGACTGAAAACTCTTTCAGTTGCTTTCTATTGCATAAATCAAACAAAGGCAACTGAAGTGTAATTGTTCTTATCTCTTCATACCGCAACAAGAAACCCAGTTACGTTGACTACCGTCTCATAGGTGCCAGTTACGCTTATGCGAAAACCCCAGAAAATAATGCGACAAGTGGCTAAAAAAAGACTGAAGGCTCTTTCAGTAGAAACTGTTTCTTACTGCATAAATCAAACAAAAGGAGCTAAATTTTTAATGTATATTTTTTTTCTCTAATCTCTTTATACTGTGACGACAAATCCATTTACGTTGACTGCCGTCTCAAAGGTGCCGGCTAAGTATCCGCGAAAATGCGAAAAATCCACTTACGGAACATTTCATAGCTTAATAAGTCAGACATAGGCAATTTAATTTCTAATATCTGTTTTTTATTTCTGCAATCTTTATTTACCATGACAACAAACCCTTTTCGGTTGTCTGTTGTCTCGCAGGTGCCACTTACGTATCCGCAAAAACATGAAAAATCGACCTATGGAATATTTTATAGCAGACGACAACTGTTGCTTGAGTCAATTATAGGGATTTTTCTTTTTCTGTTTCTCTCACTAGGGCCATTGATTTGGTTACGATGACCATCTGACCCATACGTGACTGTTACGTGCTGCGCATGAAATCGTAAAATCAACTTCGACACTTTCAGAGGCAGCTGATACCTGTCGTAAAAAATCAAAGAAAGGTAAACAAAAATTTTCCCTGTTTTCTTACCAGGGTCACGAAAACATTGTACCACGTGAGTCAAAAGTCAATTTTATGTTTAATCGCTGCACAAAATATAAAATTCAGAAGCAACCATTTGCTGTTGCGAAAACTTTTTCCGACAAAAAAAATCATGTTCCTGTTTGAAGAATTTAGAAGTAGGCCATAAAGACACAATAAGATGTAAGAATAACTAAAAATCAATTGCTTCCTTTATAGGGTAGAAAACATTGTGGGAAAAGGAGAAAATGCTGGTAACCTGCATTGTCTACTTTCCTCAGATTATTTTCAAAAGCCTTCTTTAAAAGGCGTCATTGTGTGGTAAAAGGTTAATAATTATCCAATCAGAGAAGCTTTAAGGAAATCAGAATGGATACCAGCAGCCAATCAGAGAACACCTAAGAAATTCAACAGCCAATCAGAGAGCTTCAAAATATTTCAAAAATGGCGCCAAAATTTATCGATAAAAAATACAGTGAAAAAAACGGCATAAAAGTGGATTTAAAGTCTTCTTTAAAGGCTGCTGTGCAGTCCTTGCCTGATTTCACTGAAAATGGGCAAATATTTAAGAAAATAGGGGAGCAGAATACCGTGCTTTGGTCTTTTCAAGCCCCTTGCAAGAATTACTTCCCTTTAACCCTCGATGCACCCCCCCTCCTCCTCCCCAGCCCTTAACTGGATTTGCTTTTCTAACTCAGCCCACAATAAATGCTGCACATTGAAACTTGCAATAAGCCAAAGGGATCAATGTACAGTGTAAAAAAAAAAAAAAAAAACGCCCAGAAATTAATGCAAGAATTACTTCCCTTTAACCCTCGATGCACCCAACACCCCCCTCCCCAGCCTTTAACTGGATTTGCTTTTCTAACTCAGCCCACAATAAATGCTGCATATTGGAACTTTCAATAAGCTAAAGTGATCTATGTACAGTGTAAAAAAAAAAAACCGCCCGGAAATTAATGCAAGAATTACTTGCCTTTAACCCTCGATTCACCCAACCCCCCCCCCACCCCCAGCCCTTAACTGCATTTGCTTTTCTAACTCAGCCCACAATAAATGCTGCACATTGAAACTTTCAATAAGCCAAAGTGATCAATGTACAGTGTAAAAAAAAACACCCAGAAATTAATGTGTCAAGTGGCTAAAAAAAGACTGAAAACTCTTTCAGTTGCTTTCTATTGCATAAATCAAACAAAGGCAACTGAAGTGTAATTGTTCTTATCTCTTCATACCGCAACAAGAAACCCAGTTACGTTGACTACCGTCTCATAGGTGCCAGTTGCGCTTATGCGAAAACCCCAGAAAATAATGCGACAAGTGGCTAAAAAAAGACTGAAGGCTCTTTCAGTAGCAACTGCTTCTTACTGCATAAATCAAACAAAAGGAGCTAAATTTTTAATGTATATTTTTTTTACTCTAATCTCTTTATACTGTGACGACAAATCCATTTACGTTGACTGCCGTCTCAAAGGTGCCGGTTAAGTATCCGCGAAAATGCGAAAAATCCACTTACGGAACATTTCATAGCTTAATAAGTCAGACATAGGCAATTTAATTTCTAATATCTGTTTTTTATTTCTGCAATCTTTATTTACCATGACAACAAACCCTTTTAGGTTGTCTGTTGTCTCGCAGGTGCCACTTACGTATCCGCAAAAACATGAAAAATCGACCCATGGAATATTTTATAGCAGACGACAACTGTTGCTTGAGTCAATTATAGGGATTTTTCTTTTTCTTTTTCTCTCACTAGGGCCATTGATTTGGTTACGATGACCATCTGACCCATACGTGACTGTTACGTGCTGCGCATGAAATCGTAAAATCAACTTCGACACTTTCAGAGGCAGCTGATACCTGTCGTAAAAAATCAAAGAAAGGTAAACAAAAATTTTCCCTGTTTTCTTACCAGGGTCACGAAAACATTGAACCAATTTAGACGACCGCGTGAGTCAAAAGTCAATTTTATGTTTAATCGCTGCACAAAATATAAAATTCAGAAGCAACCATTTGCTGTTGCGAAAACTTTTTCCGACAAAAAAATTCATGTTCCTGTTTGAAGAATTTAGAAGTAGGCCATAAAGACACAATAAGATGTAAGAATAACTAAAAATCATTTGCTTCCTTTATAGGGTAGAAAACATTGTGGGAAAAGGAGAAAATGCTGGTAACCTGCATTGTCTACTTTCCTCAGATTATTTTCAAAAGCCTTCTTTAAAAGGCGTCATTGTGTGGTAAAAGGTTAATAATTATCCAATCAGAGAAGCTTTAAGGAAATCAGAATGGATACCAGCAGCCAATCAGAGAACACCTAAGAAATTCAACAGCCAATCAGAGAGCTTCAAAATATTTCAAAAATGGCGCCAAAATTTATCGATAAAAAATACAGTGAAAAAAACGGCATAAAAGTGGATTTAAAGTCTTCTTTAAAGGCTGCTGTGCAGTCCTTGCCTGATTTCACTGAAAATGGGCAAATATTTAAGAAAATAGGGGAGCAGAATACCGTGCTTTGGTCTTTTCAAGCCCCTTGCAAGAATTACTTCCCTTTAACCCTCGATGCACCCCCCTCCTCCTCTCCAGCCCTTAACTGGATTTGCTTTTCTAACTCAGCCCACAATAAATGCTGCACATTGAAACTTGCAATAAGCCAAAGGGATCAATGTACAGTGTAAAGAAAAAAAAGAAAAACGCCCAGAAATTAATGCAAGAATTACTTCCCTTTAACCCTCGATGCACCCAACACCCCCCTCCCCAGCCTTTAACTGGATTTGCTTTTCTAACTCAGCCCACAATAAATGCTGCATATTGGAACTTTCAATAAGCTAAAGTGATCTATGTACAGTGTAAAAAAAAAACCGCCCAGAAATTAATGCAAGAATTACTTCCCTTTAACCCTCGATTCACCCAAACCCCCCCCACCCCCAGCCCTTAACTGGATTTGCTTTTCTAACTCAGCCCACAATAAATGCTGCACATTGAAACTTTCAATAAGCCAAAGTGATCAATGTACAGTGTAAAAAAAAACACCCAGAAATTAATGTGTCAAGTGGCTAAAAAAAGACTGAAAACTCTTTCAGTTGCTTTCTATTGCATAAATCAAACAAAGGCAACTGAAGTGTAATTGTTCTTATCTCTTCATACCGCAACAAGAAACCCAGTTACGTTGACTACCGTCTCATAGGTGCCAGTTACGCTTATGCGAAAACCCCAGAAAATAATGCGACAAGTGGCTAAAAAAAGACTGAAGGCTCTTTCAGTAGAAACTGTTTCTTACTGCATAAATCAAACAAAAGGAGCTAAATTTTTAATGTATATTTTTTTTCTCTAATCTCTTTATACTGTGACGACAAATCCATTTACGTTGACTGCCGTCTCAAAGGTGCCGGCTAAGTATCCGCGAAAATGCGAAAAATCCACTTACGGAACATTTCATAGCTTAATAAGTCAGACATAGGCAATTTAATTTCTAATATCTGTTTTTTATTTCTGCAATCTTTATTTACCATGACAACAAACCCTTTTAGGTTGTCTGTTGTCTCGCAGGTGCCACTTACGTATCCGCAAAAACATGAAAAATCGACCTATGGAATATTTTATAGCAGACGACAACTGTTGCTTGAGTCAATTATAGGGATTTTTCTTTTTCTGTTTCTCTCACTAGGGCCATTGATTTGGTTACGATGACCATCTGACCCATACGTGACTGTTACGTGCTGCGCATGAAATCGTAAAATCAACTTCGACACTTTCAGAGGCAGCTGATACCTGTCGTAAAAAATCAAAGAAAGGTAAACAAAAATTTTCCCTGTTTTCTTACCAGGGTCACGAAAACATTGTACCGCGTGAGTCAAAAGTCAATTTTATGTTTAATCGCTGCACAAAATATAAAATTCAGAAGCAACCATTTGCTGTTGCGAAAACTTTTTCCGACAAAAAAAATCATGTTCCTGTTTGAAGAATTTAGAAGTAGGCCATAAAGACACAATAAGATGTAAGAATAACTAAAAATCAATTGCTTCCTTTATAGGGTAGAAAACATTGTGGGAAAAGGAGAAAATGCTGGTAACCTGCATTGTCTACTTTCCTCAGATTATTTTCAAAAGCCTTCTTTAAAAGGCGTCATTGTGTGGTAAAAGGTTAATAATTATCCAATCAGAGAAGCTTTAAGGAAATCAGAATGGATACCAGCAGCCAATCAGAGAACACCTAAGAAATTCAACAGCCAATCAGAGAGCTTCAAAATATTTCAAAAATGGCGCCAAAATTTATCGATAAAAAATACAGTGAAAAAAACGGCATAAAAGTGGATTTAAAGTCTTCTTTAAAGGCTGCTGTGCAGTCCTTGCCTGATTTCACTGAAAATGGGCAAATATTTAAGAAAATAGGGGAGCAGAATACCGTGCTTTGGTCTTTTCAAGCCCCTTGCAAGAATTACTTCCCTTTAACCCTCGATGCACCCCCCCTCCTCCTCCCCAGCCCTTAACTGGATTTGCTTTTCTAACTCAGCCCACAATAAATGCTGCACATTGAAACTTGCAATAAGCCAAAGGGATCAATGTACAGTGTAAAAAAAAAAAAGAAAAACGCCCAGAAATTAATGCAAGAATTACTTCCCTTTAACCCTCGATGCACCCAACACACCCCTCCCCAGCCTTTAACTGGATTTGCTTTTCTAACTCAGCCCACAATAAATGCTGCATATTGGAACTTTCAATAAGCTAAAGTGATCTATGTACAGTGTAAAAAAAAAAACCGCCCAGAAATTAATGCAAGAATTACTTCCCTTTAACCCTCGATTCACCCAAACCCCCCCCACCCCTAGCCCTTAACTGGATTTGCTTTTCTAACTCAGCCCACAATAAATGCTGCACATTGAAACTTTCAATAAGCCAAAGTGATCAATGTACAGTGTAAAAAACAACACCCAGAAATTAATGTGTCAAGTGGCTAAAAAAAGACTGAAAACTCTTTCAGTTGCTTTCTATTGCATAAATCAAACAAAGGCAACTGAAGTGTAATTGTTCTTATCTCTTCATACCGCAACAAGAAACCCAGTTACGTTGACTACCGTCTCATAGGTGCCAGTTACGCTTATGCGAAAACCCCAGAAAATAATGTGACAAGTGGCTAAAAAAAGACTGAAGGCTCTTTCAGTAGCAACTGCTTCTTACTGCATAAATCAAACAAAAGGAGCTAAATTTTTAATGTATATTTTTTTTCTCTAATCTCTTTATACTGTGACGACAAATCCATTTACGTTGACTGCCGTCTCAAAGGTGCCGGTTAAGTATCCGCGAAAATGCGAAAAATCCACTTACGGAACATTTCATAGCTTAATAAGTCAGACATAGGCAATTTAATTTCTAATACCTGTTTTTTATTTCTGCAATCTTTATTTACCATGACAACAAACCCTTTTCGGTTGTCTGTTGTCTCGCAGGTGCCACTTACGTATCCTCAAAAACATGAAAAATCGACCTATGGAATATTTTATAGCAGACGACAACTATTGCTTGAGTCAATTATAGGGATTTTTCTTTTTCTTTTTCTCTCACTAGGGCCATTGATTTGGTTACGATGACCATCTGACCCATACGTGACTGTTACGTGCTGCGCATGAAATCGTAAAATCAACTTTGACACTTTCAGAGGCAGCTGATACCTGTCGTAAAAAATCAAAGAAAGGTAAACAAAAATTTTCCCTGTTTTCTTACCAGGGTCACGAAAACATTGAACCAATTTAGACGACCGCGTGAGTCAAAAGTCAATTTTATGTTTAATCGCTGCACAAAATATAAAATTCAGAAGCAACCATTTGCTGTTGCGAAAACTTTTTCCGACAAAAAAAATCATGTTCCTGTTTGAAGAATTTAGAAGTAGGCCATAAAGACACAATAAGATGTAAGAATAACTAAAAATCAATTGCTTCCTTTATAGGGTAGAAAACATTGTGGGAAAAGGAGAAAATGCTGGTAACCTGCATTGTCTACTTTCCTCAGATTATTTTCAAAAGCCTTCTTTAAAAGGCGTCATTGTGTGGTAAAAGGTTAATAATTATCCAATCAGAGAAGCTTTAAGGAAATCAGAATGGATACCAGCAGCCAATCAGAGAACACCTAAGAAATTCAACAGCCAATCAGAGAGCTTCAAAATATTTCAAAAATGGCGCCAAAATTTATCGATAAAAAATACAGTGAAAAAAACGGCATAAAAGTGGATTTAAAGTCTTCTTTAAAGGCTGCTGTGCAGTCCTTGCCTGATTTCACTGAAAATGGGCAAATATTTAAGAAAATAGGGGAGCAGAATACCGTGCTTTGGTCTTTTCAAGCCCCTTGCAAGAATTACTTCCCTTTAACCCTCGATGCACCCCCCCTCCTCCTCCCCAGCCCTTAACTGGATTTGCTTTTCTAACTCAGCCCACAATAAATGCTGCACATTGAAACTTGCAATAAGCCAAAGGGATCAATGTACAGTGTAAAAAAAAAAAAGAAAAACGCCCAGAAATTAATGCAAGAATTACTTCCCTGTAACCCTCGATGCACCCAACAACCCACTCCCCAGCCTTTAACTGGATTTGCTTTTCTAACTCAGCCCACAATAAATGCTGCATATTGGAACTTTCAATAAGCTAAAGTGATCTATGTACAGTGTAAAAAAAAAACCGCCCAGAAATTAATGCAAGAATTACTTCCCTTTAACCCTCGATTCACCCAAACCCCCCCCCACCCCCAGCCCTTAACGGGATTTGCTTTTCTAACTCAGCCCACAATAAATGCTGCACATTGAAACTTTCAATAAGCCAAAGTGATCAATGTACAGTGTAAAAAAAAACACCCAGAAATTAATGTGTCAAGTGGCTAAAAAAAGACTGAAAACTCTTTCAGTTGCTTTCTATTGCATAAATCAAACAAAGGCAACTGAAGTGTAATTGTTCTTATCTCTTCATACCGCAACAAGAAACCCAGTTACGTTGACTACCGTCTCATAGGTGCCAGTTACGCTTATGCGAAAACCCCAGAAAATAATGCGACAAGTGGCTAAAAAAAGACTGAAGGCTCTTTCAGTAGCAACTGCTTCTTACTGCATAAATCAAACAAAAGGAGCTAAATTTTTAATGTATATTTTTTTTCTCTAATCTCTTTATACTGTGACGACAAATCCATTTACGTTGACTGCCGTCTCAAAGGTGCCGGCTAAGTATCCGCGAAAATGCGAAAAATCCACTTACGGAACATTTCATAGCTTAATAAGTCAGACATAGGCAATTTAATTTCTAATATCTGTTTTTTATTTCTGCAATCTTTATTTACCATGACAACAAACCCTTTTAGGTTGTCTGTTGTCTCGCAGGTGCCACTTACGTATCCGCAAAAACATGAAAAATCGACCTATGGAATATTTTATAGCAGACGACAACTGTTGCTTGAGTCAATTATAGGGATTTTTCTTTTTCTGTTTCTCTCACTAGGGCCATTGATTTGGTTACGATGACCATCTGACCCATACGTGACTGTTACGTGCTGCGCATGAAATCGTAAAATCAACTTCGACACTTTCAGAGGCAGCTGATACCTGTCGTAAAAAATCAAAGAAAGGTAAACAAAAATTTTCCCTGTTTTCTTACCAGGGTCACGAAAACATTGAACCAATTTAGACGACCGCGTGAGTCAAAAGTCAATTTTATGTTTAATCGCTGCACAAAATATAAAATTCAGAAGCAACCATTTGCTGTTGTGAAAACTTTTTCCGACAAAAAAAATCATGTTCCTGTTTGAAGAATTTAGAAGTAGGCCATAAAGACACAATAAGATGTAAGAATAACTAAAAATCAATTGCTTCCTTTATAGGGTAGAAAACATTGTGGGAAAAGGAGAAAATGCTGGTAACCTGCATTGTCTACTTTCCTCAGATTATTTTCAAAAGCCTTCTTTAAAAGGCGTCATTGTGTGGTAAAAGGTTAATAATTATCCAATCAGAGAAGCTTTAAGGAAATCAGAATGGATACCAGCAGCCAATCAGAGAACACCTAAGAAATTCAACAGCCAATCAGAGAGCTTCAAAATATTTCAAAAATGGCGCCAAAATTTATCGATAAAAAATACAGTGAAAAAAACGGCATAAAAGTGGATTTAAAGTCTTCTTTAAAGGCTGCTGTGCAGTCCTTGCCTGATTTCACTGAAAATGGGCAAATATTTAAGAAAATAGGGGAGCAGAATACCGTGCTTTGGTCTTTTCAAGCCCCTTGCAAGAATTACTTCCCTTTAACCCTCGATGCACCCCCCCTCCTCCTCCCCAGCCCTTAACTGGATTTGCTTTTCTAACTCAGCCCACAATAAATGCTGCACATTGAAACTTGCAATAAGCCAAAGGGATCAATGTACAGTGTAAAAAAAAAAAAGAAAAACGCCCAGAAATTAATGCAAGAATTACTTCCCTTTAACCCTCGATGCACCCAACACACCCCTCCCCAGCCTTTAACTGGATTTGCTTTTCTAACTCAGCCCACAATAAATGCTGCATATTGGAACTTTCAATAAGCTAAAGTGATCTATGTACAGTGTAAAAAAAAAAACCGCCCAGAAATTAATGCAAGAATTACTTCCCTTTAACCCTCGATTCACCCAAACCCCCCCCCACCCCTAGCCCTTAACTGGATTTGCTTTTCTAACTCAGCCCACAATAAATGCTGCACATTGAAACTTTCAATAAGCCAAAGTGATCAATGTACAGTGTAAAAAACAACACCCAGAAATTAATGTGTCAAGTGGCTAAAAAAAGACTGAAAACTCTTTCAGTTGCTTTCTATTGCATAAATCAAACAAAGGCAACTGAAGTGTAATTGTTCTTATCTCTTCATACCGCAACAAGAAACCCAGTTACGTTGACTACCGTCTCATAGGTGCCAGTTACGCTTATGCGAAAACCCCAGAAAATAATGTGACAAGTGGCTAAAAAAAGACTGAAGGCTCTTTCAGTAGCAACTGCTTCTTACTGCATAAATCAAACAAAAGGAGCTAAATTTTTAATGTATATTTTTTTTCTCTAATCTCTTTATACTGTGACGACAAATCCATTTACGTTGACTGCCGTCTCAAAGGTGCCGGTTAAGTATCCGCGAAAATGCGAAAAATCCACTTACGGAACATTTCATAGCTTAATAAGTCAGACATAGGCAATTTAATTTCTAATACCTGTTTTTTATTTCTGCAATCTTTATTTACCATGACAACAAACCCTTTTCGGTTGTCTGTTGTCTCGCAGGTGCCACTTACGTATCCGCAAAAACATGAAAAATCGACCTATGGAATATTTTATAGCAGACGACAACTATTGCTTGAGTCAATTATAGGGATTTTTCTTTTTCTTTTTCTCTCACTAGGGCCATTGATTTGGTTACGATGACCATCTGACCCATA
Source organism: Tridacna crocea (assembly GCA_943736015.1). Lineage (NCBI taxonomy): Eukaryota > Metazoa > Mollusca > Bivalvia > Cardiida > Cardiidae > Tridacna > Tridacna crocea. Next base: position 10,465,719 of record OX031070.1, read on the forward strand.
CGTGACTGTTACGTGCTGCGCATGAAATCGTAAAATCAACTTTGACACTTTCAGAGGCAGCTGATACCTGTCGTAAAAAATCAAAGAAAGGTAAACAAAAATTTTCCCTGTTTTCTTACCAGGGTCACGAAAACATTGAACCAATTTAGACGACCGCGTGAGTCAAAAGTCAATTTTATGTTTAATCGCTGCACAAAATATAAAATTCAGAAGCAACCATTTGCTGTTGCGAAAACTTTTTCCGACAAAAAAAATCATGTTCCTGTTTGAAGAATTTAGAAGTAGGCCATAAAGACACAATAAGATGTAAGAATAACTAAAAATCAATTGCTTCCTTTATAGGGTAGAAAACATTGTGGGAAAAGGAGAAAATGCTGGTAACCTGCATTGTCTACTTTCCTCAGATTATTTTCAAAAGCCTTCTTTAAAAGGCGTCATTGTGTGGTAAAAGGTTAATAATTATCCAATCAGAGAAGCTTTAAGGAAATCAGAATGGATACCAGCAGCCAATCAGAGAACACCTAAGAAATTCAACAGCCAATCAGAGAGCTTCAAAATATTTCAAAAATGGCGCCAAAATTTATCGATAAAAAATACAGTGAAAAAAACGGCATAAAAGTGGATTTAAAGTCTTCTTTAAAGGCTGCTGTGCAGTCCTTGCCTGATTTCACTGAAAATGGGCAAATATTTAAGAAAATAGGGGAGCAGAATACCGTGCTTTGGACTTTTCAAGCCCCTTGCAAGAATTACTTCCCTTTAACCCTCGATGCACCCCCCCTCCTCCTCCCCAGCCCTTAACTGGATTTGCTTTTCTAACTCAGCCCACAATAAATGCTGCACATTGAAACTTGCAATAAGCCAAAGGGATCAATGTACAGTGTAAAAAAAAAAAAGAAAAACGCCCAGAAATTAATGCAAGAATTACTTCCCTTTAACCCTCGATGCACCCAACAACCCACTCCCCAGCCTTTAACTGGATTTGCTTTTCTAACTCAGCCCACAATAAATGCTGCATATTGGAACTTTCAATAAGCTAAAGTGATCTATGTACAGTGTAAAAAAAAAACCGCCCAGAAATTAATGCAAGAATTACTTCCCTTTAACCCTCGATTCACCCAAACCCCCCCCCCACCCCCAGCCCTTAACGGGATTTGCTTTTCTAACTCAGCCCACAATAAATGCTGCACATTGAAACTTTCAATAAGCCAAAGTGATCAATGTACAGTGTAAAAAAAAACACCCAGAAATTAATGTGTCAAGTGGCTAAAAAAAGACTGAAAACTCTTTCAGTTGCTTTCTATTGCATAAATCAAACAAAGGCAACTGAAGTGTAATTGTTCTTATCTCTTCATACCGCAACAAGAAACCCAGTTACGTTGACTACCGTCTCATAGGTGCCAGTTACGCTTATGCGAAAACCCCAGAAAATAATGCGACAAGTGGCTAAAAAAAGACTGAAGGCTCTTTCAGTAGCAACTGCTTCTTACTGCATAAATCAAACAAAAGGAGCTAAATTTTTAATGTATATTTTTTTTCTCTAATCTCTTTATACTGTGACGACAAATCCATTTACGTTGACTGCCGTCTCAAAGGTGCCGGCTAAGTATCCGCGAAAATGCGAAAAATCCACTTACGGAACATTTCATAGCTTAATAAGTCAGACATAGGCAATTTAATTTCTAATATCTGTTTTTTATTTCTGCAATCTTTATTTACCATGACAACAAACCCTTTTAGGTTGTCTGTTGTCTCGCAGGTGCCACTTACGTATCCGCAAAAACATGAAAAATCGACCTATGGAATATTTTATAGCAGACGACAACTGTTGCTTGAGTCAATTATAGGGATTTTTCTTTTTCTGTTTCTCTCACTAGGGCCATTGATTTGGTTACGATGACCATCTGACCCATACGTGACTGTTACGTGCTGCGCATGAAATCGTAAAATCAACTTCGACACTTTCAGAGGCAGCTGATACCTGTCGTAAAAAATCAAAGAAAGGTAAACAAAAATTTTCCCTGTTTTCTTACCAGGGTCACGAAAACATTGAACCAATTTAGACGACCGCGTGAGTCAAAAGTCAATTTTATGTTTAATCGCTGCACAAAATATAAAATTCAGAAGCAACCATTTGCTGTTGTGAAAACTTTTTCCGACAAAAAAAATCATGTTCCTGTTTGAAGAATTTAGAAGTAGGCCATAAAGACACAATAAGATGTAAGAATAACTAAAAATCAATTGCTTCCTTTATAGGGTAGAAAACATTGTGGGAAAAGGAGAAAATGCTGGTAACCTGCATTGTCTACTTTCCTCAGATTATTTTCAAAAGCCTTCTTTAAAAGGCGTCATTGTGTGGTAAAAGGTTAATAATTATCCAATCAGAGAAGCTTTAAGGAAATCAGAATGGATACCAGCAGCCAATCAGAGAACACCTAAGAAATTCAACAGCCAATCAGAGAGCTTCAAAATATTTCAAAAATGGCGCCAAAATTTATCGATAAAAAATACAGTGAAAAAAACGGCATAAAAGTGGATTTAAAGTCTTCTTTAAAGGCTGCTGTGCAGTCCTTGCCTGATTTCACTGAAAATGGGCAAATATTTAAGAAAATAGGGGAGCAGAATACCGTGCTTTGGTCTTTTCAAGCCCCTTGCAAGAATTACTTCCCTTTAACCCTCGATGCACCCCCCCTCCTCCTCCCCAGCCCTTAACTGGATTTGCTTTTCTAACTCAGCCCACAATAAATGCTGCACATTGAAACTTGCAATAAGCCAAAGGGATCAATGTACAGTGTAAAAAAAAAAAAGAAAAACGCCCAGAAATTAATGCAAGAATTACTTCCCTTTAACCCTCGATGCACCCAACACACCCCTCCCCAGCCTTTAACTGGATTTGCTTTTCTAACTCAGCCCACAATAAATGCTGCATATTGGAACTTTCAATAAGCTAAAGTGATCTATGTACAGTGTAAAAAAAAAACCGCCCAGAAATTAATGCAAGAATTACTTCCCTTTAACCCTCGATTCACCCAACCCCCCCCCACCCCTAGCCCTTAACTGGATTTGCTTTTCTAACTCAGCCCACAATAAATGCTGCACATTGAAACTTTCAATAAGCCAAAGTGATCAATGTACAGTGTAAAAAACAACACCCAGAAATTAATGTGTCAAGTGGCTAAAAAAAGACTGAAAACTCTTTCAGTTGCTTTCTATTGCATAAATCAAACAAAGGCAACTGAAGTGTAATTGTTCTTATCTCTTCATACCGCAACAAGAAACCCAGTTACGTTGACTACCGTCTCATAGGTGCCAGTTACGCTTATGCGAAAACCCCAGAAAATAATGTGACAAGTGGCTAAAAAAAGACTGAAGGCTCTTTCAGTAGCAACTGCTTCTTACTGCATAAATCAAACAAAAGGAGCTAAATTTTTAATGTATATTTTTTTTCTCTAATCTCTTTATACTGTGACGACAAATCCATTTACGTTGACTGCTGTCTCAAAGGTGCCGGCTAAGTATCCGCGAAAATGCGAAAAATCCACTTACGGAACATTTCATAGCTTAATAAGTCAGACATAGGCAATTTAATTTCTAATATCTGTTTTTTATTTCTGCAATCTTTATTTACCATGACAACAAACCCTTTTAGGTTGTCTGTTGTCTCGCAGGTGCCACTTACGTATCCGCAAAAACATGAAAAATCGACCTATGGAATATTTTATAGCAGACGACAACTGTTGCTTGAGTCAATTATAGGGATTTTTCTTTTTCTGTTTCTCTCACTAGGGCCATTGATTTGGTTACGATGACCATCTGACCCATACGTGACTGTTACGTGCTGCGCATGAAATCGTAAAATCAACTTCGACACTTTCAGAGGCAGCTGATACCTGTCGTAAAAAATCAAAGAAAGGTAAACAAAAATTTTCCCTGTTTTCTTACCAGGGTCACGAAAACATTGAACCAATTTAGACGACCGCGTGAGTCAAAAGTCAATTTTATGTTTAATCGCTGCACAAAATATAAAATTCAGAAGCAACCATTTGCTGTTGTGAAAACTTTTTCCGACAAAAAAAATCATGTTCCTGTTTGAAGAATTTAGAAGTAGGCCATAAAGACACAATAAGATGTAAGAATAACTAAAAATCAATTGCTTCCTTTATAGGGTAGAAAACATTGTGGGAAAAGGAGAAAATGCTGGTAACCTGCATTGTCTACTTTCCTCAGATTATTTTCAAAAGCCTTCTTTAAAAGGCGTCATTGTGTGGTAAAAGGTTAATAATTATCCAATCAGAGAAGCTTTAAGGAAATCAGAATGGATACCAGCAGCCAATCAGAGAACACCTAAGAAATTCAACAGCCAATCAGAGAGCTTCAAAATATTTCAAAAATGGCGCCAAAATTTATCGATAAAAAATACAGTGAAAAAAACGGCATAAAAGTGGATTTAAAGTCTTCTTTAAAGGCTTCTGTGCAGTCCTTGCCTGATTTCACTGAAAATGGGCAAATATTTAAGAAAATAGGGGAGCAGAATACCGTGCTTTGGTCTTTTCAAGCCCCTTGCAAGAATTACTTCCCTTTAACCCTCGATGCACCCCCCCTCCTCCTCCCCAGCCCTTAACTGGATTTGCTTTTCTAACTCAGCCCACAATAAATGCTGCACATTGAAACTTGCAATAAGCCAAAGGGATCAATGTACAGTGTAAAAAAAAAAAAAGAAAAACGCCCAGAAATTAATGCAAGAATTACTTCCCTTTAACCCTCGATGCACCCAACACACCCCTCCCCAGCCTTTAACTGGATTTGCTTTTCTAACTCAGCCCACAATAAATGCTGCATATTGGAACTTTCAATAAGCTAAAGTGATCTATGTTCAGTGTAAAAAAAAAACGCCCAGAAATTAATGCAAGAATTACTTCCCTTTAACCCTCGATTCACCCAAACCCCCCCCACCCCCAGCCCTTAACTGGATTTGCTTTTCTAACTCAGCCCACAATAAATGCTGCACATTGAAACTTTCAATAAGCCAAAGTGATCAATGTACAGTGTAAAAAAAACACCCAGAAATTAATGTGTCAAGTGGCTAAAAAAAGACTGAAAACTCTTTCAGTTGCTTTCTATTGCATAAATCAAACAAAGGCAACTGAAGTGTAATTGTTCTTATCTCTTCATACCGCAACAAGAAACCCAGTTACGTTGACTACCGTCTCATAGGTGCCAGTTACGCTTATGCGAAAACCCCAGAAAATAATGCGACAAGTGGCTAAAAAAAGACTGAAGGCTCTTTCAGTAGCAACTGCTTCTTACTGCATAAATCAAACAAAAGGAGCTAAATTTTTAATGTATATTTTTTTTCTCTAATCTCTTTATACTGTGACGACAAATCCATTTACGTTGACTGCCGTCTCAAAGGTGCCGGTTAAGTATCCGCGAAAATGCGAAAAATCCACTTACGGAACATTTCATAGCTTAATAAGTCAGACATAGGCAATTTAATTTCTAATATCTGTTTTTTATTTCTGCAATCTTTATTTACCATGACAACAAACCCTTTTAGGTTGTCTGTTGTCTCGCAGGTGCCACTTACGTATCCGCAAAAACATGAAAAATCGACCTATGGAATATTTTATAGCAGACGACAACTGTTGCTTGAGTCAATTATAGGGATTTTTCTTTTTCTTTTTCTCTCACTAGGGCCATTGATTTGGTTACGATGACCATCTGACCCATACGTGACTGTTACGTGCTGCGCATGAAATCGTAAAATCAACTTCGACACTTTCAGAGGCAGCTGATACCTGTCGTAAAAAATCAAAGAAAGGTAAACAAAAATTTTCCCTGTTTTCTTACCAGGGTCACGAAAACATTGAACCAATTTAGACGACCGCGTGAGTCAAAAGTCAATTTTATGTTTAATCGCTGCACAAAATATAAAATTCAGAAGCAACCATTTGCTGTTGCGAAAACTTTTTCCGACAAAAAAAATCATGTTCCTGTTTGAAGAATTTAGAAGTAGGCCATAAAGACACAATAAGATGTAAGAATAACTAAAAATCAATTGCTTCCTTTATAGGGTAGAAAACATTGTGGGAAAAGGAGAAAATGCTGGTAACCTGGATTGTCTACTTTCCTCAGATTATTTTCAAAAGCCTTCTTTAAAAGGCGTCATTGTGTGGTAAAAGGTTAATAATTATCCAATCAGAGAAGCTTTAAGGAAATCAGAATGGATACCAGCAGCCAATCAGAGAACACCTAAGAAATTCAACAGCCAATCAGAGAGCTTCAAAATATTTCAAAAATGGCGCCAAAATTTATCGATAAAAAATACAGTGAAAAAAACGGCATAAAAGTGGATTTAAAGTCTTCTTTAAAGGCTGCTGTGCAGTCCTTGCCTGATTTCACTGAAAATGGGCAAATATTTAAGAAAATAGGGAAGCAGAATACCGTGCTTTGGTCTTTTCAAGCCCCTTGCAAGAATTACTTTCCTTTAACCCTCGATGCACCCCCCTCCTCCTCCCCAGCCCTTAAATGGATTTGCTTTTCTAACTCAGCCCACAATAAATGCTGCACATTGAAACTTGCAATAAGCCAAAGGGATCAATGTACAGTGTAAAAAAAAAAAGAAAAACGCCCAGAAATTAATGCAAGAATTACTTCCCTTTAACCCTCGATGCACCCAACACCCCCCTCCTCAGCCTTTAACTGGATTTGCTTTTCTAACTCAGCCCACAATAAATGCTGCATATTGGAACTTTCAATAAGCTAAAGTGATATATGTACAGTGTAAAAAAAGAACCGCCCAGAAATTAATGCAAGAATTACTTCCCTTTAACCCTCGATTCACCCAAACCCCCCACCCCCATCCCCAGCCCTTAACTGGATTTGCTTTTCTAACTCAGCCCACAATAAATGCTGCACATTGAAACTTTCAATAAGCCAAAGTGATCAATGTACAGTGTAAAAAAAAACACCCAGAAATTAATGTGTCAAGTGGCTAAAAAAAGACTGAAAACTCTTTCAGTTGCTTTCTATTGCATAAATCAAACAAAGGCAACTGAAGTGTAATTGTTCTTATCTCTTCATACCGCAACAAGAAACCCAGTTACGTTGACTACCGTCTCATAGGTGCCAGTTACGCTTATGCGAAAACCCCAGAAAATCATGCGACAAGTGGCTAAAAAAAGACTGAAGGCTCTTTCAGTAGCAACTGCTTCTTACTGCATAAATCAAACAAAAGGAGCTAAAATTTTAATGTATATTTTTTTTCTCTAATCTCTTTATACTGTGTTGACAAATCCATTTACGTTGACTGCCGTCTCAAAGGTGCCGGTTAAGTATACGCGAAAATGCGAAAAATCCACTTACGGAACATTTCATAGCTTAATAAGTCAGACATAGGCAATTTAATTTCTAATATCTGTTTTTTATTTCTGCAATCTTTATTTACCATGACAACAAACCCTTTTAGGTTGTCTGTTGTCTCGCAGGTGCCACTTACATATCCGCGAAAAAATATGAAAAATCGACCCATGGAATATTTTATAGCAGACGACAACTGTTGCTTGAGTCAATTACAGGGATTTTTCTTTTTCTTTTTCTCTCACTAGGGCCATTGATTTGGTTACGATGACCATCTGACCCATACGTGACTGTTACGTGCTGCGCATGAAATCGTAAAATCAACTTCGACACTTTCAGAGGCAGCTGATACCTGTCGTAAAAAATCAAAGAAAGGTAAACAAAAATTTTCCCTGTTTTCTTACCAGGGTCACGAAAACATTGAACCAATTTAGACGACCGCGTGAGTCAAAAGTCAATTTTATGTTTAATCGCTGCACAAAATATAAAATTCAGAAGCAACCATTTGCTGTTGCGAAAACTTTTTCCGACAAAAAAAATCATGTTCCTGTTTGAAGAATTTAGAAGTAGGCCATAAAGACACAATAAGATGTAAGAATAACTAAAAATCAATTGCTTCCTTTATAGGGTAGAAAACATTGTGGGAAAAGGAGAAAATGCTGGTAACCTGCATTGTCTACTTTCCTCAGATTATTTTCAAAAGCCTTCTTTAAAAGGCGTCATTGTGTGGTAAAAGGTTAATAATTATCCAATCAGAGAAGCTTTAAGGAAATCAGAATGGATACCAGCAGCCAATCAGAGAACACCTAAGAAATTCAACAGCCAATCAGAGAGCTTCAAAATATTTCAAAAATGGCGCCAAAATTTATCGATAAAAAATACAGTGAAAAAAACGGCATAAAAGTGGATTTAAAGTCTTCTTTAAAGGCTGCTGTGCAGTCCTTGCCTGATTTCACTGAAAATGGGCAAATATTTAAGAAAATAGGGGAGCAGAATACCGTGCTTTGGTCTTTTCAAGCCCCTTGCAAGAATTACTTCCCTTTAACCCTCGATGCACCCCCCTCCTCCTCCCCAGCCCTTAACTGGATTTGCTTTTCTAACTCAGCCCACAATAAATGCTGCACATTGAAACTTGCAATAAGCCAAAGGGATCAATGTACAGTGTAAAAAAAAGAAAGAAAAACGCCCAGAAATTAATGCAAGAATTACTTCCCTTTAATCCTCGATGCACCCAACACCCCCCTCCCCAGCCTTTAACTGGATTTGCTTTTCTAACTCAGCCCACAATAAATGCTGCATATTGGAACTTTCAATAAGCTAAAGTGATCTATGTACAGTGTTAAAAAAAAAACGCCCAGAAATTAATGCAAGAATTACTTCCCTTTAACCCTCGATTCACCCAAACCCCCCCCCACCCCCAGCCCTTAACTGGATTTGCTTTTCTAACTCAGCCCACAATAAATGCTGCACATTGAAACTTTCAATAAGCCAAAGTGATCAATGTACAGTGTAAAAAATAACACCCAGAAATTAATGTGTCAAGTGGCTAAAAAAAGACTGAAAACTCTTTCAGTTGCTTTCTATTGCATAAATCAAACAAAGGCAATTGAAGTGTAATTGTTCTTATCTCTTCATACCGCAACAAGAAACCCAGTTACGTTGACTACCGTCTCATAGGTGCCAGTTACGCTTATGCGAAAACCCCAGAAAATAATGCGACAAGTGGCTAAAAAAAGACTGAAGGCTCTTTCAGTAGCAACTGCTTCTTACTGCATAAATCAAACAAAAGGAGCTAAATTTTTAATGTATATTTTTTTTCTCTAATCTCTTTATACTGTGACGACAAATCCATTTACGTTGACTGCCGTCTCAAAGGTGCCGGTTAAGTATCCGCGAAAATGCGAAAAATCCACTTACGGAACATTTCATAGCTTAATAAGTCAGACATAGGCAATTTAATTTCTAATATCTGTTTTTTATTTCTGCAATCTTTATTTACCATGACAACAAACCCTTTTAGGTTGTCTGTTGTCTCGCAGGTGCCACTTACGTATCCGCAAAAACATGAAAAATCGACCTATGGAATATTTTATAGCAGACGACAACTGTTGCTTGAGTCAATTATAGGGATTTTTCTTTTTCTTTTTCTCTCACTAGGGCCATTGATTTGGTTACGATGACCATCTGACCCATACGTGACTGTTACGTGCTGCGCATGAAATCGTAAAATCAACTTCGACACTTTCAGAGGCAGCTGATACCTGTCGTAAAAAATCAAAGAAAGGTAAACAAAAATTTTCCCTGTTTTCTTACTAGGGTCACGAAAACATTGAACCAATTTAGACGACCGCGTGAGTCAAAAGTCAATTTTATGTTTAATCGCTGCACAAAATATAAAATTCAGAAGCATCCATTTGCTGTTGCGAAAACTTTTTCCGACAAAAAAAATCATGTTCCTGTTTGAAGAATTTAGAAGTAGGCCATAAAGACACAATAAGATGTAAGAATGACTAAAAATCAATTGCTTCCTTTATAGGGTAGAAAACATTGTGGGAAAAGGAGAAAATGCTGGTAACCTGCATTGTCTACTTTCCTCAGATTATTTTCAAAAGCCTTCTTTAAAAGGCGTCATTGTGTGGTAAAAGGTTAATAATTATCCAATCAGAGAAGCTTTAAGGAAATCAGAATGGATACCAGCAGCCAATCAGAGAACACCTAAGAAATTCAACAGCCAATCAGAGAGCTTCAAAATATTTCAAAAATGGCGCCAAAATTTATCGATAAAAAATACAGTGAAAAAAACGGCATAAAAGTGGATTTAAAGTCTTCTTTAAAGGCTGCTGTGCAGTCCTTGCCGGATTTCACTGAAAATGGGCAAATATTTAAGAAAATAGGGGAGCAGAATACCGTGCTTTGGTCTTTTCAAGCCCCTTGCAAGAATTACTTCCCTTTAACCCTCGAAGCACCCCCACTCCTCCTCCCCAGCCCTTAACTGGATTTGCTTTTCTAACTCAGCCCACAATAAATGCTGCACATTGAAACTTTCAATAAGCCAAAGTGATCAATGTACAGTGTTAAAAAAAAAACACCCAGAAATTAATGTGACAAGTGGCTAAAAAAAGACTGAAAACTCTTTCAGTTGCTTCCTATTGCATAAATCAAACAAAGGCAACTGAAGTGTAATTGTTCTTATCTCTTCAAACCGCAACAAGAAACCCAGTTACGTTGACTATATGCCAGTTACGCTCATGCGAAAACCTTAGAAATTAATGCGACAAGTGGCTAAAAAAAGACTGAAAACTCTCATATATCAAACAAAGGCAACTGAAGTGTAATTTTTCCAATCTCTTCAAACCGCAACAAGAAACCCAGTTACGTTGACTACCGTCTCATAGGTGCCAGTTACGCTTATGCGAAAACCCCAGAAAATAATGCGACAAGTGGCTAAAAAAAGACTGAAGGCTCTTTCAGTAGCAACTGCTTCTTACTGCATAAATCAAACAAAAGGAGCTAAATTTTTAATGTATATTTTTTTTCTCTAATCTCTTTATACTGTGACGACAAATCCATTTACGTTGACTGCCGTCTCAAAGGTGCCGGTTAAGTATCCGCGAAAATGCGAAAAATCCACTTACGGAACATTTCATAGCTTAATAAGTCAGACATAGGCAATTTAATTTCTAATATCTGTTTTTTATTTCTGCAATCTTTATTTACCATGACAACAAACCCTTTTAGGTTGTCTGTTGTCTCGCAGGTGCCACTTACGTATCCGCAAAAACATGAAAAATCGACCTATGGAATATTTTATAGCAGACGACAACTGTTGCTTGAGTCAATTATAGGGATTTTTCTTTTTCTTTTTCTCTCACTAGGGCCATTGATTTGGTTACGATGACCATCTGACCCATACGTGACTGTTACGTGCTGCGCATAAAATCGTAAAATCAACTTCGACACTTTCGGAGGCAATTGATACCTGTCGTACAAATCAAAGAAAGGTAAACAAAAATTTTCCCTGTTTTCTTACCAGGGTCACAAAACATTGAACCATTTATGATTTTGATAAGCTAATGATAAGAGAAAATCTATCATTCTCAATAGAATTGGGCAAGTTATAAACTTATACATTGTATTTTACAATTAAGAAATCGATCTAAATACAACACTCTGCAAGACATTGATAGATGGGAGTGTATTTTTTAAACAGATTTTAACCGAAATCAAGCGTTCTCCCAATAAGGTAGCAGTACACTGTTGTCTGTTAAACTCGTCTCGGTCCGCCATACGCCTAACTGAACTTCCTCAAACAAAGGTCTATATAGTCAGCCTGAAATTATAAGGAGCACTAAAATGCAACAGTACAATCCTAATTCTTTAGATTTTATCAATAAATCATGTTCAACTTATGAAATAGTAATATCAATGATCAATATAAGCAAGTGATATGGTCGAAAAAAAAACTGAAAAAAAATGCCATTTTAGCCTATATTCCAAAATTCACAAAATCCAAACCAAGAAAGCTAACCTGGAAATGCCAAGCTGAATTGAAACTCCAAACAACACATAATCTGCGGATAAAATCCAAAATAGCACATTACCATGCCGTTTTTTCGCAATCTTTCGTGCCCTGACTCTACCCTTGTTTTTTTCCGCCAAAAACAGCCGCTTGCTCCATGACCCCCTCACTTTCGCATTTGGGATCAAAACTATAGAACAAAGAAGGAGAGGTCATGACCCCCTGTTTCACATACAAAAAAATGCGTCTTTTCCTTAATCTAACACAATTCATGGGTGTAATAACTACACTTTTTATCAAAATTGCATTAAAAACCTACCTTACTCACTTATTTCTAATTTTGACCCTTGCCAATTCGAAGCAAACTCTTTACTTGTGCCTCAGCTTTTCCCAATAAGAACAATAACGGTAACTCTGTATTGACGATCACTGGACTATTCGATCCAGGATCAGTTCGACACTAAATGAAATCGGCAAACAGCGATTTTGGTCACAATTTTGAAAAAAAATCTGGTGTCTTGTGCTACTGCCCTAATAAGGCTTATTACTACTTCACCTTAGCACAAAGTGCTAAAGGTGAGCTATTGCGATCGCCCTATGTCCGTCGTCCGTCGTCCGTCAACAATTTCTTTAAACATCTTCTCCTCCTAAACAACTGGGCCAATCTTCATGAAACTTCGCAGGAATGTTCCTTGGGTGAAGCTCTACCAAAATTGTTCAAAGAATTTAATTCCACCCATAACTCTGGTTGCCATGGCAACAAAAAGAAAAAAATGAAATCTTTGAAAATCTTTTCTGAAAGTAGAAGGCGTAGATCTTTGATATTTGGTATGTAGCATCTCCTAATAGCTCTCTTCCAAGTTTGTTCAAATTATGCCCATAGGGTCAAAACTGGCTCCACCCCGGGGGTCACAAGTTTGAGCATAGGAACAAAGAAGGAAAACTTTAAAAATCTTCTCCTCTGAAACTTGTTAGGCGTAGAGCTTTTATATTTAGTATCTGCATCGCCTAGTGGACCTCTACCAAGTTTGTTCACATTACCGTATGCCCGTGCGGTCAAAACTGGCCCCACCCTGGGGGTCACAAATTTGAGCATAAGAACAAAGATGAAAAACTGAAATTCTTTTCCTCAGAAACTAGAAAGCGTAGAGCTTTAATATTTTGTCGGTTGCATCTCCCAGTGGACCTCTACCTAGTTTCTTTAAATGATTTCCCTGGGGTCAAAACTGGCCCTACCCCGGGGGTCACTAGTTTGAGCGTAGGAACAAAGAAGGAAAACTTTAAAATTCTTCTCCTCTGAAACTAGATGGCGTAGAGCTTTGATATTTGGTATGTGGCATCTCCTAGTGACTTCTACCAGGTTTCTTTAAATCATGCCCGTGGGGTCAAAACTGACACCGCCCCGGGGGTCACAAGTTCGAACATAGGAATAAAGACAGAAACATTTAAAATTCGTCTTCTCTAAAACTAGAAGGCATAGAGCTATGATATTTGGCATGTAACAATTCCTAGTGAACCTCTACCAAGTTTGGTCATATTATGTCCTTGGGGTCAAAACTAGCCCTGCCCCGGGGGGTCACGGGTTCGAACATTGCAACAAAGAAGGTAAACTTAAGAAATCTTCTCTTAAACTTGAAGGTGCAGAGCTTTGATATTTGGTATGCAGAGTCTCCTAGTGGACCTCTACCAAGTTTAGTCATATGATGTCCCTGGCGTCAAAACATGCCATGCCTGGGAGGTCACAGTTTGGAAGGTAGGAGCAAAGAAGGAAATTTTAAATTTCTTTTTCTTTTAAACGGGAAGGTGTAGAGCTTTGATATTTGGTATGTAGCATCTTTGAGTGGACCTCTACCAAGTTTGTTCCACGAATGCTGCTTTGTGTAAAACTGACCTAGCCCGGAGGACCACAAGTTCGAACATAGGACAAAGAAGGAAAATTTAAAATTCTTCTTTGAAACTGGAAGGTGCAGAGCTTTGATATTTGATTGCCCTATGTCCGGCGTCTGTCGCCCGTCAACAATTTCTTTAAACATCTTCCTCTCCTAACCCACTGGGCCAATCTTGATGAAACTTGGCAGGGATGTTCCTTGCGTGAAGCTTTCCCAAAGTTGCTCAAAGAATTGAATATCATTCATAAGCTTTAGTCTAAGGTGAGCGTTTCAGGGCCAATGACCCTCTTGTTGTATTTGTTATCACTGATATCTCCTGTAAATAATGGGGTATAGTATAGGTGTCACAATCCCAATAAAGGGGCCCAAAGGGGCTGGTCAATAAGTACGTTAAATTTGTCTTGTTGTTTCAGGTATGCAGAAACAAAGGGAATAAAATCCTGTGTCTGATGTCACTGCCCCAGTTAAGCTTAGTATATCTTTTATTCCCTGATATACACTGTAAATAAAAACTGTATGGGTTGGTGTCACAATCCCTTAAAAGGGGTTTTAAATGGGTCGGTCACTACAATTTTTTTGTGATCTTACCGCTAAGACTGTAAAAGAAAAAAGTACGTGTCTGATGGTATTGCCCCACTAAAGCTTATTGTTTTTATTATCCTCAATGTCCACTGCACATAATGGAGTACAGGGTTAGTTGTCACAATCCAATAAATGGGCCAAAGAGGGGTCCAAATTTGCTTTTTTCGCCTCAATGTCACAAAAGATATAAGAAAAGTCCTGTATCTTGTGTTACTGCCCCACTTAATCTTATTGCATTTGTTATCCCTGGTATCCACTGTAAATAATGGGTATAGGAGTAGGTGTCACAATCCCAATAAAGGGGCCTTAAAGGGGCTGGTCAATAAGTACGTTAAATTTGTCTTGTTGTCTCAGGTATGCAGAAACAAAGGGGAAAAACTCTTTTTTTTTCTGGTGGTCCTGCCCCAATTAAGCTTAGTATATTTTTTATCCTTGATACACACTGTAAATAAAAAAAACTGTATGCGTTGGTGTCACCATTCCTTAAAGGGGGCTTTAGAGGCGTCAGCTAATAATTACATTTTATTGCGATTTTATTGCTGGGATTGAAAAATGAAAAAAAATATGTGTGATGATACTTCCCAACTAAAGCTTATTGTTTTTAATTATCCTCAAGATCCACTGTCAATAATGGACTACATGGGTAGGTGTCACAATCCCAATAAATGGGCCAAAGACAGGTCGATGAATAATAACATCAAATTTGCTATTTTTGCCTCACTGACAAAAGGATATAAGAAAAGTCTTGTGTTTGACGGTACTGCTCCACTCAGTCTTATTGCATTTGTTATCCCTGATATCCACTGTAAATAATAGGGTATAAGAGTAGGTGTCACAATTCCAATGAAAGGGCCCTAAAGGGACTAGTCAATAAGTATGTGAATTTGTCTTGTTGCCTCAGGAATGCAGAATCAAAGGGAAAAAAGTCCTGTGTCTGGCGGTACTGCCCAAATT
Source organism: Tridacna crocea (assembly GCA_943736015.1). Taxonomy (NCBI): domain Eukaryota; kingdom Metazoa; phylum Mollusca; class Bivalvia; order Cardiida; family Cardiidae; genus Tridacna; species Tridacna crocea. The sequence continues at coordinate 10,481,019 of OX031070.1, forward strand.
AAGCTTAGTACAATTTTATCCCTGATATACACTGTAAATAAAAAACTGTATGGGTTGGTGTCACAATCCCTTAACGGGAGCTTTAGAGGGGCCCGTCAATAATTATGTTTTATTTGTGATTTCCAGCTGGGATTGAAAAAAAAATTAAAAATTGTGTCTGATGGTACTGCACCACTAAAGTTATTGTTTTTTATATTCCTCAATATCAACTCTACTTAATGGACTACAGGGGTAGGTGTCACAATACCAATAAATGGGCCAAAGAGGGGGTAAATCAATAATAACATCAAATTTGCTAATTTTGCCTCAATGACAAAAAAAAATATGAGAAAAATCTTGTGTCTGGTGATACTGCCCCACAGAATCATACTGCATTTGTTATCCCTGATATTTCCTGTACATAATAGGGCATAGAAGTACTTGTCACAATCCCAATGAAGGGGCCCTAAAGGGGCTGGTCAAGAAGTATCTTAAATTTGCCTTGTTGCTTCAGGAATGCAGTAAAAAAGGGAAAAAATCATGTGTTTAGTGGTACTTCCCCAATTACACTTTGTATATTTTTTAACTCTGATATACACTGTAAGTAAAAAATTGTATTGATAGGTGTCACAATCCCTTAAAGTGGGCTTTAGAGAGTCGGGCAATAATAACGTTTTATTTTCGATTTTACCACTTTGACAGAAAAAGAAAAGAAAATATTGTGTCTGATGGTACTGCCCCACTGAAGCTTATTGTTTTTATTATCCTCAATATCCACTGTAAATGATGGACTACAGGGATAGGTGTCACAATCCCAATAAATGGGCAAAAGAGGGGTCAATCAACAATAACATCAAACCTGCTATTTTTGTCTCAATGACAAAAAGACATAAGAAAAGTCCTGTATCTGTTGGTACCGCCCCAGTCAATCTTATTGCATTTGTTATCCCTGATATCCACTGTAAAAAATGGGCTGTAGGAGTAGGTGTCACAAGCCCAATGAAGGGGCCCTAAAGGAGCTGGTCAATAAGTATGTTACATTTGTCTTGTTGCCTCAGGAATGCAGAAACAAAGGAAAAAATCCTATCTCGTGGTACTGCCCCAATTAAAGTAAGTATACTTTTTATCCCAGATATACACTGTAAATAAAAAACTGTATAGATTGGTGTCACAATCCCTTAAAAATGGCTTTAAACGGGTCGGTCAATAATTATGTTTTATTTGTGAGTTTACCGCTGGGATTGAAAAAGAAAAGAAAACATTATGTCTTATGGTACCGCCCAACTAAGGCTTATTGTTTTTATTATCGTCAATGTCCACTGTAAATAATGGACTACTGGGATAGGTGTCACAATCCCAATAAAAGGGCCAAAGAGGGGTCAATTAAGAATAACATCAAACGTGCTATTTTTGCCTCAGTGACAAAAAAAATAAGAAAAATCCTGTGTCTGGTGATGTTGTCCCATTCAATCTTATTGCATTTGTTATCCCTGATATCCACTGTAAATAATGGGGTATAGAAGTAGGTGTCACAATCCCAATTAATGGGTCCTAAAGAGGCTGGTCAATAAGTACGCTAAATTTGTCTTGTTGCCTCAAGAATGCAGAAACAATGGGGGGAAATCCTGTGTCTGGTGGTATTGGCCTAATACACTGTAAATAAAAAAAACTGTATGGGTTGGTGTCACAATCCCCTCAAAAGGGATTATAGAGGGGTCGGTCAATAATTACGTTTTATCTGTGATTTTACTGCTGAGATTGAAATTTTTTTTTAAAAAATATTGTGTCTGATGGTACTGCCCCACTAAAGCCCATTGCATTTGTTATCCCAAATATCCACTGCACATAATGGAGTACAGGGGTAGGTGTCACAATCCCAATAAAAGGGCCAAAGAAGGGTCAATCAATAATAACATCAAATTTGCTATTTTTTGTCTCAATGACAAAAAGACATAAGAAAATTCCTATGTCTGGTGGAACTGCCCCATTCAATCTCATTGCATTTGTTATTGCTGGCATCCACTCTAAAAAATGAGGTATAGGAGTAGGTGTCACAATTCCAATGAAGGGGCCCTAAAGGGGCTGGTCAATAAGTATGTTAAATTTGTCTTGTTGCCTCAGGAATGCAGAAACAATGGAAAAAAAATGGTTGGTGTCATAATCCCTGAAAAGGAGCTTTACGGGTGTCGGTCAATAATTATGTGTTATCTGTGATTTTCCCGCTGGGATTGAAAAAGAAAAAAAAGATATTGTGTCTTATGTTACTGCCCCACTTAGGCTTATTGTTTTTATTATCCTCAATATCTGTAAATAATGGACTACAGGGGTAGGTGTCACAATCCCAATAAAAGGGCCAAAGAAGGATCAATCAACAATAACATCAAACATGCTATTTTTGCCTCAATGACAAAAAGACATAACAAAAATCCTGTTTCTGGTGGTACTGCCCCACTCAGTGCATTTTCTATCCCTGATATCCACTGCAAAAAATGGGGTGTAGGAGAAGGTGTCACAATCCCAATGAAGGGGCCCTAAAGGGGCTGGTCCATAATTATTTTAAATTTGCCTTGTTGCCTCAGGAATGGAAAACAAAACAAAATCCTGTGTCTGGTGGTACTGCCCCACAGAACCTTAGTGTTTTATCATCCCTGATAACCACTGTAAATAATAGCCTCTAGGCTAAGGTGTCACAATCCCACTAAAGGGGCACCATTGCGTCAGTCAATTATAACGTCATATTTGTCATGTTGTATGGGGAAAGAAAAATGAAGCAATAGAAAATAAAGTTTCTTGTGTCTCAAGGTACTGCCCAACTGAAAATTATTGTTTTAATTAATCAAGCAACAATTATCAAGTGGTAATGCCTAACTTAACTTTATTTTAATACGGAACCATGCAAACTACAGTTAATATTGACCTATAAGGGTAGGTGTCAGTACTCCTCTGAAAAAGTCCGACCGGAGATTGTTTTATGCCAATATATGTATTTTAATATTGCATCACTGACGGTAAGAAAAAGTGACTTTCCAGTATTGTGAATTTTGGACTATTATAGTAAGTGATATAATCCGCATATATGAGCCTTAGAGGGTCATTTCAATTATTTGTAGTGTTGTGTCACAGATAGAAATAATAATACTATTAATAAACATACTTATGACAGCAGGTTTTGTCCCTCTTAAGCTTCTAGGCAGAGTTAAGTACGATAACTACAGCAAAATTTGCACTTTATGGGTAGTTATGGGCGATATTGGTAGGTGTCGTAATACCTATGTATTCACACACATTCAGACTAAATTAAATAAATTATCATAGATTTTTCTGTTTAACTGCGGACTTACAGCCTTAGCGTAAAGCTTGACAAATATTATGCAGAAATAGTAAGCATACTATTGTTTCCATGAAATTGTATGCCGAAAGCCGTACGCGCTGATTTTGTAGCGGGTCGAAATGGTTATGGGCCGATTTGTCCATTTACAGTCTATGCAGAGTTACCGTTATTGTTCTTACTGGGAGAAGCTTAGGTAGCAGTACACGGTTGTCGGCTAAACTCGTCTCGGTCAGCCATACGCCGAACTGAACTTCCTCAAACAAAGATCTATATAGTCAGCCTGAAATTATAAGGAGCACTTAAATGCAACAGCCTAATCCTAATTCTTTAGATTTTATCAATAGATCATTTTCAACTTGTGAAATAGTGATATCAATGATCAATATATTAAGCAAGTGACATGGTCTGAAAAAAAAACTGAAAAAAAAAACAAACATTCTAGCCTATATTCCAAAATTCACAAAATCCAAACCCAGGAAGCTAGCCTGAAAATGCCAAGCTGAATTGACACTCCAAACAACACATAATCTGGGGATAAAATCCAAAATAGCACATTACCATGCCATCTTTACGCAATCTTTCGTGCCCTGACTCTACCCTTGTTTTCTCCGCTAAAAACAGGCGCTCGCATTTGGGGTCAAAACTATAGAACAAAGAAGGAAAGGTCATGACCCCCTGTTTCACATACAAATTCAATGGATGTAATAACTACTCTTCTTATAAAAACTGCATTAAAAACCTATCTTACTCACTTATTTCTGATTTTGACCCTGGCCAATCCTAAGCAAACTGTTTACTTGTGCCTTATTGGGAGAACGCTTGATTTTATCGTTATGGTTTTATCCTCTTCATTCTTTGCAAAATCATCCCGAATTTTAACGACCATGAGAGAGAAAGCGTTTGAAAACATTGTGAGAAAAGGAGAAAATGCTGGTAATGTTTTCTACCCAAATAAAGAGCTATTTTGTTATCTTGATCATTTTCAATTTATCGTCTGGAAATTCTTTCAATTTTGATCAGTTTAAATTCTTTCGTCTGGCTAACTCAATACCAAACGACAGAACTTTAGCTTTGTCCAAATCGAATGCATTTGCAGACGACAAAATAACAGTGACATCAAATGTAAAATTTGTTTTGTGAAGGGAAGAAAACATTGTGGGAAAAAGGAGAAAATGGTTGCCAGTATTTTCTCCTTTTCTCACGATGTTTTCTAAAGGCTTCTTTCTCAGGGTCGTTCAAAGTAGGGATTGTGTGGTAATGGGTTAAGGAATTAAATTGGTAGCAAGCGGATTTCACGAGTAATTTCGAAAATTGTTGTTTAATGGCAAACGCTTATCTAATTTACTTATTTGAAGCAAGACAACCGATCCGATTTAAGGTTATTTTGAAATTCAATTGCGAATTTGGATCATCTTTAGTCCATTGACATCGGGAATGACGTACTAAGTTGCAAATGTAAACAACAACAACTAATTTAACCCTATACCAAACAATCCCTGGTTTTCTCAACCCTGGAAAAGTAGACTTTTAAAACATTGAGAGAAAATTAGGAAATGTCGGTGATCAGAATCGGACGTAGTAACTGAGTTTGATCTGACTAGAGTCGGAACGACGTAAAATCCGTATCGTACTTTTTTTCTTCGATCTTGAATGCACCAACCAAGATTTTCGCATGATTTCAAACTGCCAGATTTGCTAGTCTATTAGAACTGGCAGTTATTTCATTACCTTTAGCTTGCTCCTGGAAAAGCTGTGGGCCAAGTTCACCATAATTATATAGAATGAAATCGGGCAAAGCAGGTACTGTAAATCACAGTATTTCAGCGTGAGCTCTATTTCGCGAAAACCACGTACCTGACTTATTCCGCAGATTTGTGAATTCACGTCCGATGGTTTATAATATTGTAATGCGAAACCCAAATATCGAAAGTATAATTACTGAATTTCCGGTTCGGCTTAAATTACAAGTAAAAAAAAAAGTTAATAATATTGACTTGAACAAAATATCATCATCCGGTAGACATTCGGCTGTGCAATCGTCATGCGATTTCGGACGGTTCTAATTCTCTGATACTTGTATATTACTTGTGTTCTGTTCTCAAATTTACGCGGATTTTTGAAATCGCGACGGAATCTATTCGCGAAAAATAGCGAAAATTTAAACCACCGCGAATAATACCTGATTTACAGTAATTGTCCTGACTACAGTGTAGACCAAGATCAGACAACATTGTGCTGTTGCAGATCCACATCAGACGGTGCACCATAATATTAGATCTGCATTGTCCATTACTTTGTGAAGTATTCTTGTCAAAACGGCTTTTGTGTAAGAAAACTAAACCAAATTCGACCGAGTTAGCTTTTTACCAAAGGACACAAATATTAGACTTGCCCAAAACTGAACGATTTGCAAAGGACTAATTAAATGTGACTTCTCAATGATATTTGTCTTGAAAGGGTAGAAATCATTGTTGAAAAGGGAGAAAAAACTTGATTACAGCATTTGCTCCCTTTTCTCAAAGTGCTTTCATAGGCTTTTTCCTTCAGGGATGTTCAAATATGATATTGATTGGCAAAAACTTTAAAAAAAAAATAAATAAATCATACTCTTACGAACAAAGTAAGTAACAAAGCAACAAACGAACAAATGCATAGCTGAACTACAAACTGCGCCTGGCGGGATTCGAAGCCATGGCGGACACGATCTTCGATTTTCGAGGTTGAAAAGACCAATACCATAATCACTGAGTGAAAGAGATATCTCCCCAACGTATTTAAATCCGGACGAAACCATGCATGAAGGAGTGGTCTCCCGTAACAATGCTCAGGACTTAAATCCACGTGATGCATCATATCAGCCAAGTCATCACATATTAATTATGAATTCATAAATGCCATCTTGCCCGACAAAACATCCTTCATTTTGAGGCAGAATGGTCCTTGAAGACGCAGAGAACGAACTTGCCATAAGTAAAATGTTTCAACCCATGTCAGCCTGCGCAGTCCGCGCAGGCTGACATGGGTCGAAACATCTTGCAGATGCATTTAAGGCTGTAAACCCCCTTTTCACAGAGCATGGTTCGTTTAAATCCGTTATTTAGCAACATGAAAGTTAATGGGGGAAATTCATGCTGTTATAACTAAACAAGAAAAAATGATGGATGGAGTAATTGGATATCTGATTATCTGAACATTCTTCAGGAAATAACAGGAAATGTCTCTTAACATGATAACAAAAAAGAAATGAAAATGTATGACGTATGATGGACAAGAAATATGTTTTAAAGAAATAGACGAAGAGGCACTGGAATAAGAAAATTAAAATTGTTAAAAATGTAATTCGATGAATGTGTTGGCATATTGGCCAGTAGAGGCTAGCCGAATAAACGCTTCAACACTTTTGACTAATTGAATTTTACTATTTATTCATTCGATCTTGCAGTACCGAGATATAGGCCAAATGCCAGTGCATTCAGTTATGTCTAAAAGGGGACGTAGTTTTTCTTGGTCTTGAAACATATAAAGCATTTACAAATACCCTTAAGGGTGCTGGGTGAAAATGGTGCAAGTAAAAATGACAGCGTAGAATAGCAAATGATGTGATAGCAAAAGTAAGAATTTTAGACTTATATTTGTACATTAAAATGGCAGTAAAATAACACAAGTTAAAATGGAACGCGTTAAGAGTTAAATGGCACACGTAGTGATGACACAAGTAATCTATCGCGATGTTCTTATATCAGCATATCAAAGAGGCGGTTAAATGGCAGAGTTTAATGTAGTACCCGTACAATTTGCACATGGCATTTGGCACAGACAGAATGGCACACATAAATTGGGCTTATCTAGAGTGACTGTTAATGGACACAGGTAAAAATGGCAGAGATTAAAGCAGAATTTGTAAAAATGCACTTATTTATGCAGTGCAAGTAAAATAGCATAGGTGATTGTAATACGGGTAAATTGTAACAGGTGATTGTAGTGCGGGTAAAATGGCAGATAAATAAGGTAAAGGTAGAATGGCAAAGATCAATGCATTGCGGAGAAAATGGTATGATCAATGTGGTACTGGTAACATTGCAAAGGTTAATGCAGTTCGAGTAAAACTGGCAACGACAAATGTAATACTGGTAAAATGGCAAAGTTTAATTTGGCGCAGGTAAAATGGTCAAAGATTAATGCAGTAATGCTTCAAACCTGGGTACCCAGGATGGGGAATACCAAGAAGTACATGTCAAAAGCCAGTGTAGTCAATTACAACGAAAAATACAGGCAAACAGTTGAACATTTTGGTAACATTTTATTTAATTATTACCTAGGGTTAACAATAACAATAATGAAACAATAGAATGATAATGAAATCTTTCGCTACTAACAGAATTGGTTTCGAGGCTTTTCGTGGTTTACAAATTCGATTCCTCTTCTTCATCATCATCAAATATCTACCAGGGAATTGATCAATAAAATGACCAGTGGAAATGGATTTGTAAGCCTTTACCTCATAATGCCAACTTTTGAAGACAATGAGAAAGAAACCTTTGAAAAGCATTGTTGGAATAGGAGAAAATGCTGGATAACAGCATGTAATCCTTTTCCAACGATTTTTTCTACCCTATGACAGACAGCATAGTGCACGTTGAATATAGTTTTTGGTCAGCAAAATGTTTTCAACTTGCTAAAGCGTTTATGCAAAACTGTTGTGACATAAAAAGTATGCAGAAATATGTAAGTGATCCCTATCAAAGTTTGAATGGTATAATTATAGAGACGAACTGGACAAAGATAAAAATAAGCGGACAGTGTAACTGAAAGATCAGACTGCACAGTTTGTTCAGCTCTCTACCGAGCAATTCTGAGTTTTAAAGAAAATGAGAAGGAAGCCTTTTGACAACATCGTGGGAAATGGAAAAGATGCTGGTTACCAGCATTTTCTCATTTTCCAACAATTTTTTCAAAAGACTTCTACCTCAGCAGCGTTAAAAGTCGTTATTGTGTGGTAAAGGTTTAATTAACCCATTACCACACAATCCCTACTTTTGACGCCCCTGAGAAAGAAGCCTTTTGAAAACACTGTAGGAAAAGGAGAAAATGCTGGTAACCAGCATTTTCTTTTTTTTCCCATAGTGTTTTCTACCCTTATCAGAACAGATTTCAATTTTTCAGTGACATTATTCATCACATGCAAATGCTTTTAATTAGAACCAGCCTAAAATTTTGTCGTGTGGTAAAGGTTGAAATGAAACTTTTCAAGACAATAGTAAGAAGAACGCAAGTGATGCTATTGCAAATGCATTTTTTTGGAAGAAAAATATCTCCCTATTGGACAGTGTAGATCAAGATCATACTGCATGTTCTGTGCAGCCTGATCTTGATCTACGCTGTCCACAAAAGGTCAGCAACTCCCGAAAAGCAACCTAAGGGTCAAACGATACAAAAAATAAATGATTGACCCAGTCATCGGTAAGGGCAATGTAACAGAAACGTTTCTAGACACCATAGATCTCGATCAGAATAAATTTAACGTACAATCCGATCGTTGATCTATCTGGTCCTCTACCTGTTTTGAACTATGACTATTTACGTCTTTCCAACTGCAATGAAGTACCTAATATTTAGCCCCATACCATACAATCACGTGTCTTAGCAGTCTCATTGAGGAAGACTAATGAAAACAGTGTTGGAGAAGGATAAAATGCTGGTAGTCAATTGCCCACAGTGTAGATTGAGATCAGACTGCTCAAAGCTTACAGACTGATTTTGGCTTTACACCGGCCAGTTCATGTGCAATATAATGACATTTTAGTTGATTTATTAACCTGTGTAGATTGAGATCAGACGACAAGGAACGTGCAGACTTATCTTGAGATCTGCGTCACCCACTACTTCAAAACTATGGAAACTCCCCTCCCCCCTCTTTCAAAACAAAAAGAAAAAGGTTCTTTTATGATGTTTTTTTTAAAGCCTTTACGAAAAATGTTTTTAAAAAATTTATTCATTCAGCACTGAAGAAAAAAGTTCAAAGACAGACAGAGAGAAAGAGAAAAAAAAAGCCATAATGAAAAGAGCATGCGTTTGAACAATGCTCTGTGACAAGGGGGCTTGATGGACTCAGCAAAAAGTATGAATATAGGTCAACCTCTTTCGTCGTCTGTGCAGGCTGACCTCAGTCGACACGTTTTGGCTACTAGTCAATATTCTGCATGCCAAGCGAAGGACCAGTCTCCTTCATGATTGAGTCAGTTTTTAAAACAAAATTTCATGGTTCCATATTGTCATGTAACCACTGGCTATCACGTGACTCTAAGAAGGCATTAAATCCCCTTTTACCGGAGTATGGGTCATTTTACATGGCACACTTTGAATCCTTGTAATGAAATCCCGCCCTATCTCACGCCCAGTATTACATGATAACGCTAGACAGATTGCGTAAGATTAGCGCCTTAACTCATGCAGACGAATTTTTAAACTTCTTTTGAAAACAGTGTGGCAAAAAGCAGAAATTGCTTGTAACGATCTGTATACATGCAATTATGTTTAATTCGTGCGAATTATCTTTATTTTAAATGGCTGCGGCAGACGGAACTTTTGATTCATGCAGTATGCGATATTTGAAAATATTGTGGAAAAAGGAGAAATCGCTCGTTAAGAGCAATTTCTCCTTTTTCCAAACCGTTTTCACTTTTTTATATGTAAATAGATATAAATCACTCGCCTGCTGAATATTTGTTTTGTTTTTGGAGATGGGGGGCGGGTAAAGGATAATGTACTTTAGGTCGTTTTACGCAGTTTAACCAATATATCGTGTTGAAACAAACCTTGGGGAAGAGAAAACTAAATCTACAGTTTTTCAACATGTTTCTCTATTTCTCACCTTTTTCACTTTTCTCCCAAAGACGATAAGTCCTGTCGCATTTCATAATCATATTGTTCTACTTTAACTGAGCCATTTTTTTCTTTTTACATGACTATACTATCAATATAACATTCGAAATGGCGGCGTCAATCAAGATTAACGTGAAGATTGTGCGCCAAGCTGCACGTTTTAGCACGTTTTAGCAAGTAACATCATAGTTTCAATGACGTCAGTTTCCAGTGACGCCAGTTCTCATTGAATTGGGGCACTCAGAAGGGAAATTCTACTTCGTCAGCGTACTCGACTTTATTAAACAAAATGAAACAGAGAAAATTCGCTTACCAAACGTTGGTATGGTAGACCTTTACAGTATGATAAATCGTTGTACGGTAGGTGGCAGGGGACTTAGAAAGTTGTTCACGGCTGTGGTGAGTCATGTTGCCACCTAGCGAGGTGGCATGTACCACAGCCGTGAACAACTTTCTAAGTCCCCTGCGACCTGACCATACAACTAATATAATTCCCCAAAAACATAACTTTGAAAAAGCAAAATTTGTTGGTTTTTTTTACTATCGAATTGAAAACTTTATTCTAGTTATTTAGCAGTACAAGGGTTAACGGTAGAAAGTTACAATGCCCAGAAAACAAGGTAAATCAAGAGTCTTCGTCTTTTCCTATCTTTCACCCATCCCACCCCCATTATCCCCTCATATCGTTGAGCGAACCGGGCTTTTACCGTAATTTATAGTATGACCTTTATTTGTAAACTCTAACACGGAATCCAAATAGTCCAAACACAGCTTATCAGCCCAGGAGACATCACGTGGATTTTCCAAGAACCCACAATGACCCCCAAGATCGGTGGAGACCATGAGAAAATGAGGATAGTACTTGCAAAGTTCGTAGGGAATCTTATGGTTTCTATAAAAAGGATCATCTAGACTGTTCACAAACATCAACGGCACCGAGATCTCATCTACGTCTCGTAGAGGGTTGTTTTTGTCCCAGAATTCTTCGATATTGGAAAAGCCATACAGTTTGGAATAAACCATCTCTTCAAAAGTTTTGAACGACCAAGTCTTGAGCATGGAATTAACGTCTATATGCCTCGAGAGGGCTTTCGAATGGGACCCTAAAATACACTTCATTTTAATTAGATATAAAATGTCGTATAAATTACGCGCATGGCTGGAAAATTTTTCTGTCACATCAAAACAAGCAGATATGCACACTCCCGCGCATATATTCGCCGAGGAACCAAATTCTCCTAAATACGACAAAAGTAGAGAACATCCGGTTCCGTAGGCTGCCATTGTAATTAGTGCTTTCGGATATCTTCCGTGTATATATTTTATGACTTGACGAAGATCTGTGGGGTCTCCATGACTTAGAATTTTTGGCGTTGTCAGCACAGAATTTCCAAAACCTCTCGGATTAAAAACAGCGGTTCTGTATCCCTTATGTGCTGCTAAACTACACAATTTTGACACACTTAACGCACAAGCTGTTGAACCAGGTAGTACTAATAAAACTGTGCATTTTTTACGTTTATGAGTAGCAACTTGCACAACCCAGTCTAGTGCAACAACACCTTTGTCTTTCATCTGTAAATATTCCCTGTCGAATTCGATAGTTGCTGCTGGCATTATAAACGGAAGAACAGTTTGAACGTGCGCACTGCGCAACCAAAATGGCGGATCGAGCTTCCTATTCATTAACCGGCATCGTTTTAAAAGATGTGAAGCTAGAGCTGATTCCTTGAAGTAGAGCTTTGGCAGACTTGATGCCGGTTTTAATAAAGATTTGAAATAAATGATGACGCTAAATATCACAGTTCCAAATACTGCCATGATGAATGGAAAGGACATTATCGTATAGAGTAGCACAAACATGTCCGCCGTCTTTTAAACACGTGTTGACTGTCCTGTAAAACAAAATGTACGAGATGTTGCTTGCAAAGTGAAATGGGATATCTACTGGAACACAATCAAACTTGCGAAAGCAATACCCAACATGGATTATTGTGTAACGGCACGAATACGGACAAAGTATCTACAGGATTATGTCCACTGTCTTGTTAACACTTGTAGACTGCCTTGTGAAAGTTTTTATAATGTTTGTGCGTTAGCTTTACAACTGCTTGTTTTAGCTCTGTAAACACTGTAACACGAAAACATGGCTACGTAAATATCTCATACATTTTAGATCAAACAGTACGATGGCGGCTTGATCTTTAAACACTTTACAGTTTACCCGGACCAAAGTGTGTATATTGTGGAACAGTCATCGAAGAAGTCTCTGTTTTGATTATTTCCTGAAGAGAATCCGCTTGAAATTCCAAAATACACGTGTAAACTATAGATCACTACCGTAACAATAATAACTAAACAATTTATACAAATTTAAAACTGTTTCCATCGGGTTTTTTTCTTTTTACGCACTACTGATGAAATAGATATTCTTCACAGGAGAATCGCTTGAACGCTCTCTTAAATAATTCTCATTCCTCAGTACGTATCGAGTTACCCACTTTATTCCGTCATCTTTTATGATATTTGTTCGAAATATCCTCCAAAACAGACAAGGTGTAAATATGCTAAGATCTACGTATTAAATCAGACAGTGTCGAATACTGGTCATGCAAGGTCATCGGGGTCACGAGCTCAATCTTTTTCACCTGGAGACCGATAACTTACGAAAAATGTCTACCTTTGTATTGTCAGTGATTTTGTCAGCGTCTCAAAAGATGTGAAACCTTTCACGCAATCAATGTTCCCGGTTTCCAGTCGTTCAAGAACGGGAAAGCTGCGAATAGTCCGATTATCTCCGACGATGATTAAATCAAAGTTGAAGAGTATTTCGGCTCTGATCGTTGAAAACAACCGACTTAAATCGGGTATGTCCGTCCGTTTTTGGTATTTGAATCCGCATAGCTTTCTTAAAATATTCCTTTAGATGTAAATTTACAAAGTTATCATGAATGTGTCAACCATAAGATCACGAATCCATACTTCAATTGAAAATGTTTTTCGCCAATAAAGTAAACGCTCTCATTGATGACACATTTTGACCGCAGAATGACTTATTTTGTGCGCACGATACTCTATTATGTAGGTTTGACACATTTATAGCTGTAATATTATCAGCAAGGAGGTTTTAACTGTCAAATCCAGATCAACACTTTTCCGCTCGTAATTTGTAAACTTCCGGCCTGACCTGAAAGTAGAAAAAGAGAGTACATTTTTCAAGTGTGTACCGAAAAGAACCATAATTTAACGACCTTTGGCGGAAGGCTCTTGAAAACATTTTGAGAAAAGAAGAAAATGCTGCTTACAAGCATCTTTTTCTTTTCTCAAAATGTTTCATATAGATCTATTGTCAAAAAAGAATCTTGTCAAAAACAAAATTCACACATGTAATTTGAGCCACTTCGTCTGTAGATACTTTGAAATTGGACCTGTCTATTTTTTTTTTCTTGAAGTGTTAAAGACCCATTAAGAACCAAAATATCAAAGCAGCTATCAAAATTAATTCAAATTCAAACCATATCATTTAAAAGTGTGGAAAATATTGTGGAAATGACAGTCTGTTACAGCGTCTAAGAATCATTTGTTAGTGTCTGGCAGAGAAAAAAGGGTTTAAAAATAAGTCGAAAAGTGAGCAAAAGACACAGCTACCTGGCAGGTTTTAACCTAGTTTTAACACTTTATAAAACGACAAAATTTTAGACGGGTCCAAATTGAAAGCACTTGCAGACGACAATATAGGCATAATTCAAAAATCGAAATTTGTTTCCAGTAGGGTAGAAAACGTTGTGGGAAAAGGAGAAAATGCTGGTTACCAGCATTTTCTCCTTTTCTCACAATGTTTTCAAAAGACTTCTATCTCAGGGTCATAAAAACCAGGGATTATTTGGGAAAGGGTTGAATTAATTTCTATGTCAGCAGCGACTAGTATTTGGACCAAATGTACAATGACAGATTTTCATCTTCACATTAATTTCAATACTTTTAAATGGTATAATTTAAATTCAAATTTATTTAACCCGCTGCCAAACAATTCCTGGTTTTGAAGACCCTGGAAAAGAAGCCTCTTGAAAACATTGTAGGAATCTTTTCTATCCTGGAAACAAATGTCCATCTTTGAGTAAATGTACGTTTACTTTGTTATCTGCAAATTCTTTCAATTTTGACCGGTCTAGAATTTTGTCGTCTGGTAAAGGGTTAAACACACATTTTGTGTATATTTTGTCTTTATTTTTACTTTAGCTGTATGAAGATCTGTTTTTTACTTTGATGTCGCAATGTAGTAACGCAGTTTTCAATAGTTCTTCAGTTATAGAGCACTGCGACGGTTTTATTAGTTGTACGGTCAGGTGGCAAGCGGCTTAGAAACTTGTTCACGGCTGTGGTGAATCATGTCGTCCCGAGCCTTCCAGTCGTGCGGTCAGGTGGCAGGGGACTTGGAAACTTGTTCACGGCTGTGGTGAATCATGTCACCCCGAGCCGAAGGCGAGGTGGCAACATGGTTCGACACATCCGTGAACATCCGTGAACAAGTCTCCAAATCACCTGCGACCTGACCGTACAACAAACTTATTATACTGCAAAGTTTAACCCTTTCAAAGCACGTTGAGCGAAATTCTAAATTTTCCTGTATAATAATCTCACGAACCGAGTATGCTGTCGAAATAGACATTCCCTTCTGAGTGCCCCAATTCAATGAAAACTGACGTCACTGGCAACAGTTACTGACGTCACTAAAACGTGCAGCTTGGTGCATAAATATGCAGTCTGGTGATAGACTGACGCCGCCATTTTGGATGTTGTGTAGCATGTGTAGTGGTGTTTACGGGGTGGTCAAAAGGGAATCTGGCTTTACGTGGTTTTTGCAAGGGAAAATGGTATACATGTTTCCGGCATGTTAACCAATCATATCACGAGAAATTTCTTTGCAGTATAATAAAACTATTTGTCTGGTAACTGGGCCAGTGCTTATATTTCATTCAATCTCAATGCAACTTCAAGTATAAAATTTCAAAGTTAGATAACTGTAATTTTAGATTTTTAACCTTGTAAATTTTGAAGTGCTAGAATTTTCCATTCTACCTTTTTAACAAATTTAACTCTCCACTTCAGCTTACTATCTGAAGTAATAATTAAATCTGAGGATCGACAGCAAGGACCTAGCCTCAATTTTCTAATATTTGCAAATCTAGCGTTTTAGTCACTGGCCTGTGTTTGTTTGTGTGGTGTCTAGTGCCTGTGTTTGTTTGTGTGGTGTCTAGCGCTGTTTTCAATATTTCTGTTAAATCGAAGCAGCAAGTGCACCTTTCTATGCTTTCATGCATTTTTTCAAGAAAGCACTTTCCAACCCACTTACTGCTTTGCCATATGGCTTGCAACACGGGAAAAGGGGCATTCGGACGTCTGCGTAAAGTGTCGTCTCGGATCAGCCTGCGCAGTCCGCGCAGGCTGATCCGAGACGGCACTTTCCGTTTTTATGATTGTTTATGTTTTGCGAAAGTCTACTGAGGAAGAAAATCTAATGTAGACGTAAAGTGCCGTCTCGGATTAGCCTGCGCGGACTGCGCAGGCTGATCCAAGACGACACTTTATGCAGATATCTGAATGTCCCTTTTCGCGTGTTGCAGGCCATATCATCAAAACAACACACAGCACTGAGAGAGGGGGATCAATCACGCAGGCAGTGACCATCATCAGTCATCGGAAAGAATTTGGTACAACTGGGCATCAAACCCTGAATCTTGCTCACTCATTCATTCGTTTGTTCATTCCTTCGTTCATTCGTTCGTTCTTTTGTTCGGTCGATCCATGGGCTGTTCGTTCTTCAGTTCGTTCGTGCACACGTTCGTACGTTGGTTTATTCTTTCGTTCGGTCGGTTAGTCAGGCGGTCAGAATATACCAGGAATTTAGTTAGACAGAGGGATAGATAGATAGATAGATAGATAGATAGACAGCCACCCAGCCAGACAGCCAGCCAGCCAGAAAAAGAAACAGACAGACAGACACCATATAATTATACTGTACTTTTCTCATATATAAATTCCAAGTATATTTTCCCGACAACTTACACGTTTTTTCAGATGAACAATTAACGAGTTCGTAATAAAGCGAATTTCTACAGCGCCATTAATTTTAAGTACATCCACAAATATTGACTGTCAAGCAAAAACTAATATTCTTTTCTCTCTCTCATTTCACTCCAGCCGACGCACGCACGGTTTAACCCTTCCCCAAACAACAAATTTTGGACCGTTCCAAACCGAAAGAGTTTGCGGACGACAATTTTAGATTTGGAGAAAATTGCAGAAAGTTTTCAAAAAGGGTAGAAAACACTGTGGAAAAAGGAGAAATTGCTCATTACGAGCAATTTCTCCTTTTCCCACAGTGTTTTCAAAGACTTTTACTGCAGACACGTAAAAACCAGGGCTTGTTTGGGAAAGGGTTAAGTCTTTCCCAAACGAAAAAGTTTTAGACTTGTCCAAATTGAAAGCATTTGCAGACGACAGTTAATGTGACACAAAAATTTAAATTTGTTCTGGGAGGGTAGAAAACATTGTACGAAAAGGAGAAAATGTTGGTTATCAGCATTTTCTCCATTTTCCACGATGTTTTTAAAAGACTTTTTTTCCCAGGGCAGTGAAAATCAGGGATTATTCGGGAAAGGGTTAAGAGTATCAAGTTTAAATAGCAATGACCAATTAATGTTTAACTTCTTTACTATCCAACCAAATTTTGGACTGGTCCAAATTCAAAGCATTTAGAGACGAAAAAAAAAAATAATATAGATTATGGAAAAATTTTGCCTGTGAAATAATCGAATTTGATCTTGGGAAAAGAAGTGAAATGCATCTCAAAACATGGTAATGCTTGTTCTAACTCGGGCCTAACCCTTTAACTCATTACCACACGAGAAAAATTTGGACTGGTCCAAATTGAGAGCATGTGCAGACAACAAAAAAAAAGGTGACTGAAAAAAAGAAATTTGTTCTGGAAAGGGTAGAAAACACTGTGGGAAAAGGAGAAAATGCTGGTTACCAGCATTTTCTCCTTTTCCCACAGTGTTTTCAAAAGGCTTCTTTCTCAGGGGCGTCAAAAGTAGGGATTGTGTGGTAATGGGTTAACACACAATGCTGACTTTAACGACCCTAGGAAAGAGGACTTTGAAAAATAATGTAGGAAAAGGAGAAAACGCTGGTAACCAGCATTTTCTCATATACCAACACTGTTTTCAGCCACAATGATATTGTCGTCTGCCAATGCTTTCAATTTGGGCAAAGCTAAAATTTCGCGTTTGGTAAAGTATTAATTGGTAAATGGTAACACACCTGCAAACGACTTTTTTGTCATACAGCAGATGAGTTTTGAAAACATTGTTGGAAATGGAGAAATTGCTCGTTACGAGCAATTTCTCCTTTTCCAACAATGTTTTCACATTTGTTTATGGTAGTAACCTTTATTCAGAACTGATATTCCCCCGTCTCACAAAGATGTTTTTTTCAAAGTTAATTTCAAATTTCGTCTTACGAGGTATCAATTTTATGAAAGCCATATTTCTTTTACCAACGTCAGCACGTTGTTTAGTACCATGTATTTTCCTAACTGTCGAAATTCTGATCACTTGTTAAAAAAACCAGATCAAGATCACTCGACACACAGAAAAAGCGTCAAAAAGCCATCTGCACAAGGAATCAGCTCGTATCTAACAAAGAAAACAGGAAAAGAAGCCAGTTGTTTACGAATAATGACCGTTTTTTGATATCTATTACTTGACTGAGAAACTTAATACGAGATAGCATGACGCAAAGATTTTGTTGAGGGGTTTTGAACAATGGCGGGCATTCTTTAAATCTTTACCACACAATCCCGACTTTTAACATCCCTGTATAAGAGGCCTTCTGAAAACATTGTTGGAAAAGGAGAAAATGCTGGTAACCAGCATTTTCTTCTTTTCCCACAATGTTTACTTCCCCATCCAAAAACAAATATCATTATTTCAGTTACATTCAAATTTTGTCGTCTGCTAAACCTTTCAATTTGGACCAATGTATTTGTTCTTTGGTTTGGTAATAAGTTAAACCCGTTACCAAACAACAATATTGTAGACTGTTCCAAATTGAAAGCATTTGCAGACGACAAAATAAAAGTGACAGAAAATTTGAAATTAGTTTTGTGAAGGGTAGAAAACATTTTGGGAAAAAGGAGAAAATGTTGGTTACCAGCATTTTCTCCTTTTCCCACAATGTTTTATAAAGGCTTCTTTCTCAAGGACGTCAAAAGTAGGGATTGTGTGGTAATGGGTTAAACTCATTCCCAGCCATGTGGAGATTTTTTGGACGGTAAAGATCTAGATCAGACCGCACAGAACGTGCAGTCTGATCTTGAATCGACACAGTCTGAAAAGGAGATATTATTTCCCAAAACATGACTTTGAAATAGCAACATTTTGGATTTCACTATAGATTTCAAAATTTCATTTTAGTTATCTACCAGGACAAGGGTTAAAAACCGAATTTTGATACCTCAAACTTTGTTGAGAAATACCTCCTTAACGGACAGTGTAGATCCAAGATCAGACTGCACGTTCTGTGCAGTCTGATCTTGGTCTACACCGTCCGCAAAAGGTCCCAGCGTTTAATTGTTAAAACACCGAGCAAACTTATAACAAAAGACATTTTAAAAGATTGAAATAAGTCCTATTGGTGCAGTTCTCTAGTTACTTTTGTTTAGAATGTCCTCGCAAAGCTGACAGCGTACATCAGG
This sequence comes from Tridacna crocea, assembly GCA_943736015.1. NCBI lineage: Eukaryota > Metazoa > Mollusca > Bivalvia > Cardiida > Cardiidae > Tridacna > Tridacna crocea. Next base: position 10,499,969 of record OX031070.1, read on the forward strand.
GATCAGACTGCACGTTTTGCACCGCCTGATCTGTGATCTACAGTGGCCGCCGAGGCAAATATAAGTCAGAATGATGCTTAACCCATTACCACACAATCCCTACTTTTGAAGCCCCTGAGAAAGAAGCCTTTAGAAAACATTGTGGGAAAAGGAGAAAATGCTGGTAACCAGCATTTTCTCCTTTTCCGACAATGTTTTCTACCCTTCACAAAACAAATTTCAAATTTTCAGTCACTTTTATTTCATCTGAAAATGCTTTCGATTAGGACAAACCTAAAAATTTGTCGTTTGGTAACGAGTTAAAGAGGAAAGAAATATACTACTCCATATTTGGTAGGAATCACCCTAAAAGATTCACTCTAAATATATATGTGGCATGTATCATGTATGGATTTATTTTAAGTTACATTGCCACACTCATCAATAAAATGACCAGTGGAAATGGGTCTTTAAGCCTTTACCTCACAATGCCGACTGTTAAAGACACCGAGAAAGAAGCTTTTGGAAAACACTGTTGGAAAAGGAGAAAATGCTGGATACCAGCATTTTCTCCTTTTCCAACGATGTTTTCTACCCTATGATAGACAGCATAGTGCAAGTTGGATATAGTTTTTGGTCAAGAAATGCTTTCAACTTGGACAAATCTAGCATTTTACAGTTTTGTAAAGAGTTTATGCAAAACTGTTGTAACATATAAACCCATACAGAAATATGTAAGTGATCCCTAGCAAAGTTTGAGTAGTATATAATCATCCATATACGATATATCTAACTTGTATAATACAGACATTTTTTTCATAATGTGTAAAATATAAAGAGCCATGTTCTGATAAAAGGGGGCTTAATGCATCTCCGCAATCTAAGTCCTCATATGATTATACATCCATACAGTGGGTTTGTCCACAAACCCACTGATCAATATAGTAGACTGGTCCTCTGACATACATACAACTGACTGATCGCCAAAACTTTCGGCCCAGGTCAGCCTGCAAGTTAGAGCGTAGAACTCGTGAACGTGATGCTTCCGGTCACCTGAGGATTTGGGCTCGATTACCTCGGCTGGCCATCCAAAATTACTAATAGTCTTGAAGATGAGACATCAAACCGAGGTCCCGTGTGACAGAGCTATACGCCGAGCACGTTAAAGAACCAGGCGAAGCTCTCAGTTGTTTCGAGGTCTTCTGGAGGCGTCGCTCAGATGGGCAACTGGTAGCGACGATAAATAAACGCAAATAACCAAACCAAACCATAAATAAAGGCACATTCAATCAATCAAGGTGTTAATTTGCAGTCTAGAAATGCTTTCAAATTTGGTCAAGTCTAAAATTTTAGTCGTTTGGATAAAGTTAAGGGTTGAAACGTCTCAGACAAGTATAGACTAATGATGAGTGTTTTATCTTGTCGTCCGTCTGTGACTTTCAATACAGACAAGACTATACACTTTGACAGATGTTTTAATCTTTGTTAGTTTATTTGTTTACTTGTTTGTTTATGTCTTTTTTTTATAGGACTAAACGTGGCTTTCATTTGTACATGGATTTTTCCCTGTCATATTATGTCATTACCAAACGACAATATTCTAGGCTTGTTCAAATCGAAAGTAGGCCTATTTGCAGACGACAACATAAAGTGACTAAACATTTGAAATTTGTTTTGTGAAGGGTAGAAAAAGTTGTGTTGGTGACCAGCATTTCCTCCTATTCCCACAATTCTTTTCTAAAGGCTTCCTTCTCGGGCCATGATCTAGCAAAGAGGAGGGAGATCGAGCAAAGGAGGGGGGAGGGTAGATGCCTCTCTTGGATACAAAATATCACAAGGAAATGATGGCATAATTAAGGATCACTAAAGTCTAAATCAACCTAAATATGAGATAAAATGGTCCTTCGACAAGCAGATAAATAGCATATAGTTAAGAATTTCTACCAAGATCAGCCTGCACGGAAAGCGCACGGTGACATAGATCATCGTTGCAGAAAAATCAAGATTTCATTTTTCACTTTTTTTTTTTGCAAGCGGCAACCTTAATTTGGAAATATGAGATCTGGCTGTGAAAGAAATGGGAAAAAATGTGGGAAAAGGACAAAATACTGATCTTACCAGCCTGGGTCGGTATTCACCAACCATTCTTTAGAAAGTTCTTCGTCTAAATCTTCAAGAATTTCTGACTCTGAAAGTAACAGAACCTCTGATTGGCCAAACCATTTGGTTTAGCCAATCAGAGGTTCTGTTACTTTCACATTGACGAAATTCTGAATAATACGACTAAGAATGTTCTTAATAATAGTTACTGACCCTTCTGCACTCTCATCTATTACCATTAATGTTCTCAAAGCTTCTTTTCCAAGGGATGTTACACACGAGATTGTTTAGTTAAAGATGTAAAATGCACTGATTCTACTAGTCATGATGACATGAAAAAAGCGTATAAAGAAGAGTTTGCACTAATTAAACTTGCATTATAATTCTATATCTGTGGGTAAAAAATCTGCATTAATTAACTTATTTTTTTTTCTAAAACAAATTTACAGTAGAGCATTCTCGACATTATCCTTGTCACTCGAAGAGTGCAATCTCATATAATTCTTTTATTTCTTTTTTTTACAATGTTTTGTGCACTGTGTAGCTTCATATATTCATATTATCGTCAGTTTACTTCAAAAACCTCATCTTGTTTCAAGCTGTAGTTAAGAGGATTTTAAGTAAACCGATGATATGTTATTTAGAGTAATGCTGTATCGGTCAGTCAGCCAGCAAGTCGTCGGATGGATCAACCAATAAAAAAATCTGCACAAAATACAACAAATAGTATTGTGACTTGTCACGGTGACACGAAAAGTATAAAACACGAGGCTTCTTTTACTTACTTTTAACTTTTTTTCCTTTTCATTATCTATCCCTGTCGAGAAAATCCTTTTTCTACGAGAACTTTCTCCTTTTCCAACAATGTTTTATAATAAATAATCTGCGAAAAGTCAAAACATTTCGTCTGCAGGAAATAGTGAACCCTTCACATAGCAGACGACAAAATTGAAAGTAATAGCAGACAACACTCTTAACCCTTTACCAAACGACAAAGTTTCAGACTGGTTCAAAATGAAAGCATTTGCAGACGACAATATAAAGGTGACTGAAAAATTGAAATTTGTTCTGGGAAGGGTAGAAAACACAGTGGGAAAAGGAGAAAATGCTGGTTACCAGTATTTTCTCCTTTTCCTACAGTGTTTTCAAAAGGTTTCTTTCTCAGGGGCGTCAAAAGTAGGGATTGTGTGGTAATGGGTTAACCCTTTACCAGACAAACAATTATAGACTGACCCAAATAGAAAGTATTTGCAGACAACAAAATACACGTAACTCAAAAATTGAAAATTGTTTCTGGCAGTGTAGAAAACATTGTGGGAAAAGGAGAAAATGCTGGTTACCAGCTTTTTCATATTTTCCCACGATGTTTTCAAAAGGCTTCTATATCAGGGTCGTAAAAACCGAAAATTGTTTGGTAAAGGATTAATGTGGTACCTAACTGATACATGTCGTTCTTGAAAGCGAATAAAATATTGTGGAAAAAGGAGAAAATGCTGGTTACCAGCATTTTATCCTTTTTCAACAATGTTTTCAAAAGGCATTTTCCTCTGCATAACTCTCACTTTTGTGGAATAGGATTAAAGTGCATTATTTCGACATGTCACGGTGACGTGAATAAAACGCATAAAAGAAGATTTTGCTTTAATTAAAACCTTGATTCATAAGTCCCTAGCGACAAAACCCCCTCAAACACCAAATATGGACATACGTAATTATGTCAAGCATACCATATATGGTTGCTGGAAACAAGTTGAAATATGTTGAGTTGTTCAAATTGTAATTTAATCATTGCCACACTGTTTTCATAGTTTTCTGTGCCACTGCACGTGCAAACATAAAGTTACTGATCGTAAAAATTTCAGTTTACTTTTAATTAATCTTTTTATAAACAAAGAAAAATAAAAAAGAAATACTGTAAGAATTTATCATTAGCTCTTGGACTACTAAGGGCGATTCACAGACCATTTTCTGACAGTATAGATCAAAATCAGACCGCATGAAATGTGCAGTCTTATCTTGGATCTCTACTGTCTATTAAGAAAGTATTTTCCTCCAAAAATTACGTATAAAATAGCATAATTCGGACTTTTTCTATCGTCTTCAAATTTGCAGTATATGATACTTAGCAGGATGAGGATCAAAGGGGGTCAAAAAAAAGTTTTTAAAAGTCAAGTTCATTCGTTCATTCATTCATTCGTCCATTCATTCGTTCATTCATTCGTTCATTCATTCATAACCCTTTAGCAAACGACAAAATTTTTGACAGGTCCAAACTGGAAGCACGTGCAGACGACAAAATAAACGTAACTCAAAAATTGAAATTTGTTTCTAGCAGGGCAGAAAATATTATGGGAAAAGAAGAAAATGCTGGTAACCAGCATTTTCTCCTTTTCCCACATGTTTTCAAAAGGCTTCTATCTCAGGGTCGTTAAATCCAGAAATTGTTTGGTAAAGGGTTAAATAACCGCAAGAATGGTAAAATTAAAACAAAGCCGACAACTAAGTACTTTCAATGCTTTGATTTTTTTTCCCGTTCTTCAAGTGCTTTCATTTTGTCTTCAAAATATCATTATTCAATATCATAAAAAACTCAAGAGACGTCAGTTGCAGGGAAGAAAGCGAAGACGATCGCTCCAATATATTATACATTCGTGATAGTTATGATAACACAAGACGGGAAACATAAATCATGTTAGGAAACCGGAAACAAGATGATTACAGTTGCGGTTACGTAAAATTACAGACATGTGAACACCGCTTAAAACGAAATAATTAACGAATTGTGCAATCGCTTTGCCAGCTTATTATTGTTCTTGTATAGATATTTTCTTTTATTGTTATAATATCTTAACTTGTTTATTTGTGTACAATAGAATCTTTATTCCTATCGATATTTAACTCATTACCAAACGACAATATTTTAGACTGGTCCAAATTGAAAGCATTTGCAGACGACAAATTAAAAGCGACTGAAAATTTGAAATTTGTTTTGTGAAGGGTAGAAAACACTGTGGGAAAAGGAGAAAATGCTGGTTACCAGCATTTTCTCCTTTTCCCACAATGTTTTCTAAAGGCTTCTTTCTCAGGGGCGCCAAAAGTAGGGATTGTGTGGTGATGGGTTAACCCTTTGCCTGCAAAGCGCGACTCACTCACCTTTTTGCGGACACTGTAGACCAAGATGTGAGATCTACACTGACCGATAAGAGAGTATTAATGACCAAATCATAACCTTGAAATTGCAATATTTTGGTTTTTTACTATCGACTTGAAAATTTCATTTTAGTTTTTTAGCAGGATAAGGGTTCTCTTTACCAAACGACAAAATTTTAGACCGGTCTAAATTGAAAACCGTTGCAGACGACAAAATAAACGTAACTAAAAAATTGAAATTTGTTTCCAGCAGACTAGAATACATTGTGGGAAAAGGAGAAAATGCTGGTTACCAGCATTTTCTCCTTTTTCCACAATGTTTTCAAAAGGCTTCTATCTCAGGGTCGTAAAATCCAGGGATGATTTAGTAAAGGGTTATAAAGCAAGGATGCTGTAAACTGGTATCGGAAAGAAAGGTTTCAATATTCTCCCACAGGTTACCCTTTCTATATGTCAATACCATTAAGTAAACATTTTTTTGAAAACGAGATAGGAAAAGGAGAAAATGCAGGTAACCAGCATTTTTACCTTTTCCTTCAATCTTTTCTACCCTTGTAAAGCCAATACCCATCAGCGGAGTCACATTTTGTTTCTAGTCTTTGTATTAAATTAATTCTTTACCATGCGACCAAAATACAGACTTGTCCGAATGGATTGCATCACGCGAAAAGGGGCATTCGGACATTTGCGTAAAGTGTCGTCTCGGATCAGCCTGCGCAGTCCGCGCAGGCTAATCCGATTCGGCACTCTACGACTGTATTAGATTTTGTCCTACAGTAGACATGCACAAAACAGAAAATTACTTAACCCTTTACTCCATAGATACTCATTTCAACACACTGCTTGTGGGAGCCTTTGGAAAGCATTGTGGCAAAAGGTGAAATTGCTTGTGACAAGCAATTTCACCTTTTGCCACAATGTTTTCTACACTATCAAAAGGTGTCATATACACATAAGAAACGGCTTATCCTTGCTGTTATTTAGGGTCAGTTAGAGATACCATAGAAATGTTCTATGGGGTAAAGGGTTAAGAAAGGAAAGTAATGCTTCGGATTAGTCTGTGCGGACAGTGCATGCTGATGCGAGAGGACAATTTACGCAAATGTTCGAATTTCCCTTTTTGCGTACTGCATGACAAATTGAATGCATACGCAGACAACAATTTGAATGCTGTCGTAATTATTGACTCTCCCAGAGACAGGGTAGAAAATATTGTGGTTAAAAAGAGAAAATGCTGGTTACTGCTTGTATTAGATTGCAAAGATAATGAAGTAAAAAAAAAGGTAAACCAAATTGCATTAGTAATGACAAGTTAATACAAAAATAAACTGTTTGTTTTTTTTCATTCTAAAATTAGTAAACCACATGTAGAGAATATGAGCAACTGCAGAGAGCTGTTAATTCAGAGTAATGGAAATGATAGAATTAATATCAAAATAATGATTAAGATAATGATAATATAAAATCATGCTATAAATAATGATTATATTTCGTTTTTTGAACAATACAAGAAAGTACAGTTAACATAGAATAGCAAAGTGCGTGAAATACTCTGTGAAAAGCGAGCTTGATGTATCTGCGAAAAGTATCGACCCAGGTGAGCGCAGTCCGCGCAGGCTGACCTGGGCCCAAACTTGTCGCTATTGGTCGATTTTCTGCATGTCCAAGGATGAGTTTACCTCATGATTAAATCGGTTATTAAAGAAAGTAGCATTTTTAGATCCATAAGAAAGTGATGGCTTGGTTGGTAAAATGCATCACGGGAATGCATTTTTCTCCTTTTCCAGCAACATTTTCTTTCCTTTCAGAAAAGAAACCAATGGTTTTGAACAACGTTTAATTTGTCGTCTGCAAATGATTTTAATTTTAGAAAGAGTTAAGTTTTGTCATTTGGTAAAGTGTCGATTATATCATGTCGTGCACTGACATAGGGAACATGATATATGTTTGTGACAATCATTATCTGAACAAGAAAAATGGCGTTGTCATACCGATATGAATATTCATGCAGGTAATGTGTCTATAAGGCTTTGACAAATAAATGACGACACGATCCTGCATAGAAAAATCAAAGTGCTGTCAGCACTGTAATCGGTCGACACTGAATAAGTACATTGGTTTGAAATCACAAATGAAAACGGTAGTTTTCTGAACTATGTGTGGGATAAAAATCATATACCTTGTAACAAAGCCAGGTAGGAACTGCCCTTTTTAACTGTCCTTTACAAATCAGTAGTTTAATGAAATGCTTCATATAATTATATGTTTGCCAATTAACAGTATTAGAACGTTAAATATATGTAACAATTCTGATAAGTTATACCCATCATCAAGCTTAAGATATCACATATTCTAAATAACAATATCTATCAACCTTTTGAATAAGTTTAACAACATAGCCATATTCTTTACCGTAACTTTTACAACTTAGATGAATGTACGGTAATACATTGTCAGATATTATCAGTAATATCCATACTTTAAAATGGTATGAATAAGTCGTAACATGCCCGTATTATAACAGAAATTGTTTTATTTTTTGCTGAAAGCAGCCCTTTAACTTTTTCTATTTTAAGAAGCAGCCGTGTTTATCTGGACTAATTTTTCTTTTTTTTTTCATATCTGTCCAAAGCATGGGCTGGCCAATTTCTTACACATTTGTTTCAAAGAATGTAATATCTTCCCTACCCTCACCCCTTTTCCAAATAGTGTAACTTTAGACTTGTCCATATCGAAAGCATTGGCACATTTGAATCAAATGTAGAAAAAATGTAGATCAGTTGATGATCTGAATTGTCTGAAAAAAAAAACTCGTGAAAAAAAAGGAGAAAACGATAGTTATATACATCTCGTCTTCCTCTTGGTCAGGAAAAATGGAATAGTTCTGTTAGGTTTTAAATCTTTACCAGACAAAAAAAATTTAGACGAGTCCAAATTAAAACCATTTGCAGACGACAAAATAAATGTGAATAAAAAATTGAAATTTGTTTTAGGAAGGGAAAAACTTTGTGGGAAAAGGAGAAAATGCTGGTTAAGCACAATATTTTCTACCCTGTCTCTGGGAAAGTCAATAATTACGACGGCATTCAAATTGAAAATTAACTTTTAATTCAGGATTTTTTTTTTTGTATAATCGTCAATAATATAATCGTTAATAATTGACAGGATGTGAGTTAGAAAAAAATGCACACACCCAAAAAATGTAGATACAAAGCTTCGTAAATCATTAGTCCAAGCCACGATCTGGAAAAAAGGGAATTATATGCATTTCTGTCATGACTTCTACCAGCAAGTCAACTCATAAAAATGGATCCGTAAAAAAGCACGTTGTCTACCTATCGACAGAGTTCTATGGTAGAATGGTCCTTGAACATGCTGGAAATATCACCAAAAAGCAAAAAGTATCGACCCATGTCAGTCTGCGCGGACTGCGCAGGCTGACATGAGTCGATACTGTTTGCCTATGCATTAAGCCTCGTTTTCGCGGAATACGACTCGTTTAACCCTTTACTCCATAGATACTCATTTCTACGCATTGCATGTAGGAACCTTTGGAATACATTGTGGCAAAAGGTGAAATTGGTCGTGACGAGCAATTTCACCTTTTGCCACAATGTTTTCTACACTATCAAAAGGTGTCATATACACATAAGAAATGGCTTCATCTGTGCTGTTATTTAGGGCCAATTAGAGATACCATAGAAATGCCTTGTGGGGTAAAGGGTTAAATGTATATAATTATAGAGGTTTCATATTTTCATTTGAAATTCTAATGTATCCAGCTTAGGTCATTGTTTGGCTACTTTACAATATTTCGCTATAAAGCTTTTTTTGACATATCCGGTCACGTACAGATTTTGAAAGGGAAAGTTTAAAATCAAAGTATTGAAAGTACTAATAGAAAGAACTATTTTTCTTGAAACAGAGGTGTAATGCGTCTTCTCATGGAAAAAGTCTGTCGGTTGGCATAAGAAGATGATGATGATGTCATCACCTCCTTTTATAGGGAAAGCAGCCAGTGGCTTGTAAAAAAATATTGTGTTGCAAACTGGTAAAAGGAATCCCAGGAAAGCTAGGATAGCCAGCATCTTTTCATTTTCCCACAATGTTTGCTATAGGCTTCTTCCTCAGGGTCCTCGAAAGTGACTAAAATTTGTTTTGTGAAGGATAGAAAACATTGTGGGAAAAGGAGAAAATGCTGGTTACCAGCGTTTTCTCTTTTTCCACAATGCTTTCAAAAAGCTTCTTTCTCAGGGTCGTCAAAAGTAGGCAATGGGTTAAATCTTGAATACAGATAGACTGAATGCTGTTTTATGTATTTCAACATCATTTCAGTCATATCAAGGCGACAGCTCACATATTCATGTATTTCCTTGGATAGAACAGTACCAGGCGAGGGCCCTGAAGTGTCTTACCCAAGGACACTTTCAACCGAAAAAACCAAGTGAACCCAGTGAGGCCCGGCGTCGAGGCAGAACCCCGTCAAAGTCCTGTCTGCCACCAAACTACGAAATATTTTCAAGAGGTGATGAATTAAGTCTGTAACACATGGCAAAAAAAATTGGACTTGTTCATATTGAACGAATTAGCTGGACACCAAGATAGGTGTCTCTCAAATAATAAGTTGAAAACAAGCAACTAGCATTTCCTGCTTTCCAAACAGTGGGGTTTGTTTTCATTGGTTGGTTGGTTGTATTGGGGTTTAATGTCACTTTAACAGCTAAGGTCATATCATGGCGATCGGTGACACACATGTGTATCCTGGCTTTCTCATACCAGTACTAACACAACTTTCTTTCCAAAGCCACCGACTACTTTTTTCACATGCTTCAGCAGAAGTGAGAGGCAAAAATACGCCTGAAAGAAAGTTCGCCTCAACTGGGTATCGAACTCACAAACCACCAGGACATAAGTCTGACACGCTCACCACTAAGCCACCCGAACGGGCGCTTTTTTTTCCATGGTATTTTTCTTCAGGGTTATTAAAACTCTGGATTCTGTGGTAATGGCTGAAGATTAGCCAATTACCACACAATCCCTACTTTTGACGCCCCTGACAAAGAAGCCTTTAGAAAACATTGTGGGAAAAGGAGAAAATGCTGGTAACCAGCATTTTCTCCTTTTCCCACAATGTTTTCTACCCTTCACAAAACAAATTTCAAATTTTCAGTCACTTTTATTTTGTTGTCTGCAAATGCTTTGGATTTGGACAAGCCTAAAATATTGTCGGTTGGTATTGAGTTAAGCTTTGAAAAAGGAAATATCACATTTCAATATTTCAACTCGTATCATATTGTACAGGTTATCAAATTAAAAATGAAGCAAACGCTTTTTTTCCCCACAGCTTGTTCTAGTTTCCATACAGCACTTAACTCTTTACCAAACGACAGAATTTTACACCTGTCCAAATTCAAAGCATTTGCAGACGACAAAATAATTATGACTAAAAATGAAACTTGACTATAGAAAAGTAGAAAACATTGTGGGTAAAGGAGAAAATGCTGGTTACCAGCATTTTCTCCTTTTCCCACAATGTTTTCAGAAGGCTTCTTTCCACGGATAGTAAAAACCAGGGATTGTTTGGTAAAGGGTTAAAGGGGTCTGTTTACATATTTTAATTGCTAATGATTTTAATGAATAGAATGAATTTTGAAACTAGTTAAAAAGCAAACAAAAGAGAGAGCGATCTGGCAATTTTTGACCTACTTTTTCAACTATTGACAAACATTTGGACAGACAATACAGTAACAGCTTATCCTCATCATAATTACTTTCAAAATATAAAATGGTACGACTTAAATTTGTATTTAACACCTGCGCTGTTTGCTTTTGGTTTTCACTGGGGCTCTGGCGTAATATGCCCTGAAAAAAAGTTTAGGCGGACAACTTTTGAATTATGGTGGCAAAAACATGTGATACAGCGGACGATCGGGACCACTGATCTTGGACCCATATTGCCCACTGATAAACAAACTTAGAGGATTGCAAGATTTTTTTTTCTACACAGTCCTAATTAAGCCTCGTGTTCTTTTAGATGTGTTGCTGTTTATACTGAGGGATTTTCCCATAAATCTACAAGTCTGATATCTATCTATATTTATCCTTTTATATACATAGATCTATATGTGTCAATTTCCTCTTGTAACACTGAATCTTCCTTTGCTATGATATTGAAACCAGTTTGTTAGTTTACCACCCAATCTCATGTAGTACTATATATTCCTAAATAAAGTATATTGTATTGTATTGAATTGAATTATTCTGGTAATATATGGATTAACCCTGAGGCTGTCAAGGGCGACTCACTGGCGTTTGGTTGACAGTGTAGACCAAGATCTGACTGCACAGAACGTGCAGTCTGATATTTGATCTACACTGTCAGGTAAGACGATATTATTCCCTGTAATATAACTTTGAAAAACCAATATTTGGGTTTTAAGTATCAAAATGAAATCTTTATTTTAGTTATTTAACAGGATAAAAGTTAATTAACTCTTTACCACACGAGAAAATTTTAGACTGGTCCAAATTGAAAGCATCTGCAGACGACAAAATAAAGGTGACTAAAGAATAGAAATTTGTTCTGGGAAGGGAAGAAAGCACTGTGGGAAAAGAAGAAAATGCTGGTTACCAGCATTTTCTCCTTTTCCCATAGTGTTTTCAAAAATCCTCTTTCTCAGGGGGGTCAAAAGTAGGGATTGTGTGGAAATGGGTTAAATGAGTCGGTTGAAGTATGTTATGCTGATGAGAAAAATGAATAAACTGTACTGAAATGTATCCTTTTTCCGCTCTTTTTTAGAGCATTTAGCCACAAAACGTGAGCAAAATTATCGGCAGGTGGAGATGCATCAGTCAGTACCACCAGTCCTTTGGTCTACTTACGAACAAAGTCCATAATAAAGAAACAAATAAATGCATAGCTCAAAATTTAATACAAACCGCATTTGGCGGGATTCGAATACTTGAAGGGACAAATAACTTCGTTTTTCGTGAATTAAAAAGATCAATACCAAAACCACTGAACCATAGAGAATTCTCTTTGGCTCAGTGGTATAGATTAGTGGTTTAACCCATTACCACACAATCCCTACTTTTGACGCCCCTTAGAAAGCCCTTTAGAAAACATTGTTGGAAAAGGAGAAAATGCTGGTAACCAGCATTTTCTCCTTTTCCCACAATGTTTTATACCCTTCACTGTACAAATTTCAAATTTTCAGTCACTTATATTTTGTCGTCTGCAAATGCTTTCAATTTGGACCAGTCTAAAATATTGTCGTTTGGTAATGGGTTAAACCTGGAAACACGAGGATATTTGTCCTTCAAGGGTTCGAATCCCGCCAGATGCGGTTTGTATTTGAGCTATGCATTTATTTGTTGTTGTTTTTTTGTTACGGACTTTGTTCGTAAGATCAATTATCCTTCAGATTGTTGTATAAGTCCTTTGGCCACTCTCAGTCTAGAAATGTGACCCAGATAATCGAAATTTCAAGATTGCTATTGTCTAAAATATCTCAGCAAAGCAGACATTCAAGATCAAACATCAGACCGAACTCAGCCACGAGATAAAGAAAATCGTCAGCAGGTGGGGATATGTTAATCAGCACCACCAGTCCTTTGATCAATTAACCCTGAGAGTGGCGTTAAAATCCATTGGCCAATATCAGCCTAAAAATAAAACCCAAAATAAGTGCAACTTCAAAGTTCTTCTTTTCTAAAACGTTTCAGCAAAGCAGACAGTGTAGATCAAAGATCAGACTGAACGTTTTGTGCAGTCTGATCTTGATCTACACTGGCTGCAAAGATGAGTATAGATGAGAAATTCTCTTAAAGGTTTACTCAGCTGTCAGTTCGATGTAATCAACAAGCAATATTCATCTGTCATTGGTTGACAGATCATATACGTCATCACGTCTAAATCTTTCCGGCCGGAGATATCATCGTCTCTCAATCATCAATTATTATACAAATTTCTCTATCAGCGCGAAAAACCATATTGCCATTAAAATTCCAGGGTTTGTGGTTATTCGATATTCCCAGTTATTCTAATGCTATATGTATAGCTTACACGAGTATGTATAATTCGTCCAACTCCTCGTTAGATTTCGGAATCAGCCTATTTAGATTTCGGGATCAGTCTCGTTAGGTTTCGGAATCAGTCTCGTTAGGTTTCGGATTCAGCATCGTTAGATTTCGGAATTAGCTGATCAAATGTATGTAACTATATAATTGCATCGATATTTATAACAGAACAGATATTTATATGAGTATATGAACCGTGCTCTATGAAAAGGGGGCTTATTGTGATAGAAGTATATAAGTCTGATTGAAACCTTCACCTTTCAACAATGAGGGAAAAGAGCTAATTTCTGGCAATGTTAAGTTTTATTATTTCTCTAGATATCGAGTCGCAAAAAAATTTCAAAATTCATACAGAACTCAAGAAAGAGGGAGTGATTTTGATTTCAAACTTGAAGAAAAAGCTTACTTATTCTTTACTAAACCCTATGTTGTGGGTACTCATTAGAATCAAGAATCGTGACGATTCTAATGAGTACCAACAACATAGGGTTTTGAAGAGAAATAATGACTTTAGAATATCATCACTCCCTCTTATCTTGTGGTCTGTTCATACGACAGGTACCCCCTGAAAGACATTGCTTGTTTGTCATTGGTCAATTTCCTGCATGAAAAAGGACCAGTTTACTTCATGATCCAGTCGTTATTAGATAAAATAGAATTTATGGATCCATGGGTATCCCATGACTTAACTCTTTACCAAACGACAATTTTATATACTGGTCCAAATTGAAAGCATATGTAGACTACAAAATAAATGTGACTGAAAAAACAAAGTTTGATTTGGGAAGGGAAGAAAACATTGTTGGAAAAGGAGAAAATGCTGGTTACCAGCATTTTCTCCTTTTCCAACAATGTTTTCAAAAGGCTTCTCTTCCAGGAGCGTCAAATGTCGGCATTGTTTGGTAAAGTGTTAAAATTAATTGATATGCATTAGTCCCGATTTTGGCAGACAGTCGCTAATTCATTTAAAAAAAAGACGATAACATAATTCTTCTGAATGTCAGGAACTATTATAAATATTTGTGCGACTGTACGGCGTCAGGTAATAGACCTTATCAAATTTGACATTTTCTTTCCACAAAATCAGCAGTTTTATCTTAACGATGAATTTAAAAAAAAAAGAAAACCAATCTAAAAGTTAACAATTGGCTCATCGAGATAGTCATTTCTGAGTTCTTATTGATTTAAATTGGATGGATGGATGGATGGATGGATGGATGGATGGATGGGTGGGTGGGTGGGTGGTTAGGTGGGTGGATGGATGAATGAATAAATGGATGGATGGACGGATTGATGGATGCGTGGGTGGTTAGGTGGGTGGGTGCATGGATGGATGAATTGACGGATGGATGGATGAATGGATGAATGGTAACATGGATGAATGGTTAGATGGATGGATGGATGGATGGATTGGTGGGTGGTTAGGTGGGTGGTTAGGTAGGTTGATTGATGGATGGATGGATGGATGGATGGATGGATGGATGGATGGATGCGTGGGTGGGTGGGTGGCTGGATGGATGGATGGATAGATGGATGGATTGGTAGGTAGGTCGGTAGGTAGGTAGGTAGGTAGGTAGGTAGGTAGGTTGGTGGATGGATAGATAGATGGATGGATGGATGGATGGATGGATGGTTGGATGGATGGATAGCTGGCTTGCAGATTGGCCGGCTTGCAGACTGGCCGGCTGCTCGGCAGGCAGGCTAGCTGGCCGGCTGGATGGATGGATGGATGGATGGATGATTGGATGGATGGATGGATGGATAGATGGATGGATGGATGACAAGTGGGTCGATGAATTGATGGATGGATAGTTATGAATTGATGGTGGACAAAAAGCAAGGTGGATAGTTTTTTTTTTCCAATTTCTGTTTTTTTTTTCTATAATATGCATGATAACAAAAACGGTAGAACCATTTATATGCAGTGAATATTTAATTTTCTCCAGGGATTAATTTTCGTGGAGTTTAAGGATCGACGAGGGAGTTTTGTCTGTAGTTCATCTTCGATTATCTTCATTTGCAAATCCGGTAAATTAGCTCAATGTTTTTGTATTTATCAGTGAGAGAGGGAGAGAGCGAGAAAGAGACAGAGACAGAGACAGAGCGAGAGAGAGACAGAGACAGACAGACAGACAGAGAGACAGACAGAGACAGAGAGGAGAGAGGGAAGTTGAGGAGAGAGAGACTGACACACAAAGAAAGTCTTTGCCAATCAAATGGTTAAAATTGCCAGAGTAAGAACAGCTTTTAGAGATGTTGGCGGATGAGATAGATTAAGTAATTGTATTTTCCTAACCCGTTACCGTATACAGCAAGATTTTAAATCTATTCGAACTGAAACCATTATGCAGACAATGATTCCAAAGTGGATCAAATGATGCAGCTTACCTTGATAGGGTAGAAAACTTTGTTTGAAAAAGAAAAAACGCTGGTTACCAGCATTTTCCCTCCCTTTTCACACAATGTTTTCAAAAGGCTTCTTCCTCAGGGTCGTTAAAAGTCGTCATTGTGTGGTAAAGGGTTAAATGTTAGCAACATTTTTTCAGTTATATCACAGCGGTAAGTAACCTATCCATGCCTTCCTTGTGTGTCTGTTACCAGTATTCCGCAAAAAAATTGTCCAATACCACTGGCTGGTTTCCAACATAACCATCGGTGAAACAATGATCAGCGGGAAAAGAGGAACCAATCCTGTCGCAATGAATATTATCAAGCCTTGAAAGAAACTAGAAGGTCCTGAAGGGCCTGAAATCGTTCTACTGGCAGAGATTTTACTTTTATGCTAGCATACATCATGAATTATTGATGCAAAAAGAAAGCCAGTGAAATCAGTCTGCAGGAAAGCACTTATAAAAGGGTTTAAACTATTGACGATATAAACAAGCTATGCAAGTTTCAAGAAAATCTGAGCTCAAATGCAAATTTTATTGCGTAAACAAGAAATGACAGTTTTAAACTTAAAATGGCTACTTTTCCCATACTGTTTGTTGGATTTTATTTGAAACTATTGATGAGATAAACAAACTGTGCAAGTTTTACGAACGCCTGACCACAAATACAGACTTTATCGCGTAAACAAGAAATGGAACATTTCAACGTGAACTGTCTAATTTTCCCATACTGTTCTTCAGATATTTTCCCAAAATAAATAAGGTTAAAGCTATTGATGAGATAAACAAACTCTGCAAATTTCATGGAAATCTGACTACAAATACAGACTTTATGGTGTAAACAAGAAAAAGACTAAGGGACGGACGGACGACGGAAATCACGTCATGACATAAGCTCTGCTGGCTTTCAGCCGGTAGAGCTAAAAAGAAAACTCACCAAGCTGTGGGTTCGAACAAGCGGCCCCTGTTCTACAGTCCTGTACTCTATCAACTGCGCTACCCCGTATTCACCAACCATTCTTGACAATATTCTTAGTCTTATTCTCCAAGATCTTCTATATATGTAAGTAACACAACTTCTGATTGGCTAAACCATTCGGTTTAGCCAATCAGAAGTTGTGTTACTTACAAATACAGAAAATTCTGGAGCATAAGACAAAGAACATTCTTAAGAATGGGTGGTGAATACGGGCCCTGTGGCTTCGGCAAGTGAAAAGCAGAGAAATGACCCTCCCCTTCAAAATGACCGACCCATGGGTCGTTGTACTACGTACAGGAATGTCCCAGGTCATTATTCTGCGTAGCGAAATGACCCCAGAAGCCATTTCACTAGGTGACGGGTCATTATTTTACGTACAGAAAGGACCCATGGGTCATTCTGTAGAGGAGGGTCATTTCTCTGCATTACACCGGCAGATAAAATGACATTCGGTTATCAAAGCAAAGACTCTCAAAACGGGAATCGTTTCATATTTTTCTGTATTTCTCCCCATTACATCGCTGTCGACAGATTTGCTTTTTGTTGCGATCTTACGTAATTTTTCATCATTATCTCTATAGAAAGTTGTTCGTCTTGAACACCAGCCTTAATTTCTAATCCTCTATGATTACTCAGAAAGTTTTCAATCGCAATTACGCTCGTTTGTAATTCTAACGGTGCACCGATAGAAATACTTCCGGAAGGAAATAAAACCACTCCGAATAAAACCACGTACGCAAGCCACCGTAATCTTTTACCACACAATGACGACTTTTAACGCCCCTGAGTAAGAAAATTATTGAAAACATAGTGGGAAAAGAGAAAATGCTGGTAACCAGCATTTTCTCCTTTTCCCACAAAGTTTTCTTCACTTTTAAAGCAAAATTGCATAATGTGAGCCTCTTTGAAATTGTTGTCTGCAAGTGCTTTCAATTTGGATAGGTCTAAAGTTTTGCTGTGTGGTAACGGGTTAAATCTTTACCACACAACCCTGAGTTTTAGCAATTTTTAGAGAGAGAAGGCTTTGGAAAACATTGGTAACCAGCATTTTCTCCTTATCCAACAATGTTTTTCAATCTTCCACTACTTGCAATCTTGGGAGAGCGCATTTCAATATTTTACGTCGTAGTGTGCCTAAATCGCAATAAACGTTTGCTTTCTAAATTTTTGTCTTTCTCATTGACCAAAATGTTCCTTAGTCAATTCAAATAAAACTGTCAAGCAGACAGTACAAATCCGTTTTTTTCTTTATATATTTCAAAGATTGTTTTGGGCCAGCAAAGAGTTAAAGAACATCAGAACGACCAATAAATCTACCAACCGTATCTAACCAACCATCCAACCAAGGAACAAAACAAGGTAACAAACTAAGAATTACGTAAATAAACTAACAAACAACAAACAACAAACATAAACAAACAAACAAACAAACAACTGACCATTCTACCAAACGGACAATCATATACAACTGATTTCTAATTACAGCCAATGATTCCTGAATACTCTGGTAATTGAAACAAACTTATGACAGAGATATTGACCGACGAAAGTCTTCCTAGAAGAGTTTTGAACAGCTGCCAGGTTTCCTATCCCCCCGAGTTAGACATTTATTGTTGGGAACCGAAAATTACAGTCTCTACCGTAAATGGTACCTATCAAATTAACATCCTACAATTTAGAAATGGTTTGTCAGTAAATAGTCTTTCTATCGAACTCTTATTTTGGATATTTTGATGCTAGAAAGCTTGCAAATATCGGACTGTTTAGATCCAACAAACACGTTGTGCGCAATCTGATCTTGATTAACTCATTACCAAACGACAAAAATTTAGGTTTGTCCATATTGAAAGCACAAAATAAAATTCACAGATAATTTAAAAATTATTCTGTGAAGGGTAGAAAACATTGTGGGAAAGGAAGAAAATGCTGATTACCAGCATTTTCTCCTTTTCCAATAATGTCTACTAAAGACTTCCTTATCAGGGTCGTCAAAAGTAGGAATTGTGTGGTAATGGGTTAATACTGTTCGCAAGCCCAAAAAGTTACCACTTTATCACACAATCCCGACGTTAAACTAAACTGTGAAAGGAGCCTTTTGAAAACATTGTTGGAAAGGGAGAAAATGCTGGTTACTGGTTACCAGCATTTTCTTTTCCAACTATGTTTTCACGATCAAATGTCAGTCACAATTATTTTGTCGTCTGCAAATGTTTTAATTCTGGAAAAGTGGACATGCGTGGATCCAGATATCTTATATCTTTCCCGTGGGGGGGGGGGGGGGGGGAGGGGGGAGGGGGGGGGAGGGGGGGAGGGGGGTCCCACCGAAAACGCTCTCGTCTTATTATTACACGAAAAGTCAACATTTCTAGTTCTAACCATGAGAAGGTCTCCACATTTAGAACCCTTTTTTTTTTAAATTTATGATTGTATTTACAAAAATGCTGTCCAATATCAAACCAGTACCATTTCACGAATCCGATGACCACATTTTTGCCAAAATTCCAGAGAGGGTCCGGACCCCCGGTCCTCCCTCTGGATCCGCCCATGTTAGATGTTTTTTCCCCGAACAAACAATATTTTAATTCCGTTCTGTTATTCTCTGTTGTATTTGGTATGTAGCTGTGCCAAGTTAATATTCCCGGATTTTTTTCATTTTTGAGGGGGTGGGGGGAGGCTGGGAAGGGGGAGAGAAATAACAAACAAATATAGGACGTGTAAGATCAGACCGCACAATCATGATTTTGATCTGTGTTATGATATCTTAACTTTATGCGTATTTTGTCTTATTTTGTAGAACCTCTCTCTCTCTCTCTCTCTCTCTCTCTCTCTCTCTCTCTCTCTCTCTCTCTCTCTCTCTCTCTCTCTCTCTAAATATCGTCGGTTTACTTCAAAAACCTCGTAACTACAGCCTGTGTGACCAACTCAAAATTCATCTTCTTCTCTCTCACGTAGTTCATTTCTAAGACTTAAAATGCACGAAATGACAAGATATCAATTTGAATAAAAAAAAGAAGAGTTGAAAATTTATAAAATATTTTGTTCCATTTAAATTCTTTGATAATTTGCAAAAACATTTTTATGTCATCTCCCTCGAGATCCAAGCCGTCAGCACACATGCTATTTTTAGACCTCCTTAATTAAAAACCTCCCGGAACAAGTTTGCAGCTGATGACGTTTTCAACTCTTAACCAAACGACTGGATTTTTTCACTTGTCCAATTTGAAAGTTTCTGCAGGCGAAAAATGACACATTGTTTAAATATCGAAATTTGTCTTCAGAAAGATAAAATATCTCATGGAAAATGGAGAAAAGCCAGTTAAAAATTGTTTGCTTCCATTAATCACCAATATCCACAATGATCTTTTTTTATAGCGGTGGAATATTATATTTAGGGCAATGCGGTCTGCACTTCCGGTGTAACGCTATAACAATTAGCAACCTGAAGCCTATTGGCTTGATTGATTCGATTCTGTAATTTCATCCTCTCTTGCTTTCCTGTTCATTTCATGCTAAATAAGAGTCTGTATCCACTGTATTTACCAAACAATCTTGAGGACAGGGCACCATGGTCGGATTTGTGTAACATAGCCTTTCATCGTCGAAAATACATAAGGATTCCACTAGGAGTCGGGTAATCCATAATCCATTATGTCTCGCTAGATGGCATCTTTCTAATTTGGGGATTCTGGGTACAGAACCGGACTACTTTTCTACGCGACAACCGTTACTTTGACTTTCAAACTAAAATAAACATTTGCTCAATAAAACGCTACCTGGTGCGATCTATTCAGCTATGTCCAGCAGTTTATAGAAATATAGAGCTAAAACAAGTGTATTGATAAAAGCCGCTGTAATGCAGAGAAATGACCCCCATTACAAAATGTCCCACGGGTCATTTCTTGACGTAGAGGAATGACCCATGGGTCATTCCTCTTCGTCGAGAAATGACCGTTGGTCATTTTGTAATGGGGGTCATTTTTCTGCATTACACTGGCCGCTTTACGTAATTTCGATTTCATCCCAATTGCACGCATAAACATCCGGTCCAATTAGCTTAGATCTATATGTAACCTAAACCTTAATGCATTCTACATAAATGATAAAGCACTGGTAATTGCTAATACAGACTATATGTTCGTGTACTGTAATTAAAGTCTACTTGTGCCAATGCGTGCCTTTGAATTTGACTGAAGAATTAACCACATATGACCCTTTACCATACAGGGAAACTTCAGACATCCATACAGGGAAACTTCAGACTTATCCATACAGGAAAATTTCAGACATCCATACAGGAAAATTTCAGACTTATCCATACAGGAAAATTTCAGACTTATCCATACAGGAAAATTTCAGACATCCATACAGGAAAATTTCAGACATCCATACAGGAAAATTTCAGACATCCATACAGGAAAATTTCAGTGTTGTCTATATTGAAAGCAACTGCATACAACAATTTCATAGTGGTATAAATGAATTAAATTGTATTTGATGTTGTAGAAAACATTGTGGGAAAAAGAGAAAATGGTGGTAACCAGCATTTTCTCCTTTTCCCACAATGTTCTCAAAAGGCTTCTCCCCGAAGGTCGTTAAAAGTCGACATGATGTGATAGAGAGTTGACAAGACCAACACTGTCGAACCGTGACCTTGCAATCGAGTATGAAAGCGAAATTCAATTAATCTTCATTCTGCTGTATTAAGTCGGTTTATTTCAAAAACCTTCTAACTGCTTATATCAAGCTATAGTTACGAGGTTTTTTATGTAAACCGACGATAAGTGAAACAAAACTTTCAAGGAGATAGTATAAACGAAATTTACGGTTTCAAATGTAATTTTTGAAAAAGAAATATTTTTATCGGACAGTATAGATCCAAGATCAGACTGCACATTCTGCGCATTATGATCTTGATCTACACTGTCTTTAAAAAGGTCCTTGAGTCGCGAGAGGCAGCCTAAGGGTTAACATTACAAAGAAGAAAATTGAAAAAGCTCGGTATTGAGTAAGTGAATCGACTAAGTAATGAATAAACAACACTACTAATGGAGAAATGAAACTGCAAATCGATCGATGGGATGGTAAAACCTTTTTCCAGATGCCATGTTTTAAATTCCATGTTTCAAAAGCTCACCTGGAGAAAGCTCTTTTGAAACATTGAAAGAAAATGAGAAAACGCCATCGTCAAGCTGTGGGAGAATTAACCCGTAAAAAGAAAATTACGAGTAAACGAAAGCCGCCAGTCATTTCTAGTAAACCGAAATATTGCGTTTTTTTCTCGAAATGTTGCGATTTTTTTACAGTAAGAAGAAATCTCATCTTTTCGGACAGAGTAGATCTATATAAGTTAAACTGCATTATATCCCGCTAGATGGCATTCAATACAAATACTGGTCTATCTAATTTTGGCATTCTGGGTACAGAACCGTACTATTCAGGCTGAAATGTGTCGAATCGTTTGCCATCCTTAAATTCGCTGTTTTTTGAGAGACCACTCTACCGCGCAATTCGGTGATTGTGAAGCAAACTGTATTTGACACATCCCTAATCGCGTGATGACTTGCTAGAAACAATAAATCACAGCCCTTTCCCAAACGAGAAAATTCCAGACTGGTCCAAATTGAAAGCACTCGCAGACGACAAAATAAACCTAATTCAAAAACTGAAATTTGTTTCCAGCAGGGTAGAAAACATTGTGGAAAAAGGAGAAAATGCTGGTTACCAACACTTTCTCCTTTTTCCACCATGTTTTCAAAAGGCTTCTACCTCAGGGTCGTAAAAACCAGGGATTGTTTGGTAACCAAAGGGCTAAGCCCTGTTTCACCAGACCATGGCTAATTTGTTGTTGAATGCGTGTACGTAACTCCATTACTTTCCATACTTTGATTTTTTTTTTGTCCAGAAGCTAGTTCAACTTCGAAAGATTAAAAGAAAAAAGAGTAAAGAAATCAAGGTCAATATGCAGTGAACAAGGTATCTAATTATCGGCTTACATGATTTCTGATTTACGGAATGATATCTCTAATATCCACACATACTGATTACCTGTTCATTAGCAGAATAGAGATAAATCTCCTTCTAACGTAATGTCTTTTACCCTTTATCAAGTCTTACGAACAAGAAAGTTCGCACTGGAAGTTCGCAACAAATGCATAGTTTGAACACAAAACCGTATCTGGCAGGATTCCAACCCGTGCGGAAAAGGTCCTCACTCTATTGAGGGTTGAAAGATCAACACCTTAACCACCGAGTCAAAGAGAATTCTTCCTAACGCATTGGTTAGGGATTGATTTTTATGCGGAAAAAAAAACATGCAGTACGGAAGGAGTGATCACCTTTAACACAAAGAAGAGTTCGGGTTTTTTTACGATTTTAACCGGGAGGTCTTTGAACAGCATTGTGGAAAAAGAAGAAAATGCTTGTAACAAGCATTTCCTTCTTTTCCCAGAATGTTTTAATTCCTTTGTAGAAACTAATTAAATCATCTCAAACGTTATGTAATTCGTCAAACGTACGTGTCTTTGGTGACTGATTGATTGTGTGGTGTTAAACGCCATTTTTATCATAACATCAGTAATATCGCAGCGGACAGCGCACCTATCCATCATTTCCAGAACTTTCTGTTACCAGTAGCCCACACAGCTAGTGTTCTTTCCAACCCATCAGCTGCTTTCTCACATGACTATAGTCGAGACAACAGTAAGCGGTGAGAGAATAATAAATCCCGGGGCAATGACTATTATAAATCCTCCAAAAGAAATTGGTCGAACCAAGGATCGAACCGACTAGTCCCTATATTCAAGTCCTGCATGCTACCGAATGAATACCAGGGCTCGGCAAGCGACTTTGGTGAAAAAGTAAGAATATTTTAATCATTTCAGTCAAATTTGAATTGAAAAAAGCTGCACAAGGAATTACTCACAACGAAAGAATATTCTCCGTTGAGTCAGATTTTTGCTGGCGCATGATAGTTGCATCTAAGTAGGGAAAAATTCATATATATACATGTATCATGGTGAGATACTGGAACATACGGTACATGTCTGATAAGCCCGCTATCGGATGATAAAGATACGGATGTGCAAGATACTGGTCCGAAATACAAAACTACCTTACATCGGTCAATGTGGATTGGAGGAAGGGGGGGGGGGGTTAGTGGGAAAAAATGAGGTATGCTTTTGGAGGATTTAATTCATTTGCAAAAAGTATCGACCGAGGTCAGCCTGCGCGGAAAGCGCAGGCTGACCTCGGTCGATACTTTTTACAGCCGGTAAATTTTTCTGCATGTCAAAGTACCATTTTAGCTCATGATTCAGTAAGTTATTAGACTAAATACATTTTATGGATCCCTCATTATGTGATGACTTGCTTGGTATTATGCATCACACAGATTCACTAACACCCCCCCCACACACACACACACACCCACCCCCCCCCCACACACACACACACCCTTTTTGGCAATATAATGCAATACAATAAGTTTATTCACTCTGCTCCGGTTACAGAAAACAAGAGGTAATGGTACATGAAAAAAAAATAACGAGGCACAAAATGTATACTCAGCGTCGATGAAAAGTCACCAGGTACTAAAGTTGAATAAATTTTTACATTGGCACAAGAAAGGAATTTTTCAATTACGTCATTTACCAATTTTTGACATGAGAATGCCCCTATGCCTCTGTGCTTCACATTGAAACTGTAATAATGTGCTAGAAAAAATATAGTTATTTCAGGAATTATGCTCTTTCATCAATCCAGAATACATTTTGATTAACTACCTGGTGACTTTTTTATTGACGCTGAGTATATTTGAACAAACACACTTCGACTTCGTAATGTAGAGGAGAGAGAGGCAAAGCTCGACACATTTGTTTCGAATGGAATAAAACATGCAAATAAAGAGGAAGGGGGAGGGGGTGCCCCTAAAGTTGACATTTGTTCTCTCGTGGAAAATATTGTGCCAAAGGAGAATTTACTACCTGTAAAAATGCTCCAGTTATCACCCTGTTAGATCAATATCAGACTGCACAAAAAACGTAACCTTACAATGGCGGATGAAGTATTGATGATGATGATGATGATGATGATGATGATTTTCAAAATAATCTCCACTTGCACAGCACAGTTTATCTTGAAGTCAGCGTGAAAGTTTCTTGAAGGGTCTTTTTTCATTTAACTTTTCAATCAACACAAACGTTTTAATTAAGCGGTGCTTTGGAAAACAAGGGTGCATGTCTTAAATCCACTTTGTTCGAAAACCGACTGAATCGTGAAGCAAACCGGTCATTAGACATGCTGAAAATTTCCAAGTTGCAAAAAGTATCAACTCAGGTCAGCCGGCGCGAATTGCGCAGGCTGACCTGAGTTGATACTCTTTTGCAATGCACTGTACTCATTTTTCACAAAGCACTGGTCATACTTAATTGAATAAATATATCCTTTAAACACGTAAGGCGAACAAAGGGATAAAAACCAGTGTATTATGCTATCATTTCGAAATAACGTTCTGTGATAGCCGCATATCGGCAGGAAAATCCGCACAATAGATAAAAAAAAAACCCGTTCAATAATTTCCTGTGTCTAACTCTTCCTCAATGCTGTCTAGTATAAAAAATTGAAGTTATTGCATTATAGAGAAGTAGATAGCGTAGACTAAGATTATACAGCATACACGTGTAGTCTGATCTTGTTTTAATTTCTCCCAAAAAAGTGCCAATCGTTATGCATATTTGAACTGATTGATTGATTGAATGATTGATTGACTGGCCGGTCTGCTGGCTGGCTGCCTGGTTGTATGGCTGGCTGGCTGGCCGTCTGGCTGGCTGCTTTGCTGCCTAGCTTGCTGGCTGGCTGGCTGTCTGGCTTGCTACCTTGCTGGCTGGCTGACTGACTGATTGGTTGGCTGGCTCGCTACCTTGCTGGCTGGCTGACTGACTGGCTGGCTGGCTACCTTGCTGGCTGGCTGACTGACTGGCTGGCTGGCTGGCTGGCTGGCTACCTTGCTGGCTAGTTGGGTGCCTGGTTTCCTGCCTGGCTGCCTGCCTAGCTGACTGTTTTTCTGGCTAGCTGACTGGCTACCTGGCTGGCTAGGTGGCTGGCTGGCTGGCTGCTTGGCTAAATGGCTTCCTGGCTACCCGGCTGGATGGCTTCCTGGCTACCTAGCTGCCTGGCTCGCTGCATGGCTGGATGGCTACCTGGATAGGTGGCTTGCTGGCAACCTAGCTGGATGGACTTCCTGGCTACCAGGCTGGATGACTAACTGGCTGGCTGGCTGGCTTCATGGCTACCTGGCTGGCTGGCTTGATGGCTGCCTGGCTGGATGGCTTCCTGGCTACCTGGATGGATGGTACCTGGCGACCTGGCTTCCTGACTTGATGGTTACCTAGCCGCCTGGCTTCCTGGCTACATGGCTTGATGGTTACCTACATGTAGCTGCATGGCTTCCTGGCTACTTGGCTGTTTGGCTTCCTGGCTACCTGGATGGATGTTACCTGGCTACCTGGCTGGATGACTACGTGGCTTCCTGGATACCTGGCCGAATGGCTTCCTGGATACCTGGTTGAATGGCTTCCTGGATACTTGGCTGAATGGCTTCCTGGCTACCTTGCTAGCTTCCTGGCTGGTGTTTAAAGCCTGGCCGAATGGCTTCCTGGATACCTGGCTGTTTGGCTTCCTGGCTACCTGGATGGATGTTACCTGGCTACCTGGCTGGATGACTACGTGGCTTCCTGGCTACCTGGCCGAATGGCTTCCTGGATACCTGGCCGAATGGCTTCCTGGATACCTGGCCGAATGGCTTCCTGGATACCTGGCCGAATGGCTTCCTGGCTACCTTGCTAGCTTCCTGGCTGGTGTTTAAAGCCTTTTTCGACACTATTTCAAATATATCGTTGAAGCCAATGCACTTATCCATACATTCCTACAGTTTTTTTTTACCAGAACTCCGGACAATATTATTTCCAAGCCCCTGGCTGCTTTCCCATATGACCATCTTCAAGTCAATGGTTAGCGATGAGGGATGATTGAATCCTGTCACAATGACTATCACCAATCCGGAAAGAAATTGGCCGAGCCGGGGAACGAGCCCACGACCCAATATTCGCAAGTCTTGTACACCACTGAGTGAGTAACTGGTACTCTGCGCGTTTGTTGATATAAGGATAGACTATCATTCTTTAATAACCCTTTACCACACAATCCCGATTTTTGAAGCGTTTTGAAAACATTGTGAGAAAAGAAGAAAATGCTGGTATGGGAACATGATAAAGTTCGGTTCAGCCAATCAGAAGTTTCGTTACTTACAAATTTAGAAAACCTTGGAGAGTATGACTAAGAATGTTCTCAAGAGTGGTTGGTGAATACGGGTCCTGGTGCGATCAAGTTTGCTTACCCCATTCCTATGCGTTATAATTACGTCAATCCCGTTTTGTTCACGGTTGTCAAAAAACTGGACTGCCGTGGTTGCCAGGGACATGGTGTGGAGCTAGATGTATAGTTAATCGTCCGTGATGTGCCCTATACTTCATGTTAATTACTGTAACAATGGCGAGGCAAATCCGGCTCGAAAGTGCGGGTCGAAAAAGCAATAAATCTTCTGTAGATCAACTAGACCAACAGCTGTTTGGAATGTAAATTACATTGACAAGGCGAGGCACAGATGCAAATGATGAAGTAATACAACACTTTGAGTGCAGATTGTTCGCTGGTGCACGGTTGAGTTCCCGAATTATACCGCCCACTCCACGATGTCTGCTGTCCTTATCCTTCTAAATACAGTAACTAAAGTGAAACATTTAAGTCAATACCAAAAACCCAAATCTTCGTTGTCTGTGCATGTCAAATTTTTCGAAGATTCGACCTGTCTGCTATGACGCATCGCCGACCCTATATACAAGAGAAAAGTAGGGCTTTTACCAAAGCTATAACCCAGCCTTTAGGCCCAGTTTTATAGAATGGCCGGTGCATAGGTTACTTGCTAGTTAATCATAGCGTTTTATTGATTAAACGTTTATTTTAGTATGAAATTCAAAGTAAGGGTTGTCGCATAGAGAAGTCGTCCGGATCTGTACCCAGAATGCCCAAATTAGATAGATGTGTATTTGTAGAATGCCATCTAGCGGGAGATAATGTCCAAACTTTGCTATTTCAGAGGCATTTTCCGGAGAAAACAGATCTTTATTGGACAGTGTTGATGAAATAGATTTCGACCTTTCGCCGAAGAAAACAAATAACCTCTATTTATTTAATAATAAGTAGTACTTTCGTGACAAAGTGTTAGCTTTAACTATTTTCTAAACAGTGACGTATTTTCGAACACTGTAAAGGAACACAGACAAAAAAATGAAATGTTGAATACAGTTTATTTTATCAGCCTGTGGTTAATATGGGGAAATATTTGCCGAAAATGGGAAAGGTATGCGAAAATAACGAGTGCCGTAAGGCACGAGTTATTTTCGCGGACGTTTCCCTTTTGAGGCAAATATTTCCCCATATTAACCACAAGCTGATAAGATAAATTACATGTTTATATTATATTTCCTCTGATTATTTTGTCAACAAATGCCACTGTTAAAACTATTGATCTCAAGTAGAACAAAAAAATAGTTCCAGGTTTTCGGCAGGAGGAAAATATTCACTATGGCGGGGAACTAATTTCCCACAGCTTAAATTACGACATTTCTTTACCCATAACATTTCTAAAATGGACACATGAAATATAATATAACAGTATTTTCTCCTTTTTGCCCCACAATATTCTCTATCCTTTCAAAAACAAATCCCATCTTTTGAGACAGATTTACTGCATCTTTTGCAACGACTTTTAATTTGATTTATCTTAAAATTTCTGTCGACGTCTGGGAAAGCTTTAAGAAAAGCCGCGTTAACCCTTTAGCAGACGACAAAATTTTAGACCTGTCCAAACTGAAAGCATTCGCAGACGACGAAATAAAACATTGTCAAAATGATGGAACCTCTTTGATAGGACAGAAAACATTGTGGGAAAGGGGAACATTTGAGATGCATCTTTTGCAACAACTTTTAATTTGATTTAGCCTTAAAAATCTGCGGTCTTGTGAAGCATTAACAAAAGTTGCATTAACCCTTTACCAGACGACAAAATATTTAGACGTGTACAAATTGAAAGCATTTGCAGACGACAAATAAAGTATTGCCCAAATTGTTGAATTCAATTTTTGAAAGGGTTGAAAACATTGTGGGAAAAGGAGAAAATGCTGGTTACCAGCATTTTTTCCTTTTCCCACATTGTTTTCAAATGGCTTCTTTCTGGGGATCGTTCAAAGTTTGGATTACGTGGTGGTAGATTAAATAACAAGAGGTGTCAGACGAGCACTACATCTTGTTTATATTTCATTAGATGTCTGTCTGAGCGTCTATAGCACGCAAAGTTAGTATTTGTTTGTTATTTTGTTTCTGTGATTGAAAGGTCTTGATGCGGCCCGTCTTCTTCCGCCATATTTCGACCTCGAATCGTGAAATAGTTCGAAAAATCGAGGTTTCCCTGTACCATAAAGTTTATTTTTAGTTAGTGCGTTAAAACCTTATTAATGACAACCTTTACTAAATGTCCAGAAGACATCTAATAACAGGTAAAATATAAACCAGCATTTTGTCACTTTCTTACGATATTTTCTACTCTTTTCTACATAAATCTCATTATTAAAGCGACATTTAAAATTCGTCTGCTACTGCTTTCATTTAGACAAGTCAAAAATTCTGTCGTCTGGTAAAGCGTTGTCTCCGCATGTCATATTCTTCGAAGATTCGACCTGTCTTATATGACGCATCATTCTCTCCGATATTGGGGAGATTTTAGTAATACGCGCTATAAAGCAGCAATGGAGACAATGGCTTTTATCAATACGTTTGAGGAAAAATCAGGCCTGTTTTAGCACCAGATTTCTCTAAACTGCTGATCATAGCTGAGATAGCGTTTTATTGAGTAAACGTTTTCTTTAGTTTGAAATTCAAAGTAACGGTTGTCGCGTAGAAAAGTAGTCCGTTTCTGTACCCAGGATGCCTAAATTAGATAGATGAGTATTTGTAGAATGCCATCTAGCGGGAGATAATGACTGGTAAAGAGTAAATGCACATTTGTACAAATAACCGCCCCCATATACGTTTTTAATTTTTGATTTGTCGCCTCCGGGTATATACACAGACAACTGCCAAAACAAAAAGGGTACAATCTTTGCACAGAATTTGTGCGAACATTCAAACTCTCATATTTTCACATATTGACGACAAAGCTAAAATCTGAACACATCAACTCGAGTTTTCAATAATATTCGCTTAACATAAAAGAAAACAGTTTCTTTCGTCTGTTACTCGAGGTGTTTACGTTCCCGAAGACAGATACAGAATGGCTGCCACACACAATAAATTTTGTCAGTTTTTGCCCAGATATACACGTTATAAACGACTTCTACAAGCTCATGACATACGCTCGTAATAAGGTAATGAAAGATTTAATAATTTGTCATTGGTCATGTTATTTACAAAAACTTAATTGCATTTCGCTGCAATACAGTTTAACCGACGAAACAGAAAGTCAGTATAGCTCTCTACCTCTGCAACCGGAAAATTCACTGAGGAAATTATACGGTGCGATGCACATTGAATGTGCAAATATTAAAAGAAGCACCACAACCGTCTCATTAGTGAGACTACTCGTATAATGCAAGTTTGCCTCTATATTCGTAACAAAATTAGCTTTTGCAGGTCATTGTATGCCCATGTCATATTCTTCGAATATTCGATCTGCCTTATATGATGTATCAATCCCCCCATTATTGGGGGTTGGGGTGGGGATTGTAGTAATACGAGGTATAAAGTAGCAATGGAGAAAATGGCTTTTATCAATACTTTTGAGGAAAAAATCAGGCCTACTTTAGCTCCAGATTTCTCTTAACTGATGATCATAGCTGAATGAATCGCACCAGGTAGCTTTTTATTGAGTAAACGTTTACTTGAGTTTGAAATTCAAAGTGACGGTTGTCGCGTAGAGAAGTAGTCCGGTTCTGTACCCAGAATGCCCAAATTAGATAGATATGTATTTATAGAATGCTATCTAGTGGAAGGTAATGTTTACAGGCAAAATGAGCTGTCATACAAACCATACAAACCATCTCTTGGTTTGAATGCTTATTGAAGTTGACAAAACTATTGTTATATAACTGTTAAAAGATTTTTGTCTATTTCAGTCGAAACTTAGAACTCGCCAAAATATCTATCTATCTATCTATCTATCTATCTATCTATCTGTCTGTCCATCTATCTATCTATCTATCTATCTATCTATCTGTCTGTCCATCTATCTATCTATCTATCTATCTATCTATCTATCTATCTATCTATTGATCTAACTATCTATCTGTTTGTTTGTCTGTCTGCCTAGCTGTCTTTTCTTAACCGCTTTACCCTCTATCAAACAATCCCGAATATTAACACCCTTCATGAGGACAGCTTTTGGAAACATTGTGCGAAAAGGAGAAAATGCTGGTTACCAGCATTTTCTCCTTTTCTCACAATGTTTTCAAACCGTCTGATGAAAGATTTTAGTATTGCCTTAAAAGGGATAAAAGCAATACTTTGTGTTTTTTTTAACATCGAAATGTTTACTTACCAAAAATAAAACTCTTTCCCTTGTACGTACTTTTATGATAAACTTTTACTGCACAAAAAGCAATGTCAGCAGACGAACTACATTTTGTATTTATCTGAACATCTGACAGCAAAGTTGGTTTATATTTCCCATTTATTTCATTCATTGACAGGGGTCGTGTCTGCCCGTCGTCCGAACACCTCGTTGACAAAAATACATTCATTTTCATTATTTATGAATTTCTTGACCATCCTTCATTATTCATTGTATATTTTACATGGTTTGTGAACGTAGAAATAATGAAGTTGATGTGTCTTTTCAAACCTTGAAACCATTTTGGATTCTAGTTCTCAAGAATTTCTATATATCGCAAATGATGATTGGCTGAGCGAAAAGATTTGCCCACTCAGATATTGCGTCATTGTCTGTAAGAACAATTTAGCCTTGGGGGAGCCTAACATAACTTGCAGCATTTCTCTCTCTCTCTCTCTCTCTCTCTGGCTGATAAAGAAATGGCTGATTAAAATTATTACAGAACAGATAGATAATTATGAAGAAATGTGATCCGTCCATCTGTTTGTTTGCTTCCCCGTTGTCCATTCGTTCATTCTTCAGCTCATTCCAGCACAGTCCCACCGTCCGTTCCCCCCCTTTTCAGTCTTAGTCTTTTTGTTGACGTGTTTGTAAGCATGACATGTAAGTACGACAAAAATGCTCTGAGTCCCCCTCTCTGTCTGTCTGTCTGCCTCTTTGTGTGTCTGTCTGTCTGTCTCACTATTTCTCTCACTCACTGTCTATCTGTCTGTCTTTCTGGCTCTCTTCATGTCTGTCTTTGTCACTCACTCTCAATTCTTTCAGACTGTTTCTTTCAGCCTCACAATATTCACTGTCCTTTCATTACATGTAATATTTCTCAATAAATACGAGGTAAATTATGCGAGGTGCTTCCAGGTAATAAACTTTATTAATTAAAACGCATTCAGCGTAACAGCCACACTGGCATCTATTGAAATACCGGAGGTTACGAGTGCAATATTCCTTCATTTATTACTGACGCGACCGTCAAAAAACACTTTTAACCTTTTGTCCCAAAATTCCGGGTCCTAAAAATCCTTGGTGCAGAGAGCTTTGAAAACATTTTGGGAAAAGAAGAAAATGCTGGTAACCAGCATTTTCTTCTTTTCCTAAATATGTTTTCATTTGTCACCATTTTCACCAGATATTATATCTAATCTGTAAATATCTTGGATTTAGAAAAAAAAATCAGACGTTTTGTCGTTTGGTAGAGTAAATTTTTAACCAGACGAAAAGAAAAAGAACTGAAAGTATTTACAGATCAAAAATTTTATTTTAGCTCAAAGAATTAGACTTGTGTGTGAAAGGGTGGAAAACGCAATGGAAAAAGAATGCTTTTATAAGCTTTCGGTGTATGAGTGATTATAGATCGGGATTGTGCGAGACAAGTAAATTCTAAACAAGTCTATTAACGGTATTAGACTCCTAACACTTCTAGTGCAACATGGAATAAAATTTCTCGATAGTTGATAAATATGGATTTATACAGATATCATACTTTTGCACATTTCTATAGTAGAAATTCCTTTGATGTCAGTCTTAAAATCATTTGTTGATACTTTTGTTAGTTTCCTGATAAGGGAGGTAATTATTATTATCATGTTTGTAATGAGAATAATTATAGGATTTAGATTTGTAAATGATAATTTTAAGAAGAGTAAAAAGGAAAAAGTGGTTCGGTTAGAGTAATACAATAATTTTCACATTTAATCATAGTCAGTGTACACATAGGATATTGTTATAGTGGAAATAGCTATTTTCCATTAGGGGTCTACTACCTTAACCCTTTACTCCATAGATACTCATTTCTACTCATTGCTTGTATGAGCCTTTGGAAAACAATTGTGGCAAAAGGTGAAATTGCTCGTGGCGAGCAATTTCACCTTTTGCCACAATGTTTTCTA
Source organism: Tridacna crocea (assembly GCA_943736015.1). Taxonomy (NCBI): domain Eukaryota; kingdom Metazoa; phylum Mollusca; class Bivalvia; order Cardiida; family Cardiidae; genus Tridacna; species Tridacna crocea. Next base: position 10,533,251 of record OX031070.1, read on the forward strand.
TGCTATCAAAAAGTGCCATATACACATAAACAACAGCTTCATCCTTGTTGTTACTTAGGGTCAGTTAGAGATACCCTAGAAATGCCTTATGGGGTAAGGGGTTAACACTTACGTCATCAACTCAATGAATTCGATCTTTATCATGAATGTTGTTTCAATATTATGTTCGTCATATCACGGCAACAGCTCAGTTGTCTATGTACTTTCAGGTTTTCACCAGTACCAGGTTGAGGCTCTAGAGCATTTTGCCTGGGAGGGCGTTTCCATGAAAGATCCAATGCATCCTGCAAGACTCGAACCTAGCACCTCCTGTAAGGCTACCAAGTCCTACAATTTACTACTAAGCCATTATTGACACAGCCATTTCAAGGCTCAACCCATTACCACACAATCTGTATTTTTGACAAGGTTGAGAAAGAAACCCTTAAGAAAGCATTGTTGGAAAAGGAGAAAATGCTGATAACCAGCATTTTCTCCTTTTCCCCCACAATATTTACTACACTTTCCAAAACTAATTTCACCAGTTCAGTTACATTTATATATAGGCTGTCTGCAAATGCTTTCAACTTGGATAAAGCTAAAAATTTGTCGCAGTTTAGTAAAAGGTTAAATGAATATTTCTGATTCAAATGTGGAGATAATATTGCTTCTAATTTAGCACGTTCTTTCTGTACAGTCTGAACTCTCTCCACACCGTCTCCAACAACCATTGACCTCATTTCTGACAGAAAAGGAGTTAAATCTTAACCTCTCAATTCCTAGTTCTAAAGATGCAAGGAGAGATGCCTTTTGAAAACATTGTGGGAAAAGGAGAAAATGCTGGTACAGCAGTTCTCAAATATTTTCAAATTAACCCTTTACCATACAATCACGACTTTTAAAACCTCTGTGAAAGAGGCCTTTTGAAAAAATTGTTAGAAAAGGAGAAAATGCTGGTAATCAGCATTTTCTCCTTTTCCCACAATGTTTTCTTCCCTTCCTGAAACAAATTTCAATTCTTTAATCACATTTATTTTGTCGTCTGCTACTGCTTTCAATTTTGACCAATCTATAATATTGTCGTAAACATGAGAGTTAAACGCGAAACATCAAAACAGTTTCGTTCATCGTTTACTCGAGACACAAACATAAAACTTTTGATACAAACACAAGAAATTTTATTATTTTTTCCCAAATATCTACATAGTATGAACGACCTCTAAAAGCGCTTTAGGTAAAGAAAAAAACGTTTAATTATTTGTCTTTGTTCATGCGTGTCTCAAAATATTAATTGCATTTCGCTGCAATACAGATTAACCTATTACCTCACTATACCTACTTTTCATGACCCTGAGAAAGAAGTCTTCGGAAAACATTGTGGGAAAAGGAGAAAATGCTGGTAACCAGCATTTTCTCCTTTTCCCATAATGTTTTCAACCCCTCAAAAAATCGAAATTCAATTTTTGGTTTTCATTTTATTTTGTCGTCTGCAAATGCTTACAATTTGGACTGGTCCAAAATTTTTATCGTTTGGTAAAGAGTTAACCCATTACCAAATGACAAATTTTTAGGTTTGCTCGAATCGAAAGCAATTGCAGGTGACAAGAGAAAAGTGACTGAAAATTCGAAATTTGTTTTGGAAAGGGTAGAAAACATTGTAGGAAAAGGAGAAAATGCTGGTTACCAGCATTTTCTCCTTTTTCCACAATGTTTTTTAAAGGCTTCTTTCTCAGGGTCATTATCAAAAGTAGGGATTTTGTGGTTAAGGGTTAACTGATAAAACAGAAAGTCGGTACAGCGCTGTACGTAGCTTTGCTACCGGGAGAAAAAAAAAATACGAACGACTTGAAACAGTGAAACTGTCCTAATATGGAAAGGGGCATCATAAACGTATCATTATTAACTCTTTACCTGATATGCTAATTTGAGACTCTTCCGTTTCAGCAGCAAATACAGATATGATGTGCAAAACATGGACAAATGAGGAAACAAATATCTGATTGAATTGAATGGAAAACATTGTGAGAAAAGGTGAAATTGCTCGTTACGAGCAATTTCTCCTTTTCCCACAATGTTTTCAAAAGCTGTCTGTTGTTGATACGTCAAAATGAGTATCTATGGAGTAAAGGGTAAAGACTTAACATAATTATAGATATATAAAATCCATTTTGCCTTACAGATGATTAAATCATTAGGTAAACTGGTCCCTTCACATGCAAAATACTAGCAAAAGCAAATTGTTTCATCTAGGATATAATACACTTTGCCAGTGTAACAAATACAGAACTGATGATGATGATGATGATACTGAAAATAAAGATATCATATGCATGGATGGTTGGATGGATGGATAGACGGATAGATGGATGGGTGGACGGACGGATGGATTGATGGATAAGTAGGTGGATGAATGGATGGATGGATGAATGGATGGTTGGATGGATGGACGGACGGACGGACGGACGGACGGACGGACGGACGGACGGATGGATGGATGGATGGATGGATGGGTGGACGGACGGATGGATGGATGGATGGATGGATGGGCGGATGAATCGATGGATAAGTAAATGGATGGGTGGATGGATGGATGGACGGACAGATGGGTTGGTGGATAAATATATGGATAGATGGATGAATGAATGGGTGGATGGCTGGTTGGCTGGCTGGCTGGCTGGATAGATGGATGGATGGATAAATTCCGATAAACACAAAGAAACACGCACAAAGTATATCTAAATACATGTATATCATGTTCATTTCACCGCCGTAAACACTGTTAACGAAAAATTCGAATTCGCCCTGCTCTAGTAAAAAGGGGGCTTAATGAATATAACCCATGATGCCAAACAAGTCACCACAGTATTATAAATCAATAAAATCTGTTTTTGTATAACAACATACTAAATCATGAGGTAGACTGGTCCTTTGACATGAATAAAATGATCTAATGGAAATAAAAAAACGAGTTTCGGCTCAGGTCAGCCTGCACGGACTGCACAGGCTGACCTGAGTCGAAACTCGTTTTTTCTCTTTTTTTTTTCAAATGCGTTAAGCTCACTGGCAACAGAGCATAGTTGAAATACCTATTAACCCATTACCAAACGACAATATTTTAGACTGGTCCAAATTGAAAGCATTTGCAGACAGACAGAATAAAAGTGACTGAAAATTTAAAATTTGTTTTGTGAAGGGTAGAAAATACTGTGGGAAAAGGAGAAAATGCTGGTTACCAGCATTTTCTCCTTTTCCCACAATGTTTTCTAAAGGCTTCTTTCTCAGGAGTGTCAAAAGTAGGGATTGTGTGGTAATGGGTTAACTCTTTACCAAAAATCAAAATTTTAGACGGGTCCAAATTGAAAGCACTTATTCTTGCAGACGACAAAATAAATGTTACTCACAAATATTAAAATTTGTTTCCAGCAGGGTAGAAAACATTGTGGAAATTGGAGAAAATGCTGGTTACCAGCATTTTCTCCTTTTCCCACAATGTTTTTTAAAAGGCCTCTATCCCACAGTCCTAAAAAGCATGGATTGTTTGGTAAAGGGTCAATCTTATATTGATACAGATTACACAAATAGTGGAAAAAGTAGCTGCAGAAAAATGTTGTTTAATTTCTTACCTTGTACAAACATTGCAAAATAATGATAAAAATCATTGTATTTTCCCTTTTATATCTTAATATCAAAAACCATTCCAGCATTCAGAACGCCAATATCGAAAATGTCCAATAACTATACCGATATCTCATCACATTGATCTCACAAAATAGAGTTAAAGCACCAGAAAAGCGTTAATTTTCTTACCTTTGTCACACACCACATATAATTCTAAACTAATATCCCTTTTATACTTTAATATCGAAAAACTATTTCAGTTTTTCAGAACACCACTATTGAAAATGTCCAATAAATATAGACGGTATGGAACTCTCATAACAGATACAGTGAGAACTATCTTCCAATTGCCTCGACTTTCTAATTCTGTACCGGGCACATCTTTCATCGTATTTATGCATGTAAAATCCATCACGCGCTCTTGTCGTACACTACTTTGTGAAAAAATTCTGGTAAAAGAAGCAATTGCTTGTAACAAACAATAGCTCCTTTTGCCAGAATGTTTTCCATAATTTTATAGTCAGGGTAAATCTATATTCCTTTCACCTGTAGTCTTTCTTTTTTTTCATTTCCTTCACTTTAATTTTCCCCCATTACCACACAATCCCTACTTTTGATGATCCTGAGAAAGAAGCCCTTAGAAAAAATTTCGGGAAAAGGAGAAAATGCTGGTAACCAGCATTTTTTCTGTTTTTGCCACAACATTTTCTATCCTTTACAAAACAAATATCAAATTTGCAGTCACTTTTATTCTGTCGTCTGCAAATGCTTTCGATTTGGACAAGCCTGAAATATTGTCTTTTGGTGATGAATTAACCCATTACCACACAATCCCGACTTTTGAGTATCCTGAGAAAAAATCTTTAGGAAATATTGTGGGAAAAGGAGAAAATGCTGATGACCAGTATTTCTCCTTTTCCCATAATATTTTCTACCCTTTCCAAACCAATTTTAATTTCTTCAGTCACATAAATTTTGTTGTCTATAAATGCTTTCAGTTTTGGCCAGCCTACAATTTTGCCGTATTGTAAAGAGCTAAACCGCTTCTCCTTTTCCCACAATGTTTTCAAAAGGCTTCTATCTCAGGGTCTAAAAAACAGGGATTGTTTGGGAAAGAGTTAAACCGCTATCGGAACGTATAGATCTGGCCTGCATTGTGCAGGGTTTTATTGAGTAACGAAACATTTGTGGTAGGCTGTAAAACTGACTGTCTCAACGTTTTCATTCTTTTTACAAAAGCATATAGGATAGAAAGCTACTATCAGCTTTTATCTTTTTATACCTCAGCAAATAAGCTGTTACGTAGCAAGGTTTTATTTTCAGGTTCGGGAATACCTATTTGGAGTTGAAAATGATAATTGTAAAGAAGAAGAAGAAGAAGAAGAAGAGGAGGAAGAGGAAAAAGAATAAGAAAGAGTAGAAGAACAAGTAGAAGAAGAAGCAGAAGAAGAACCAGAAGAACAAGAAGGACAAGGAGTGGGAGACGACGACGAAGAAGACGACCTTGATAAGAAGAAGAAGAAGAAGAAGAAGAAGAAGAAGAAGAAGAAGAAGAAGGAGGAGGAGGAGGAGGAGGAGGAGGAACAAGAACAAGAACAAGAACAAGAAAGACAAGCAGAAGGATGCGACGACGAAGAACACGACCTTCAGCAAGAAGACTTCTGGTTTCCAGCATTTTCTCCTTTTTCCACTTTTTTTCAACCCTTTTAAAGACAACATGTGAAGACAACAAAGACTCGGTTTGAACCACGTTTAATTTGTTGTATGCGGATCTTAAGTGTTTGGACAAGTCTAAAAGTTTGTCCTGTAGAAAAGGTTTAGTGCTTTAATATGCAATAGAATTGCAAACTTATCAAAGTGGAATCCATATGCAGTCGACAAATAACTGGATTTTGCATTTGGTAGTATAAACAAATTGTGGGGAAAGGAGAAAATGCTGGTAACCAGCATTTTCTCCGTTTCCCACAATGTTTTCAAAACCTTCTTCTCACAGATTCTGTATAGGAAAAGGCTAGACGATAATTCGACCATAACTTTTCTCTTAAAAGCATGATACGAGCCTCTGTGTTCTACGGAATGCAGGAAGGGCCATCGCATATTAATTCGTTGTTTCTAAACGCCTGATAATACATTGGTGATAATGCGATAGTGCGATGATGGTAACGCGATGGTACGTTGATAATGCGGTAGTGCGATGACGATAATGCGATAGTGCGATGATGGTAACGCGATGGTACGTTGATAATGCGGTAGTACGATGACGATAATGCGATAGTGCGATGATAGAATACCGGAAGGGCCATCGCCTATAAAAACGTTGTTTCTAAACGCACTACCTGATAATACAATGGTGATAACACGATAGTACGATGATGGTAACGCGATGGTTCGATGATAACGCGATAGTATGATGCTAAAAACGCGATAGCACGATGATTATTCGCGTTAGTACAGTTATGATAATGCGATAGTTATATGATGATAACGCAATTGTACGATGGTGAAAAGGCGGAAGTACGAAGACGATAATGCGATAGAACGATGACGATAACGCGATAGTACGATGGTGAAAACACGGAAGTAAAAAGACGATAATGCGATAGAACGATGACGATAACACGATTATGATAATGCGATAGTGCGATGTTGATAACGCTATGGTACGATGACTATGAAATACCGTTAGGGCCATCACCCACGAATTTGTTGATTTTAAACGAGATGCTCGATAATACAATGGTGATAACGCGATAGGACGATAGTGAGTACGCGATAATAGATGATGAAAACGAAACGAGATAGTACGATGATGATAACGCGGCTGTGCGATGGTGATAACTCGATAAGATGATGGTGAATATGCGATAGTACGATGACAGTAACGCGATAGTATATCGCATTTTATTTCATGCTTTCCGGTAGCATATCGGGAAATAGCAGTGAAAATATTTTTCGATCTTACACTGGTACGACCAGTGAAAATACCAATGTTCACGTTCTTGTCGCCTAGGTAAATTGCGCGTGCCTAACAATCAGATGGGAAATATGACGTCATATACCTTACATTTCTCGCGCTTGACGTAACGTTGCTATGCGGGAGGGGTACGCCACGGGGAACAAGGGAAAAGAACTGTACTGAATTTTGATAAAGCTCCTCCGAGAAAGGATGAAAAGCATGAAATAAATAGAATATTTGTTTTTTTCGGTGAAAGATCGAAATTTATTTCATCTCGTGAACACCATAATATTTTCACTCGTGGCGCTTTCACCGAAGAAAACAAATATCCTCTATATCATCATCGATCTATCGCGTTATCACCTTCGTACTATCGCGTAATTATTATTCTAAAAATCAACAAATTCATAGGCGATGGCGCTAACAGTGTTTTGTAGTATTGTACGAGTATGTCGTGTGATTTTCTAAGCGTTTTATTCCTGGTTCGAGGAATCACCCTGCCGAGGAATCAGGTCTATTTTAAACTCAACAAATTCGTGTGGGATGGCCTTAACTATCTTCTGTCGTCTTCTAATCTACGGGCTCGGTAATTTTAATGAACATATTTGGTGAAACAAAAAAAAAATAATTATGTGCAACCATAAATTAGCTTACCTTCACGCGAGCCCCACATCATAAAATTATTCTCAAGTAATCCAGCGTATAACGATCCTATATAGACCGATAAAGCCAGTATTTCAGATCACAGAGAGAGACTGACGTTATAATATTCATATCAACAGCAAAAAATGAGCGGCATAAATTCGATATTTGTGCTCTGACAAAAAGGATCTTCATGCATTCCAGGGAAGCATTTTAACACGGTAGTCCTCCCATTCTTATTCAATCGTTTAATCCTTAATATCTAACAAAGGACTGAAGTATGAGGTAGAATGGTAATAGTACATGCAGGAAATTGACCGATTGCAAAAATATCGTTCCAGGTCAGCCTGCGCTGAACGCGCAGGCTGACCTGGAACGATACATTTTGCAAATGCATTGAACCCTCTTTTCACAGACCGTGGTTTATTTGCAAACGGTTGTAAAATCTTCCGGTCTTACGCCCTCTCGCATGCGCCTGTATTGAAAGACTGTATCAGTTTTTTTTTTTATCTTTTATTATCTTAGCATGGAAATCTTTTTGAACAGTGGGTGATTTTTTTTATCGTTTTATTCCTGCTAAGACTAATATGAATAAAATAGAATATTTTATTGACTTAAACTATACAAGTTTTTCGTCATGAACAAGAAATATAAAAATAAATCTAATACAGTATAGGTTATATAGTAGAGCCAGTTGTGGGGATAAAAGAGAAAGAGATTGACGATGAGGTTGAAAAGAATACAATAATGATGATGATGATGATGACCCCGACGACGACGAAGAAGAAGAACTATAATAAGAAGAAGGAGGAGGGGGAGGAGGCTACTGTCGTCGAGGAAAAAAGAAGAAGCCGATGACAGTAGGACTATCTCCGAGAAAGAAGGGGGTAAAAAGGAAAAAGAAGGCAAGAAAGACAAAAAGAGAGACAGACACGAAGATGAAATAGATTTCCAAATTTATGGATGTGACCACACGATGACCTGTTTGCTTCTTGAGATAATTTCAGTTGATTAGTTACACCGTTAGCATGCTGAAGGCGATTTAAGGTATTTTGGCGGGACAGTATAGATAATGATCAAACTAAACAGAATATAAAATCTGAATTTGAGGCTGTATAATTCAATAGTTTAAAATCAGTGATGCAATGCAGGTCCGTCGATTTCAATGGTGTGGATTTTTTAGGGGACACATTGTATATTGGAGCGAAGGACCAAAAGCGCCTTGAAATTGTTGAAATTGTTTGAGTCATTTACTGCAGGTTGTTTTGATATTCACCGGTCATGTGACCAGGAGTGTCTTTGGACACGGTAATATGGACGTTCAGTCTGGAACTGACGATGAAAAAAATCAAATTTATGAGCTGCCATGATTAAAATACAAGTATGATTTAAACCGGTGTATAACATAGCTAAATTCCCGATCGATCAATCCCGTGTTGTTATGACCCCAAGTATACTAAAAAATTGGAAAAAAGGAGAAAATGCTGATAAACAGCCTTTAAACTTTGAAAAAGCAAAATTTGGGTTTTTGCTATTGGTTTCAAAGTTTTATAAAACTTATTTAGCATAATAAGGTTTATATCCGGCTTAAAAAGCAAATCAAATAAACACAAAAAACATGTGCATAGCTTCCTATAGGCGGGTTAGCAGATGAATCGCCATGATTCAAGCAAAGGCACGTCTCCGAACTGTTCGAGCACCATTATCCCCCGCTAGATGGCATTCTACAAATACACATCTATCGAATTTGAGCATTCTGGGTACAGAACCGGACTACTTTTTTTTCAAAACGACAACCGTTACTTTGAATTTCAAAATGAAATAAAACGTGTACTCATTGAAACGCTATTTAACTCATTACCAAACGACAAAATTTTAGACTGGTCCAAATTGAAAGCATTTGCAGACAACAAAATAAAAGTGACTGAAAATTCGAAATTTGTTCTGTAAAGGGTAGAAAACATTGTGGGCAAAGGAGAAAATGCTGGTTACCAGCATTTTCTCCTTTTCCCATAATGTTTTCTAAAGGCTTCTTTCTTAGGGGCGTCAAAAGTAGGGACTGTGTGGTAGTGGGTTAATGCGATTCATTCAGCTATGATCGGCTAGCATGTAACCTATGCGTCGCTCATTTATTAAAACAGTCCCCACATGCTTGGGTAATAGGTCAATAGTTTCGGTATAAGACCCTACTTTTCCCAGGTATTTGGGGGGGGGGGGGGAGGGGAAGGGGAGGGGGGTTGGTGATGCGTTATAGTAGACAGGTCGAATCTTCGAAGAATATATGACATGCACAGACAACGGTTCGACCACAACCTTAAATCAACGTTACCCTGCATATCATCTAGGATGCTTTTTACCCCATTGTTTATCAAATTTTTCCGGTGAGTGGGGCATGCATGCACATCCCTCTAGCATATCGTATGCTTGTATAGTGGTAAGTATTTTTCACTTGTTTTCAGTTTTATCTTGGCAGTCAGTGCGTCTGTCCATGTTTTCTTTGGGTCTCTTCTACCAGTATTCTTCCAAGCCACTGGCTCTCCGAAGAGAATATTGTCGATATGTTGTTCAATGGTGAATGATGAATGAATTCCCTCACATTGACTATCATCAATCCTTGGAAAGAAAGCAGCTTAGCTTGGGAATCAAACCAGCTACCGACCGGTTTCGAGTGCTGTACATAAACTACATTACACACGGAGGTACACTGGCCTTTCTAGCAAATCCATGAATCTGCTAAGTTCCATATAAAGAGGGAGTGATTTTGAATTAGAAATTGAAAATTTTCATTATTTTCAACTAAACTCTATGTTGTGGGTACTCATTAGAATCGTCTCGTCGAGACGATTCTAATGAGTACCCACAACATAGGGTTTGGAAGAGGAATAATGGATTTATAATACCATCACTCCCTCTTATCTGAAGCTTTGTACCTGACTTATATATTAACACTATAATGTAATTTGGGTGGGGTTTCAAGCTAGTTTTTGCTACCCTTTATGCTGTTTATTCATATGAAAATGATTTCATTTTCATATATGAAATACGAAAATGAGATAGCTCATGCAATTGAAATGAAAATTGCGTCTATGGCGAATCTTCAATATATGATCAATATATGTGCAAAGTTTCAATACAATTGAAGGAAAACTGTTGGAGGAGTTTGCGACACAAAATTACTAGTGTTTTGTACACAGACAGACACAGAGACGGACACACGGACAGACAGGCTGATTCCAGTACACCCCGAAAACATACTTTTTGCGGGGATATAATAATATCCTCCACGTAAACATAATGTATCTTTTGATTGTATATGTACTTGTCCAAAGGCCGGTGGACTATATATGCAATAATTTTTTTTTTTTAATTTGAATTTAAATGATACTACATGTGCTGCTTCGGACATACAACGTGCATCGAATTTTGTAAGAGTGAAAATGGAAAGGGTGTTAATTGCATGTTAATTTTTTTTTTTCCGGATTTAACGACCCGTGAAAAACGCATAGCTGTATTTCATGTTGTTTGTAAACACTGAACGGAATGCAATGATACGTCGTAATGCGTCTTACATATCCGAGTCATGCTCTGTGACAAGGGGACTTATTGCATCTGCGAAAAGTTTCGAACCAGGCCAGCCTGCGCGAAATGTGCAATGCGCAGGCTGACCTGGGCCGAAACTTTTCTCTATTGAGAAATTTTCTGTATGTCAAAGGACCAATCTACCAATCAAAGGTTTAACCCATTACCACTCAATCCCTACTTTTGACGCCCCTGAGAAAGAAGCCTTTAGAAAACATTGTGGGAAAAGGAGAAAATGCTGGTAACCAGCGTTTTCTCCTTTTCCCACAATGTTTTCTACCCTTCACAAAAAAAATCAAATTTTCAGTTTTATTTTGTCGTCTGCAAATGCTTTCAATTTAGATCAGTCTAAAATATTGTCGTTTGGTAATGGGTTAATTAGATATCTATGCGAACAGTCAAATTTTCAACGGTGCATAAAATATATATTAGCCCAAGACTTCTAACAGTGGCTAGATTGCAGGATGTGTAGGTTCGATTCCCACAGCCGGTGTAATGCAGAAAAATGACCCTCCCCCACAAAATGATCCATGGGTCATTTCACTACGTACAGGAATGATTCTGGTCATTATTCTACGTAGAGAAATGACCCTAGAGGATTATTTGTCTACGTAGAATAATGAACCGGGTTATTCCTCTACGTGGTGAAATGACCCATGGACCATTTTGTAAGGGAAGGTCATTTCTCTGCATTACACTCATTATCTCCCGCTAGATGGCATTCTATAAATACTCATCTATCTGATATGGGCATCCTGGGTACAGAACCGAACCACTTTCCTACGCGACAACCGTTACTTTGATTTTAAAACAAAAAAAAAAAAGGTTTACCTAATAAAACGCTACCTCGTGCAATTCACTCAACTATGATCACCAGTTTAGAGAAATCTGTTGCTAAAGCAGGTCTTATTTCTCCTCAAACGTATTGATACGTAAAAGCTATTTTCAATATTGCTTCTTTATAGCGTAATATTACAGTCAGCCCGCTTTCGGGGCTAGTAGTGATGCGTCATATAAGACAGTCGAATCTTCGAAGAATATGACATGCGCAGACAACGGCATTACACTGGCATATAAAAGCTCTAGAGTACACTAAATTTTAGGTCCTGTGTTACAGTACCATACACCGAAACATTGAAAGAGAAACCGTAACTCAAGATGGGTTTCTTCCTGTTTTTTGTTGTGACCCACATATAATAAAATGGCAAACCGCCATCTGCAAATGCATGGACAACCGGTGGCAACAATAAGCAAACTGAATACCAGCGTATTCAAATCAAAGTGTCGAGAGTAACCGATAATGTAGCTAAGCTGAAATGATTAATAACAAATATTGAAGATTCCTGACGAATGTCAAACTGCTCCAACGAAATTGTTTCGAAAAGGACATGAGTTCAACGATGGCTGGCTGCATTGCAAGTATTCTTTTACTCAATATGTTGTTAATAGAAGGGCCCCTTTTGTATAGTTACCAGTCGCATCTGGCCAGGAAATTTGACTATAACTAATATTACATGTATACTACAAAGAAATTTCTGGTGATCTGATTTGGTAATATGCCCCGAACATATATAAAGTGCAACACGCGAAAAGGTGCATTCGGACATTTGCGTAAAGTGTCGTGCCGGATTAGCCTGCGCAGTCCGCGCAGGCTAATCCGGGACGGCACTTTACGACTACATTAGATTTTGTGCTACAGTAGACTTGCGTAAAACAGTAAATTACATAAAATCGGAAATTGTCGTTTAGGATTAGCCTGTGTGGACTGCACACGCTGATCAGAGACGACACTTTACGCAAACGTCCGAATGACCCTTTTCGCGTGTTGCACTCCAATATTATATCATATACACTAGCAAAACCAACGCAAAAGCACTTTCCCTTTCGGGAGCCCCGTATACTTGACTACACTGTCAATACAATATCCAAAGTGGTGGCGTTCATCAAGATCAACATCAACATTATGCGCCAAGCTGCACGTTTTCGCACGTATTACCAAGGTTTTAGTGACGTCAATTCCCAGTGACGTCAGTTTTCATCAAATTGGGGCACTCAGAAGGGAAATTGTACAACAAATTCGTTGTAATGTTAGGTGGGAGGGGAGGTTCGGCTCGAGGCGACATGATTCACCACAGCCGTAAACAAGTTTCCAAGTCCCCTGCTACCTGACTGTACAACTAATGTAGTTTGTTGCTGTTACATAACTAAATCGGTATCAATATTAAGGAAACGTTTTCAATATCAAAGGTACCAATGGCTTCTCAGAAGGCCGTAGATCAAGATCAGACGATAAAAAAACAACATTCTGATCTGAGATATAACCTACTTGGTGTTGAACAATAAACAGTCACAAGCCATACTTTCTGTTTTGGTGAGGTAATAAAATTCTGACTAGCTCCCTTTAACTCTTTACCAAACGACAAAATTTTAGACTGGTTCAAACTGAAAGCAATTGCAGATGACAAAATAAACATAACTCAAAAATTGAAATTTGTTTCCAGCAGGATAGAAAACATAGTGAGAAAAGGAGAAAATGCTGGTCACCAGCATTTTCTCCTTTTCTCACAATGTTTTCAAAAGGCTTCAATCTCAGGGTCGTAAAAACCAGGGATTGTTTGGTAAAGGGTTAAAACCAAACATCAGGGGAAAAAAAGCAAAAAAACAAGGGATTTTTGTATTGTATAACATCTAGACAGACCGTGTTCTAGCACACGGTGATCCAATGCATCTCCCTGATGCCAAAACATAATAATGGGTCTACAAAATCAATTCTGTCCAAACAGCGACCAAATCCTGAGGTAGAAATTCCTGTTGCATATAGAAATTTGACCGATAGCAAAAAGCATCGAACAAGGTCAGCCTGCACGGACTGCGCAGGCTGACCTTGTTCGATGCTTTTTGCAGATTCGTTAAGCCCTGTTTTCAGAGAGCATTACCCAGATAAAATATCTCGCCCATCTGTCATTACATCACACACATGTAACAGCTGTTGTTTGATGGTATTGTTTTACAACTGTTTATTTTTTGTGGGCTCTTGTTAGGTCAGTAAAATGTAGAGTAAAGTGAGCCAATAGGCAGGGAAAGTAATAACAAAACAGGACTCGTTACAAGTCGGCCGTCTCCGCACCTACATCTAACGTTGTCTGCGTCTGCGCCTGTCATATTCTTAGAAGATTCGACTTGTCTGATATGAGGCATCGCCCTCTCCAAATTTGCGAGGATTGTAGTAATTAATACGCGCTATAAGATAGCAATGGAGAAAATGGCTTTTATCAGTACTGTTGAGGAAAAACTAAGTCTGATTTTTTACGATCCAGTGCAAAAAGCCTCCCGAGAACATTGTGGGAAAAGGAGAAAATTTTGGTAACCAGCTTTTTCTCCTTTTCCCACCATGCTTTCTACTCTCTTCTAAAGTCAAGCTTTAAATTTTGAATCAAGTATATTTTTCGTATGCAAATGCTTTCAATTTGGACAAGTCTAAAATTTTGTCGTTTAGTAAAGAGTTAATGATCGATAGGTCCACAAGCCCAGCTAAAATACTAAAATAGTGTTGAAATCGTCTTTAAAAAACTATTCATTATCATATTAATTGTTTAAATAGCAAGAAAAAAAACGGTTTTTTTTTTGCGTAAGGCCGCCAAAAGTTGGGTGGGTGTAAACAATCACATTTTCTTTCGACTGAAGTTTAACCCTTTACTCCATAGATACTCATTTCTAAACATTGCTTGTAGGAGCGTTTGGAAAACATAGTGGCAAAAGGTGAAATTGCTCGTGACGAGCAATTTCACCTTTTGTCACAATGTTTTCTATGCTATCAAAGGGTGTCATTTACACATAAGAAACGGCTTCATCCTTGCTGTTATTTAGGGTCAATTAGAGATGCCATAGAAATGCCTTATAGGGTAAAGGGTTAAAATGTGGCGCTATTACATTGCATGTGCCTAAAATGCATTAAAATACCAATAGACAATATTTCACAGACTTTTAAACATTTTCTGCGTTATAATTGCTGTTTGCACTTATTATTATCTAATTTTGTCTTGTCGTTACGCCTCCTCGGAGATAAATTTAGCAATGAAGATAAAGAGGATATTTGTGTTTTTTTGCTGTGAAAGATCTAAATTTATTTCATCGAGTGAACATCATCGGTAATATTTTCACGAGTGGCGTAGCCGACGCTCTATCTCACAATTATGGACACCAACCTTCTTTCTTTCTTTCTGTTCTCAAGACATAAGTAAGACATAAGTTAGTTTTTGGCGACATTGCGGAACTTTTAGCTAAACTGCTTGCTTATTCAGTTACAGCAATGAGTGGTCAGCAAGGCAAACACATAATTATATCGTCGGTTTTCGAAGTAAACCGACGCTATGGCAACGCCAAGGCATTATAAGTCAAATGATTTCCAACAAAACAGCAAATGTGTATCAAAGATCAGACTACACGTCTGTTGTTGAACCCCATTGCCAGTAAACTGAGTGCTCTTAGGCTATATAGAGTTAGAAGCTAGAGATAAGTAAGCTCTTTACCACACACACCGATTTGAATGACCCTGAGAAAGAAAGCTTTTGAAAACAATGTGGGAACAGGTGAAAATGCTGGTAACCAGCATTTTCTCCTTTCCCCACAACATTTTCCACCATTTCACAGACAAACTTCACTATTTGAGATACATTAACCCTTTCCCAAACGGCAAATTTTGGACCAGACCAAATTCAAAGCATTTTGCAGATGACAAATTAACAGTTGTTAAATAGATGATTTTTCTATATGATAGGGTAGAAAACATTGTTGGAAAAGGAGAAAATGCTGGTTACCAGCATTTTCTCCTTTTCCCACAATGTTTTCTAAAGGCTTTTATTCCTGACCCGTAAAAACCAGGGATTGTTTGGGAAAGGTTTAAATGTAACGTCTGCAATCGCCTTCAATTTGCACAGGTCTTTATTTTCTTTCCTGCGGTAAAGAATTCATGCAGGAATCCAAACAGCAATGCACTATTTGTGTAAAACATCATCGTTAATTAAGTATGGTCGATCAGAATACTGACATGGAAAATCAGCTATTTATTAATATGATTGCAACAGGTTTTAACCCTTTACAAAACAGACCCTGAGAAAAAGAAAAGGTTTTAGAAAACACTGTGGAAAAAGAGGGAAATGCTGGTAACCAGGGCAATAACTACAGGGTTGAAAGTTATTGTTCTTATACAATGCATTTCTCGTTGATGGCATCTATCAACATGTAAAGTTTCGTGTTTATATCTTATATAGTTTTCTAGTTATGCGCCAGAAATAACAAATAAAGAAGAAAAATAACAAAGTAAGACTTAAACTATGCAACTAAGAGTTACGGTTCCTGTGCAATGCACACCTCCTTCATGTGATCTATACACCTGTGAAGTAATAGAGGGCATTTGTTTTTTTACGGTAAAAAGATCGAAATTTATTTCATCGAGTGAACACCATCGGGAATATTAGATCTACCAATGGTTTTCACGAGATGAAATAATTTTCGATCTTTCACCGAAAAAGACAAATATTCTATTTATTTCATGCTTTTAACCTTTTCTGGGAGGAGATTTATCAAAATCCAGTACATTTCTTTTCTGTTATTTCCCGTGGCGTTCCCCTCCCGCATAGCAACGCACGGGAATATTACGTCAAGCGCGAGAAATGTAAGGTATATGACGTCATGTTTAAATCTGGTTGTGAGGCACGCGCAATATACCTAGGCAACAAGAACATGAAAATCGGTATTTTCACTGGTCGTACCCCTGTGATATCGAAAAATATTTTCACTGCTATTTCTCGATATCCTACCAGAAAATATGAATTAACCATGTTTACAATTTTAACAGTTTTGGGGTTATGTTCCGGACAAGAAAGCGGGACTGAAGGACGAATAGACAGATGGAATGATAGAAGGACGGACGGAATGACAGACGGCTCCAATTACCCTATTCTCGCTGCCTTTTTGCAAGGCATGGGATGAAAAGGCATTACGGCACCTGGCAATATGACTCTAAATGAAAAAAAATCTTACTATCTCAAGAGAGGTATTAATTATAAAATGAAACAAATTATGATCAAGTATGTACGTACTTAAACAGATAAACCATGAGAGGGCAATCTCCATGAATAAAACTCATTCTGCTGGAGCAATATTTCATTAATTATTAACTTATATAAAGCTTTCATTACTAGAAATCTATTGTCATTCGTTTCAACCCTTTATACGAACCAAACTGATCCTTGTTTTACAACCCTAGTGATGTATGCTTTTGACACCATTTTTGTAAAGGGAGAGCATATTCTCCCCTTCCCTCAACTTTTTTTTGTGTCAACGATAAATCGAATTATTTCAATCACGATGAATTTATCGTCTGTGAATACTTTTTTTTTCTTGTTTGGTTCAGTAAGGTCAGTAGTAAATTCCTCAAATAACCGTCTTGGAAACATGGTAATCTTTCGACTTCCTTTTTTGCTATTAAAAGTAGAGTTTGACTGCAAACGGATGATATTTAAGCTGTAAATGTTATGGAAGGCGTTAATAAAAGATCAAACTGCATGTTCTGTGGAGTTTGATATTGATCTAACCGTCCGAAAAAAAACCTGTCAGCCACCAGTGGCAGTGCAAAGATTATTACGCCAACATAAAGCTATCGACAAAAGCAATTATACTTGAAAATAATAGCAGCGCGTTTTTTGCTAAAAATAGACTAAGACTTAATAAGTATCGAAAACGTGTGTGCCGAAAAAGATGCACTGCAAATGACAATAACAATCGAGATGTTGCGATTATGGTCGAGAGCTATGTAATCAACCCTTTGCCCTTTACCAAACGAAAATGTTTTCGTCTTTCTTCACATTGAAAACCATTGCAGACGAAATGTTTAAGGTGACATGAATAATATTATGTATTTTTAGGAGAGTAGAAAACTTCATGGGAAAAGAAGAAAATCCTGTTTACCAGCATTTCTTCTTTACCCACGATGCTTTAAAAAGTATTTTTCCTTCCATGGTCCTCAAAACAGAGGTTTGTACGGTAAAGGGTTAAAAGAGAAGCATCCCTCTCTAGAGATTAATAGATATTCTTTTAGCCCTTTGCCAAACGAGCTCATATTTCAACGACCTGACAGAAAAAAACCTTTGGCTTTGGCGAATGGCGATTACATGTACCTCTAGTGATGCAGTGAACTAAGCCGAGCCTCGAGAGCTCAGTCGGAAGCGTGCAAGACTTGAAAACAAGGGGTTGTGAGTTCGATCTCCGTTTCGGCCAATTTCTCTCCTAGGAGTGATGCTTGTCATTGCGACCGGATTCAGTTCTCCCCCACCGCTCATTGTTTCGATGATGGTTATGTGGGAAAGCAGCCGGTACAATAGAAAGAATTGTTCGAAGTACTGGTAAAGTAACTCCAGTAATGCATGGGTGGGTACCGCCGCGGTATTTTTCAAAAAACGTTGAAAACGGCGTTAAACACCGTACAATCAATCAATTAACCAAACATTATAAAGAATCGTGTGGCTTGCAACATGCGAAAAGAGGCATCGAACATTTGCGTAAAGTGTCGTCTCGGATCAGCCTGCGTAATCTGAAGAGACTAATCTGAAACGTCACTCTCCGTTTTTATGCAATTTCCTGTTTAGCCCAAGTCTACTGTAGCACAAGATCTAATGAAGTCGTAAAGTGCCGTCTCGGATCAGCCTGCGCAGATTGCGCAGGCTGATCCGAGACGACACTTTACGCAAATGTCCGAATGTCCCTTTTCGCATATTGAAGGCCATTATGTTATATAAGTATAAAAATGGATCCTAAGAATCCACTTTGTCTAACTACCGACCGAATCATACGATAGCCTGGTCCTTTGGAAAGCAGAAAATTCACCAGCAGTAAATAGTTGCGACACGTGCCAGCCTCTGCAGTTGGACAATTTTTGCAGAATGCATTATAACCCCCTTTTCACAGCGCGTGTCCAATGACTTATTTATATTATACAATAGCTTTCTCGCAGTCGTTTCATGGTGTAAAGGGTTAAACACTTCAACGTGATGAGATGAAACCTTGGAAATTTTGAAGAGGGTTTATACTGCAGAGAAATTATAATCTTTTATTTTTTTTTTGATGTTTTGTTCTTGAGAGAGAGAGAGAGAGAGCTAGAGAGGTAGGCAGGCATGCAGGACAACAGAAAGACGGACGGACGGACGGACGGTCTTGCGAGAAGGACCTTGTGGGTTCGAATTGCTCTTTATTCAATGCATCCCATTGCAGCCCCACAAGAGCTTTTTTTTTTTATTCTCACTAGCCCTTACCCTAACCTAATACCTACCAGATGGACGGAATGAACCCCATAGACACTAAATGTACACTTACCCCTAACTTCGCAATGTCCGGCTCGTAAGGACGGACAGACGGATAAACGGAAGAAGGGACGGATAGACGGACAGACAAATGGATGGACGAACGGACAGACACGGATTTTAAAGAACAGTTCAACTTTGTATGTTGAAATATTTTCAGGGTGGAAATTTTCAGTTCAGTAATGGAGAAATTTAAAATTCGCCATGTCTCAAACTTAGCTATTTTCTGGGGACAAAAAATGGGTTTTGGGACGCTTTTATGATTATAATGACAAAATTTGAAGTATAAGAGAAAAAATCCATCCTATATGGCTTGCAGTACGCGAAAAGGGTCATTCGGACATTTGCGTAAAGTGTCGTCTCGGATCAGCTTGTGCACTCCGCACAGGCTAATCCGAAACGACACTTTCCGATTTTATGTGATTTTCTGTTTTACGCAAGTCTACTGTGGCACAAAATCTAATGTAGTCGTAAAGTGTCGTCTCGGATTAGCCTGCGCAGACTGCGCAGGCTAATCCGGGACGACACTTTACGCAAATGTCCGAATGCACCTTCTTGCGTGTTGCACTCCACACTGTATCCTACCCAAGGATACCTCTAAATGACTTACAATGCCACCAGTGGGGATTGAGCCAGGAGTAGCAAATTCCGATTCCAATGCCTTAACCACTAAGCCTCAGACGACCAAATATTAGGTGTACGTTCAGGTGGCAGGGGACCTGAAAACTTGTTCACGGCTGTGATTAATCATGTAGCCCCTCGTCTCCGCCTCGCCTTCGGCTCGGGGGTGACATGAGTAACCGTACAGTCGTGAACAAGTTTCCTAGTCCCCTGCCACCTGACTGTAAACCGAATTTATTACACTACAGAGTTTTACCATTCCAAAGTTCATAAAGCGAATCTTACTTGTTTTTTGCCATAAGAAATTATTACACTGTTTTAATATACAATAACCCTTCTGTGAGTGCCCCAATTCAATGAAAACTGACGTCACTTGGGACTGACGTCACTGTAACCTTGGTAATACGTGCTAAAACACGCAGCTTGGCGTATAATCTTAATGTTAATCTTGATCGACACCGCCATTTTGGATATTGTGTTGATAGCGTAGTCATGTTTACGGGGTTCCCGTGAGTGAAACTGCCTTTACGTTGATTTTTGCCAGTGTAATGATATATATGTTCAGGGCATATTATCCAATCAGATCACAAGAAATTTCTTTGCAGTATAATAATTACCAATGTGTGTCATTAAAAAGCTACACGGGACCAATATCTCCTGCTAGATGGCATTCTATAAATGCTCATCTATCTAATTTGGGCATCCTGGGTACAGAACCGAACCACTTTCATATGCGACAATCGTTACTTTGAATTTCAAACTAGAATAAACGTTTGCTCAATGAAACGCCACCTCGTGCGATTCACTCAGCTATGATCAGCAGTTTAGAGAGATCTGGAGCTAAAACAGGCCTCATTTCTCCTCAAACGTATGATAAAATCTATTTTCTCCATTGCTACTTTATAGCGCGTAATACTACAGTTTCCCGAAAAACGGGGAGAGTGATGCGTCATATGAGACAGGTCAAATCTTTGAAGAATATGACATGCGCAGACAACGACACGGGACAAACAGTACACGTGATGGTTTGAATCTATGGTATAAATCAAACAGTTGTGACGCCAGACAGTAAATCTGTATGTCTCTTAGAACTGCTGACTCAGCCCTTTACCAAACCATCCTGGGATTTAACGACCCTTGAAAAAGAAGTCTTTCATAAAACATTGTGGGAAAAAGAGAAAATGCTGGAAACCAGCATTTTCTCCTTTTCACATAATGTTTTCTACTCTATCATGGACACATTCTACTATTTAAGCCACCTTTTATTTGTCAAAAGAATTGTGCAGGCCAAAAAACTACATAAAAACAGAAAATGTCGTTTCGGATTAGCATCGGCTGATCCGAGAGGGCATTTTACGGAAATGAACGAATGACCCTTTTTACCGTGTTGCGGGCCATATGCGGGTCTAAGCTCAACCTGAAGGCCCTGTGCAGACTGATCTTGATCAAAACAATACGCTTTGAAAAGCGAACAAAATTGCACCAAGAAATCTAAAGATGTAAGGTTGAAAAGAAAAAAAAAAGAAGACCTGTAGTTTGGAACTTGTCAAGAACAATGACAACAAGTTGTTTTAATATCCGATTAGAAATTTGCAGTTTTCACTTTGAAACACTTCTGACGTTTCGAAAGCTCGTTCAAATTGAACATTTGTTTCATTTTAACCCTTTCCCAAACGACAAGTTTTGGACTCTTCCAAACTGAAAGAGTTTGAAGACGACAATTTTAGATTGTGAGAAAATGGCAGAAAGTTGTCAAAAAGGGTAGAAAACACTGTGGGAAAAGGAGAAATTGCTCGTTTCGAGCAATTTCTCCTTTTCCCACAGTGTTTTCAAAAGACTTTTACTGCAGACACGTAAAAACAAAAAACTTAAGAGGCTACGTAGCCTTTTAAGGGAACACCATCAAAAAGATTTTTTTTTGTCTAATTCTATGAATCTTAATTATTGACGATTTGTATTATTTTTCATATGAATTTCAGTGATATATATATATTTTTCAGTTTTGTGAGATGTAAAAATTCTAAATACCCACCTTTAATAGCTAACAATAAACAATAGATAACAAATTATATGTAGAATGGGCTCACACATGATATACAATAAAGATTATTATTTTATTTTACAAAGAAATCAAAATTAGCTTGTATCAATTAATGTAGAAAATTGGCTGAAGTTGAAGAACTCAGAAAGTTTTTTTTGTTTCGTTGCATGAAAATTAAATTTCCCTAAATCAATCAAGTCTGATTTATTCCTTGTATTTCAAAAGTTGAAGAGTTTTAACATACTGGGCCTTGTACGATAATTCTTTTATATCATATTTCATGTGTCTATTTTTAGATATGTTATGGGTAAAGAAATGTCGTAATTAAAGCTGTGGTGAATTATTTCCCCGTAACTGTGAATATTTTCCTTCTGCCGAAAATCTGGAACTACTTTTTTTTAAAAACATCGGTTATCCGGTTAACTGACTTGAGATCACTAGTTTTAAATGTAGCATTCGTCGACAAAATGATTAGAGGAAATATAAGATATAATTCATTTCATCAGCTTGTGGTTAATATGGGGAAATATTTGCCTCAAAAGGGAAAGGTATGCGGAAATAACAAGTGCCTTACGGCATTTCCGCATACCTTTCCTTTTTTCGGCAAATACACTGTATCTCCCCATATTAACCACGTGCTGATGAAATTAACTGTATTTAATGACCTTTACTCTGTAATCTTGAAACACTTTAGAAAAGAGAATAAAATGAAATTCTTCTATTGTTGGTTTGTTAAAAGACTGACACAGTCGCTCGTTTATGGGAAGTCGCGTGGAGGCTGACCGGGGTCGAAACTTTTTGAAATTGGTCAATCTTATTCATGTCCAGGGACAAACTTATGATTTGTGGTGTCCGTGGTCGTGAGGTAGAGCGTCGGCCTCGTAACTTAAAGGTCCTGAGTTCGATTCCCGGTAGCGGGTGTCAACTTCGGGATTTCACATTGGCCCATACATTCGGCGCGAATACTGGTGTAGTTTCCAGGAAGCAGAATCGAGAGAGATTAATATAAGTTGTCAGAACTTGTTTCTCAATCGATGTAAAATAAATATGTTTAAACTAAACTAAACTCATGATTCAATCATAAGCTTATGGATACCAAATCTTATGATGACAAGCTTTACACAATGAATCACGCGGAAACATTAACCTTTCCCAAACAATCCCTGGTTTTTACGGGTCTAGCATAGTAGCCGTTTGAAAACATTGTGGGAAAAGGAGAAAATGCTGGTAACCAGCATTTTCTCCTTTTCCCACAACTTTTTATAACATATCATAGACAGAAATCATCTTTTCAGCAAGAGTTGAATTGTCGTCTGCAAATGCTTTCAATTTGGTCTAGTCTAAAAGTTTGTCGTTTGGGAAAGGGTTAACATCGGTACTACACAGAAAATTTTAGACCTATCCAAATCGAAAGTATTTGCAGACAACAAATTCAAAGTAGCTCAAATGGAGCAATTTTGCTTTGATGTGGCAGAAAACCTTGCGGGAAAAGGAGAAAATGCTGGTTACCAGTATTTTCTCCTTTTCCCACAAGGTTTTCAAAAGGCTTCCTCCTCCGGGACGTTAAAAGTCGTCATTGTGTGGTAAAGGGTTAAACTTCCATTTTTCCCATAGTATGGGACAAAATTCTAGACTTGTCCCTATAGAGAGCATTCAAAAACAACAAAGTAAGCGTAGCTGAACCAAATGGGTTTTTATTGAAAACGTAGATCAAGGTAGATGTAATATATTTTAGAAAGGAGAAATCTTGAATATCAGCATTTGTCCTTTTCCTAAATTACTGAAAAAAAGCCGATTTCCTTATTGTTACAGAGTAGACGAAATCGTTTGGTGAACAATTAACGGGAAAAAATTGCAAATTGCGAAATCCCTGGAGAGTGGCACAATTGGCCAATTACTGCATTTCCGGTGGAAGCTTTCCCATGATTCTGCGTAAAAATGGCAGACTCAAATTAATATGGTGGCACAAACTCAATTCTGTAGGTCACGTGAGCTACAGTATTGAACGGTATTTTGAACTCTGCAATATAGCTTAGGACGAAAAAACGGTAATGCGTCTTACCCTCTGTCTGACCCCGACTGAAGATCTTTGTCAGTTACCCAACTATTCAGTAACTATTGTCCTCCTGAACTTTTCCAAAAGGATGAATGGTGTCTTCCGTTAAAGAGATGGGGCAGGTTTAAAAGGTGGTTTTCTTAGATTTTATTTGGCACCACTGACAGCGTTTTAAACGGCAACTCCGTCTTATTTGGTAATTTATTCTGATCACTGAAGAAATCAACCAAAGTTTTACGAGACCGACAAAAGGGTCATGGTAACATGGCCAATATCATTTCCTTCCAGATCCAACCCGTACTTCATCTAAAATTTTGTCAAACACTTCGTTACAACAATTTTTGACAATTTTGACAACTTCTGTTGACGCTGTCACATACAACATTGATTTAGTCGAACTACGAGCAGAACTTATGATTAGTCCGCCTAGATAGTCTAGGTTCTCAGTTGGTCCATGGTTCATGTGGTATACCGAAACTTAAATCATCCGAACTGTATCACAGGGCGCAGACCAAGTTTAATCAGATCGTTTTCACAAGTAAGACAAACTTTTCGTTGTTTCGATGTTTCTTTTGTCGATGCCATCAAATCTATACCTTGGAATCGAAAATTAATTTTGGAAGCAGAAAATGTTCTACTAGACCGTGATTAGAATATTCTGGAACAGAACCGGATTACTTTTCAAAACGACATCCGTTACTTTGAATTTCAGAAATCAAAATAAACGTTTATTCAGTCAAACACGACCTAGTGCGATTCAGCTATGATCAGCTAGCATGTAACCAATGCCCCGGTCATTTATTAACCCTTTCCCAAACAAGGCCTGGTTTTTACGTGTCAGCAGTAAAAGTCTTTTGAAAACACTGTGGGAAAAGGAGAAATTGCTCGTAACGAGCAATTTCTCCTTTTCCCACATTGTTTTCTACCCTTTCTGAGAACTTTCTGCCATTTTCTCCAAATCTAAAATTGTCGTCTGCAAACTCTTTTGGTTTGGAAGGGTCCAAAATTTGTCGTTTGGGAAAGGGCTAAAACAGCCCCTTGGGTAATAGCTTTGGTTTGGTGATACGTCATAGCAGACAGGTCGCATCTTTGAAGAATATGACATGCGCAGGCAACGTCCATATCCGTACCCGGTATTATATGTTTTAGGTTAAATAAAGCATTACTATATTCTTTATTCTGTTATATAAATGGTAAATTAATTCTAATGTAGTGCATGAATCAGAAATATAATAAAGGTTGTTGAAGATACTCATAAGCTAAGGATTGTCTGTAACTGACATGCATTCAGAACGTTAATACAGTGGAAATGCCAAACAGAAGGAAAAGACATCGCCTAATTTAAGACATTCTCGTGGTTTTCTGAGACAGAACCACTTGTTAAACTGCCTGACAAAGCAAATATAACAGAATCGAAAATTAGACAATAATTCATAGACATTTATGTCACGGTGTTCCCTACGGACGTAGAATCGCGTGCTGGAGCTCTTTACCAGAGGGAAGCCATTGGGACGTGTCCTTATCAAAAGAACTTGAAGATAATTTTGGAATGCTGCTTAAATGGTGGTATTTGTCTTTGAAAGAGAAGAAAATATTGGAGGAAAAGGAGAAAATGCTGGTAACCAGCATTTTCTCCTTTTGCTACAATATTTTCTTTGCTAAAAAATATCGTCCGTATATTGTATTGATACGCGATCATTTAGTAAAGGGTTGAAATAGACAAGAATATTCCACATATTTGCCAACCTTGCTTTCACAATGCTTTATACAAACGGTTCATCCCCAGGAAGGTCTTCGTTACGGTGACCTATTGTAGAGAAAATATATAAAAAAAAAAATGGCCGAACTCCTATAATTGCCTTAGACTGATTTTTTTCTAATATTTTTCAGAAATTTCACTTTACAAAAGTACGGGATCCAAACTTCTCAAGAAGCAGTTGTGTGCTTTCGTGTCGAAAAGAGGTCAACCGGAAAGTGTAGAACGCATTACCGACAACAAAATACTCCGTCGCGAGAAAAACTAGGTCTTAAAAGTCGTTTTTACGTAAAGAAAAAATTAAGTTGAGATTTACAGCTCCACAGTTTGTAAAAGAAACGGTGTGAAATTTACTAAATTATCTTTTGTGTGTCTGTTCGTCTTTGCTTGTTTGTTTGTTTGTTTGCTTGCTTCTTCCTTTCTTTCTTTCTACCATTATCTCTAACATGATATAAAGTTAAAAAGTAATTATCTTTTTTTTTCAATACGCGATATATTTCAGTCACCGCTGTCATACGCAGACACAGCATAGAAACCGCAGTTTTCTACTGAAAACCTCACGAGTTTATATATATTAAACTTGTCTGCATCCATAACATTTACAGAGGACAATTGAATGTTGCTTAACCCTTTCCCAAACGGCAAATTTTGGGCCAGACCAAATTCAAAGCATTTTGCATATGACAAATTAACAGTTGTTAAAAAGGTGATTTTTCTATATGACAGGGTAGAAAACATCGTGGGAAAAGGAGAAAATGCTGGTTACCAGCATTTTCTCCTTTTCCCACAATGTTTTCAAAAGGCTTTTATTCCTGACCCGTAAAAACTAGGGATTGTTTGGGTAAGGGTTAAATGGTAGTATTTTTATAATATGAAAGATATGGAAAACACTGTGATAAAAGAGGAAACACCGCTTGTTATTTTTCTTTTTCCCCCTTAACGTTTTCAAAAGTCTTTGAACCAGGGTCGTTAAGTTTGGAACTGTGTTGTCAACTCTTTCCCAAACTACAATATTTTAGATGTGTCCAATTAAAAATCACATGTAGACAGCACAATTTATATGGCATAAACGATGGGTATTTATCAGACAATCTAGTAAACATTGTGGGAAAAGGACAAAATGCTTAATTTTTTTGCACTTTTTTAAATGAATGCTTCGCAACTATGGATTGATTTTTAATGGATTTTTTTTTTATTCGCTAAAAGAATTTGATGCAGACGTAAATCAAAGAAAATCTAATCATATAACCCCGCTGGCATTTTCTGATGTTTTCTATAGTTCTGTATTTTTGTTCTTATCGGTAACTTTACAAATACACGTTTTCCTCTCAATTTCACTGAAGTAAATAGGTTTTGAAAATACTGTGAAATAGCGCGCACCTAAATGCACTTGAAATATATCTTTTCATTTTCCTTTTTTAATTTATGATTTGTCTATCATTAAAAATGACATTTTTTAACGGTCGCACCAACGAATGTGACCATGAACGCGCGGACGAACAATAGGGACGAACAAGCGAACCAACGAACCAACCAACCGAACCAATGCCAGAACGAACGATTGGAACAAAAGAACGAACCAACCAACCAACCCGCAACCAAATAACGCAATGAACGAACGAGCAAGCCAATGAAAGAACGAAAAAGCGCACGAACGAAAGAACATCACTTAATATTGTACAGAAAAAGTCATCATTCAGTAATAATGTTAGGTTCATCATCATGTTGTATATATTCAGCGAGCATACTAAAACAGAGAGCTTCACAAGGCACGTATAGCCAAGAAGATGCGTTTTTGTCTAATTCTCTGTTCAGTATTATTTCTTGTTAACCGTTACGCTGCTAAGCCCGACTCAATGACCTTTTGCGGACAGTGTAGATCAAGATCAGACTGCACAGACCGTGCAGTCTGATCTTGGATCTACACTGTCCGCTAAAGAAATGCTATTTCCCATGACATAACTTTGAAAAAGCAATATTTGGGCTTTTACCATCGAAAATTTCATTTTAGTTATTTGGGCGCGTAAAGTTTAGCACGTCTTGTACCTAATGTATGCATATGTTAAACATTTCAGCCAGCATTTGCAGCAGTTATAGGTAAGAAAGATGCTGATGCAGCAAGTTATGTCAAGTCATGATTCACATCAAAGAAAATAGGCAAAGAACGAGTTTAGACTAAACAAAAACATTAAGATGGAAGGCTGTCGACCTTCAGAACGAAATGGTAAAACGTGACCTTCATATTTACCAGAAGTACAAACTCATATCCTCCTTTTCCTTCCCTCCCTCCCTCTCTCTCTCTCTCTCTCTCTCTCTCTCTCTCTCTCTCTATCTATCTATCTATCTATCTATCTCTTTTTCTCTCCCTCTCAAGCTGTCTCTAATTCTCTCAAAAAGTTGTCTCTTTCTCTTTCTCTCTTTGTTTGTCTGTCTCTCTGTCTGTCTGTCTCTCTGTGTCTCTCTTTGTCTCTCTCTCTCTCTCTCTCTCTCTCACCATATTTTTCTCTTTTACAGTCTGACTCTCTGTGAGATGAAATACCAAACTAACAAGGATAGAAAATACAGTTCTTGTACCTTTATTCCTCGCGACATTATCAGTAAAACATAATGTAAATAATATCTACTAATCTTTCGCTAAAGCTATTCAAAATTGTTCCAACACCATTTCTTACTGTAACAGATATCATTGTGGAAAAAGAAAACCAACTAGTTCTGTATAACGAACTAACTCTTATCCTACTAAATTACTAAACTTAGTTTTTTCAATTCGATAATTGTAACCTAAATACTGTTTTTCAAAGTTATGTTTTGGTGAACAATATCTCCTAATCGGGCAGTGCAGATCCAAGATCAGACTGCACATTCTGTGCAGTCTGATCTTGATCTACACTGTTCGCAAAAGGTCGGTGAGCCTCGCTTAGCAGCCAATGGGTTAAGACTTTTTCCCATAATGTTTGTCACACACTGAGGTGTAAAAAAGTGTTGCGTTTATTTGGAAATGGGTAACCGCTCTGCGGATTAATTTGAATCGATTGCTTGCTGAAAACTAATCGGAGCCATCAACAATTTAATCTTTCAATTTTCCTTTTTATCCTTAAAAAAGAAAACGGATTCAGAACTGTTTTCTTCCATGAGAAATTTTGAATCTTTTTTTTTTTGTCAACTAAGCTGCATTTTTCTGTTTTCCAGATTTAACTCTTCACCATACGACAAAATTTTATACTGGTCCAAATTGAAAGCATTTGCTGACGACAAAAGAAAAGGGGGACTGGAAAACTGAAATATGGTCTGGGAAGGGTAGAAAACAGTTTGGGAAAAGGATAAAATGCGGGTTACCAGCATTTTCCCCTTTTCCCACTGTGCTTTTATGAGGCTTCGTTCTCAGGGCGGCGTTAAATGTCGGGGTTGTGTGGTAAAGAGTTAAGGAACATGCTTTGAAAACATTTTCGGAAAAGGATAAAATGCTGGTAACCAGCATTTTCTCCTCCCCCCCCCCCCCCCAAAAAAATTTTTTTTTTTTCAGAGAAGCCCCTTATTCAAACCATATCATATTTAGTCTTCACTTAATACTTTTAATTCGGACATATCTAAAGTTTAGCTGCGAGTTGGCGGGTTTACACCAGTTTATTAAACAGTGGTCAAATTCGGAGGCCAGCTCATCAATTCATGTGTACCTGTTTTGTAGACCATAAAGCAGGAAGCTTTCAAAAGCAATGTGGGAAAAAGAGATAACGCTGGTTACCAAAATAGACCCACTCTTAACAAATTCTATTCGTTGTCTGCGCATGTCATATTCTTCGAAGATTCGACCTGTCTGCTATGACGCATCACTCCCTCCATTTTTAGGGAATTTGTAGTAATACGCGTTTTAAAGTAGCAAGGCTTTTATCAATATGTTTGAGGAAATATCAGGGCTGTTTTAGCTCCAGATTTCTCTACACTGTTGATCATAGCTGAATGCATCGCACCAGGCAGCGTTTTATTGAGTAAACGTTTATTTTAGTTTGAAATTCAAAGTAACGGTTGTCGCGTAGAAAAGTAGTCCGGTTACGTACCCAGGATGTCCAAATTAGATAGATGAGTATTTGTAGAATGCCATCTAGCGGGAGATAATGAAATTCTGTCACTTACACCACTCTGTTTCATTTGGTTTTTTTTTTCTTTTATAAATGGACGACACTAAAATTTTGACGTCAGACAGATGACGTCAGACAGATTGAATAATGCAGTAAATTTGTCTCACGGCTTAAGCTCCACATACGTGACAATCCATTTAAAGCCAAGGATTTTTTTTTATCGAACTCATACCAAAATATGATCAAAAAAAGATTAGATGTTCTCTAACCAACTCGGTTACCAGCATTTTCTCCTTTTCTCACGATGTTTTCGAAAGCCTTTTCCAAATCAAACACAACAATTTTTTTGTACAGGGTAAAGCACGCGCCAATGAAGATAAATAGACGATACTGTTGCACCAGATACTTTTAACTCTTATCCTGCTTAATAACTAAAACGAAATTTTCATTTTAATAGTAAAACCAAAAAAAAAAAACTGTCATTTCAAAGTAATGATTTTGGAATTAATATCTCCTCATCGGACAGTGTAGATCCAAGATCAGACTGCACGATCTGTGCAGTCTGATCTTGATCTACGCTGTCCGCAAAAGGTCAGTGAGACGCGAAAAGCAGCCAAAGGGTTAAGAATTGCTATCACAGTTACTGACAGACATAATAAAAACAGAACGATAAGTGATTTAGGCTTTTTGAGATCCGTACAAGACATCTCTTGTGGAATTTATATACTTGAAAATTCCTTGGATTTTTTTTTAATTCGCATTCTGGAAAATGTCTGTCGATCGTCAAGGCAAGGTGTAGTAGAGCTGAAGAAAAAGAGGGCTCTCATTTTTGGCATTTATGAAAATGCCTGTTGATTAAGACTAAGTTAGGTAAACCTGAAAATAGGGGGTGGGGAATTTAGGAAAATACTAGTAAGATTTATGGATTAACCCATTCCCAAACAACAAATTTTGGACCAGACCAAATTGAAAACATTTTGCAGATGACAAATTAACAGTTGCTAAAAAATGAATTTTCCACATGATAGGGTAGAAACCATTGTGGGAAAACAAGAAAATGCAGTTTACCAGCATTTTCTCCTTTTCTCACAATGCTTTCATAATGCTTCTATTCCTGAGTTTTTTCTCTTTGTCTCTGCCCCCCCCCCTCTTTCTCTTTCTCTCTCTTTCTCTCTTAAACATTGTAGCAATGTGCCCGTGTTATGCAGAGAAATGACCCTCCCTATACAAAATGACCCACGGGTTATTTCTCAACGTAGAGGAATGACCCGGGTAATTCTATACGTAGAGAAATAAGCAATGGGCCTTTTTTATGGGAGGGTCATTTTTCTGCATTACACCGGAACAAAGTTGTACTCTCCATGCTTCAACATCTTTATTACCCCGAGTACTTTGATTCATTTCTTCTGTTCTTGTTTATCACGAAAGCTTAAAACATGTCACCTTGCAGCCATTGCAGTTCTTTTCTCTCGAATAAAGAAACTCTGGTCTCACCAAACAGTAAGTGAAATTTTCTCCTTTTAATAGCTTTTTTATATCTCATAGCTTTTACAGTTTCTTTTTTAAACGATGTTTTACTATTTTAACAGTCCCAAGTTGCCGAGAAACAGTAAATGTAGCTAAGAACTGTTTTCGCACCAAAGTGAATCGTTCTCCAACATTTTCACTTCTGATAAATTTCACCCTAAAAGAGAGCTGCAAACTTTTTTTGTAATTTATTCTTGAACTTTGAAGAAAAAAGTCCATTTGCTTGACAGTTTTACAGTCAGCTTTGCTCATAGATTTCTCTGAAGTATCCTTTGACATATTTCTAAGCATTTTAGAACAGATTAGCTACATGTTTAAGTTACATTCATATACATATAGTTAGTTAACTTCGAAAACCTTGAAACTACATCTTGTCACAAGCTGTAGTTACGAGGTTTTTTAAGTAAACCTACGATATAGAACTGAAGATTTCATCGCCTGTGGGAGCTGTGAATAATTCTTTTTCGCACTTATTTTGGAATTTAGTAGAATTTAGTATTTATATTTGACAATATTAAAATAACCTTGGTCATAAAAATATTTTATTGTATTTTTGGAAATTTTCATATGAACTTTAAAATGAATGAGATTTAACTAACCGTATCATGGAGCAATGGGGCCGTAAACTCCTTTCTACTTCCTTTTGGACTTTGTAAAAAAAAAAACTCTTGTTAGAAAGTGATGGTGAATCATGTCGCCCTGAGCCGAAGGCAAGGTGTCGACATGATTTCGACACAGCCGTGAGCAAGTTTCCGAGTCCCCTGCCACCTGACCGTACAACGAATCTATGTAGTCTTTGAGTACTTTTGCCCCTTTTATTCAAGTACCACCTTCATTTAAACTGCAAAAATCTAAGTTAAACGTTCAGTTAGTCAAATCTGATTAGCCTGGCATTTTCCACAGACTCTGAACTAAAGTATGATACCGAATTTGTTGGTCTTCAAATTGCACACTTATTTATGGAACTGAATTTATAGTTCGAAGCATTTTGGTCAGTATCTAATATCTAACGAATATTTAGAGGTATCACTAGACGCCATCCCAGAAAAAATAGGAAAGCCAATATCACTAAGTCGCTTATCTTTTGCTGGCAGACTTCGCGGAAATTGAAAACTGCACGATATTTGATTGATCTCTTTGCTTTCATTGTCCAGAAATTACTTATCACAGAGTGAGGCAAGTTGTCACTCTGATTATACTCGATAAGATATATATACCAATCCTTGAGGTCGAATTAGGACAGCAGACAATAGGCACTACTTTATCATCCCCCGCCGAAGGTGGAGGGATATATTTTTAGCGTGGTCCGTCCGTCTGTGTGCCCGTGGGGAGAATATCTCCGGTATACAATATGGCTGAATTTCATCAAGCTTTATACATGTGTACAATAACCCATTCCGCCGATAACATTTTTTTTTAATTTTTTTGACTCGATGAAAAATGGCCGACTGGGTGCGATTTTTAGGCCAGGGAATCCCTCTCAAGGGATTCTCTTGCCTATAGCGATCGTAAGCTGCCTATTCAGACAAAAATGTTGGACGGTGTGTCCACTCTATATCGCTGAGTCCGCCAAAACAACTAGTTTCCCAAGTATATACAGAGATTGTGTAAATGCTTTCCTTTCCTCAAAGCTCTCATCTGCAAAATGCCATGGAATTGCAAGGGTATTACAGTCCTTTAATAACTGACGAGTGTGTGTTTTTTATCCCGTTTTTGTCATTAACACTGACCTAAAAAAGGCGTAACCTAATAAACTTAGCTTTATCCGGCAGTTGTGTATTCCTGCGCGCTATATACGGTTAATATCTATAACGCTCTCTCTTGCACTCCGGATCATTCACATTCATGTGAGTAAGGAACGACAACTCTGCTAGGAGTTTGTCTATAACGTTGTGTTGACATTTGAACATATGTGTCACAAAACGCGTCTCCGCCAAAATGCGATTGTAAATAAAGCAAACTACATATAGAATATTGGCCCGTGTTATGTTTATCACTTTTTCTTGTGTATATCGACTAAATCTAGGGTACTTCAGCGGAATGCTGGAGAAATCGGCCCCTGGAGAAATCGTCCCCAAACTGCTTTGCCCGTGTTATGTTTATCACTCCGGAGAAATCGTCTCCTGGAGACGATTTCTTTGGTGAAATCGTCCCCAAATAAAATTTTAGAAAAATCGACCCAACATCAAATTTCATCCATATCGTTAATCAAGTTGTCTATAAAAATATTTTTGAAAGTTGGTTGTCTCTAGTATGTACATTATGTGTATTAGTTACCTGTATCCAAGAGTTATTTGGTAGTTTTGTCATTGTTTATACTGCCTATTTCACACTGATAGGATGTATTTCACACCTTTTACACCTGTCACAAATAGATTACACCTGTGTGATTCTTAAAAATGTCTTTGATTGACTTTGATTTGAAACCAAATAAATGCTTATAATTTTTTTCTGTAGTCGTTTGCTTGTCATTTAATGTATTTTTTTTTTTAATCTCACTCTCTACTAGTGTCATATGACATACCTGTGACCAATACCATTTAGCAGGGGCATCAGTGTCTCTGACACACATATTTCTAGTGTTCACTAGGGTTTGCGTGTATCCGAATATTTCCAGTCCATAACTTGTACAATTGTGGATGGATTTCAAAATAATTTGGCACAATTGACCTCCATCACGAATAGATGTGCCATTTGAAACATTTGTTCAAGTAGGTTCAAGATCAAGGCCACATTGAAGGCCAATTTTTCGTCCGAACCATAACTCCTACATTTTTGGATAGATTCCGATATAAATTAGGGTAATGCATTGTTCTCCATCATGAGTAGAAGTTCCCTTTAAAACAATTATTCAGGTCCAGGGTCTAGGTCAAGCTTGAGAGTCAAGTGTTCGCGGGCTTGACACAAGTTGTCCTTGGACAACGATTATGAATTAGGATTAACGTCTTTATATATTATATAGATACAAGTATCGAAGCTCAAGTCACTGTGACTTGTCCGTAAAATAGGCAAGTAAAATAGGTAAACCGAGCCTGATCGTTTTCCCAAAACAATCCAACCTTTTCACAGAATTTATTCTGAAAATATTTTGGCTAAAAGAGAATTTGCTTGTTACAAGCAATTCCTCCCAGTTACCCCAAAATGTTACTTTTCAATATACATGAAGAACTACTTTGGATTTTCATCTACAGCTTCCTTCAAATATGACCAGTTCAAAATTTCGTCGACTTGTGGAAGGTAGAGACAACATGACCAACTGCCATATCATAGGGAGAGAGAGAGAGAGAGAGAGAGAGAGAGAGAGAGAGATCAATTCAATCCTTTTCCTTTCATTTTTTCGATATGGAATACAGTTTTAGTTTTTTTCTTTTTTTTTTTTTTTTCACCAGACACAAAATGATACACATAGAGAGAAAGAGAGAGAGAGACAGACAGACAGACAGACAGACAGACAGACAGACAGAGCAAAACTGTATTAGTTAGAAGCTTCTTTGTTTTTCAATGAAACCCACTGACCAAGATCTACTGATGTATTTATTCCAATTATTTTGTTTATCCATTGTACTTTGCTGCTTTTTTTTTTTGCTTTGTTTCTATCTTTTCATTTTTACTTGTCGAATTCTTCCCACGTTTTATCCTCAATATTTATTATTCCTTTTTGGCTACAAAAACTATCTGTTTGTAAGAATCATTTGATATGGCTAATAGTTTAAAAATCTTGTCAGTGAACTGTAGAGGTCTTAATAACAAGAATAAAAGGCTATCGGTGTTTCAGTATCTCCACAACTTAAAACACGACATTTACTGCATACAAGATACCCATTTTACTCCTGATATGTATCAAAACCTATACTCTGAATGGGGCTCTGAAATTTACTTGAGCTACAATTCATCTAAAAGTAGAGGTGTAGCTATTCTGTTTTCCAAACTAAATTTCAAAATTTACGAATCAATGACTGACGACGAAAATGGTAACTTTGTTATTATCGATTTAAGCGTTAACGACTTCCGGTTTACCCTCACCTCTATCTACGGTCCTAACACCGATCAACCTCAATTCTATAATAACATCTTCGGAAAAATAGACAGAATTGGAAATGCCTCTTATATGATTTGTGGAGATTTTAACCTAGTTATTGATCCTAAGAAAGACTATTTTAATTACAAACATATAAACAACAAAAAGTCTAGAGACACTTTACTAAATCATATTTCGATACGTGATCTTACTGATCCCTTTAGGCAATTTAATCCAGACAAACTATGTTACACTTGGAGAAAACGCAATCAAATACAACAAGCTCGCCTAGACTTCTTTCTAATTTCCCCACCCCTAAATACCTTTACGAGCTCTTCCTCAATAGAAAATAGCTTTATGTCTGATCACTCTATTATTTAAACACATCTACAAATAAATGAATTCCAGTATTCCTCAGGCCTGTGGAAGCATAATAATGCGTTACTCACTGAGCTAGATTATATAAATACAATAAATACAAAAATTGAAGAAATTAAAAGTCAATATGCACTTCCAGTATATGACAGAAATCATTTAAAGGAAATTCCTAACTCCGAAATTCAATTTACAATTAACGATCAGTTATTTCTCGAAACACTATTGATGGAAATAAGAGGCAAGTCAGTTTCTTACGGTTCACATAGAAAAAAGTTGAAAAACGAAAGAGAACTTGAAATTCAATCAAAAATAAAACTCTTGGAAGAGAATCTCAGTCAAAGCAATTTAGATGAATATTATTTATTAACAAACGAATTTGAGCAATTGCAACAGGAAAAAATGAAAGGTTTGATTATACGATCAAGAGTAAAATGGAATATTGAAGGTGAAAAGCCAACAAGATTTTTTGTGGCCTTGAAAATTCAAACACTATTTCAAAAACTGTACAAAAAATAATTAAAGATGATGGATCTGAGATCACAAATCAAAAACAAATTCTCGAAGAAATTAAAGTATTTTATGAGACTCTTTATATCTCAAATCAATCTGACTTCTCTGATATACATTTTGATGGCTTTATTTCTAATCTTGAATTCCCAAGACTTTCAATTAAAGAATCGGAAAGCATTGAAGGAAGAATTACTATGACAGAAGCATCTCAGACCTTAAAAATATGAAAAGTAATAAAAGCCCAGGAACATCTGGTTTTAACGCTGATTTTTACAAAGTATTTTGGGGTAAATTGGGAGATTTTGTTGTAAGGGCTCTGAATGAGGCATACAATGTAAATTCATTATCTGAAACCCAAACACAAGGTTTAATAACGTGTATCCCAAAAGGTAATAAACCAAAAGAATACTTAAAAAATTGGCGGCCAATTACTTTGTTGAATACAGTTTATAAAATAGGAACAGGATGTATTGCAAACAGAATTAAATCATTTCTCCCTAAACTTATCCACACAGACCAGTCCGGATTTATTAAAGACAGATACATCGGAGAAAATTTACGATTGATATACGACTTACTACATTATACTGAAGGAAATGACATTCCTGGAATTTTACTTTTAATTGACTTTGAAAAAGCCTTTGACTCTCTTTCTTGGTCTTTTATCAACAAAACTCTTGAAACCTTTCGATTTGGACCATCAGTTATAAGATGGTTTAACATTTTTTATCAGGATGCAAAATCAACAGTATCTCAATGTGGATATCTATCTGACTTTTTCAAAATTGAAAGAGGATGTCGTCAAGGAGACCCTTTGTCCAGCTACATTTTCATTTTATGTGCCGAAATTTTATCTATTAACATCAGAAATAACAAACATATAGAAGGAATAAGAATAAATCAAACAGAATTTAAACTTTCACAATTTGCTGATGATACAAGTATTATTTTTGACGGATCTGAAAGATCCTTAAACGAAATATTAAATGTTCTTTCAAGATTTTCAAAATTATCCGGTTTAAACATGAATTTTGATACGACTAAAGTTATTTGGATTGGAAAGAAAAAATACAGTGCTGATACTATTAAAACAAAGTGGAAATTAATATGGGGCCATAATAAATTTGAATTGCTAGGTATCATTTTTCATGTAGACCTGAATAGAATAATTGATATGAATTTTTTGACAAAATTTAATGAAATAGAAAACATAGTTAAAAAATGGAAACGACGTGTCCTTACGCCTATTGGTAAAATTACAGTTTTGAAGAGTCTACTGATTTCTAAGATGAACCATTTATTTTTTGCTCTACCCAATCCTTCTGTACAACTAATCTCGAAACTAAACGATGTTTTCTATTCATTTATTTGGGAGGGTTGTCACAAAGTAAAGAAATCAGTAATCACAAAAGACTATGAAGAAGGTGGACTAAAAATGTTAAATATTGAATCTTACATTAAAGCACTTAAAATCACGTGGATAAGGCGCTTACTCAAAGATAACGGTGGATGGTCAAATATCATTAAGGAATTCATCGATATCGAAAAGTTGTGTTTATGTGGAAAAGATTACATAAAAATCCTAATTGAAAAAATCAATAACCCTTTTTGGATAGACACA
Source organism: Tridacna crocea (assembly GCA_943736015.1). Taxonomy (NCBI): domain Eukaryota; kingdom Metazoa; phylum Mollusca; class Bivalvia; order Cardiida; family Cardiidae; genus Tridacna; species Tridacna crocea. The sequence goes on from OX031070.1 coordinate 10,570,986, forward strand.
CTAAGAGCATTAAGTCAACTATTCGATAATATCAGTATTGAGAGTACTAATATTGCAGAATGTCCTATTTTTCATAATAACAATATTCACATTTCTGCAAAAAGTTTTTATTTCAAAAGACTGTTCAATGCCGGTATTCACTGCATTGGAGATACACTTGATATTAATAATTGTTTTCTAACTCTCGATCAGATAAACGAAAAATACAATATATCTGCAAATTATTTACATTATATACAGATAAAATGTGCTATTAATGGATATTTTAAAAAATTGTTAATAACACCTCGAGACATAACTTTACATCAAAAACCGCATCTGCCACCACACCTTCAGATCATTCTCAAAGATTCGCAGGGTTCTAAACATATCTACCAATATCTGATTCGAAATAAAGATGAACCTGCCTGCATAAAAACTTGGACAAATAAAATAAACATTGATCTTGACAAAAATGAATGGAAACTGATTTTTTCTTTACCATTTTTAGCAACAAGGGACACATACATACAGTGGTTCCAATTCCGTATAAATCACTGTATCCTTGGAACAAACTATTTTTTGTATGAAATAAAATATATTGATTCTGCGAGCTGCACTTTTTGTTCCAACGATCAAGAAACAATTGAACATTTATTCTGGAATTGTCCTAAAGTTCAACAATTAATTACTAATTACTTGAAACATGATAATGCCATTTACATGGACCTTGACATCAGTAAAATGTTATTTGGTTACACAAAAAATTCAAAAAGCGCTAAAAACATCCTTCTCATTCTTTTTAAACTGTATATTTATAAATGTCGAACATCAAAAAACACACCCAATCTAATCGGTGTTGAAAAATTTATATCTTATAAATATAAAATTTTGAAAAAAGTTGCTATTGAAACAAAAAAATTAGAGGAATTCGAAAGAAACTGGAACGACTTTGGATCTTTTCTTAAAGAATAATGGGTAAATAGCAACTTTACTACACTTCTATTTTATTTTATTTTCAAACGCTGGGAAGATTCGAACCTTTACTATTATAAATTACTCTTTACATCTTTTCTTCACCATTCTATTTTCTCCTTTTTCTTCACTTTCCAGTTTTCTTTTTTTTTTTTTTTTTTTTTTTTTTTTTTTTCTTCACTAGTTTTCTTTTTCTTCACTTTTTTCTATCACATAAAAATGTTTGTTGTTCCTTGTTACGTGTATATATGTAAAACGTCAGAGATTGTAAGATGTGGAGAGGGATAGATCCCCGACCCTCCTACGTCATTATACGGGGACAATAAACTTTATTAAAAAAAAAAAAACTGCCATATCATTCCAATCTTTATCATTCATTACATTTTACATTGATATCTATCTTACATGTATTTTCATTGAAATCAATAAAAATAAATATGTTCTTGCGTCATAAATGTAAAAAATAACGTCATTCAGAACTACAAGAAATCATATGTCTCAGAAAATTTAGATAACCAAAGTTGGTATTGCACCGATTGAATAGTTCAATTTTGACTTGGGATTGTTTACAAGCACGACAAATTACTAAGTATTCTAAGCTATATTATCAAGCACCCCATAACTGTGAGCACATGCCTAGCTCTGGCTTAATTAATTTCTGGCTGGTGCTTTTTAGTATCAGTTCAAAATTTCCTCTTAAAACCAAGAATTCCAGGGGCTTAGTGGAATCCGCTTGTATCCCTGTCCGTCTACCTGTTTGTATTAATTAAAATTGACCTCTTGTGTGGTTTCGTATCCTCAATTTCCTGGCCTTCAGTACTATCAGTACTTTGATTAGTTACGCGGTCGAGTAAACTTTTCGGCGGGAGGATATCATTTCAACGAAATTGCCTGTTGACTTAAACAGTACAGTTTCTCGTCAAACGTTAAACGATTATAAAGCGACTGGCATTTGACAAATGGAACAATAGGTAATAATAATGATAACAACAGAGATAATAATAATAGAAGAAAGATCATGATAACAATTTTGATAATGAAAAGAAAAAATATTTATGCAGATGATAACAATAATAAATTACATTAAAGGAAGGGAAAAAAATCACACGGGACTAGCTTAAAGCTCCGGTCAAGTCCAAAAAAAAGGTAATTTTTACCATTAATAACTCGAAAATGTAACGGATAACCAGTCACAGCACACATATAAGATCACTCTAAACCCAAACGTTTCACTTACTACATTGGTTGTATTGATAAAACGTTTGGGTTTAGAGTGATCTTATATGTGTGCTGTGACTGGTAATCCATTACATTTTCGAGTTATTAATGGTAAAAATTACCTTTTTTTTGACTTGACCGGAGCTTTAAGCTTGCGAAAATGCATAGAGAAGCACATCGATTTCACGGACGCCACTGAGTAAGACAACCTTCGTTATCGTTCGTGTATATTCGAACAAGAGGCTATTGGACCTGGAGCGCTCACCTAAGAGTATAGCTTTATATTAAGGTTCTACGTCATCAAGTTTCAGAGAAGAACATTTTTAAAGTTTCCTTTCTGTGTTCCTGTGTTCGAACTTAAGACCCCTGGGGCTGGGCCACTCTTTACCCCAGCATCATAATGAGGCTTCATATGAAAAAACTTTGTAGAGGTCTACTAGGAAATGCTACAGACCAAATATTAAAGCTCTATACCGTTTAGTTTTTGAGAAAAGGAATTTTAAAGTTTCCATTCTTTGTTCCTATGTTTCTACTTATAACTCGGGGCGGGGCCAGTTTTGACCTGACTGGCATCATGTGTACAAACTAGGTAGAGGTCCACTAGGACATGCTACATAAGCCTTCAAGTTTCAGAGGAGAAGATTTTTAACGTTTTCCATCTTTGTTCCTATGCTCAAACTTGTGTCCCCCAGGGTGGAGCTAGTTTTGACCCAAGAAGCATCATTTGAACAAACTTGGTAGAGGTGCACTACACACTGGAGAGACCTTACGAACTTGCTCCTGGTCAAAAAATTGACAGGGGCAATTGACGTTGACCAGAGGAAAGTTCGTAAGGTCTCTCCAGTGTGCACTAGGAGATACCACATACCAAATATGAAAGCTCTACGCTTTCTAGTTTCAGAGGAGAAGATTGTTTAAAGTTTCCTTCTTTGTTCCTATGCTCAAACTTGTGACCCCCGGAATGGGACCAGTTTTGACCCCAGGGGCATCATTTGAACAAACTTTGTAGTCGTTCACTAGGAGATGCCACATACCAATTATCAAAGCTCTATGCTTTCTAGTTTCAGAGAAGAAGATTTTCAGAGATTTTCTTTTTTTTTTTCTAGTTATGGGTGAAATTCAATTCATTGAATAAATTTGGTAGAGCTCCACCTGAACCTGTTTTCTTATTTAGATGTAGTAAACTCTTGCTGTATTGATGATGAATGAATAAGCGATGATCAACTTGTGTCGTCGGTTCTGGTTACGATATCTAGTCTAGAGTTTTTGATGCCAATAATGCATCACTTAAGAACTTCCAGTTAAACACTGTATTAGCAACTGTCTAAAGGCAGGATAAAAAAAAGAAAACATTTGACTTGAAATGCATGCCCCAGAGGAAACGACATGATTTAGCAAAAACGGAAATGCAGAGAGGGGATGAAATAGGCCTATTTGTACAAACTTTTAATGACTGAATAATTTAAGGAAAGGAAATGTTGAGGTGCGATATAGGCCTACAAGCACCAAAGCTTGAGTTGAGTAGCGTTGTAAACCGCTTTCAAGATTATATCAGGTATATTATAGCAACAGCTCACATATCCATGTGTGTCATTAATTTCACCTGTGCTAGGCTAGGGCTTTTAATTCTATTGCCTAAGGACACTCACGAAAAGCCCTGTGCCTTTAGGAAGGCTCAAACTCGTGTCCTCCAGATAATTAGTCCTATACTCATCACTAAGCCACGCCGGACCCTTCAGAGCTTGCAGACGTCAAAATCAACGTGGTGTCTGTGGTTGTGAGGTAGAGTATCGGCCTCGATGCCATAAGCTCCCGAGTTCGATGCCCGGCAGCGGGAATCAACTTTTGGATTTCTAGTTGGCCCGCACCCTCGGCGCGAGTACTTTTGTAGTTCCCAGGAAGCAGAATCGAGAGAGATTAGTATTTGTTTTAAGTAAGACCTGTGTAATGGAAAAAAGCTATTTCCACTAAAATATCATCATGCAAAATTAGCTATAATTGAAAATGAATATTATTGAACTACTTTCACCTTTTCATTTTTTTCATTTTTTTCTTCTTTGAATTATCATTTATAAATCTAAAACCGCTATATTCTCAATTGAAAAATGGATACTAATTACCTCCCTTTTTAGAAAACGAACAAAAATATCAAAGAATAGTTTCAAGATAGACATAAACAGAATTTCTGATCCGTTAGAAATGTGCAAAAATATTATTTCTGCATAAATTCTTATATATCCTTATCTAAAGACCAATTAGAATTTTTGCCAAATGTTCACCGGAAGTGCATTACACAGGTCTTACCTTAAGAACTTGTTTCTCAGTCGATGTAAAATAAATATGTTTAAGGTAGTAGACCCGTAACACTTTTAATGCAGCATGGAATAACATTTCTTGATAGTTGATAAATACGGATTTATACAGATGTAATACATTTGCACATTTTTAACCAACCAGAAATTCCTTTGATGCCGGTCTTGAAATTATTTGTTGACACTTTGTTATTTTCCAGAAAAGGGGGGGTAATTATTACCTCCCTTTGCATTGAGAGAATCGTAGTTTTGGATTTATAGATGATAATTCTTTGAAGGAAAAGAAAAAGAAAAAAATGGTAAGTAGTACAATATTACTCATTTTTATTCATAGCAAATTTATGGGGTCATATTATAGTGGAAATAGATATGTTTTCACAGGGATATACTACCTTAAACTAACTAAGAGTTTGGACGGCTGAATGAAACATAACACGAAATAATATGGACTTGGAATAGGCCTACAAGTATACTAAAGGCAAGGGAATGATTGATACACAAGACGGAACTGCATAGGCGTGAAATACATTAACCACGTCCAAAAAAGCTATATATAGCGCAAAACGGAACATTGAAACCTGCTGGTTCTGAAATCCTACATTTATTTATGGCCTTGTTTTTGAACTGAATTTTCCCTGTAATACAAGCTTAGTACATCGACCTTCTGTAGTGCATATGCACCTTTGTTTCAACCATTAACTTGGCCCTTTTCCAAACGACAACATTCTAGACCGGTCTAAAATTGAGAGTATTTGCAGACGAAAAAAGAAATGTTCCTAAGATGAGAAGATGGTCTGTTAAAGAGTTGAAAACATAGTAGAAAAAGGATAAAATGCTACTTAGCAGCATTTTCTTCTTTTCCTAACATGTTTTCAAAAACCTTTCTCAGGGTTGTTCAAACCCATTCAGTTTGTAAAAGAATTCAGCAATTAATACAGTGTTTTCTAAGTAAATACAAATACACGCGTAGTTAATAGATGAGTCGGGGAACTCGATTGAAATATCAAACAATCATGCGATTTGTTTGTAGTTGAAACAATCAAAACGCCTGTTTGTACCACATCATTAACCCTTCGATGCTAAGCACGGCACAGTTACATTTTTTACTGACAGTGTAGATCCAAGATCAGACAAGACAAAACGTGCAGTCTGACCTTGGATCTACACCGTCCGATAGGGAGATATTTTTATGTCAAAACAGTAAGTATGAAATGGCAATATTCGGGTTTTTGCTATCGAGTTGAAAATTTCATTTTGCTTATTAGGCAGGAAAAAGGTTAAACATGAACAAACCTATCCAGAGTGTTAATGACTCTGGGCGAAAAAGGCTTTTGAAAACATAGTTGGAAAAGGAGAAAATGCTGTTAAAACATTTTCTCCTTTGCCAACAATGTTTTCAATGATTTCCACCCGATCAAAACCCAATCAACGACAACTCCTACAAATTGAGTTTGAACTGATTTGTCGTCTGCAAATGATTTCTATTTCGACGGGTCTAAGATTTTGTCGTCTGGTAAAGAGTTAACTTTTGTTGAATGACAAACAAACTTTGCCGCTTGGCGCTTCCGGTAAACATTATTACTGTTAAGGCATTAGCATAGCGTTTGTAACAAAAAGTGTTGTTTTTTTCAGAGATCAAATATCGTAATTTATCCTATGTCCACGGTCTCGCAAATACAGCTATAAATGGTTTCAAGATCAGGATTCGGGCGTCGAAATATTTTCCTATTGGTCAATTTTCCACATGTCGAAATATTAGTTTACCTGATCCTGTAAGCTTTGGTCAGACTGAATGGATTTCAGGGATCCATAATGATTAGCTTAGCATGAAATATCACAAAGATGAATTGAGCCCCTTTTTTAGCATGAAGCATCGCGGAGATGTATTGAGCCCCTTTTTTAGCATGAATAATCGCAGAGATGTATTAAGCCCCTTTTTTAGCATGAAGCATCGCGGAGATGTATTGAGTCCCTCTTTTAGCATGAAGCATCGCAGAGATGTATTGAGCCCCTTTTTCAGCACGAAGCATCGCGGAGATGTATTGTGCCCCTTTTTTTAGCATGAAGCATCACGGAGATGTATTGGGCAAATTTTTCAGCATGAAGCATCGCGGAGATATATTGTGCCCCTTTTTAGCATGTAGCATCGCTGAGATGTATTGAGGCCCTCTTTTAGCATGAAGCATCACGGAGATGTATTGAGCCCCCTTTTTTAGCATGTAGCATTTAGGAGATAAATTGAGCCCCTTTTTTTATCATGAAGCATCACGGAGATGTATTGAGCCCCCTTTTTTAGCATGAAGAATTACGGAGATGCATTGCGCCCCTTTTTCGCATAGAGCATCGCGGAGATGTATTGAGCCCATTTTAAACATGAAGCATCACGGAGATGCATTGAGCCCCGTTTTAGCATGAAGCATGACGGAGATGTATTGAGCCCCCTTTTTAGCAGGAAAAATTACAGAGATGCAATGAGCCCCTTCTTGCATTAAGAATCGCTGAAAAGTATTGAGCCCTTCTCAGCATGAAACATCACGGAGATGCATTGAGCCCCTTTTTTTAGCAGGAAAAATTACAGAGATGCAATGAGCCCCTTTTTGCATTAAGAATCGCTGAAAAGTATTGAGCCCTTCTCAGCATGAAACATCACGGAGATGTATTGAGCCCCTTTTTTAGCATGAAGCATCACGGAGCTGCATTGAGCCCTTTTTAGCATGAAGCATCACGGAGATGTATTGCGCCCCTTTTAACATTAAGCATCACGGATATGTATTGAGCCCGTTTTTAGCATGAAGCATCACGGAGATGCATTGAGCCCCTTTTTAGCATAAAGCATGGTAGAGAGGTATTGAGCCCCTTTTTAGCATGAAGCATCACGGAGATGCATTGAGCCCTTTTTTTGTATGAAGGACCACGGATATGTATTGAGCCCTCTTTTTAGCATGAAGTATCGCGGACATGTATTGAGCCCCTTCTTTAGCATAAAGCATCACGGAGATGCAATGCATCGAGGCCCTTTTAAGCATGAAGCATCACGCAGATGCATTGAGACCCTTTTATAGCATGCAGCATCACAGAGATGCGTTGAGCCCCTTTTTAGCATGAAGCATCGCGGAGATGTGTTTAGACCCTTTTTAGCATGAAGCATCACGCAGATGTATTGAGCCCCCTTTTTTAGCATGAAGAATTACGGAGATGCATTGCGCCCCTTTTTCGCATAGAGCATCGCGGAGATGTATTGAGCCCATTTTAAACATGAAGCATCACGGAGATGCATTGAGCCCCGTTTTAGCATGAAGCATCACGGAGATGCATTGCGCCCCTTTTTTAGCAGGAAAAATTACAGAGATGCAATGAGCCCCTTTTTGCATTAAGAATCGCTGAAAAGTATTCAGTCCTTCTCAGCATGAAACATCACGGAGATGTATTGAGCCCCTTTTTTAGCATGAAGCATCACGGAGCTGCATTGAGCCCTTTTTAGCATGAAGCATCACGGAGATGTATTGCGCCCCTTTTAACATTAAGCATCACGGATATGTATTGAGCCCCTTTTTTAGCATGAAGCATCACGGAGATGCATTGAGCCCCTTTTTATCATAAGGCATGGCAGAGAGGTATTGAGCCCCTTTTTAGCATGAAGCATCACGGAGATGCATTGAGCCCTTTTTTTGTATGAAGGACCACGGATATGCATTGAGCCCTTGTTTTAACATGTATTGAGCCCCTTTTTAGCATGAAGGACCACGGATATGTATTGAGCCCTCTTTTTAGCATGAAGTATCGCGGACATGTATTGAGCCCCTTCTTTAGCATAAAGCATCACGGAGATGCAATGCATCGAGGCCCTTTTAAGCATGAAGCATCACGCAGATGCATTGAGACCCTTTTATAGCATGCAGCATCACAGAGATGCGTTGAGCCCCTTTTTAGGATGAAGCATCACGGAGATGCGTTTAGCCCCTTTTTAGCATGAAGCATCACGGAGATGTATTGAGCCCCCTTTTTTAGCATGAAGAATTACGGAGATGCATTGCGCCCCTTTTTCGCATAGAGCATCGCGGAGATGTATTGAGCCCATTTTAAACATGAAGCATCACGGAGATGCATTGAGCCCCGTTTGAGAATGAAGAATTACGGAGATGCATTGCGCCCCTTTTTTAGCAGGAAAAATTACAGAGATGCAATGAGCCCCTTTTTGCATTAAGAATCGCTGAAAAGTATTGAGCCCCTTTTTAAGCATGAAGCATCACGGGGCTGCATTGAGCCCTTTTTAGCATGAAGCATCACGGAGATGTATTGCGCTCCTCTTAACATTAAGCATCATGGATATGTATTGAGCCCCCTTTTTAGCATGAAGCATCACGGAGATGCATTGAGCCCGTTTTTAGCATAAAACATGGCAGAGAGGTATTGAGCCCCTTTTTTAGCATGAAGCATCACGGAGATGCATTGAGCCCCTTTTTATCATAAGGCATGGCAGAGAGGTATTGAGCCCCTTTTTAGCATGAAGCATCACGGAGATGCATTGAGCCCTTTTTTTGTATGAAGGACCACGGATATGCATTGAGCCCTTGTTTTAACATGTATTGAGCCCCTTTTTAGCATGAAGGACCACGGATATGTATTGAGCCCTTTTATTAGCATGAAGTATCGCGGACATGTATTGAGCCCCTTCTTTAACATAAAACATCACGGAGATGCGATGCATCGAGGCCCTTTTTTGCATGAAGCATCACGCAGATGCATGGAGCCCCTTTTATAGCATGAAGCATCACAGAGATGCGTTGAGCCCCTTTTTAACATGAAGCATCGCAGAGATGTGTTGAGCCCTTTTTTAGCATGAAGCATCACGGATATGTGTTGGGCCCCTTTTTTAGCATGAAGCATCGCAGAGATGTATTGAGCCCCTTTTTTGGCATGAAGCATCGCAGAGATGTATTGTGCCCCTTTTTTAGCATGAAGCATCACGGAGATGTATTGGGCAAATTTTTTAGCATGAAGCATCGCGGAAATATATTGTGCCCCTTTTTACAGAGATGCATTAAGCCCCTTTTTGCATTAAGAATCGCTGAAAAGTATTGAGCCCCTTTTTTAGTATGAAGCATCACGGGGCTGCATTGAGCCCTTTTTAGCATGAAGCATCACGGAGATGTATTGCGCCCCTCTTAACATTAAGCATCATGGATATGTATTGAGCCCCCTTTTCAGCATGAAGCATCACGGAGATGCATTGAGCCCGTTTTTAGCATAAAACATGGCAGAGAGGTATTGAGCCCCTTTTTAGCTTGAAGCATCACGGAGATGCATTGAGCCCTTTTTTGTATGAAGGACCACGGATATGCATTGATCCCTTTTTTAACATTTATTGGGCCCCTTTTTAGCATGAAGGACCACGGATATGTATTGAGCCCTTTTTTAAGCATGAAGTATCGCGGACATGTATTGAGCCCCTTCTTTAGCATAAAGCATCACGGAGATGCAATGCATCGAGGTCCTTTTAAGCATGAAGCATCACGGAGATGCATTGAGCCCCTTTTATAGCATGAAGCATCACAGAGATGCGTTGAGCCCCTTTTTAACATGAAGCATCGCGGAGATGCGTTTAGCCCCTTTTTTAGCATGAAGCATCGCGGAGATGTATTGAGCCCCGTTTTTAGCATGAAACATGGCGGAGATGTAATGGGCAAATCTTTTAGCATGAAGCATCACGGAGATGTATTTGGCAAAGTTTTTTGCATGAAGCATCGCGGAGATATATTGTGCCCCTTTTTAGCATGAAGCATCACGGAGATGTATTGAGGCCCTCTTTTAGCATGAAGCATCGCGGAGATGCATTGATTCCCTTTTTAGCATGAAGCATCGCGGAGATGTATTGGGCAATTTTTAAAGCATGAAGCATCGCGGAGATATATTGTGCCCCTTTTTAGCATGAAGCATCACGGAGATGTATTGAGTCCCACTTTTGGCATGTAGCATCACGAAGATGTATTGAGACAATTTTTTAGCATGAAGCATCGCGGAGATGTATTGAGCCCTTTTTTAGCATGAAGTATCACGGAGATGTTTTGGGCAAAGTTTTTAGCATGAAGCATCGCGGAGATATATTGTGCCCCTCTTTTAACATGTAGCATTACGGAGATGTATTGGGCAAATTTTTTAGCATGTAGCATCGCGGAGATGTATTGAGCCCATTTTTTTAGCATGAATCATCGCGGAGATGTATTGAGCTCTTTTTTAGCAAGAAGCATCACGGAGATGTATTGAGCCCATTATTTAGCATGAAGCATCGCAGAGATGCATTGATCCCCTTTTTAGCATGTAGCATCACGGAGATGTATTGAGCCCCCTTTTTTAGCATGTAGCATTACGGAGATATATTGAGCCCCTTTTTTTATCATGAAGCATCACGTAGATGTATTGAGCCCCCTTTTTTAGCATGAAGAATTACGGAGATGCATTGCGCCCCTTTTTCGCATGCAGCATAGCGGAGATGTATTGAGCCCATTTTAATTATGAAGCATCACGGAGATGCATTGAGCCCCGTTTTAGCATGAAGCATGACGGAGATGTATTGAGCCCCCTTTTTAGCAGGAAAAATTACAGAGATGCAATGAGCCCCTTTTTTGCATTAAGAATCGCTGAAAAGTATTTAGCCCTTCTCAGCATGAAACAACGCAGAGATGTCATGAGCCCCTTTTTTAGCATGAAGTTTCACGGAGATGTATTAGGAGCATGAACCATCACGGAGATATACTGAGCCCATTTTTTGTATGAAGCATCACAGAGATGTATTTAGCCCCCCTTTTAAGTATGAAGCATCACAGAGATGTATAGAGCCCCCTTTTTTAGCATGAAGGATCGCGGAGATGTATTGAGTCCCTTTAAGCATGAAGCATTACGGAGATGTACTGAGCCCCTTTTTTAGCATGAAGAAACACGAAGACGTATTGAGTCTCCTTTTTAGCATGAAGCACCACGGAGATATTTTGAGTCCTCTTTTTAGCATCTAGCATCACGGAGATGTATTGAGCCCCCTTTTTTAGCATGAAGTATCATGGAGGTATATTGAGCCCTTTCTAGCATGAAGCATTGCGCAGATGTATTGAGCCCTTTTTAGCTCACCTGAGCACGAAGTGCTCATGGTGAGCTTTATGATCGCCCAACGTCCGGTGTAAGTCATCCGTCGTCCGTTGTGCGTCGTCCGTCGTCCACAATTTCTTTAAACATCTTCTCCTCCTAGACCACTGGGCCAATCTTGCTTAAACTTGGGTAAAGCTCTACCAAAGTTGTTCAAGAGATTGAATTCCATCCATATCTCTGGTTGCCACGGCAACCAAAAGGAAAAAAATATCAAAATCTTTGAAAATCTTCTTCTGTGAAACTAGAAGGCGTAGAGCTTTGATATTTGGTATGTAGCATCTCCTGGTAAACATATGATGTCCCTGGGGTCAAAACTGGCCCCGCCCCGGGGGTCACAAGTTTAAAACAAGGAAATAAAGAAGGAAAACTTTAAAATTCTTCTTCTCTAGAAGAAGAAGGAGCAGAGCTTTGATATTAGGTATATAGCATCTCCTAGTAAACCTCTAACAAGATTGTTCATATGATGCCCCTGGGGTCAAAACTGGCCCCGTCCCGGGGGTCACTAATTTGAAATTTGAAACATAGGAACAAAGAAGGAAAACTTTAAAAATCTTCTTCTCTGAAACAAGAAGGTGCAGAGGTTTGATATTTGGTATGTAGCATCTCCTAGTAGACCTCTAGCAAGATTGTTCATATGATACCCTTGGTATCAAAACTGCTCCTACCCCAAGGGTCACAAGTCAGACTGAATGGATTTCAGGGATCCATAATGATTAGCTTAGCATGCAATATCACGAAGATGAATTGAGACCCTTTTTTAGCATGAAGCATCACGGAGGTGTATTGAGCCCCTTTTTAGCACTAAGAATGGCGGAGATGTATAAAGCCCCTTTTTAGCATGAAGCGTGACAGAGATGTAATGAACCCCTTTTAAGCATAAAGTATCACGGAAATATATTGAGCCCCTTTTTTAGCATGAAGCATCGCGGAGATGGATTGAGCCCCCTCTTTTAGCATGAAACATCACGGAGATGTATTGAGCCCCTTTTTAACATAAAGTATCATGGAGATGTATTGGGCCCTTTTTCAGCATAAAGAAAAACGGAGATGTATTGAGTCCCCTTTTTTAGCATGAAGCATCACGGAGATGTATTGAGCCCCTTTTTAGCATGAAGCAACACGGAGATGTATTGAGCCCCCTTTTTTTAGCATGAAGCAACACAGAGATGTATTGAGTCCCCTTTTTTAGCATGAAGCATCACGGAGATATATTGAGCCCCCCTTTTTTAGCATGAAGCATTACGGAAATGTATTAAGCCCCCTCTTTTAGCATGAAACATCACGGAGATGTATTGAGCCCCTTTTTAAGATAAAGTATCATGGAGATGTATTGGGCCCTTTTTTTGGATGAAGAAACACGGAGATGTATTGAGCCCCCCTTTTTTAGCATGAAGCAACACGGAGATGTATTGAGGCCCCTTTTTTAGCATGAAGCATCACGGAGATGTATTGAGCCCCTTTTTAGCATGAAGCATCACGGAGATGTATTGAGCCCCCTCTTCTAGCATGAAACATCACGGAGATGTATTGAGCCCCTTTTTAACATAAAGTATCATGGAGATGTATTGGGCCTTTTTTTTAGCATGAAGAAACACGGAGATGTATTGAGGCCCCCTTTTTTAGCATGAAGCAACACAGAGATGTAATGAGCCCTTTTTAGCATGAGGCATCACGGAGATGTATTGAGCCCCCTTTTTTTAGCATGTAGCATCACGGAGATGCACTGAGTCCCCTTTTTTAGCATGAAGAAACAAGGAGATGTATTGAGCTCCCTTTTTTAGCATGAATCATCACGGAGATGTATTGAGCCCTTTTTTGGCATGAACCATCACGGAGATGTATTGAGCCCCCTTTTTTGTAGCATGAGTCCCCTTTTTTAGCATGAAGAAACATGGAGATGTATTGAGCCCCCTTTCTTAGCATGAAGCATCACGGAGATGTATTGAGTCCCCTTTTTAGCATGAAGCATAACGGAGATGTATTGAGTCCCCTTCTTTAGCATGAAGCATCACGGAGATGTATTGAGTCCCCTTTTTAGCATGAAGCATAACTGAGATATATTGAGCCCCCTTTTTTAGCATAAAGCGTCATGGAGATGTATTGAGGCCCTCTTTTTTAGCATGAAGAAACACGAAGATGCATTGGGCCCCCTTTTTTAGCATGTATCATCACGGAGATGTATTGAGTCCCCTGTTTTAGCATGTAGCATCACTGAGATGTATTGAGCCCCTTATTTAGCATGAAGCATTACCTAGATGTATTGAGCCCCTTTTTAGCATGTAGAATTACAGAGATGTATTGAGCCCTTTTTAGCATGAAGAAACACGGAGATGTATTGAGCCCCCTTTTTTAGCATAAAGCATCACGGAGATGTAGTGAGACCCTTTTTCAGCATGAACAATCACGGAGATGTATTGAGCCCTTATTTGGCATGACCATCAGGAGATGTATTGAGCCCCCTATTTTAGCATGAAGGAACACGGAGATGTATTGAGCCCCCTTTTTTAGCATGAAGAAACACGGAGATATATTGAGCCCCTTTTTAGCGTGAATCATCGCGGAGATGTATTGAGCCCTTTTGTAGCATAAGACATCACGGAGAGGTATTGAGCACCCTTTTTTGGCATGAAGCATCAGAGAGATGTATTGAGCCGACTTCTTTAGCTTGAAGCATCGCAAAGATGTTTTAAGCCCCTTTTTATGCATGAAGCATCGTGGAGATGTATTGAGCCCCTGTTTTAGCATGAAGCATCACGGAGATGTATTAAGTCCCCTTTTTAGCAAGAAGCATCACGGAGATGTATTGAAACCCCTTTTTTAACACGAAGGAACACGGAGATGTATTGAGCCCCCTTTTTTAACACGAAGAAACACGGAGATGTATTCAGCCCCTTTTTCACATTAAGTATCACGGAGATGTATTGAGCCCTTTTTTAGCATGAAGCATCACGGAGATTTATTGAGCCCCTCTTTTAGCATGAAGCATCACGGAGGTGTATTGAGCCCCTTTTTAGCACTAAGAATGGCGGAGATGTATTGAGCCCCTTTTTAGCATGAAGCGTGACAGAGATGTAATGAGCCCTTTTTTAGCATAAAGTATCACGGAGATGTATTGAGCCCCCTTTTTTAGCATAAAGCATCACGGAGATGTAGTGAGACCCTTTTTCAGCATGAACAATCACGGAGATGTATTGAGCCCTTATTTGGCATGACCATCAGGAGATGTATTGAGCCCCCTATTTTAGCATGAAGGAACACGGAGATGTATTGAGCCCCCTTTTTTAGCATGAAGAAACACGGAGATATATTGAGCCCCTTTTTAGCGTGAATCATCGCGGAGATGTATTGAGCCCTTTTGTAGCATAAGACATCACGGAGAGGTATTGAGCACCCTTTTTTGGCATGAAGCATCAGAGAGATGTATTGAGCCGACTTCTTTAGCTTGAAGCATCGCAAAGATGTTTTAAGCCCCTTTTTATGCATGAAGCATCGTGGAGATGTATTGAGCCCCTGTTTTAGCATGAAGCATCACGGAGATGTATTAAGTCCCCTTTTTAGCAAGAAGCATCACGGAGATGTATTGAAACCCCTTTTTTAACACGAAGGAACACGGAGATGTATTGAGCCCCCTTTTTTAACACGAAGAAACACGGAGATGTATTCAGCCCCTTTTTCACATTAAGTATCACGGAGATGTATTGAGCCCTTTTTTAGCATGAAGCATCACGGAGATTTATTGAGCCCCTCTTTTAGCATGAAGCATCACGGAGGTGTATTGAGCCCCTTTTTAGCACTAAGAATGGCGGAGATGTATTGAGCCCCTTTTTAGCATGAAGCGTGACAGAGATGTAATGAGCCCTTTTTTAGCATAAAGTATCACGGAGATGTATTGAGCCCCCTTTTTTAGCATGAAGCATCACGGAGGTGTATTGAGCCCCTTTTTAGCACTAAGAATGGCGGAGATGTATTGAGCCCCTTTTTAGCATGAAGCGTGACAGAGATGTAATGAGCCCTTTTTTAGCATAAAGTATCACGGAGATGTATTGAGCCCCCTTTTTTAGCATAAAGCATCACGGAGATGTAGTGAGACCCTTTTTCAGCATGAACAATCACGGAGATGTATTGAGCCCTTATTTGGCATGACCATCAGGAGATGTATTGAGCCCCCTATTTTAGCATGAAGGAACACGGAGATGTATTGAGCCCCCTTTTTTAGCATGAAGAAACACGGAGATATATTGAGCCCCTTTTTAGCGTGAATCATCGCGGAGATGTATTGAGCCCTTTTGTAGCATAAGACATCACGGAGAGGTATTGAGCACCCTTTTTTGGCATGAAGCATCAGAGAGATGTATTGAGCCGACTTCTTTAGCTTGAAGCATCGCAAAGATGTTTTAAGCCCCTTTTTATGCATGAAGCATCGTGGAGATGTATTGAGCCCCTGTTTTAGCATGAAGCATCACGGAGATGTATTAAGTCCCCTTTTTAGCAAGAAGCATCACGGAGATGTATTGAAACCCCTTTTTTAACACGAAGGAACACGGAGATGTATTGAGCCCCCTTTTTTAACACGAAGAAACACGGAGATGTATTCAGCCCCTTTTTCACATTAAGTATCACGGAGATGTATTGAGCCCTTTTTTAGCATGAAGCATCACGGAGATTTATTGAGCCCCTCTTTTAGCATGAAGCATCACGGAGGTGTATTGAGCCCCTTTTTAGCACTAAGAATGGCGGAGATGTATTGAGCCCCTTTTTAGCATGAAGCGTGACAGAGATGTAATGAGCCCTTTTTTAGCATAAAGTATCACGGAGATGTATTGAGCCCCCTTTTTTAGCATGAAGCATTGCGGAGATGTATTGAGCCCCCTCTTTTAGCATGAAACATCGCGGAGATGTATTGAGCCCTTTTTTCAGCATGAAACATCGCTGAGATTTTTTTAGGCCATTTTATAGCAAAAAGCATCACGGATATGTATTTAGCCCCCTTTTAAATATGAAGCATGGCGGAGATGTATTGATCCCTCTTTTAAACATGAAGCATCACGGAGATGTATTGATCGCCCTTTTTAGCATGAAGCAACAAGGAGATGTATTGAGCCCCCTTTTTAGCATGAAGTATCCCGGAGATGTATTGAGCCCCTTTGCAACATGAAGCATCACGAAGATGTATTGAGCCCGTTTCTTAGCATGAAGTATCACGGAGATGTATTGAGCCCCCTTTTTAGCATGAAGCATGACGGAGATGTATTGAGCCCCGTTTTAGCATGAAGCATCACAGATATGTATTTAGCCCCCTTTTTAATATGAGGCAAGGCGGAGATGTATTGATCCCTCTTTTAAACATGAAGCATCATGGAGATGTATCGATCCCCCTTTTTAGCATGAAACAACACGGAGATGTATTGAGCCCCTCTTTTAGCATGAAGCATCACGGAGATGTTTTGAGCCACTTTGCAACATGAAGCATCACGGAGATGTATTGAGCCCCTTTTTTAGCATAAAGTATCACGGAGATGTATTGATCCCCCTTTTAAGCATGAAATCGTGGAGATGTATTGAGCCCCTTTTAAGCATGAAGCATGACGGAGATGTATTGATCCCTCTTTTAAGCATGAAGCATCACGGAGATGTATTGAGCCCCCTTTTTAGCATGAAACAACACGGAGATGTATTGAGCCCCCTTTTTAGCATGAAGCATCCCGGAGATGTATTGAGCACCTTTGCAACATGAAGAATTACGGAGATGTATTGAGCCCCTTTTTTAGCATGAAGCATCACGGAGATGTTTTGAGCCCCCTTTTTAGCATGCCGCATGGCGGAGATGCATTGAGCCCTTTTTTAGCATGAATCATCGCGGAGATGTATTGAGCCCCCTTTTTAGCATGAAGCATCACGGAGATGTATTGAGCCCCTTTTAAGCATGAAGCATCACGGAGATGTATTGAGCCCCTTTGCAATATGAAGCATCACGGAGATGTATGGAGCCCTCTTTTAAGCATAAAGCATCACGGAGATGTATTGGGCAAATTTTTTAGCATGAAGCATCACGGAGATGTATTGAGCCCCTTTTTTACCATGAAGTATCACGGAGATGCGTCGAGCCCCTTTTAAGCATGAAGAATCACCGAGATGTATTGAGCCCCAATTTTAGCATGAAGCAAGACGGAGATGCATTAAGCCCCTTTTAAAGGTGGGTATTTAGAATTTTTACATCTCACCAAATTAAAAAATATATATATCACTGAAATTTATTAGAAAAAATAATACAAATCATCAATAATTAAGATTCATAAAATTACCAAAAAAAAAATTTGATGGTATTCCCCTAAAAGGCTACATAGCCTCTTAAGGTATTTTTAGATTTCACACCAAAAATCAATACAGCATTGTGGGAATGTCAAGTAACTGGCACGTGACCATAACGGTTAAATTCAATTACATAACAAACATGTAATAATTATTTTCCATAATGTCTTCTTCGGACGCTATATTTGAAACTTCCTCTGTGTATTCCTGTATATAAATGAGCTAATTGAACATCTAAAATTAGAACATGTCTCCCGTTGGTGTCAACCTGGGCCGTAGTAAATCTCTAATTTCTCGTGCTGTCGGATGGATTTTGACTACTGGGGTTTTATGAATGAAAATTAAAAGGTTTTGAGAATATAAAGATGATTTTTTTGCATTTTTGTAAAATTTTCGTCCCAAAATCTGAAGGGCCACCTTTAAGCATAAAGCATCGCTAATGTCTGTTGAGCCCCTTTTTAGCATGAAGCACCACGAAAAATCGTCGAGCCCTTTTTTTAGCATGAGGCATCACGAAGATGCAATGAGCCCCCCCCTTCATTTTTTTTTTTATTTTGGTCTACACTCTACGGAAAGGATATCAGAGTTCTTGTAAAGCGTTGCTTACTTCTATATTTATTCTAAACTATTCCTTAACGGAAATATTTTCGACCTATCAAACTTGAAGGAATTTGTAGACAACACATCAAGAGTGGTTCAAGTGATAGTATCTTTCTTTGAATGCTTAAAAGCACACATGGGGGATGAAAATACTGGATACCTACATTGGTACCTTTTCTCACGTTGTTTTCATAAAACCTTCAATGTTAAAACTCGGACATATTTGGCAAAGGGCAAAATTTTAGACTGGTTCAAACTGAAAGCACTTGCAGACGATAAACTAAACGTACCACAAAAATTAAAATTTGCGTCCAGCAGCGTAGAAAACATTGAGGGAAAAGGACACAATGATTGTTACTAGTATTTTCTCCTTTTTCCCACAATGTTTTCAAAAGGCTTCTATGGTAGGGTCGTAAAAACCAGGGATTGTTTGGTAAAGGGTTTAAGGCAGGATAACACTGGGAGACAGACAAAAACTCTCCATTATCGAATGTCATTATATTTGAATAATTAATGAAAATGGCTAACATAGATCAAAACGGCTAACATAGGTCAAAAGGATCCTGTTATTGTGACGACCACGTGTGTTTGCTGCTGTTTCTACTGCAGAAATGAACCTGTTGCGTAAATGTGTCAAACGTATGACACGGTCTTGACGTCTGGTTGTTTCACGGGGACGTCTAGTTCGGGGCCTGTCAACTAAACGCCCGGTTTCAAGAAGTCGTTGGGGGGAGTCGACTCACGGTTTACTGCGCTACACCAAGTTGTCTAGCAACTTGTGACTGGGAGAAACCTTGCATCATTAATTCATTTGCACATCCCCTTACTCTTTCCGGTAAACGTGGCATTGCTATCCTTCTGATTCGGACCAAAAGTTAATGAATTTTACTCTACATCGACAAATTTCTGTCCAATATGATTGATTCTCTAATTAAGGCTTTGGGTCAGGTATTGTACGTGCAAAATGTGCAACGTGCTGGCCGACGTCCCATGCAAGCTAAATGTTACGGTTGACTTGTTTTGACATGACGTTTAAATGTGTCTGCATGAAGAAAGTTTATATGCCAATGGAATGATTTCAGTGTAGAATTCATTTGGAACATATACAAATTCCTAAGCTATGCGTTTCTTTATCCTTTCAGTATATTTTCTGCATGTCCAAAGACAAGACTTAAAAAAACGTCCTTAACAAATTGACAAAATCCATCCTTAAAGCCACATTGTATTCGTCATTTGCAAATCTATTCAATAAGAACAGGATATGGATGTCCTCTCATGTAAAAGATTTAATCATTTTGTTTTTGAAAGTAGAGAAAAAACAGAAAACTTGATATGAAGATTCACATTCATGTACTAACAGCATAAATCCGGTTGTAAATTAACATACTTTATAAGCATTACACAGGATTTAAACAAGACATGATCAAAGACGGCACGAAACATGTCGTGCACATTTCGATGTTATCTTACCAATAAATGCACGGAGTCTGTTTCAATTTGTTACTCTAACGACTTTATTAAGGCCCAAGTCACACACAGATAAAAGTTAAAAACCTTACTGCCTTTCAAAACATGACAAGATGCGGTGAAATGCAGGAAAATGTACAGTGCCTAAGTTTAGCTCTACATCTTTAATAAGACCTGTTAGGATGTCATTGCGTCTTGTACATCTAGGGTAAGTTTTATCGCTCTAAAATGCTCAAGTATTCGTCATGTATGATGCGTTTTACGAGTATTAAGTTCTGAGACATCATAGAATGCACTACAACGCTTGAATAATTGAATTTGTATTTTAACATGGTAAAAAAAATACTTTTATTGTATAATAAGGTTGTTTATTCAGTTGGACGTTACTAAAACTTTAAGTTCAAGTACTTTATTTTGTTTAAACAAAAGACATGCAAGCAGTATACAACACCATTGTGTAATAGTAATTTTCGTGACTACGAGAAATATCTGCTTTTATTTTACAGTAAGGCAATACATGGAAATTCTTTAATGAATAATATTTACAGTTAGACACCATTCGGCATTTTAGAACTTTATTCTGTTTCCCAATCATATTAGAAGACAGGCTACAGTAGCAAAATGCTTTTGAGAAAGTCCCTATGAACCTTATGCAGCCTTCACATTGTCAGCAGTAGGTTGCTTACAACTGTTATAACTTAAAACGATTAACATGTATACCGAAACATGTGAATTTAGAAAACATGAATTATCAGTATTCGTACCAAGGGATTCAGTGGTTCTTGTGCAATAATTGTATAAAATCTACACAACAATGACCAAGTATTTAAAAAATTAAAAAGATAGATAAAGAGATGTGGAACAACGGTTTATTCCCAGTTCGCCCAATCCTATTTCGCCCATTCATATTTCGCCAGAATTTTTCCCGTTTCGCCCATTCTTTTTTCGCCCTTTCCAACTTCGCCATTTCCCCATTTCGCCAAATATCTGTCCTGCCCTTTTCCCTATTTTCGCCCACTTTTCATTTCGCCCAGTAGCCATCTCGCCCAACTTTCCCATTTCTCCCAAAGACCATTTCGCCCTTTTCCCACAAGGCCCCTTCCCATTTCGCCCAAACGCCATTTTTCTGATATCTAGGCCGCCAAAATGGTGATGGGCGAGCTGATAACTGGGCAAAATGGCATTGGGCGAAGTGTTGAAGGGGCGAAATGATAAAAGGGCGAGATGGCATATGGCGAATCGGCAAAGGGTGAATTGGCGAAAGGGCAAAATGGGAAAAGGGCGAAAAGATGATTGGGTGAGGTGGCAATGGGGCAAAATGAAAAAGGGCAAAATGGGTAGGGGACAAGACGGCAAAGGGCGAAATGGGAAGAAAAGTTTGGCGAAATGGGAATGGGCAAAATGGAATTGGGCAAACAGGGAAGACACCGGAACAACTCTAAAGTGGAATGCGACGAAAGAATATATCTCATGTTTATTCCCAGTTCGCCCAATCCTATTTCGCTATTTCAACCCTTTTCTGTAGCGGGCGACTTTAAAACATCTTTACGATAGAAAATGTGATAAACAGAACATATACTTTATTAGACAAGTACTTCATACATAGTCTTGTTTACATACATTGTATATGATAAGTAAGCTCTCTCTCTCTCTCTCTCTCTCTCTCTCTCTCTCTCTCTCTTCCTCTCTGTCTCTCTCTCTCTCAACAAATGTTCCATGCTCATAGTTCCAGTAAACATTGTAATGAAAGGAGAAATGATTCGTTAAACGCAGTTTCTCTTTGCGTCACATCTTTTTCAGCTCCGTGCCAGACAACAAGATTTAAATTGATCAATGTTAAATGCATTTGTGGGCGAATCAAATGAATCTGCCTCAGAGGATGGGACTTTTCTGCCTTTAAACGGAAAGAAAATAATTGTTGGGAAAGGGAAAAAATACTGGCAACAAGCACTCACTCCATTTGCCATTTTTTTAACTCTTTACCACACGAGAAAATTTTAGACTGGTCCAAATTGAAGGCATTTGCAGACGACAAAATAAAGGTGACTGAAAAATTGAAATTTGTTCTGGGAAGGGTAGAAAACACTGTGGGAAAAGGAGAAAATGCTGGTTACCAGCATTTTCTCCTTTTCCTACAGTGTTTTCAATAGGCTTCTTTCTCAGGGGCGTCAAAAGTAGGGATTGAGTGGTAATGGGTTAAAGCATTCTTTCTGAGGTCCTTAAAACTAAGGTCCGCTTCGAAAAGCAGAACGTTTTTTGTAAGAAGTCGTGTTATTACAACGAAATATTATTAGAATACTGGGTTTGGTTTTGAAAATTGATTTGATTACGTCATCCACAGTGTACCCTTTGGGACTGGTTTTTTTTTTTAAACTTTGTTTGAAGCCAGTGTCCATTATCGTTTCAGCCAAACGTTATTCGAATCACTTTATTTTTACATCTGGTTACGTCATGCATGGTATTCCCTTCTGAACTGTTTGTTTGATTGATCGACTTCCACTCTTCACCAAACCACACATTTTTCGACTGGACCAAATTCGAAGCATCTGCAGACAACAAATTAAATCTTGTTAATATGGTGATTTCGGACTGTGTTATGGTAGAAAATGTGGGAAAATGAGAAAATGCTGGTATTCTCCTTTTCCGACAATGTTTTCTAAAGGCTTCTTTCTCAGGGTCGTTAAGAATCGGGACTGTGTGGTAAAGAGTTAAATTAAAGGTGGTGTCCTTTTTTACAGTTAAAGGTTACTCGAAGCTCTTTAGTTTTATATCTGCCCGCCCGGATGGCTCAGAGGTGATGTGTCAGACTCGTGACCTGATGGTTGTGAGTTCGATACCCGGTTGAGGCGAACTTTCTTTCCGGCGTATTTTCGCCTCTCACCTCTGCTGAAGTATGTGAGAAAAGTAGTCGATGGCTTTGGAAAGAAAGTTATGTTATGGGCTTTGGTATGAGAAAGCCAGGAAACACATGTGCGTCACCGACCGCCATGATATGACCTTAGCTGTTAAAATGGCGTTAAACCCAAAACAACCAACCAACCAATCAGTTTTATATCTGATTACGTCACGCCCAATATACCCTACAGAATTGCCTGTTTGACCAATCTTTCATAAAAGCCGTATCCTTTGTTTTTCCATGTAAAGGCCATTTGAATTAGTGGGGTTATAATATTTATTATGCAATCGGCAAAACTTGTATGATTTGTTGATCAAACCCCTCGGCTATATCACAAATGATAAAATATCATCACTAATACATCATCATCATCATCATCATCATCATCTTTTTCTTCACAGAATAGTATTAGTTGTACGGTCAGGTGGCAGGGGACTTGGAAACTTGTTCATGGCTGTGGTAAGTGATGTCGCCCCACGAAGACTCGGGGTGACATGATTCAGGACAGCCGTGAACAAGTTCTCCAAGTCCCCGGTCACCTGACCGTACAATGAATTTATTATACTGCAAGCTTTACCATTCTACGATGTGTGTTAAGCGTGTTTTTACTTTTTTTTTTTGTTTGAAAATTAAATACGCTGACAAGGTATAATCACTGTATGGAAACTCTGTACGGGAAATTTCTTCGGTGAATTCAAGATGGCGGACATGTGTTATTGACAAAGTAAGTGTCGTTTAATTTTGGTCCAAACTTGTTTCAAATTGCATCCCCTACAACGAGTAAGGTAACAATCTAAAGAGCTTTGATTGAAAAATCAAGCGATAGTAGCTTATGAGAAAACGAGAGTGCCTCTTGTCCGTAATCCCGTGCTGAACATGATTTTTGATGAAGTTGAAAAACTAAGCGGGAGACCAGAAGAAAACTGGCTTTATTTCATCGAATAGAAAGCTACTGATAAAATAATGTGCCTCGATCGGTGGGGAAATGTCATATTCTTACAAATGTACCAAAATACGTTGCTTATATTTACTGATTTAACTGTTATAAAGTTTTGAAATTTTGCATGGTGTACTCTTCGGTGCAAACCGAAACTAAACTACTGTACGGTTGGGTGATCGGAATTTCTGTTCGCTTCGGTAACAAATATGAAGTCAAAAATCTGTACGCTTCGGTAAAAATGGTTAAAGGAGAAAAATGCTAGAACAGTCTACTTGTATTTCCCGCACAGCGAGAATTCCTTACACAAGTACATGAAATCAATTTGTGTCATTTACTCTATATCTTCTTTGTTATGTTAAAACCGTACAATGCCTCAAAAATGTGTGACGCCAGAGTTTCCTGGCTTTGTAAGGATTTGATAGGGAATTCTTTGGTATTCCTATTTTGTAAAGAAAAAGTACGAGTCATTTTAAAATAGTGTTTAAAATTTGTGTGAATTAAAAAGAAAATCTTATCCCAAGATAAAACTACGATGTATCAACGTATTCAGATGACCTCGATCAAGGCCTTTTATTCGGGTATACTAAATACCGGAGTGTAATAAAATAGAAATATGTTATTAACAGGATGTAACAAAAAAAATTAAGTTCCATGTTTATAATTCTATAGTAGAACACTGAAAGCAGAAAAAAAACAAAACACCTAAGTCGTTACTCATCCGTGTAACTGAAACATAAAAGTGGGTGTTTATAAAAAAGCTTTAAAATGAAAGCTACGGAATAAGGACAATGTCCCTTGGAAATGCTTACAAAAGGATGATATAGAGGGGTTGTAACTCAGAAAACGATGTAATGAAGACAGGGTTGCCTGAGTGTGTTGTATAATCATCCAGAGTTTCTAGTCAAAGGATCTGATACTTTGAAAATTAAGGTCGAAATTAGTGGATTTTTTTCCCTAAATGAAAAAAGAGCTATTGTTCTTCTAGGCTGAATTTCTCAGTTCTATCAATGTATGAAAATTGATGGTTTCAATTAATGAAAAAAGGCATAATTTATGCTAAAGCAAAACTCTTAAATGTGAATTTAACAACAGGCATACGATTATCTTTTTTAAAAGGTCTCTTAAGGTATAAAGTATAACAAATGATCACTTAGGCGATATCAATGTAAATTAAAAATGAGCTATAGCTACAAGGCAGTGCAAAGAGGAGTTTTGTATTGCATTTTTCACTGCCGGTTCTTAGCGTTTGAAAAGTCAAGCCAGAGCTCAGAGATGTGTCATTGTTTAATTCAGGCTTTATATGGCCTTCCAACTGGTTTTGGTCCGATCAACACAAAGTTTGCTCTGAAAGTGCTGAATGTGTTCACCAACACTGGGCTTGGGCTTTAAAAATGCGTCGCCAACAAACATCAAACATAACTAGTGTCCTTTTTGGAATTCTAACCAACACCATCCACAAAAAGTTACTAAAAATCTACATTTCCAACTGCGCCACGGAGGACTCTTGATCAATAAATGATGATAGAGGAGGTACGGTTCTGTATTTCTCTTTTCACATAATGCGTGTTATAAGTTTATACTATTGATGGCTTCTACAGTTTTGGTGTCAAACCAAGACAAAAACCTTAAGTTTATTATTTTTATGTCAAAGGCCCAGATACATATACATTTATAAAAGATGCTTCTGTTCATGTTGCTCAGCACTTCTCAATAACGAGCCATTTTAGTGTACGAAGTTGCGGATTTATACATCACGTTTCTTTGAGTTCAACATAAAAACATCAAGTAAATGACCCATGTAGGTTGTTCGTACATTTCCTTTTTTCCTTCCTTAATCGTTTTCACCGAAGCGTACAGATTTTTGACTTCATATTTGTTACCGAAGCGTACAGAAATTCCGATCACCCAACCGTATAGTAGTTTAGTTTCGGTTTGCACCGAAGAGTACACCATGCAAAATTTCAAAACTTTATAACAGATAAATCAGTCTGCATAAGCAACGTATTTTGGTACATTTGTAAGAATATGACATTTCCCCACCGATCGAGGCACATTATTTTATCATAAGTTTCTATTCGATGAAATAAAGCCAGTTTTCTTCCGGTCTCCCGCTTAGTTTTTCAACTTCATCAAAACATCATGTTCAGCACGGGATTACGGACAAGAAGCACTCCCGTTTTCTCATAAGCTAAGTACTATCGCTTGATTTTTCAATCAAAGCTCTTTAGATTGTTACCTTACTCGTTGTAGGGGATGCAATTTGAAACAAGTTTTGACCAAAATTAAACGACACTTACTTTGTCAATAACACATGTCCGCCATCTTGAATTCACCGAAGAAATTTCCCGTACAGAGTTTCCATACAGTGATAATGTCCTATCCAACTATCCCAATTTATTGAAAACTGACGTCACTGGGAACTGACGTCACTGAAACCTTGGTAAAACGTGCTTAACGTTTGGCACATAATCTTGATGTTAATCTTGATCGACATCGCCGTTTAGGATGTTGTATTCATAGTGTAGTCATGTATACGGGGCTCCATAAAGGGAAAGTGTTTTTACGTTGGTTTTGCAAGTGTACATGATATACATGTATATGTTCGAGGCATACTACCAAAACGGATCAAGAAAAAATTCTCAGCAGTATAATAATAAATTCCACGTAACCAGACTGCTTTGCCGTTCTTAAAATCATAAGTCACAAAGTCTATCGAAATCTCTCTAAATACGCTTCAGTTGACAGGCTGTGAATTAATTTCTTTACGCGGTCTATCAATTTAGTTGGCGGTTTTTTATAAAAATTTAAATGAAAATGAATAAATTTGAACATTATCTTGTTGTTGTAGTTGTTAATCAATGTTCGTGAGCACAACCATGTTTACGATCATGGATCGACAGCATTTTAAAGGTCTGTATTTAGAATTTTTACATCTCACCAATTTAAAAATATATATATCACTGAAATTCATATGAAGAAATAATACAAACCATCAATAATTAAGATTCATAAAATTACAAAAAAAAAATTGATGGTATTCCCTTAAAAGGCTACGTAGCCTCTTAAGCTATTTTTAGATTTTGCGCCAAAAATCAATAAAGCATTGTGGGAATGTCAAGTGACTGGCACGTGACTCATAACGCTTAAATTCCCTATCATAACAAACATGTAATAATTATTTTCCATAATGTCTTCTTCGGACGCTATGTTTGAAGCTTCTTCTGTGTATTCCTGTAAGTAAATGAGCGAATGGATCATCTAAAAATAGAATGTGTCTCCCGTTGGTGTCAACCTGGACTGTAGTAAATCTCTAATTTCTCGTATTGTCGGACGGTTTTCGACGACTGGGATTTTATGAATGAAAATTAAAAGGCTTTGGGAGTATAAGGATGGTTTGTTTTTCACTTTTGTAAAATTTTCGTCCCAATATCTGAAGGGCCACCTTTAAAGTGGAAACCTGATGCCATCATTACATTTCGCAATTTCATTTTCATTATTATATTTCGCAATTTCATGTTCACTATGATTATTTTTTGTTCTTGACACTAAGATTTTCGTGCGTTCTATAGTTTATTCGTTCGTTTGTCCAATCGTTCGCTCATTCATTCGTTCGTTCGTTTGTTGACACGGTTGAGCCTAAAAAGTAGGTACGGAATCGGCCGGAGTGTGACGAGTTCAGGTAAATGTTTACATTTGAATACATCATACATAATAGACCAAGAGGAACTCATTTGTACAAAACAATGAATAAATCCCGAGAGCCCAACATTTGAAATTGTTAAAACCTACAATTCGAGCTGTTGAAAATGATGTTTATTGCGATTGGAGTATGGGAGTGTTTGACCATAGGGGTGTTTGACCATAGGGGTGTTTTACGGTGGGGGTGTTTGACTATAGGGGTGTTTGACGGTGGGGGTATTTTACTATAGGGGTGTTCGACTATAGGGGTGTTTGACGGTGGGGGTGCTTGACTATAGGGGTGTTTGACCATAGGGGTGTTTGACGGTGGGGGTGTTTGACTATAGGGGTATTTGACGTTGGGGGTAGCGGTATTTGACTATAGGGGTGTTTGATTGATTGGTAGTCATTTATTTGTAGTCGCCAACGGCTGTCCATACAGGCAACGTCCCAGATGCCTGTTAATGAATGTTACTAGGGATAGTGCAAGATAAAGAGCGAACCAGTCCTCAATTACACCGAGATTCGCATTCACTAGCCATTCTCAAGGATATTCTCAGTTCTTATTCTCCAAGATGTTCTACATTTGAAAGTAAAACAACTGGCTGCCGCTAAACCATTTGGTTCGAAGTTGTGCTATTTTCGAATTTAAGAAACTCTTGAGACTTAGACTAAGAACGTTCTAGGTATAGCACCCGCGCATTCGTTCGGGTTGTTAAGCGACATATCGTCGGTTTGCTTCCAAAACCTTGTAACTACAGCTCGTAACAAGCTGTAGTTACGAGGCTTTGGAAGTAAACCGACGATATCGTTTTAATTCGCAACCACAGTAAACAAGGGGCAATTTTTATTTCTGAATAGATGTTTCAATCTACCAATGTTTAAATCGTGCTATAGAATGGACTTAACTGATTTCATTCCATGGATTGTTAAAGAGTCGTGCTGTGTTAAAAGGGGGCTTTATACGTCTGCAAAAAAGTATCGACCCATGCCAGCCTGCGCGTACTACAATATTAGCTTTGCGGTCAGACGGAAGGGGACTTGGAAAGTTGTTCATAGCTGTGGTGAATCATGTCGCCCCGAGCCGAAGGTGAGGTGGCGACATGATTTGACACAGTCGTGAACAAGTTTCCAAATCCCCTGCGAATTTATTTTACTGCAAAGTTTTACCCCTTCAAAGCGCGTTAAGCGAAATTTTCCTGTTTTATAATCTCGGGTATGCTGACGAAATAGAAATTCCCTTCTGTGTGCCCCAATTCAATGAAAACTGACGTCACTGGAAACTGACGTCGCTAAACGTGCAGTTTGGTGCATAAATGTGCAGTCTGGTGATCAACCGACGCCGCCATTTTGGATGTTGTGTTGCACGTGAACTGATGTTTACAGGGCACTCAAAAGGGAAACTGGTTTTACGTGGTTTTTGCCAGGGAACATGATATATGTTCCCGGCATGTTTACCAATCAGATCACGAGAAATTTCTCGGCAGTATAATAAAGCTGGATGTACCGGCTTTAGACGTTGCTTTTTTATTAGTATATTTACTCGTATGCCATATGAATAAATAGAAATTTATGATTCGTCAAAATGTACATATGTTTATTTAAAAGACCCCTGCCTAGCCTGTGTAATGTGGAGAAATGACCCTCCCCTACAAACTGACGCGTGAGTCATTTCACAACGTAGAATAATGATTATGTCATTGTGTCTACGTAGAATGACTCGGTCATTATTCTATGTAGCTAAATGACCCATGGGTCATTTTGTAGGGGAGGGTCATTTCTCTGCATTACACCGGCAAATTCTATCCGTCTAACTTATTCAAAGATAGTTTTTGTTCCTAAATTGTCTGCTTAGAGAACTCTAATCGCCTTCGGCGTGAAAATAGATAAAACTGCAAATAGCGTTAACTATCACCGGGGGAGTCTCTATGACGTCATAGTGGCGAATAAATTGCCTCTGTGAGAATAAATGGTATCCATTACATATTTTTCCCGCCGTACGACTTTTTTCGTCTCTAAGCAGACCATTTTTAAAACATTGTGGCAAAAGGAGAAATTGCTCGTAACGAGCAATTTCTCCTTTTTCCACAATGTTTTCAAATGTTCATTCTATTGCAAACCTTTACAAGAGAATGGTCTCTTATTTTTACAACAGAGCGTCTGAAGACTTCTGCTGCAAGCTTGTTTTCAGGTAGATGATTCGTTAGGGAAAAGGAGATTTCCCGGGATATTATGTATCAACCACGACTTATCTATAGGAATAGATTTGTCCTGTTATTCATAGAGTAAAACTATAATTACCCTTTTACGACCCTAAGGCAGAGGCCTTTAGAAAACATTGTGGGGAAAGGAGAAAATGCTGATAACCAGCATTTTCTCCTTTTCCGAAAATGTTTTCTACCTTGCTGGAAACAAATTTCAACTTTTTCGTTACGTTTATTTTGTCGTCTGCAAGTGCTTGCAATTTAGACAAGTCTAAAATTTCGTCGTTTGGTAAAGAGCTAAGCAATGTTTAGTGAAAAGGGGGCTTAATGCATTTGCAAAAAGTATCGACTCATGTCAGCCTGCGCAGTCCACGCAGTCTTACGTGTGTCGAAACAGTTTTGCTATTTGGTAATTTTCTGCATTTCTGGAGACCAGTCTACACAGGGATTCAGTTGATTGTCTTACAAAATGGGTTCTATGAATCTATAATTATGTTGGTTGTGTTGGGGTTTAACGCCACTTTAACAGCTAAGGTCATATCATGGCGGTCGGTGACGCACATGTGTTTCCTGGCTTTCTCACACCGGTACTAATACTACTTTCTTTCCAAAGCCACCGACTACATGCTTCAGCAGAGGTGAGAGGCGAAAATACACCGGAAAGAAAGTTCGCTTCAACCGGGTATCGAACTCACAACCACCAGGTCATGAGTCCGACGCGCTCACCACTGAGCCACCCGGGTGGGCCTATAATTATGTGATGACTTGCTTGAAATAATTCATCACAGATATGCATAAATCCTTTATCACACCATCTCGAGTTTTAAAGACCCTGAATGAGAATACTTTTAAAAACATTGCAGGCAAAGGAGAAAATGCTGGTACCCAGCATTTTCTCCCTTTTCCCACAATGTTTTGTACCCATCCAAAACATTTTTTTAAGTCAGGTTTATTTTCCGTTTGCAAATGCTTTCAATTTGAACAAGTCAAAAACATTTTTTGTCGTTTGGTAGAGCTTTAAGCCCCATTTTGCCAGACCGTGGCTTAAATATCCCATATACTTCATTGTACTTCAAAGAGGTTTCTCGTGATCTGATTGGATAGTATATATATCATGTACACTGGCAAAACCAAAGTAAAAGCGCAGTTTCCCTTTCGGGAGCCTAGTATACATGACTACATTATCAACACATCATCCGAATTGGCGGCGTTGATCAATATTAACATCAAGGTTATGCACCAAACTGCACGTTTTAGGACGTATTACCTAGGTTTCACTGACGCCAGTTTCCAGTGACGTCAGGTTTCATTGAAATGGGGTACTCAGAAGGGAAGTTCTAGTTCGTCAGTGTAATAATTTCTTTTTAAACCAAAAACCAGATAAAATTCGCTTAAGAAACGTTGGAATGGTAAACTTTGCAGTATAATAAATTCGTTGTACTGTCAGATGGCAGGGGATTTGGAATCTTGTTCACGGCTATGGTTAATCATGTCGCCCTGAGCCGAAGGCAAGTTGGCGACATGATTCATCACAACAGTGAACAAGTTCCAGGTTCTCTGTCACATTTCGGCTCAGGGCTACATGATTCATCTCAGCAGTGAACAAGTTTCATGATAAGTTGTACGTTCAGGTGGCAGGCGACTTGGAAACTTGTTCTCGGCTGTGATGAATCATGTCGCCCCGAGCCGAAGGCGAGGTGGCGACATGATTCATTATAGCCGTGAACAAGTTCCAGGTCCTCTGCCACATTTCGGCTCAGGGCGACATGATTCATCACAGCCGAGAACAAGTTTCCAAGTCGCCTGCCACATTTCTGCTCAGGGCTACATGATTCATCACAGCCGTGAACAAGTTTCCAAGTCGCCTGTCACCTGAACTTACAACTTAACACGTACAGAGGTTTGGCACGCTGCTTTGATGTACAGAAAATACAGACGTTTTGTTCGTCTATCTTTTGAAAAGTGCGAACAATTCTATCAGCGCCCTGGGCGAAAACATGAACACTTTGGACAGCATCGATTAAGATCAGACTAGACAGAATGTGCAACCTGATCTTGATTCTATACCGTCCGTTTTTTTTTTTAATTCAAACATATAGGATAAAAATATCAATTCCAGTAGACTGTATTTTAAGCTGACGAGAAAGGGCGAGTTTCTACAATCACCGACAATTCAGTTAAACTCTACAAAAAAAAGGGATGTTACGTCACGGGTAAAGAAACCTCCTCATCACTGAAAGAAAAGGAATCATGTTTTATTCAAACCTTATTCTCTCCGGTTGCTTGCTACGAATATATTTCCTTTCAAACCTCTCATACTCCCATTCTTCGACCGTATTTGGCATTGACAGTTCTTCTTTCTCATTCTTTACCATTGCAATTTCTTTTCAAAGGTGTAAGACTTGCTTAAGACTTGCTTATATCTCGCCAAAGCTGTCTTTTAAAATGTTGTTTTAAGGTAGTGGACCCATAATAGAAAACAGCTATTTCCACTATAATATCATCCTACAAAATTTGCTAGGATTTAAAATGAACATTGTTGCACTACTTTAACTGAGCCTCTTCTCCCCTTTTTTCCTTCTTAGACTTATCATTTATAATCTAAAACCACTATTTTCTTATTAAAAAGGGAGATAATAATTACCTCCCTTTTCTAGAAACTAACAAAAGTATCAACAAATAATTTTAAGGTAGACAGATTTCTGGTCGATCAAAAATGTACAAAAGTGTTATATCTGTATAAACTTGTCTTTATCAACTATCAAGAAAATGATTCCATGCTGCGTTAGAACTGTTACGGGTCTACTACTTCAATGTAACATATTTAAGCCTTTTTTCTACTAAATGTATCAAATGAAATTTCTCAACACAATAGTAAAACCCAAGATTTTGCTTTTTCAATTTTTTTTTTTTTTTTCTTTTTTGAAGAAAAAAAAAAGTTCTCATCCCTCTTTCCTCGTTAATCCTTGATAGAGTAGAACACATTGCGGGAAATGGAGAAAATGCTGGTAACCAGCATTTTCTCCTTTTCCCACAATGATTTCTAAAGCTTTCTTTCTCAGGATTGCTAAAAGTTGGGATTGTTTTGGTCAAGGGTGAAATCTTCCTGTGCCTATGACAAGTCTGTAAAAGGTCACATGAAAACACTGTCTCCAATATATTCAGAAGAAAACAGGCGGTAGGACATTCTTCATCTAAGATACAGACAATCCTTAGAAATAGGCCTGTTTACTTCCACACCAAACTTTTTTTGCTAAGAAAACAAAGGTGCCTGCAACGAGCGTGTTTTAGATCAATTTAACAGTCCATTGTGGATTTGCAGTTATCTTTTTTGCAGCAACGTGTTTCTGTAGCCTGAAAATGGAACTGTGTAACATCCCCACCTTTGTTTATTGATTTCTTGTAATACATAGTTAAAAATATAAATCTAACTAGCTAGACGTTTCACGAAAACTTTATATTATTGCTTGGTTTTTTTTATATATATATACAGGTTTTAAACATAGAACTGGAACAGAAAGTTGAGTAGTAGCAAAAAAGTTTCGGCCTGCGGAGGCTGACTTTAGTCGAGCTTTTATTGCAGATGCATCAACCCTTTCCCAAACAATCCCTGGTTTTTACGGGTCTGGAATAGTAGCCTTTTGAAAACATTGTGGGAAAAGGAGAAAATGCTGGTAACCAGCATTTTCTCCTTTTCCCACAATGTTTTCTATCCTATCCTAGACACAAATCATCTTGTCAGCAAGAGTTTAAAGTCGTCTGCAAATGCTTTCAATTTGGTCCAGTCAAAAAGTTTGGCGTTTGGGAAAGGGATAAGCCCCCTTTTCACAGAGCGAGGCTTATCTCAAGTTAAATCATACCATTTGATATTATGGAGATTGTTGTGAAGATGAGAATCTGTTATTGCACGATTGATCCAAGTGTTAGTCCGTGGTAGAGAAATGAAGGTTTAACTAATTACCAAACGACAATATTTTAGGCTTGTCCAAATCGAAAGCATTTGCAGACGACAAAATAAAAATGACTAAAAATTTGAAAGTTGTTTTGTGAAGGGTAGAAAGCATTGTGGGAAAAGGAGAAAATGCTGGTTACCAGCATTTTCTCCTTTTCTCACAATGTTTTCTAAAGGCCTTTGTCTCAGGGGCGTCAAAAGTAGGGATTGTGTGGTAATGGGTTAATGTTTCCTGTTGACTCCATCTTTTATCAAATTTTTCCTGATTGTAAAAATCATTTTCCTATCACCGACTAACACGTGATCTGACCACAGTAGTCTTAATAAACACTGTTCTCTAAGACAAAATAACAAAAGAAAACAGAAAAAAAATCCCGTTTAGAAGCATATTTGGTTATTACAATGGAAAGCTGACATTCTACAGAAAGCCCATCCCACCCCCCACCGTCTCGAAAATAGTTTTGTTTACCATTATATCGTGTAACTCTACACGTCAATCATGCAATATATAGATAGAAACTGTTCCTGTAAATCAACATTCAGATAGCATGCTGTCTCAGTGTTGTGTTTATCCAAATTTTGTACATGTTAACATTGAACACGCCAAATTTGGTTTCAAATTACAAAAAGGACAGAGAGTTGTCTAGAAATTATCGTTCCCTTGCCACAAACAAAAAAATAAATTCGGGAAAAGCGGCACCTGCTTCTTCCGAGCCTAGTTCTCTGACCGTCAACTGTAAAGGGGCGGAGAGCGAAATACACGAGCCATGCTCTTTGAAAAGAAGATATGTATCTACAAAAGTAACGACCCATGACAGCTCACGCAGTCTGGGCAGGCTGACATGAGTAGACACAGTTTATAATCAACCCGCCGATATCATCTCCCGCTAGATGGCGTTCTACAAATAGACATCTATCTAATTTGAGTATTCAGGGTATAGAACCAGACTACTTTTTAAAACAACAATCCCTCCTTTGATTTTAAAATACAATGAACCTTTATTCAATAATTAGCTACCTGGTTCGGTTCATTCAGCTTTGATCAGCTTCCATATTTCCTATGCACCAGCCATTTATAAAAACAGCCCATACAAAATTGGGTAATAGCATCGGTATAAACGCTATTTTTCCCTAGTACATGGAATCAATGATGCGTCATAGCAGATTAATAAATCCTTCTGAGTATATACGCATAAAAACTTTTTACAGGCCATAGCTCATATCTAAATAGCAAGTAACAAAATACATTAACCCCAGCTACTTTTCGTCACATGATCAGAGCAAGACCTATGTCCAACCAGCATTCGGCATACCTCGGCTGTATCTGGTGGATTGATATGCACATAAACGATACATTTCATCATCAAAAGTTGAAAATTGTAAGACTCCTCTTAAAAAAGAAAACTTGGGTCTCAGGATATTTTTTAGATTTATTTCAGTTGATAAACACTTCGTACTCCCTTTTTAACGTGGATTATCAATTCCGATTGAAGTTTTCACCGACAATAAATATATATGAATAAATTCATCAAGTTCGTTTATGTTGTTGCAAAACGACTTGCAGTGGTGCCGCCATGTATAAGATCACGTGATTGTCCGTTTAAATTGAAACGACCGGTAATACGGACGAAGTAGATGTACGGTTTGTTAGATGAATCGGCCGAGTTGTGATGAGTAAGCCAAATCTTTGTCCAACAAGAAGAGAGAAGAGAGAAATCATTCCTAGCGCAAGGATTTTTACGTTTTTTTACATAAGAGTCGAAAACACAACCCCTGAAATGCAAGCCTTGTTTAATACTATGTCTCGGTCAAAACGAGGCGATAGAGAAATAACGATGATAAGGAAGCGTAAGCAAATTTCTCCAAAATTAAAAGAAAATAAGATGGTGCTAGAAAAGACATTTT
Organism: Tridacna crocea; assembly: GCA_943736015.1. Taxonomy (NCBI): domain Eukaryota; kingdom Metazoa; phylum Mollusca; class Bivalvia; order Cardiida; family Cardiidae; genus Tridacna; species Tridacna crocea. The sequence goes on from OX031070.1 coordinate 10,606,561, forward strand.
TTCAACCCTCAACATATAAAGGCGCAACAGCGTAATAATTCAATATTTATTTGCCCTTCACCTGCTTGATAAGTAGAATAAAACTGTTAAGCAGACAATAAGAACCCAAACTCTACTAAGGTGTATCTTCATCGGACAGTAAAGATCCAAGATCAGACTGCACAGTCTGTGCAGTCTGATCTTGATCTTCACTGTCTGCAAAAGGTTATGGAGTCACACTCAGAAGCCTTAGAGTTAGAATGCACAGAAGTATACATCTGTATTGGCTCAAGTTTATGACAATATACACGAGAAATAGCGTGACCAATTTGATTATTTGTTTTGTTTTAATATTTTCTTACGCAAACGTACATTTTCTGACGGTAGGAAGTATATAATTATTGTTATTTGAAAACTCTATTAATGGAATCATCGGGACATCATCAGACCCTTGTCTTCTATACCCTCGCCATGCGACATAAAGCCATGTGGCGAGCAGCTATTGGTTTCTGTGGTATTTGTCGAAGACAATACCACTATGAGTTCAATATTGAATTTTAAAGACCACTTATCGTATTTTGTGCAAAGCCGAAGGAAATAAACCAAATTACGGTGGCACTCAGATATGTAATTGGAAATGGCATGTTGATATACAATGGTTGTGGCCATCGATCGTTGATATACTGATTTTTTATTGAAAATCGTGTCACCTGCTCATAGACTTCTATTCACTCGCTCATACCCTTCTATTGGCGCAATAATACAAAATTGGCGATCGCTTGGTCCTGGGCTTTTTTCGTACCAAAATCAGTTCGTCCCATGGCTTTTTCATCCCATGATTGCACTATGCTCCATTTGATTGGGCATAAATGTTTAGAGATCGAAATAATTGCTTGTAATGTTGGGAGTGCATCCTATTGTTAAGGGACGTTACTCCTGACTTCTCCCATGACTAAAGGGAGACTACTAATACACAAATAATCCTTTGTTATGATTACTGTCATTTCAACTAAAATATAAAGGCATTCATTTATTTATCTGTTTCTTTCAAATCATTAATTCCACTCAATTGTTTCCATGACAAAAACCACTTCATCGTTCTCAACACTTTGATTTATCTATATTATTGCAACCAATTGAGTTTAAATGTTTATGTATTATTTTTTTCTATTTATCAGACGCCAACACTACACGGTTTAAAACGTATAATATAAAAGAGGGGAGAATAAACGAATATTAACCGGAAGGCCAAAATCGACCCTTTCAGGACCACTATTAAAATTACTGCATAAAAAAGGAATACATGCAGAATGTACATTGCCCTAGAGCGTTACCTGATTAAGTGTAAAGTCTTAGACCAATCCACAGTTTTTAATGCTACTTATCGGAATCAACAATGTTGGCAAATCTCAATTATACTTGACCCAATAGTAACGCTGTACTTTGTTGTGATAACTAAATTGAATAGAGCCTTCGTCTAAATTTTCGATGGGGAAATAAATTGATAGAGTCGCGGCAAACAAGTTACAGAGAGGTTTAAAAAAGTAGAATGCAACAAGAATATACATTAAAAGAGCTGCGGGGCGACCGTCAGTCCTGCCTACTGTGAAGGGCGATCAGGACGACACCACTCAGTAAGGGCATAAAGCCAAGACTACTGGTGCTAGTTCTTTCTCTGACGCCCTTACCGCAGAAGGTCCTCATTGGCGCAGCTGAATGCCCTGGCTTTTAACCAACTTCTTGGCACTGATAGAGAACGAATAACTGGTAATTAGCGATTTGCTAAAAATGTGCACATGTTTATACGGCGGGCTCTTGCTGCCATATTCGCTAAAACATTTATGAAACCTCAATTTACAAGTTTTGCTACTGCTAATCAATACCACGGGTCTACGATTCATACACTAGCGAAGTGCTTGGTGGTTCTATTCTTGCGCAATTTCAAAACTTATATTTCTATAATCCAATTCTATTTTTTCACAAACTGAAAAACAATGAGAATTTTGTCGTCTGCAAATGCTTCTAGTCTGAAATAGACAAGTCTGAAATAATGTTGTTTGGTAAAGAGTTAAACTGTTGTCAATTACAAGTAGCTGGGTTTTTTTTTTTTATCGCTGCAAATGCTGGGTCAAATTTTAACACTTCCACCGCCAAAACGGTCTGTACCATCAACACAAGTATCAGCAAAGCTTTCTTCTTAAACCATTTGCTGTCCCATCAGCTTCGTGTAGTTGTATTAGTAGCTCATTGCTAAAAAGAACATTATTCAAGTCCACAGGAACGTCTCCATCGCAAATAAAATTATCATACTGCAAAGAAATTTCTCGTGATCTGATTGGATATTATACCCCGAATAAATATATCATGTGCACTGGCAAAAACCAACCGGCAGTTTCCCTTTCAGAAGCCCTGTATACATGACTACACTATCAACGCAATATCCAAAATGGCGGAGTCGATCAAGATTGATATCAAGATTATGCGCCAAGCTGCACGTTTGAGCAAGGTTTCGGTGACGTCACTTGCCAGTGACGTCTGTTTTCATTGAATTAGGGCACTCAGAAGGGAAATTCTACTTCGTCAGCTTACTCATTTTTTAAACGAAAAAACGACTATGCAGTGTGATATACATTCGTTGTACGGTCAGGTGGCAGGGGACTTGTAAACTTGTTCACGGATGTAGTAAATCATGTCGCCCCCTCGCCTTCGGCTCGTACAACTAATAATGTACCCAAGTCAGCAATGCTTGTCGATGACTGTTTAATATTAATCCGATTCTAAAAGAGACACACTCTCTGAAAAGTGGAAAAATGCATCAGCAAAAGGTATCTACCCACTTGTAAGAGATTTTTGAAAACTGGTGAAAACATAATGGACGTGGTGCATGCTTGACCAAAAGTCTGATTAAGCCGGAACGTGTTTGGTGCAATGACATCTTCACAAGGACGCAGTTAAGGTAGTGGCCCCGTAATAGAAAACAGCTACTTCCACTAAAACAATTGCTATGATTAAAATGAGTATTATTGCACTAATTTCAACGAGCCACTTTCTTATCCTTCCTATAATTATCATTTATAAACATAGAACTGCTAAATTCTCATGACAAAGAGAGATAATAATTACATCCCTTTCTAGACACTAACAATTACCCCCCTTTTCTAGAAACTTACAAAAGTCCAAATAGATAATTTTGAAATAGATGTCTAAGGAACTTCTGGTCGGTTCTGTATAAATCTGTCTATAACAACTATCAAGAAATTTTATTCCACTCTGCATTAGAATTTTACGGGTCTACTACCTTGAAGGTGGCCCTTCAGATTTTGGGACGAAACAGTCACAAAAATACAAAAAAATCACCTTTATACTCCCAAGGCCTTTAATTTTCATTCATAAAACCCCAGTAGTCAAGAACCATTCGATAACAAGAGAAATTAGAGATTTACTATGGCCCAGGTCGACACCGACGGGAACCACGGTCTATTTTTAGATGAGCAACTTGCTCATTTACATACCGGAAATACACAAATGACGCTTCAAACATAGCGTCCGAAGAAGAAATTATGGAAGATAATTACATGTCTGTTATGTTATTGAATTTAAACATCATTAGTCACGTGCCAGTCACTTTACATTCCCACAATGCTCTTTTTTTATTTTTGGCGCGAAATCCAAAAATAGCTTAAGAGGCTACGTAGCCTTTTAAGGGAATACCATCATAAACTTTTTTGGGGGTAATTTTATGATTCTTATTTATTGATGATTTGTATTGTTTTTTCATATAAATTTCAGTGATGCAAATATTTTTTTAATTTGGTGAGATGTGAAAGTTCTAAATACCCACCTTTAAGATCGAGTACCATCTTCAAAGCTATGCATTTTCCTGCATTTAATCCTGTCATTCCGGAGTCTGTCAAGCTTTAATACGCAGAAAGGTCCTTTTGAATTTTGTATGAGTGTGGCTGGGTCCTTACTTGGATTTACTGCAAAAATTAGATTTATAGAAGAAATCTGAATAAAAAATAAAAGAATCCGGTTATTCCCTGAGTTCAAAATTCCTGTAAATCCCGATAATTTGACAAGCAGCACGTGTAAAAAGTTTGACACGTGCGCAGATTACAAAGATAAAATTCGAGATTAAAGACAAAAAAGAAATCGGTGAATTCAGTCTTTGTGTCAAAATTGACAACTTAATACATCATAGAAGACCTAACAAGCTATAGTTAGATGAAAGTATTGACAGTTCACCGTTTCAATTTCCGAGATATTTGTCTTTGTATATTTAAGTAAGCTCTTTCTGCGCTATAAGAGGAAATAGTAGCTATTTGATGAACCGTATGGATCAAGATCAGACTGCACAGAACGTGCAATCTGATATTGGATTTATGCAATCCCCTTGTTTAGCATATAATGTAATATACCCATTCAGTGTCGGTAGATTGTATATTTAGGCCATCGAATGGTTTATTTCAGCTATCAACCCTTAGGCTGCTAAGCGCGACTTACTGACCTTTTGCGGACAGTGTAGATCAAGATCAGACTGCACAGAACGTGCAGTCTGATCTTGGATCTACACTGTCCGATGAGAAGATTTTATTCGCAAAAACTTAACCTTGAAATAACAAGATTTGTGTTTTTATTGTCGAATTGATCATTCAGTTTTAGTTATTTAGCAGGATAACATTTCAGAATCCTTTCAAAAGCTTGGTGTTTGTTTTTGTTTTATACCTGGTTTTCAACAGATTTACCATATTTCAGCTATATCGCGGCTCCCAGTTCATCTATTCATACGGAACTGATGTTGCTTACATATTGTGATAGGAACGGCAATCTTTCAACATTAGTGGCTTTTTTTTTTTACATAAAATTAAACTTAGAATAATGTTAATCATTTAATGCACTCCGGTAGGTAATCGAAAAATATTAGCGAAATATGTTACGATATTTCATGGCTAAGACCAGTAAAAATAGAGATTTTTATAATCTTACTCTTTAACATCTTCGCTAGCCAAGGGTGCGATACACTACGCTACTCTACCCTTGGCCGATCGAGCTTGATTTTTACATTCCCTCATAAGCTTTTTCATTGGATGCAGCCAGCTTTAACTGCAACGAATGAAATCGCTCGTATCATTTCATCTTTGATAAAAATAGAACAAGGTTGCTACATTTCGAATAGAAGGTAAACATGAGAACCCACGTGGATGTCTGCTTATCGCTTCATGCGTATTAGTAAGCGGTTTGTAAAACGATATTTCAGTTGCTTTTAGAAATATGATGTAAAGGGCGTAATAACCAGCATCCAATAGAGGGCGCATCGCAGAAATCTCGAAATCGGGCTCAATCAGCCAAGGTAAGATCCACGTAGTGTTCGCAACCTTGGTTCGCAAAGATGACTCTTCAATTGAAGGCGGAAAAAGTTGTTTCCGCACACTAGTTACCTATATGTTGGTAAAATGCGCATGCCTCACAACCTGGGTCGATACTTTTTGCAGACGCATTAACTTAGCCCTGTTAAAACGCGTTTTGTAATAAACCTGCAGAATGTAATATGTATTACAAATTGCGTTGTGATTACATGAAATGTAATAAAAAGTTATGCAACGCGTTTTGTAGTAAACTTCATATAATTGCAACGTATTTGGTAATAATTCTAAATGATGATATTAGATATTCATCATTCGATCATAGGTAGTATACATGATAATGAAAGAAAATAAATGTTCAAGGCGTTTTAATGTGATCGAAGTTATTAAGCATATGACAAAACCTTAATCTTTTAGAGTTAAAAGAAGTCTGTCCTTCTATTCAACATCTTAGAACTGGGACCAAGGGAACAAAGATTATTACATTTTGCAGGTTTATTATAAAACGCGTTGCATAACCTTTTATTACATTTCATGTAATCACAACGCATTTTGTAATACTTATTACATTTTGCAGTTTTATTACAAAATGCGTTGTAACAAAGCCCCCTTTTCACAGAGCATGGTTCAATCATGTTAACCTAAACAAAAGGGTCATTGAAACTAATGGTTTTGTGTTAATTGTGGCAACCTAGATATTCCCAATAGGAAGACTTCTATTGTAACAGTTCTTGGCAATATTGATGTAATCTTGGTATACAGCGTGACATTTGGCAAATATGTCAATAGTCATTTGGCCGCGGGCTTCAAAACACTGCCCTAAAATATCATTCAAGAAAATATTGATAAATAGCATCAATAGCGCCGCAGATTGTTTCAGAAATAGGGCACATGATATCGGGTTAATTTTTTACACTACAAACAAATATCGTAGAGGTCCACGTGGTGATACTACTTGACAAATATTTAATATCTGGACCATCTTGGATAGGATCTGGTTTTAATCGATATGGAAATGAAAGTATGGTATTTTATTTGTTAAAAAAATCAGTCTACAACGCAAAAAAGGACATTTGGACATTTGCGCAAAGTGTCGTATCGTATCAGCGTAATCCGCGCAGGCTAATCCGAGACGGCACTTTACGACTTCGTCAGATTTTGTGCTACAATAGACATGCACAAAACAGAAAATTACGTAAAAACGGAAAGTGGTATCGTTTTGAATTAGCCTGCGCCAACTGTGCGGGCTAATCCGATACGACATTTCCGCAAATGTCCTAATGCTCCTTTTCGCTTGTTGCAAGCCTTATTGTTTAGCAGTGATAGCTTCTCACCTTTGCCTCTCAGGGGTCATAGGGATTGAAAGCGTGCTTACACGGGGTTCTAACACTGTAATCACGTGACTTGCTGATTACCTGTTTTAAAAAAAGGTCTGGAATACAAAAGCTTTAAGTGTTACCACGAAAAGATAATCTTACGCAATGCAATAATTCACGTAAAAAATCTGTCTGCATGAAAGGAAAAAGTCCCTGCACGAGACGAAATAAAGCTGAAAAAATATCAGCTAGTCCTATAGGATAGTATCCGAGGCTTCCGACAAGCCGTTTCCGTTTGTCTCGATGACGTCATAATGGCGAAGGGTACAGACTAAAACTTGATAGAAAAAAGCTAATTTGATTGATGGCTCTAAGTGGTTTCTGAACAGATATTGTTACTCTCGATGCCCCAATTTCTCTCTGAGCAAATTGTTTATTACCGTTCCCGAAATGGGAAAATGTCGGGAGGAACGTGGAAGAATGTATTACTATTGCTTTATTGCGGGAACGGAAATACTCTTATGTGATAAAACACATATTAGATTCCTGGTAGCCTTCCCTTAACTCTTTTAGGGCCAAAATAAACTTTTTATGAACTAAGCAGGTTGATTGATTGAATTGTGTTAACGCCTCTTTCAATATTATCACAGCGACAGCTCACATATTCATTTATTTCCTTGGTCCCACCAGTACTAGGCTAGGGCCCTGAAGTGTCTAGCCCAAGGACACTCCAACAAAAAACCCAGTGGATCCAGTCAGGATCGAGCCCGGGCCCTCCAGGTCACGATTCCTGAATTTTACCACTAAACTACACAGGACCCCTGAACTTGATGCAGAAAAGATATAGAGGATCGAACATGAGTGGGTTTTTGAGACAAGATTTTATCAATCGAGTCTAGGGAAATGTTATTAAGCGAGCCTTTGGCGAGCTTAATCACATTTTCCTTGACGAGTTTAATATATTTTTATCTCAAACGCCCACGAATGTCAGATTCTTTTTAATCACATAACGATATTTCACAAAATATAGATTAAATGATGTAAAAACATCCATAAATGCACCCCCAGTATTATCTAAAAGACCCATTTACTTGTATGAAACATAAACAAAATGACGCCAAAAATGACGCCACACAAAACTGATAGCAAACGTGTATGAGATAAAAAAATTCGTAATGGGTATATTACACTGAAAACAAGGGAGGTTATTTGATAAATTTATCTCTTTGAGAAAAGATGCATGGCGTAAAATTGTCAGCAAATTGGCAGGGACCCCTAAAATAAACATGTCAACATTATGGGCCAATCATGAATTTCTATTTATTCATGTTTTACCAATAACAAAAAGTACTGAAGTGAAAAGCAAGCACATTCGGTTCGTTGTCTGCGCATGTCACATTCTTCCAAGATTCGATCTGTCTGCTATGACGCATCACTTCCCCCCCCCCCCCCATTTTTGGGGGCATTGTAGTAGTACGCGCTATAAATTAGCAATGGAGAAAATGTCTTTTATCAGTGCGTTCGAGAAGAAATCAGGCCTATTTTAGCTTCAGATTTCTCTGAACTGCTGATTATAGCTGAATGAATCACACCAGATAGCGTTTTATTGAGTAAACGTTTATTTTATTTTGAAATTCAATGTAATGATTGTCGCGTAGAAAAGTAGCCCGGTTCTGTACCCAGAATGCCCAAATTAGACAAATGTGTATTCGCAGACAGCCATCTAGCGGGAGATAATGCATTCGGCTACGCCGCAAAATAGCAACATGAAGTATTGAGTTATATTGCCTGTAAAAATACCATTTTGTCTCAATGTTTCCAAAACCTTCTACCACAGGAAAGGACACTGTATGCGCAAATAAAGGGGAAAGTAAATACTTTTCATGCCAAAACGAGATTATGATTGAATCTTACCATAACCATAGGCAAAGGTCAGCCTGAAATTCGAATGACAACACTAAGATTTCAACCCTTATGATACGGGAGACCACTCTTTCATGCACGGCTTCATCCCGGTTTAAATACTATATCTACCAGCTGCATTAGGTTGATATTTCTTTCGGTCAATGGTTATGGTGTTGGCCTTTTGTCCGGGAGTTCTAGGTTCGAATCCTGCCCTGTCCTTGTATTTTTGCTATGAATTTTGATCATCTGTTTCTTTGTTACGGACTTAGTTCGCAAGACTTATCCTGCAAAGTAACTAATATGAAACTCTCAAAGCCAATAGTAAAAACCCATTTTTGAAAGAAAGATTCTTATCGGACATTGTAGATCCAAGATCAGACTGCACGTTCTGTGCAGTCTGATTTTGATCTACACTGTCCGCAATAGGTCAGTGAGTCGTGCTTAGCAACCTAAAGGTGAATTCGTAGCTTTCGACTAGAGGTCAAAATTTCTTTAACTTCTCCTCGTCCTCTACTTTGACAGCAAAGTGTTGGAATTTCTTGCGTGTAATATAGCAATTTGACTTAGTGAATGATTAGACGTTTCGTCGGGGTCTAAATTATTATGCATAATTTACAAAACATAATGTTGAATAACACGAGCGGTGTCTAGTATCCAATTATTGTATGCTTGTAATTCTAGACAGTGTTGTTAAGTGCAAGTCGTATGGATAGATTGAAGTAGGAGAGTTTGACATGTGAAAAATTTTCCTTTCCTTTCGTCGATCACCTTCCTCTATCTATTATAATTATCATTATTATCATTATTATTATTATCTACAAACTACCTTCACTCAACTATCTACCTAAGAGTTTACCAACGAGCCACTCGCCAAATTCACATAATCAAACAGTAACCAGCTTGCCTACGTCTGTCTTTCTGCCTGGCTACCTGCCTGCCTGCCTTTCTGCCTGTCTATCTGTCTGTCTGTCTGTCTGTATGCCTGCCTGCCTGCCTGCCTCTCTGTCTGTCACTCTGTCTCTGCCTCTGTCTCTGTCTCTGTCTCTCTCTCTTCGTCTTTCGCCCTCTCTCTTTCTCTCATCGCAAACACTGTGCCGCCTTATCTTGATCAAAACCTATTCCAACCTCTAAATTGGCAGTGAATGAGATCTAAAGAATCTGACAGAAATTTGTATTGGAGATAGAAAAATATATATTAAATGATAACCTATTATGAAGCGAGCCTTTGTCAAACTTAAGTTCATTTTTTCATCCTCGTTGACAACGCTCAAAATTACTTTTGGCAAAGACGAAATTCGAACTCAAACCCCTATGATTTAAAGATCTAGAAATTAGCCCGTCATTCGAAATAATATTATTACCCAGTCCCTGCCTTTGATACCCCTAGGAAAGCAGCCTTTTGACGCACTGCGGAAAAAGGAGAAAATGGTGGTAACCAGCGTTTTCTCCCTTTCCCACAGAGTTTTCTACCCTTTCCAGAACAAATTTCTATTTTTTATTCACCCTTTTTTTGTCGTCTGCAAAAGCTTTCAATTTGGACCAGTCAAAAATTTTCCCGTGTGGTAAAGAGTTAAATGAATGTCTTGCTGAGCTACATGATGCAAGAACATACAATGCTTGCAAGTCGTGTTCATTGAGCCTACGGGTAGTGATGTGAATGGATCTGGATCAGACAACACATTTTGAGCTGTCTGATCCTGGTCCTTCAAAATCACATCTCCATGCGTGTTAATCTTGTGTGTTGATGTACATGAAGTTTGTTTGATCCTAGTCCTCCCAAATGACATAAAAAGGTCTCTTTCTTGTGTTGATATAATTTGTGATCTTACATTGTTTTGTTCTGTTTTGTGTTTAATGGGTTGGTGATCAGTATTTATTTGTATTTTGAACATGCCATGTTTATTGGGTGGACGGATGGTGATAGGGGTGAGCCTGGATCGGACAGCACGTTGTGTGCTGTTTGATCCTGGTCCTCCCAAATCTCCCAAGAACATACAATGTTTGCAAGTCAAGTTCATTGAGCCAACGGGTAGTGATGTAGATGGATCTGGATCAGACAACGCATTTTGCGCGGTCTGATCCTGGTCTTTCAAAATCACATATCCATGCGTGTTCATTTTGTGTGTTGATGTACATGTAGTTTGTGATCTTATTTTGTTGGTGATAGGGGTGAACCTGGATCGGACAACACGTTGTGTGCTGTTTGATCCTAGTCTTCCCAAACGACAAGTAAAAAAATGTCTCTTTCTTGTGTTGATATAGTTTGTTATCTTACATGTTTGTACTGCTTTTGTGTTTAATGGGTTGTTTACCAATATTTATTTGTATTTTGTATTTTTTTAAACATGCCATGTTAATTAAATGAATGGGTGGTGATGAGGGCGAGCCTGGATCGGACAGCACATTGTGTGCTGTTTGATCCTGGTCCGCCAAAATCACATTTCCAAAAACTGTTTCTTGTGTTTATATATATAGTTTGTGATCCTATACTGCTTGTATCTTTTTGTGTTTAATGTGGTCTATGACTGATTTTATTGTTTATATGTCTATCAACTCCTTGCGTGTCAATCCCATGTTTTGGCAACCCGGAGGTCAAAGGCCTTGTAAACAATGTGGGAAAGGGAGAAAATGCTGATACCCAGCGTTTTCTCCTTTTCACACGATGTTTTGTTTCTTTTGTTTGTGTATGTGTGTGTTTTCAATCCTGTTTTTTTTTCTCTATCCTGTTGTAAAATTAAGCTAGTTCGAAACAATTTTACACTTGTCATCTGCAGACGTTTTCAGATGTTTTCAATTTGGAAGGGTCTGAAATATGTCATTTGGGGAGGGGTTGAATGATCGGGTGGTGATGGGAGTGTATCTGGATCGAACAGCGCGTGGTGTTTGATATTGGTCCTCTCAAATCAAATTCCCGCACAATATCAATTGTGCAGGAATGCATTACAGATTGTGATCTTATTTAACAAAATATTTGCAGTAATATTTCACTATCGTCATATCTTTGGTCTTATGTCAAAGCCGCTCTTGAAATTTCAAAACTTGAATAAATAATATAGTTATTAAGCTTTCTAGATAGTGACTTGTGTGGGTCGGTATCAGACATTACATTACGTGATGTCTGATGCCGATCCCCCCAAATCACAAATCTGAAATTTCAAAACTTGAATAAACAGTATAGTTATTAAGATAGTGACTTGTGTGGGTCGGTATCAGACATTACATTACGTGATGTCTGATGCCGATCCCCCCAAATCACAAATTATACATAATGTTTAATATAACTTCATGAAATCTTGGCAGTAATATTTCATTATCTTCATGTCATTGGTCTTGTGTTAATGGTTTCTATATATATGTGAGACAATACAGATTTGTAAAGCTTGATATTCTAAAGCAGATGTCGTGCATTGATATCCTTTGATAGATCAAGGTATTTAGAACAGCTACATAGTCATTAAGATTCTCCTTTCTGTTTTTTTCCCTTACAAAAATATTTAGCAACCAGGTTTTCATTTTAACCTCGAACCACAAATGACTGATCTTTACCTAAAATGAATGTTGTCAAAAATGTTGTATTTGTTTGTATGATAATACTATTCACCAAATGTCTCTTTTCTTCTTTCTCTCTCTATTCTCTTATGGACTTTTTTGACAATCTTGGATGTATATTTTTTAATGATCTCTGGTTGCAAATTTATTCAAATGTTACCTGGCTCTATTTCAAAGGCCATCTTTTATTGTGGTTCCTGTATAAATGGCAAAAGGTTTAAAAATGTTCTTTGAAATAGAGCCAAAATATAACATGATTATGAAATTCCGCTTTCGTTTCCTTGTAATATTATTATTTATATGCTTCCTGAAAGGTTCAAATTCTTTTTCATTCTCATTGTACTTAGTGTCTAGGAAAAATAGATTCTCAATAACTTCCAACCAAAAACGTAAATTTAAAGCCGGTAATAATCACCAGTCTTATATAGTATTTACCTACTTTTCCTTATTATCTTTTTTTTACATTGACTATAAGTATAGTTATTGGGATGATATTTGTTATAATCCTATCAGGAGATGTGCATCCCAACCCTGGTCCCACTGAATACGAAGAAAGTCCCGATACCTCGTCAACGTCTACATACTTCCACGACATATATAATTTTCTTAACCTCCCAAACCATTTATCAGTTGTTCACTATAATGTTCAAAGTATCAGACATAAAATTGACCTATTATTCGCTGAATTTTCTCAATTTGATATTATTTCCTTTACTGAGACGTGGTTAGAGGAAACGTTTCCTTCCAGCGAATTACTGTTTAAATCTTTTTACCCACCAGAAAGGAAAGATCGAATTTCGAATCCATATGGAGGTGTTCTTGTGTATGTCAAAGATTCACTATCTTATGTCCGAAGAAATGATCTAGAAATGAAAGAAGTTGAATGTATTTGGATCCAAATAAAATTGTGTAATAATAAGAATATCTTACATGGAACATTTTATCGACCACCAAATTCCAGCTTGCACTACACTTCCCTTCTAGAAGATTCGATTAGTCACGCTATCGACTCAAATATTACTGATGTAGTTATTACTGGTGACTTTAACTTAAACTATCTTAATGCTGCATCATATAGAAAGATTAACGTACTCTGTAATCAGTATAACATGTCTCAGCATATTGAGGAACCAACACATTTTACAGAATGTTCACATTCTTTGATTGATCTTATGTTTGTCACAAACAAAGAATCCATAATAACTTCTGGTGTTGGCATACCTGTTCTAGAAAATAGTATCCGCTATCATTGTCCCATATTCAGTGTTTTAAATTTTCTAAAACCAAAACATAATTCATATAGACGCATTATTTGGAAATATGATCTTGGGGACTATAATGCATTAAGAAATTATTTCAACAATATCAATTGGGATGAACTTAAATCGAATGACATTGACATTTATGCTCAAAATATAACTGGTGTTATTAAAAGGGGAAGAGACAATACCATTCCACATAAAACAGTTAATGTAAAAGCTCATGAACCTCCCTGGATTACTAGTTTGATAAAACGTAAAATCAGACAACGCAAGCGGTTATATAAAAAAGCAAGAAAGTCAAGTAATCCAAGTAAATGGCTTAAATTCAAAAAGGTCAGAAACGAAGTAATTGACTTAATACGCAAAAGTAAACATGATTACATTGATCGTTTGTCAAATAAATTATGTAATGGTTCATTATCATCACGCGATTGGTGGAAGGTGCTTAAAAGTTTTATCAAACCTTCTTCTACTGAATGCTTACCACCACTCTATGATACTGACAACGATACAATGGTCACTGATGTTAATGCCAAAGCAAGTTTACTTAATTCATTCTTTGTTACTCAAACTACACTAAATGAAAACGATCAAGCCTTACCAACTGAACTCTTAGGAAATGATCAATATTCTTTAATTTCAGTATTCATTGATTCTTTGGAAGTCAGGGACGTGCTTATAAATCTAAATGTTGGAAAAGCTCGAGGACCTGACGGTATTAGTAACATTATTTTACGCGAGTCAGCGAACCAGTTGGCTAATCCCTTATGTCAATTCTTTAACTTCAGCTTGGAGACTAGTAAACTACCCCTTTCATGGAAGATGTCTAATGTCTGTCCAGTTTTTAAGAATGGTGATCCTTCTCTGCCGTCCAACTATAGACCGATCTCTCTTCTTAATACCATGGAAAAGGTTTTTGAAAGGACACTTTATAAACATATTTTTAATTATTTAAATGAAAATAGTTTTTTTACACCGTATCAATCAGGGTTTTTGCCTGGCAATTCTACAGTTAACCAAGTAACATTCATTTATAATAAAATATGCAATGCTTTAGACGAAGGCCTTGGAATTAGATTTATATTTTTTGATATAAGTAAGGCTTTCGATAAAGTATGGCATAAGGGTCTGATATTCAAATTAAGACGTGCAGGAATAAATGGTAAACTACTTGATTGGCTTTCTAATTACCTCTCTAACAGGCGTTAAAAAGTTATCTTGCCTGGTGGCCAGTCTAATGCCCAATACATAAATGTTGGTGTCTCATGAGGATCGATACTCGGCCCGCTTCTTTTTCTGGTATTTATTAACGATATTGTCGAAAACATTGAATCGGGTATCAACCTATTTGCAGACGACACTAGTCTATCATTAATTATCCGTAACCCAAACGATGCGGGACGAATTCTTCAAAGAGATATAGAAAAAAATAATAAATGGGCAGAAACCTGGCTGGTTAAATTTAATCCTTCAAAATCTGAATCACTTATCATAACACGTAAAAATACTCAAAATTCTCACCCCGATCTCTTTATGTCAAATATAAATACTGAAAATGTCCAGTCACATAAACATTTAGGTTTTCACTTCTCAAACGACGGATCATAGGATCTTCATATTAAAATTCTATTGAGAAAGCATGGAAAAGGATAAATATAATGCGTCGTCTTAAGATATGTCTTGACAGGAAATCTCTTCAAGTTATATATTTTACGTTCATTAGACGTATTATAGAATACGGAGACGTCGTTTGGGACAATATCCCTCAATACCTGAAAAATGTTCTAGACAAAATCCAAAATGAAGCTGCCAGAATAGTAACAGGTTGTAGCAAACTGGTTTCCTTGGATGAACTAAAAAATGAATGTGGTTGGGAGTCACTTGTATTGTTCTTTAAAATGACTAAATGCCTTGTTCCTTCCTACCTGAGTAATCTTGTCCCTGATTTGAATAGCAACCTTAACAATTACAACTTGCGCAATTCTAATAATATTCGAACCATTGCTTGTAGAACAAATCTTTATAAATAATCCTTTCTTCCATCCGCTGTGGAAGAATGGAACTCAATTCCTCAAGATATCAGAAATTTGAATTCCTTGTCATGTTTCAAAAGGTATCTGGACATTAATAGGCCATATTCAAATAAATTGTTTTTTATAGGACAAAGACGCCTTCAAATTTTGCATGCTAGGTTACGAAATAATTGCAGTTCCCTAAAGCACCATCTGTACTTAAGAAATGTAGTTGACTCTCCTAACTGTGTATGTGGTGCTATAGAGACAAATGCACACTATTTCTTTGAATGTCCACTTTATGAAACTATAAGAAATAAGTTCATTCGCTCCATATCGTATTATGAAATTACTATAGACCTTCAAACACTCCTCTTTGGAAATGATTTTCTTACTTTTCAGGAAAATGAAGAAATCTTTTTGAAAGTTCAGTCGTATATAAGGGAAAGTAAGCGTTTTAACGAATGATTTTCAAAAAGGTCCACCTCTCTCTCTCTCTCTCTCTCTCTCTCTTTGTCTCTCCTTCTCCAGCTTGCTCACCAATTTTTGTATGTATATGTTTTTTTCTCTCATTTTCTTTATTTCTGTCATGTGGATGTTGTTACTTTGGAAAGGGACTCTATAAGCTCTTATCAGCTTTCATCCCAATCCATTTGTATGTTTATATATATAATAAAATATGTTTAAACTTTTCGAAATAATAGATATTTAATCCACAAATCATTCACGTGGCTCGTATCGTATTGGGGCTTTGCCTTTTTCATATAATATGACGTCACATAATGCTTACAAAGACATAGCTCTGGTGAAATTACCTATTATGTTCTCGAGATGAAATGGATTTAGATCTGTCAGTAAAGAAACAAAAGTTTTATTTATCTTATGCCTCTATCTCCTTTTTGGCTAAGATTTCATCAAGATCCATCACAAATGCATCTTCGCAAGCCAAGGATACTAAGGTAGTACCTTGGCCGCTCGCCTCTTTAAAAATCGAAGCTCCCGCTGCGCCATTTCATTGGATGCGATCAAAAGCCATCGCGTCCAATCAAACCATCCGTAACAAGAAATCTTTCGCAAAACAGAAAACAATGATAGCGGTGACCGTCAAAAACGAAAGTTGTCCTATTTGTGACGAAAATTGCCAAATAAGAGTAGACGATCTGTATTTAACGAGTTTTTATAGTACAAGATCAATTACGTGAAATACCAGGACGGGTTCCACAGCCAAATAATTGCGAATCATCCTATGTCTTTCGTCTTGTTTTTGATGTGATGAATCCGAAAGCGCAGCCATATTTGATGCATAGCCTAACAAATTTTATTACGTGCATTTTAATTGGTCAAAAATAACATCAGCAAAGGTTATGCAACTCGTGATACTCGATAGGTGGCGCAGCAGGAGTTTCGATATTTAAAGAGGCGAGCGACCAAGGGTACGTAACAAACAAAGCGGAGTTAGTATCATTGGCTTGCGAAGATGGCACAACTGTTTTCGGTAATCCCTTTGGCGTATCCCCTCCACATAGCAATGCAACGCGATAATACGTAAAGCGGAGAAACATAGGGTAAATGCACGGGAATGACGAGTGTTGAATGACAAGCACCTACGTTTACCTAGGTAACCAATGCGCGGAAACTAGATCTACTGTTTCCGCCTCCAAATTGAAGAGTTAGAAAATATGAAATCCGTATTTTTCACTGGTCGTAACCATGAAATATCAAACCATATTTCACTATTATTTCTTGATAAACAATTCATTTTAGATGTTAGGGGTATGTTACCTTCAGTGATTTATCAATTTGATAAAAGATTTTTTTTTTTTCTTAATCTAGAGCTGAAAATGATTCAGTCATTGTTTTGGAGTATTTCCAATATATGCATGGTTTCTTTTCACGTTTTTCCTGTTCTTGTGATTCATAGGAAAAAAATGATTCCTAGCCTTTTTTTCCAGTATATTATATGGCCTCAACATTTGCGAAGCCAACGAAACCAATCCGTTCAAAATACAATGATATGGATACATGCAATCCACAAAATGAGATATTCTCTGTTCCATAATAAATGCTATGAACTCTAGATTATATCCATAACTCAAATGCTACAAAGATTTTTCCCATCCCACATTGTCATTTCAAATAATAGCCTGCTGGCCAGCATATAGGAACTGTCTCATCGTGATCTTTATTGGTCTATTTATAACTCCAATTAGCCCTTAACCCATCACCACCCAACCGCTACTTTTGATGACCATGAGAAAGAAGCCTTTAGAAAACACTGTTGGAAAAAGAGAAAATGGTGGTAACCTTATTGGATAATCTGTACATAAGCACCCTGAGGAATTGAATTACCTGTATATAAGCACCCTGAATTAGTGAGTCATCTTTATATAAGCACACTGAAGGAGTGAGTCATCTGAATTAAAGCACCCTGAAGAAGTCAATCATCTGTATATTTGCACTCTGAAGGAGTAAATCATTTTTATATGAGCACCCTGAAAAATTGAATGATCTGTATAATTATAAGCACCCTGAAGTGGTTAGTTATCTGTATATGAGAACCCCGAAGGAGTGGTTCATCTGTATATAAGCACACTGAAGGAGTGGTCCAACTGTATATAAGCACCCTGAAGGATTGAGTAATCTGTATATAAGAACCCTGAAGGAGTGAGTAATCTGTATATAAGAACCCTGAAGAAGTGGTTCATCTGTATATAAGCATCCTGAAGGGCTGAGTCCTCTGTTTGCAAGCATCTTGAAGAATTGAATCATCTGTATATGTGCACTCTGAAGGAGTGATTCATTTGTATATGAGCACCCTGGAAAATTGAATGATATGTATATAAGCACAATGAAGCGGTGAGTTACCTGTATATGAGCACTCCAATACAGTGAGTTATCTATATATGAGCACCCTGAAGGAGTGGTTCATATGTATATGAGCACACTGGAGAATTGAATGATCTGTCAACCTGAAGGCGTGAGTTAACTGTATATGACCACCCCAAATTAGTGAGTCATCTGTATAAAAGCATCCTGAAGGGCTGAATCGTTTGTATATAAGCACCGTGAAGGGCTGAATCATTTGTATATAAGCACCCTGAAGCGCTGAATCATCTGTATATAAACACCCTGAAGCGCTGAATCATCTGTATATGAGCACCCTGAGAAGTGTTGAATCATCTTTATAAAAGCTCCCCGAAGGGCTGAATCATCTGTATATAAGCACCCTGAAGGACTTGGTTCTATTCACCAAGTATTCTTAACCCTTATTCTGCTAAATAACTGAAATGATGTTTTCAAGCCGATGGTTAAAACCACATATCTTGGTATTTCAAAGGTATGTTTTGGGTAAATTATCTCCATAAAGGACAGTGTAGATTCAAGCTCAGATTCAAGCACGTTCTGTGCAGTCTGATCTTTATTTACACCGTCAGCAAAAGGTCACTGAGTCCCGTTTAACAGCCTAAGGGTTGAATATTGTCTTAGTCTCCCGGAATTTCTTAATTTGAAAGAAACACAAGACCTGATTGGCTGAACCATTTGGTTAAGTCAATCAGGAGTTGTGTTACTTTCATTTCAGAAAATCTCGGAGAATAAGACTAAGAATATCCTTAAGACTTGTTCGTGGATACGGACAACAAGACATCTAATTGTACCCACCTAAAACCGAATGGTTAGCCAATCAGAAGTTTTGTAACTTACAACTATAGAAAATGTTGATATCTATACATCAGCGTGGTCGAGAATCCCTGAACATAGATTGCCATTATTTCAGACTATTGCCTGCAGACCTATTGATATGTATAGAACCATATTTCTGGAGCTATCTCGAACTGATCATTGTTGTTTTATTTATGATACCAATTAAACTATAGCGCGTCTTTGGGTTTCCGCTGTATGTCTTCTGTAATGTTCACGGTAAAATGCTTTATTGACAGTTTATATTCTTTCTTTCTGTAACCATGTACCCTTTCGGTGCCACATTTTAAAGCAAGGGCATTTCTATTCGACAAAGACCAAGATCGGACAGCAAAAAACGTCGATGTTTCACTGATTAGATTTCAGACTCCGATGAGGATTCTTTCCAAAGATTTATGACATTTATTTCCTACAGAATTCAATCCTTTCTCAGAAATGAAAATTGTTTCTGAGACGTCTACAAAGGAAGAGCGGTTGCAGGCGGGATTAGAACGTAGTTCAGAGTACTGTTAACGGAGAATCGAGGAAAACAACAGATTTGTGCGCTAGTCGCAACGATGTAAGTAAAAAGATGTTGGAAACGGCGATAAATACCAAATAAAGAAAAAAACCAAGAAAACAAGGGAACAAGATACATCTAACATCTTCGACTGTTGTCTGCTGCGGGGTTGTAGGACAAATGCCCACTAGGACAAAAGCCCACTAGACAAAAGCCCACTAGGACAAAAACCCACTTTTGGTTATGATCGTGTATTTAATTAGAAAATTTTGTATGTATGATGTGATTTGGCTTTAGAATAGTAGAAAACATTATGTGAAAAGCAGAAAATACTAGTCTCATTAAAATGACAAAGAAAATGATTTTCTAACACTTTTGATAAGCAGTGGGTTTTTGTCCTCTATGCCAAAATTATCAGTGGGTTTTTGTTCAGTGGGCTTTTGTCCAGCGGGCTTTTGTCAAGCGGGCTTTTGTCCCAGTGGTATTTTGTCCAGCGGGCTTTTGTCCCAATGGGCTTTTGTCCAAGAGGGCTTTTGTCCAGTGGGCTTTTGTCTTAGTGGGCTTTTGTCCGGTGGGCTTTTGTCTCAGTGGGCTTTTGTCTGTTCCCCTTGCTGCGGAAGGTAGTGACAGTAACTCTTTTCCAAACGACAAAATTTTAGACTTATCCAAATTCAAAGCATTTGCAGACCGGAAATTAAATGCAACTCAAGTTGATGGGATTGGTTTTAGAAATGGTAGAAAAACATTGTGGGAAAAGGAGAAAATGCTGGTTACCAGCATTTTCTCCTTTTCTCTCAATGTTTTCAAAAGCTTTTCTTCCCAACGTCCTTGAAACGCGGATTTTTTTTCTTTTGTGATGAGTTTATAATACATTGATTCATGCCGCCTACATACCGCCTGCCAACATCTTTTCAAGTTTTTTTTGATGATAAGATTTCTCTATGGTTCAGATAAAATCTGACAGCTTTTTAATCAAATACGATAATGAGAACGACAAACATAACGAGAAAAAAATATTTCCTTTTTTTTCATGTTTTTCGGCACCTTGTCGAACATCGTATGAAGCCTGTTTATCAAGTCGTTGATTACTTCGATTTTGGATGTTTTCCCTGGAGATATTGTGACATAAATTACGACATCCGGACAGACATACAGACAGACACAGACAGAGATTAAAAGAGTGAGAATGCGAGAGATTAAGAAAGGGAGAGTGAGAGAGTGACAGGAAGAATGAGAGAGAGAGAGGGAGGGAGAGAGAGATGGAGGTTTAGTTTAAACATATTTATTTTACATCGTTTGAGTAACACGTTCTTACAACTTATATTAATCTCTCTCGATTCTGCTTCCTGGGAACTACACCAGTACTTGCGCCGAATGTGTGGGCCAATGAAAAAGCCCAAGGTTGACACCCGCTCCCGGGTATCGAACTCAGGACCTTTTGGTTACGAAGCCGACGCTCTACCTCGCGAGCACGGACACCACAGAGATGGAGGGGAAGCACAGAAAGAAGGACATAATGACATAAACATTTTGAAATAAAACTGCTTGTTGTCTTCATTTGGTAAAGAGTTCACGTCGTGGTTTTCCCATCTAAACGTAATCTTGGACAAGTCGATGAAAGGAATTGAAACGTTATATTATCGTGTTATACTATTATCTATATCGTAACACTTCCTGGTGAAAAAAAACTGTCAGATGTTTATCTATTCATGCCGAATATCATCACCAAACAATTTTACATTTCTTGGCACAAAAATGGCCTTACAGGTCATTGCCATACGTAAAGTAATATTATTATATTATCTGCGCATATCATATTCTTCGAAGATTCGACCAGCCTGCTATAACGCATCAGCCATGTCATATACATTGGAAAAGTAGGGCTTATACCGAGGCTATAAACCAAGCCTGTAAGAGTTGTTTGAATAAATGGCAGGTGCGTAGGTTACATGCTAGCAGATCACATAGCTGAATAAATCGCACCAGGTAGGGCTTGACTAAACGTTCATTTCATTTTGAGATTCAAAGCATCCGTTGCCGTTTTAAAAAGTAAACTAGTCCGGTTCTGTACCAAGAATGCCCAAATGAAAAAGATGTGTATTTGTAGAATTCCATCTAGCTGAAGATAATGGGCACAAGAACGAACTGCTTCCGAGTAGCGGTAACACCATTTGAAAATTTGATACATAGCACTTTCACTGCACTGTTTCATCATGAGATGAAATGGGGAAATTTAATATGTATTTCTAATATCTATTTGGGGATTTGCCATAAAAGCTAATATTTCTAGCAGAAGTGTCCTTTATAACCTCAGCAAGGGCATCTTTTTTACCGTGTTTCTTCAAGGAAAATTGTGTTTGAAATAAAATCATTTACAACTACGTTGCACAAAGAAGCAAAATTCCACCCCCCTCAAAAAATCCCACAACGATAAATGTTTGCAAGTATTTCCATTTCATCCACAGAAATACTTGTTCGGATAACAGGCTTTGAGCTGCACCCACATGGTTGTATGTAATTATATTTTTTGAAGATAAGATACAAAAATTTTATTATTGTTGACGTCATTATCGATGTTTTTTCTCTTTGTTGTCAATGGCGCTGTTGTGATTGGCGGTTTTACTTGTTGTTTTTGTGGGCATGGTTGTTGCTGTAATTGTTGGTTTTTGTTGTTCTTGT
Organism: Tridacna crocea; assembly: GCA_943736015.1. Taxonomy (NCBI): domain Eukaryota; kingdom Metazoa; phylum Mollusca; class Bivalvia; order Cardiida; family Cardiidae; genus Tridacna; species Tridacna crocea. The sequence continues at coordinate 10,628,824 of OX031070.1, forward strand.
CGTCATTGAATTGTTGTTGTTGTCGTGGTCGTTCTAGTTGTTATTGTTGTCGTCTTTGTAGTTGTCGTTATTGTTGTCCCTGTTTTTGTTGTCGTCGTCGTTGAAGTCGTATTTCTTGTTGTTGTTGTCGCTCTTGTTGACGCTGTTGTCGTCGTCGTTGTAGCTGTTGTTGTCGTTGCCGTTCTTGTTGTCGTAGTTATGTAGTTGTTGTAATTATCTTTGTGGTTGTTGTTGTCGTTGTTGTAGTCGCCGTTCTTGTTGTCGTCGTTGTTGTTTATGTAATTCTTATTGTTGTCGTCTTTGTCGTTGTCTTTTTAGTGATCGTCGTTGACCTCATTGTCGTCATTGTCGTTGTCGTCATTGTCGTCAGTGTAGTTGTCGTTGTCGTCATTGTAATTGTCGTTGTCGACATTTTAGTTGTCGATGTCGTCCTTGTAGTTGTTGTTTTCGTCGTTGTCGTCCTGTTGTTGTCGTCCTTGTAGTTGTAGTTGTCGTCATTTTGGTCCTTATAGTTGTAGTTGTTGTCGTCGTTGTCTTCCTTGTCGTCCTTGTAATTGTCGTCGTATTGAAGTTCTTGTAATTGTCATTGTCTTTGTTGAAGTTGTCGTCGTTGTCGTAGTTGTTGGGGTTAGTCGTTGTCGTTGTTGTACTTGTCGTCGTCGATGTCGTCCATGTAGTTGTTACTGTCATTGTTGTCTTCGTTGTCGTAGTCGTTGTTGTAGTTGTCTTTGTCGTCGTTGTTGTCGTCGTAGTCGTCCTTGTATTTGTCGTTGTCGCCTTTGTTGTCGTTTTTGTAGTTGTCGTTGTTTTCATTGTCGTCGTCCTTGTAGATGTTGTAGTTGTCGTCGTCGTTGTCTTTGTCTTCGTTGTGGTACTTGAATTTGTCTTTATCGCCGTTGTTGACGTTGTTGTAGTTGTCGTTATTGAGTTGTGGTCGTTGTAGTTGGCGCTACTGTCGTTTTTGTCGTCGTTGTTGTTGTTGCCGTTGTTGAAGTTGTAGTTGTCGTCGTGGTCGTTGTTGTCGTTGATGTAGTTGTCGTTGTTGTCGTTTTTGTTGTCGTTGTAGTCATGGTCGTTGTTGTAGTTGTCGTTGTTGTCGTTTGTAACCAGCATGTATTCTTTTTCCACAAAGTTTTTTTTGGACATTTTTCACAGCGTCATATAAGAAAATCTTTAAAAAAATCGCGAATGGCTGGTATACAGTTACTAATGAGACCGTTTTGTGGAATGGAATACAGATGTACGACAAAATGACGAGCAATCCCAAGACAATCAAGGGAGTTTCAAAAAGTCAAGCCAATTAGGCACCTACACCATTATCCTGCAGCGAGTTTTGTGGTCTCCTTGGTTCAGAAAAATTGATTTGAAATATGATATGAATGACAAACAAACCCTGATCTTCGCATGCCTAATATTCCAGGATATCACTCCTTCCTTACTGCATAGTTTCTTCCAGATGGAAAATCAATATCTGACGACTGCGTTCGGAAGAATTCTCTTAGCTCGTGGTTATGGTGTTAGGTCTTTTAACCCTTTCCCAAACAATCCCTGCTTTTTACGGGTCTGGAATAGTAGCCTTTTGAAAACATTGTGGGAAAAGGAGAAAATGCTGGAAACCAGCATTTTCTCCTTTTCCCACAATGTTTTCTACCCTATCATAGACAGAAATCATCTTTTCAACAAGAGGTAAATTGTCGTCTGCAAATGCTCTCAATTTGGTCTAGTCCAAAAGTTTGTCGTTTGGGAAAGGGTTAATTAACAACCAAAAACTCGGAGATCTTTGCGGCATGGGCTCTAATCCGTGTGGTTTGTATTTCAGCTATGGTTGTGTTGCGAACTCTTTTTTTTTTATCGTAGGAAATACATTTTACCAAGGTAGTCATCTGATGATTATGAACTTCAGATTTATATGAAAATTGATATTTGATTGAATGAAATTATTTTTTCTTTACTTCTTCTTTTTATGTTTGACGCTAAAATAGAAAAAAAAAAATCCAGTTCCAGCCATAAAGCCTTCGTATCCGTGCGATTTTTATGATCGGCACAGTTCAAAATCAGATTGCATAGAACATATGGTCTAAAGAAACAAGTAAACAGTATAGATTTAAGACCAGACTGCACATTTCATTATTAGCTTGTACGGTCAGGTGGCAGGGGATTTGGAAACTTGTTCACGGATTTGGTGAATCATGTCGTCCCGAGCCGAAGGCGAGGTGGCGACATGATTCACCACAGCTGTAAACAAGTTTCCAAGTTCCCTGCTACCTGACCGTACAACGAATTTATTAAATTGCCAAGTTTTATCATTCCAACATTTGATAAGCGATTTTACATGTTTTTTTTTTGTTTAAAAGATTGAGTATGCTGACAAAGAAGAATTTCCCTCCTGAATGCCTCAATTTAAATAAAACTGACGTCATCGCAAATTGACGTCACTAAAACCTTGGTAAAACGTGCAGCTTGGCGCATAATCTTGATGTTAAATTTGATCGACGCCGCCATTTTGGATGTTGTGTGGATAGTGTAGTTATGTATACGGGGCTCCTGAAAGGGAAACTGCTTTTACGTTGCTTTTTGCCAGTGTACATGGGGCATATTATCCGATCAGACTGCGAGAAATTTCTTTGCAGTATTATAATTCTTACTACGAATAATGAAGTGAAGGTAACCATTAATACCCAGGCTGCTAAGCGCGACTCACTGACCTTTTGCGGGCAGTGTAAATCAAGATCTAGACTGTCCGATTAGGATATATCATGTTCTAAAACATAATTCTGAAACAGCAATATTTATGTTATTACTATATGGAGTGCAACACGGGAAAAGGGATATTCGGACATTTGCGTAAAGTGTCGTCTCTGATCAGCGTGTGCAGTCCGCACAGGCTAATCCGAAACGACACTTTCCGATTTTATGTGATTTTCTGTTTTATGCAAGTCTACAGTAGCACAAAATCTAATGTAGTCGTAAAGTGCCGTCTCGGATTAGCCTGCGCGGACTGCGCAGGCTAATCCGAGACGACACTTTACGCAAATGTCCGAATGCACCTTTTCGCGTGTTGCACTCCATATATCGAATTGAAAATTTTATGTTAGACATTTAGCAGGATAAGAGTTAGCCCTTTACCACACAATGAGGACTTTTGACGACCTTGGAAAAGAAGTCTTTTGAAAACAATGTGGGAAAACGAGAAAATGCTGATAACCAGTATTTTCTCCTTTTCCCACAATATTTTCTACCTTATCACTGAACAATTCCATGTTTGAGTCACATTGAAATTGTCGCCTGTAAATGCTTTCAATTTGGACGGGGCTACATTTTTGTCGTCTGGCACAAGGTTTAAACTGATCTACGCCGATCGAAAAACCTACTTTTTTCGCCAATTTTGGTCGGAATGATAAGGAAATTGCCCTATATTTATTCGAAATGTAACAGGACAAAATCTACATTCAGAACTGAGGTCAGCGAATTCAGATTAAAAAGCACAATCAATTGTATCACTCGCAAAATGTGGCTTTTGTTTGTTTTAATAGTACTGTCCGCGTTCACGTATCCGAGCCAAGGATATGAGAGGTATACCGAGTTGGACACCACAAATCCAACGTGGTCAAACCTCTTTAAAACACTATACGAACATGGAGAGATTTCCGTAAAACCAGACTCTATTCGTTTTCTTCACGTTATTAAGTATGTAAGTATGATTTATCAACACTGGTATTTTGTTTTGTAATGATTTGTGGGCCACGTCCTGACAAAAACTCCGTTTCAGTTTTGTTGCAGTTGCAACCAGAATTTTAAAGGGGCCAAATTCTTTTCTGAAAATAAAAAATGAAAATCGAAAGAGAACTATGGCAAGATGACTTCTATGAAATTTGGTTGAAATTGGATGGGTAGTTTCAAAGAAGAAGGCGTTTGAAATGAACATTGACGGACGCATGATGGACATTGGGCAATGACATTCGCAGGCCTTCTGTCAGTGGAGCTAAAAAAAAAACAACATGCCATACAAAAAAAACATAATCACTTTGGAAAAACAAAATTCCACACTGTATGATGCTGCAAGTCACACCAAGTTATCTCCAACCAAACATTTGAGCTAAAACTTCAAAACGTTTTGACCAATGTCAGCCTTCGCGAACCTCACAGGTTGGCATGAAAGAATTCTTTAAGCCGATGCATTACACCCTCAATTCGCTGAGCATGGCTCTTACTCTCATTAGTTGTACTGTCAGGTGGCAGGGGGCGTGGGAACTTGTTCACGGCTATTGTGAATCATGTTGCTCCGAGCTTCGACTCGGGGCGACATGATTCACAACAGCCGTGAACAAGTTTCCAAGTCCCCTGCCTTCTGACCGACCGTACAACGAATTTATTATACTGTAAGGTTTTACCAATTGAACGTTTGTTAAGCGAATTTCACCTTTTTAGCTCGATTGAGCACGAAGTGCTCAGAGTGAGCTATTGTGATAGTGCTGTGTCCGGCGTCCGTCGTCCGTCCTCAACTTTTACCTTGTGTGCGCTCTAGAGGCCGACCGATACTCATGAAAGTAGGTCAGAATGTTTCCCTCGATGAAATCTCGGACGAGTTCGAAAATGTTTCATGTCGGGTCAAAAACTAGGTCACTAGGTCGAATCTTAGATAAACCTTGTGCACGCTCTAGAGGCCACATTTTCAGTCCGATACTCATGAAAATTGGTCAGAATTTTTGCCTTAATGATATCTCGGACAAGTTCGAAAATGGGTCATATCGGGTCAAAAACAAGTCCCTAGGTCAAATCTTAGAAAAACCTTGTGTACGCTCTAGAGGCAAAATTTTTTTGGTCCGATATTCATGAAAGTTGGTCAGAATATTTGCCTAAATGATATTTCGGAAAAGTTCGAAAATGGGTCATGTCGGCTCAAAAATTAAGATCACTAGGTCAGATCTTAGAAAAACCTTGTGTACGCTCTAGAGGCCACATTTTCAGTCTGATACTCATGAAAGTTGAACAGAATGTTTGCCTTGATGATATATCGGACGAATTTGAAAATGTGTCATGTCGAGTCAAAAACTAGGTCACTAGGTCATATCTTAGAAAAACATTGTGTACGCGCTAAAGGCCACATTTTTCAGTCCAAAACTCTTGAAAGTTGTTCGGAATGTTTGTCTTGATGATATCTCGGACGAGTTCGAAAATGGGTCATGTCAGGTCAAAAACAAGGTCACTAGGTCAATTCTTGTAAAAGCTTTGTGTACGCTCTAGAGGCCAGATTTTCAGCCTGATACTCATGAAAGTTTGTCAGAATGTTTGCCTTGATGATATCTCGGATGTGTTTGAAAATTGGTCATGTTGGGTCTAAAACTAGGTCACAAGGTCAAATCTTAGCAAAACCTTGTGTACGCTGTAGAGGCCACATTTTCAGTCCACAACTCCTGTAAGTTGGTGGGAGTGTTTGTCTTGATGTTATCTCAGACGAGTTTGGAAATAAGTCATGTCAGTCAAAAACTAGGTCACCAGGTCAAATCTTAGAAAAAACTTGTATATACTCTGGATGCCACATTTTCAGTCCATCACTCTTGGAAATTAGTCAGAATGTTCGCCTTTATAATATCTTGGATGAGTTTGAAAATGGGTCATGTTGGATCAAAAACTGAGTCAATAGGTCAAGTGTTATAAAAACCTTGTGTGTGCTCTGGAGGACACATTTCCAGTCTGATATTCCTAAAACTTCTTCATTATATTTGTCCTCCTGATACCTTGAATGAGTTTGAAAATGGGTCATGTGGAATCAAAAACTAGGGCAATGGGTCAAATATTAGAAAAACATTGTGTACACTCTAGAGGCCAGATTTTCTGCCTGACACTCTTCACACTTGGTCAGAATGCTTGTTTTGGTGATGTCTCAAAAGAGTTTGATGATGGGTAATTGTCGGGTCCAAAACTATGTCACTTGGTCAAATCTTAGAAAAACCTTTTGTACGGTGTAGAAGCCACATTTTCAGTCCAATACTCATGAAACTTGGTCAGAATGTTTGTCTAATTGATATCTCAAAAGTGTTTGATGATGGGTAATGTCTGATAAAAAAACTAGGTCACTAGGAAACTAGATTGAAAACGATTCATGTTTGGCCAATAGACTCAGGTGAGCGATTTCAGGGCCATCATGTCCCTTTTGTTTTTTAAACCCGGTATGTTTACTAAGTAAAATTCCCCTTCTGAATGCCTCAATTCAATGAAAACTGACGTCACTGAAACCTTGGTAATACGTGCTAAAACGTGCAGGCTGAGGCATAATCTTGATGTAAATCTTGATGCCGCCATTTTTGGATGTGGTGTTGGAAGTGTAGTCATGTATACGGGGCTCCCGGAAGGGAAACTGCTTTTACGTTGGTTTTGCCAGTGTACATGATATTTATGTTAGGGGCAAGTTATCCAATCATATCACGAGAAATTTCCTTGCTGTATAATGCACTCTATCGTACATTGCCGTGAGACACAACAGGCACCAGTTTATGAATGGATTTTCAACGTAACCATGTATCAATTTAACATACAATACAGCCATTTACTTTTCAGCACAAGTACGTGTTCCTTTATGGCGGCTTTGACTATTTGATTTTTTCACTTCAAGTCAACGGCGGGGTAAGATCATTTTCTTTCTCTACCCCCCCCCCCTTTGTCCACCATCCTAACACAATGAAAGTAGAAAAAAATCTTTTAAAAAGACATACAACATAAATCTATCAGCAGATAGGCAGGAACCCTCAGCAACTAGGCAAGAGACCTAAAACTGAACATGTCTAAAATTTTGACCAATCATAAATTTCTACTCATTTATGTAATATCAGCTCATAAAATTTTGACCAATCATAAATTTCTTCTCATTTATGCAATATCAGCTCATAAAAGTTGGTCAAAAGCTACCTTCAGTCTGAAAGCTTGCTCCGATGTTTTTTTCATTTCATCTAAGCAAACCTTCACAGCAGCCCTTCTTTAAACATGTCTCGAATTAATACGATTTTACCGGCATCTTTCCAAACGGCTTTATGCGACAAAATTTCCAATTACAGCTAATAAAATGGACATGGATACACGTTTCTTTTTTGCAGATGATAAAAGGCCCAAGTTTCCCGGAGCATTGCTGATCTGTGACCCATCACGCAAAAAGGGACCTTCTGGGAACTGCGAAAAGTGTCAACCCTGGTCAGCCTGCGCGAATAGCGCAGGCTGACCAGGGTTGACATTTTTCATTTGAATGATATTTTCTGTATGAAAAGTGGTCATTTTACCTTGTTATACAATCATATTTGACCTATCAACTTAAATAGCCTGCACTCATCTTTGGTCTATTTTCATCTACTTGATGTAAGGTACTATTCCCTGATTGTCCCTTTTCGCGTAACAGGTAACATATATTTAATCCTAAAGTAATATGATGTAATTACTCGTTACCAAATTGCATGCAACAGGCGGAAACGGACATTCGGACAATTGCGTATTGTGTCTTCCAGGATCAGCGTGCACAGTCCGCGCAGACTAATCTGAAACTACATTTTCCTTGTTTATGTATTTTTCTGTTTTGCTTAAGTCAACTGTGAGACAAAATCTACTGTAGTCGTAAAGTACCGTCTCGGATCAGCCTGCGTACTTTGCGCAGGCTGATCCGAGACGGCAATTATTACGCAACCGTCTGAATGCCCCTTATCGCGTGTTGTAAGCTAAATACGCTCTCTCACTATTGCGTATAGGCTTTTGTATGTACGCCGTACGATGCGTATCGCAATAGGAAAGAAAGGCCGCCACAACACCTCAGATCCATCAACTTACGTAGCTTATACTCTCTAGTACATATCACGATCTCCTTGTTCGCAATAGTGCGACAATTCTTAAGTCTGCACTTAAAAACTACGTAGTACATACGTAGCAGCTCTGATACGCCAAGATTACGTCACAGATACGCCATGAAAGCAAAAACAATGCAGCAGTAACGCCGCGGGAACGTGGCTCTAACATCTAACACTTATTAAGTCACGCAAACATACTGATTAACTTGATACGTTTGACTTCTTTTGTACGAATGACAGCAACGAAGATAGCAGAGCTGTTGTCCATCAGTGACCTCCGTATTTACGCAACGGCAAGGCTGCACATAAGAAAGGAACGTCGTGCTAACGAAGTGGTTACGCCACGGCAACGCGACATACGCCACACTTACGTCCCTCGAACTTCAAACGAACACAGATTCGCCACAGGAAACCCAAAGAAACTTCGTAGATACGCCGTGTCTTTAATTGTGAACAAAATACGCGTCAGTTTTGGCGCTGGACCCGGTAAAGAAGTTTTGTTGCATACGCCGCTGACATGCAATAGTGAGATAGTAGCAAAAATAGTATAGTTAACAACGTGTACACTTTTTCTTTTGTTTAACCCTTTCCCAAACAAGCCCTGGTTTTTACGTGTCTGCAATATAAGTCTTTTGAAAACACAGTGGGAAAAGGAGAAATTGCTCGTTACGAGCAATTTCTCCTTTTCCCACAGTGTTTTCTACCCTTTTGGAGAACTTTCAGTCATTTTCATCAAGTTTAAAATTGTTGTCTGCAATCTCTTTGAGTTTGGAAGAGTCTAAAATTTGTCATTTGGGAAAGGGTTAATGGCTGTAGACCCATGTACAGCTTTCTACTATCTCTCTTTAAGGCGGCGTGTAATGTAACTACATCAAACCATGCATCCACCGAAAGGCACATACTCACTGATTCATGTGGAATCGCGGTAAGGCACGATCCAGCTTGGGTATCTGATGATTTTATCGAACTGCATCCTGATACAGAGGCCGATCTTGAGCGAATCATTTACGTAGACCATCATGAGGAAAAATAACATAATGAGATGAATTCGACGTAGATATTATACGCGTAGGATTAGCCGCTTACATAAGCTTAATTAATGAAGCATTGGTTTGTCCACACGTAATAAATTAAACTCCAAACATCAAACTTTACTCCTGTGTGTCAAACAAAATATGTATGATTTTGTGCCTTTTGCGAACTGTATTGACCAAGGTTAGTGTACCTTGATATTTGGTCCGCATTCCGCCATGCTTTCGTTCTATTTCTGGGATCTGTCCGTACTTCTTTCGTTGTTGGTCTGTCTGTGTGTGTTCTCTGTCTCAGTCTTTCTTATTTTCTTCTCTCTCTATCCATTCCTTTCGGATCTAGTGTCCCAATTAAATCGCATTTTTCCGACCTCGACCGCTATGTAATCGTTATTTTCCCTTCTGCCATTGCATAAACCTGTCTTGTGTTCAGAACCATATTTTGTTAATACGTCTGCTAAAAGTGTCGACCATGGTCAGCCTGCACATTCCAAAACTTTTTGCAACTGCTATATATATGTAATGACTGTCTTGGTATAAAACACCACAGAAATTCATTAACACTTCACCCCATAAGGCATTTCCATGGTATCTCTAACTGACCCTAAATAACAGCAAAGATGAAGCTGTTTCTTATGTGTATATACAATACAATACAATACTTTTATTGTCAATAAAGACCACCGGCCCAAAATACATTATTACTGAAAATAGTCATAACTATAACATATGACACCTTTTGATAGCATAGAAAACTTTGTGACAAAAGGTGAAATTGCTCGTCACGAGCACTTTCACCTTCTGCCACAATGTTTTTCAAACGCTCATACAAGTAATGCGTAGAAATGAGTATCTATGGAGTGAATGGTTAAATGTTTTTCCAGATCATGCCTCATTCTTACAGAAGACTAGCTATAGATAAGCCTATACGTCAGAATATCATCTCGCCAAAATTGAATTTGACGGCCATTGTTCCTTGCCATTTATCTAGATCATTGATCAAATAAATCATCATTTTGAAGGATCAGTTATATCTGTTTTACATTCTGTTCCTCGTAAAGTGCCTGCTCTGATTAATTTCATCTTGTCGTTTATGTCAAATGCACCCTATATTTTGTGACGACCATGGTAAATCATATAAGGTTTGTTTAATTGAGTGATGGCTAAAGCCATCCTAGGCATTATTTTGAGGCGGCCAGTGCGCCTACCCATCTGCTCCAAGACTTTTTTTATTTTTATTCTGTCAGCACCATACACAACACTCTTTCGTAAACATGTGTTTATATATGGCTTACATCACGCGAAAAGGGGCATTTGGACATTTGCGTAAAACGTCGTCTCGGATCAGCCTGCGCAGTCCGCGCAGGCTAATCCGTGACGACATTTTACGACTACATTTGATTTTGTGCAACAGTAGACTTGAGCAAAACAGAAAATTACATAAAGCGGAAAGTGATGTCTCTGATTAGCCTATGTGGATTGCACAGGCTGATCCGAGACAACATTTTATACATAAGTCTGAATGCCCTTTTCCCGTGTTACAAGCCATATACCCTCAACTGTAAAGTCGTTTTAGAAGGAAATGGCTTTCAGGTCTTAACTTCTAACGTGAACCGTCAAACTGAAAAATAAAACTTTGACGACGAATCACTTATCTGTTTCAAGAAAAGTAAAGGTCAAACATAACATGCGGATTGAAAACCTGTGCAAGCAAAGTAGACATACAATGAAATATAGAGTTAAATGGCATCGAATTAAGTTCAGATTTGAAACTGGCCTCATTTCGTCGCTTTGGCAGTTCCTAATTTACAAACTCTATATCATGGATGAATATGTAAAAAAAATACCCCCAAAATACCTCAAACAACTCGAAAAACACCCCAAAACCATAGTTGTTACAGCCTAAACCCGCTTTACTAACACTTAAACACACATGCAGAACGCTTAGGTACGTAATTCTATTGAAAAAGCTATGTGTATAATATTATGTTATCAATCTTTGGAATAAAATGTCAACCGTCAGATTAACTAATTCTTAATACATACATACATATACACATATATACAGACATACATACATACATACATAAATACCTTTACCTGCATATATTATATTTCCATAGCAAAATAGTTATCAAAACAAACAGCACAAAATAAATGTATAGGACATGTATACAAAATTAAGTGGTGAAAAATGGAGAAAAAATATTTACGGGAAATGTATCTGTGGTTCACCCTTTCTTAATAAAGGGCAGACGGATAACATCGAGATCACTTTTGCATGTATATGCGTACTGATTTAGTTGGCAAAAAGGTTCCATCTATTTGTTGGCGGATTTTAACCATCACCTTTTGTAAGTACTGTCAATGCTTTGATTTGTGTTGGCTTTCGTAAGATCATAATACCTGGCTTTTTTGCATTATATCAAAGGCTAAATTCATTTACACTAATAATGTTATATAACCTAGTGCTACTGACGTATACTGGTCACCTGTGATCCGGGCTAATGCCACATGTCCTTAATTAATCTAATAACCAGAGAGCATATTTAAACCTACCTCATTATAAAACCCATGTCCTGTTAAGGTAGTAGACCAGTTACAATTCTAGGGCAGCACGGACTAAAATTCTTGATAATTGATAAACTTGGATTTATACAGATATAAAACTTTTGCACATTTTTAACCGACCAGAAATTCCTTTGATATCTGTCTTGAAGATATTTATTGATGCTCTTGTTAGTTTCCAGAAAAGGGAGGGAATTATCATGTCCCTTTGTAATGAGAATATAGTGGTTTCAGATTTATAAATGATACTATAAGTAGGCAAAAAAGGAAAAGGTGGCTCGGTTAAAGTAGTAAAATAATACTAATTTGTAATCAGATCACATTTTGTAGGATATAATGATAGTTAAAAAAGCTGTTTTCTATTGGATCCACTACGTTAAATGCATCTGCAAAATGTATCAATCCAGGTCAGCCCGCACAGTCCACGCAGTCTGACCTGGGTTGATACTTATATGCTTTTGGTAAACTTTCTACAGTTTGTTTTTTTGTTTTTTTTTTTTTTACCATTCTACCCTAAGATTCAGGTTGTTAATGAACGAAATGGATTTTTATGGATCAACAATAATTCTATAATTAGCTAAGTATAATCAATCACGGGTTACATTAACCCGTTACCACACAGCAAAATTTTAGATCTATCCAAATTGAAAGCATTTGCAGACGACAATATTGTCGTTGTTGTAAAGGGTTAAACTCCTTTTCCCAAGAGTTACGCTCAAAGTTTGAGTTAATTCTAACCATCTGGCAGTTTTATAAATTGAACAAGTAGTAGTGGAATTGACACAGGTAGTAGTGCCAATATAATTCCATTTTCAATGTTCAAATTAAAACGATATTTCTTCTGACACCATGTTTTATATTCTTGTTTTGGTAGGTTGCATATACTGAAGAAACATAAATATAGTATTATAGAAATATATTCAAAAGAATTATAAGCATGTATATACGACAACAATATAACAACAACTACTAAACTATTCAAAGAGAGTACATGGGTTATATATCCGCAGACGACCTTTCTATAGTCTGTATCATTTAAAATACATACAACACACACTTCAAACCAATGTTTAAAAATCCTAGTAATGAGATATATGGGATCTGATATTAGTTGATGTTTGAGATAAGATTTTATTTAAATAGTCTTGAGAAGTTGTTTTTAAGCGAGGTTTTGGCAAGCTTAACAACATTTTTTTTCTTGACGAATTTAATAAGATCTTATCTCAAACACCAACGGATGTTAGATTCTTTATATCACATGTCGGTAACTCACAAATAATTGATATGAAAATGCAAAACCATCCTTAGATGCACCCGCGGTAATATCAGTAAAACCTATTCACTTCTATGAAATACGTAGCCTATCAATAGCCATCGCCCTCGTGGATTATCTATTGTGCCTCATAACTCACAACTGTGGTTTATTGAACGATAAACCACGATAGAAAGAAGATTATTTCGATTCTAACATGACCAGCTTTTAATGAAAGGAAAACAAAGTCATACTTAGCATAAAAACGCGGATGCAGATTATATTCCATTGAGTGACTTACTTCCATCATACAGAATGACATCACTCTGTATAATTGGAGTGCAACAAGCGTGTCGTCCCGGATTAGCCTGCGCAGTTCGTGCAGGCTAATCCGAGACGGCACTTTACGACTACATTAGATTTTGTGCTACAGTAGACTTGCGTAAAACAGAAAATCATATAAAATCGGAAAGTGTCGTTTCGGATTAGCCTGTGCGGTGTGCATACGCTGATCCGAGACGACACTTTACGCAAATGTCCGAATGACCCTTTTCGCGTGTTGTACTCCATTTATTATAATGATGTCACTCTACAAAGAATAACATAGATTTTAACATAAAATTTAATATGCTTTCGTTGCACTGTGTTTATAGAGCCGAATTCACTTGCCATGTTAGAATGAATCTTTAAACATAGAATCGTTATATGTAAGATTCTTTGGAACTACTTTTTCAGGTTGTAGTCTGTCCACTTAACTATATCATCCTAAAATAGATTATCCATGTCTGGTATATGTTATAGGTCACAATTCTCATAAAATGTCTTTTCTACTTTTTGTCATCATGCCAAATATGATTAATGACATTGAGTAAATTTCTATGGCGATCGTAAGTCATACCAAGTAACTTTGATTTATTTTGTTATTTCGAAAATTTCTCTCCTTGGCCCAGACGGTTTATTTTCTCTCAGATATAGTCATTGCCCCATGTAACCCCCTGTGAAAAGCAATTCTTAAGCCGTGGTTTGTATTCGCCAACCATTTTCAATCTTTTTTGTCCTATTCCACAGAATCATCTAAATTTGAAAGACACACATCTTCTCATTGGTTAAAGCCAATCAGAAGTAGTGTGACTTTCTTAATCTAGAGTAAAACTACGAATGAAACCAAGAATGGTAGGCGAATATAGACCGGAATGAACATGGATGGCTCCCATACGTTTCGAGGGGACATCCAATATCCCCTGGAGCTCCCACGGTAGAGAAGCCGAATGGTACAATTTATTAAACTGCAAAGAAATTTCTCGTGATTTGATTGGATAATATGCCCTGAGCAGATATATCATGTCCGCTGGCAAAAGCAGTTTCCCTTTCGAGAGCCCCGTCTAAATGACTATACTATCAACACAACACCCAAAACGTCGGTGTCAATCAAGATTTACATTACGTTTATGCACCAAACTGCACATTTTAACCCGTTTTACCAAAGCTTCGATGACGTCAGTTCACATTGACGTCAATTTTCATTAAAATGGGGCACCCAGAAGGGACATACTAATTCGTCAGTGTACTCAATTCCTTAAAAAATAAAACATTAAAATTCGTTTAATAAACGTTAGAATGGTAAAACTTTGCAGTATAAATCGGTTGTACTGTTATGTGGCGGGGGACTTGGAAACTTGTTCACGGCTATGGTGAATCATGTCGCCACCTCGCCTCTGGCTTGGAGCGACATTATTCACCACAGCCGTGAACAAGTTTCTAATTGCCCTGCCATCTGATCGTACAACTAATAACACCTACGGACTGTCCAGGTAAGGTCCCGATTCTGAGCGGAGAAGTAATGATTGAACTTCCGTGTTGTGACCATATTTCCTGGTATCGCCTCGTCTTACCACGTCTGCGCCGGTGGAACTACAGTGACACGCGGGTATTAACCATTTATAACAAATGATAAAAGCAGAGGAGATATTAAGCGCAATGTTTTCAAAAGCGTTCTCTTTCAGGGGGTTATTAAAAATCGAAATTTATTCTTGACAAAGGTTTAAGGAAGAGGCAATGAAAATTCTTTGTTATCAATGCTGAAACCAAGAAAAGTCCTGAATATGCAAGCTGTCTGTAGGATTTATTTCATGCTGCCATCATGGTTGGTTGTTTGTATTGGAGTTAGCGCCACTTTAACAGCTAAGGTTATGTCATGGCTTCGCTGACGCACATATGTTTCCTGGGTTTCTCACACCTGAGTACAGTTAGAGGTGCCAGAGTTTAAAATTTGATCCCAAGATTGATCCTAAGATTGACCCCAATCTTGGGATCAATCATAGGATCATTTTTGGGACTCTTGCACCCCTAATTTTACTCTACTCACCAGTACATCGATGGGTGAGTGCAACACTATCCTAAGTGCCTATACTTTGTATAGGCACCTAGGATAGTGTTGCACTCACCCATTGACATGTACTAACACAACTTTCTTTCCAAAGCCACCGACTACTTTCTCACATGCTTCAGCAGAGGTGAGAGGCGAAAATATGCCAGAAAGAAAGTTGGCCTCAAACGAGCATCGAACTCACAACCACCAGGTCATGAGTCTGACATGCTCACCAATGAGCCACCCGGGTGGGGTGCTGCCATCATGCGCTAAGGCGAACCCTAAACAGTACCTATAAACGCTTCTATTCCTATTATCAACATTCCTCCGGAAACCTGCTTTTGAAAACATTGAAGGGATAGAAAAAAATGTTGATAACCAGCATTTTCTCCTTTTCCAACAATATTTTCTTTTCTTTCAGAGACAAATTCCTTGATTTACGCCCTACTGATTCTATCATCCTGCACATGCTTTCAATTTAGACAAGTCTTAAATTTTGTCCTCTGATGGACAGCACTTCCATTTTTCAGTAGTTTTCTGTTTTGCGCAAGTCTACTGTAGCAAAAAATCTAATATAGTCGTAAAGCGCCGTCTCGGATTAGCCTCCGCGGACGGACTGCGCAGGCTGATCCGAGTGGACACTTTACGCAAATGTCCGAATGTCCTTTTTTTGCGTGTTGCAGGCCGTTTGGTTTAGCCAATCAGACGTTGTGTTACTTTCAAATGTAGAAAATTTCGAAGAATAAGGCTAATATAAGTCTTTAAGAGTTTAACAAAAAAATGTTCTTGAACAATTTTAATGTATACAGACCTTTTGGGGTTTGTATTCACCACCAACTCTGAATTTAAAAAATAAAAACAACAGAATTTCCTCCATCGTCTTAATCTAGATATGGGGAGTAAAACAACATCCGATTGGCTTCTTACCAATCGGTTTAGCCAATCAGAACCTGTGTTACTTTTTACTTTAGAAAATTCTTAGGCATACGACTAGAATGTTCTTGTGATTGGTTGATAAATACAGACCCTAACTGCCTATTATGCAACATGCTAAAAAGTCAAAGATCTTGCCTATGTTAGAAGCTCAGCAAGGCAGACAACCAAAACAGTGTTTTTCATTGAAAATACTAACGTAGTTATCTACCTTCAAGAAATGGAAATCGTCAGCGCTGTCTTTTTGGTCATTGAAAAGATAAGTTAAGACGTTTCATGAAGATATAAACAAGAAATAATTTAGACAGTATATAAATAAATAAATAAATAAATAAATAAATAAATGAATAAATAAATACATAAACAAAAAGAATAATACGGCATTAAAATATGAACACAGAAACTCTTTTGTACGTCAATATGATGAGAAATGTCTAAAAGTGACCAAGTCAACTATTATCATTTTTTTTTATTTCTATTGTTTTTCACATTGTGAAATATAAAATTACATTTTTCAATGTAATAAATTCATCCAATTAATCGTTGGAAACGAAGGCGCTTGCTGCTAGATCTAATGACTGAAAATACTACATGCAGGCAGACAGCAATAGGTTATAGGGTAACACTTATAACAATACTAGTGGTGACAACGCCTGAATATTGTTATAAAAATTTTACCCGCATATAGCCCTGTAGGGACCCGAAAAATAAATGTATCCACATTTTCGGCCAATCGCAAGCCACTATTTATTCATTCTACCATATCAATATATCAGTATCATGAAGCTGGTCAAAATGTAGCATAGTCCGCTAAGCCGAGAAAAAAATGTGTTTTGTCTTCGTTCCTCTGATTTGTTAGCTATTTGTTGACTTTAGGCCTTTGGATATTAAGTTCGTCTCACAGACGTTTTGCGGACAGTGTAGATCAAGATCAGACTGCACAAAACGTGCAGTCTGATCTTGATCTACGCTGTCCGATTAGGAGATGTTCTTCCCCAAAGCATAGTTTTGAAATAGAGGTATTTGGGTTTTATAAAATCGAACTAAGGGATTAAGGCAACGTCTTTCGATCTGTAGTAGTTTCAACGCATTTGATATCAAATTAACCCATGATTTTATAAAAAAAAAATCTTTCCAAATGTCTCGTATAATTGAGTCACTCAGAGGTGGGCGCAAACTAGAAATTTAGTAACAGAGAAGAAATGTTTGTGAGGCAGAGATTTATATCGTATTAGTGTCATATTGAACACGCTCGAAATACCGGAAGTCCTTATGACATTCCGGGTCACGTGATGCTTTATCATTACGCAGTACATAGACGACTCAAGACGACACTCGTTATATTAAGACAACTTCAGATAATAATTGAGGGCATCTTTAATTTACCAACCATTCCAAATATTTCTTTCTAAATGCCAATTAGAAAGCCTGCAATCCAATTGGTTAAGATGATCTGTCTTGACCAATCAAATGAACAATCTTACTTATAAAAAGCAGGATGGTCGTATTTTTGAAATAGCTAAATGCGGAGCTCGTTGTCCATTTCAACTTTTTCTCTCGGATAAAAGACTTATAATATATAATTGTCCTGATGTTTTTCGTATTCTCATAATTACACTTTACTTTCACTTCCATATCAAAAATGTCGTACGCCTCAATGATGTAAATGGTGCTATGATATGGGGAAGGGTTCGGGAATTTCCGGTATATTTCCGTTCATTTCTGTTGCTAAGAGCATTCCTTTCGCCCTTTTCGCAGTCAAACATTAACTCTTTACCCAAAAGACAAAATTTTAGGCTTGTCCAAATTGAAAGCATTTGCAGACCTAAAAAAAAATGTGACTCAAAAATTGAAACTTGGCTTCAGGAAGAGTGGAAAACATTGTGGGAAAAGGAAAAAAATTTGGTTACCAGCATTTTCTCCTTTACACACAATGATATCAAAAGACTTCTTCCTCTGGGTTGTACAAACTAGGGATTCTTTGATGAAGGGTCAATATTTTTTTTTTCTTTCTAGAATAGCTCTCCAATTTAGTCATTATTCTTGCCTTTTTCTGATCTTCACTAACAGTTTTTTTATTTCGCACATGTCACAAAATGTTTATAAAAGAGACAAAGCAAAATGAATGTGTCATGGAAAGGGTACTTAGTACGTACTGAGCATAGTCTATTACAGTCTTTATTCAAACAATACTGAGTTGTAAAGGAAGAAAGCCTTTGAAAACATTGTGGGAAAAGGAGAAAATGAGGTGTAGATAACACAAATAAGTGTATAAATACATAAACACTCTTAAATCCATTACAACACAATTCCTTCTATTGACGACCCTGTGAAAGAAGCCTTTAGAAAACATTGTGGGAAAAGGAGAAAATGAGGTTTAGATAATACAAATAAGGGCATAAATACACATTAACCAATTACCACACAATCCCTACTTTTGACGACGCTGGGAAAGAAGTCTTTAGAAAACATAGTGGAAAAAGGAGAAAACGATGGTAACCAGCATTTGCTCCTTTTCCCACAATGTGAACTACTCTTCACAAAGCAAATCTCAAATTTTCAGTCCCTTTTATTTTGTCATCTGCGAATGCTTTCGATTTGGACAAGCCTAAAAAATTTGTCATTTGGTATTGAGTTACAACATTGTGGCACATAGAGACATTATTCGCTACATGCACCGTCTCCTTTTTCCACTATGTTTTAGATGTGTACAGGGGGTCATCTGTTTTTAATCCTTAACCATATAAAAGATTTGCAGATTTTTCGAAACAAGAACCATTTTGTCAACCAAAAAAAGAAATGGTGCTCTTATGACGCTATTTGCATTTAAGAGAGTGGGAGACACTCTGGGAAAGAAAAATTGCTGTATCAAGGAGTTTTTTCTTTTTCTCGCAATGTTTTCAAATACCATTTACTTATTTCAGGGCCTTGAATAGTCGGGATAGGGTGGTTAACTCTTTACCAAACGACAAAGTTTTAGACTGGTCCAAATTGAAAAAAATATTTGCAGCCGACAAAATGAATGTGAATCAAAAATTGAAATCAAATTTGGAAAGGGTGTAGAAAACATTGAGGGAAAAGGAGAAAATGCTGGTAACTGTAGAAAACATTATGGGAAAAGGAGAAAATGCTGGTAACCAGCATTTTCTCCTTTTCCCACAATGTTTTCAAAAGGCTTCTCTCACAGGGCTGTTAAAAGTCGGGACTGAGTGCTAGAGAGTTAAGGGATAAATAGTTTAGATGTGGGTGAAGGGTTTTCTAGCTTTTTCCTCATCTTTCGTTCAAGTGTCTCCTTATATGTCCACGGACTGTTTTTTTTTTTTCGGAAGCCAAATTGAAACATCACATTTAACAATACAGAATATCACTAATGAAAACCTGACCCCCCCCCCCCAAAAAAAAAAAAAACTGACAATGATTGGCTCTATTTAGTATCATTTCCAGCAAATTCACTGTTTGTAACCACTTCACGTGGCTACGTACATGATTCATTATGATCAACCGAATAAGGTTCAAAGTTCAATCTTTTGACTTTGTTAGTGCAAAACAAATAAACGCCATCCTTTTTGACTTCTTGTAAAATCCAGTCCACTCAAATATAAATAGATTCCTATCGTATAGGGTTCATTTAGCAAACGGACGGTATGGATCAGTGATCAGACTGCACATTCTGTGCAGTCTGATCTTGATCGAAACCGTCTGCCAAATTCTCGTTCTCGCGTATGGAGCGTAAAGGACCAACTACGTAATGAATTAGAGAAAACCCCGCCATTTCAAGCACCAGATAAAAGATTTACACAATTATTTCAAATGCTAATTCGTTCTGGTTATCCCAATATTATCAAACAGTGTAGACCCAAGATGAGACTAGACACAGTGTGAAGTCTGATCTGAATCTACACTGTCTGCAGAACCACTTCAAGCTGTCGTCTGTATGTTAACTCATTACCAAACGACAATATTTCAGGCTTGTCCAAATCAAAAGCATTTCCAGACGACAACATAAAAGTGACTGAAATTTTGAAATTTGTTTTGTGAAGGGTAGAAAACATTGTGGGAAAAGGAGAAAATGCTGGTAACCAGCATTTTCTCCTTTTCCCACAATGTTTTCTAAAGGCTTCTTTCTAAAGGTCTTCAAAAGTAGGGATTGTGTGGTAATGGGTTAACTCTTTATCAAACAACAACATTTTAGATCAGTCCTCATTGAAAGCATCTGCAGGTCTTAATTCAAATGTGGCTGAAAAGATGAAATCTGTTTTTGAATTGAGGAAATTATACTGGGAAAAGAAGAAAATGCTGGTTACCAGCATTTTCTTCTTTTCCCACTATGTTTTCAAGGGCCCTCTTTGTTAGATCCCTTTCCACTTGGGGTTGTTTGGTAGAGAGTGAACCCTTTACAAAACAATCCCTGGTTTTCACGACCCTTACAAAGAGGGCTTTTGAAAACACTGAGGGAAATGAAGAAAATGCTTGTAACCAGCATTGTCTCCTTTTCCCACAATATTTCCTACCTATCCGAGACCTAAGGTTTATTTGCACCAACTCCTAGATTTGACGTCTGCTGCCTCTAAGTTTGAAAGAGTCAAAACTACGTCGTTTGGGAAAGGGTTGAGAGCCGATCACTATACATGGACGGATTTGCGTATATTGTTGGTGTCGTGTAATATAGTTATAACAGGAAAATATTTAATTGAAATTTGTAAACAGTAGATACTTTGAACATCTTCATAAATTATGTGGTGTTGTACAATCGTTCTTCGAAATCTCAAGTATTATTGAAAGCTGTAGTTTGAAAAAGAGAGAGAGTTTTGACTTTTTTTTTTTCCCTGTAGTAAAGAAATCTTGTTGTCACTTATATATAACTGTTTGTGTCATTTAGATAAGTAGACTGTCTGATCTTAAAGTTTGTTGGTGAAGTCTGATTTTGAATATACGGTGTTTGATATTATGTGAAAAAAATGTGATGGAAAAGCAGCCATAAAATTGGAACTTCTTGGCCTTTTTGATAAAATAAAATCGGTCTGTGATGCTTATTATACGCTAAAATTGTTACGGTACGAACAAAATCTTAGGGCAATAGCGATTCCAATTAGACTGTGAAAGACACTTTCGTTGTAATATACAAATTCCCAATTTTAAATTCTGTAAAAGAATTTGAATCGAGAGTCTGAATTGTGTTAGAATTTCAAACGGTTAGGAAATGTGACAAAAAGGAAACAAAAGTAGCAACAGTTTTGACAACCAAAGGAATTAGATGAGATGGAAGGTTCAACGACACAGGGTATAGTCTATTGGTCTATTGACAATGATTTCGACGCATATATGTACCCTGTGTATGTGTGTGTGTGTGTGTGTGTGTGTGTGTGTCTCTCTCTCTCTCTCTCTCTCTCTCTCTCTCTTTCTTTCTCTCTGTCCGTCTCTCTCTCTCTCTCTCTCTCTCTCTCTCTCTCTCTCTCTCTCTCTCTCTCTCTCTCACTCATTCCATGGCAATTAAAGGAGGAGGAGGAGCAGGACAAAAGGAAACGCAAAAAGACATGTACAAAACAAGCGTCAGTCACACGGTGGTGATTCATAAACACATACAAAATTTAATCAGCAACCAATCATTATCTCTCACTGTCTGTCTGTCTCTCTGTCTCTGTCTCTGTCTCTGTCTCTCTGTCTCTCTCTCTCTCTCTCTCTCTCTCCGGAAAAAGACCTTGTATCTTTATTTGTAGCCTCTAGCCTAGCTATCCCGAGTTTGATCTCCTGGTCCTGCTAAAAACATCTTATTGGTGGATATTTATCTCCAGACCCAATATGTACTGGTCGGAAGCTACAAGAACTATAGCCAGGTGTATAACTCAATGTCTTGTGCTTGATCTTTGATCAGCACCATTTCAAATTTTGATAAATGTGACCCATCATGCAAAAAGGGACCTTCTAGAAACTGCAAAATTGTATCAACCTCTGTCAGACTTTTCTTTTCGTTATTTTTTTCCCCCAAAGATCGGCATGTTTATTTTTCATCTTTTTCAGGTCCCACGGCGAATTCGCCTGGAAAGGGCGATACCGTTTCAGTTCAGTCGAAAAGTAAGCTCTTTATAAATTGTGTCTTTCATTCCAGAAAAAAATATCAGCAGATTTTCCTTTTCCCACTATGTTTTTCAAAAGTTTTCTTTGTCTGGGTATTTTATCGTAAAGGGTTTTGACAAAAGGGAACAAAAAACAGACAGGGGCAGTAATCTTTCACTTTTCATCGAAAAACTATTCCACAGTAGCCTACCTTGCTGAACTTACATGCAATTACTTGCTTTATTTGTTTCTAGCCACAGTCCGTTTTAAAACCCGAGCCAGATTACAGCAGTCCGTACCTTTCAGGGCCCGTACTCACCAACCATTCTTGAGAATATTCTTAGTCTTATTCTCCAAGGTTTTCATATTGTAAGTAATACAACCTCTGATTGGCTAAACCGAATGGTTTAGCCAATCAGAAGTTGTCTTACTTACAGATGTAGAAAATTCTGGAGAATAAGACGAAGAACTTTCTTAGCAATGGTTGGTGAATACGGGCCCTCTGGACTTGAGAACAGGCGCTCTCTTGTTCGAACCAAAGACTCGGCAAATTTTATTGATTTACTGTATGGTGTTTAACGTCGATTTCAACACAATTTCAGTTATATCGCGGAAGCCAGTGCACCTACCCATGCGTTCCTGGAGTCTCCTTTACCAGTACTTTGCACAATTTTCTTTCCAAGTCACTGGCAGCTTTCCCACATTATCATCTTCGGAACAATTGTCAGCGATGAAAGAGGATTAAATCCTATCGCAGTGACTATTATCAATCCTTGGAAAGAAATCGGTAGAACCAAGGATCCAACTCGGACCCCGTGTTCTCAAGTCCTGTACGCTACAGACTGAGCTACTGGAGCCATGCTAGTCATTGCGACATGGCTCTTTCCTCTCTCAACGCTTGCCATTATTTCAACGATGGGTATGTGAGAAAACAGCCAGTGGCGAGGGGAGAATGTTGTGCGGAGTACTGGTTGCGACATTGCTCTTTCCTCTCTCAACGCTTGCCATAATTTCAACGATGGATATGTGAGAAAACAGCCAGTAGCGAGAGGAGAATGTTGTGCGGAGTACTGGTAACAAGAACTCTGGGAAAGCATGGATAGTTGAACTGACCGCAGCTGTTACAACTATTAGAATCTGTCCTAAGCATGATACAATCAACCGTAAAAAAGATATGATTGTGCAGAAGAAAGAAAGAAATGCCAAGTCGTTCATTAAAAAATATAATTCTCGGACGATCGAACTTATTGTACGATATATTAGAATCCTAGTGGACGGGACTATCCTTCTGTAAACAGTCAAGAAATTAAATAACCACGTTCCTAACGGAAAAAGATAGACCTGGCTAGAAGACGTCTGCAGACGCCAATCTCAAAGATGACACGAATAATTTGAAATTCTATTTCGTGGTAGAAAACATTGTGGGTAAAGCAGAAAAAATGCTGGATCCCACTATTTTCTCAGTTACCCACTATATCTTTAACCCTTTACCAGACGACAACTTTTTAGCCTTGTCCAAATTGAAAGCATTTTTAGCCGACAATTTCAGTGCGGTTCAAACGATGTATTTTTTCTTTGATAGAGTTGAAAGTATTGTGGGAAAAGGAGAAAATGCTGGTCACCAGCAGTTTCTTCTTTTCCCACAATGTTTTCAAAAGGCTTCTTTTCCAGGAGCGTTAAAAGTCAAAATTGTGTGGTAAAGGGTTTAAAGATTTCCCAGTCAAACTAGTTTAAAAAAGGTGTTGTTTAGTTAAGAAATAATCTTCTTTCTATCGTGGTATATCGTTCAATAAACCACAGTTGTGAGTTATGAGGCACAATAAATAATCCACGAGGGCGATAGCCCGAGAGGGTTATTCATTGCGCTTCATAACTCACAACGTGGTTTATTAAACGATATACCACGATAGAAAAAAGATTATTTCGATTCTAACGTGACTAATCCTTAATGAAAGGAAACCACGCTTTCCTTGCACTGTGTTTATAGGGCCAAAGTCGCGTGTCATGTTAGAATAAAGGGTAAAGTACATAGATGCACTATGCGAAGCTTTTTCTCATACTGTGTGCTGATTGGTGCTATTTTGAACAACTTTCCTTGACAGCTTATTCTCTTTTCTCCAGGTACTTTCAATACTTTGATTTCTATTTCTCTAATGCTTTGATTTTTTTTTCCATGTTTCAGTTGCACTATATATAGGTCTAAGTGTTGGCGTTGGAATACTAATATGTGTGATGGTGCTGATATTTATTTTGATGTACAGAAAGGGGTAAGAAAAAGTCCATCAACCATCTTATCTTTTTTGTTTGTATTTGGAATTTAACTCTTTACCGACAAAATTTTGGACTGTCATAAAAACAAAGCCTTAGCAGATGACAACATACATGTGAATCAGAAACTGAGAGTCCTAGAGGGAAGGGTAGAAAACATTGTGGAAAAAGGAGAAAATGCTGGTTACCAGCATTTTCTCCTTTTTCCACAATGTTTTCCAAAGGATTATTTCTCAGAGCCGTAAAAGCCCGGTAGTGTTTGGTAAAGGGTCAACGCAGTTCCAGTGCCATAGGCCATAGGGCATACCACGGTGCATCTACGCATGTGTTTCTTAGCGTACTCACAACAGTACTTTACACAACTTTTTTTCCAAGCCAATGACTACTTTTCTCACATGCAACAGAGGTGAGAAGCGAACAAACCGCCGGAAAAAAAAGTTTGCCTCAACAAGATATCGAAATCGCAACTACCAAGACACGAATCTGAAATGCTTATTCGTCAATCCAAAACTTTTCCTGGTTACATTTGAACTCTTTACCAAACCACAATATTTTTAACAATCCAATTTAAAAGGACTTGCAGCCACAAAATTCATATGGCACATATGATTAGATTTGTATCAGATAGTGTAGAAAACTTTGTGGGAAAAGGAGAAAATGCTGGTTACCAGCATTTTCGCCTTTTCTCACAATGTTTTCAGAAGGCCTTCTTCTTAGGGTCGTTAAAACTAGGGATTGTATGGTAAAGGGTTAAATATGTTCCTTTATTATTTATACCAGTACCTCTGTGTGATTGTGTTCAGCCACTAAGGCAATGTAATTGTAGCACCAGCTTAAGCCCAGATAGCGGCCAAAAATGAACAATGCAGACCTTTAAGTGCATTTAAATTTAAATTATACTTTTCTAAAGTTTGTTTATAATGGTCGAAGATTATTATTCGGGATTTAATACTATTTTGCAAAATTTTGGTACTCACTCACTCATTCACTCACTCATTCACTTTATCACTAACTCACTCACTCGATCACTTAGTCGATCATTCACTCACTTGCTCACTTACTCGCCAACTCACCCACTCGATCACTAACTCGATCACCAACTCAATCACTAACTCACTAACTCACTCACTCAACCGATCACTCAATCACTCACTCAATTACTTACTTGCCCACTCACTCACTCATTTACTCACTTGATCACTCACTCACTCGATCACTCACCGATCACTCACTCACTCACTCGATCAAATAATGAAACTACGAATCATTTCACTTTTGTTTTAACAGGATAATACAGCTAAGACGAAAAAGTGTCCGTCATTTATTTCTACGTGGGTTTAGCACGGTATCAGAACGTGGAGTTTTAGACAGTACTGGCGAGTTTGAAATGGTAAATACCAGCGCAACAGCTAGTGTCAGCAGCGAGGATGCCCAGACGTCACAAAATAACAACAGAAAAGGAACTAAAGGAAAAAGAGCGACGCCAAAAAAGCCGGACCGACGTCGACGTAGTCGTAGTCGTACGTCGTCCAGTAATGCACAATACGAGAACGTGGCGTTGTCCAACAACGCACAGTACGAGAACGTAACGTTAAAGCCGCAAGTCGGGTTCGTGGTTCGAAAAAGCATCAGTATGAGTTCTGAAATCCCGTTTATAGACGGTACGGGTACACTAGACCCGAAACTAACTGCTGAAAGGAATGAAGACGAACTTGACGATGACGATGTGTTTCAATAACGCAGTGCTTAATTATCAACCACTTATCCTAATTTCAAGCGATGAAAACAAAACATTTTATTTGCTATTATCTAGGGTATTTTCGGGAAAGATACCTCCTTACCGGACAAAGTGTATCCAAGGTCGGATTGCACGTTTTGTCTGATTTTAATCTACAGCTCACAAAAGGTCCTTCAGCCGCATTTAGCAGCGTAAATTTTGCCCATATGAACCTTTACTCCATAGATACTCATTTCTACACATTGCTTGTAGGAGCCTTTGGAAAACATTATGACAAAAGGTGAAATTGCTCGTGACGAGCAATTTCACCTTTTTTCACAGTGTTTTCTACATTATCAAAAGGTGTCATATACTCATAAGAAATGGCTTCATCCTTGCGGTTATTTAGGGTCAATTAGAGATACCACAGAAATGCCTTATGGGGCAACGGGTTAAATGTTACGGGAGATCATTCCTACCTTACTACATAGCAGAATGCAGAGAGAATTATCTTTGTCCCAGTGTAGTGGTTATGGTATTGGTCTTTTATTCCTCAAAGAACGAGGTGTTTATCCCTTTAAGAAATCACGCCAGATGCAGTTTGTATTTGAGCTATCCATTTATTTGTTTCTTTGTTACGGACATAGTTCGTAAGATGGGGGCTCGTCCGGAATTGTCTATTTGGCCATTAATTCCATCTGTTGCCCAAAATGGACTTCCTACCAATAAGGCTTTGAGTCATCAATAAATGGTGACTTTAAGAGGGGGTGTGTTACGGGAGATCACCCCTTCCTTATACTGCATAGCTTTCCCGTATAAAATCAATACAACTGCGTCAGAGAAAATTCTCTTTGGCTCAGTGGTTATGGTATTGGTCTTTATTAGACAGAGAGAGAGAGAGACAAACAGACAGACAGACAGACAAAGAGAGATAATGATTGGTTGCTGATTAAGTTTTGTATGTGTTTATGAATTACCACCGTGTGACTGACGCTTGTTTTGTACATGTCTTTTTGGGTTTCCTTTTTTTCCCACGTCCTTTTGTCCTGCTCCTCGAAGAACGAGGTTATTTGTCCCTTCAAGGGTTCGAATTCCGCCAGATGCGGTTTGTATTTGAGCTATGCATTTATTTGTTTCTTTATTACGGACATAGTTCGTAAGATGGGGGCTCGTCCGGAATTGTCTATTTGGCCATTAATCCCATCTGTTGCCCAAAACGGACTTCCTACCAATAAGGCTTTGAGTCATCAATAAATGATGACTTAAAGAGGGGGTGTGTTACGGGAGATCACCCCTTCCTTATACTGCATAGCTTTCCCGTATAAAATCAATACAACTGCGTCAGAGAAAATTATCTTTGGCTCAGTAGTTATAGTATTGGTCTTTAATTCGTCGAAGAACAAGGTTATTTGTCCCTTCAAGTGTTCGAATCCCGCCAGATGCGGTTTGTCTTTGAGCTATGCATTTATTTGTTTCTTTGTTCCGAACATTGTTCGTAAGACAAAGTTTTTGTGGACTAATTTATTTTAAAAGTTTTTTACTGGCAACAAATTGAAAATTGCTGAATGCAAAAGATTTAAATTTGACAGAAAAGGGAAATATTACTTGCCCAAGTACACTTCAAGGACGAGTCCAAGGCATTTAGTGAGAGTCATATACGTGACGTTATGTGCAGTCTGATCTTGATCTTTACAGTTTGCAATAGCCGCTGATTTCAAGCCAAAGGAAGCCAAGCGTAAGAGAAGCTGACGCCATATGACTGTAGCACGGGTGAAAGCGACGATATAATGGCTTGTTGCAACACGCGAAAAGGGGAATTCGTACATTTGCTTTACCCTTTACCCCATAAGGCATTTCCGTTGTATCTCTAACTGACCCTAAATAACAGCAAGGATGAAGCCGTTTCTTATGTGTATATGACATCTTTTGATAGCATTGAAAACATTGTGGCAAAAGGTGAAATTGCTCGTGACGAGCAATTTCACCTTTTGCCACAAAGTTTTCCAAAGGCTCATACAAGCAATGTGTAGAATTGAGTATCTGTGGAGTAAAGGGTTAAAGTGTTGTCTCGGATCAGCTTAAAAGCCTAGGTGTAACTGTGCAAGCTGACCTTGGTGGATACATTTTACGGATGCATTGGTTAAACCCTACTTCCAAAGAGCATACCTCATTTTCAATTTAGAGACTTTACTGAACAAAGAGACGGTATAGATCCAAGATCAGACACATTTAGTGCAGTCTGATCTTGATCTATTCCGTCCGAAATACTCCTGTTTTCGCCAACGTGGCCAAAGAAGGTTTGAAAAGACAGTGAACTCGCAGAAAAGCGTAATACCGCCTAGTGCAAAAAAGTTTCTTGACTTTTACGAAACTGAGTGATTGGATCTGTTCTACTTTCAACATGAAAGGAAAAGCCGTTGCCCTTCTGTCGATGGTATCTTTAAATACCGACTAGGAATTATCGCATTTTACTTGTTTATTCCAAGATAAAAAGAGAAAGATATAGCATATTTGAGAAAACTTGTGTTTTTGTATAGTAAGATTTTTTTTCAACCATCGACTGGGTTACATAAACTGCTTTGATGTTTACAATTTTATCTACAACTACCGATCTCTTTGTTACTATTGAAACAGAGAGCACAACACATAAGTGCCAACGTTATTCTGTGGTTAGTTATTCGGTGAAAAAGTGCCAGTCACAAAGGTCAGTGTCGCAGCTGGTTATCTGTTATGGATTCTCCCGTTGATAGTTAACAATTAAATCAAGTTTGAGTGAAATATTTTCATTAATTACAAAAACATTTACAGTTAATGAGAAAATGGCAAAGGTTTTAAACGAAAATAATGTCGCAGAAAAGCTTGGGTTTTAGACAATACTGTTTGTATCATCATCTCCCGCTAGATGGCATTCTTCTAATATACATCTATCTAATTTGGGCATTCCCCGGGTATTGAATCGAACTACTTTTACTTTGAATTAAAAAAGAAAAAGAAAAAAACGCTACCTGGTGCGATTCATTCAGCTATGACCCGCTAGCATGTAACCTATGCATCGGCTGTTTATTAATACAGGCCCTACATACTTGGGTAATAGGCTAATAGCTTCGGTATAAGCCGTACTTTTCCCAGGTATATGGGGATGAGAGATGCGTCATAGCAGACAGGTAGAATCTTCGAAGAGTCATGCTTATCAGCCTAGGAATTATATACCGATCCACCCTGTTCCACTTCTACATTTCAGCTACTTGGACGTAATATGCTGAATGTATGCAATGGACCCAAGAGCAATACCAAAAGCAATAGAAACTTGGGAATTGGAGGTCCTGTGTGGCTCATTGGTGAAGTGTACTTCGAGTTCGAGCCCTACCTGGTCCGCTAGGCCCTTCGTAGGCAAGATATCTCGGACTCCTACCCCTGTATACTACTAAGACCAAGGAAATACAAGAATAATTATGTGAGCATTCAATGAATCAGCCAAACAAATGAAAATAACCGCGATGACAAAACCCAAAATGAACTAGATTTATCAAACGTGATTATTGCCCACACCAGCTCCTTGTCA
The DNA here is from genome assembly GCA_943736015.1 of Tridacna crocea. NCBI lineage: Eukaryota > Metazoa > Mollusca > Bivalvia > Cardiida > Cardiidae > Tridacna > Tridacna crocea. The sequence continues at coordinate 10,658,400 of OX031070.1, forward strand.
CAAAAACAGGTTCTTGCCACAGAATGCAGAATGGTTTAGTACAAAAGTAAGAGTTGAAAAAAGTTCAAAGGGAGATACTCTCGCACAAAACTGCGGCAGGGTCATGAAAATGTCACATACACAACTTCATATAGAAGTATATAGGAAACCTGTGTGTAACTCCGAGTTATTACCCACTCCGACCAAATTAGATCCTATTAACTGCATTTAAACTGTTATCTGCATGTCCTATGAAATGGACGATTCTAAAATTTGTCATTCATTTGAAAAGTTACTATGCGAAAAAAGTTACACGAAAACTTCAAAATCAAACGTAAAACTCTAATTATTATATTCTCAAAATTTTCCTCGCTGCAAAAAACCCTTGTCATATCCAACAATACAATTCTGTAATCTCAGATCTTGATATATACCACACCGCCAGCAAAAATGCCTTTAGCATCGCATAACAGGGTTATATTTCTCACCAGGACTTATTTATGAATGGAAATAATTGGCAGAATGCTTGATTAAGCATCAGTTTGGCTGCAGCCGCCATCAAGTCTAGACTAGTCATTTCTTTGTTTCCTTGCATTCAATAAATCTGTCTCAAACCTAACAATTTGACTTAGATTTAGTCAGGCGAAACAAATGACCTAATACGTTTATGGATGATACGAACAACATGGTGCGTCTTTCTGGTAATGACGCTTATACCAGTAAAATGGTCCTTCAATTAGATTTGGTTGTTTGGTTGTATTGGGGTTAACGCCACGTTAACAGCTAAGGTCATATCATGGCGGTCGGTGACGCACATGTATTTCCTGGCTCTCTAACACCGGTACTTACACAACTTTCTTTCGAAAGCCACTGACTACTTTTCTAACATGTTTCAGCAGAGGTGAGAGGCCAAAAAACGCCGGAAAGAAAGTTCGCCTCAACCGGGCATCGAACTCACAACCACTAGGTCATGAGTCCGACACACTCACCTCTGAGCCAACCGGGCGGGCTCTTCAATTAGAATCGCAACAACAATAATGATAGCAATAACGAAATACCACAGAGTCTGTGTGCTGTATGTTTCACATTCTTGCCGCTATGAAAACAAACTACAAGAGAGCCCTGATGGCCCTGAAGTCGTTTATCCGAGCATTTCGATCAAACATGAACCATTTCCAATCTCTTCAGAGATATTTAGATAGGTATTTTGACCAACACTCATTTGTATTGGGCTTTCAAATGTGGACTCTTGAGTGCACACAGGCTTTTTCTAGAATTTGTCACAGCGGCCTTTCTCACGTTTAGAAATCATCTAGACATACATTCTAACGAATTTTCATGAGTATTTGAGAAAATGTTTCTCCAAGATTGGCTTAGTGACCTAAATATTTATCCCATATGCAAATCTATTGGACTGAAAATGTGGCTTCTAAAACGTACTAAAGGTTTTTCAAGGATTAAACTTGGTGACCTAGTCTTTAATTCCACGTGACCCAATTGCAAACCCACGCAAGATATATCAAGACAAACATTATGACCAAGTTTAGAGAATACTGGACTGAAATTGTAACATCTAGTGCTTGTGAAAGGTTTTCCAAGATTTGACAGTGATCTAGTAGTTTTTTATCCAACATGATCCATTTCCATACTATTTTAAGCTATGTTCAAGACCAACATTCTGACTAACTTGGCGATCGAAATCACCGTTAATTGTAAGACTCAAAACTTAAAGACTAAGTCGCCGCGAATAGTAAGACCCAAAATCTTCGCATCCCAGATCGGAGTCGCTACGAATTACCAAATCTTTACACCCAAGGTCAGGGTCGCTTCTAGTTGTAAGATTCAAAAACTTAACAGTTCAGATAGAGGTCGCCGTGAGTTGAAGGCCCAAAAACTTCAAAGTTCAGATCGAGGTCGCCATGAATTTTAAGGTCCAAAAAGAAACAGTCCAGATCGAGACTGCCGTGAATTGTAAGACTCCAAATGTTAACATTCATGACAGAAATCGCTGTGAATTGTAAAACCCAAAAATATATCACATAAAATCGAGGTTGCCGTGATTTGAAAGACCCCAGAACTTAACAGTTCAGATCAAGGTTGCCATGAATTGTAAGATCCAAAAACTTCACAGTCCAGATCGAGGTTGCCGTGAATTTTAAGAACCAAAAACTTAATAGTCCACATCGAAGTCGCCGTGAATTGTAAGGCCCAAATCTGTAATACCCCAGGTCGAGGTTGCCATGAATTGTAAGACTGCAAAACGTAATACCCTAAGTAGAGGTTGCCGTAAATTATAAGACCCAAAACCTTAATATCCAGATAGACGTTGCCATGACTTATAAGACCCAAAAAACTTAACACCCGGATCTAGGCTGCTGTGAATTGTAAGTCCCAAAAACTTAACAGTCCAGATTGAGATTGTCGTGAATTGTAAGACCCAAGAACTTAACAGTCCAGATCGAGGTTGTAAATTGTAAGACCCAATATTTAGCAGTCCACATCGATGTTGCCGTGAATTGTAAGACCCAAAAACTTTACACCCGAGGTCAGGATCGCTTCCAGTTGTAAGATCCAAAAACTTAACAGTCCAGATCGAGGTTGCCGTGAGTTGAAGGCCCAAAAACTTCAAAGTTCAGATCGAGGTCGCCATGAATTGTAAGGTCCAAAAAGAAACAGTCCAGATTCAGTTTGCCGTGAAACACCCCAGATAGAGGTTGCCGTGATTTGAAAAACCCAAACACGTAACACGCCAAACCGAAATCGCGGTGAATTGTAAGGCCCAAAAATTTACTGGCCAATTCAAGGTTTTCGCAAATTGTAAAACCTTAAAACTTAACACCCAAGATCTAGGTTGTCGTGAATTGTAAGACCCAAAAACTTAACAGTCCAGATCGAGATTGCCGTGAATTGTAAGCCCCAAAAACTTAACAGTCCAGATCTAGGTTGCTGTGAATTGTTAAACCAAAAAAAGTAACAGTCCAGGTCAAGGTTACTTTGAATTGTAAGACCAAAAACTTAACAGTCCAGATCGATGTTGCCGTGAATTGAAGGACTCAAACACTTAACACCCCAGACTGAAATCGCTGTGAAATGTAAGACCAAAAAATTAACATCCCAGATAGAGGTTGCCGTAAATTGTAAGACCCAAAAACTTACTACCCCTGAGCTAGGATGCTGTGAATTGTAAGTCCCAAAAACTTAGTAGTCCAGATAGAGGTTGCCGTGAATTGTAAGACCAAAAAACTTAACACCCCAGACTGAAATCGCCGTGAATTGTGAGGCCCAAAAGTTAAAAGTCTAGATCGAGGTTGCTGTGAATTGTAAAGACCCAAAAACTAAAAAGTCCAGATCGAGTTCGCCGTCAATTGTAAGCTCGAAACACTCCACAGCTTGAGTCGAGGTGCCTGCGAATTTTAAGACCCCCAAAACTTAACAGTCCGGATTTAGGTCGCCGGGTAGTTGTAAGACCCCTAAACTTAACAGTCCAGATCGAAACCGCAGTGAAATCTAAGTTCCAAAAACTAAACAGTACAGATCGAGGTCGCCAATACTCTAAACCGCACAAACTGTTCTATCAGCGAAGAATATGAATTACATATCTTTTTAAAAAGAAATATTCACAATTTCCTTATTTTCATGGAAAACATGTGATCTCTTGCTTTCTACATTTTTTTCCAATGAATCACTTGATCACCTCTTTTCCCGCGTAATGGAAGACTATTATGCAAAATTCTGGTAAAAGAAACTTCGGGAAAACAGAAAATTGTGTTCTGGCCTCCACGATGTAATCAAAACGGTTTTGACAACTGAGTTTAAAGTACACACAAGCAAAGTCTTTTCCAGCTATGCGATGGTGTCATCTGTTCGATTTGGACAAGTCTAAAATATTGTCGTTTGGTATTGAGTTAAGTCTTTACCAGACGACAAAAATTTTACCCTTGTCAAAATTGAAAGCATTTCCAGACAAACAATTCAGTGGCTCAAATGTTGCAATTTTTCTTTGACCGAGGAGATTAAATTGTGGGAAAAGGAGAAAATGCTGGTTACCAGCATTTTCTCCTTTTCCCACTATGTTTTCAAAAGGCTTCTTTCCCAGGGATGATTAAAGTCGGGATTGTGTGGTAAAGAATTAAGAAAGGAAGAAGTTAAATGATGTCAGGGAATGTCTGGGAGAAAAAACTTGATAAACCAGTAATACATAATATATTTGGCGTCAGAGCCTGCTTGTTTATTCCTGTGGCGAACGGAAAGTGTCTCCAGACAATATTTGTCTTAACCAATTGTTTGCTTCGCAAAGTTTAGGGGCGTCTCTACAGTTAATTCACATTTTTTTTTTTTTTCAGGAGAATATATTGATGTTACCCGCTATAAAAGAATCCCGAAAATCAACGACCCTAAGATAGTGTGGAAAATGAAAGAATACTAGTAACCAAGACTTTATCTATTTCCTAGGGGTTCATACATGTTCATTGATGTGAGCGGCAACATTATTAGTTGTACGGTCACGTGGCAGGGGACTTGAAAACTTGTTCACGGCTGTGGTGAATCATGTCGCCCGGAGCAGAAGGCAAGGTGGCAACTTGATTCACAACGGCCGTTAACAAATTTCCAAGTCCTTTTCTACCTGACTGTACAACGAATTTATAATACTGCATTTTTTTACCATTCCAAAGTGTGTTAAGTGAATTGTAATTATTCTGTTGTTTGAAAAATTGAGTACAAGACATGGACACTCGTCAAGTCCGCTCTTCACGGCTGTGGTTAATCATGTCGCCCCCCCCCCCTTTCGGCTCGTGGTGATATGATTAACCACAGTCTTGAACAAATTTCCAAGACCCTGCCACCTGACCGTACAACGAATTTATTACACTGCAAAGTTTTACCATTCCAATGTTTGTTAAGCCAAGTTTACCTGATTTTTGGTTTAAAGAAATTGAGTACGCCGACGAAATAGAATTTCCCTTCTGAGTGCCTCAACACTTGTAAATTCATTATATTGTAGGGGGAGGGTCGATTTCTAAGTTGTTATAACTTGTGACCCAACCCCATTTCCATGTAAATTTGAGGGAAAATAAATATGTTTAAACTAGTGCCTCAATTCAATGAAAACTGACGTCACGGGGTACTGACGTCACTGAAACCTTGTGATACGTCCTAAAACGTGCAGCTTTGAGCACAATCTTGATGTAAAATTTGATCGATGCTGCCATTTTGGATGTTGTTTTTATAGTGTAGTCATGTATACGGGGCTCACGAAAGAGAAACTGTTTTTACGTTTATTTTGCCAGTGCATATGATATATATGTTCGAGGAATATTATCCAATCAGTTCGCAAGAAATTTTCTTGCAGTAAAATGAATGTTTTAGTCTGCAAATGCTTCTGATTTAGACGCGTCAAATCAATGAAGCATATTTCGTTAGAAAACCGACTGAAGTGACCGAGGGGAAAATAATATTTTGAAGTGCTTGCAAGCAGAAAATTTCACCACAAAAAAAAACCTTTGTCCCACTTCAGCCTGTACGGGTTGTATAAGTTGACATGGCAAGTACCCTCTTCATAGATCACAACTAAGATGCCGACTTGTGTTTTACGCCACTTTAAACAATACTTCATAAACATTTTCCATTAAATTATACTACAAAAAAAATTCTCGTGATCTGATTGTTTAACATGCCAGTATCATACATATAATGTACCCTGGCAAAAACCACGTAAAGCCAGTTTCCCTTCTGAGTGCCCCGTAAAGATCACTGCACTTGAAACACAATGTCCAAAATGGCAGCGTCGATCGATCACCAGACTGCACGTGTATGCACCAAACTCCAAGTTTTACTGACGTCAATTTCCAGTGACGTCAGTTTTCATTGAATTTGGACACTCAGAAGGGAATTCTTATTTCGTCAGCATACTCAATTTGTGAGATTATAAAACAAGAAAATTTCGCTTAACGCCCTTTGAACGGGTAAAACTTTGCAGCTCGGGCGACATGATTCACCACAGCTGTGAACAAATTTCCAAGTTCCCTGCCACTTGATCGTACAACTAATAATGTCTCTACTACCCAGATATTTACTTCACTTCTATGCCAGATAGATATGTATTGTCAAAATGGAAACCCATTCAAGAAGGGTAGAAAATACTCAAAATAGTTCCAACTCAATTATGCACTTTTTACCCACTGACAATCATCACTGAAAAAGCAGCCCGTTTTCAAAACATTTTTTTTTTTCATTACATTCTTTGTCTAACTGTAAAGAACAGTTTAAATTTAAAACAACACAGTACTGATTGACTGAACAAAATTAATTGGCAAAATCAAATTACTCATGTGAAAAGAGAGCTTGGTGGAACTGCAAAAGCCTTCGACACAGGTCAAATGGACCACGCATCTTCATCTTGGCTATATCATTGTTCCAGTTGATTGATTGATTAATTGTATTGTGTTTAACGCCGTTTTCAACATTATTTCAGTTATATCACAGCTGCCAATGCACCTATCCATGCTTTCCAGAGGTTACATTTACCTGTAGTCCTCAAAATTTTCCTTTCCAAGCCACTAGCTGCTCTCCCAAACGCCCATCCTCGAAACAATGGTCAGCGATTAGAGAGCATTGAATCCTGTCGCAATGACTATCATCAATCCTGGGAAATAAATCGGCTAAGCCAGAAATCGAACCAATGACCCCCTGTTATCAAGGGCTGCACGCTACCGATAGAGCTACCGAGGTTTAACTCATTACCAAACGACAAAATTTTAGGCTTGCCCAAATTGAAAGCATTTGCAGACGACAAAATAAAAGTGACTGAAAATTTGAAATTTGTTTTGAGAAGGGTAGAAAACATTGTGGGAAAAGGAGAAAATGCTGGTTACCAGCATTTTCTCCCTTTCCCACAATGTTTTCTACAGGCTTCTTTCTCAGGGGCGTCAAAATTAGGGATTGTGTGGTAATGGGTTAAACCAGCTTCTCGCCGTGCAAGACTCAGTTATATAATTCATTACCGACAAAATACCATGTCATAGTCTTGACGGAAAAGAAGCGACTGATTTTATATCTTGTCTTTATCATGACAATGATGTAGAAGTTGTATCAAAATAACGTCAATTTTCTGATGGCTTTTTATCTAGGCGCCCTCACTCAATGACAAGTAATTTATCCAAACGTAAATTATATTTCAGACAAGCTCTGTGAAATGAGAACTTAACACATTACCAAACAACAAAATATTTAGACTGGTCCAGAAAAGGAGAAAATACTGGTAAACAGCATTTTCTCCTTTTCCCACAATGTTTTCCACCCTTCCCAAATCGAATTTCAATTTCTGATTCACATTTATTTTGTCATTTGCAAATGCTTTCAGTTTGGCCCAAGTCCAAAATTTTATCGTTTGGTAAAGAGTAAGCAGCTCGTATTCACTTTCAAAGCCGATCGCTAAGTTTGATCGACTAGTAAACTTTCTGGTGAAAAAAAAAGAGCAAAATGCCTGCGGCAAGCACCCCGCAGGGGAGGCATACGGTTCACACAAATGTGACGATCTCTTTGTCAGGTTAGATAGTGGTATACGCCAAATGTGTTTGTCTAAAACTGAATTATTACAGCCGAGCGCCCAGTTGCATACTGATGAAGCGCCATCGAGGGAAATCAAACCAAGTGGAGAAGATTTTTTTCCCGAGAATGTCCGGCTTGTTTATGTAATCCCAATAATCTGAGACCGGCATCTTAGCGAGCCAAGTTTACGATCACTACGTGGATCTTACCTTGGGTGATTGAGCCCGATTTCGAGATCCCTGCGATGCGCCCTCTATTGGAAGCTGGCTATTAACCCCCCCCCCCTTTACATCATGTTTCTAAAAGCAAACGAAATATCGTTTTACAAACCGCTTACGAATACACATGAAGCGATAAGCAGACATCCACGTTGGTTTCCCTATTTACCTGCTATTCAAAAGATAGAGACCTTGTTTTATTTTTATCAAAAATGAAATGCTACGAGTGATTTCATTCGTTGCAGCTAGAGCTGGCTGCATCCAATGAAAAAGCGTATCAGGTGAATGTAAAAATCAAGCCCGATCCGCCAAGGGTATAGTAATGTAGTGAATCGTCAGCCTTGTCTGGCGAATATGGAAACCGGTAGATCTACATCCATTTTGTTTTCTCCTCTTGATAATGCTAGATTTTTACGTAGAGTTTGTAAGAAGGGTAGATAAAGGATAGTTGTTTATTTCATGCTTTCCGATAAATTATCGAGAAATAACGGTAAAATATTTTTCGATATTTCATAGTTACTACCAGTAAAAAATAACATTTTTTGTATTCTATCTCTTCAACAGAAACAGGTGTTCTCGTGCACAAGTTACCGAGGTAAAATGCGCATGCCTCTCAACCAAAATGGAAATATGACGTAATTTACCCTACATTTCTCGCACATGACGTAATACGACTGAGGTGAATCATGTCGCCACCTCGCCTCGGCTCGGGGCGACATGATCTCTCATTACCGTTAACAAGTTTTTAAGTTCCCTGCCACCTGACCGTAAACTAATAAAGTACAGGCGAAGAAAGATTTTTAGAAATGTATATTTTCTCGAGTTCGATGCCATGGCAACCAAATTTCTTGTTAGAATAAATCCTTTGAAAGAATTCAATTATGTACAGTTTGGTCGGAATTTGCTTTGCAGGTTCAAAAAAGATATTTGAAATAAACAATTTCCACACGCACAGATGGCTGAACAAACAGGCTAAATGACGAACGGTCGACTTTCTCTCGGCCGTAAAATAAACTTGCTCGCCTTTTCTTAGCAGAGGTAAGAAATGTTGGAAACAGCAGTAACACCATTCAAAGAGATAAGCAAGTCACAGAACAAAAGTGTTTCTCAGCTGTCAAAGAAATTTGTCTTCAGAATAATACCAAAAGGAGACTAAAGGCATGCTGAGAATGAGACCACATATCGTCTTTATGCATTAACCCTTTACTAGACGACAAAATCCTAAGATAGTCTAAATCCAAAGCATTTGTATACGATAAGTTTTAGTGGCTCAAATGAAGGGAAATTGTCCATTAAAAGACTCGAAAACATAGCGGGAAAAGGAGAAAATGCTGATTACTCCTTTTCCACTATGTCTTCAAAAGCCTTTTCGACGAGCTTACGTCGTGAAAATAGGGAATAATTTGGAATAGAGTTGACTTCACGAAATTTTCAACAAGTGTTTTAAGACGGCTTTCTGATTGCCATTGTATGGCTTCTTGTAACAGTGGGGCCCCAATTAACCGTATTTTCAAGAGCTCTTTTCGAACCCATTATTGCGATCTATGTATCTATCAGAAACAGACATAGGCGTGAAATACCCGCGGTTATACTTTTATTCTTAAGCGTTTCTTTCCCTTCCTAAATGGGTTCTGTCAGTCAAAGGTTTTTTTGACAATATTTGTGAAGTATGATTCTTTTCTTCTACAGAACTTGACTGATTTTCACTGCAGGGTTTATGCACTACTACAAATATTGAGATTGGATGGTTGTTGTTGTTGTTGTTTCGCTGTCATATTCGCGTTGTCACTAGAGGAGGCACTGCTTTTCCAGAACTAGAAAACACTTTTTTGTTTGCTAAATTATAATATTACATGTAATCTTCTTAAATGATGCTACTCTCAGTATACGCCGTTACTCACCGTATACAAAGCTACTCACAGTACACGTTACTGACTGTTTACGACTTTACTCGCAGTTTACAACGTTAGTAACCGTATACGTTACTCACAATATACGACGTTACCCACAATATACGTTACTCACGATGTACGACGTTACTCACAATATACGACGTTACCCGCAGTATACGACGTTACCCGCATCATTCAGAGTTTATTACTCGGCTGATGAGGGCTGCAGAGTGATATCTGCCCGCCACTTTGATATCTGCCCGGAGGGCTTTAGTTCGTGGGCAGATTTCGAGGAAGAGGGCCGATATCACTCTCTGGTCCTCATCAGCCGTGTAATAACCTCTTTATTACATTCATGGATCAATTGCTCGACTTTTTGGTTTTCTAGCATGTTTAATACTTAAAACAAAAAAAAATCTTATCTTCAATCGACACAACTTTTTTCTGTGCGTAAACGTCACGTTCATGACGTCATTCATCATCACTCTCGTAGCGTTGCATTATGTGCAGTATAGGACGCTTTAAATAAACAGTTCTTATGTTTTTTCATGGTTAAAAAGATGTTGCCGTTGAACATTGTTTCTCCATCTAAGTATTCAATTTAGCGTGATACGGATCAAAACTTGGAAACAGGATAGATAGAATAGATGGTTGGTGCTTCGAAATATGAAATTTAACAGTCAAGCTCGGTTCTCCCGTTCTCAATGGATAAAATTTGTAGAACTACTAGCCTATAGACACTATACATTGCCTGATCAATTTCCCAATCCAAGGCAACAACAATCTGTTCTCTATTTATCACGTCTTTGTTTGTTTAACGATTCAGCGTTGACTGTGGTTCTGAAGATTTGTCCGTAAGCGATTGATCGACCGATTCCGCCATTTTCTTTTTTTTCAAAATGGATGTTTTGAGAACGTTAGTTTACGAGGGAGTGTTCAGTTGCAATAGATATAGAACATATATCTCATCAAGGGGCAGGATATCAGATATATCAGCCCTTTGCCCCGCCATATCTGCCCTCGCGTACCACTGATATTACACCATTTTCAGTGAAAAATTATACTATTATTAGTAACATAATGTAATAAACTACGTTACTCACAATATACGACGTTACACACAATATATGTCGTTACCCACAATATACGACGCTACTCACAATATACGAATTTACACACAATACCAGGTAATAAACGACGTTACTCACAATATACGACGTTACCCACGTATACGACGTTCCTCACAATATACGACGTTATTCACAATATACGACGTTACTCACTGTGTACGAAGTTACATTCTAACATGGCACGCGAATTTGGCTCTATAACCACAGTGCAACGAAAGGGTGGTAAAATCTGCGACATTCCATGCAGAGTGAAGTCACAGGGCTTTTTTTTTCCCCTTGTATAATTGAGGCCGATATTTGGTGACTTCCCAAATGCAAAAAGCATCGTTTTTTCCCAATTATAGTGAAACATTTTCCCAATTTTGCTGATAGAACTTCTCATAACATGATGCTTAATTTCCCATTAACTTAAAATACCAATTTCTCAGAGGCTATTTAAGATGACCAGACACGAAACTTTGGTGTGGTCATCTGGGTTCATAAACTAGGTAACTACATGTAGGTATATTAAAGAAATACATTGTGGATACTCTAGAGGCTACATTTATCGCTTAATTGACTTGAATATTGGTCACAGTATTTGTCTTGATAAAATTTCACATGAATCTGAATTAGGGTCAACCGGAGTCATAAACTAGGTCACTAGTTCAAATTAAAAAAATACCTTGTGGGCACTTAAGAGGCTACATTTTTTACTCAATTGACTTGAAAATTGGTCAGAATGTTTTTCTTGGTGAAATCTAAGATGGCTTTAAATTTGGGGTTATAATCTAGGTCACTATGTCAAATAAAAACATCTTTTGGCCACTCTAGAGGCCAAATATCATGCTCTAATGACTTGAAAATTAGTCAGAATGTTTGTCTTGATGAAATATTGGATAAAATTAAAATTGGGTCAACTGTGGTCATAATATATGTCCCTAGATTATAAATAAATAAATGCCTTGTGGGCACTCTTGATGCCACATTCCTTGTACAATTGATTTGAATTTTTTTAGATTGTTTATCTTGATAAAAGCTCACGTGAATCTGAATTTGAGTCAGCTCGGGTAATTAACCAGGTCACTGGGTCAAATTAAAGAAGTAGTTCTAGGGAACTCTTGATGCCACATTCATTGGCTTATTGATTTGAAAATTGGTAAAAATGTTTCTCTTGTTAAAATTCAAGATGAGTTCAAAATTTGGTCACCTGGGGTCATAGTCTAAGTCACCAGGTCATTTTTTTTTTTAATTTACCTGAAAATTGTTTAGAAAGTTTGTCTTGACATTTTTTATGAGTTCAAAATTAGGTCATCTATGGTGATTCAGTAAGTCACCAGGTGAACTTAAATTCCTTGTGGACACTTTAGAGGCCACATTTCTTGCTCAACTGACTTGAAAATTAGTCAGAAAGTTAAAATATTGGATGAGTTTGAAATTGTGTCGTCTGGATTCATAAACTAGGTCACTAGATCAAATCAAAGAAATACCTTGTGGGCAGTCTGGAGGCCAAACTTATTGCTAAATTTACTTGAAAACTGTTCAGAATGTTTGTCTTGACAAATTTTTGATGCGTTCAAAATTGGGTCAGCTATGGTGATAAAGTAGGTCACTTGATCAACTTAAGGTAATTGCTTATTGATGCTTTAGATGCCAAATTTTTACTTCAGTTGACTTGACAATTGGTCAGAAATTGAATTATGAACGTGAAGTCAAATTTCGCCTATTGACTCAGGTAAGCGATCCAGGGCCATCATGGCCCTCTGCTTTTATTATCGGAATCAAAGGATCTAGAGAAATCGATGTTTATGTTAGGGATAACATGTTCCTGTTCAGTTCGGTACTTCTTAGCGGGAAAAAAGAAACCTAGGTACAGAAAAATTCCCTCTCCAAGCAGACAATTGTCCTTGTTTTTCATTTCTCTTATCGTGTCGTGATACGACAACATGACTTCTATATAATCACAAGTTTTGTTTTTTTTGTCGGATAAAGTGACCATTTAGCAGTCAATTTCGATATTAATGTGATCACGAGAGGATAATAGACTCTGATTGTTCGAGAACATCGGAAATAATATGTCAAGTGAAGGTCACGCTTACACACAACCGGGTTCTTCTTCAATGAAATGCTATCAATTAAATGCGTCATCATGGATTTAACAGTTTTATGATTATGATCATACTTTCCAAGCCTCTAGAAACTCAAAATTATATATATATTGTTTTCTTTTTGTATGCTGACGTGTTGTCATAACATGAGCCAAATCGCAGATGATCATCTGGGGCCGTATTCTTGAGAATATTCTCAGTTTAATTCTCCAAGGTTTTCTACATTTGTAAGTAACACAACTTCTGATTGGCTTAACCGAATGGTTTAGCCAATCAGACGTTGTATTACTTACAAATATAGAAAATTCTGGAGAATAAGACAAAGAACATTCTTAAGAATGGTTGGTGAATATGGTCCCATGTTTGGCCAATGTTTTATTTCAACATGACAACTCGTCGTTCATCTGATATTGGTCCGTATTTACAAACCATTCTTAAGAACATTCAGTCTTATTCTTCAGAATTTCGTCATTGTGAAAGTAACAGAACTTCTGGTTGGCTAAGTCATATGGTTTAGCCAATCAAAAGTTTTGTTACTTTCACTGTCAGAAAATCTTGAAGAATAGGACAAAGAACGTTCTTAAGAATGATTGGTGACCATGGACCTTTGTGACTTTGTTTTGTTTTCTAAAGATAAAAAAATACCTTTCAGATCGAAAATTTATTCCACGCACACACCCAGATTTTGTAATGTTACAGTGTCTTCATAGTATACCTAAAAGAAATGAATATGCTTTCAAAGATTATATCCAGAGATTTTGTATATCTGCTGGAAATGAATACATTGAGGGGACAAAATAAAGATTTTAGTGAAACCTATGAAGACTTCATATTTACGTGTTTACATTCTTACGAATACAAACCGCATCTAGCGGGATTCGAACCCTTGAAGGGACAAATAACCTCGTTTTTTCGAGGATAAAAGGCCAATACCATAACCACTGAGCCAAAGAGATATCTTTCGGACGCAGTTGTCAGGTATTGTATTTAATTCGGGACAAAGCTATGCAGGAAGGAGTGGTCTCCATTAACAACATGCATTCATATTTGAACTCTCCTTGTACAGCCTCGAAAACGCATATCCGTGCAGTCCAAGCAGTATCAGGTCTCATCTATGAAGAGGACAGATCACCAGTCCGTTCTCCTCCAACCAATATGACCCATCGCCAGAGCTTCGGATAAGAGGGAGTGATGGTAATCTTAAGTCATTATTTCTATTCAAAACCCTATGTTGAGGATACTCATTAGAATCGTCTCGCTGAGACATAGGGTTAAGTGGACAATAACCAATATTTGTGAGCCAACATGCAAAAAAATACCTTCTGGGAACTGCGAAAAGTGTCGCCCCTGGTCAGACTGCGCGGATGCGCAGGCTGACCAGGGTCGACACTTTTCACTTTTATGATATTTTTTGTATGAATACACTATGTATACACTAAGTCTTACAAATATCTGATATGTACGGGCTAAACGAGGTATGTAAAGTTCTTTTGCACTTGACATCACACATACATCTCTCCCAAAGATTGGGAAATGCAAAAATTACATTTGATACTACTTTAATGTCTACAAAGAATCGAGAAAAGTGCTTTTTTTCCCTAGAAGAAATTGCTTATTTACATGAATGTCTAGGACAAAGCACTAAATGAGAAATGCTATACTTTGGAATGTACGTGCGATTGTAAAGGTCATAGACTGCTTTAATGTGCTTGAATTTCTAAAGTTTTCTGTCTTTTCACTATTTTGCATTTGAAGCCATAGTCTGTTTTAATCAAACATTCTTTGAAAAACTCTAAGTCTCTATTAAATGCTTACAAAATGACGTCAAAAATGACGTCACTCAAATGTGATATCACACGTGTATTAGATAAGAAAATTCGTAATTAGTATATTACACTGAAAACGAGGAAATTTATGTGATGAAAATAGGTCATAAATTGGCCACTCGTTTCACTGACCGATATAAAAATCCGCTGCGGCCTACGCACAGCAATTTAATTTTTCATTCATTCATTCTCCTTTCTAACATTATTTAAATTGTTCCATCTGTATGGTGTTTTAATAAAGCACTGACACATAAAGAGTTGTATATAAATGGGTGTCCATTAACGAATTTGCATTTTCCATTTGTCTGTGGTGAGGCCATTTTCATCAGGGCTTGTTCTAATTCATTTTCGTGGGAATGTCCGCTCCCATTATCATGACAATGAACTCAATCATTTGTAGCAGACTGATTATGGTTATTTTCATTAGAAATGTTCAGGAAATCATCCAAAACGTCATTAAGTAAGCGACACAGTCTGCTAATGTAGAAGGACGGTCACTTGGAGAAAAAGGAACTATACCAGTACTCGATCAGAATGTGTGGGCCAATGAAAAATCCCAAAGTTGACACCCGGTCCCGGTAATCGAACTCTGGACTTTATGGTTACAAGGCCGACGCTCTACCTCACAGCCACCGACACCACAAAAACAAAACTATGTATGCCATCCTGGGCCAGAAACTTCTATCTAATATAAAATCAACATGTCTTCTGTGTACTTCCAAAACCTCGTAACTACAGCTTGTAACAAGCTGTACTTACGAGGTTTTGGAAGTACACCGACTATGTGTCAAATGAAATCTTTTTTGCATGTCTTGACGACTCCTAACATCATAAAACATTCCAATCTCATAGTTTCATTGCGTGCAACATAGCCATTTATCAAAATACTCATAAAATAAATAATTCCTAAATTGAATGTTTCAAAATATCAATAAAATTAGTTTATTCGAGCCTGACATTCGGAAATATAATCATATTTCAACAGAAGTATATTTGAAGAGCAAGAGATTTAATAATCCAAAGAGGAAAGTTCTGTAAGTCTCTAACAGAATCCTTTGATCAATATTTTATGCTCTTAGGCTACTTTCAAAATGTCGGGAGTAGATTATCAGGGCTCCAGATAAGAGGGAGTCGTGGTATTCTAAATTCATTGTTTCTCTTCAAAATCCTATGTTATGGGTAATCATTAGAATCGTCTCAATGAGACGATTCTAATGAGTGTCCACAACATAGGGTTTTGTGGAGAATAAGTTATATTTTCAATTTTGAAATCAAAATCACTCCTATCTGGAGCCTGATTATACCATGTATGTATTTACCAACATAGCCTGGCAGGCCAGTCGGTAATGAACAGGTCTTGAAAAACCAGAGGGGGGGGTCGCAGGTTCAAATCCATCGTTCTTAAGTTCATGAAGAGATCGATGACAATCACCGCTACAGAGTTCATTCCTTTCTATATAATACCTGTGTGCTGAAGATTTTGGGCCATTCGGCAAACCTCGGACGATCCGGAGATTAAGTTCCTCGGCTGCGTCACGGCTCAGCTAGATATCACTGGCGCTTGATCTTAATCTAAAAACCGTTGTATGTGTGTAAGCTAATAAATAACATGGTAATCAAGGCAAAATGACCTCTCCAATATCGCCGGTTTTTTTTTTTTTTTTTTTTCGAATAAAACACAGTCGAGTGCAATAAGTATAAAGTGGCTGGAGAAAAGATACATTTATTTAAGTAGAAATGGTAAGTAACGTTTAATTTACTTACTCGTTTCGAAAAAACTGCATGTGTTTTTACGGGTGAATTTTGCCTACAAGATTCAATTGTAGTCTATTTGCGGCCTGATCGACCTTCAACCGACTTCAAGTGACTCTTCTGGAGCAGTCGACCTGATTGGACAAATCGGAAAGGTGTGTCAGGCGTGAATTTTCAGAACAGATAATTATACATCTACAAGGTATATTTTATCGCCGGAGGTACACCGCTTCCCCCTTCTTATATAATCGTAATATGGTAATAGTCTATTTCGAAAAAGAGCACACTATTCAAAATTTTCCATCAGAATCTTTCTTAAGACATTTCCATTGACAAACAATTTGTACATCTATTTTCTAACATGGTCTCTCAATTCCCCAGACATTTTTCAGAGACTGGTTGCTTATCTCCATGGCTGTTGTTTTCGTTGCTAATCGATTTACATGGCGGGCGCTGCTATATCCAAGATCATTAAACTGGCAGTGTGGCACTATTTCAAAATGGAAAACCCCTTGATACAGTAAGTACGGAATCAGCCGAGTTGTAACGAGTTAGGGTTAGGATTCCGTGGTCGTGAGGTAGAGCGGGTGTCAACTCAGTGATTTTTCACTGGCCCACACATTCGGCGCGAGTACTGGTGTAGTTTCCAGGAAGCAGAATCGAGAGAGATTAGTATAAGTTGTAAGAACTTGTTTCTCAACCGATGTAAAATATATATGTTTACACCAAGTTCTAAACCAAGTGCCCCTTGTTACAGACGAGCATGGATGAAAGTACAGAATCGCCCGGTTTCTCAAGCGTGGATTATAGGCTTTATTATAAGGTGTGATACCGTACATCTGAAATTGAATGCTCAGTCAATGAGAAATCAATCGGCTCTTGTTTCGGGGTCTTATCTAGTTTTCTAAAATGCCTCAATGCTTAAATCTAAGACATTCAATACGATTGCCAAAGATTTTGTCTCTGGCCAATCACCTGGCTTGTCTCAGAATTTAGAACTAGAACTTGAAATTCAAATAAGGCAATTAATCGGGCATTAACTGAAATTCTTTGTCAAATATCTTATTTTCAAAAGTAAAAATAAAGAAAGAAAATATTTTTTCAACTCGCTTTTATGGTAGTACCCTCCTGATTTAAAACAGCTATTTCCACAATAATAATTGGAGTGCAACACGCGAAAAGGGTCATTCGGACATTTGCGTAAAGTGTCGTCTCGGATCAGCATGTGCAGTCCGCACAGGCTAATCCGAAACGACACTTTCCGATTTTATGTGATTTTCTGTTTTGCACAAGTCTACTGTAGCACAAAATCTAATGTAGTCGTAAAGTGCCGTCTCGGATTAGCCTGCGCGGACTGCGCAGGCTAATCCGGGACGACACTTTACGCAAATGTCCGAATGCACCTTTTCGCGTGTTGCACTCCATATTATCTTACAAACTTTGCTATGATTAAAAGTGTATTCTTGTACTATATTAACCGAGCCACTCTTTCTTTTTTAGGATTATCATTTACAGATCTATAACTGCAATATTCTCATTACGAAGGGAGATAACAATTATCTCCATTTTAGGAAACTAACAAAGGTATCAAATATTTTCAACAAAGACATCAAAGGAATGTCTGGTCGATTAGAAATGTGCAAAAACATTACATCAGTATATCTTTATTTATGAACTGGTGAGAAATTTTGTTCGATGTTGTACTTGAAGCGTTAGGATGGTATTGCCCTAAGTTTTTCTATGAAAAGAACTTGAGCTCATTATTTGCGTCTACTTCATTCACTCGCCTTTAATTTGTGGAAGATATTTGTGTTCTTGACATCACACTAATTGAGATTTCGTAAGTGAACCAGTAAAATTGTCATAGCAACAACGATAAGAAAAAGACCGCGTTTGAACCGATTGTCAGCATCGTGTGACCTCAAGGGCTGTATTCAGCGACCAAGCTAAGTTCTAAATTCTAAGACAGACCAGCTGTTTGGCCGGAAGTAGTTCTCAGACAATCATATTAAATGTCTTTAATCTTACCATTGGTATTAGAAAGCTCGATGCGACTCCCGGGCAATGGCTTTTAAAAACCAATTTCATTCCAATTATTGATGGTAGTCGGTGTGACAGGATTCATGACTCTCCCACCATTGACCATTGTTTCGACCATGTAAATATGGTAAAGCAGCCAGTGGCTTGGAAGGAAAATTGTGGTCGGAAAAAAAGACACTTCAGGAAAGCATGGATAAGTTCACTTGCCGCCGCGATACAACTGAAATATTGTAAAAAACGAATTTAAACAGTCTACATTCAATCAACCAATCAACCAATCAATGTCATTACCACAATATTGTTATGAACTGGTTTAATGTAGTAACTGGGAGTAGAAATGACCAAGACACCGAGTTTTGTTTTAAACGTAATACAGCTATGTGGTGTATTTTGAACTGAATTCCAAGTATAAAGCGACAATATTCAGTGGGTATAATTATCAGTAAACAGCTAACAATAGAGGAGACTAGAGTTTAAAATATAAGTTCAAGCAATTTCAATAAGCAGACCTAGATCTAGTTTCCCTTTTAATCACAGAGTTTGGCATAAAAATAAGACAGATTTATAATACGTAATGAACCGGCAGTCTAGTAATGTTACTGTTAGAAATCCTCAAACAAAGTCAAAAAAGTTCTGATGCAAATGACGTGACCGAGTTCTACAAGCTCAAGCGAAAGTAACCCTCGAACTCGCAAAATCACGTCGCTTTTATAGTCTCCAGCCAAGCCGGTAGCTCAAAAATAGTAGAACTACCCAGTTTTGGTAGAAGCTACTAATATCTGGGCGGAAAGCATGCTACCGAAATCGGGTCGCTACCAAAAACTGAAAAAAGTCTACCCAAAATGGGTAGAAAGGTTGTAAGAAAATGGCCGTGATCCCGTGTGAAAATTAACACCACCAAAGTTTAAGGCAAAATAAAGGGGTAAATGCAGTAGCTATGTGTACCTAGCAAGTAAAACTGTATATAGCAGGATATTTAAACTTGCCGCCGAAGTGATGTCATCACCGTCTCGAAGCACAACTATCCCACCATGCAAAGTTTAAAGATGGCTGACTTTGGCTAGTTTTGGAAACTGTACAATGTTTTCAATCGCTAAAACGTGTGAAATATTCGAGGATAAGTGTGATAGTCTTGCAAGGATAAAGCTAAAGTAACATACTTTACACAAAAACAACATTATGGACATACATGCTAGGACTGACACGATCTAGTGCAGTATGTGGAAGCAAACAATTCACGTTTACAGAGTGGAGGTCATTTACAGCGTAGCTTGGATTTACCGCATTCAACGCTGGAAAGGACCTACTAGAAAGAAAGGAACTACCATTTATTTCATGCGTAGACTGGCTGTTTATTTGGACCAAGCCAATTTACTCACTTAATCAATGGTTAGTTGCCATAAACGCCCTTAGATCACAGAAATGGAAAATATGAACTGCACACGAAATGACTAGTGAAAATCAAAGGTAAAGTTTCTGTTGATAAATGTTCACAGTTGAGTGTTACAAGTTAAACAGTTATATGAAAAAAGTTTAGTCCTTGCTTTACAGTAATAAAAACCCTAGGGTGTTTCACTACCCCCTCCGACTAGTGGCTAAAATCCTGCTGCCACTTAATAATAAAAAGTTACTACTTAATTAAACCTTTAAGACCCTAAGGATTAATACAATGGTAAAACATTCAACATATTACAAAATTGCTGTTCACATGTAATAGCAGAAATAAAGATTTAAACACTAATTTTTAAGAGTTAATCAATCATGTTCACGTGTAAACAACAGAGATAAAGACTTAAAAACACTAATTTTTAAGAGTTAATCACTTCGATTAATTCACTTTGATTAATTCACTCTGATAACTGTTTATCAATAAAATCTGTAAATACCGAAAACGCTGCTACTGCTGATGTAGCTGTTGATGACTCAACAAAGATGTAACCATGGCTAGTTCCACATACCCAGTTACCCATTCTGTGCCCTCCTGCCATTGACGGGCTCAAAATGGGCCTACCTTTTTTTCTAAGGTAAGCGACTTGCTCCATGCATAGCTTGTCTTGCTGCAAAAGGACAACGGGGGCACACACAAGACAGTAGGTCCAGAAGTTGATCAAAAGTGAAACAAACAGGTAAGGTTAAAACATGAAATATTTTGGAATTACTTTTTGTCTCCTTTGACCTTTTTCACCACACTCTTCACATTGTCTTTCCCTGATGAACTCCTCTTCCTACTCGTATTGGGTTGGAAAGCTGGTGTGCGTGACCTCCTCCTGGGGACGCTTCCTGGACTGGGACGGGCAAACGTACGGGCGCAGGTCCTCTCAAGGAAGTTTAGCCCTTTGTAGGCCGCAAATGTCATCAATAATGGCTCGCATATTTCGGTAAACTCCATAAAGTTCTTTCCCATTCGATTCAATCGCCCGAAGTATGTCTGAAAGCAATTTCTCCTGTCGGTCTTGGGCTTCTGCTCGGCTGTCACGACGTGCAGGTGGTGAAGAACATCTAGTAGGAGCCATTACAGGTGCGGTCTTCTCCTGAGAATTGTTCTTGCTTCCAATCGACAATCGCTGTTCTACCGTCTGACCTTCCAAGTACAGCGGGTCCGAAAAATATGACTGGTCCAAAGGGCTATCAAAAACAAGGTACCTTTCATCTTGCAAAGGTGTGGCCGCTGAACTTGGGATTACAGAGGGTGTCGACGTGGCAGGTGCTGGAACAGTGGCCAAACTAGCAGTAACACTGGCCTTGGGATCCAAATCCTTTTGACATGCTCCGGTTCCCTGTGGGTGAAGCACCGAGGCAGGTCCCTGTATAGGGGTCCCTAACTGAGGCGTTTTCAAAGCCTATAGAGAAGTCGTGGCTGGCGTCCTAGGTTTGGTCGAAACTGGAGTAACACATGTGATGGCTGGTACACAGATGTTGGAGGAGTGTCTCTGCAACGAGTTGCCAAAATTCAGTGGTGATCCCAACAGGACAGGAGTAGTCATACCTGGACCTTTCGTCCTAGATCCCCAACTTTCTGGAACAGTTGGCACTTGGGTTTCTGCTGTTGATATACACGGGATTTCGAAGCCTTAAAGCCAGTCTGGAAGAGACGGCTCCACTGGTTCCTGTGCCTCGAAGATGCTGACATCAAGACCAGCACTATCCAAATCTACTGTAGGGAAGCTTGAATCCACAGCAGAGATCAAAGTCGATGCATTTATCGGATTCGATGATCTGTTTAAGATCTGTGACAGGTTTGACACCCCAACTTAGCAGCTTCTTCCCGATGACGTTGGTACTGGTTGATTTGGCCAACAAGGGTCGCTTTGTCAGTATAATGGAAGTTGCACAAACTGCATGAAAAGGGAACTCTATCCATCGGAATGTGGTACTTCAGGACATGGCCCAGGATTCTTCCCCTTCGGTCCTCTTTTCCACATAGCTTACACTTGTACCTTCTGTGTTTCTCAGCAGTTTTCATAGCAAGCATCTTTCTGAAATATACAATCAAGAAGCCTTAAAGGAATCTTTTATCAATGAAAAAATTATAACATCAAGTCAGTGAGGTTTCTTACCGTTGTACTTTATCTTGCATGGTTTGCACGACTTCTCAAGACTAGATCTCTTTGACATACCAGGTAAGTGTGCCTTCACTTCTATAGTTCTCATGATGTGATTAGATTAAAGGTATGACGACTGCTATCACGAGGAGACCTCACTGCTACAGATTAACAAGGTACGTTAATTATTTTGGGACTATTAAAAATGCAGAGTTAATCAATGCAGGTATGTTTTTGCACTGATTAAATTATTGGTTACTGCTGATCATTATTCTTCGCTAACACCACTTATTATTAATTTAAACTCGACGTCTTGTTTCTATTTCCAGTTACTACAACCTTACACGAAAAAAATGAATAAGTCCATTAGAGTTAATGACAAACGCTTGTGAGTTTTCACTGAAACAGGTAACCAAATCAATCCTACATACAAATTTAATTCACAAATCACAAAATAACAATGAAAAAACATCTCAAAAAAAAAATCGGGTTTCGGCATTCGTTCATTGTTATGCACTATTACGCCCTCTACACTTAAAGCAGTCTCTTGATGCGCTTGGATACAGCAACCGTCCATTTTGGGGGGCTTTCTCCCTCGTAAGGTTTTAGCTTATAGTGGTGGACGACCTTATATGTCCCTTCCTTATCGAATTGGAACTCAATGTTCAACTCTGAAAGCTTGCGTTTCACAACAAATGGTCCGTCGTATCGTTTCTCAAGTTTTGGGCATATGCCCACCTGTCTGGTTTCATGAAGGTACCATACAAGATCTCCAGGCGAGTAATTGCTCAAGACCATCCTTGTATCATATATAGATTTGCTCCGTTTTGCATTTGAACAGATTTATTTACGAGCAACTTCGTGAGCGTGTAGCATTCGATCTCTCATGTCTTCGATATAGTCACAGGAACCATCTGCAAGGCTGGTACCTTCCTTGTGACCATAGACAACATCGACAGGCAAACGTATCTCCCTAACTAAGCTCAACAGGTTGGGGCTTAAGTTGGTGTAAGTTGGTTTGGTGTAGCCCTGTATGTTCCGGTAAGAGATCCAAGATTCTGGTCCCAATCCTCCTGTTCACCTGACAGGTAAGCATGCTTCATTTTGAGCAGGGTCCTGTTGAACCTTTCCGTCTGGTCATTACCACGTGGGTTTCTTGGACTGGTACGAGTTTTCCGCACAGACAGAAGTCGACACATTTTGCTGAAAACTCTACTCTCAGAAGCAAATTCCTTGATCGCTATGAATCTTCAAAGGAGTTCCCCATCTTGACACGAAGTCGTTGACCACAACTCTTGCTCAGTCTTCTGCTTTCTGGTTAGGGACTGGTATCGCTTCTACATACTTAGTGAGTATGTCTGTCATCACTAATATGTACCGATTACCTTTCTCGGTTTGTGGAAAAGGGCCCAAATAATCTAAAGCTAGAGTTACCCAGGGAGCACGGCTCTTCAAAAGTCCCATGCGGCCTTTGGGTTACCAGGTGGGGGTTTGTCTGAAGCACAGATATCACTATTCCTGATAAAATCCTTCTTGTTGTAGGTTATACCCGTAGTATCTCTGGGAGAGCTTTTCTTTTGTTTTCCTCACACTAAAATGACCTGATACAGCGCCACTGTGCATTTGGCTCAGTGCTTATTTCCAAAGACGTCGTGGTAGGACGAGCTGGTCGAAAGTCCTTGTACCATAAGCTTCTGATATACCTTGCAAAGCATTCCTTTCTTCAAAATGAGATTGTCCCACACTATCCAATAATGACGGCATGCTGGGCTTTTGGACTCCATGTAGTCAAGACTCAGTCTACACCCTTCACGTTTAGCCAAGAGAATTGTTGCTATGTCCGGGTCCTTCATTTGACTGTTGACAAGTTCCTGGGACGGCATAGATAAACACCAGTCCCCATTCTTATCGGGACACATTGCCTTAGATGTACTAGGCACATCATTCTCTGTTCCCCTGTCGGTAATTGCCCTAACAGTGAAAGTGTCAAAGCAGCTGACTGCTGCACCTGCCTATCAACTAAAACAGAGCTTTCACTCGGCTTTGGTAACTGTAAGACCATCATGTCTGCCTTTCTCAAAGATTTTGCACATGGACCACATTTCAATGGCTCACTAGTACCCACTTCAATACATTCGCAATCTTTCGGCGAGGCACATCTTGACAAGGCGTCTGCCTGAGCCATCAGTCCCCAGTCTTATCGGGACACATTGCCTTAGATGTACTAGGCACATCATTCTCTGTTCCCCTGTCGGTAATTGCCCTAAAAGTAGAAGTGTCAAAGCAGCTGACTGCTGCACCTGCCTATCAACTAAAACAGATTTCACTCGGCTTTGGTAGCTGTAAGACCATCATCTCTGCCCTTCTCAAACATTTCGCACATGGACCACATTTCAATGGCTCACTAGTATCCACTTCACTACATTCGCAATCTTTCAGAGAGGCACATCTTGACAAGGCGTCTGCATGAGCCATCTTACTGCCAGGACGGTATTGTATTTCAAAGTCATGGGGACTAGTATCTCTAACCACCAAGCGATCTTGCCACTATGTTCCTATAGTCTGAAAAGCCAAGTAAGGGCTTTGTGGTCACTTTGCACAACAAAGTTACGGCCTAACAGGTACTGCCTAAAGTATTCGATAAAGAAAAACACGGCCAGCAACTGTTGAGGCCAAAAGGCATTCGAGTCATTTCATAATTTCCAAATTTACAGAAGAATGCACTCTTGGGAATATCCTCCTCTTTTAGTGCGATTTGAAAATAACCACTTATGAGGTCAAAACTGCTGAATAGTGTTGCTCCGGCGAGGGCATCCAAGCAATCCTGGACTCGTGGAAAGGGGAAACCATCGGGCCTGACCAGGGCATTCAGCTTCCGGTAATCGACGCACGGCCTTATTGCTCCTGATTTCTTTTTCACAAGAACAATGGGGGATGCCTAGGGTGACGTACTTTTTCGAATTACTCCTTTTTTCAACAGGTCTTCCATTGCCTTTTTCTCCTCCTCTGCATGAAATAATGGCACTCGTCTTTGCATCTGCTTTATTGGCGGGGTATTGATACTGTGTTCTGCAAGGTCAGTCAGACCGATGTCCCAATCTGACCTGGAAAAAACGTCCTGATATTTCACCAATAAACCAGCAATAACCTGTCTTTCGTAATGTGTTCCGTCCATGGTGGATTTCTCAAATAACCCTTCTAGGTGCACCGGTACATCGCTCTCGCTAGTAAGGTTTTCGAGCAGTCCCACTTTTTTATCATCTCCACAAGTATTCAGCTGCACTCTTCAAAAACACTCAAAACTATGTGTCTTATGTTCGTTCACAATGAAGTCTGCAGACTGGTAATCATCTTCTACGAACCTCTCAAGAAAGACACTAACTACAGCCTCTGCTTGACCCGGCAACCTAATATCGTCAGCCACAACAACTCGTCTAGTGCGTTTACCACAGCCTATCTGGAAGGTCGGGATATCTACTCCCCCAAGCTCAATCCTGTTTTTCGAGAGCAAGATATCGGCCGGCCCGCGGTTACTTCCCCTAAGAATGTCATATCCCCAGAGAGATTCATCCTCAATGTCGGCGACAAATACTTCTTGTTGTAGTTCCAAAGGCCCTAGGGTAATATCAAACCCAGCCTTCCCCAACCCTTTAATTGGGGTACCTCCTGTACCCACAATACATGCGGAGTGATCAAGTTTAGGGCGTTTTGCCTCCGGGATTTTATTAAACACTCTAGTGGAGATAATCGTCCTAGACGCCCAAGTGTCTGCCGTGTAGACCACTGGTTCCCCATTAGCAGTGCCTCTCACATAAATCCCATCAGAGATCCCCTCCTCGGTTGGCCATTTATTGACTTCTTTTCTAGCGGTTGTTCTGCTGACTTCTTTGTTTCTCTTTCAGGTGACTGGTCGTGGGCGCTTACTGGGACCTCTCTTTGGCCGCAAGAGCAGGTCCTTTCATGTTTAAAGGCTTGCTTCTTTCTTCTTTGTTTTTGCCTTCTTGAGAAAATCTGCCGGGACAATCCCTAGCATAATTTCCAAGCTGACGGCAGCTATAGCAATCTTCCTTTCCTTTGTGTCTCTTTCTCCTGTCTCTCATATTTTGACGCCTTCCCTCCAGCTTGTCAAATCTAAAAATTAGTTCCTGTAATAGCCTTCTGCCGTCTGCTCTATACTTCTTTTTTGTTGTTGTTGTCTTGATTTCTCATGGGTCCTATTTTCTGTCAGCTCCGGTTCTGCAGACCTCTTCTTTCTCCCTTGCCTAGGTTTTTATCTGTCCGTAATTCACTGCGTAATAAACAGCTTCGTCGATATTGACTGGTTCTTTATTGAACTCTACCGCGAACCTGACGTCCTCGTCGATTAGACCATCTAGAAATCTTCGCACTAGATCCTCATCTCTCGCTCTCTTGCTTCGATAACGATGGGCCTTGTCGTACAAACGCTTGAGTTCTGCAGCATACTCCTCCAGGCTCTCATCTTGCCTCTGCGAGCGACGGCTAAAATTTGCAGCTTATGATCTAGACGTTTCTATGCTTCTATAGCGGGTATCTAGTTCGTATTTCAATTCCCGGTAATTGTCGAGCATTTCCCCCGGCAGTTGAGTGAATACAAATTGCGCTGCTGTTCCCTCTATTCTTGGAAGCAACTGATCTAACATATCACTCTCCGACCAGCCATAACGTCGAGTAAGGCCTCGAACTGCGCTACCCACGTTGGCCAATCATTTCCATTAAACGGACACATTTTGATGGGCTGGTGTTGCACATTGCCATACGGCCCTGAGTTTGCTTCAAATCTGGTCCCCTGGGACTGGCAACAAGATTGATAGCTCCTGCAGGTCGGCCCAGCCGTACTTCCTACCATGATACCCATACTATTATTAGCACTACTGTTACGGCCGTAGCCAACACCAAGAGACCCATTTCCTAGCCTTGGCTCTTGAAACCTCTGATCTAGCGACTGGTGGTAATTGACTTCAAACCCGGAATCGTCTCTGTAACTAGGCTCTCGGCATGGCCTGTGACTGTCTTCTGCTAAATTATTGTCATTCCCGCTCAAACACCGGAACAGTCCGTTACTTGAAAAAGAACCTGACTGGTCAGGAGCACTGAGATAGTCAGGCTAGCTTACAAGATTTGCCGGATTTGTACGATTTATCCCGTTATTTTCCAGAGCGTTTCTAATGCACGGCCGTCTGTCGGCTAACTGTAAACCCGTAGAACTCTCCCGAACCCCAGTATTGTCTGTACAGCCTAAACGCTCATTGGTCTGGCCTCTACTGACATAGACGTTTGTTTGCTGTCCCGGTTCTCGGCCGTTCAGGGCTTTCATCAACTTAAGATCCCAGACTACGTCTTGTAAAAGAGACGCCATGCTTGTAATTTGATCCTGCATTGTTTCTTTCTCCACAATGTTTTCCGGATTCCTTAAATGGTTATGACTCTCTACCCTTGCCGGCGAGGGACTTGATAATCTATCGACTGTATTCATTGTACACATATCCTGCTCTTCCTCCGCAATCTGCTGATTATCAGATCTAATACAAAAACTGTGACTTATCTCCCCTGAGCTATCAACTGGGATCGGACTACTCATCGTGGACAACTTATCATCGCTTATGCCCTTGATAGATTTATAAATTGTTAAGACTTTAAAACTGTAGTTCGGAGACTGTTCGTATCACTGGACCTGTTTATTTCATAACAGATCCCACTGCTGCCACCAAGAAATGTGTTACGAACTGGTTTAATGTAGTAACTGGGAGTAGAAATGACCAAGACACCAAGTTGTGTTTTAAACGTAATACACCTATGTAAACAGCTAACAATAGAGAAGACTAGAGTTAAAAATATAAGTTCGGACAATTTCAATAAGCAGACCTAGATCTAGTTTCCCTTTTAATCACAGAGTTTGACATAAAAATTAGACAGATTTATAATACGTAGCGAACCGGCAGTCTAGTAATGTTACTGTTAGAAATCCTCAAACAAAGTCAAAAAAGTTCTGATGCAAATGACGTGACCGAGTTCTATAAGCTTAAGCGAAAGTAACCCTCGAACTCGCAAAATCACGTCGCTTTTATAGTCTCCAGCCAAGCCAGTAGCTCAAAAATAGTAGAACTACCCAGTTTTGGTAGAAGCTACTAATATCTGGCGGAAAGCATGCTACCGAAATCGGGTCGCTACCAAAAACTGAAAAAAGTCTACCCAAAATGGGTAGAAAGGTTGTAAGAAAATGGCCGTGATCCCGTGTAAAAGTTAACACCACCAAAGTTTAAGGCAAAATAAAGGGGTAAATGCAGTAGCTATGTGTACCTAACAAGTAAAACTGTATAGCAGGATATTTAAACTTGCCGCCGAGGTGATGTCATCACCTTCTCGAAGCTTAACTATCCCACCATGCAAGATTTAAAGATGGCTGACTATGGCTAGTTCTGGAATCTGTACAATGTTTTCAATCGATAAAACGTGCGAAATATTCAAGGATAAGTGTAATAGCCTTCCTATGATAAAGCGAAAGTGGCATAGTTTACACAAAAACAACATTATGGACATACATGCTAGGACTGACACGATCTAGTGCAGTATATGGAAGCAAACAAGTCATGTTGACAGAGTGGAGGTCATTTACAGCGTAGCTTGGATTTACCACATTCAACTCTGGAAAGGACCTACTAGAACGAAAGAAACTACCATTTATTTCATGCGTAGACTGGCTGTTTATTTGGACCAAGCCAATTTACTCACTTTATCAATGGTTAGTTGCCACAAACACCCTTAGATCACAGAAATGGAAAATATGAACTGCACACGAAATGACTAGTGAAAATCAAAGGTATAGTTTCTGTTGATAACTGTTCACAGTTGAATGTTATAAGTTAAACAGTTATATGAAAAAAGTTTAGTCCTTGCTATACAGTAATAACAACCCTAAGGTGTTTCAACATTACAAGGCAGAACTTAAGATAATCTAGGAAGAAACGGTAGCAGCAGAAACCAACCAGCTGTTTTATCAGGAGAGCACTTAATACTTTTGAAAATATTGTTGGAAAAGGAGAAAATGCTGGTAACCAGCATTTTCTCTTTTCCCAATAATGTTTATAATGTTACAGATAAAGAAAACGACATTTCAAAAAAGTTCTCAACCGAAACTGCAACCAGTAAATCATCACTTCGTTCTTTGGAGATCTAAGGATAAGTAAGTTACATACCTTTTGTTTAGATAGATACTTATAATTCCATTATATTTTCTCATAATTGTCTGCACTCAGAATCGTCGATAATTATTATAAACGAATGTCATCCTTATACATCCTGGCGACATATGAGGGTAAAAATGTACACTGCATGTTGTGTACGCAAGTGACGTCATAAGCTTCATGACTTTTTCGAAAACCGTATGCATGTTGAGTTGGGGGTAGGAAAGAAACACGTGATTTTGATTTGATATTCTGCTCGAATTAATGCTTGAATTTTGACGAAATATTAAGGTAAATGGCTTTTTTGGTCTTTTGTACACATAGTTTCGAAAGATTATTAAATCGAATATCTGCAAACTTTTGTCCAGATTTAATCACACTATAATTAGCTTCGGCACTTTTCGCATAAAACTTGATAACAATGTGTTTGTTAGGAAATGTGCATTTTAAAATCGGTACACATTATACAAACATAAATCGCGTAATTATTTTTCACCAATCCTCGCCCGAGTGATGTACATAACTGAATGTCTACACTGTCCGACATGTAGATATCTTTCCCCAAAACAATCTTTTGAAGTAGCAATATTTCGAGTTTTACAATAGAATTAAAAATTTTATTTCAGTTATTTAGCAGGATAAGGGTTAATGGCGATAGTCAAAATTCGCATGAGATTCTTAGTGGTAATGTTAAATCGTCGCTTGATGATGATTCTCTAGGCATCACATAAGAGAGACACTTACCAGCAATGTTTAATCATCGCATTAGAGAGACTCTTACCACCAGTGTTCAATCATCGCATGAAAAAGACTCTTACCGGCAGTGTTGAATCGTTGCATGAGGGAGACTCTTACAGGCTATGTTGACTCACATGAGGGAGACTCTGACCGGCAATGTATATTTGTCGCATAAGAGAGTTTCTTACAGTCAATGGTTAATCGTCGCATGAGAGCGACTCTTACCATCAGTGTTCAATCATCGCATGAGAGAGACTCCTACTGGCAATGTATATTCGTCACATGAGAGTGACTCTTACTGGCAATGTCCAATCGTTGCATGAGAGAGACTCTTGCAGGCAATGTCCAATCGTCGCATGAGAGGGATTCTTACAGGCAATGTCCAATCGTCCAATGCGGCAGACTCTTACTGGTAATGTCCAATTGTTGCATGCAGTAGACTCTCACCGGCAATGTCCAATCGTTGCATGAGAGAGACTGTCACTGGCCATGTCCAGTTGTCGCATGTGAGAGACTGTCACCGGCAATGTCCAATCGCCACATGAGAGAGACTGTCAACGGCAAATTCCAATCGTCGCATAAGGGAGACTCTTACTGACATTGTCTAATCGTCGCATAAGGGAAACTCTTAGGTGCAAGGTCCAATCCTCGCATGAGGGAGACTCTTACCAGCAAGGTGCAATCGTCGTATGAGAGTGACTCTTACCGGCAATGTGCAATTGTGGCAATAGATAGATTCTTACCGGAAATGTCAAATTATCGCATGCTATAGACTCTTACCACAATATCCAATCTTCGCCTTAGGGAGACTCTTGCCGGCAATGTCCAATCGTTGCATGAGGGATCCTCTAACTGGCAATGACCAATCTTTGCATGAGATTGGCTGTTGCCAGCAATGTCCAATCGTTGCATGAGAGTGATTCTTGCTGACAATGTCCAATCGTCGCATTAGAGAGACTCTTGCAGGAAATGTTCAATCCTCGCATGACAGAGACTCTTACTGGTAATGTTCAATTGTCGCACGAGAGAGACACTTACCGGCAATGTTCAGTTATCCCATGAGAGTGACTCTTACTGGCAATGTTCAATCGTCGCATGACAGAGACTCTTACTGGTAATGTTCAATTGTCGCATTAGACAGACTCTTACCGGCAATGTCCAATCGTTGTATTAGACGCTCTCTCACACGCAATGGCAATTCGTCGCATTAGACAGACTCTTACCAGCAATGTCCAATCATCCCATTAGACAAACTCTTACAGGCAATGTTCAATCTTCACACGAGAGAGAAACTAACCAGCAATGTTCAATCGTCACATGAGAGGGATTCTTACCGGCAATGTTCAACCATCCCAAGAGACAGACTTTTACCGGAAATATCAAATCGGCGCATGAGATAGATTCTTACCTGCAATATCCAGTCGTTGCGAATGTTCAATCATGGCATGAGACAGACTCTGACTGGCAATGTCCAATTATCCCATGAGACAGACTCTTACCTGCAATGTCCAATTGCCTCATGAAAGTGACTCTTGCCGGCAATGTCCAATCATAGCATGAGAGTGTCCAATGCCGGCAATGTCCAATCTTTGCATGAGAGGGACTTTTAACCAGCAATGTTTATTCGTCACATAAGACTGTTACTGGCAATGTTCAATCATTGCATTAGAGATACTCTAACCGGCAATATTTAATTGTCGCATGAGAGCGACTCTTAACAGCAATATTTAAACTTCACATGAGACTCTTACTGGTAATATTCAATTGTCGCATTAGACAGACTCTTACCAGCAATGTCCAATTGTTGCATGTGTAAAGTTCTTACAGGCAATGTTCAATCGTCACATGAGGGAGACCTTTACCGGCAATGTTCACTTGTTGCATGAGAGTGACTCTAACTGGCAATGTCCAATTGTCACAAGAGAGAGATCCTTATCGGCAACGGCAAATCATTGCATGAGAGTAACTCTAACCGGCATTGTTCAATTGCAGCATGAAGGGGGAATCTAACTGGCAATGTTGAATCGTCACATGAGAGTGATTGTTAACCGTAATGTCCAATGGGCGCATGAGAGGGACCCTTACTGGCAATGTCCAATTGATGCATGAGATAGAGTCCTGCCAGCAAAGTCCAATTGTTGCATGAGAGGGACTCTAACAGGCAATGTTCAGTCGTCACATGAGAGGGACTTTAACCGACAATGTTCAATTGTCACATGAGAGTGACTCTTACCGGCGATGTTCAATTGTCACATGAGAGTGACTCTTACCGGCGATGTCCAATTGATGCATGAGATGGACTCTTACCGGTGATGCCAATAGTTGCATGAGGGTGACTCTTACCAGCGATGTTCAATGGTCGCATGAGAGAAACTCTTAACGGCAATGTTCAATAGTCGCAGTAGATAGACTCTTACCTGCAGTGTTCAATGGTTGCATGAGGGAGACTCTTACCGGCAATGTTCAATGGTTGCATGAGGGAGATTCTTACTGGCATTGTCCAATCGTTGCTTTAGAGAGACTCTTTCCGGCAATGTCCAATTGTCGCATGGGGGAGACTCTTACCGGCAATGTCCAATTGTTGCATAGGATAGACTCCAACTGGAAATGTCCAGTTGTTGCATGGGATAGACTCCAACTGGAAATGGCCAATCGTTGCATGAAAGAGACTCTTACCGTCAATGTTCAATGGTCGCATGAAAGAGACTCTTTCCGGCAATGGGCAATCATCATACGAGAGACACTCTTACCAGCAATATCCTATCGTCACACGAGAGAGAATCTCACTGGCAATGTCCAATTGTCGCATGGGAGAGACTCCAACCGGAAATGGCCAATAATTGCATAAGAGAGACTATTACCGGCAACGTTCAATGGTCGCATGAGAGAGACTCTTATCGTCAATGGGCAATCATCGCACCAGAGAGACTCTTTTTGGCAACCGGCAATCGTTGCATGAGAGAGACTCTTACAGTCAATGGGCAATTGTCGCATGAGAGAGACTCTTACCCGCAATGTCCAATCGTTGTATGAGAGAGACTCTTTTCGGCAATGTCAATCGTCGCACCAGAGAGACTCTTTTCGGCAATGGGCAATCGTCGCACGAAAGAGACTCTTACCGTCAATGGGCAATTGTCGCATGAGAGAAGCTCTTACCCGCAATGTTGTCGCACGAGAGAGACTCTTACCAGCAATGTCCAATCATCGCATGAGAGAGACTATTACCGGCCATGTCCAATGGTCACACGAGAGAGACTCTTACCGGCAATGTCCAATCATCGCATGAGAGAGACTTTTACCGGCCATGTCCAATGGTCACACGAGAGAGACTCTTACCGGCAATGTCCGATTGTCGCATGAGTGACTCTAAATCATCTAATAAGACTTACTCTAACCGGCATTGTTCAATTGTCGCATGAGAGTGACTTTTACGGGCAATATCCAAATGTCGCAAGAGATAGACTCTTACTGGCAATGTCAAATTGATGCATGAGGGAGAATCCAAACGGCAATGTTCAATCATTGCATGAGAGTGACTGTTATCGGCAATGGCCAATGGCGCAAGAGATAGACTCTTACGGGCAATGTTCGAATGTCGCATGAAGGAGACTCTTACAAGCAAAGTGCAATCGTCGTTTTAGATAGACTCACTCATGAGAGTGACTCTAAATCGTTGCATGAGACTGCCTCTAATTGGCAATGTTCAATCATTGCATGAGAGGGAATTTAACCGGCAACGTTCAATTGTCGCATGAGAGTGAGTTTTACCGGCAATGTCCAATTTTCGCATGAGATAGACTTTTACTGGCGATGTCCATTTGATGCATGAGAGAGACTCTTACGGGCAATGGTCAATCGTCGCATGAAAGAGACTCTTAACGGCAATAACCAATCATTGCATGAGAGAGACTCTGACCAGCAATGTTCAATTGTCACATGAGGGAGACTCTTACAGGCAATGTTCAATCCTCGCATGAGAATGACTTTAATAGACAACTTTCAATCGTCGCATGACTCTTACTGACAAAGGTCAATCGTCACATGATAGTGACTGTAACCGGCAATGTTCAATTGTCGCATGAGCGTGACTTCAACCGGCAATATTCAATCGTTGCATCAAAGTGACTCTAAGCGAAATGTTCAATCGTCACATGAGAGTAAGTCTTATCGGCAGTGGCCAATGGTAGCATGAGAGAGACTCTTACCGGCAATGTCCAGTCGTCACATGGCTCTTACCGGCAATGTCTTACCGACATCTCAAATGAGATTTTTCGTCCATTTAATACTCAGACATTTTTGTGTAAGATATCACGTGTCATGTTACGGAAATGTCATCTTCAATGTCTCACAATGATGAGTAAGACATCTCCCTATCTCTCTCAGAAAAGCTCTAGATATTATTTAACCCTTAAACCACTAAGGGTGATTCAAGAATCTTATGCGGATAGTATAGACCAAGATCAGACTGCACAGAGCGTGCAGTCTGATCTTGGATCTACACTGTCCGATACGGAGATACTTTAAAAAAAAAAAGCTCTAAAATAGTAACATTTCGACTTTTACCATCGATAATTTCATCTAATTTCTGAAGCACGTTAAGTCTTAATGACATTTTTCCTGATATTTCCTGGTCAATATTTTGTACGTGTAAGAGATTTGCTGTGAGTGGATAGAAAATATAGCCATAAGTCATTGCAAAACTCTAAAAGTATTGGTCAGCGTAGTCGACAGATCTTCACTTATCCAAAACCAAAAGCCTTTGGTTTAGCCAATCAGAAGTCAGTTTAGAAAACCCTACGATATAAGACTAAGAATACTCTGTATACAGTTGGTGAATGTTTACCCAGGTTCAACATTCTGTGCGGTCTAACCTTGATCTGTACCGTCCTTGAAACAGTTTATGAAGACCTATGCATGCTTCAAACAGTTATAAGAATTTTTCGTCTTGTCTCTTTCTTTCCGTTACCCTGTCTGTCTGTGTGCTAACATGATAGTCTGTCACTGGTAGCTTGTCTCTATCTACTAACTTGCCTGTCCGCTCGTCCTTTTGTCCCTCTCTCTCTCTCTCTCTCCCTCTCTCTCTCTCTCTCTCAATTCCTATCCAATATGAAACAAAGTGACTTTGATCTCGACTTTTTCAATTAGCGGTCCTTCAGACAAGTTCACTTTCCTGCGATGATCAGAATATCGACATAGAAAAATCTTTGTCTATTCACTCACTGATTTATATAATGTAGATTTCATTTAATTACCGGAGTAAGACTACCTAGTGTGATATCTGATATGGTCTGAAAGACAGTCATTTTACGTGCAGAACCACGATTTTTTTCCCCGGGCATATCTAGATAAAGGAAAATTGTCAAGGATGATCAGCTGACGAAATGTCATTTCTTACGTGAGAGACGTAGATAATAGACAGAAAGTAGTGCCTGGTATACTTCAAATATTGAATATTGTTCCGCCAAGAAATAATCCTTTTAGCGCCATAACAAAAACAAAGGGTTTTTGCGAACGGTATAGATCAAGATCAGACAGCACAGAACGTGCAATCTGATCTTCTATCTTTACTATCCGTTTTTTAAGTCAAGTTTATAGAAAAATATGTTTTTGTGTTTTATTGGATTGCATTCAGCTTTCGAAAGACCAGAAATTGATAATATTTGCCGCCAAAAGAGCTCAATCTAGCCTCACGAAACAGCAAATTGCGAGATCCTCTTTCTTATTTGGGTGATCATTCGATCGAATCCTTCTACTTTATTACACTATGTGATATCGTCGGTTTACTTCAAAAACCTCGTAACTACAGCTTGTAACAAGCTGTAGTTGCGTGGTTTTCGAAATAAACCGACAATATATACCTACATGGTATACTTCTCTGCTGAACATAAGCCGAGCAACGGTTGCTCGAGAGGGGGGGGGAGTGGGGGGGGGGGGGGAAATCGTCGATTCACGGTTCGACCAGTTTCTTTCCGAGGATTGCTGATAGTCATTGCGACAAGATTCAATCTTCTCCCACCGCTGAACATTGTTTCGACCATGGTTATGCGGGAAAGTAGCCAATGGCTTGGAAAGAATATTATGCTGGGTATTGGTAAAAGAGACTTCAGGAAAGCACGGATAGAGGCCCTTGCCGGCCACGATATAACTGAAATAATGTTGAAAACGGCGTTTAACACCATACAATCAATCAATCAATCTGCACAACATTTTACCGCAAGTGAAGACGTAAGATTCCACTTGAAAAAGAAAACATGGGTCATAATTTCAAACCGAAACTTTTTAGATCATTTCAGTCGACAAATAATGTATACGGTCTTTTTTCTAAACTCGGTTGATCGATTCCATTGGCTGTTTTCACCAACAAATTGATATA
Organism: Tridacna crocea; assembly: GCA_943736015.1. Classification (NCBI taxonomy): domain Eukaryota; kingdom Metazoa; phylum Mollusca; class Bivalvia; order Cardiida; family Cardiidae; genus Tridacna; species Tridacna crocea. The sequence goes on from OX031070.1 coordinate 10,694,727, forward strand.
TCGTCGGTTTACTTCGAAAACCTCGTAACTACAGCTTGTTACAAGCTGCAGTTTCGAGGTTTCCGAAGTAAACTGACGATGATTTATTTTATCTATTATTATTACGTGAACTTTATCCTGGTGTTGTTGTTGTTGTTGTTTGATTTACATGGGCGCCATACTTATAAATCCTTTTCCAAACAATGATAACTTTTACCGATCCTTAGTGCCTGATTCTTTGACGACATTGCATAAAAATTATAAAAATGCTGTTACCCAGCACTTTCTCTTTTTCCCTACAATGTTTTCTGTATATCATAGACAAATACCGCCACTCATACCACGCTTGATTTGTAGTCTGAAAATGCTGTCAATATAAATAAATCTAAAATTTTGTCGTTTGGTAAAGAGTTAAGATCATGTGACAGGCAGCACAAAATGGAAACGTCCTTAACCCTTTCCCAAACGACAAAGTTTGGACTCTTCCAAACTGAAAGAGTTTGCAGACAACAATTTCAGATTTGGAGAAAATGGCAGAAAGTTCTCAAAAAGGGTAGAAAACACTGTGGGAAAAGGAGAAATTGCTTGTTACGAGCAACTTCTCCTTTTCCCACAGTGCTTTCAAAAGACTTTAAATGCAGACACGTAAAAACCAGGGCTTGTTTGGGAAAGGGTTAAGACGTACGAGAATAGGGCCTGTATTCACCAACCATTCTTGAGAATATTATATATTTGTAAGTAACACAACTTCTGATTGGCTAAACCGAATAGTTTAGCCAATCAGAAGATGTGTTACTTACAAACGTAGAAAATTCTTGAGAATAAGACAAAGAATGTTCTTAAGACTGAATGGTTGGTGAATACGGGTCCTAGATGTAGATACGGAATCAGCCGAGTCAGTTCGGCAAGATCGACTTTCTAACACCCGAGGGGTAACCCCCATTCTTCGGTTGTTAGACAAAGTGGATTTTATGGATACATGATCATGTGATTACTTCCTTGACATAATAGGTCACGGAGATGCATTACGCGCCGTTTTACAAAGGTATGGCTCATTTCTAATGCTCTTGAAGTTCATGCAGTGTATACTGTTCTACCAAGTGTATACATAAACTGTGTGTAAATACATACTGAAATAAATCAAATTTAGAAAATACAGGTTAAATTGTAGTTATGGAAAGTGAAGTTTACATTTTCACACAAAAAAATAACCTCGATATCACCCCTAAATGTGCTGTGAATATTATTCCATACTCTCTTTCGCTTCCTCTATCATATCTATTTCCAAAGTAGATAATTCTAACGAGTAAACTTGTACTATGACACCGTGTAGCCGGAAGTCAGCGAGTGTGTCAAAAAACGAAACAAAACTCGATCTCTTCAGGGTTTTTGAGGCAAATAATGACTCGAAGCGTGAGATATTCTGCAAAGGAAGAAAATTAATTCGGAGAACGAAATGGGTAGCCGTAGAAAATGAGTAAAGTCAACATGATATTGACTTGTCAATGACTCGACACGTTTATTTACACCAAAATACCGGTCACTGACATCTAAACTTGATAAAAAAAATACCGGTTAATGACATATAGGTGTGCAATCATTGAATGATAGACGTGCAGTAAACAAACTAGTTCACCACGTGTTTGACATTTAAATAGCCATGTCAATTGCCTATATGCCATGATTCTTGTCATAATTTCTGAAATCTACAAAATATAAGCATTCACCACAAAGTTCTGACTTTTACGACCACTAGAAAAGAAGCTATTGAAAAGATTGTTGGAAAAGGAGAAAATGCTGGTTACTACAATCTTTTCTACACATTAAAAATAAATTGAATTTTTTGGCCATTTTTTTTTTTGTCGCCTGCAAATGCATTTAATTTGAAATCTTGTCGTTTGGTAAATAGTTCACGTACGCATCTTGTCGTTTGGTAAACAGTTCACTTAGACATCTGCTCTTCCCGTAAAAGTTACTTCGGTAAAGCGCATCTTTCTAAAAGACAGGTTAACTTAGTTTAGTTTGAGCATATCTATTTTACATCGATTTAGAAACGAGTTCTTTCAAGTTATACTATTTTCTCTCGATTCTGCTTCCTGACAACTACACCAGTACTTGCGCCGAATGCGTGGGTCCGTACCAAAGAATGTGCCTCAATATGCTTTGCCTCTGTTCAGTAATACCGTTCCATAGCTTTCTAACACGTTAACCCTTTTATTGCCAATATATATTACTTGTTGTATTTGGAAATACACTTTTAAATACAGATTTAAAATGCTTACCGTGATAAGTAATTCTTTACACCTCACTTGATACTGTTGATGGTATCTTGTCACGGTGTGTGAGTTTAAACCTGTATTCCAAGACACAATGATATAAACTGAAAATGAAAGATTTATCGCGTAAGAGTTATAAACAGACGACAATAAAACAAAACAAAAACAACTAAATCAAGCAAACGTCCCAGCCAATCGGACGTTTTGTCTCATAGCCTGTATCTGATGGCCTATCACAACGCTTGGCAAATACCCAAAACTTAAATGAGTATCGATACAGCCTTTAATTCTAATTGCAGACGCAGATCCTTGAAATGATGTCACTGGTTTGACAATATTGGCAAGGCACGAGATTTATTTTTACATCAGCTGTGTGAATAACCTTTCTGAATTCTGAATGTATAATTTCTGATTTCTTGCACCTGAATTCTCTGCCATACTAAATTTGTCTAAATTATAAGCTGCTGAGAATGTTTTCAGAGACCTTGGTCCTCAAGGTCTTTAAACATGGAATCGTTCTTTTAAAGGTTAAAATACATCTCTGACTATTAAATTTCAAGAAAAAAAATAAAAAAAACAAAAACAGACAAACACCATGACAAAAATTTGTATTTAAAAGATTAAAAAACAATCTAAAACAAGCCAAAAAGTCATGTAAAAGCAAATTTTTTTTTCTTCAAAGAACGCTCGGAAAAGCTGATTCGAGATCAGACTTTAACATGGTCTTCGGTCGGTTCTCACAGGTTTACCGGAATTCACAAAAGGTCGTTATTGTGTCTATATAGAGAGAGTTTCGTACGAAATACCGCGCGAAAGGCACAATTCGATCTGAAGAAAGTTGTCTGAAGGTCAAAGCACGAACACAGAAACTCTTAAGAAAAAAATCGCTGAAAACGCATTTATTTAAGATCCATGGCAATCAATGGCGTATCAAGTGACCTTTTAAGCTGTAATCAGACAGTTTTATGAACTCTCTGAAAATTACCTATTGGAGAACTTGCTGGGGATCATTTCTTTTTTATTGCGATGTTTTAACCATTAGAAATTTCTTCTCTCTTTGTATGTTGTTATATTGCAAACAATACCTAGGTCATTTGTTTTATTTGTATCTAAGGCGTGAACCACTACTTGTGCACCTGTTGTTCTACTACAATAAAAGAGCTATATAAATCTGGGGTGACCGTTTAAAGATTCTGGAATAAAATGCCTTTGAAATCATCAAACGAAAAGGAGAAAATGCTGGTAACCAGCATTTTCTCCATTTCACACAATGTTTTCTATTATTTTAAGTACAAAACAAAGACATACCCAAACACTAACGCTTTATCAGCTCTGATTTCATTCGAAATCATCGGTAACAAAGTAATACAGGCGATATTTCTTTGTTATCTAATGCAACAGTTAGAGTATTATTGGGCTTAGAAAAAAATATCTGCTGTTTTCTTCTAACATTGAATACAGTGGAACTACAAAAGCGCCTGGAAAACCAATATTCGCAAAAGATAGGCCAAGCGCTTCAATAAACTTGAGCACTGTTGCTTGGTGCTTAATCAATGTTCGTCTTGGGTAGGTCTAATTCATATTATGGAATTTGAGTAATAGTCGTCCCCCAATATTTGTTTATTTTCCTGGGAAAAAAACAGAAGTTACCGATTACTTATATTTCAATTAATTAAATTGGTTGTGTTCTTTTATTTGTTTACTTGTGATTATTTTGAGGGAATTCTGACATTTAACTTTGGATATTAAAGGTGAGTAATTGTTTTTTTGTATGAGTGGTTAAACTTCTCTCCAAATGTTTCTGAAGAACAGATCAGTTGAAAACATCGTGAAGATGAAAAAAAAAATACTGGTTGAAATTTTGAAAGTTGCCAGAAAGTTTTCTCCGATTTCAAAAATTATATCCGATCACATTGTATTTATGTCTGCAAAAGTTTCAACAATGAAAAGGGCTAGACTATGTCAGAGCGACAGGCGAAAACAGAACTTTGTGTTTAGTTTAGTTTAATTTTAAACATATTTTATTTATCAGTATGAGATAGAAGTTGAATATGACAAAAGGTAATACAATCATTTGACAAATATACTGAAGGAAAGGATAAGAAAGGAAGCTAGGCTTATAAAGTTCTTCTCCAAAGCTTACTTGGACAATATAGATCAAGATCAGACCGGAGAGAACCTGTAGTCTGACCTTTTATCTTTACAGTCCACTTTTCTAGTCAAGGCTTTCAAGTAAAAACTTTTCTAAGTTCATTAGGACTGTACTTTCAACTGTCGAGATATGTTGAGTTTATAGATACACATTTGGCGCTGAAAAATGTATCGTAAATTTACGCCAATTTCATAAATATCTTTCTTAACCTTTTACTCCATAGATACTCATTTTGACGCATCAACAACAGACAGCTATTGAAAACATTGTGGGAAAAGTAAAAATTGCTCGTAACGAGCAATTTCTCCTTTTCCCACAATGTTTTCCACTCAATCAGATATTTGTATCCTCATTTTATCCGTATTTTTGACATCATATCTTATTTGCTGCTGAAATGGAAGAGCCTCGAATTTGCATATCAGGTAAAGGGTTAAAAAAAGAGTAATGATCTGCCAAAACGGCTCCTCGCATCCCCCTGATACTTTATTGCATGCAAGTCATCACACCTATTTCGTGTAGGATCTGATTGGTTGTATGATGTTTAACGCCGTTTTCAACATTATTTCATTTATATCGCGTCGGCCAATTATGAGAGTTAGGAGCTGTAGACATTAACTCATTACCAAACGACAAAGTTTTAGGCTTGTCCAAATCGAAAGCATTTGCAGACGACAAAATAAAAGTTAATGAAAATTTGAAATTGTTTTGTAAAGGATAGAAAACATTGTGGGAAAAGGAGAAAATGCTGGTTACCAGCATTTTCTCCTTTTCCCACAATGTTTTCTAAAGGTTTCTTTTCCAGGGGCGTCAAAAGTAGGGATTGTGTGGTAATGGGTTAAGGTGTTTTAAGATTTCTTGCTATAAACCTCTTGCTACGCGCTCAGTTTTCTGCCTGTCAAAAGGACTGGATGTACCTCAGGATTCTAGCAGTACTTACACAACATAGATTTTATCAGCCCATAATTATGTGAGGACTTATTTGGTACCGTGGATCACGGATCAGTGGACCCGTAATACTTCTAGCATGGCATAAAATTTCTTGACATTTGGTAAAGACAGATTTATACAGAGATAATAGTTTTGCACATTTTAACCAACCAGAAATTCCTTTGATGTCTATGTTGAAATTATTTGTTGATACTTTTGTTATTTTTCAAAAAAGGGAGGTAATTATCATGCCACTTTGTATTGAGAATATAGTGGTTTTAGATTTATAAATGATAATTCTAGGAAGGACAAAAAGGAAAAAGTGGTTCGGTGAAAGTAGTACAATAATACTCATTTGTAATCTTAGCAAATTTTGAAGGATATTATTAAAGTGGAACTAGCTGTTTTAATTATAGGTCCACTACGTTAAAGCACGTTTTTGTCAGGCACGGCACAAATATATCAACCTTTAACCCCTTTATCCATAGAGAGAAATAGTTACAGTGTTCAGCAGGCTTAACCTTTTACTTGACAAAACAATTTAAGCCTAGTTCAAATTGAAAGTGTTTGCAGACAAAAAGTATAACGTGGCTGCATAATAATCGGTGCAATATTTTTTGATAGGGTAGAAAACATTGTGTGAAAGGCATTTGCAGACTACAATTATAATGTGGCTATATAATAACCGCTGGAAGCTTTCTTTGATAAGGTAGAAAACATTGTGTGAAAAGGAGAAAATGCTGGTACCAGCATTTTCTCCTTTTCCCACAATGTTTTCTAAAGGTTTCTCTTCCACAGTCGTTAAAAATATCGGCATTGTACGGTAAAAGGCTAACTGTATATGTAAAACGGTACAATATATTCATAGAGTTTGGCTGATTTGGGCGCCGTTCCAATAGTGGTCACGAAAAAATAATTAATTTAGGGAGGATTTCCCGAAATTTACAGAATAATATTATGAACGATTGTAAAGCACTCGGTGACCCTTTTTTTAACTGACAAATTATGATCTAACAAGATCTTTCCCAGTTGTTTGTGTTTCTGGTAAATATTTACTCCTCTCTGCTTCCTTGTGACGTTTGCACCTGATGTCCTTGGACTGACGAGTATCGCCGTTACGAGCGTAAAATCTATTACAAAATGTGATTGGTTATCGCAGCCACATGACCTTAATGTCTAAATTTAGACAAAAGAAAGGGATTTTATCATTCATCATACCTCGGGTGACGGGAGCAATTAAACCCTTTACTACACAGTAAAACTGTTTTCCCTTAAAAGCAGAAAAATATTTCCTAATCGGACAATGTACATCAAAAAGCAGACTGCACTTCTGTGCAGTCTGATCTTGATCTATACTGTCCGCAAAAGGTCAGTGAGTTGTTTCTTCACTTATTTCGCAGGATAACGCTTAACCTTTTACTACACAGCAAAACTGTTCTCCCGTAAAAGTAGAAAAATATCTCCTATAGGACAATGTATAACAAAGATCAGACCGCACGTTCTGTGCTACCTGATCTTGATCTATACTGTCCGCCAAAGGTCAGTGAGTCCGGCTTAGTAGCCCTGTGATTAAAATTGTCCCAAACAGCAACACGTCGGTTTACTTCAAAAACTTCGTAACTACTGCTCGTATCTGCTCCTCTTTTTTTCTCACTTACTGAAAATATCCAACTGACAGGCTTCAAACTGTACTATCTTTGTTTATAACATGAAACTAAATGCCAAAACATGCTAGTCGACATTCCAAATTGGCGCTTCCTAATCAGATTGAATCTATGCCACTCTCTTCGGTGCAAATTTATTGTTTAAGGCTTGGTCAGACCAGGTAATGGATATGTAAAAGAGGGAAAACGGGCAAAAACATGCAGAATGTTTTATTTATCCGGTGACAAAATTCATCCCCTAAGCCGCTCAAGGCTCACGCGATCGGTGTGTTGAGCGAAGAAGCCATAAAATGACCGCGCGAGCACCGCACATGTAACGGAAAAAGCGCATGCTTACCGGAAATGTACTGGATACTAAAAGGTCTACGGATATCACCGTACGACTAACGGAATTTACCGGATAAAGCGGAAGTGAATCTCATGAGAACCGGACAAAACGTTCTTCCTATGTACGATGAACAAATATATACCGGACAACAACGTACGAGGAACATACCGGTCACATGACATTCGAGGTTATAAATAGTCAGATAAACCCAAAGTCTGTAACTTGCACGTCTCTGCCCATCTTGTCCGGTGGAAATTTTGAACATGCTCCTCTCGTCGGAACGAACATCACCGGACATCGCCGGAAGAGTAGCGGATTCACCGGATAGGAAACGAACTTGAATGAATACGAACGGACGCGATAAAACGACTTTTTACCCGTTACACGTCCGTTTACCTCGGTGTGGCCAAGCATTTAGGCGAACATTGTTGATTAACCCATTACCACACAATCCCTACTTTTGACGCCCCTGAGAAAGCAGCCTTTAGAAAACATCGTGGGAAAAGGAGAAAATGCTGGTAACCAGCATTTTCTCCTTTTCCCACAATGTTTTCTACTCTTCACAAAACAAATTTCAAATTTTCAGTAACTTTTATTTTGTCGTCTGCGAATGCTTTCAATTTGGACCAGTCTAAAATATTGTCGTTTGGTAATGAGTGAAGATGAGATTGCGCTGATTTACATTATACTTCACTTTTTTTTTTCTTTTTGTTTTATTGAAATGTTCAAAACTGCGTTAAGTATAGGTCAGCTAGATGCAAGTGTTAGCTGATACGAAGCTTGTAGATCAAGATCACCAAGGACAGATCCAGTTTACTAGTAAACAATGGCGCAAAACTTGCAGTCTGATCTTGTATCTACACTGTCCGATATGCAGACATTTTTCCCCTTCAGACAATTAGCAAAGTTTGGGGTTTTACCGTCTACTAGAAAGTTTTATCTAACTAATTAGCACGTTTAGGATTGAACCCCAAATATTCTTTTGCCGGGCCTTGGTTCGAGCTGGAAATCTGCGGATTACCGAATCTGTGCATCACCATGGCTATAAGGGCTTCCGGTCACGAAAAGTAAATGAAAAGTGCCATTGGCACAAAATGAAAAGGTAAACTTGTGTTTTATGAGTTTATTTTTTGGTTTACAGATGTAACACGAATTGGAGATAAGCCGTCAAACATCAAATAGCCACACCTGTATACAGAGAGATAAGGCGTTCACGTGACCTCAGAGAGGGTTCAGATTCAACAGAAGCTTGGAATCTATATGATATATATAGGCGTCTAATGAAGGTGAGAGTATGGGGAATATGGGAGAAAAGAAAGACGTAGTTCGGCCCTCAAAACGCACTTTCACAGCTTTTAATGCATTTGCGGCCAATGTAGATCCAGATCAGACTGCACAGAACGTGCAGTCTGATCTTGATCTACAATGTCCGCTTAGTTTAGACATTTCTAACTAAATTGGCATGATAATGCAAGAATTTTGACCTTATTTATTAACTCAAAATGTCCGCTGGCGTTATTCAGCGCTGTAATGGTAAGCAACTCTATCGTGAAAAAAAAAAATCTTCAAAAAAAAGGCGGTTTCTTACCTTCGTTATAAACTAATTATCTCTGTAGAAGTTTAATGAATTGCATTCTTTTTATCTAATTAAGAGAGATATCGTAAATGAAGATACATCGTTATAGAATAAAAATTTGAACACGTGCATTGGGTAATTGCATCAACGGGTCCCACACCCAAATTAACCATTAGACTTCAAAGCACGTGTAACAAGCCTTTTACGGCCAGCGTAGATTAAGATCAGACTGCACAGAACGTGCAGTCTGATCTTTGATCTACGCTGTCCGATAAGGAGATATTTTTCCCCAAAAATAACTTTGAAATGAAAAAAAAAATATTTGTTTTTTTTTTATTATGGGATTGAGAGCTTTATTCACTTGATTACCGGGTTGAGGGTCAAGTATAACTTTGAAATAACAACATTATGGATATCACTATAGGCTTGAAATTTTCAATTCATTTCTTTAACAGGTTAAAGACGCTCTCTTGCTATTGCGTATCGGTTTGCGTATGTACGGCGTATCGTGATACGAAAAAAAAAAAAACACCGCGATAATGCCACAGTAACGTCAACGTACGTACCTAACACCCTCTGCTACGTAGGACGATTTCCTATATGCAGAGGTGCGACGTTTTTTCACTCCGGACTTAAAAATACGTAGCACGTACGTAGAAGCTCCGATACATGTTACGAGTCAGGCGTAACTAGAAAGAAGAAGCCAGCAACAAACGATAACAATTAACAGAATTTATTAACAAAAATATCAAATAAACAGTGACAATATTACAATAGTACAAAACAATACCTTAGACGTTAAATTCAGAAGACAAACTATTCCAGTCTTAATTCCAATCTGATCCTGATCCAAACTGAATGTAATCCAAGCAAATGAAATAATCCTCACTTTAGTCTAGTCTGATCCTAATCCAAACTGAATGTAATCCAAGCACTAATTATGACACAAACACAAAATAATCCCCACTGTAGTCTGGCAATCATGTATTAACTAGTGAACACTGAGATGTAAAAAGCTTTTCCTTTTATAATAACAGGGAAACTTCCAGAAAATTCATGTTAAAATCAGTTGCATAATTCTTAGTAATCAGATTGTATAGAGGCCTGGAAACTTCCAGCACAATATTCCACAAGAGAGAATCCAGTTCTAAAAATAGCAACAGGGGAAAACCATTCAAAAATAGATACACACATGAACAACGCTAAGAATAACTGGGTATGTACATAACACTTCCCCCCTTGAAAAGAAAAAGAAAGGTTTATGAAATAAATCTTTCTTTTTTGCAATATTATTTATATACACGTATATGACACTTTAACTGAAGTATTACAGAGGAAATAACAAACACAAATATCAACTTATTTCAGACCAATGGAAATAGTCAAGGTAATGAAATTACAATTTAAAAGAAAAAACAGTTTTAAACTTGATTTAGGGAAAAATGACTATTGGAATTTCAAACTCTTGAAAGAGCATCTGGTATAATGTTATCTTTCCCTTTTATGTGTCTTATGTCAAGATTAAACTCTTGAAGCAATAAACTCCACCTCAGTAATCTTTGATTCTTATTCTTAAGTTTGTGTAGAAAACTTAAAGGGTTATGATCACTGAATACAACAATTGGTGAAGTTGAAGAGGTTAAATAAACTTCAAACTGCTGGATTGCCAGAATTAAAGCAAGACACTCTTTTTCTATGGTAGAGTAATTTTTCTGATGTTTGTTAAATTTCTTAGAAAAGTAACAAACTGGGTGATCAATACCATTATTATCTTCTTGTAAAAGAACAGCACCAATACCAACATCACTTGCATCAACAGCTAATTTGAAACATTTGTCAAAATCAGGTGCCAAGAGAACTGGTGCGCTCTTTAGTATGGCTTTCAGACGATCAAATGCATCTTGACATTTGTCATTCCATTTGAACTTTGTGCTTTTCTTAAGTAAATTTGTTAAAGGTTCAGCAATACCTGAGAAATTTTACAGAATTTCCTATAGTAGCCAGCCATACCAAGAAATCGCATCAGCTGTCTTTTACATTTAGGCACAGGAAACTCAGAGATAGCATTGACTTTAGCTTCTAAAGGTTTAACTTGACCCTGTCCCACAAGATGTCCTAGAAATGTTACAGTAGCATGACAAAATTCAGTTTTTGCAAGATTCACAGTCAGTTTCGCTTTACTGAGTCTGTCGAAGAACTTCCTGATTCTTTGAAGGTGGTCACTCCAACTGTCTGAGTAGATGATGACGTCGTCAATATATGCATCACAGCCATCTAATCCACATATAACGTTGTTTATAAGTCGCTGAAACGTTGCAGGAGAATTTTTCATCCCAAACGGCATAACTTTGTATTGGTACAGACCGTTTGGAGTAGCAAAGGCTGATACTTCTTTTGCTCTATCAGTCAGTGGAACTTGCCAGAATCCTTTTAGCAGGTCAAATTTGGTGACATATTTAGAATTTCCAACTTTGTCAATACAGTCATCAATTCTTGGTATTGGAAAAGAGTCTGTTTTTGTCACAGAGTTCACTTTACGATAGTCAGTACACATTCTATAAGTTCCATTTGATTTAGGTACTAATATACATGGTGAACTGTAATTACTCTGGCTAGGTTCAATAAAGTCATTTTCCAGTAAGTATTTTCTTCATCTTGGAGGTATTTCTGTTTCAAAGGATTCATTCTATATGGATGTTGCTTTATTGGTTTAGAATCTTCCACAATGACATCATGATAGATTTTATCAGTTCTTGTGGGGATATCAGGAAATAAATGCTCATATTCATGTATCAACTGTTTCAGCTCTTCCTGCTGTGATGGTTCCAAGTGAGAAAGTTTGTTGTCAAGGTTTCTCAAAATATCAGAATTTTCAAGTTTAGATGGACCAGGATCAGATTTATCAATAAAGTCCGAATTTACTTCAAGATCAGATACATTTGATTCTTGTGGGACAGTGTTTACAACTGTAATTGGTTTTGAAATAGAGCTATCTCTGTCAAAGTATCCCTTTAACATATTTATATGACACATTTGTTTGTTTTTACGCCTTCCTGGAGTATTAATTATATAGTTTAAATCACTTGTTTTCTTGTCAATAGTGTAGGGTCCAAAATATCTTGCCTGTAAAGGTCTGCCAGGTATTGGCAAAAGAGCAAGGACTTTGTCACCTGGTTTAAATTTTCTATCTATAACATGGTTGTCATATTTTGCTTTCATTTTGCCCTGAGACATTTTAAGATTGGACCTAGCAACCTCGCATGCCTTAGACAGTCTATTTCTGAAGTCAGAAACATACTGTAGTAAATTCAAAGGTGTTTCATCATTTGAGAGAAATTTCTCCTTCAAAAGTTTTAAAGGTCCACGAACAGAATGGCCAAAAACTAATTCAAAAGGACTGAAACCAAGAGATTCTTGTACAGATTCTCTGACTGCAAATAGTAACAAATGGATGCCCTCATCCCAATCTTTTTCAGTGTCAAAGCAATATGACCTTATCATATTTTTTAATGTCTGGTGAAATCTTTCTAAAGCACCTTGACTTTCAGGGTGATAGGCGGATGACCTGTATTGCTTGATCCCTAATTCATGCATAACCTGTTGGAATATACCAGACATAAAATTTGACCCTTGATCAGACTGAACTGATTTTGGAAGACCAACAAATGTGAAAAATTTTATAAGAGCTTTGACTATTGATTTTGTTTTGATGTTCCTTAAAGGAATAGCTTCTGGAAAACGTGTAGAAGTACACATAATTGTTAAGAGATACTCATTTCCTGACTTGGTTCGAGGTAAAGGACCAACACAATCTATAAGTATCCTACTGAAAGGTTCATCAAAAGCAGGAATAGGTTGTAATTGAGCTTTGGGAATGGTTTGGTTGGGTTTACCTACCATTTGACATGTATGGCAAGTTTTACAATATTTAGAGACATCTGATTTGAGACCAGGCCAATAAAAATGACTAATAATTTTATGATAGGTCTTGTTTATACCTAGATGACCTGACATAGGACTTTCATGGGCTATACTTAGTATTTCATGACGATATGACTTTGGAACCACAATTTGGTGGTAAACAGCCCATTCATCATCAGCTGGGACATCAAATGGTCGCCATTTTCTCATAAGAATCCCATGCTTTATATAGTAACACATTGGGACCTGTGAAATTTCATCTTCAGGTAAAGCCCTAAAAATTAATTTCGAAATCTCAGGATCAGTTTGCTGTTCCTGGATAAGCTGTGACTTTGACAGCGTGTCGTGACCTTGGTCAATAGACCTTGGTGGAGAATGACGAGACATTGACGAGTCTGTCTGAGTATCAGACAAACTGGGATCAAGAGACATTTTAATCTCATTATTAAAATATTGACCGATAAAAGTATCCGTCAAGTCAATGTCAGAGTTTGAGTTTTTCAAAATGGCCTTTTTAGCCATAGCTCGGGTAACTGCACAAGAAGGATACAAGTTAGGAATTTCCTGCTCGATAGGGTCATCTGTTTGACCCATATTTGGTGTGTCAGTTACAAGTGGATTAACCACAACCTTATCTCCAGCTAAGTCATTGCCTAGCAGTAAATGGACACCTTTAAATGGTAAGGAAGGTTTAATACCAATAACCACAAGCCCAGTAACCAAATCTGATGACAAATTAACGTAATGGAGAGGAATATTAACAGTTCCACACTCTACACCCTGAATAAGGACACTAGTACCGGAAGAAGTCTTCTCAGAAAAAGGCAGTATATCTGCTAAAATAAGAGATTGAGAAGCTCCTGTGTCTCTTAAAATTTTAATAGGGGTAGGTGGGCAATTATCACCTGAAAGTGATACAAAACCATTCAACATAAATGGTTCAAAAATCTCCATAGTAGAATCAGACTTGGGTTTTGTGACTATGTCAATTGTATTGGTTTTAATAGAAGACTGTGGCCTTGGCCTAAGAGTGGTGAGCCCTGTTGGTTTGGCTTCATCACTTTCTAACTTCCTTTTTAATTTCAAACATTCAGAAACAAGGTGACCAGGTTTCTTACAATAGTTACAAGTGGGTCGAGATAAGGGATATTGACTTTTGGTTTCACTAGTAGAATTGGGTTTGGATGTATTGGATTGACTGGGCATGCCAGATGAATTACCAGACGTAAATTTATTATGGGGATGTGAGGAAGTAGGTTTTGCTTTAGCAATAAAAGAAACTTTATGTGTAAGGTAGTAATTATCAGCCACACGAGCTGCTTCTTCTAAAGTTTCAACTTGTTTTTCGTCTAAGAATGTCTTAACATCAAATTGAATACAACGTTTGAATTCTTCAACTAACATAAGTTGTCTTAGTTTATCATAATTTCGGTCTATTTTCTTAGAACAGCACCATCTATCAAATAACTGTTCTTTGTTTCTAGCAAATTCAACATGAGTCTGGTTAGAATCTTTTTTACAATTTCTAAATTTTTGTCTATATGCTTCTGGGACCAGCTCATAACCTTTGAGAATAAGTTCTTTAACAGTCTCATAATGATGACATTGTTCAACACCTAGTTGTGTATAAATTTCACGAGCTTTGCCTATCAAAACACTTTGCAGAAGCAAAGTCCAGTGCTCTTTTGGCCAATTTAAGTTTTCTGCAACTTTTTCAAAGTGTAGGAAGTATTTATCAACTTCTTTTTCTTGAAATGGAGGAACAAGCCTAATATGTTTTGTAACATCGAAATTGTATTCAATCTTTTGCTTGGGTTGATTTGCTCTTTCTTGCATTTCTATTTCCCTCATTCTTAATTGAAATTCTCTTTCCTTCTTTCTCTCTTCCCTTTCCTTTTCTTCTCTCTCCCTTTCTCTTTCTTCTCTCTCCCTTTCTCTTTCTCTTTCCTTCTCTCTCTCTACTCTTCCTTCTCTCTCCCTTTCTCTTTCCCTTTCTCTTTCCTTCTCTCTTTCCTGAATTTCTAATTGTCTGATCTGAAATTTTAATTCAAGTTCTTTCGAACTTGAAACTGACTGAATGTCAACTATCAGGGAAAGAGCATTTTCATTAAAAATCTCCTCATCAACAAAATATTGTACCAAAATGTTCTTAATTTCATGTTTACGCATTGAAGATTTTATTTCAGACAATTTATAGTGCTTCGCAAGATTAAGCAAATCAGTCTTTTTACCCAAATTCAATAACTCCACAGACGGTTCAGCCGTAAATTTATCTAAGTCAAAAGACATGTTTGTTTGTTGCTGGATTCAAGTACAAAATTGTATTATAATTACTGATTAGTAAACGAATGCGTTAGTCTAGTTTCCAATCGATGGTTAATCCCAAAATGGAAAACAAATACGTTAGTCTATTTTCCAATCCCGGACGAGCCCCCAATTTCTGTTACGAGTCAGGCGTAACTAGAAAGAAGAAGCCAGCAACAAACGATAACAATTAACAGAATTTATTAACAAAAATATCAAATAAACAGTGACAATATTACAATAGTACAAAACAATACCTTAGACGTTAAATTCAGAAGACAAACTATTCCAGTCTTAATTCCAATCTGATCCTGATCCAAACTGAATGTAATCCAAGCAAATGAAATAATCCTCACTTTAGTCTAGTCTGATCCTAATCCAAACTGAATGTAATCCAAGCACTAATTATGACACAAACACAAAATAATCCCCACTGTAGTCTGGCAATCATGTATTAACTAGTGAACACTGAGATGTAAAAAGCTTTTCCTTTTATAATAACAGGGAAACTTCCAGAAAATTCATGTTAAAATCAGTTGCATAATTCTTAGTAATCAGATTGTATAGAGGCCTGGAAACTTCCAGCACAATATTCCACAAGAGAGAATCCAGTTCTAAAAATAGCAACAGGGGAAAACCATTCAAAAATAGATACACACATGAACAACGCTAAGAATAACTGGGTATGTACATAACATACATCATGCTTACTTGAACTAGAAGCATTAACCCATTACCAAACGACAATATTTTAGACTGGTCCAAATTGAAAGCATTTACAGACGACATAATAAAAGTGACTGAAAATTTGAGATTTGTTTTGTGAAGGGTAGAAAACATTGTGGGAAAAGGAGAAAATGCTGGTTACCAGCATTTTCTCCTTTTCCCACAATGTTTTCTAAAGGCTTCTTTCTCAGGGGCGTCAAAAGTAGGGATTGTGTGGTAATGGGTTAAGATGGTAATATCTGAAATGCTGTGGCCGTAATTCCTGCCAAATTTACCTTATGTCACATAGTTGAGCAATGCTCTGTAAAACGGGGGCTTAATGCATCTACATTATGCCAAGCAAGACACTCTACATGGCTATCGATCCATAAAAGGCACTTTGTCTGATAACAGACTGAATCTCATGACGTAAAATGGTCCTTTGGCATGCAGAAAATTGACCAATGACAAAGAGGTTTGACTCAGGTAAGCCTGTGCGGAGTGCACAGGCTAACCTATAGCTGTATCAGTTTCATTTATTGGCATAAACGACATAGTATATGTATTTGGCCATTTACGATTGAAAAATAAGAAATTTGGCAAAGACATGTGTTTACATATAAATATTAACAATAGTGCATGTTTTATATATATATATATATATATATATATATATATATATATATATATATATATATATATTCTAAGTGATAGCGATTGTTTTTGCACTTGCAATAAGCCCCCTTTTCACAGAGCATGGTCCAATTGTACAACGTCAGTAAAAAAAAACAGAAACACTAGTTTTTTAAAGACTCTTCTTTGTGAGGTATCTGGATTTTATTTACTCTGAAAAAAAGGATGATTTGTGACGTCAGCTAGGAATGAAAAGCTGAAATAATTACTTTTGATGAACTCCAGAGATCACCACTTTAACTCAAATGAACATTTTCAATGTGAATAAAAGGAAAGCAACGGAGTTCATGGCTGCAAACTAGCAAGCTAGTCTCACTGTACTGTTTTATGTGTGACGTAATATCTAAGACATATTATCTCAGGCAGAAAGGAAATAAAGTGTCATCCCTGGTCAGCCTGCACAATTCGAGCAATATGACTAGGGTTGACACTTTTGGCAGTTCCAAGAAGGTCCCTTTTTTCGTGATGGGTTACATTTAGAAAACTCTTCAGCATAATAACAAGTAGGCATATGAAACCTCGAATTCAGAGCCAATGGCTCTAACCAAAAAATTTTGAGGTGCTGATCTAGACAGCATTGTACACATTCTACATCTTTCCATGATATAGAAAATACATTGAATGGCTATAGCATTGCAAAACATTCTCCCTTTTCCAAAATTCAAGGACAAAATAACACATGGAATGACAAGCTAGATTGTTTTTTCAGTTATTTCTTGGCCGATATTTTCGTCACAGGAAAGGAATTTCAATACAGCACACGCTTTTATTGTTGTTGTTGTTGTTTTTCCCCTTCTTGAACACATGGTACCAATAATTAGTTCCGTGCAAGAAACAAGCACGTAAACGTGACAGGAAGTGTCAGAGAGCGCTGTTGACAGAGAGTTCCCTCGTCACGTAAATTACGTTAAACTTGTTCCATTTATCAGCAACAAGTATTGATCGTTTTCACACAGTTCTGCCAGGCAAATATCGCACATCAGTCATTACAAAGTGGAACAAAAACGTGTTTGTTTCAATAATTAATTGATAGCGCCATTGCATGCTGGCAATTAACCCACTGCAGGGTTTTTTTTTCACAAACAATGTAAGTTCGTATAAATTCGGATTGCTTTGTCCTTTAGTGTGATTTAACTTGTTTTGTTTTTTAAGTAAGGTATCAATGCTGATTGTAATTCCAAGCTCTCCTTAACTCACATTTCCTACTTTTAAAGACGCTGAGAAAGAAAAGATTCTGAAAACATTGTGGGAAACGGAGAAAATGCTGGTGACCAGCATTTTCTCCTTTTCCCACCATGTTTTGTACCCTTCCCAAATCAGATTTCAGTTTTTGATCCAGAATTATTTCGTCGTCTGCAAATGCTTTCAATTTGAACCAGTCCAAAATTATGTCGTTTGGTAAAGAGTTAACCCTTTCCCAAACAATCCCTGGTTTTTACGGGTCAGGAATAGAGGCCTTTTGAAAACATTGTGGGAAACGGAGAAAATGCTAGTAACCAGCATTTTCTCCTTTTCCCACAATGTTTTCTACCCCATCATATAGAAAACTTATCTATTTAGAAACTGTTAATTTGTCATCTGCAAAATGCTTTCAATTTGGTCTGGTCCAAAATTTGCCGTTTGGGAAAGGGTTAATTAATGCTGTCTTCACGACTGTAGCAAGAACTAAGTAACTTATTACATTTCAATGACATCTATCTTTTGAATGGTCAATTCGTATTGTTTATATTTGTTATACCATTTACACACAAAAAAAATGAGACATACCTTGTGCAAGAGAGGTCTAACGCAACTGCAGAAAAAATATCAACCAGGTCAGCCTGCACGCTACGCGCATGCTGACCTAGATCGAAACTTTTTTGCTCTTTGTAAATTGTCAGGATGACCGAGGACCACTCTACCTAATAATTTATAATTATTAATCAAAATGGATTTTATAAAACCTTAACGTGATGATTTCCTTGGTATGTTTCATAGCAGAAATACATTAAACCCCCTTTTGCCAACACATGGCTCATACATGCCATGATTTCACGAACTTGAAAATGAAGATCCATCACGCAGAAAGGGACCTTCTGAGAACTGCGAAAAGTGTCAACTCTGGTCAGACTGCGCGAATTGCGCAGGCTGACCAAGGTTGACACTTTTCGCTTTAATGATATTTCCTGAATGGAAAGTGGTCACTGTACCTTGTTACACAATAATTTTTGAATATCAACTTAAACTGATCTGCACTATCGTTGATCTGTTTTCATCTAATTGGTGTACAGAATTACATCTAATGGGTCCCTTTATACGTGATGTGTCACCAATGGTTTTGGGAAATAAAGAACATGCTGGTAATCTGCATTTTCTCTTTTTCCCCACAATATTATCTAGCATTTTTAAGACAAACATTTAATTTGGAACTTATTCACTCTCTGCAAATGTTTCATGTTTAGGCAAGTTTAAAATTTTGCTGTCTTTTAACTCTTTACCACACAATGACACCTTTAAACGACCCTGAGGAAGAAGATTTTGGAAAACATTGTAGGAAAAGGAGAAAATGCTGGTAACCAGCATTTTCTCCTTTTCCCACAATGTTTTCTGTCCAATCACAGACAAATTTCATCATTTGAGGCACATGTGATTTGTTGTCTGCCAGTATTTTCAATTTGGTCTAGTCTAGCCGCAAATTTTGTCATTTTGTTGAAATAACTAATGTAAAATAATTCTTGTTTTTCTTCTGTTTAGGTCCGCAAGATATGCCATCTTCCCCAGGACTTTGCATTACGTTAACTACACTTGACAGCTTGTCTAAAAGCCATTTTAGGCAGATGCCATTTACCAACCTTTTCCCATTTTCTAAAAATGTCATCTAAATGGGCCAGTGTGAGTTCCGATGCCACTCACGATTGTTGATCAGCGCCGGTCAATAGTATTACTTACGAGCGGAATAACACACTTCCAAATACAAGCTATTTATGATTGCCCGCTAAGACAGTGGTATCGATTGTCGGATGCTGTGAAAATGTAGATTGACTGTTTTATGGCGATCATCACGATTCAATCAGACAGGCGCCCTTTATCAGTGAATTTACTTGTGTAAACACTTCCCAACATCTTTAATCAAAGATTTTTCGCGGCTGATATTTCCCAAATGGCTGCGGCACACATTTCCGCTGACGAGAAATCGGACTCGAGTACATTGACGCGGGAAAAACTTTATGTGAACCCGCCGAACTATCCTAGCACCCCACGTGTGAGCTTAACACATTACCCGGGCTCTCCACAGATTAGCACAGCCTACCACCCAAATACATCTATACCAAGTTTGGATACCTTAAGCTTAAACAAAAATCGGCGTAGGAGTACAATCCATTCTTATAATCTCGTCAACTATTATGCTCTTCCGCAAGATTCGAACTCGCGTAATGTGAGACAAATGACAGAGAGCAAAGCGCTCAAGAATATCATCGTTCTAGGATTATCTTTCATGTTTGTTCACACAGCATTCGTGTCTATTCTTAGTCTACAAAGTATTATGAACCCGGAGGGCGGGGTAGGCGTGGTTTCCATTAGCTGTATATACTCCACAACCGTAGTATCGTGTCTCCTTGCGCCTCTGATCATCAACAAAATCTCCACAAAGTGGACGATGATAGTCGCTTTTATCTTATTCACGGGATATTTCGCCGGAAACTTTTACCCCAAGGAATATATGTTGATACCATTGGGGCTCATACTTGGACTTCTTGGTGGACCGTTAATGGCAGCTCAAATGACGTATGCGACCACCTTGTCCCTTACCTACGCGCAACATGCACTTAAGTTAGACCAAGACAGTGTAGTTAATAAATATATGAGTATTTTCTGTGGATTTTACCGAAGTAGCTATTTATGGGGCAATTTGATAACAACGTTAGTGCTCACAAACAATCAAACGTTACGTCACATGGATGTTATCGAAGAAAAATACTCTAGCGTATATTCTAATTATAGCGATTTTGACGTGTTTAACGTGACGTCATCTTTGAACTGCGGGGCAGTAGACTGTAACATAAATCCTTTAGCTCATGACGTGGAAGAATACGACATAACGCACGAGACCGAAATACCAGATCGTATTAAATACATGTTACTAGGTATTTATCTTGGGTGTGGTGTGCTTGGCGCCACCATGTTAATGGCGCTTCTTGACAAAAACGTGGGCTCTAAGAGGATTAACAGTGATCTAAAAATAACGACTAAAGAGTTGTTTTTCTCGACCATGAAGATGCTGAAGGATTCACGATGTCAACTCCTGGTGCCGTTGGTTCTGTTCGTGGGTTTGGAGCAAGGTTTCATCTTCGGAGATTTTACTAGGGTAAGCAATTAGATCTATCTCAAAACATTTCAGTTTAACTCTTTAATTGTCAATGTAAAATACCTATTGTGGACGGGGTACCTAAATCAAGATTAGACGGAAAAGAAGGTAGTCTACAGAAAGATCATAGATCTACATCGCCTCTCATGGGTTAGTATCATGCTTTTCGAGACGAAATATATAATAGATTTTCTACGACATAAATCTACGTCATATAGCTAGGCTAAACTAGATCTATGTTAGTGAAATTTTTGCCTATTGAAGACAGTCTTATTGCCCTTGCTCCTTAACGTAGAAACCTGGATAAGAATAGCAGGTACTGTTAGATAGGTAGCCTATTAGAAATATATACGTAAGTGTGTTAACCCATTACCAAACGACAGTACTTTAGACGGGTCCAAATTGAAAGCATTTGCAGACGACAAAATAAAAATGACTAAAAATTTGAAATTTGTTTTGTGAAGGGTAGAAAACATTGTGGGAAAAGGAGAAAATGCTGGTTACCAATTATCTCCTTTTCCACAATGTTTTGAAAAGGCTTCTTTTTCAGGGTCGTCAAAAGTAGGGATTGTGTGGTAATGGGTTAACTACTTGTTTGACAAGGGTTTTGCCTCGTCTTTTACCATCAACCAGGGATACACAACTTTACTGAGGACAGGTTAGGTTTTCAGGTGGTGGCCTTGTATATCTTCGTATTTAGGATAGTTTATCTTTCCTCTCAGACAGTATGATACTAGTCTCATGGAGCCCCCTGCAACACTGCTGTTGAAAATGTCTTTTTTTTAAAAAAAGAGATTATGACTTTAAATTCTAAAGTCGAATTCAGCTTGTTTTCAGTGAAAGAACTGAAATAAAGTTCAGACTATACAAAACACACTGTCGGTGCATTACAAAATAGATCTTGATACCTCCCGCTAATTTATGGCCATCTGTGACCAAATAAACATTAACTCACGCTAGATGGCAATCTACAAATACATATCTATCTAATTTGGGCATTCTGGGTACAGAACCGGACTACTTTTCAAAACCACAACCGTTACTGTGAATTTCAAAATAAGTTAAGATTTGCTCAATAAAACGCTACCTAATGCAATTTATTCAGTTATGATTTGCAAAAATGTAACCCACACACCGGCCATTTATTAAAACGGTCCCTACAGGCTTGGGTAATAGCTGCGGTATGAGGCCTACTGTGTATGGAGTCGGTGATGCGTCTTCGAAAACTATGACATCCACAGACAACGCACTGAATAAAACCCAGAATGTTTTCAACCGGTGCAAAGCTTCAAAGTCTTTATCTAGATTCCTTCTGATATTTCATTAAAAAAAATGTGACAGATGCCAAAACCTTTTCAAAAAGTTACCATTTACATAATGAAGAATGATGTTTGCAGGCAGGTAAATCTAGCAGGCCTTTTTTACTTGCTCTTTACCGAACAACATATCTGTAGACTGGTCCAAATTTCAAGCATGCGCAAATAACAAACTGAATTTTATCCAAACGATAATATTGTCCTTGCAAAGATAGAAAACATTGTGGAAAAAGGAGAAAATGCTGGTTAACAGCATTTTCTCCCTTTTCCCACAATGTTTTCAAAAATTCTTCTCCAATGGACAGTGAAAAAGTCACCTGTTCTGGTAACGACTTAACAACATTGGTAATAACGAAAAAAATAAGAGAAAACAAACGTCTCTCCCTCGAAAATCAATCATTATTATTTTTCTCTGACTCATTTTATGGAGCTTGTGTGTGTTTTTTCTCTGTACATTATCCAGATATAGACATTTCAGCCTATCGTAGAGAGGGTTTTTTTTTTTCGTATTCTTTAGGGATTGGTGGTTTAGAGACATAAAACCATTAGAGTCGTATTACTTTTAACGCGTTGATCAATACCCCATCAAAATCAACTCTCTCTCTCTACCTCTCCCTGTCTGTCTGTCTGTATGTGTGCCCATATATATATCTCTTTCTCTCTCTCTTTCTCTCTGTATGTGCTTTCTCTGTGTGTCCGTCTTTCTCTCTCTCTCTCAGTGTCTCTGTATCTCCCCCTGTCTCTATCTCTGTCTGGGTGGTGGGTGTCTGTCTGTGTCTGGGTGTGTGTGTCTGTCTGTCTCTCTCTCTCTCTCTCTCTCTCTCTCTCTCTCTCTCTCTCTCTCTCTCTCTCTCTCATACATACTTTCTATAATGATCAGTCATAAAACTAGTAATATCTGAAAATAAATGTTAGCTTTGGGATAATAGAAACGATTATTTTTTTTAAATATCCAACATGTCCCTAAAGTACTTTTCCTTTTGTCATAATGGTAAGTGACTGTCATACAGCAGGTCATTGTTGTAAACGTGTGCAAAAGAGGGGAATTGCTCCAAAAGTAAAACCTCCTGAGTCGGACCCGATGAGTTTGGAAAAAAAGAAGCACACATGCATTCACTTTAGAAAAAAAGGGTAACAAAAAAGTCTTTGTTGAGGGTAATAGTTTAATTAGACAGGGATAGGTAATTATAAGGTGTTTTTCTATGGAAACGCCTTCTAGCCTGGGCGTGGTATCATATGACTAAAACTTTTTCCAGCGCTGTTCAAAAATGTGTTTTAATTAACCATTTGACAAACAATCCCTGGTTTTTTAGACCTGAAATAGAAGACTTTTGAAAACATTGTGGGGAAAAAGGAGAAAATGTAGATTCTGAACCTATGCCTTTATTTGAAGAAACCATACAAATCATAAATAAATAATCATAAAATTACCAAAAAAAAGGTATTTTTAGATTTCGCGCTAGAAATCGAAAAGACATTTTGGGAATGTCAAGTTACCGGCACGTGACTTGTGATGCTTAAATACCATAATATAGCAAACAGTAATTATTTTCCATAATGTCTTCTTCGAACGCCATGTTTAAAGCTTTGTATATTTCTGGTATAATGAGCGAGTTGCTCATGTAAAAGTAGACCGTGTTTCCCAGCGGTGTCTACCTGGGCCGGTGTAATGCAGAGAAATGACCCGGGTCATTTTTCTACGTAGAGAAATGACCCATGGGTAATTTTGTAATGGGGGTCAGTTCTCTGCATTACACCGGAATATTTTCTAATTTCTGTTGTTATCAGATGGTTTTCGACTGCTGGGGTTTTATGAATGAAAATTTAAAGGCCATTGGAGTATAAGGATGATTTTTTTTTTGTACTTTTGTGAAATTTTCGTCCCGAAATCTGAAGGGCCACCTTTAAGTAATAACAGAGATATAAGGAAATAACGAAATCTTCACACGATCAATGACGACGATACGGCTATGACAAAACGGCCGTACCTCGAGTCTTTATCGAAAACAAACACGCTTTAACTCTTTACCAAACGACAATATTTTAGGCTTGCTCAAATTGAAAGCATTTGCAGACGACAAAATAAAAGTGACTGAAAATTTGAAATTTGTTTTGTGAAGGCAGAAAACATTGTTGGAACAGGAGAAAATGCTGGTTACCAGCATTTTCTCCTTTTCCCACAATGTTTTCTAAAGGTTTCTTTCTCAGGGACGTAAAAAGTAGGGATTGTGTGGTAATGGGTTAAATTTAAACGAATTTGTAGATGGTTTTCATCAATTGCCAATATCAATGGCCACTATCCAAACAGATACTAAAACGAATATTCCATGGACGATCAATTATTTATACTCCGTTTTCCACTGCCATTTTGCGCAATTCGTCAGGGAATTGATTTGCTTTGCTGAATTTTACAGAGTATTCCAAATTTCTGATAGGACAATTGAACTGCTGAGAATTTATCGACTGCTTTTGCTATTCACTTTCTAAATTTTTATCATTTTCACTGGCAGTAAAAATGTTAAAGATTTAGAATGTGTATAGTAAAAGAAGTCGGTAATGGCTGGCTTTTGCGACGGTGTATATCAACATCATACTGCAAAATCGCGCAGTCTAATCTTTGATCAACCCATTACAAAACAACGAAATTTTAGACTGGTCCAAATTGAAAGCATTTGCAGACGACAAGTGACTGAAAATTTTAAATTTGTTTTGTGAAGGGTAGAAAACATTGTGGGAAAAGAAGAAAATGCTGGTTACCAGCATTTTCTCCTTTTCCCACAAAGTTTTCAAAAGGCTTCTATGTCAGGGTCGTATAAACCAGAAACTGTTTGTTAAAGGGTTAAAACAAGTCATTTGATTAAGTGAAGAAATGGCATGAGTGATTGTTGAATAAGCCCCGCTTTTTTCTGTGTATAGCTTGTTACAACGCATTTTGTAATAAATCTGCAAAATGTAATAAGTATTACAAAATGCATAACTTTTTATTACATTTCATGTAATCACAGCGCATTTTGTAATACTTATTACATTTTGCCGGTTTATTACAAAATGCGTTGTAACATAGCTTGATGTGCTGGCTTTTTTAACACACTTTTTGATACAGATATAAGAAGTGACTAAATAGAAATTAGGGATCGGTCAAAACTGTAGACATATTTATTTTGAAGACCACTGCCTATTTACGAGCAAATTTACGCTATCTGTCTTTTAAATAGTTTCCGTCTATATATATTTATATATATATAAACGGAAACTATTTAAAAGGCAGATAGCGTAAATATATACGAGAGTATAAACGGAAGCTATTTAAAAGACAGATAGCGTAAAAATATATATAGACGGAAACTATTTAAAAAAAGACAGATAGCGTAAAAAGATATATAGACGGAAACTATTTAAAAGGCAGATTAGCTTAAATAATATATATATAAGCGGAAACTATTTAAAAGACAGATAGCGTAAATTTGTTCGCGCATATATATATATATATATTCTGCGATATTTTATCATTGAAAAGGTACTCTTTTAATATTCAAATGCCATGTATTTATAGACCTAATTCTATTAAATGTATTTGCATGTGAATAAATCAGTATGACTCAGATAACGGGATCTCTCCTTTAGAAGGAAGGAAACATTGACTGGAAATGAGTAAACGCTGGTATCCAGCATTTTCTCCTTTTTTTTTTTTTTTTTCGACACTGTTTTCAAATGCATATATATATATATATCTACAGCATTTTCTCTTTTTGGCATCGTATTTCGAACCCTTAATCTTCGTCGGGTGTGTTTGTTTCAGAGTAAATAGGAGACCCATTATCGATTGCTTTTTAGAAGTTTCAAGCGTGCCATTAAGAAAATCAAAAGTTCGTGATTATTTGTTATTCGCTGGAAGTAGTTAGCGAGAGTACTAGTCTCTATTTGGAGCAAAAAATAGTCCGCCTGTCTATGCTTTACTTGATGCAAAAAGAGACCAACAGACCAGGTGAAAGAAACATCGCCAAATTTCTATGTTGTCGACAATAAGACAAACACTTTCCCTTTTTCTTACATTTTTACCAATTCTTGTGACGAAGACATATTTGATAAATGGCTTTAAAGACCAATGCATATCAGGAAGTCGATTTCTAGCACAGGGTGATGACGACAAACTTTTTCTGTGAAATTATAAAAAATAAATTGTGGAAAGATCGGAAGCACGTTTTAGTATCAAATAGCCAATCGGCGCCAAGTTTAATGCTGATGGAGGAAATGACTTGGCTAATTGCGTCAGATTCTTACACCATTCTCTATTAACCCAAAGGCTGCCAAAGACTGATTGACCTTTTGCGGACGGTGTAGATCAAGATTAGACTGGACATAAATATTGGTCCATAACATCGATTTCGCCTGACAAACGACTTAATCATGAAGTAGACTGGTCCATTGACATGCTGAAAATCGTCCTAAAGCAAAAAGTTTCGAGCCAGGTCAGCCTGCACGGACTGCGAAGGCTGACCTGAACCGGTAATTTTAGAAAGGCATTATGATTAGCTCCCTTCCCCTTTCACTTAACAGCCCGCCCGGGTTGCTCAGTGGCGAACGTGTCGGACTCATGACCTAGTGGTTCTGAATTCGATACCCGGTTTAGGCGAACTTTCTTTCCGGCGTATTCTCGACTCTCACCTCTGCTGAAGCATGAGAGAAAAGTTGTCGGTGGCTTTGGAAAGAAAGTTATGTTAGTACTGGTACGAGAAAGCCGAGAAACACATGTGGGTCACCGACCGCCATGATATGACCTTAGCTGTTAAAGTGGCGTTAAACCCCAATACAACCAACCAACAACTTTCACATAGCATGCCACGAATACTTTCGATACACCATACTGGACAAAGGAAAAGATATTTGCATTCAGGATAAAAGATAAAGAGTAATATCAGTGCCCGCTTTCTTTAACATACTTTCCTCCCACCCTCCTTTCCTAGGGTATCCAACATCGTCGGTTTACTTCGAAAACCTCGTAACTACAGCTTGTTACAAGCTGTAGTTACGAGGTTTTCGAAGTAAACAGACGATACTGTGGCTCTAAAGTCAAAACCGTTCATATTTAAATCTCATTTACTTGTCAACAGTATGCTGAAAGCTCGTGTTACGTTTATTTAATGCGCGATATTGAGGAAGAAGTTCAGTTTAATTTAATTTGTTAATTTAAAGTATGGAATACTGTTTAGGATTCATACTCACTGGCCATTTTCAATTCAATTCTGATCTTAAATTCAAATAAAAGGCACCTGACTGGCCGAGAAATAAAGTTTTGGCTACAATTGTCCACTAGATGGTGAGTGTTAAAATTCAAAATGTATGCTGAATCACGGTCTGTGTTTTGATAGAAGATTTAGAAAGTCACGCAACTTCTGATTGGCTAAAACATTTGGTTTAGCCAACCAGAAGTTGCGTTACATTCAAACCTAGAAAATTCTTGAGAATAAGACAAAAAATGTACTGAATAATGGTTGGTGAATTTAGACGCAGGTCGTGACTAAAACACTTACAGGAAATCACGAGCAGACGAGCGCCGAAAAGTCTAATCTGTGATACTCGATACAGCAGAACAGAATGTAACGTGTTACGGATTTCAATCTTAATGGATTTAAATCTTGTATAAAATTTTCCTCTTGTTACAAATTGTCTAGAGATAAAGATACTAAATCGCAAGAAGATTAGTTCAAATGCGACGTTTTGTAGACTACTATTTGTAATTCACTTCCGGTTTAACATGTGACAATAGCAGGTATTAGCATTGCTTAGAATGCTGTTTCTTTCTTCTTTTTTTTTTTTTTTGAGAAGGTTTCACACCTAGATTATGATCCTTGTTAAAAGTATGGAGACATACTGAAATTTACTTATGTGGTAGATTTATCGGCTTTGTCTTGTTGAGTAACAAAATTGACATTGTCTGTTATATTCAGAACAGAACAGAACAGAAACTTTATTCATAATATCAGCTTGAACACATAAGGTTCATCGCCGAACACATAAATTATAAATACATACATGGGTATGGACTAAACAACCAAAAAAATAAAACAAAAATCAAATGATATCAAATGTTGAAATGAATAAGCGAATGCGGAAATAATGAATGATAAAAGTGAAACATGAACGAACATAGCACATTAGAAAAAGAATAGTATCAGATAAGTAAGATGTCAAACTTTAAAAGTGGGAATCATTACAAAGGAGATAAATTACGAGGGAGTTAGATACTACAAATATGGAACTCGTTTTAGGAAAAGGAGTCGCTTGTTAAAAGCGAATGCTTCATCCAAAACGACCTCCGATGTATACAAATAATGTTAATAGAAATATACAGCACGAAATAGAATGGGAAGCAGTACAGTATATTTCCCACTCAAAATTTTACTGTTGAAATCATTAAAAAGGAGATAAATACTATCAACGTGGAAGTCGCCTTGGGCGAAGCTATTCACTTTTTAAAAGCGAACGCTCCGCCCAAAACGGCCTCCCGCAAACAGTGAGTACTGCTAATTGTGTATATAGACTAAACGGTCCTTTAAACAAAGGAAAACAGTTCAAGAAATGGCCTCGGTAAAAGAAGCAATTGCTTATTAAAGCAAGTACTCCTTTAACCACTACGTCCTTCAGATGAGCCATATGTAATAAACTCAATACTGTAGAAAGAAGACTACATATAATTATATATTTGAAAATGTCCAACAATTAATCACTGACATTACTCAATTCGGTTTTTCTTTTCTCACTTGCCTTAATATAGTAAATTCCAACTGCATTTAATACTTTAACATTTTCACAGTTTAAAAGCTGGATTAATTTTAACATACTTGGTTTATTATAATAATACTTTTTAAAATACAAATGCCTCAATTCATTATAAGCTGGACAAATTAATAAAAAATGATACTCATCCTCAACTTCATTTAGAGTGCATAGTGAACATATTCTTTCATTTCTAACAATATTGTCTGTTATATCTCGATCCATTTTACAGTACAATCTAATTGGTCCAGAATTGAATTAGTCAAATCAATAAACCCATCCAAAGGGTCCGTATTCGCACCATTTGGCCCATTCTCAGCGTGATTTTAGAATCTGAAGTAACTCAATTTTTGATTGGCTAAACCAAATGTTTCAGCCAATCAGAAGTTACACTTGTTTCAATTATCAAAAGTTCTTGGGAATGAGACTAAGAATGCATTTTTTTAAAGATTGGTTGGTGAATATGGACGCAGACTGTATGAGACTTTTAGTCTCGCAAGAATAATTCAAAAGTAGGCCCAATCTTACCATGGTAAGAACTAACCCCTCACCAAACAATCCAGTGTTGAAATCACAGAAAGGAATAAGTTATTGAAAACAACGTAGGAAAAGGAGATCACTTTGGTAAGAAGCGTTTATCCTTCTTCATACATGTTATGTACTCTCATAAAGACGAAATCTGTTCTTTGCGCCCTATTTCACTTGTAGTCTGTCAACATTTTCAAATTGAGCAAGTCAGATATTTATTTTTGCCCATCTTGACGTTTTGCCAAATGACAAAATACTATAGATTATTTCATGCTTTCCGGTAGGATATCGAGAATTAGCAGTGAAAATATTTTTCGATCTTACACTGGTACGACCAGTGAAAATACCGATTTTCACGTTCTTGTTGCCTCGGTAAATTGCGCGTGCCTAACAACCAGATGGGAAATATGACGTCATATACCTTACATTTCTCGCGCTTGTTGTAACGTTGCCGTGCGGGAGGGGTACGCCACGGGAAATAAAGGAAAAGAACTGTACTGAATTTTGATAAAGCTCTTCCCAGAAAGGGTTAAAAGCATGAAATAAATAGAATATTTATTTTTTTTCGGTGAAAGATCGAAATTTATTTCATCTCGTGAACACCATCGGTAATATTTTCACTCATGGCTGCGCCCCTCGTGAAAATATTACCGATGGTGTCCACTCGATGAAATAAATTTCGATCTTTCACCGAAAAAAGCAAATTAGAAAGCATTTGCAGTCGACAAACTGAACTTGGCTCTAATAATGTGATTTATCCTTGAAAGAGAAGGAAACGTTGTGAAAAAAAGGAGGAAATGCTGGTTAACAAATACCAGAATGTTTGGTATAGACTTAAATGACCACGAAGTCTTCAATTTATTAGCACATACCTAATGATTCACAATGGCCAAGGTTTCGTCAGTTATTAATTTTCCGCCGACAAGAATGGTCATTGGCGACCATTGTCGATAATTACTGACCATAACAAGCACTCATACTCCTTCCTACGGACATTAGTCTAGTGCTTTTGGAAATCGTCGGTTTACTTCTAAAACCTCGTAACTACAGCTTCTTACAAGCTGTAGTTACGAGATTTTTGAAGTAAACCGACGAAATGTCCTGTCTACATCGTGTGCTTATTAAGGCAACAGGTCGATTCATGTTCACTTGTTCTTCGTCCCACTAGGACGAACATTTATGAAATATATGAGCCATGCTCTGGCAAAAGGGGGCTTAATGCATCTCTATGGTGAGTTATACCTATGAATAGCACATAATAAGGGATGTCATAAAGGCCATTTTTAAACAACAGACTAATTCATCAAGTAGAATGGTCCTTGAGCATACAGCAAGTTGACCGATAGTGAAAAGTTTCGGCTGAGCGGGCTGCCATGACTTAAGTCCTGTTTTCACAGAGTATGTCTTATTTTTTTAGCGACAGAAACGGACGAATTTACCCACTCTACTTTCTTACTGTCACCTTGACCCTACATCGAATAATGTCACGTGTACTGATAGGCAATATATATTACACTCGCTGTGGTGAATTATGTCGCCACCTACTTGTTCACAGCCGAAGTGGCATCATGATTCCTCCACAGCCGTGAACAAGTTTCCAAGTCCCCTGCCACCCATTTTCGCAAGCCAAGACTGACGATTCACTACGTAAATCTAACCTTGGCGGATCGAGCTTGATTTTTACATTCACCCGATACGCTTTTTCATTGGATGCAGCCAGCTCTTCATTTTTCATTTTTGATAAAAATAGAACAAGGTCTAGAGCTACCTTTCGAATAGAAGGTAAACATGGAAACCCACGTGGATGTCTGCTTATCGCTTCATGTGTATTCGTAAGCGGTTTGTAAAACGATATTTCATTTGCTTTTAGAAATATGATGTAAAGGAGGGGGAGGGGGGTTAATAACCAACATGCAATAGAGGGCACATCGCAGGAATCTCGAAATCGGGCTCAATCAGCCAAGGTAAGATCCACATAGTGATTGTAAACTTGGCTCGCGAAGATGCCTGCCACCTGACCGTACAAGGAATTTATTTTACTGCAAAAGTTAACCATTCAAACGTTTGTCACCCGAATTTACCTGTTTTTTGGTTTTTAAAAAAATGAATCCGATGACAAAGTAGATTTTCCCTTCTAATTGCCTACATACAATGAATATTGACGTCACTGGGATGACGTCACTGAAACCTTGGTAATACGTGCTAAAACGTGCTGCTTGGCGCAAAATCTTGATGTTAATGTTGATCGACGCCGCCATTTTTAATGTTGTGTTGATAGTGTAGTCATGTGTACGGGGCTCTCGAAAGGGAAACTGCTTAAACATTGGTTTTGCCGCCCAGTGTACATGATATGTATGTTCAGGGCTTATTAACCCATTACCACACAATCCCTATTTTTGACGCCCCTGAGAAAGAAACCTGTAGAAAACATTGTGGGAAAAGGAGAAAATGCTGGTAACCAGCATTTTCTCCTTTTCCCACAGTGTTTTCTACCATTCACAAAACAAATTTCAAATTTCAGTCACTTTTATTTTGTCGTCTGCAAATGCTTTCAATTTGGACAAGCCTAAAATATTGTCGTTTGGTAATGCGTTATCCAATCAGATCATGAGAAATTTCTATGCAGTTTAAGCAGACATACTGGAAAGAATTCAGTGTACATGATATATATGTTCAGATGGCATATCTAATCAAATCATAAGAAATTTCTTCGCAGTATAATAAACATACTGGAAAGAATTCAAACCATGCATTTTTTTTTTTCTGTCTTAAAGGATAATAGAAGAAAACTCAACTGTCTGTCATGAAAAGGAATACCAGCATTTTCTTCTTTTCCCACAACGATTTAAACCCTATTAATGTGAAATTTCACCAATTTAGCCACATTGAAATTGTCGTAAGCAAATGCTTTCAATTTGAACAAGGCTAAACTTTTGTCGTCTGGTAAAGAGTTAACAGCAAAACACCTTGCGCGCAGTCATTCCTTGATCAACGTTATACATTTAAAAAAAAAAGTCTAAAGGTGACCCAATTTATCGTCTGCAAACGTTTTCAAAACGAACAAGTGTAGGATTTTGTCGTCTGGCAAAGAGAGCATAATGGTATCATGCGCACTTCCGGCAAATTGTTGTTTTGTTATGGTGTTACCTTGCAGTAATTGTCACGAGTCGGAAGAGAAACCATTTAGCTGTCAATCTCGATGTAATTACTTGTACGAATGGGTCATTTAGTCACGTATAAATCTACCATAATTGTCGTCTGCTTGGCTCTACGAAATTACTTTTCCTATTGTATGACGAATGTTGCAGACGTCATTTTGTTGTTCTCATTTATGAGAATTGTTGTCGGCTTTCCTGCAAGGATCAAAGGTTCCGGTCTTAACTACACAAATAATTTGCTTTGATTCGTTACCCGTCTGGTACGTAATTACGACTTCAGTCATATGGCGTGGCAACTAAATCTGTCAAATTTATTGTTTTGCAATGTTCCTAGCTTCCAAGCTGTCAGTGTGTGATTTATAGACAAAGGAGCGGCTAAATATAAGCAATGCTTATGCTGATATGCATTACCATTGAAATCATACCATTTAACCCATTACCACACAATCCCTACTTTTGACGCCCCTGAGAAAGAAGCCTTTAGAAAACACTGTGGAAAAAGGAGAAAATGCTGGTAACCAGCATTTTCTCCTTTTCCCACAGTGTTTTCTACCCTTTCCAGAACAAATTTCAATTTTTCCGTCACCTTTATTTTGCCGTCTGCAAATGCTTTCAAATTGGACTATTCCAAAATTTTCTCGTGTGGTAAAGAGTTAAAGGGGTGGAAATTATGGTGAACATGACAATCGTACCGGTGTAATGGAGAGAAATGACCCTCCCCTAAAAAATTACCCATGGGTCATTTCACTACGTAGAGGAATTACCCGGGTCATTATTCTACGTAGAGAAACGACCCCAGAATTTCTCTACGTAGAATAATGACCGGGGTCATTCCTCTTCGTGGTGAAATTACTTCTGGGTTCGTTTCTCTACGTAGAATAATGAGCTGGGTCATTTTGTAGGGGAGGGCATTTCTCTGCATTGCACCGGCAAAAAAATGAATTTTAAATCTGTGTAAAAAAGAAACACAATTACATACTACTAAAATTCATTTTTCTGGCAACACTTGGACCGACCGTACTATAGCAGATTGGTACCTTTACAAGGATATCAGTGCTTTTAAATGATATGATTCAGATTTAAGTGCACTTTACGTAATATGCATGCGAATTGTTTACGTTTGGCCGCTATTTGCCCTTTAGACTGCCTTTGTAAAATCCTATTCATCCCCAATAATTGTTCCCTGGAAACCGAAATATAATGCATTAATTCTTTTGAAGCATTGAACCTGTTCAACACGAGATTAACACTCCAATAGTACTATTAACCACTACAAAACATTTTTGACCGCTGCTTTGCCGACCATTGCCATGCTCTCCGGTTTAGACCTCAGTGGTATCATATTTAGTGTATCCTTTGACCCTTGCACATCGATAGGGGGAAAATAAGAGCTATTGCAGGCGGTATAAATTCAGATCAGACTGCACGTTTAGTGCAGTCTGATCTGAATCTATACCACCTGTCTTGTCAATCAGGTCTAAAATATAGAAATCCTCCAGAGTTTTATTGATTTACGTGTATTTTCAACCGTCGAGTGAAGTCGAGTTTGTCTATTTGGCCCTGAAAGACTTAATCTGGCGTTTGGCTCCAAGCTTACATTGTTATGATTGCTGGATTGTATGCTGTTACCGCCGTTTTCAACATTATTTTGGTTATATCGTGGCGGCCAGTGCATCTATCCATTGGGGCTTCTTTCCTACATTACCATTGTTACCATTACAATGATCAGCGGTGAAGGCGGAATGAATTCTGACGCAATGACTATCAACAGTCCTCGGGAAGTCATTCACTGAGCCGGGGATCGAACCAGCTATCCACTGTCCTTAAGTTCCGTACGCTGCCGACTGAGCTACCGGAATACCGGTGTCGGCTAGCATACATGTTAACCTAGTATGGGTGCATAGGTTACTTGTATGTAACTATGACTTCTGTCTTGTGGTTTTGACGATCCAACAATCAAACGTACTTTTTTAGAAATTTTTGATACCTCGAAATGGCCGGCGTCTAAAATGAGTCACTCAGACAAAATCCTGTTCGTTTCTCATCCATCATAAAACGCGTCCATCGAACCTGTACTAATTATCGTCTATGATTGCGTCATTGCTCGTGTTGTTTAACATTCTAAATTACATTCTGAATCTAATTCTAAACTCAGAAAGTAAGACGGTTGCTGATAGGCTGAACCGTTTAGTTCTGATTCCAAGTTTTTGTTCTTACAGTGACACAAATTATTCCCGCTAACACACCATCTAAATACAAGAGCAATCTAACTGGTCCCCCATGGCCCAAATTTAAGGTAACTCTAACATGACATGTGAATTCGGTCGGCTCTATAAACACAGTACAACGGAAGTGCCTTAAAATCTACGTAATTCTATATAGAGTGACGTCATTCTGTATAAAATAAGGATGTCATTCAATGGAATAATTGGAGTGCAACACGCGAAAAGGTGCATTCGGACATTTGCGTAAAGTGTCGTCCCGGATTAGCCTACGTAGTCCGCGCAGGCTAATCCGAGACGGCACTTTACGACTACATTAGATTTTGTGCTACAGTAGACATGCGTAAAACAGAAAATCACATAAAATCGGAAAGTGTAGTTTCGGATTAGCCTCTGCGGACTGCGCAGGCGGATCCGGGACGACACTTAACGCAAATGTCCGAATGACCCTTTTCGCGTGTTGCACTCCATATTATAATCTGCATCCGCCTTTCACTCTATGAACTTATTTCCTTTCAGTAAGAGTTGGTCAAGTTGGAATCGAAATAACCTTCTTGCTATATTGGTTTATAGTTCAAGTGGATTATTTATTGGGCCACATAACTCACAACTGTGGTTTTTTTTTAACGATTAACCACGATAAAAAGAAAAGCATTTATTAATTATTTACCTCGAAGACCTCTTAGCTGCATAAAACAATGCAACATAAGTGATCGTCTGCTGCAAAATTTCAAATGGGACTAGATCGACTTTTGACTGCTACAACTCGTAGTGGTGCGACACCTAGCGTTCTGTAGAAAAGGGATGTTAACCCTTTCCCAAACAATCCCTGGTTTTTACGGGTCAAGAATAGAAGTCTTTTGAAAACATTGTGGGAAAAGGAGAAAATGCTGGTAACCAGCATTTTCTCCTTTTCCCACAATGTTTTCTACCCTATCATATAAAAAAGCATCTTTTTAGCAACTGTTAATTTGTCATCAGCAAAATGCTTCCACTTAGGTCTGGTCCAAAATTTGCCGTTTGGAAAAGGGTTAAAAGATCATACGCACAAACAAAGAATAAAGTCACATAAAACTTTGCAAAATAGTGATTAAGTCGAAAAAAAAAAGGGGGGGGCAAAAATGCTTAAAAATTTTATGACATTATTTTATTTCATTAAGCGTTTCTTACGTCATTTTGACGTCAATCAAGACAGCCAATTTTCTAAAAGACAACGCCCCGGGTTTTTTATCCATCATTCCAAAGCAACAACTGTTAATGCGTATTAATTTAATGGTCTCTGTTGATTTTTATTATTAATATATTCTTGAGAAAGTTCTTATATTGCGGATTATTTTCTCCGCCCAAGAAATCAACAGTGTAAATAAACTATTGTGTAAATGGAAATAAATGGAAAGGGTGTCTCCTGTTGTTGAAACAATTCAGAGCTTTCCTTTGAATTTCCAACTCTTAACCCTTTACTCCACAGATACTCATTTCTACGCATTGCTTGTAGGAGCATTTGGAAAACATTGTGCCAAAAGGTGAAATTGCTCGTGACGAGCAATTTCACCTTTTGCCACAATGTTTTCTATGCTATCAAAAGGTGTCATATACACAAAAGAAATGGCTTCATCCTTTGCTCTTATTTAGGGTCAATTAGAGATACCATAGAAATGCCTTATGAGGTAAAGGGTTAAGTCATAGCAATTTTGTGGTATCCCATTACTTCCAAATTTGACATGTCTTATTTCTGTCTTCTAGTAAAAATTTATAGAATACAACGGCGCCAAATTATAGACTATGGTCTCTTGATTCACGTTAATTTTTTCTACTCTCACAGCATCGAATATAAAAACTCGACATATTTTGTCGCCTGCAATTGCTTTCAAATTGGACCGGTCTAAAAGTTTGTAGTATGGTAAAGAGCTCAGCAATACAAAGGCGCCAAGTTGTAGACAAGAGACTCTTGATATATGTAAGTTTCTTATCAGTACTCTCACAGCACCAAAAATGTAAGCTCGACTACTTTTGGCGGCTGAAAATAAAATCTATCAAATCTCAAAACGTTTCTTCTTCTTCTTCTTCTTCTTCTTCTTCTGCTTCTTGTCTTCTTCTTCTTCTTCTTCTTCTTCTTCTTCTTCTTCTTCTTCTTCCTGTGTTTCTTCTTCTTCTTCATCCTCATCATCTTCTTCTTCTCTTTCTTCTTCTTCGTCTTCTTCTTCTTCTTCTTCTTCTTCGTCTTCGTCTTTTTCTTCTGCTTCTTGTCTTCTTTTTCTTCTTCTTCTTCTTCTTCTTCTTCTTCTTCCTCTTCTGCATCATCATCATCTTCTTCTTCTTCTTCTTCTTCTTCTTCTTCTTCTTCTTCTCTAACATTTGACCTGCTATATCGTCGGTGTACTTCCAAAACCTCGTAACTACAGCTTGTTACAAGCTATAGTTACGAGGTTTTGGAAGTACACCGACGATATGATTGAAAATAAAACAATTCGACGGTAAAAACCTGAATATTGCATTTTTAGAGATGAATGTCTTTATCGGACAGTGTAATTCCAAGATCAGACTACACATTCTCTGCAGTCGGATATTGATCTACACTGTCAGCAAAAAGTTAATGACACACGCTCAGTAGCCTATGGCTTTAGGCTTGAATAAACAAACGGACGGTAAAAAGGTCCAAGATCAGACTGCACGTTTTGTGCAGTCTGATCTTGATCTTTGCTGTCCGACAAAGATCCAGTTTTCGTCTATCGAGCTGAAAGGGTTAGAGACAGGCATATACCCCCGGGATCAGGCTTTTAAGTTTATCCACTCATAGTCTCCTAAAATGAATTTGCATCAGACAATCTTGAAATTATTTGTCTGAAAACTGGATTTATAATCGACATGAATTATGTTTGAATAGGTCTACATGAACACCTGTCTGAACACATGGTGGTAAAAGAAACAAGAGCACCGCATGCGGGCGCCAACGCTAGCCTGTGGTTACTTATATTGACGATTTTAAGTCGAAGAAGGGAAATAACCATGTCAAAAACATCTTGATGGTTACCTACCTTTGTTGTATGGGTTCTGTTTTTGGAGCGTGTAGTTAACATCTAGTCTATGTTTGAAGTAAATAATACTTTCAGCAATGCCAGAAATGTTGTGAACTTTCATTTCTTTCTATTTCGAAGTCGAAAAGGGAATATTTATAAATGTGTCAAAAATATCTGCCCCTATTTAACAAACTCGTACTTTGAATCTGAAGTAAATATCTCCAATAATGACAGTGCAATTAAAAAATAAACTTACTTTGAAATTCTAGGTCGAAAAAGGGACATAACTATGTCAATAATATTTTATTGTCACCTGAGCACTAAATAAATTATACAAACAATGGTGGGTATAAACTTAAAGCGATAATATGGCATCCACTGGATTAGTCGATATTAAAAGAAGGGAAGTGCAGGTGAAGCATCAGAAAAATTTAAATCGGCTAGCTCTATTTTGAAAACCACAAAATAAGGTTACGTGAATTGGTAAACAAATGCAAAATTTATCGTGTTCGCATTATACTATCGGGGGCAGCATATGACGGCGTATAAAGCTTGGATAAAAAATAATGGTACCCTCAGAAGATGATGTAATTTACAGTTTCTGTGTAGCATACTTTTGGCTTAACCAGTATGTAATTTATAATTAGATAGAAGGTTCACTGGACGCTTGAACATAATTTACGCACGGAACGAGAATAAATTTGTACTTTTATAACCAACATGCAGAATAACTCAATTCAAGCCCTAACCTGTCTTCTAAAACTATTTGAGTCATGCTTTGTTAAAAGGGGGCTTATTGCATCTGCAAAAAGTATCGACCCAGGTAGGCCTGCGCAGTTTGCGCAGGCTAACTTGGGCCGAAACTTTACGCTATTGGTCAATTGTCTGTATGAACAAGGACGGCTCTACTTCATGATTAAATCGGCTATTAAAAGAAGTGGCTATTATAGATTCATAAGTACATGTATTATTTGGCATTCTTGGTACTATGGATCACAGAAATGCATAATGCTCCCTTTTCCAGAAAATGCTTCATATATAGTTTTTTTTTTCAACTTTTTTTTGATTATCTTTTCTTCTTAAGTAGGCAATCACGGGAAAAAGGTACTTTGATTTACATGTCTTCGTCAAAAAGACAATGGCGAAAGCAAGTCAATGGCGTCATTTTGTGACAAGATATTACTCCTTTTACCTTGATGTTTTGCAAAACTGTCATTTGAAATCGTGAAAATTTCGTATTTGTATTAAAATGCATTAAACAGTTCGGTAACTTTTTTTTTCCCCAAGAATTTTAATGGCGCCCGTCTAGATCATAAGACGCTTTCATTTAGCGTTGCAGTATTGAAAGCAGTCGATCGATCGAGATCAACAATTCCCGACATGTCACAAAACCATTAAGAAAGACGAAAATTTGTGATGCTATATTTCACAATCAGAGACAATTCTGATTATAAACCATGTCGTGTGATGAATAAGTGCAACTCGAGAAAATTCTCCCGGGATTTATACTTAACTCTGTACCAAACATCTGATTTTAGACTCGGCCATATTGAAAGCAATTGCAGATGACAAGTACTATTATGACAAGAGTATGTAACATTGCTAGAAAAAAAAAGAAAATATTGGTGTACGGAATGTTTGCCTTTTCCCATTTCGTTTTCAACAATTGTCTTAATTACTATTGGAAATTAAGGAAAATAAAGAAAATGGTATTGCCGAAGACAAAAAAAAAAAAATATCTGAAAATTCAACCTTTAATTCCACTGAATTAACTGTTAGACTGCTGTGTACAAACTTGTGGTGTCTATTCTTATACGAGGAGGTCCGTTACAAAGAAACAAATAAATGCATAGCTCAAATACAAACGGCATCTGACCGGATTCGAACCCACGAAGGACAAATAACTCTCTGATGCAGTTGTCAGGTGTTGTATTTAAATCGGGACGAAGCTATGCACAAAGGAGTGGTCTCCCGTAACACAACCCCTCTTAAAGGCATCAATTTATTGAGGACTCAAAGCCTAATTAGGCAGGAAGTCCGATTTTCGACAACAGATGGGATTAATGGCTCAATGGCCAATCCCGGATGGGCCCTCATCTTACGAACAATATCCGTAACAAAGAAACAAGTAAATGTATAGCTCAAATACAAACTGCATCTGGCGGGATTCGAACCCACAAAGGACAAATATATCCTCTTTTTTCGAGAAATGAAAGACCAATACCATTACCACTGAGCCAAAGAGATATCTCTCAGACTCAGTTGTTGGTTATTGTATTTAAATCGGGATGAAGCTGTGCACGAAGAAGTGGTCTCCCGTAACACTATGGGAACAGATTAGGTCGAGATCAGGCTGCAGACTGAAAACTGGACATGGGTCAAAACTGTACAATATGGAGAGATGATTCTCACGAATAAACTTTGAAGTTACATTATTGTAGGTGTCATTCGGCACTCTGAATGTTAATCCTTTACCAAACAAAATTTTACTCATGTCCAAATTTAAAATATATGCAGAAAACAAAATAAATGTGACCCAAAGCTTGAATCATATTTTTGAAAGAACAGAAAATATTGTAGGAAAAGGAAAAAATGCTGGGTACCAGCATTTTCTCCTTTTCCTACGATGTTTTCAAAGGCTGCCTTCCTCGGGATCGAGAAATTTGGGATTGTGTCAATCATAATCAAAAGAAAAAAAACTGCTTTTTTACGAGCGTATAACATAGCCTACTCGTTGATTGTTAACAGAATCATTACATAAATGCGTCGATAAGTGCGGGGGGAATCATGTTTCAACACAGTACCAAACAAATAGACTTGACAAATTGTAAAAACGGTTGACAACAATCGGAGAGGGCAGGTCAGGATCAGAATTGATGAATGAGTGGACTAATTGTCATCCACTTTGGCCTCACATGATATCAGGATCACCGACCATTCTCTAGAACGTCTTCAAATAGTCTTTTTCTTGGGAGTTTCTTTTTGGAAATTTGCAAGTAACACATCTTCTGATTGACTTAACGATTTGTATTCGCCAATCAGAAGTCGCGTTACTTTCAAACTTAGAAAATCTTGGGGATTAA
This sequence comes from Tridacna crocea, assembly GCA_943736015.1. Taxonomy (NCBI): domain Eukaryota; kingdom Metazoa; phylum Mollusca; class Bivalvia; order Cardiida; family Cardiidae; genus Tridacna; species Tridacna crocea. The sequence goes on from OX031070.1 coordinate 10,735,698, forward strand.
GACTAAGACAGCTCCTAAGAATGGTCGGTCAATACGAACTCAGAGGTCACGAATCGCCTGACGGTACTTGAACTTCCAGTCCGCGTAAATTAATTAGATGAAAGAGAATTTTGCCCCTAGCGTGCTGTCTGCGATATCTAACCTTTCATCTAGCAGGCGGCTTCTTTTGCATATTGCAACAGATTGCTTTGATAACATAGTGGCGAAAAGAGAAATTGCTCGTAACGAGCAATTTCTCTTTTCGCCACTATGTTTTCACTTTTATTAGACTGTTCATGTTGAATACATGTACCTATGTTCTACAAGAGTGATTGCGAAATCGTCAGCTTTAAATTCGACTCAGAAAATAAAGGGTAAATCGGGCGTCCGCCCTTATAGATCTATCAATTATAATTCTCAGACACACGCAATACGGCTCTCTGTAAATATGATACATAGCAAAATTTCGAGGTAATTAACACAAGTATTAAGTCTTTATATTCAATATGTTTCTTATTTTGACGATGGTCGTGTTTACTTAAACAGCCTGTCAGATGCCATTTGAATCTGAAGACTTGTCATCATAGTTTTCATGTTCAAACTTAATTTTATTCGATATGTTCACATGGTTTCTCTCACTATCCATCTTGTATCGCACAGTCAAAAAACGTTATCCCTGACTCTTCCTAATGGTCAAGGGGAGACCACCTATACACAAAAAATCCTAACTTTGTCATGAGTACTCTCCCTTCAACCAAATAGGTATTCTTGTGCTTAGTTGGTTGACTTTCAAGCCAATATTTGAATAATATTTCTCTTTTTCTTTCAAATTATGAATTCCACACAACGGTTTCCTTGACAAATACCACTTCATCGTTCTCAACGCCTTGATTATCATTTACTATATAATGAGCCAAAAAGGAGTTTCAATATTCATGTTCTAATGTCTTTTACACTGTTTATTTTTTGAAGACATTTCTTGTTCCATATTCAACTGTAAGCATCTACTTAATGAGTATGAGTACATCAAGGCATGAATACGCAATAGTTCTCCCTCTGATTGCAGCATAGGGCGACCATTGCCAAGCTATAAATTTCGCGTTTGAAATCTTATTTTTCCTGTTAGATCTACCCATTGTTGTTGGACTCAGACTATAAAAAACATTAATTTTCCTTATATCACGGGGCTTTTTTACTGGGACAATATTGCAGGTTAGCCAGTTTTTGGATTTTTCATTCAAAACCAATCTCTTCTATAGTTTGCAACCTGTTTTAGTCAAGGACTTGTCCTACGAATACCAGGAGATGTGAACCTGTGCTCTGTTGTCAGTTTGCAATTAAATTAAAACGAAATTTACGAAATATCGATCAGCAATTTTTTAGTTCCTATCTACTCATTTTGAGAGAAATAAAGAAATGTGCTTAAATCAATAAATTAGCAATACCCATGGCCCCAATGAATAAAAAGAAGTATTCCATTTGTTATTGGAAATGAATCTTGGTCGGGAGAAAATAATGTCAAGACAAAATTATAGACAGTGTGGGAGTGTATTGCTTGTCATTTGCATACCCACTCTTACAAATAGAAAGCTAGAATTGTTTCAACATGTGAAATGGCACACTCGTGTATTTGTTGGATCATGTATTTTCCCCTTCTTTCAGCAATCCAAAAATATTAATGTATACATACGGAATTTACATTTCTACTATCTTTAAAATCATTGTATTGCATTCTTGATATAAAACTCTGACATCATTGAGTAAATTTCTGTCGTGTTCTTGTGACATAGATTGTTGGGACAGTATAATATTTACTGTATAGAGTATTTTGAATCCACTCTCTTGCCAGATGCATGAATACATGAATATGGAAAGGTCACGTGGCAAGTATCATGTAATATCTTAAATGAGTGGATAGCCACACAGTCCAAAATTGCATTTTGTCTCCATCGTGATCTATGCAGTCTCGCAACCGCCAATTTTAATATTTGTTATTAAGCCTCAAAAATGACCATGGTTTGATAAAATGTCAGCGAAACTTGTTTTATTTGGTTTGAAATGTAAATAGGGGACTTTAAATCAAGATTTGTATCAAAAGTTGACTGAACAAAGAATTAATCAGTACAATCGATTTACTTGAACATTTGCAAGTTCGTTTATTGGATGTTAAACGCCATTGTGAACTGTATATCAGTTTAAGGTGGCAAGTAAGGTGTTGTTGCAGTTTAATCACTTGATCTGTCACCAATAATCTTTCTATGCAGTAGGTTGATTTCCCACATAAATACTTTTTTTTTTAATCTATGAGGGAAGAATGGACCAATAATAGGGACAAAAAGCCGAAATTCGAGTCTGATTACCAGTTCTATGCTTAAGCTACTGATCTACAAGGACAACGCACTTGTATTGAATCAATCGAAAAAGGCCAACGTCAGTAACTTCAGTGCTTTGATTTCAATATCGATCACGGCCAGTGGTCATCGAGCTGCATAAATATCAAAAGTTATCTAAATGTAGATTGGGATCAGATACTAACTTTTTAACCTAAGATTAAAGATTTCAATTATTTCTTGCTATAAAGCTAGAACTTGAATGATAGCAATTTCGCTTTGTTCAAAGCTTTATTAAAATGTCTACCAATAAACTGTAAATTGGTAAAAGTAAATTAATATACTTTACTATGTGGAGAAATTAAGCAAATGTCCTTCTGTTCCAAAATTGTTTTTGTCAAAAATTTAATTGGCAAGCTGACAATGTAGATCTAAGCTCAGACAACAAGCACAGTAAATAACACCACTATCGATGATAATTCTATTTTATTATATACCTAGCAGTGAAATCGTGGAATTTCCCAGTGTAATAAATTTTGATATCATCACTAGTGACATTATCAACTTTCACTTTCACTTCTGCCGTAATTTAGGAACTACTTTTTTTTTTCGACTACATTTTTTTCGACTTTCAAACGCAAAATTACAAATAATGATGTTAATAAGGTATATAATAAATAGATTAATCAACTGGTTATTTTTGATCTGAAAAATATCTCTCGGACGCGTCGTAAGGCGTTAAAAAAACTCATGCTGCGCACTCGTTTTTTTCAAAGCCTAACAACGCATCCTCGTGAGATATTTTTCATATCAAAAGCAATCAGTTGATTATCCTCTATATTATCACAAGTTGACGATATAAGTTTAGAATGTTTGCCGGAACTACTTTTTTCCTGTATTGCTCATATTGTACCATTCTTGATAATTATTAGAATATCAGAATATCAGAATATTTTATTGACTTAAACTATACAAGTTTTTCGTCATCAACAAAAAATATATAAACAAATCTATTACCGTATAGGTCAGTGACACATATACAAACAATGAAAGCATTGAAGATCATGCTGTTCTTTTACATTTTACAATAAAAGTGGTGAATCAGTAATATGATAAAAAGATAATCAACTGCTTGTGCTTGATATGAAAAATTTGTCACTCGAATTGGGTGTGATGGTGTCAAAAAACTCGTCGTTCGGACTCGTTTGTTCAACCACATCATACCCATTCTAGTGTCAGATATTTAATATCATACACAAGCAGTTTATTTTCCTCTTTTCACTGCTAAGAAAGCGTTTGTCATAAATAAGCACTTTTCCAATGTATTTAAGTCATTGCCTAACGACAATATTTTAGGTTTGTGTAAATCGAAAGCATTTGCAGACGACAAAATATAAGCGACTGAAACTTTGAAATTTGTTTTGTTAAGGGTAAAAAACACTGCGGGAAAAGAAGAAAATGCTGGTTACCGCATTTTCTCCTTTTCCTTCCATGTTTTCTACAGGCTTCTTTTTCAGGGTCATCAAAAGTAGGGATTGTGTGGTAATGTGTTAAGCTGTTTGCTTAATATAAGTTGGACGTTATATACATAAAAAAAAGAAAATGTCAAAATATTCAGTTCATGCACGCAAGGGGAGAAATAACAAATGAAAATAGCTTATAACGTCGTTAAGTTAATCAAATATCCTGACCGTTGCTAAGGAGAAGTTTTACAATAATGCCAATTATTCTGTTTTTTCCGCTTATTCCGCCAAATTTGTATTCAGTATCCGCAAACCCCTCTCGGCGGCTAATCCACAACTCTTTATCGACACGTTTTATAACCGTTTACTACACAAACTTCAGTTTTAACGACCCCAAATAAAAGGTCTGTTAAAACTTTGACATTTTGGGGAAAGGAGTAAATGCTAGTAAACAGCATTTTCTCCTTTTACAACAACATTTTCTGCCAATACAAAGAAACAAATCATCCATTCTAGCTACATAATATTTGTCGTCTGCAACACCTTTCAGTTTCGTCAAGTCTGAAGTTTTGTCGTTTGGTAAAGACTTCGTTCGGGAGAAATGTTTTTTTTTTTTTTAAACATTATGGGAAAAGGAGAAAATACTAGTGACCTGGATGCTCCTATAACGTTTTCCATAAATTCTTCTTCTCCGATAGGCTGTTGGGTATTGTCCTTTGAAGGGGTGGGGGGGAAATTGTGAGGAAAAAAAAGAGATAAATTTATGTTTAGAACTAGCATTTTTTTCCTTTGTTGCCAAACCATGGGACTGCATGATAAAAGGTTAATTCAATTATTAAGATATTGCTTGCAACGCGGGAAAAGGTGTATTCGGACATATGCGTAAAGTGTCGTCTCGGTCAGCCGGCGCACTTCGCGCAGGCTCATCCAAAACGATACTTTCCGTTTTTATGTAATTTTCTGTTTTGCACAAATCTACGGTAGCACAAAATGTAATGTAGTCGTAAAGCGCCGTTTCGGATTAGCCTGCGCGGACTGCGCAGGCTGATCCGAAACGACACTTTACGCAAATGTCCGAATGCCCCTTTTCCCGCGTTGCAAGCCAATTATAATAACAATGTACCAAAAATAAACGGTTTTAAGCTTGTTTTTGTCAGAAACTTCAAGAAATGCGGAAATCTTATACCGAAGATCAAACAGCTGTAAAGATGGCAACGACGATGATGATAATTTTGATTATGATGATTGTAGTTGTCATGATGATGATAAAGATGATGATGATGATGATGATGATGATGATGTGAAAAGTTTCGACCATGTCAGCCTGCGTGGGCTGACATGGTTCGAAAGTTTGTGGTATTGGTGAATTTTCTATCTGTCCAAGGAGCATGTTATGTTATGTTATGTTGTGTTGTGTTGTGTTATGTTGTGTTATGTTATGTTATGTTATGTTATGTTATGTTATGTTACCGGTATGTTATGTTATGTTACCTTATGTTTCGGTCGATTGCAACCTGTTGGACAATAATTGGCTTGCAACACGCGAAAAGGGACATTCGGACATTTGCGTACAGTGTCGTCTCGGATCAGCCTGCGCAGTCCTCGCGGGCTCATCCGAGACAGCACTTTACGACTACATTAGATTTTGTGCTGCAGTAGACTTGCGCAAAACAGACATAACATAGCATAAAAATAGAAGGTGCCGTCTCGGATCAGTGTGAGCAGTCAACACGGGCTAATCCGAGACGGTACTCTACGCAAATGTTTGAATGCCCCTTTTTGCGTGTTGCAGGCTAGTTATAGATTTTATGGACCCATAATCATATGAAGACTTGCATGGTATAATGAATTCTAAAAATACATTTCTGCTCTTTATGGAGCTGTGTTAGAAACCTCATGTAAAAGCAGTTTCCCTTTCGGGAGCCCCGTATACATGACTACACTACTAACACAACATCAAGATTATGCGCCAAGCTGCACGTTTTAGCACGTATTGACAAGGTTTATATGACGTCAGTTCCCAGTGACGTCAGTTTTGGGGCACTCAGAAGGAAATTCTACTTCGACAGCGTACTCAGTTTTTAAAGCCCAGAAAAAAAACTGGTTTAGCCAATAACAGCTCTAGGCTAATTTTGCAAGAAAATTGATTAAGGTCTACGGCCCCTAACTCTCACATTAAAAACGGAAGATGCCGAGATTTGCCGAAAAGCCTTTTGAAAACGTCGATGTTACACGATATCTCCTCATCACACAATGTAGATCAACTATCAGTTGTCACGTTTTGTGCAGCCTGATCTTGATCCACCCTGTCCGCCAAAGGTCATTGAATAGCGATTATTAGCTTAAAGTTTAACCCATTACCACACAATCCCTACTTTTGACGCCGCTGCGAAAGAAGCCTTTTGAAAACACTGTAGGAAAAGAAGAAAATGCTGGTTACCAGCATTTTCTCCTTTTCCCACAGTGTTTTCTACCGTTCCTAGAACAAATTTCAATTTTTCAGTCACCTTTATTTTGTCGTCTGCAAATGCTTTCAATTTGAACCAGTCTAAAATTTTGTCGTTTGGTAATGAGTTAAAAGGGTAGCTGACTGTAGCCTACCGCTATATTTTTCCAGTGAACAGGCTTTCGCTTCGTGTCATATTTCATAGAAAATTGCCATGGAATTTCACAAGGGAAAATTATCTTGTTAAAGCGGACGTCGTAATGACTGGTTCTTCGGATTCTCTAATGAGGAAGTGTCAATGATAGAAAGGCTGTCATTTTTTTTTTTTCTTTCAACATGCGACCAGAAATATCAACCATTAAAATCCTTGTCACGTCTTTACAGCAAGTCTCAACGATAGAGATACTGTCCTTTTTTTTACGCATTAAAATGCGACTAGAAATATCAATCATTATTATACTGCTGAACGAAATTTCTCGTGATCTGATTGGATAATATGCCCCGAACAAACCTGGTATATATAATGTACACTGGCAAAACCAACGTAAAAGCAGTTTCTCTTTCGGGAGCCCCGTATACATGACTACACTACCAACACATCATCAAGATTATGCGCCAAGCGGCACGTTTTAGCACGTATTACAAAGGTTTCAATGACGTCAGTTCCCAGTGACGTCAGTTTTGGGGCACTCAGAAGGGAAATTCTACTTTGTCGGCGTACACAGTTTTTTAAACCCCCTAAAACTGGTTTAGCTATTTAGAAGTTCGGTCACGTTCACAGTCAGGCAATCTTGAAGAATAAAATGAATAACGTTTTTAAGAATGGATGGTGAATAAGGACCCAGTTTATATCCAAATTTTGCCAATCTGCCAAGGTGTCACACCACTGGTTTCTTGCCATATTTAAAAAATGTATATGAAATCGACCATATTTGAAGCTTCAAAGAACGTTTATTGGTAAGCCTTTGTATTTCCATCTCTTGCTTTCAAAATAAGTCCATGATGATTCAAAAATGCATTACAAATAATCTGTAAACTGATTGTGTTTTTCGCTAAATATCAACAAACACAGATACCCTAGAATATGTTGTCTCAAAAACATCTGTTCACGGCCTTGACCCCAAATTTTTGTTCCTCCACTGAGACAAAATAACCCATGAAACAGTGCAACAAAAGTGCTACGCCAAAATTTCACATGGGATACTTTTGACTACCATTACCCCAAGCTGTTTTGCGGTGGTGCGACACACCAAGCAAATTCTTGCCCGAGACGAGCATTTACGAGATGTAGTGAGAGGTTGCGAGACTTTGAAATTACATTAGCTGATTATTCATTCACATTATTCATTCACAGGCATCGTCCTTGTCACACAGGCTTAAACTCTGAACTCTTATCCTGCCAAATAAGTTAACTCCTTGCCAAACGACAAAATTTTAGGTTTGTCCATATCGAAAGCATTTACAGACGACAAAATAAAAATAACTGAAGAATTGAAATTTGTTTTGTGAAGGATAGAAAATACTGTGGGAAAAGAAGAAAACGCTCGTAACGAGCATTTTCTACTTTCCCACAATGTTTTCAAATGATTTTTTCTCAGGGTAGTTAAAAGTCGTGATTGTGTGGTAAAGAGTTAAATTTCATCTCTTGAACACCATCGGCAATATTTTCACTCGTGGCGCAGCCACCAGTGAATATATTGCAGATGGTGTTCACGAGATGAAATAAATTTTGATCTTTCACCGAAAAAAACAAATACTCTATTTATTTCATGCTGTTAACCCTTTCTGTGAGGAGCTTTATCAAAATTCAGTACAGTTCTTTTCCGTTATTCCCCGTGGCGGACCCCTCCCGCATAGCAACGCATTAAAATATTACGTCAAGCGCGAGAAATGTAAGGTATATGACGTCATATTTCCCGTCTGGTTGTGAGGCACGCACAATATACCTAGGCAACAAGAACATGAAAATCGGTATTTTGACTGGTGGTACCAGTGTAAGATCGAAAAATATTTTCACTGCTATTTCTCAAAATCCTATCAAAAAGCTGTATAATAATTATTATTATCGCTAGATATGCACTTACATGGTGTATTTCTTCACCGGAAGTACTCCGTTTTACCGTTTTTGAAATTGTAAGACTCCCCTTTAAAAAAGGAAACCATGAGTCACGATTTTCTGTCGATATCTTTTAAGAACATTTCCGTCGACAAACAGTTTGTATATTTAATTTTAAAGCGTGGTTTATCAATCCTTTGGGAACTTCTATCGACGGATAGATCTACATGTAGATAATTGAATGTGAATATCTTCACCGTGGTTACTCATGTCGTTGCTAAGCGATATACATGAGCGCTGCCATGTTAGAAATCACGTGATTTTCTGTTCAAAATGGAAACATTCTTTATGCGTACGAAGTCAAAAGAAGGAACGGAATTTGCAGAGTTGTGATGAGTGATACATAGCATAGCATGGCATAGCATTTGGAGTGCAACACGCGAAAAGGGTCATTCGGACATTTGCGTAAAGTGTCGTCTCGGATCAGCGTGTTCAGTCCGCACAGGCTAATCCGAAACGACACTTTCCGATTTTATGTGATTTTCTGTTTTACGCAAGTCTACTCTAGCACAAAATCTAATTTAGTCGTAAAGTGCCGTCTCGGATTAGCCTGCGCGGACTGCGCAGGCTAATCCGGGACGACACTTTACGCAAATGTCCGAATGCACCTTTTCGCGTGTTGCACTCCATTTTGTTTTTGACTTCAAAGCATACAGCTCACTGTCGTACATTATAAATCAATTCAATACATACGTGGAAACAATCAGATATAAAGATAAGATATAAAAATAAAATTGCTAGATTGATTCACAAACAAAATAAATGATGAATACTTTTTTGAAAGTATGTTAATGATTCTCTACTATTTCAAATGGATAAATATAATTTCGGTAAACTATTTATAGTTCAGATGTAAGAAGGTCATGAATGTGAGAGTATTTTCATATCATTGTAATAAAGCATATAGACGAGAAGTACATAAGTATAATGTGCACTAAATTACTCGATGAGAATACAACGGATGTCAATTTCAGAAAGGCTGAAACAACACGTAATTTCCGTATAGAATCAAGATTAAGGGGAGGGTGGCAACATCTACCCCTAAGGATCATGTTAAAATCGTCTCGCTCTCGGTTCCGATCGCGAGCATCGCTGGACTGTATTGCATTATCTGCCGCTAGATGGCATTCTACAAATACACATCTATCTAATTCGGGCATTCTAGGTAGAGAACCGGACTACTTTTCTATGCTACAATCGTTACTTTGAATTTCAAACTAATATAAACGTTTACTCAATAAAACACTACCCGGTGCATTCAGCTATGATCAGCAGTTTAGAGAAATCTGGGGCTAAATAAACCTGATTTTTCCTCAAAGGTATTGATAAAGCCTTTTTTTTTTACATTGCTACTTTGTGTCGCCTATTACTACACCCCCACCACTCCACCCCACCCCCAATATTGGGGGAGTGAGGCGTCATATAAGACTGGTCGAATCTTCGAAGAATATGACATGCGCAGACAACGGACTGTAATGGGTATATCCGGTCTGAAACTTCAAATGTTTCGATTTTCAGTCTTGGTCTTGTATGATGTCTTTGAAGGAAACAAACGATATATTACCATGTATAGATGCATAAATTAGCCGTGGTCCGTGAAAAGGAGGTTTTTCTTAACCCATTACCACACAATCCCTACTTTTGACGCCCCTCAGAAAGAAGCCTTTAGAAAACATTGTGGGAAAAGGAGAAAATGCTGGTAACCAGCATTTTCTCCTTTTCCCACCATGTTTTCTACCCTTCACAAAACAAATTTCAAATTTTCAGTCACTTTTATTTTGTCGTCTACAAATGCTTTCAATTTGGACAAGTCTAAAATATTGTCGTTTGGTAATGAATTAATGCAGTTGCAAAAAGTATCGACTCAGGTCGGCCTGCGCAGTCCGCACAGGCTGACCTGAGTCGATACTTTTGTTTGTCAATTTTCTGTATGTCTGAGGACCAATCTATTTCATGATTCAGTCGGTTGATAGACAAAATATAGCATGGGATCATTAGAACTTATCATGTTCTTCCTTTTTCATTTCAGTCGTTCGTCAACTGTACTATGGGCGTCTACAGTCTCGGACCAATCATGATGTGTTTTGGAGGTGTCAGCGCGCTTAGTTCTATTGTTATAGGTGAGCCTATTTTCGTCGTCAGGGGATGTGCGTTTTGTTTGTTTGCTTTGTTTATTTGTTTGTTTGTTGTTGTTGTTGTTGTTGTGTTTGTTCGTTTTATCGTTCGTTCGTTTGAAGTATATACATGTTTTAGAGGTCAGGAGGTTTTCTACACTGCTCTGGCTATGGGCTGTAAGAAAACTTGCCCCCAGCACACGACTCCTTTTGACAATGGAAGTTATATCCTTTATAGAAAATGATTTAACGTAGTGGACCCGTAATAGAAAACAGCTATTTCCACTATAATGTTATCTTAGAAAATTTGCTCAGACTAAAAATGAGTCTTAATGTACTACTTTCACCGAGCCACTTCTTCCTTTTTGTCCTTCCTAGAATTATCATTTATAAATCTAAAACCACTATATTTTCATTACAAATGTATGTGATAATTACCTCCCTTTTCTGAAAACTAACAAAAGTATCAACAGATAATTTCAAGATAAACATTAAAGGAATTTCTGCTTGTTTAAAAATGTGCAAAAGTATTATATCTGTATGAATCTGTCTTTATCTACTGTCAAGATATTTTATGCCATGCTGCACTAGGCCTATTACGGGTCCACTACCTTAAGGTAAGACCTGTGTAATGCACTTCCAGTGAACATGAGGCAAAATTTCTAATTGGTTGATAAATAAAGATAAATAAGGATTTATGCAGAAATAATATTTTTGCACATTTCTAACGGATCAGAAATTCCGTTTTTGTCAATCTTGAAATTATTTTTTCTTTTATACTTTTGTTAGTTTTCTGAAAAGGGAGGTAATTATTATCTCTTTTTGAATTGAGAATATAGTGGTTTTAGATTCAGAAATTATAATTCAAATAAGGAAAAAATGGAAAAAAAAATGAATCCATGAAAGTAGTTCAATAATACTCATTTTCATTTATAGCTAATTTTTGCAGGATGATATTTTAGTGGAAATAGCTGTTTTCCATAACACAGGTCTTACCTTAAATCATTGAATGTGAAGGCTTAGATGAGTGAGTCACGCTCTAAGAATAGGAGGGGGACCTAAAGCATCCGCAAAAGGTATCAGACCGTGTCAGCCAGCCTACGCAGTCTGACTGATATGGATGGTATCTTTCAGCTATCTGTAAATTTTCTGCTTGTCGAAATAGTAATATATAGCAATCGATGAATTAAGATTGTCTTGCGAGGCTCAATAATTGGACTGGCATTCGTAAACTGGAGGCATACTGGCAGCTTTTGTTTGTTTTTTTGTGCGAATGTCGTCAGGCAAGACACTACCCCCAAGCTTAGTAAACAGAACATGAATGAGTGACGTGTCACATTCATTTGACTCAAATAATTTTGAAAGCGGTGTAAAAACGATCAATCAATCCATAAATCAATCCGCCCATCAATCCATCCATCCATCAATCGGTCTATCCCCATCCATCCATCCATCAATCAATCAATCAATCAATCAATCAATCAGTACTCACATCTGAACTGTACTAGGTACTGCATGTTGTTACCTTGTTGCTGAGTCAAAAAGTCCTGTTGCGTAACAATTCCCATCTTTATTGGATTATAAATTAGTAGTATAAAGAGGCTGTTGTTTTTTAATCTAGGCATATCTTTACAAATTCCATAACCAAACTTTTATAGTATTTCACCCGCTACAAAGAGAACACAGTTTATTTCAATGAAAAATCGATCCAAACATCTGTTTTCTTGGAGTTATCATTTAATGGCATATCCACATGCAATGGGGATGTTTCTTTCATTATCCTAGGTCACAGGGATTGAATAAGATATTCCTTACACTTTGCCCTCCTATAGCTGCTAGCAGCAAATAAATACGCTTTTGCGGAAAGTATAGATCAAGATCAGACTGCACGGAACGTGCAGTCTGATCTTGGATCTACACTGTCCGAGGTGAATAGATTTTTTCCACGGCTGAAGAAAAGTGAAATTGCAGTACATGTATTCTGATTTTTGCCATTGACTGTAAATTTTCATTTTCACATTTTCTAGAATTTCGACAATTCTGAGGAAGACACTGTGGTATAAAGAGTGCATGCCTGTAACAAGAATTTCTTTCCTTTTCCACAATGTGTTCTGCCCTGTCGTAGACGAAACCAATATTTCTAGGCCAAATTTAAATGGTACTGCGCAGATAATGGCGCTGTATATATAGTAGACGAGTCACCATAGAGAATTATCTCTTTACCAAACAATCCCAAGTTTTATGGATCCCCCAAACATATAAATATTTCGAAAACACTGTGAGAAGAGGAGAAAATGCTTTTTTAAAAAACACTTTCTCCTTTTCCAACAATGTTTTCGACTTTTCAGAAGATGTTTTTTATGGTTTCAAAACGTTTGTTCATTTGTAGTTTTTTACTTTGGACCAGTCTAAACTTTTATGGATTGGTATAATGTTACACCCCGGTTACACAGACTGTCGGGCTTACATCCATTTCAAATCGGTGTCATTATTTCAAATTTTTTCGCTTTTTTATCGGTTGTCATAGGTGACCTTATTTCAAGCTGTTTGTGTAAACGGCGATAAACAGGGGTTCAATCGGTCTTAAAAATATTCCGTCTTGCGCTGGTAGAGGCCCAATCGGGATCTGACCGATGATTAAAGATATATACGGCCACAACATCTTTCCTTCACAATGGAGTCTTCTTCGACTTTCAAGACTTCGTTAGAGACAAACATAACAGTTTTGACTTGGTCGACGGATTTCTTGGAGTTCCCTTTGACCGACATACTAAAAGAAATTGAAACTTGTCACAGAATTGTTACAGAATCAATCAGATATGGCGCTGGTGAATTTTTGTGGAAACTGAATTAAAATGCCTGTCGTGCATATAACAATGTGTCTCGTGGATTCCATATTTTGATTCTTAGCTTTTTTCACCGGTGATTAGTATCAGTTCATCGGTGGCTCTTCTGTGGCTCTTCGGTGGCTTGTCGATGGCCTATAGGTGATATCGGTGGTAGATAAGTTGTCAATCGCTTATTTTGTAATATTTTCACCGATCGAGAATTTTAAGCATGTTTAAAAATCTAAATCGGTAACTTTTCATCGACGAAATTCATCTTTTCCCGGTAGCTTTTGATAGGTTGGGAATAGGTGACCAATATGTGACATCGGAGGCAAGTAGGTTTTCGTCGGTTCCCACCCTACTTCGGTTAAAAAGACCACCGATTTATCAGCGATAGCTCTGTGTAACCGGGGTGTTACAGATGAAAAAATTACGTTTTGGTATAACTTTTCTCAAAGCGTCCCTTGCATATGGTCTGCAACACGCGAAAGCGGGCATTCGGACAGTTGCGTAAAGTATCGTCTCGGATCAGCCTGCGCAGTCCGCGGAGGCTAATCCAAAACAATACTTTCCGTTTTAATGTAATTTCCTGTTTTGCACAAGTCTACTATGGGCACAAAATCTATTATTATACTGCAAAGAAGTTTCTCGTGATCTGATTGGTTAACATGCCGGGTACATATATCATGTTCCCTGGCAAAAACCATGTAAAGCTAGTTTCCTTTTTGAGTGTCCCGTAAACATCATACACGTGCAACACAACATCCAAAATGGCGGCGTCGATCGATCACCAGACTGCACATTTATGCATCAAAACTGCACGTTTTAGTGACGTCAGTTTCCAGTGACGTCAGTTTTCATTGAATTGGGGCACACTGAAGGGAATTTCTATTTCGTCAGCACACTCGATTCGTGAAATTGTAAAACAGGAGAATTTCCCTTAACGCGCTTTGAAAGAGTAAAACTTTGCAGTATAATAAATTCGTTGTACGGTCAGGTGGCAGGGGACTTGAAAACTTGTTCAAGGCTGTGGTGAATCATGTCGCCGCCTCGCCTTCGGCTCGGGGCAACATGATTAACCACAGCCGTGAACAAGTTTCCAAGTCCCCTGCCACCTGACCGTACAACTAATAATGTAATCGTAAAGTGCCGTCTCGGATTAGCCTGCGCGGACAGCGCAGGCTAACCCGAGACGACAACTTACGCAAATGTCCCAATGCCCCTTTTTGCGTGTTGAAAGCCGATTATATGAAAAATGAAGGAAACAGACATTAATACAAACAAAACGACAGTAAAACAAAATATATTTGAGAAAAAAATATAAAAACAGCGAAAGAGGGACTGTACACTGAATACTATCGATTTGCCCAGAAATACGCCTGCAGGACGCCTTGAAATAAACATTTTCACAATTTTGACCAATCAAAAATTACTATTTCTTAATCCCAGTTCATCAATACCAAGAAATAGGCCAAGAGCTAACGTAGTCAGCTACGATGAAAAATAGTAAATATAGGGCATATTCCTTTCACCTGTTGGAATGCTGTTCTGGAATGTGCGAAAGGAATATTTCAGAACAATATACACTGTTCCGGAAATATGTTCTGAATGGAGCATGTTCGGAACATTATTCTGAATGATACCGAAATGAAAGTCCATTGGCATGATTGCTGTTGCAATGGCTATACTGTCTTAACTGTGTTACTTGAGAATATGATTAGCTGCACAGAGAAAGTGAGAGTAGAATCGAGTCTACTATTTATGGCATTCATATCGTAAAAAGGGACGATTGCGAAATTTGCCTTGAAGAATTGTCCGTCTTTCCGCCATCTTGTATCACCTAGCAACCGTTCAGCAGGTGCGCTACACCTCGATTGGATTAGAACAGTCAGAACATGTTCTGAAGAACACGGCACGGTGTTCCAAATTACTCCATTGACCTGGAACATGTTCGGAATGTTCGGAGTAGCGAAAGGAATACGCCCAGATATAACTTGCGCATAGATAAGGAGAAAATGTATCAAGCATTTTTTTTTTTCTTTTACCACGATGTTTTCTTCTGCAGATGGTTTTGTGGCGATATCTAAATCTTATCTATTTAGCAGAAATTTATTTTTGGTGGAGGGGGGGGGGGGCGTTTTCCGTGATACAAACATACAAACATGCTTATGCGATTAACGTCAACTTAACACGCAAACAAGTGCATTCGTTATATCTTTTTTGCATGTTAAATCCACGTATTTTGTTGTAAACTTGGAAAATGAAACCAAATAACTTCAAATACATGTCATTGAGGATAAAAATTTCCACAGAAAGAATTATGTTGTCATGTCTCAAAGAAATTTAAACAGAATTATTTTCTTTGATTCATTGCGTCTTCCAAAGCCTTACATCACAGTCTGTCACGCACGAAGCTCGCAAATTACTGGCTGATAGTTCGATTCTTAATTACGTCAAAATTGTGCTAGGCATCTCGACAAGAATACAACGGGCATTATACTCTGTGGCTTCAAGTTTTTCAACTCATTACCAAACGACAAAATTTTAGGTTTGTCCAAATCGAAAGCATTTGCAGACGACAAAATAGAAGTGACTGAAAATTTGAAATTTGTTTTCTGAAGGGTAGAAAACATTGTGGGAAAAGGAGAAAATGCTGGTTACCAGCATTTTCTCCTTTTCCCACAATGTTTTTTTTCAAGGCTTCTTTTTCAGGGTCGTCAAACAGTAGGGATTGTGTGGTAATGGGTTAATCAGTATTCAAGAAGAATTTTTGAGTTATTGCAAAAAACTAAATTCGCCCATGGCCTTCTTTTTGAAGCTCCATAATCTATTTCTCTGTGCACTTTTGGGTCATTTGAAGTTCTATTTTTCATATTTCATAACACAGTCTGTACTTAGCCTTTCAGCCGTGTTTCCTCTTGTATCTAGGAACTACTTTACCTGCATCTATAGACGCTGAGTGATGTTCGGCCGTTAAAAGTAACCCCCCCCCCCCCCAATGGGTTAAATATATTTTGCTGCGAATAAACTTGTTGACATTACCTCCCGCTAGATGGCATTCTACAAATACACATCTATCTAAATTCGGCATCTTGGGTACAGAACCGGACTACTTTGCGACAACGGTTTCTTTGAATTTCAAACTAAAATAAATGCTTACTCAATAAAACGCTACCTGGTGCGATCATTCAGCTATGATCAGCAGTTTAGAGAAATCTGGAGCTAAAACAGGCCTGATATCTCTTCAAACGTGCTGATTAAAGCCATTTTCTCCATTGCCACTCTACAGCGCGTATTAGTACAATCCCCTCAACTTTGGGGAGGGTGATGCGTCATATCCGACCGGTCGAATCTTCGAAGAATATGAAATGCGCAGACAACGAACTTGTTGACAGTTTTATTGTTGTCGTGGTCGTCCGGTTGTTGTTGTTGCTGTTGTTTTTCTTGTTGTTGTTGTTGTTAAGGCAAGCTTTTGTATTGAATTTCATGCGGCTTGCAACACGCGAAAAGAGGTATTCGGAAACGTGCTAAATGTGTCGTCTCCGGATCAGCTTGCGCAGCCCGCGCAAGCTATCCGAGACGGCACTTTCCAACTACATTAGATTTTGTGCCACAGTAGAATTGTGCAAAACAAAAAATCACATAAAAACGTAAAGTGCCGTTTCGGATTAGCCTGCGAGGACTACACAGACTGATCGGAGACTACACTTTACGCAAATGTCTGAATGCCCTTTTTCGTGTGTTGCTGGCCATATAAATAGAGGATATTTGTTTGTTTGTTTTTTCGGTGAAAGACCGAAATTTATTTCATCTCGTGGACACAATCGGTAATATTTTCATGAGTGGCGCAGCCACGAATGAACATATTACAGATGTTGCTTTCTAGATGAAATAAATTTCAATCTTTCACCGAAAAAAAAATATTCTATTTATTTCATGCTTTTAACCCTTTCTGAGAGGAGCTTTATCAAAATCCAGCACAGTTCTTTTCCATTGTTCCCCGTGGCGTACCCTTCCCGCATAGCAAAGCATTACAATATTACGTCAACCGCGAAAAAATGTAAGGTATATGACGTCATATTTCCCATCTGGTTGTGGGACGCACACAATTTACCTAGGCAACAAGAACATGAAAATCGGTATTTTCACTGGTGATACCAGTGTAAGATCGAAAAGTATTTTCACTGCTATTTCTCGATATCGTACCGGAAAGCATGAAATAAAGTCTTCGTATTAATCTGAATACGATTTCACATAAACAAAGTATCATATTGATCTTAACCCTTTACCTCATATGCCAGTTTTAGGCTCCTTAAATTCAGAAGCAAATAAACATATGATGTCAAAAACATGGACAAATGGGGAAACAATTATCTGATTGAGTGAAAAACATTGTGGGAAAAGGAGAAATTGCTCGTTACGAGCAATTTCTCTTTTTCCCACAATGTTTTCAAAAGCCGTCTGTTGTTGATGTGTCAGAATGAGTATCTATGGAGTAAATGGTTAAAGTCACTGTATACCTTTGACTAATTAGGCCACGAAACCTTGAATTACCTTAAGAGGCTACGTAGCCCCTCAATGAAATACTATTGAAAAATAGTCATTCTTACAATTGTCGTTCTTTTTCATTCATAACTTGCAATTAGGTAATTAATGAATTTTGAAGCTGAAGGGTTTTTCAGGTATTTATCGTTAACACGTGTGTCCTTCGGCAAGGGACTTCCGAGCCTGGTCATAGTTTAAAATCATCCAGGAACCAAGCGAAGATGTCAGCTGCTGCCGCGATATGAATGTAATACTGTTGAAAACAGCATGAAACGCCATTCAAACAAACAAACGAGGCAAAAATAAACAAATCGCCCATTTTGGCGTGACGCACACTTACCGTTATTAAATCTTCTTTCGACAAACAAGGTTACTCACTCACAAAGCACTCGACATTTGAATAATTTTCTTTCGTGTTCTTTTTTTTATCCCCTAAACAAAAAACAATGCTATCAACTTGTCCCATCAGTTTAAACCTCTGTACAGCTGAATCAGGTTTATTGCCTCTGCGGACAGTGTGGATCAAGATCAGACTGCACAGAACGTGCAGTCTGATCTTGGATCTACGCTGCCCGCTTTTTTTTTTCAGATAGTTTGAGAAAAGCAGCTTTCTTTCTCTTTTAATAGATATTGAGAATGTTTGTGCGGAGATTGTCAGTATGAATCAAAATGCACTGAACATGCAGTCCGATCTTGGCTCACCACTATCCTTTTCTTTGCAAGATTTTTCAAGACTAATACTCACGAAAACACCTATTTCTATTATAATATTACCCTAAAAAATTTGCTATGATTAAAAATGAGTATCATTGTATTACTTTTACCGAGCCACTTTTTCCTTTTTGTCCATCTTAGAATTATCATTTATGAATATAAAACCACTATATTCTCATTACAAAGGGAGATAATAATTACCCCCCTTTTCTGGAAACTAACTGAAATATCGAAAGATAATTTCAAGATATACATCAAAGGAATTTCTAGCCGGTAAAGTACTATATTTGTATAAATCCGTATTTATCAGCGGTCAAGACGCTTGGTCGGACGGGATATCTTTGCTTAGTGGGAGAGGCTATCTTAGCATTCTGGGATTGGATACATGCGCGTGGTGGGACAGGATATTAGCGTGGCTGAACGGGAAATATCCGCTTGATGAGACGGGATATCTCTATGGGATAGGACAGGATTGCGTAATTGGTGATAAGGGAGGGGTGGGATATCTCTGCAGGAAGGAATGGGATATCTAGGCGGGTCGGAACAGAGTGTTTTCGTGATAAGTCGTCACAGGTGTACTAGATAGCTAAAAACTATCAAAATAGATTTTTTACGACCCGGCAAAAATCCTCCTGAAATGCAACTTAATCTAATCGTGCAGTAAATTCTTCCGGCGTAGAAATATTGTAAAGTTACTTAATACACACTTCCAGGAAATCTTAAACCTTAACCCTTTTAACTGATAAGCGGGATTCAGTGACCTCTTGCAGATAGTGTAGATCAGGATCAGACTGCACAGAACTTGCAGTCTGATCCTTGATCCACACTGTCTGATAACGACACATCATCCACCCTAAATATATCTTTGAAATAGTCAAAATTTGATTTTTACTATCTGCTCAAAAATTTATTCTCCTACATAGACGAGAATAAGGGTTAACCTGCTTATAAATTATAAGTTAACCCTTTACCACACAATCCCGACTTTTAACGACCTTAGAGCGAAGCCCTAAGAAAACATTGTGGAAAAAGGAGAAACTGCTGGTTCCCAGCATTTTCTCCTTTTTCCATAATGGTTTCTATTCTTTCCTAAACAGATTTTAATTTTTCAGTCATACTTAGTTTGTTGTCTGCAAATGCCTACAGTTTAGACAAATCTAAAATTTTGTCGTTTGGTTGATCTTTAACTTTTTGCCACACAATTCCAACTTTTAACGTCCCTGAGGTGGAAGCCTATATAAAGCATTGTGTGGAAAGGAGAAAATCCTGGTAACCAGCAGTTTTATCGTTTTCCAACACACCGCTGATCATTGTTTCGACGATCTTTGTGTGGGAAAGCAGCCAGTGGCTTGAAAAGAAAATTTTTGCAGTCAAAATTATTCTTTTCCAACACCATGCACACACTGTATATCGTTTTTTTCGACGATGGTTACGTGGGAAAGCAGCCAGTAGCTTGGAAAGAATTTTTCTTGCGGAGTACTAGTAAAAGAGACTCCAGGAAAGCATAGATAGGTGCATTGTCCGCCGGGATATAACTAAATAATGTTGAAAACGGCGTTAAAAATCCTACGCTAAGTCAAACCTTTCCCACAGTGTTTTTGACCCTTCTAAACCAAATATCAATCAGTTTTCTGTCATGTTTCTTTTTCGTCTGCAAATGCTCCCAGTTTAGCCCAGTCTAAAATTTTGTCGTATGATAAAGACCTAAAAAAAATTTTTAAAACTGATAGCAAGAACTCAATTGTTACTATTTTAAAGTTATTGATTGGATGCGAAAGGGAGGGGATATCAGCTTATCGGACAGTGTAGATCCAAGATCAGACTGCACGTTCTGTGCAGTCTGATCTTGGATCTACACTGTCCGCAAAAGGTCAGTAAGTCGTGCTTAGCAGCCGAACAGGTTGAATAACTCTTCCCTTCTCTACGGAAAAAGAAATGAAGAGCATCTTCAAATAAGTTTGTGCTGCAGTTATTTATGCAATACTTGGAAAATGTTCTGGTTTTTTTTTTTATTCCTGGAAGTCGTTTTCTCATTAATTCGCAAACGTTCGTCTGCAATTTTTTCACAAGATGACAAAATTCTATACTCGTCTACTTTGACAGTATTATTTGTTAAAGAGTTAAGGAAAACGAGGTTTTCTTTTCTATGTTGTTATGTCCTTTTGACATAAAAAAATCCCATGTTTTTGTTAATTTTTTGTTATTTGTTAAAGAGTTACGGAAAACAATGATTTTTTGCTATACCCTTCCATGTTGTTATGCCCTTTTGACAAGCAAAGATAAATCCATGTTTTTAGTGATTTTTAATTTGTCGTCTGCAGATGCTTTGAATCTAGACAAGTCAAACATTTTCATAGAGGACTAAAACTCCTCTTACCCATCGAATTTCAGATCAGACTCTCGCTACCATCAGCACTTTGATCTTAAATTCTTCCAATCCAAATCGCTGAAAAAAATGTACTATAACAACTGAGCTGGTAGTTTCAAAGTCAAACAGATGTCTTTTATCTTGATATCGTTGTCTGTGCATGTCATATTCTTCGAAGATTTGACCTGTCTTATATGACGCATCACTCTCCCCGATATTCGGGAAATTGTAATAATATGCGCTATAACGTAGCAATAGAGAAAATGGCTTTTAACAATACGTTTGAGGAAATATCAGGCCTTTTTTAGCTCCAGATTTCTCTAAACTGCTGATCATAGATGAATGAATTGCACTTGGTAACGTTTTCTTGAAAAAACGTTTATTTTAGTTTGAAATTCAAAGTACCGGTTGTCGCGTAGAGAAGTAGTCCGGTTGTGTACCCAGGAAGCCCAAATTAGATAGATGAGTATTTGTAGAATGCCATCTTGCGGGAGATAATGATCTTAATATCCATACGCTCCATAAACGGTTAAGACGAAGTCAAAATGTTGTGTCGGATGTTTTGGGGGGGGATTACTTTTAACGGCCGAACATCACTCAGCGTCTATAGATGCAGGTAAAGTAGTTCCTAGATACAAGAGGAAACACGGCTGAAAGGCTAAGTACAGACTGTGTTATGAAATATGAAAAATAGAACTTCAAATGACCCAAAAGTGCACAGAGAAATAGATTATGGAGCTTCAAAAAGAAGGCCATGGGCGAATTTAGGTTTTTGCAATAACTCAAAAATTCTTCTTGAACACTGATTAACCCATTACCACACAATCCCTACTGTTTGACGACCCTGAAAAAGAAGCCTTGAAAAAAAACATTGTGGGAAAAGGAGAAAATGCTGGTAACCAGCATTTTCTCCTTTTCCCACAATGTTTTCTACCCTTCACAAAACAAATTTCAAATTTTCAGTCACTTTTATTTTCTCGTTTGCAAATGCTTTCAATTTGGACAAGCCTAAAATATTGTCATTTAGTAATGAGTTAACACTACTTCAACATTTTTTGAAGGGTGAAGAAGCTTGGCTGTCATACCTTAGGCTGCTAAGCGCGACCTCGCGGACCTTTTTTTAACAGTGTAGATCAAGATCACGCAGCACCTAACGTGCAGTCTGATCTTGGATCAACACTGTCCAATAAAGTGACATACCTCTTTCCTCCCTTTCCGCCCCCCCCCCCCCCCCATTTCCCTCGAAACCTAAAATCAAATAGCAACATCCGGGTTTTTACTATCGAGTTAAAAGTTTTATTTCACTTATATAGCAAACTAAGGTGATTTTTGTTAGGGAAAAAAAATGCAATTCTAGCGACTGGTTAACGGTATGAACGTCTTTCAATTGCAGACTTCATTTTTTTGCATGATATTGAGACCGGATATGACGTCATCATATCAATTAAAAACGATTCAAGATTGACCATGTGACATTTTCACATGTCATTTGTGTGAAATCTTTAAATACTACGTTTCACTTAACCCTTAGGCTACCGCCAACTGATCTTTAGAGGACATTGTAGATCAAGATCAAACTGCACAGAAAGTGCAGTCTGATCTTGTACCTACAGTGTACGACAAGGCCATTTTTTTTCTTTAACTCTTTACCAAACGACAAATTTCTAGATTTGTCCAAATTTGAAAGCATTTGCAGACGACAAAATATTAGTGACTGAAAATTTGAAATTTGTTTCGGGAAGGGGAGAAAACATTGTGAGAAAATGAGAAAATGCTGGTTACCAGCATTTTCTCCTTTTCCCACAATGTTTTCTAAAGGCGTCCTTCTCAGGGTCGTCAAAAGTATAGGGATTGTGCGGTAATGGGTTGAACCATAAGTCTGAAACAACATCATTCGATTTCTCATTATCGGTTTGAAAGTTTCATTTTACTTTTTAAGCTTTTTAAGCAGGATAGGGGTCAATGGAAATAACGTTCTCTTGGACGTAATCCAAGGGGAGCCATTACGTTACACCTGGCGTCGACGTAAACGCTTACTAGCGTCGGCATTGTCGTTAGCTTAGGAGTCGGCGTCCATATTGACGTTAAAGATTTACGTTAAAGCTCTTTAAGAGCTCATATTTTCCTAACCACTTGAAAGATTTAATTGGTACTGTTCTTGTTGTTACGGAGCTATATTACAGGCTACCAGTTAAGTGTCTTATTACATAAAGGCCCGAAGGCTGTCTGCACTTTTACAGATTACAGGATATCAGATCTTACAGTGCTTTGATCGAAGATAACGTCAAAACAACGTGCAATTATATAAGATGCCTCTACATGTATGATTTAGAAAATATCGATATAAAGGTTTAGTAGACTGTTTCGAGAATAGAATGCGAGTGTGCCACTCAGGGTTAGTAATGACCAATCAGAAAATAAATTCTAATTCTAAATTCTAATTTTGAATTTCTAAGACTATTACTTTGACTGTCTCAGCCGATACTTTGCTTTTTTTTTATTTTAAAATTAGAGTTTTATGATTTTTACCCACGGATGCTAAGAGCGATTCAAGATCCCTTTGCGGACAGTGTAGATCCAAGATCAGACTGCACAGAACGTGCAGTCTGATCTTAGATCTACACTGTCCGATAAGGAGAATTTTTTTCCAAAAAATTATTTTTGAAACACATGTAGCAATATCTGGACAGAGCTCCAGATGGAGGGAGTGATTTTGATATCAAATTTAAAAATATTAATTATTCTCCATTAAACCTTTTGTTGTGGGTACTCGTTAGAATCGTCTCATCGAGACAATTCTAATAAGTACCCACAACACATTGTTTTATAGAGAAATAATGGATTTAGAGCACCATCGCTCTTATCTGAGTCTCAAATCTGGGTTTTTACCAATGGAGAAATTTGGACCAGGCTAAAATTTTGTTCTTTGGAAAAGAGTTAAAATTACATAAAATAAAGCGGTCATCTGTCAAGGCGTCCATTTTCAACTCGTCTCAAATTTTGTCCACAGATAGAGAGGTGCTACTGTAATGACAAATCTAGAATCCGTATGGTGGTGTGACACCAATTATGTACATTCCTATGTATTCTGATCCACTAGGTAGTTATAGAGCTTCTGTACTTTTGGTGTAGATTGTTTTTCGGGTTTTGAAGCCTTAGAGAGTCTTAGGCAGGAGAGGGACACAAGCAGAGAGTGGTTGGCTGAGAGAAAAGACAGACAGAAGTATGGACAAATAGACAAATACACAGGCAGACGGGCAGAAAAGAGAGAGAACTAGAGGGGAGGGAAGGAGGGAGAAGGGAGACATAAATTACATGTATTCTGAAATATTCTGATATTTTAAGTCAATGAAATTGACCTTTCAGTAAGTCACAACAGCTCAAATATTGGTATTTCAAAGGTGTCTGGGCTGGAATTTAAACAAATTAGCGGACAGATTAGATCAAGATCAGACTGCAAATTCTCTGCAGTCTGATCTTGATTTACACTGTCGACAAAAACAACTAGAAGAAGAATCATTCTACCCCTTGATTATTCGCTTGTCAAAATAGATTTCATGAATCAATGATTTATATGATAATCTACATCGTATAGTGCATTACCGAGATGCTCATGTAATTGAAGAGACTTTAAGTCTTTACCACACGAGAAAATTTTAGACAGGTCCAAATTGAAAGCATTTGCAGACGACAAAATAAAGGTGACAGAAAAATTGAAATTTGTTCCGGGAAGGGTAGAAAACACTGTGGGAAAAGGAGAAAATGCTGGTTACCAGCATTTTCTCCTTTTCCCACAATGTTTTCAAAAGGCTTCTTTCTCAGGGGCGTCAAAAGTAGGGATTGTGTGGTAATGGCTTAAACGAAAATAAATCAGAGGTTAAAAAAAATCAAAGCGTTCAAAACGCTAGTGCGGCATTTGTCAATGAAGCCGTTGAGTGGTGTAAAAATATAAACATAAAAAAAGAAATATTTTATCAAATATTAACTTGAAAACAGGCATTTTTTTTCCGTTGTTGTTAAAGGGAGAATACTGATACAAAAACTTGCATTGTGTATCAGTGGACTCCCTTTGATCATTCAGGAGGCGGCCGGAGTAACTTTCCTACAATATCGACTTAAATTAATTTTATACCTGAAAACTATGATTTTGTTATGTCTTTGACCGTCAGGATCTTAGTTCCAAAATTACAATAAATTTTCCGAGGAGGAGTCCGGAGTAACCTTCCTACTATATCGACTTAAATTAATTTTATACCTGAACACTATGATTTTGAAATATCTTTGGCCGTCAGGATCTTATTTCCAAAATTATAATAATTTTTTCCACCTGTCATTATTCATGCACAATCAAATGAAACTGCGTGCTATCATTTGGCGATCAAGCCCAGGGACGATCTGGTTTAGGAATGAACACGCCCAGAACCAAACCGGTCAGTAAACAAATTTTGTGTGTACCATTGCGCTAATAGAAGTCTATGTGGGAGTGGAGCTAATTTCAATCAAAAAGAAGTTTTTTTTCAGGACTGATGTATAATGCAGTTCATTTCAGTACGGCATTTCCGATTACCTATCTGAATGCTGTCGAAGAACTAATTTGTCTGAGAAAACACGAGTTTAATTGGGTTTATTCCCTTCGGTTTTGCACAAAATACAAAATATGGTACAACATCCACTATTGAACATTCATTATTGAACTCATAGGGTTAGGGTTACCCTAAACCCTGTTACGACAAATGCCTCAAACATGTTCAATTCTTACGTCTCACTAAAACGTTAGATAAGGATACACGAATGTTGATAAATATTCATTTTTATATCGCAATAAAACATTGGGTAGAGTTTCATGTACGCAGATTTTCTCAACGTTTTACAACCGTATAATACCGAATGATGGACGCAATAAAAATATTTTTACGACATCTTCAAATGTTTTTACGACATCTTCTGAAAATTTCTGATAAAACGACTTCCGTTTCGTGTGTTTTTCTTTAAATAAAAGTCGCACCGATATTCGTCTACTTTTCTTAAAACTGTAGCCCTTTACCATACAATTCAAACTTTTACGGTGTCCGAAAGAGAAGCCTTTTTTAAACATTGCGGGAAAAGGAGAAAATGCTGTTTACCAGCATTTTCTCCTTTTTCCCACAATGTTTTCTCCCTGATTAAAAAACAGAAATCAACATTTTATAATCATTAGATTTGTCGTTTGCAATTGTTCAAGTTCAAAATTTTGTCGTTTGGTACAGAGTTACGTAATGCGTCTCTACAAATAAAAAACAAACCCAATGCTAGAAAGCTGATGGGATGCGTAAATTTGTTTTTGAAATTTACAACTGGTGTTGTTGTTTTTTTTTTGTTTCTGCTGACCGACAATAATTTACTAAAGGACAACATTTTGGAATTGTCCTAACTGAAAGCATTTGAATATGGCAATATAGATGAGGCACCAATAATTGGTTATGTCTTTAAAGGGGCAAAAAGAAAATGCATTGTGGGAAATAGAGAAAATGCTGGTTAGCCGCATTTTCTGTCTTTCTCAAGGTTTACGGTCCCTTACACTTGTATTAAACGACGGAGTCTTTCGAGATTGGCCGAATAGCCTTCACGAAAAAGTCGGTGCTACACGATATTTACCGATGTGTTAGTGAGTCTGCAACCCCTAACTCTCATATTAACAGACAACAGACGTAATCTGTCGAGAATGGCCAATTAGCCTTTTTGTACGAAAACGTCGATGTTACACGATATTTACCGATGAGTTAGGGCTCGTAAATCTTAAAAGATAGAAATAAACATGACCCATGGAAAAGAATTATCTGAAAATTCGCAGGCACCAAGGGACTTCGCAAAGATAGAGTTGCGATATTCCATAATAGATTTTAGCGCAAACTTACTAATGGTTTTTCAAACTGCTTTTCTCTCCTTTGGTTCCAATGTCGGATTATTCTTAATCCCTTAGGCCCCTTATTGCTACTCAATGAGTTTTGGGTTAGGATAGATATTGTAGATCAAGATAAGAAGCTGCTGTCTGATCTTTGATCTACACTACCTGAGATGAGATCTTAACGATGACATAATTTTTAGAAAAAAGAAATATTTAGGATTTCAACATTACCTGGTCATTCTTATCTATTTATCTATTTATTTATTTTGTTGTTGTTATTATTATTATTATTATTATTATTATCATCATCATCATCATCATTATCATCATCATCATCATCATTTTTTTCTTAGGATTTCAGCATGATCTAGTCATTCTTCATTATTATTATTATTACTAACATTATTATTTATTTATTTATTGTTGTCATTGTCTATTTGAATCCGTACTAATCAATTCCTTAGCTTTGAAACCCTTAGGAAGAAGCCTTTCTAAAACATATTGTTAGGAAAGGAGAAAATGCTGGAAATCAACATTTTATCCTATTCACACAATGTTTTCTTCCCTTATTTTAGACATATGTTCATCATTTGAGCCACGTTTCATTTTGTGGCCAGTCGATATCAACAGTTCTATATAGAAATTTGTCGACTGCAAAAGAAACTAAAAATTTGATCTAGCGGCTATCCCCGTCTCGTTCTTTTATTAATAACGTCATTTTCTACAATGACGCAAATCATGTTATTATACTGCAAAGAAATTTCTCGGGGTCTTATTCGATACTATGCCCCGAACTTATATATCATGTACACTGGCAAAACAAACGTAAAAGTAATTTCCCTTTCGGGAGCCCAGTACACATGACTACACTATCAAAACAACATCCAAAATGGCGGCATCGATCAAGATTGATATCAAGATTATGCACCAAGCTGCACGTTATATAGCACGTATTACCAAGGTTTCAGTGACGTCATTTCCCAGTGACGTCAGTTTTCATCGAACTGGGTCACCCAAAGAGGAAATTAGAAACGTTAGAATGGTAAAAGTTTGCATTATAATAAATTCTTTGTCCAGTCAGGTTGCAGGGGACTTGGAAACTTGTTCACGGTTGTGGTGAATCATGTCACCATTCGTCTAGGGACAACGTGATTCACCACAGCCGTGAACAAGTTTTCAAGTACCCTGTCACCTGACCGTATAACTAATAATGTCACGTAGAACACATGATTTTGCATCGTAGCACACAATTTGTTGAAAGTATTATGATGAAAAGTGAAAGTTCTTGTGATGAGCTTAAATTTTTCATAATACCACAAAATTTTCATAGCGTGTTAATTATCGAAATTTAACGAGAATGTTTACGAAGTACACCTGCAGCAGTTTTTTTACGCAGGTTTAGACATTAATTGATCCGTGACGTCATCATGACTTACCTACGCTACCTTGTCCTTTCTGGAAAATTAAATAACCAGTGTTGTGACAAAAGGGGTTTTAACCCTTTCCCAAACAATCCCTGGTTTTTACGGGTCTGAAATAGTAGCCTTTTGAAAACATTGTGGGAAAAGGAGAAAATGCTGGTAACCAGCATTTTCTCCGTTTCCCACAATGTTTTCTACCCTATCATAGACAGAAATCATCTTTTCAGCAAGACTTGAATTGTCGTCTGCAAATGCTTTCAATTTGGTCTAGTCCAAAAATTTGTCATTTGGGAAAGGGTTAATGAGTCACTAAATTCACTTTTTTTTAATCAGTCTTAATAAGAGCTTAGACTTTTTAGTTTTTTTGACGGTGCAGAAAATGGACCCATAGCAAAAAGTTTGAACCCTCGTCAGCCTGCTTACTGCAGATGTATTTGACCAAACTTTTACAGAGCTTGACTTAATACTGTAGGTGTCTTTTTTAAGACTGCACCGCCAGCAGTCGAGTTTTTAAATCACTTTGCCGGTGGAAAAAAATCGTCTTTGCAAAGTGCTTTCAGGAAATTTGAGGTTAATTGATTCCTGACGTCATTAAGTGAATCCAGCGCGTCATCGGGACTTAACTAGATCGACGCATTCTCTAGTGCATGAACTGTATTAGAGATTAGCCTGTTTGGCGTATTTCGTATTTTATCTATAGCCGCATACTGGCGAATAACTTCGTCATTCAGCAGTGACATTTGAAGACATTTTTCTAGTAATAATATAGCCATTCTCTGGCTTAGGGGTTTGAATGCATCCCCGTATAGAAATTATAGGCCTATCAGGCCAGTTTTATCACATTATTAAATATCTATAAAATTCATTACAATTAACCCACCTACTGTATGAGCAGGCAGAGTGATCTACGGACACGCAGGAAAATTTATGGAACGCAAAAAGTTTCGACTCAGGTCAGCCTGCACTTAATGCGGAGGCTTACCTGAATCGATACCTTTAGCCGATGCATCAAACCCCCTTTTTTACAGAGTATTGTTCAATCAGAGATTACCAGTTATGAGCAGACCATCCTTGCTCAAAAATAAATAGACAAGTCGTTATCAAAATTCAGTTTCTTTCCAAACTCGTCTTCTTCAAGCTGGTCACAACGATTAAAGCTGTGTTAATTCATTCGTGACGTCAATATATAATATATATAAATTCATTAGTTAATCCATTTGTGGCGTCACTTAATATAAATTCATGATTCAATCAATTCGTGACGTCACTGAATATAAATTCATGAGTTAATTAATTCGTGACGTCACTTAAAATAAGTTCATGAGTTACATGTAATTCATTCGTGATGTCACTGAATATAAATTCATGGATTAATTCATTCTAGACGTCACTGAATATGAATTCATAGGTTAATTAATTCGAGACGTCACTTAATGTAAATTCATGAGTTAATTAATTCGTGACGTCACTGAAAATAAATTCATTAGTTAATTCATTAGTGATGTCACTGACTTTATAGGGCTTCGCTAGGCTACATTGTGTCATCATAGGAATCCTTTAACGGACAGTCCTGAGTTTCGATTACCTTGGGAAAGATAGCTGTTGAAAACATCGTGGGCAAAGGTAAAAACAACTGGAAACAAGTATTTTCTCCTTTTCCCACAGTGGTTTTCACCCTTTCAAAGACAAAGTCATAATTTGAGGCACATTTAATTTGTTGTTTGCAGACGCCTTCATTTTGGACAAGTCTAAAATTTTGTTGTGTAGTAAAGGTTTACATGTAATAAATCTCCGGTTTACTTCAAAACACCTCGTAACTACAGCTTGTTTTAAGCTGTAGTTAAGAGCTTTTTTAAGTAAACCCACGAAATGTACTTTAAACGACACATTTCAAGAGCAGTAACGCTTTTAGCGCCATGGGCCAAAATAAGGGCTTTTGCGAAAGTCAGATCAAATTCTTACTATACACGGAACGAGCATCTGAAAGACCGACATAAAGTGTATGAATTCAAGGGGAAAACGCCATAATAAATTACAAAACGTTCATGTATTTTCAGCTTGTATATCAAAGCACATAAAGAGATTCGCATTTGTGACCGCTGGAGCCACGTTTAACATCGGCCTCCTGATTGTTCTGTGGTTATGGAAACCCGTACCAAGCGATATACCCAATTTCTTTGTGGTTGCGGCATGTCTTGGCTTGTGTGACGCCATTTGGCAGACCCAGACCTACAGTAAGTACTTGTTATTTTATAGGGTTACAAAATGGTTTATTGGGCAAGCATTGTTGCCAATGCTGGGTTATAACGCCCTATGGCTAACCCAGACCTACAGCAAGTAACTGTGATTCATAATTATTTGGGTTACAAAGTTGGTTTATTAGTCAAATATTTTTTTTAAATTTTGGGGTCCCAGGTTACGGCATTTATGGGACTGCATGAGGCCATTTGGCAAACCCAGACTTTCGGTAAGTAACTATGATTTAAAAATAAATGTATGCGGGTTCAAATATTTGTTTATTTGGCAAATATTGTTGCCATTGTTTAGCTATGGCGTATCTCGGCCTGTGTGACGCTATCTTGCAAACTCAAACATACAGTAAGTGCTTGTTATAATAATGGGGTAAAAGAGTTGGTTAGGCGAATATATTTGCCAATGTTTGGGTCCATGGTTGGGGCATGTCTCGCCCTGTGTGACTCTATCTGGTAAACCGTGATTACAAAGTTAGTTCAATGGGCAAATATTGTTGCTAGTGTTAGGTTCCATGGCACGGCATATCTGGGATTGTGTCACGCCATCAGGTCAGGGCTCTTATTCACCATTCATCCCTGATATCAGTCTTAGTCTTATTCCAGATTAAGAGAGAAACGCAACTTCATATTGGCAAAACTTTCTGATTTAGCCAATCAGAACTTCAGATTGGCTATTAAATCGTCTCATTAAGTCAATCAGAATTTAAGATTGGCTTAACCGTCTGGTTTAGCCAATCAGAACTGCAGATCGGCCAAACCGTCTGATTTAGCGAATCAGAACTCTATTTTGGCTAAACCGTCTGATTGAGCCAATCAGAACTTCAGTTTGGCTATTAAACCGTCTCATGAAGTTTATCAGAACTCCAGATTGGATTAATCGTCTGGTTTAGCCAATCAGAAGTGCAGATTGGCCATACCGTCTGATTTAGCCAATCAGAACTCCAGATTGGCTAAAACGTCTGATTTAGCTGATTTAGATTAATTTAAATCGTTGACTTTGCTAATCAGAACTTTAGATTAGGTAAATCGTCTGATACAGCCAATCAGAACTTTTGTTTCAACTCAAGTTCGAGTTTGTTTTTTAGTTTTAGACGTAAAACGTTCGTAAGAAGGGTTGGTGGATACACATATTGGAAAGTTATATTCCTTTGATTACATGTAATTGTCTTGTGACAATCGTAGTTTCGGTCCTACCTATCAAAGAATTCGAACCTAGAACCGTTTATATGTAATGTTGGCACTCAAGCCTTACAATCTAGGCATAACACGATACAATCTGGGGAAAGTCAAAATGGTGTATTCTAGGGTATTAGTAGTTGTTTTGTGAAGGATCCGTCACATCATGACGTTCTGGTCAACGTTTTCTGACGTTTGAGGAAATGTTGTTAGTCGCCCATGGTCGCTGGGATAGCGCCAGAAGAGCGTTGTGTGAACGCTAGTGAACGTCGGTGATCGTCGGTGATGGCCGGGAATCGGCGGAGAACGCTAGTCCGGAAAAAAAAGTTTTGAACATGCACAAAAGTTCACACCGACACCAACGTTCTTCAACATTTAATTTTAAACGCTGAAGATCGTTAAAAAACGTTGTGGGACGTTTTACTAACGTTTATTGAGCATTGCACGCGTTCGGCTACCGCTAGTCAGTCGTTACGCTAGCGTTACTTGATTGTTATTAATCGTTTGCTTTGCAGTGAACTAGTCACTGGCGACCTGTCAACGACCGCTGAACGGTCTCCTAGCGCACGCAGCGTGTGACTAAAGTGAAACAAACGTCCTTTTGGCGTTCGATTAGCATCATTCGAGCGTTTCCCGAACGTCCATGCATATGGAAGTATCAGAGGTATCTTACGTGGTCGCTGTTACACGCTTCTCGTACGTTAGATACACGCATATATTTATGCGTTAGGCACACGTTGATAACACGCCAGATATGAAATCCTCATTCTAAAACGCTCAAAAAACGAACGATTGAAACGCTCAGAGAACGTTGACCAGAACGCCACGGCGTGATGGCGCCTTGAGAGAAAGCTTTGTGTCTGTGAGCGTTTTACCAATTTTCTGTTTCATATTGGTAAATTGTTCCGATTTTATTATCGATTTTTTTTTCTTTTCCAGCGCTCTTTGGTGTGTTATTCGTCGACAAACAGGAAGCTGCGTTCGCTGCGTATAGGATGTTTTACGCAACCGGATGTGCTGTTTCATTCGGATACTCTTTCTTTTTATGTGTACAGACCAAGGTGTATATATTAGCGGCCATGTTGGCCATTTCCCTTCTAATGTACAGTGTGATAGAAATGAAGGTCCAATTTCAAAGTCAGAATATAAAAGACATTGTCGCCTTTTGATATTTTCCTTCCGATAATGTTTGTAATTGTTTACTGTTGTTTAGTCTTGATGGTGTAACAGATTTAAATATAATTATTTCACGTTGCTTCCGACAATGTTTCCACATCTTCCGTCACTTCTCGTCATTATGATTACAAATTAACCCTTTCCCAAAAGACAAATTTTAGACTCATTAAACTGAAAGAGTTTGCAGACAACAATCTTAAATTTCATGAAAATGGTAGGAACGTTCCCCTAGAGGGTAGAAAACACTGTGGAAAAAGGAGAAATTGCTCGTTACAAGCAATTTCTCCTTTTCCCACAGTGTTTTCAAAAGACTTGTACTGCAGACACGTAAAAGCCAGGGCTTGTTTGGGAAAGGGTTAATGTCTCATAAGAATGGGGTTAGAACCAGTCTACAATCGAAAGGCCATCTGATCTTGGATCAATACGTTTTTTTCAGATACATGCATATTCTGGCCGAAACAGCAGTACATTTGTACCACGTATGTTTTTCTCAACCAGAATGCCAAATGTAAATTTGATTTCATGAGAATATTGTTAGTAATATTTTGCACATGATCGTCGACTTAATGTACGAGAAAGCAGTGGAAAGACCCCGCATTTTAGCAACCATGTATGGAAATTACTGAGTGTACTTTACGTAGAATGCCGAAATTTACCGATCTAAATGCTTGACCATATACGAGCACTGCTTGATTTAAGTTATTATGCACTTATTTTGATAGGTTAAGTATATAAGTCGATTTTTTCAGTTGATCCG
Source organism: Tridacna crocea (assembly GCA_943736015.1). NCBI lineage: Eukaryota > Metazoa > Mollusca > Bivalvia > Cardiida > Cardiidae > Tridacna > Tridacna crocea. The sequence continues at coordinate 10,769,267 of OX031070.1, forward strand.
TTATTTATTTGTTGTATACCGTTAGCTGTATTGCGTTAAACAATGACTTCTTTTGTTTTGATTTTGTACACGAGTCTGATTGTTCTTGCATATATTTATTAGACGAAGAAGTACCACAGTATTTGAATAAATCAAAATAAATTGTTTCTTATCACGATGACTTGCTGTTTAATATGATAATTCTAAGTTTCTACAACTTGAAACAAATTTGTGGCTTTGAAAATCAGCTAATATACTAATGTAACACGGCGACATGAATTCAGGTTTGGAAAAAAAAAACATATGTACTTCATTTAACCTGACCTAGGTCAAAATTATTTACATAAATTAGTATTCTATTTCTACCATCGGCTTCGCTCGGCATATGTCCGCAATAGTCTCGGAAATATCCCGTGCCGTTTTACGCAATTCAATCATTAACTTTGTAGAAGAGTAATTGACACTTTCCGGTCTATAGTGAAAAAAGCAAATGCAAAGTTGTTTTTTGGGAGAAATATCTCCTCTTCGGTCAGTGTAGATCCAAGATCTTGATCTATACTGACCGCAAAAGCACTTAATTTCATACTTTTTAGGCTAAGGTTAAAATTGATTTACCTATAAGTACTTTTCCGTGTATATGTAACCTTCCGTAACCTTCCGTATAATAGGTGGAGTTCTATTTATATGCCTACTTATATATTCCGCATGAAGATCAGGATCAGATTAGATAAAGTAGACAATAGCAGTTTGTCACGATCACTATCTTCTCTTGCCATCATGTTCTGTATTTAAAGCAGTCTTGCAAGAAATCCGCCTGCGGGTAATTGTTTTCATCCATGTTACCGGTGTAACCCGTGAAATTGACTGGATCGTAACAATAGCCCATATCGCTGAATGTCGATCTTGGATAATCCTTTATCGCAAAATAGACTATTCTGACTTTCGACAACTCAGAGATATAAAGCTTTTAAAAACATAGTGAGAAAAGGAGAAAATGCTGGTAACCAGCATTTTCTCCTTTTCTCGCAATGTTTTCTAACCTTTCACAGACAAATACCATAATAATATGCCCAAGCTTTCGGTTTGGACAAGTTCAGAATATTCCCGTGAGGAAATAAATAGAACTAAATAGAACTGAATGCAAACACCAAAATGAAGTATTCCATAGCCAATGCATGTCTTTTGGAACACCCTGTATACGAGTGAATTTATTCATCAGAACTATAATTTCATAGTACATTTCATATGTGCTGAAACTTTTGTCCGTATCATGGCCTGCCATATCCAAAACTGCCCATTAATAATACTGAACTAAGGTTTGTTGCAAGGTCCAATATGTCTGAGAAACAGTTTGTTGTTGAGGCATCTTGCTTGTTCAAAACGGCAACTAGAAAGGAAAATGCATACATGCATATAATATCACAAGAATTACTCAATTATGATCAGTGTAACTCTCAGGCTAGTACATAAATATGTGTTGTTTTTTTCTATTAAAAGAGGGCTTAATGCATCTGCGAAAAATATCGACCCAGGTCAGCCTGCGCAGTCCGCGCAGGCTGACCTGGGTCGAAACTTTTCGCTGTCGATTAACCAGATGTATGTCCAAAGACCATTCTACCTCATTTTTCAGTGGGTTACTTTACAAAATGAATTTATGGATCCAGAATGCTGTGACTTGCTTAGTAGCAAGCATCACAGAAATCCATCAAGCCCCCTTTTGCTAGAGCATGGCTTATATATATATTCACCAGTTAAATAAGTTAGAGCTCATAAATAGAATATTTTTCCCCATTTAATTATGATAAACATTTATAAAGCAACTGCAATTAACTGAACCTAAATCTGCACACTTTTCAGTGCAACCCCCAACTCTTTAGCCCACGCCCAAGAAGTTTTAGACTCGTCCATACTGAAAGGATTTGTACGCGGCTTATTAAATGTGGATAGGATGAAGAGATTTTACCTGAAACGGGTAGAAAACTTTTTTTAGGAAAAGTAAAACATACTGGTAACAAACGTTCATTATCTCTCGCTAGATGGCAAATACACATCTATCTAATTTGGGTATTCTTGGTTCAGAAGCGGACTATTTTTTTCAATGCAACAACCGTTGCTTTGAATTTCAAATCGAAATATTTTTTTTACTTAATAAAACGCTACCTGGTGCGATTCATTCAGCTATGATCGGCTAGCCTGTAACCTATGCATCGACCATGTATTAAAACAGCCCCTACATGCTTGGGCAAGAGGCTAATAGCTTCGGTAAAAGCCCTACTTTTCCAAGGTATTGGGGGATGGGTGATGCGTAATAGCAGACAGGTCGAATCTTCGAAGAATATGACATGCATAGATAACGACCAAACGTTTTCTCCTTTTTTCCAACAATAATTCCAAGTGCTTCATTGCTCATAAACGTTAAAACCCGGGCTCAAATATTAAACCCCCCTTTACACAGAGTATTGCCCATATACATACGTGTCGGTGTAAGTTTGTCCGTCAGAGGCACAGTACGCTATACTGTCCGAGTTCACGTCACAGTTCATACCAAGCAATGTCGGACATGCAACGCTCAGTACCATGTCTTGTTTCTCCTGCTGCTGTAGACACGGCCCAAGATGGTGGACAGCGATTGTAGAATCTTTGCAGAAAGCTTTAGAAAACTCACATCTGAAATGGGTTAATATGAGATGAAGTGAAGAACTTGCTTAACCCATTACCAAACGACAAAGTTTTAGACTTGTCCAAATTCAAAGCATTTGCGGACGACAAAATAAGAGTAACTGAAAATTCGAAATTTCTTACTGGAAGGGAAGAAAACTTTGTGGGAAAAGGAGAAAATGCTGGTTACCAGCATTTTCTCCTTTTCGCACAATGTTTTCAGAAGGCTTCTCTCTCTGGGGCGCCAAAAGTAGGGATTGTGTGGTAATAGGTTAACTAGCCGCTATTCGTGTACTTAAAACTTGCAACACATTGTTAGCTGAGTCAGGGGAGGTAAGCCATACAGGATTTTTGTTAGCTAGGTTACCTCTCTTCCTACAGCAATATCCAGTATTTATTTTACAATTGTGTATCTTAAAAAATACGGTTCAGTTCGTTAGTCTGCCTAATCTTTTGTTCTGGTATTGTCTGCATACTCTCTTGCGATGGTATTAAGTTGGAAATGCAGAGCTGATTGCCGGTGCAATGCAAAGAAACGACCCTCCCCTGCAAAATGACCCATGGGTTATTTCTCTACGTAAAATAACGAGCCAGGTCATTTGTAGGGGAGGGTCTTTTCTCTGTATTACACCGTCAATAAATATGTGCTGCCACAACGAATAGTAAGTACGGGGTGTCCGTAAAGTAAAGTAACACTTTTGTATATATAATATAGGACTTTTTATTTCAGATACAGATATGTAAATATATTTACATGCAAATAAATATGTACTTTTTTGTGTGATAAATTCATTCAACTTTTCATGATATTACACACTTTTCGCAGAGATTTCAACTTAGAAGTATCTTTCTGTCATCGGCGTCATTTTAGTAAAAAATGACGTTATCAATATGATTGCCTTATTCTTGCCCAACACGCACGATGAAATTGTCAATCACTTTGAATCAGGTTCCAATATCAATCTTCTTGAATTAACGATTTACGAAAACTCAATTAAATCAATGCTTACATCATTTGACCCTTTACTCCATAAGGCATTTCTATGGTATGTCTAATTCACCCTAAATAATAGCAAGGATGGAGCTGTTTCTTATGTGTATATGACACCTTTTGATAGCATAGAAAACATTGTGGCAAAAGGTGAAATTGCTCGTCACGAGCAATTTCACTTTTTGTCACAATGTTTTCCAAAGGCTCCTACAAGCAATGTGTTGAAATGAGTATCTATGGAGTAAAGGGTTACTAAATCAATTAATAATACACACACCTGTCTTGGTAAGTAACACCATTTTTACCACAGATAGGTCCAGTGGTGTTGTGCTTGCAGTTTAGAGCGGCTACATGATTACACAGCTCTGGTATAGAAAGCATGAATCCAATACATGACCCTGTTAAATGGACAAATTTTTATGATGTGTCTTAGGTCTTTTCCATTGGCATTCCAGTATTATACCTCAAACAACAGTGACTGTTGAAATATCAAATATTAGGCTTTTACGAAAGGCTTTAAACATTTCATTTCACATATTTTACCTTTAGAAAAAATTGTGGAAAAAGGAGAAAATGCTGGTTACCAGCATTTTCTCCCTTTCCAACAGTGTTTTCTACCCTGCTGGAAACAAATTTCAATTTTTGAGTCACGTTAATTTTGTCCTCTGCAAATGGTTTTAGTTTGGCCTAGTCTAAAAATTTTGACATTTGGTAAAGAGTTAACCCTTTACCAAACGATTCCTGGTTTATTTTACCCTGAGATAGAAACCTTTTGAAAACATTGTGGGAAAAGGAGAAAATGCTGGTAACCAGCATTTTCTCCTTTTCCCACAATGTTTTCCACCCTGCTGGAAACAAATTTCAAATTTTGAGATATACGTTTATTTTGTCGTGTGCAAGTGCTTTCAGTTTGGACCAGTCTTAAATTTTGTCTTTTGGTAAAGAATCAACAATGTTTGTTTCAGCTGGTTGTCCTATTCCTTACTGAACAATCGCTTGTGTTAACGAGCCTAACAAAGAGAAGTTTTGAAAACATTACGGGAACATGAGATACTAATGGTAACCATCATTTTTCCCTCTGTTACAACGTTTTCTATTTTTTCTAAGAAAAAAATCTTGGTTGTTTTAGTCACAGTTACTGACACTTGCAAAAGTAAATGGACAAATGAAAATAATTATTATATTGTTAATAACCTGAAATTCCGCTGAATACTGTTGAATAGGCTACTTACCACATTGCAGTAAAACAGACAAGGCAACTAAAGTTTTCATTTTTCTTTTTAAAACCAAAAACAAGATTCCACAAACCTTCGTAACAATAAGTTACTGATAACCATAGGTGACCTATTTTTTTACAAGCATGATTTAGAACAGAAAATAGAAAATACATAAAGAATCCTGACTTGCTGGAACTTCAAGATTTTTGTTTGTTTTGTTGCCTAATATCTCTCTCTCTCTCTCTCTCTCTCTCTCTCTCTCTCTCTCTCTCTCTGTTTTCGGGACGGGGTGCATCTCTCTCTCTCTCTCTCTCTCTCTCTTGGTGTGTTTTGGGGATGGGGTGCGTGTGTGCGTCTCTCTCTCTCTCTCTCTCTTGTTCTGTGTCTGCACAATTTGCTTTTGTAGACTAATCAGTTTGACTTAGTACATCTCTATATGTTGATATCTCCTATGTACAACTTTTTTTCCTTGTTTAGCAATAGGTGGTGGAAGATATAGGTCCAAGATCAGACTGTACGTTCTGTGCAGTCTGATCTTGATCTACGCGATCCTTTAAAAGCTATATTCAAGCCGTCATCGACAATAAACGAGCTAGAAGTGTGTTTACTTCTCTTGTTCAACCAACCAGCATATTATACCAAATCTCTCTCTGTTGAGGTACATTTTCAGTTATTCCTTGCGATCCCAATTCCACGTTCTCCTTAACTTAGACAAACGACAAATCCAGTCAAACTTGAGAAGCGCGAACTCCATTCTCTGAAATTTGGTTGACAGAGAAAGATCTTCGCTGATTTCTTGCTTTCAGTAATTTGAACTCCTGTCAATGCAAACAAATTAATAATGCGCGCCATTTTGTATGGTTCGGGCTGAGGTTGACATATCGTCGGTTTAGTCAAAAACCTCGTAACTATAGCTTGTTTCAAGCTGTAGTTATGAGGTTTTGTAAGTAAACCGACGATATGTCAACCTCAGCCCGAACCAATCTCATGGCATATAGCGGACCATAATCCCTTGAGATTCTTTCTACTCTGTTCGTGATGTTTATTTGGTCAGTGTTTTCTTTTGGTCTTAGTCTTATCTTCATGCAGATATATCATAATGTGTTGGCCACAGATAGGTCTCGAAAACATAGTGCGCCTCTGGGTACAGAGACGTTCGAGACAAAATCACCTGAAAGTTCCGCACAGATTTTGTGCACAAGTTTGAGTTCTCATAATTTCAGAAATACAGCACAAAACTATGATTTGAACATATTTGTTGCTTGTGTATGTAGTAAACCTTCGCTTTAAATACTAATAGTTTCAATTAAAACGCTGAATGTAAGAGAAAACCGTAAATTTTATCGATACTCGAGTTTTTACGTTCCCGAAAACACAAAAAACGGCTGCCTTGCACTATATGTTTCGTCAGGGTTTTTTTCTCTGAGTCTTACATCTTATAAACGAAATCTACAAGCTCTTTATGCAATGAAAGGTTCAATAACTTGTCTTTAGTCGTGTTTGTTACGAAAATTTAATTGCATTTCGCTACGAAACAGGTCAAAAACAGAAAGTTGGTATCGCGCTCTATATCTTTTCTTTTTTACGATGGACCTGAGACGGTACGGTGAGCAAAGAATGGTCACATATGAAATCAAAGCGTTGAAACTAGAGTTAAAATTTGTCACGGAAGCCATTACATAGTAATTATTATATGCAGAAATAGAAGAGGTAAGGTACAAAAGTAAAAGACAGGGAAACCAAGTGCCTATGGTTTACGATAGTGTTTTATTCCATCATGTCGTTATTAGTTGCACGGTCAGGTGGCAATGGACTTGGAAACTTGTTCATGGCTGTGGTGAATCATGTCGGCCTGAGCCTTAGGCGACATGGCAACATGATTCACCACAGCCGTGAACAAGTTTCCCATGTCCCCTGTCACCTGACCATACAACGAATTTCTTATACTGCAAAGTTTTACCATTCAGAAGTTTGTTAAGCGAATTTTACCTGACGAAGTAGAAATTCCCCTTTAAGTCCCCCAATTCAATGAAAACTGACGTCACTGGGAACTGACGTCACTGAAATCTTGGTAATACGTGCTAAGATGTACAGCTTGGCGCATAATCTTGATGTTAATCTTGTTCGACGTTGCCATTTTGGATGATGTATTGATAACGTAGTCATGTATACGGGGCTCCCGAAGAGGAAACTGCATTTACACTTGTTTTGCCAATGTATATGATATATCTTCGGGGCATATTATCCAATCAGATCACGAGAAATTTCTTTGCAGTATAATATTTCTATACCTTTCTCATTGTCTGCGCATGTCATATTCTTCTAAGATTCGACTTGTCTTATATGACGCATCACTCTTCCCGCTATCGGAGAGACTGTAGTATTACGCGCTATAAAGTAGCAATGGAGAAAGTGGCTTTTATCAATGTATTTAAGGAAAGATCAGGCCTGTTTTAGCAGCAGATGTCTCGAGACTGCTGATCACAGCTGAATGAATCGAACCAAGGTAGCGGTTTATTGAGTAAACGTTTATTTTAGTTTGAAATTCGAAGTAACAGTTGTCGCGTAGAAAAGTGGTTCGATATACTGTACCCAGGATGCCCAGATTAGATAGATGAGTATTTGTAGAATGCCATCTAGCGGGAGATAATGATACCTTTCTTCCTCAGTGGTCCTGAAAGCACGTGACTATAAAGTAAATGTTTGATACACGGATACACATGTGTAACCCTTGGGCTAAAAGGGTTTAATACATATCTGTAGTACATTACACGAACCAAGACATCATATAATTACAGATTAATAAAATCCATTTCCTCATAACTTTCTTAACTATGAGGCAGTCTGATCCTTTGACATGCACCCTATCCAGATTAGCTTGCACGGACTATGTAGGCAGATCTCTTATCAATAGTATTTGCAGATGCATTGAAACTCATTTTAGGACAGCATGACCTAGATTATGAGACATTCTAGAGAAATGGTGTACGTTTCCAAAACTTGTTTTACAACATGAAAAAAAAGGTCTGTCGTATATTTGGCCTGCACCACGCGTCTGGGTATTTGGATGCTTAAGCAGTGTCGACCTGGATCAGTTTGTGCTGTCCTGGCAGACTAATCCGACACGAAACAGTCCGTACTTATGTAATACATGTATTTTCTGTTTTGTACAAGTTTACTATAGAACAAAACATAGTATAGTCTTAAAGTGCCGTCTCGGATTAGCCTGCGCGAAATGCGCAGGCTGATCCGAGACGACACTTTTAGCAAATGTCCGAAAGTCCAATGTTGAAGGTCATATGTCTTTCTGTTGTTTAGAGAATATATCTAAGCTAGCCTATACGTCCTTAAAAAGTTCTAAAAAAGATGCCTACTGATCGAAATGGTAGCGTTTAAAATTCATTTACTGTATTCTTATGTCCATAATAATGATTTTGAAAGTAGCTGACGTTATGGTTTAATCTATACATGATCTAGTTAAAGAACAGTTGGGAAATAGTTATTTGTTAACAGATAAACAAGAAAAAGTCTAACCGTTTATGAAATGGAGGAAAAACTTTCGCGGGAAAACGTGTGTAACGACTTTGCAACCAAAGATAAAAGACGTTAGACTTCCATGTACATTTGACGGGGCGGTTGTCGTTCTGAAATTTAACCAAAATGATGAAATTATTGTTTTTAACAGTCTTGTGTGGTAAGTGAAATGAATTTTATATTAATTACTTATTAACGCATGACCACACAGCAAAATTTTAGACCTATCTAAATTGAAGGCATCTGGAGACGACAATTAAAGTGGCTTCAATGGCGCAATTTTGCTTTGATAGAGAATAAAACTTGGTGGGAAAAGGAGAAAATGCTGGTTACCTGGTTACCAGCATTTTCTCCTTTTTCCACAAGTTTTCAAAAGGCTTCTTTCTCAGGGTCCTTAAAAGTCGTCTCATTATGTGGTGAATGGTTAAACAATTCACCACAACAACCCCGTATTTTAATGACCAAAAGTAAGACAACGTCCAAGAAAAAACATGAGAACAGGAGAAAACGCTGTCAACCAGCATTTTCTCCTTTTCCCACAATGCTTGCAGAATGCTTCCCACAATGCTTGAAGAATGCTCTCGTGAACACCATCGGTAATATTTTCACTCGTGGTTGCTCCAGTCGTGAAAATATTACCGATGATGTCCACTCGATGAAATAAATTTCGATCTTTCACCGAAAAAAAAATATTCTATTTATTTCATGCTTTTAACCCTTTCTTGGAGGAGCTTTATCAAAATCCAGTACAGTTCTTTTCCATCATTTCCCGTGTCATACCCCTCCTGCATAGCAATATTACGTCAAGTGCGAGAAATGCAAGGTAAATGACGTAATATTTCCATAAGGTTGTGAGGCACGCGCAATTTACCCAGGCAACAAGAACATAAAAATCGGTATTTTCAATGATCGTACCCGTGTAATATCCTACCGGAAAGCATAGAATAAATTGGGATCATTTACAATGATTTTTTCAATATTGTTTTTTGCTAGCAGCTGTTGCCCACGCCCAGAATCCCACTTTCTGTCAGTTCGTGACCATGAAAGACTGTACCAATGACAAGACTGAGGAAGTTTGTGCTACGAACGGCCAGACCTTCAGAAACAAGTAACACGTTTTTAGTTTTGTTCGCTGAACAGCGATTTTAAAAAGTATATGTCAACAGTTTATTAGCCATATCACGAAGTTTACTCACTTCTTCGTATGATTTCCTAGCTTTAAACTGTACAAGACTTGGGATTGCCAAAGAAAAAAAAGAGGGCGTGAAGCCGTTAACCAAGGCACTACATTTGGATGTGTTCACCAACCATTCTTCAAGACTCCTGTTCTGGCAAAGGGAGGTTTAAGTCTTTGCCACACAATGCGGACTTTTAACAACCATGGAAAAGAAAGCTTTTGAAAACATCGTAGGAAAAGGAGAAAATGCTGGTTACCAGCATTTTCTCCTTTTCGCACAATGTTTTCTGTTCTCCTAAAGTCAAGTTTAAACTTTTGACTTAGGTTTATTTTGTCGTCTGCAAATGCTTGAAATTTTGACCCGTCTAAAATTTTGACGTTTGGTGAAGTTAATGCATCTCCGTGATGTACTTTACCAAGCACGTCATTGTAATTGGCTTGCAACACGGGAAAAGGGGCATTTGGACATTTGCGTAAAGTGTCGTCTCGGATCAGCCTGCGCAGTCCGCGCAGTCTAATCCGAGACGGCACTTTACGACTTTATTAGATTTTGTGCTTTAGGAGACTTTTGCGAAACAGAAAATCACATTAGAACTGAAATTGTCGTTCCGGATCAGCCTGCGCAAACAGCCCAGGCTGATCCGTGACGGCACTTTTCGCAAACGTCCGAATGCCCCTTTTTGCGTGTTGCAAGCCTATTTTAACCACCGATCTCTGAAACACATTTTGTCTAACAATGGGCTGAATCATGAGGTAGACAGATCCTTGTACATGCATAAAATTGACCTAAAGCAAACGGTTTTGACTCGGGTCACCCTGCACGAACTGTCGAGTTTGTCGACTTGGGCCGACATGATTCACTGCAGCCGTGAACAAGTTTCCACGTCCCCTGCCACCTGGCTGTACAATTAATTTCATTAAACTGCAAAGAAATTCCTCGTGATATTTTTGTATAAAATGCCCCGAACATTATTAGTTGTAGGGGACTTGGGAACTTGTTCGCGGTTGTGATGAATCGTGTCGTCCCGAGCCTTACGAATTTATTATACTGCAAAGTTTTACCCTTTCAAAGCGCGTTAAGCGAAATTTTCCTGTTTTATGATCTCACGAATCGGGTATGTTGACGAAATAGAAATTCCCTTCTGAGTGCCCCAATTTGTCACTGGGAAATGACGTTACTAAAATGTGCAGTTTGGTGCATAAAGGTGCAGTCTAGTGATCGATCGATGCCGCCATTTTGGATGTTGTGTTGCACGTGTAGTTTACGGGGGCACTCAAAAGGGAAACTGGCTTTACTTGGTTTTTGCCAGGGTTCATGATATACATGTATGTTCCCGGCATGTTAGCCAATCAGATCAAAAGAAATTTCTTTGCCGTATGATAATATATCATGTACACTGGCAAAAACAACATAAAAGCAGCTTCCCTTTCGGGAGCCCCGTATACATGACTACGCTATCAAGGCAATATCCAAAATGGCGGCATCGATCAAGATTAACATCAAGATTATGCGCCAAGCGGCACGTTTTAGCTTCTATTACAAAGGTTTCAGTGACGTCAGTTCCCAGTGACGTCAATTTTCATTGAATTGAGGCACTCAGACGGGAAATTCTACTTCGTCAGCGTACTCAATCTTTAAACCAAACAAGAGGGCTATGATGGCCCTGCACCGCTCCACTGGCTAATAAGTAAAAAGACTATAAGCCAAACATTACAATATTTGGCCAATTGGTTTCAAACTTGAGGACATACATTTTTTTTCTATAAAATCCTATGAGAAAGTTGTGACCCCCGGGCAAAGCCAATTTTGACTAATGTATAATTACATGTATCCTGGCGGAGGTCCACAAGATAAAGGCCCATACCAAATAATACAGGTCTAGAATGTGTGGTTATAAACAAGAAGATTTTCAAAGTTTTCTCAGTAAAAGGCCATGTAAAGCATGAAACCCATGAGACAGGGCTAAATTTAGTAGCCATAGTCTTTATTATGGTTAGTAACAATTAAGATGACTCAGAAAGTTTTCACCACAAAAGCCCTTGTAAAACTTGTGAACCCTGGCGTGGGAACAAACTTGACCCCAAGGCTATAATTTGGGCCCTCCTGGTAGAGGCCCACTTGATAAAGCTAAGCTTATGGCTAGGTTCAAGTACATTTTTAAAAAATTCCCAATATGAGCCTATGTAAAACATGTGACCCACAGGACGGGGCCAAATTTAATCCCAGGGCTATAATTTGGGCACCTTTGGTAGACAACCATTTGATAAAGCTATATGCAAAATTAAGTAGCCCTAGGCTTCATGGCTTGGAACGAGAAGATTTTTATAAGTTTTCCCTATATAAGCCCTTATAAAACATGTGATCAACGGGGAGGGGCCAATTTTGACTCCAGGGTTATCATTTGAAGGAACTTGGTATAGGTCCACTGGATAAAGCTAAAGTCCACTGCACCTGACCGTACAACTAATAAAGTACACGGATAACTTACCCCTGTATTGCAGCAAGACGAATTATGCAGTGTCTAAGTCAAACAGTAATATGTATTCGCTTTGTTTATTTCTATTCGCTTTTTCATATATTATTTATTTATCTGTTCATCAGATGCGAGTATGCTAAAGCATATTGCCGTAACAACAACCTCCATCTGGAAAGCAATGGACCATGTCCAAACGCCGCGACAACTCGAACAACGACCACCGCAACAAAACCAGCTCCAGCTGCAACGACCTCAAAACCTACCCAGGCGCCAGTGGTAACCACGCCAACAACCTCGCAGCCAATCAACGGTTCCCTCATAGCCTTTGACATTTTTTGCCTCGATCTCAGTTATGTGGTGTGTCCGGTTGGGGGCACTCGAGTTTGCGGAAGTGACGGAAAGTTCTATGACAATGCGTAAGTTTCAGTTATTATACCCCCACACACACACACACACAAAACGAATGTTTTCGGTGGTATATTGGAATCAGCCTGTCTGTCCGTGTGTCCGTCCATGTGGCCATCCGTGTGTCCGTCCGTGTACAAAAACTAGTAATTTTGTGTCGCAAATTCCTAGTTTTCCTTCAACTGTATTGAAACTTTACACATAATTAATCATATATTGAAGATTTGCAAGACGCAATTTACAAGTATCAAGTCTTCCTGGTTGAGAAATTACGTGCATGGCTCATCACGTATAAATATAAGTGTTTGGAAAATAACATGTATGATGCCTACTCACTCCTTCGTCAGCGTACAAGTCCGGGGTAGAAAAATATTTCCACACATGCGAACTTGTAATCACTTGAGGTAAAGTGAAAGAAAAATCGATTTTGACTGATAAGTTGGCAGGGAAATCTAGGTCAGCTAAAGAATACATGACTTTAAGCAATGGCGCCACTTTATGCTTGTCTCAAACGTGTGTCAGATAAGAAAATTGATAACGGGACAGTTTCACCGACAGCAATGTGGTAGAAGTAAGGCAAAGCATGTGTAATGGCAGTTTTTTTCAGTTTAACACATACATTTTGAAATAATGAATAAAAAGAAACAAAGAAATTACTTTATTTTGCTTACTTCAGCCAATGAACTTTTATCAAAGTCATATTACAAATTGTTTTATGTTGTTTACTCTTCGTGTTCTTACCACGGGAGGTAATTTCTTAAATTCTATGCATTCTACTGTGCGTGTGTGTCCGTTTAATTTCTTTCCAAGGGAGATAAACCTTAGCTATCTATGAAATGAAAATGGACTAGATATTTAAGAAATAATCTTCTTTCTATCGAGGTGTATCGTTCAATAAACCACATTTGTGATTTTTGAGGCACAATAAATAATCCACAAGGGCGATAGCCCGAGTGGTTTATTCATTGCACCTCATAACTCACGATGTGGTTTATTGAACTATACACCAGTGGTTTATTGAACTATAAACCACAATGGAAGAAGATTATTTCGATTCTAACATGACCAATTCTTAATGAAAGGATATCAAGGTCAAACTTAGAGTAAAAACACGGATGAAGATTATGTTCCATTGAATAAACCACTCATTGAATGACATCACTCGATATAGAATGACGTCACTCTACACATGGATTGTCGCAGATTTTACCACGCTTTCCTTGCACTGTGTTTATAGAGCTGAATTAGCATGTCATGTTAGAATTATTAATAAATGGCAAGTAGAGCAACGTCAGTCTATATAGAGGTACAACATTCTGTATAAAGTAAGTTGGTAAGTTATTCAATGGAATATAATCGCATCAGCATTTTTATTTTAAGGATGAATTTGCATTCCTTTCATAAAGAGTTAGTCATGTTAGAATCAAAATAATCTATCTTTGTTTATTGTTCAGTAAAGCACTCTGAGTTATGAGATGCAAAAAATAAACCACTCGGGCTGTGCAATAAACCATGTGAGTTATGAGGCACAGTGAATAAACCACAGGTTTATTCTTTTTTTTTTTCTCTCATAACTCATGTGGTTTATTGAACAATAAAACATAATAGAAAAAAGTTTGTTAACTCTTTACCACACAATCCCAACTTTAAACATTCTGAGAAAGAATCCTTTTGAAAACATTTTGGGAGAAGGAGAAAATGCTTGTCACCACCATTTTCTCCTTTTCCCACTATGTTTTCTACTCTTCACAAACCAAATTTCAAATTTTTGAATCCTTTTGAAAACATTTTGGGAAAAGGAGAAAATGCTGGTCATGAACCAGATTTCAAATTTTCAGTCCCTTTCATTTGTGGTCTGTAAATCCTTTAAACATGGACAAACCTAAAATTTTGTCATTTGGTAATGAGTTAAGTAAATGGTTCTTCAGCAAAGAACACATAGAATAGAATAGAATGAATAGGGTTTTAAGGCCCGTCGACAACTTAGTTCATATTGGGTCATATTGGGCGCACTTATTTGGTAAACAATAATGCCAGGTGAAAATAACATACATGTGCAACAACGTAAGACAAACATGATAAATGAGGAATGAACAAAACACAAAATGATGCCCCTATTGTCGCCTTTTACAACATGCATGCTGTCACAGAATAGAGTGCAGTGCATATCAAAATATTTAACCCTTTACTCCATAGACACTCATTTCTAGGCATTGCCCGTAGGAGCCTTTGGAAAACATTATGGCAAAAGGTGAAATTGCTCTTGACGAGCAATTTCACCTTTTGCTACAATGTTTTCTACACTATCAAAAGGTGTCATATACACATAAGAAATGGCTTCATCATTGCTGTTATTTAGGGTCAATTAGAGATAGATAGAAATGCCTTATGGGGTAAAGGGTTAAGATCAAACTGCATAGTTAGTAACATATGTTCTGAAGGGTATGAATCCGAAGCTGCATTCAATAAACAGTGTAGATGCTAAAAGCTAAAATAGTCCATACTTTTTGCTGATTCATTATGCCCCCTTTTTGCAAAGCATGACTCCCATCATTATGTACAAATATATGTCTTATTTCAGATGTGAATTTGACAAGGAACGCTGTTTTCATAGAGAGTTGCACCCAAGGAATAGTGGATGTGTGTAGTGAGTTCTAATAAAAGTAAATTTAAGTATTTATTTTCTTTCCTGTTTATTGCCAATCCTATTGAAAGAGCTACCTTAATACCTGATTTGTACACAAGTTTGTATGCACCAACAATTCTGAAGAAAATTCTTAATTCTTATTCCAATAATGGATTTCGAAAGTATTATAACCTCCAATTGGCTAAACCTACTGGTCTAGCCAATCAGAAGTTGTGCTACTTTAAAGTTCAGAAAACCTTTGAGAATAAGACACAGAATGTTCTTCAGAATGGTTTGTGAATGCGGACCCTAACTCATCAGACACCTTTATGTGTATGTTTCAAATAAACCTGACAGACATTTCAATCCAGCAAGAAGACCCAAACAACTGCAATTCCTAAGTCAGTGTTGACCACTATTCCAACATAGATCAAAGATCAACATGCATGTTTGTGCAGTCTGATCTTGATCAACACTGGCAGCAAAGGCAATAAGAGCTATCACTAAACGTGATAATATCCCCACCAGCTTCCTGTCACAAAAACAGGTCGATGTCACAGAATACAGAATGGTTTAGTACAAAAGTAAGAGGTGAAAAAAGTTCAAGGAGAGATAATTCTGTAAACAAGAGGGCCAAGATGGCCCTGGATCCCTCACCTGAATTTCTGAGAGAACCATAGCCATTTTTTTTTCAAAATCTAATCACCATTTTAGACAAAAAGAATTTTCAAGAATTTCTTCATGGCTGTATAGTGTAAATAGCCCACAGCCATCAGAGCCATGTGTCTTGATGGATCAAAATTTCTCGAGCAATTTTTGTTCAGAGAAAAAGAATTTTAAAGACCAAAAAGTGCAAGTAGCCCCATTCACCAGATCCATGTTTCTAGACA
Source organism: Tridacna crocea (assembly GCA_943736015.1). Classification (NCBI taxonomy): domain Eukaryota; kingdom Metazoa; phylum Mollusca; class Bivalvia; order Cardiida; family Cardiidae; genus Tridacna; species Tridacna crocea. The sequence continues at coordinate 10,785,221 of OX031070.1, forward strand.
AATCAGCATTTTGTGAACATTCTTGAAAAGAGTTACCACAGGAACATTACTGTGAGATTATTTCAAAGAATTTCTTCATTTCCAAATAGTGCAATTAGCCTCCATTCACCAGAGCCATGTTTCTTGATGGATCAAAATTTCGTGAACAATTTTTGAAAAGGGTCACCCATGGAACATCTCTGTGAAATTATTTGAAAATCTGTCCAGTTGTTTCAGAAAAGAAGAATTTTCAAGAATTTCTTCATTTCTGTATAGTGCAAGTAGCCCCATTCACCAGAGCCATGTTTCTTGACGGCTCAATATTTCGTGAACAAGTTTTTTGAAAAGGGTCACCCAAGAAACATCTCTGAAATTATTTCAAAATCTGTCCAGCCATTTCAGAGAAGAATAATTTTCAAGAATTTCTTCATTTCCCTATAGTGCAAGTAGCCCCCATTCACCAGAGCCATGTTTCTTGACGGATCAAAATTTTGTGAACAGTTTTTGAAAAGGGTCACCCAAAGAACATCCCTGAGAAATTATTTCAAAATCTGACCAGCGGTTTCAGAGAAGAAGAAATTTTAAGAATTTCTTCATTTCTGTATAGTGCAAGTAGCCCCAATTCACAAGAATCATGATTTTTGACGGATCAAAATTTCGCAAACATTTTTTTTAAAAGGATCACCCAAGGAACAATTCTGTGAAATTATTTCAAAATCTGTCCAGTAATTCAGAGAAGAAGAATTTTCAAGAATTTCTTCATTTCCCTATAATGCATGTAGCCCCTATTCACTAGAGCCATGTTTCTTGATGGATCAAAATTTCATGATAATTTGTGAAAAGGATCACCCAAAGAACATCCCTGAGAAATTATTTCAAAATCTGACCAGCGGTTTCAGAGGAGAAGAATTTTTAATAATTTCTTCATTTCTGTATGGTGCAAGTAGCCCCCCATTTACCACAGCCATGTTTCTTGACAAATTAAAATTTCACGAACAATTTTTGAAAAGGGTCACCCAAGAAACATCTCTCTGAAATTATTTTAAAATCTGGCCAGCTGTTTCAGAGAAGAAAATTTTTAAAGAATTTCTTAGAAAACTCCATTTGGTTGCCATGGCAACCAGAGTTTTCTACTGAATCAAATTCTGTGAACAATTTTTAAAGAAGACCTCCTAAGGAACATTCCAGTCAAGTTTGGTTCAAATTGGCCTAGTGGTTTAGGAGGAGCTGATGTTTAAAGCATTGTTCACGACGCATGATGGACGATGAACACCTGGTGACCCTAAAAGCTCCCCTTGAGCATGTTGTGCTCAGGTGAGCTAAAAACATTTGGTCAGTGGAAATAAGAAGAAACAGAGTGCAGGACATGCAAATAGGGCTCATGGAAAGACAACTGCAGAGCTTTACATGATGCAATTTATTAAATCATTTATGAAACAGCATCTCTAATAAAGTCCAGCTGGGTTCAAATTCACCTTCTGTTCTTAAAAACGGCATCAAGAGTCCAGAATTTTCTAAATTTGAAAGTAACATAACTTCTGATTGGCTAAACCCAATCAGAAGATGTATTACTTTCAAATGTTGAAAATTACTATATTTAATGTAATATTAATCAATACAATATACAGCAGAATGAACACATCAGTTCATCTTATGTTGAAAACTTTTCAACCAAAAGCACCTCCTTTCTTGGTGTAAAGGTCAAGTAGCAACTACACAACTGCTAGGGTCAAAGTGCCATCTTGGGTTCAAGGTCATGAGGCCAATATACTAGGTTGAGCAGACAGTTTACATAGTTTAGCCAACATTCCAGACATTTGTAAAAGTGAATGAACTCCCTCAGCTATCCTCATGTGTGTTAAGCCTATCTCCTGAAAAAATAAGACAAAAAAAACCGGTTGCACACTGTTTGAGACGATTAAACAAACGCCAGACGATAGCTCCCATTGATGTCATGTGATACGTGAATCAGGAATTCGGGACAAAGAACCTAGACACCTGGGATTAGCTTGGAGATATATGAAACTTACCGGGAGATTTTTCTACCATAAAAGTATTGTTATATATAACATAAGCATGAGACCAGTTTAAGAAACAAGACGGCCATGATGCCCTGAAATCGCTCACCTGAGTCTATTGACCAAACATGAACCATTTTCAATCTAGTTTCCCAGTGACCTAGTTTTTTATCATACATTACCCATTATCAAACACATTAATATTCAATAAGACAAACGCTCTGACCAAGTTTCATGAGTATTGGACTGAAAGTGTGGACTCTACAGCGTACAAAAGGTTTTTCTTAGATTTGATCAAGTGACCTAATTTTGTACCCGACAATTACTCACTATCAATCTCTTTTGAGACATCACCAAAAACAAACATTCTGACCAAGTTTGAAGAGTATCAGGCACAAAATGAAGCCTTTAGAGTGTACACAACGTTTTTCTAATATTTGACCCAGTGACCTAGTTTTTCACTTCACATGACCCATTTTCAAATTCATTCAAGGTATCACCAAGACAAATATTATGAACAAGTTTCAGGACTATCAGACTGAAAATGTGTCCTCCAGAGCATACACAAGGTTTTTATAACATTTGATCTATTGACCTAGTTTTTGACCCAACATGACCCATTTTCACAGTTATCCAAGATATTATCAAGGCAAACATTCTGACCAATTTTCAAGAGCGTTGGACTGAAAATGTGGCATCCAGAGCATATACAATGTTTTTCTAAGATTTGACCTGGTAACCTAATTTTTGACCCAACATGACCCATTTTCAAACTTGTCAGAGATATCATCAAGACAAACATTCTGACCAACTCACAAGAGTTTTGGACTGAAAATGTTGCCTCTACAGCGTACCCAAGATTTTTCCAAGATCTGACCTAGTGTCCTAGTTTTTGACCTCATATGACCTATTTTCAGACTCTTCCAAGATATCATCAAGACAAACATTCTGACCAACTTTCATGAGTATCAGACTGCAAATGTGGCCTCTAGAGAGTACAAAATGCTTTTCTAAGATTTGACCTAGTGACCTAGTTTTTGACCTGACAAAACCCATTTTCTTCATCCGAGATATCATCAAGGCAGACAAGACCCAATTTCGAACTCATCTGAGATATATTGAGGCAAACACTTATACTAACTTTAATGAGTATCGGACTGAAAATGTGTCCTCTAGAGCGTAGAGAAAGTAAAAGTTGACGCCGGACGATGGACGCCGGACACAGCACTATCACAATAGCTCACTCATGAGCAGTTCGTGCTCAGGTGAGCTAAAGACACTTACTTCTTTTGTATTCGGTTTACCGAAGTTATGGAATGTGAAAATTGAAATAGAGGCTGGTTTATCTAGAAGTCAATTGAAAACGCAGTTTTATAACTCTGACATATGTTTATGTATTTACATTAAACTCTCACTCCTCCGACATGTCCTAAAATCATTGATTTGTTAACTCAATTCATCTGTTACAATGACAAAATATCTACTTCCAATGCAGAAATTCTAGGTTTTTGGTAACGGCTAGACAGCTTCTGTGCTGATGGGAAATGCTGATTGGGTGATTGGTTTTTCAGTGGGCAGAGCCAGCATTTGGTTAATTCCCAACAACACCTGAAATAGCTCTTTACTAAAAGAACAAATTTCAGAATCATCAATCAGGCCAAAATTCACATATGATGATGTTAACCCTTATCCTGCTAAGTAACGAAAATGACTTTTTCAATTTGATAGAAAAAAATCCAAAACATGTTATATCAAAGGTATGTTTCAGGGAAAAATATCTCCAGATGAGACAGCATATATCCAGACTGCATGTTCTGTGCAGTCTGATCTTGGATCTATGCCGTCTACAAAAGGTCAATAAACAAGATTTGCTAAGGACAAACTGAATATGCCTCTAATAATGGCATTTACTGTAAAAGGGTTTTCAGTATTTTCTCCATTCCTACAACGTTTTCAAAAATCCTCTATATAACTCTTCACAAAACAACAGAATTTTAGACTTCTTCAAATTGATAAGCATTTCCAGACGACAAAATAAATGTGACTCAAAAGTTTAAACTCTTGCGGGGAAGGGTAGAACACATTGTGGGAAAAGGAGAAAATGCTGGTAACCAACATTTCTCCTTTTCCTACAATGTTTTCAAAAGCATTTTTTACTTAGATTCGTTTAAAGTCAGGATTGTGTTGTAAAGAGTTAACTCTTTACCACACGAGAAAATTTTAGACTGGTCCAAATTGAAAGCAGTTGCAGATGACAAAATGGAGGTGACTGAAAAATTGAAATTTGTTCTGGGAAGGGTAAAAAGCACTGTGGGAAAAGGAGAAAATGCTGGTTACCAGCATTTTCTCCTTTTCCCACGGTGTTTTTAAAAGGCTTCTTTCTCAGGGGCATCAAAAGTAGGGATTGTGTGGTAATGGGTTAAAGGTCCTTTACAAAATAATTTTGACAAGGAACGTCCGAACGCTCTGCACTTTACCAAATAAGCTAGAGCTTTGCAACATCTCACAAATGTCTTTTCCACACACAAAAAAATCTTAAACATTTCCAGATTGAAAGCATTTGCAGACAACAAGTCAAAACTTTAACACATTTCACTTTTGTAGGTATTATGGGAAAAGAAGAAAATGCTGGTTACCAGCAGTTCCTTCTTTTTCCACAATATGTTCAAAAGCCTTCTTCTTTAGGGTTTTTAAAATTAGCTTCTATGAGATGAAAAGTTAAGCGCCTTCTACTATACCTTTATAAACTCTAGTTTCAAATATTCTGGCATGTCATGTGTCTTGCATACTCTAAAGACGATTCCAATAATATCTTCCGGTGAATAACCCAGTTTCCACAAGTGTGCCATTATCTTGTAGGCCTCGTCTATGTTCCCGACTACACAATGTTGTAACATGTCTTTTATCAATAAGGGATGGGGCTCGTCACATACCTATAATTAAACAAAGACATAGAGAATATTTGTTTTTTTTGGTGAAAGATCGAAATTTATTTCATCGAGTGGACACCATCGGTAATATTTTCGCAAGTGGTGCAGCCATGAGTGAAAATATTACCGATGGTGTTCACGAGATGAAATAAATAGAGGATGGGGGGTGTGAAAGATTGAAATTTATTTCATCGAGTGGACACCATCGGTAATATTTTCACAAGTGGTGCAGCCACGAGTGAAAATATTATCGATGGTGTTCATGAGATGAAATAAATTTCAATCTTTCACCGAAAAAAACAATTATTCTATTTATTTTATGCTTTTATCCCTTTCTGGGAGGAGCTTTGTCAAAATCCAGTACGGTTCTTTTCCCTTATTCCCCGAAGCGTACCCCTCCCGCATAGCAACGTTACGTCAAGCGCGAGAAATGTAAGGCATACGACGTCATATTTCCCATCTGGTTGTTAGGTACGCGCAATTTACCTTGGCAACAAGAACATGAAAATCGGTATTTTCACTGGTGGTACCAGTGTAAGATCGAAAAATATTTTCACTGCTATTTCTTGATATCCTACCGGAAAGCATGAAATAAATTTTCTAAACTAATGTTTATGAGGTTCCCATTAAATACTAGTGAGATTTAGGGTAGGGTACGGTAGGGTGGGGTAGGGTATCTACGTGGTTCTTATTAAATACTAGAGCAGGGTAGGGTATTTAAGAAGTTCCTATTAAATACTAGGGTAGGGTGGGGTGGGGTAGGGTAGGGTATTTATCTTTTGGATTCATGTTCGTACCCCCAACATGTGTTCTAGTTTCAAATATTACAAAAGTTCCTTTTATCAAACTGTCCAGCATAAGCAGTTTATATTAACTCTTTCCAAATGACAACATTTTAGACTTGTCCATATTGACAGCTTTTTTAGATGACAAATTGAATGTGATTCAAATGATGAAATTTTTCTATGACGGGAAAGAAAACTCGGTTACCAGCATTTTCCCCTTTTCCCACAATGTTTTCAAAAGCTTTCTTCTATAGTCTTGTATTGTTTGGCAAAGGGTTAAGGAGCAATTTTACTTTTTCCAGGCTTCTTTTGATCTAAATGCAGATACTTTGCCATAGTGAATGTAGATGTCTTAAGATGCTCCACCTGGAAAACAGGATCAACTGGTGAAAAAAATATGTGTAGGTGCAACTGTAAAAATTAAACATGGTTTAGAGACCACAAGCTAATATATATTTTGTTTTGGCCTACTCTAAGCAGTGGACTTGTTAATCCTCTGTACAACACAATTCTGATCTTTAATTGCCCTGAAGTGAAAAAGGTTTTGAATATATAGTAGGAAAGGAAAAAGTGTTGTAAACAGCATAATTATTTATCTTTTCCCACCATGTTTTTCAACCTCTGTTGAAGACATGTTCCTCAGTTTGAGTTCAATTTGTCTACAGATGCTTTCAATTGAGAACAGTCTTACAATTTGTAGTTTGGTAAAGGGGTTAAGTCTTACTGAACAATTTTGTCACTCACCTTAAATACATTTTCACTGTTTACATGTTCAAAACCTTGAAAGGTTGACTGTAAATTGTTTAATGCCTGAAAAACGAAATATACATATAGGTCTTGACCAAATAAACCTGCATTTAACCCTTTACCACACAATCATGACTTTTACCAACCCTGAGAAAGATGCCTTTTGAAACCATTGTAGGAAAATGAGAAAATGCTGCTAACCAGCATTTTCTCCTTTTCCCACAATGTTTTCTACCCTTCCCAAAACAAATTTTAATGTTCGAGCCATATATATATTAAAGTCTGGAAATTCTTTTTAATCTGGACAAGTCTACAATTTTGTCATTTGGTAAAGAGTTAAGAAATGAGTAATAAAGAGTTAAAAAGAGAAAAAAAAATATTTGTAATAATCATGTTTGCCTTTTTGCACAGTTACCTATTCTTTCAGAGACAAATGCCATCCTCTAGTGGATATCTGCAAGATTTTTATAGTGTGAATATTCCCAACTTAATAGTTAGAGGTGGGTATTTAGAATTTTCAAATCACATCATATTAAACAAGAGGGCCATGATGGCCCTGAAATTGCTCACCTGGGTCTATTGACCAAACATGAACCATCTAGTTTCCCAGTGACCTAGTTTTTTATCAGACATTATTACCCATCATCAAACACTTTTGAGATATCAATAAGACAAACATTCTGACCAAGTTTCATGAGTATTGGACTGAAAATGTGGCCTCTACAGCGTACAAAAGGTTTTTCTAAGATTTCACCAAGTGACCTAGTTTTGGACCCGACAATTACCCATGATCAAATTATTTTGAGGCATCACCAAAACAAACATTCTGACCAAGTCTGAAGAGTATCAGGCAGAAAATGTAGCCTCTAGAGTGTACACAAAATTCTTCTAATATTTGACTGATTGACCTAGTTTTTGACTCCACATGACCCATTTTCAAACTCATTCAAGGTATCACCAGGACAAATATTATGAAGAAGTTTTAGGAGTATCAGAAAATGTGTCCTCTAGAGCATATAAAAGGTGTTTATAACATTTGACCAACTGACACAGTTTTTGACCCAACATGACCCATTTTCAAACTCATCCAAGTTATTATAAAGGCAAACTTTCTGACTAATTTTAAAGAATGTCGGACTGAAACTGTGGCATCCAGAGCATATACATGGTTTTTCTAAGATTTGATCTGGTGACATACTTTTTAACCTCCAATGACCCATTTTCAAACTTATCTAATATATCATCGAGGCAAACATTCTGACCGACTTACAATAGTTTCAGACTGAAAATATGGCCTCTAGAGCCTACAAAAGGTTTTTCTAACATTTGACCTGGTGACCTAGTTTTTGACTCCACATGAATCATTTTCAAACTCGTCCAAGATGTCATAAAGGCAAAAATTCTGACCAACTTTCAAGAGTTTTCTGACTGAAAATGTGGCCTCTAGAGTGCACACAAGTTTTTTCTAAAATTTGACACAGTGACCTTGTTTTTGACCCCACATGACCCATTTTCGATCTTTTCTAAGATATCATCCAGGCAAACATCCTGACCAATTTTCATGAGTATCTGACTGAAAATGTGGCCTTTAGAGCTTACAAAAGGTTTTTCTTAGATTTGACCTTGTGACCTAGTTTTTGACCCGACATGACCAATTTTCAAACTTGTTCAAGATATCATCCAGGCAAACATCCTGACCAACTTTCATGAGTATCGGACTGAAAATGTGGCCTCTAGAGCATACACAAGGTTTTTCTAAAATTTGACTTAGTGACCTAGTTTTTAACCCCACATGACCCATTTTCACAGTTGTCCGAGATATCATCAAGACAAATATTCTGAAGAACTTCCAAGAGTTTTGGACTGGAAATGTGGCCTCTAGAGCTTACACAAGGTTTTTTCTAAGATTTGACCTAGTGACCTAGTTTTTTTCCAGACATGACCCATTTTCAAACTCCTCAGATATATCATCCAGGCAAACATGCTGACCAACTTTCATGAGTATCCAACTGAAAATGTGGCCTCCAGAGCTTACACAAGTTTTTCTAAGATTTGACCTAGTGACCTTGTTTTTGATCCATCATGACCCATTTTCAAACTCATCCGAGATATCATCCAGACAAACATCCTGACCAACTTTCATGAGTATCCGACTGAAAATGTGGCCTCTAGAGCGTACACAAGGTTTTTCTAAAATTTGACCTAGTGACCTTGTTTTTGACCCGACATGACCCATTTTCAAACTCATATGAGATACTATCCAGACAAACATCCTGATCAACTTTCATGAGTATCCAACTCAAAATGTGGCCTCCAGAGCTTACACAAGTTTTTCTAAGATTTGACCTAGTGACCTTGTTTTTGATCCATCATGACCCATTTTCAAACTCATCCGAGATATCATCAAGGCACATATCCTGACCGACTTTCATGGGTATCAGACTGAAAATGTGGCCTCTAGAGTGTACACAAGGTTTTTCTAAAATTTGACTAGTGACCTAGTTTTTGACCCAACATGACCCATTTTAAAAGTCGTTCGAGATATCATCCAGACAAACGTCCTGACCAACTTTCATGAGTATCCAACAGAAAATGTGGCCCCTAGAGGTTTTCCTAAGATTTGACCTAGTGACCTAGTTTTTGACCCAACATGACCCATTTTCGAACTCGTCGGATATATCATCCTGAAGTTTTCCAGGCAAACATCCTGACCAACTTTCATGAGTATCGGCCTCTAGAGCGTACACAAGGTAAAAAGTTGACGACGGACACAGCACGATCACAATAGTTCACCATGAGCACTTCGTGCTCAGGTGAGCTAAAAAAATATATATTATTGAAATTTATATGGAAAAACAATACAAATTATCAATAATTCAGAATCATAAAATTACATACACAAAAAAAATTTGATGGTATTCCCTTAAAAGGCTACATAGCCTCTTAAGCTCATTTTAGATTTCGCGCCAAAAATCAATAAAGCATTGTGGGATTGTCACATGACTGGCACGTGACTAATAACGCTTAAATTCCATTACATAGCGAACATGTAATAATCATTTTCCATAATGTCTTCTTCGGACGGATGTTTGAAGCTTTGTCTGTGTTTTCGTGTATTTAAATGCAAGAAATGATAATCTAAAAGTAGAATATGTCTCCGTAATAAATCTCTAATTTCTTGTGTTATCAGATGATTTTCGACTGCTGGGGTTTTATGAACGCAAATTAAAAGGCTACGGGAGTATAAGGATGATTTTTTTTCATTTTAGTAAAATTTTCGTCCCAAAATCTGAAGGGCCACCTTTAAGACTACCACCAGCAGATGCTATTTCCATCTTATTGAACTCTTTAGCTAACGACAAAATGTTGGGTTCCCAAAAATCAAGATTTAGAGATGACAAATAAAATGAAGCTAAACTGGAAACATTTGTTTTGACTGGGTAGAAAAGAGTGTGGGAAAAGAAGAAAATGCTGTTACAAGCATTTTCTCCTTTTCCCACAATGTTTTCAGTTCTTCTTATAGAGGCTCCTTTGAAGTCAGGTATTTTGGTAAAGGATTAAACGTTACCTCATCAACAAACAAAAAAGACTTTTTACCTCTCTGCAGTGGTCATGTTAATAAAAAGCTAACTGGAAACAGACATATTACATGTTACAGTTTTTCTCATTTTCTAAAAATGTTTCAAGACAACGAAGAAATTTCTCTCCTTTCTTTAACCCTTTCCCAAACAAGCCCTGGTTTTTACGTGTCTGCAGTACAAGTCTTTTGAAAACACTGTTGGAAAAGGAGAAATTGCTCGTAACGAGCAATTTCTCCTTTTCCCACAGTGTTTTCTGCTCATTCTAATAATTTTGTGCCATTGTTATGAAAGTTAAAATTGTTGTCTGAGAACACTTTGAGTATGGAAGAGTCCAAAATATGTCGTTTGGGAAAGGGTTAAAACTTTCCTTCAGCCTGTCCCTCATTATTGCAAAAACAACACACTACAGGTCCGTTGTGTAGCAAGATCAGGGTCCAAAAAATATCAGAATTCTTACTTCAATGGGTGAGTGCAACACTATCTTAAGTGCCTGTACTTTGTATTGGCACTTAGGATAGTGTTGCACTCGCCCATCAACTTGTCCTCCTGCCATTTTGCACTTGTCCTACAGTTAGACAAGGAAGGATAATCCACTTGCTCTCACCAAAATTTTTACTAGTAAGGACAAGCGGACAATTGGATTTTTTGGACTCTGAAGAGGTAAAAGTACTGTATTTGTCATCAGAAATTTTGGACTGATACCCATTTGCTGCATTTGAAGTGATGAAGTGCCCTTTGATAAGTCACTGCAGAGCCAAAGTTACATTACAATGACAGCAAATCTGAGGGTGGAGTTGACTAGAGAAGCTTTCCTATGCAAATATTCACAGATGGACAAACACATTGAAAGACATTATTTGCCAGGGATATGTAAAGGAGGAAGGAAAGGTAAGAAGTTAAAATCAACCTGTCTCATATCACCCTGCGCTGTAAACACGATGGCTTCCAGACCATCGTCTGTATAACTAACATTCTCTGCCTCGCATACCTCCAGTAAACGTTTCAAAACCTGAGCATCTGTTAATTTAGAGTACCTTAATACAGCGCATCTTGACTGAATAGGTTCTGTAAACACAAGACAAAATTTTTACTCAATAAGACCATCTCATAAGAAGTGAAGGGAAGTGTTTTAACCCATTACGACACTATTCCTACTTTTGATGATCCTGAGAAAGAAGCCTTTAGAAAACATTGTGGGAAAAGGAAACAATGATGGTAACCAGCATTTTTCTCTTTTTCCCACAATGTTTTCTACCCTTCACAAACATATTTCAAATTTTGAGTCATTTTGAGTTGGACAAGCCCACAACTTTGTCGTTTGGTAAAGAGTTAATTCTTCTATCTTAACTGAAAGCACATTGCAGCAAATACTTTATCTGAACTGTTCTTAAGCAAATTTTTATAAGATTAGGTAATATCATTTAGATACAAACAAGATTATACTTTTTTTTTTGATGAAAGATCAAAATTTATTTCATTAAATGAACACCATTGGTAATAATATCACAGCCAAATGATGATGATCACGAGATGAAATAAATTTGTATTTTTCACCAAAATGAAACAAGTATTCTATTTATTTCATGAGTCTAACATTTTTTGTTGGTTCTTTTGTCTATTGATTGATTGTTGATTGTATAACGCTGTTTCTTTCGTCTAAATTCAGTATAGTTGTATTCAGTAATTCCACTGTGTATCTTCCGCACATAACAATGCATTACAATGTTACAGAAACACAAGAAACCTGGGGTATATGTGTGCAAATTAAGCAATTTTTTGTCTGGTTGAATGGCACGCACTATTTAACAAGGTAAGTAGAGCTGTCACTGAATGTGACTTAATACCTCTTAGTAGCGCTTTGATAGAAAAAGGTGTCAAGTTCAAGGGAAGATAATTCTTCAACTTAGAGGAGTTGACAATTGAAAATTGCGTCTTGCAAATCTTCAGTATATGATCAATATATGTACAAAGTTTGAATACAATTGAAGGAAAACTGTAGGAGGAGTTTGCACCATAAAATTACTAGTATTTTGTACAGACAGACACACAGATGGACGGATACACAGATGGACAGACACACAGACAGACACACGGAGAAGACAGGCTGATTCCAGTATACCCCAGAAAACATTTGTTTTGCAGAAGCTTAACTCTTTACCACACAATCCCGATTTTTAACAACCCCTGCGGAAGAGGCCTTTTGAAAACATTAAGGGAAAAGGAGAAATGCTGGTAACCAGCATTTTCTCCTTTTCCCTCAATGTTTTCTTACCTATCAAAGACAAGTACCGTTACCGGAGACACATTTGAATTGTCATCTGCAAATGCTTTCAATTTGGACAAGTTTTCATTTTCATTGTGTGGTAAAGAGATAACTAGCTTCAATTGAAGAGTTTGAAAATATTTTTCACTGGTAGTAACCATGAAACACAAAGCTGTATTTCACTGTTATTTCTTAATAAACTACTGAAAGGCAAAAAATAATGATATCTTGTTTCATGCTTTCTGGTAGGCTATCAAGAAATAGCAAAATATTACATGGGTACCACCAGTGAAAATACCAATTTTTATGTTCTTGTTGCTTACATTTCTCGCGCTTGCAGGGTTCGCGCTGCCGATCGCCATTGTCGCCATTTGCGACAAAAATTAAAATTTGGCGCAAAATTTTTTCATTTGGCGAAAATGCGTGGCGACAACTTTTTACATGCTGGCCCCAAAAAGAAATTCTTTTGAAATTCATTGTCGTAAGCGTTTGCGAGCAAAGCGAGTTAAAGCCTCGGTCGAGTGGGCGAAGAAGTCGCCGGATTTCAAAAAACTTTGCTCATTTCACCAAGAAAAGCGAAGTCCAAGTCGACTGAAAAAAATCGGGAAGTCGCCTCGCGTATATTGACAAAGCGTCCTGTGTGTAATCTACCATATCAGCGTGTGCGGTACCCGATTTACAGTTAGTGCCCAATCAGCGAGTTTAATTAGTTTACAACATACCGAGAGTCTGATTGACAAGTCATTGTTAATTAACTTTACAACACCATGGGATAATCCCATATTATTGACAAATATCAGCGCCGCCTATCGGTGTATATGAAAATGAAAGTAGTACCCCAGATATCGGTCAATCTTCGTCAACTTTTATTTCAGGCCTCCTAGCAGGCCAAAACAAAAATAAAGGTTTTTATAAAGGCTCCAATGTATGAAAAAAAAGGCCTTTTAGTGTAAAATATGAAAAAATAAAGAGTAAATAAAGGCTATTTTCATTGAAGTTCTCATTTCTTTATTAAACCCACAGTCATACCAAAGTCATTTTTTGATGTTATATACTGTTTGAATTATGCAATATAATACATACCTTATTTAATGTGTATACCTTTTTTCTCTGCATATTTATATCATACATAGCTCCTGTTTTACAGTGTAGGATCTACATCACCTTTGTTCAGAATGCTGTAGCTTCACCAAACCTTGTCCATCATTACAGTAGTGCAAACATCTCACCAGACCTGAAATTTTTTTTTTTTCTTTCTTTATTCAACTTGTCACAATCAGTAGAACTTGGCATCTGTTTATAATCACCCAATCATTTTCCAACCTAAGGCATCCAGGTCCATGGTGCATAATGCTGATAACATGACACCATCCATGGTTTGGTGAGTGCACTACTGCAAACAGCTACTGCATGGTAGTCTGGTGAACACAACAGCATTCTGAAAAACTCAAGATGAAAGAAACAAAAGCAGCATTGTTTATCTACACATAAAAGAAGGGAAAATGCAGAACAAAATCCATTACTTGCTTTAAGCTATCACAGCAACCAGTCAGAGCAAATATAAAGGTTTTGAGTGAGAATTACAGGCTATTTTGGCGTTTTAAAGGTTTTCTGGGGAAATGTAAAGGTTTTAAAGGTTTGATCTGAAATTAAAGGTTTTTAAAGGTTTTAAAGGTTTCACTAGGAGGCCTGTATTTCCAAAGTTTTAAATGGATTGAAATATCCCAGTTTTAAAAAGCATGGAATCGGTACCTACTTGCTTATAACCATTTACTCCTAATTAGTTATTAGACTCTACTCGCAGTTTTCCAAACGAACAGATATGATGACGTACTTAGGTCATTTAGATCATGTGGCAATATTTTCAAATCATGTGACTAATATGGCGCCAATGTAGTATCACGTTACGAGGCTTTCAAGAATTTAGCGAAGTCACATGATTCAACTTCAAAATGGTAGCTCGTCACTGCAACAGCGTTTGGATGAAATCGAATATATTCTATGACACTAACTATAAGATAAAATGTAAAAAAAAATTATTGTCTTTGATTCTAGATAGATATAAGTATTCTGTTGATTTTATAGTATTTCCTTGATTGGGCTGCGAACCACAAATCTACAAGGCTTTGAAAGTAAATCAGGTGTTAGATTTAGTTGTTGAATGATGGTTTTATTTACGATTTATCCGATATTAATGAAAGACAAACGCTAATCAGACAGCTGTATTTTCGATGTCTCTTGCACTCTGAAACTGGGTCTAACTTATCAATAGAAAGTTGAAAACATCGTGGCAATATGAGAAAATGCTGGAAGTAAGCTTTTCTACATTTAACAGACTATAGATTTTTTTATATACATGTATCTTTAAACATTAGTTACAGACTTTGAGCGGTTATCTACCGGTATTTGCCTGCTGCAAATGCTGTCAATTTGATGGGTTATAAATAGATAACTTTTTAGCTCTCACTTTCTATGTAAAAATGGATCGCTGCGTTAATGTCTGTGAGAAAAAGTAAAGCCAATGCCTCCCATAATGAAAGTGAATCTAGCCAACTCGGCACGCCTTCGAAAGTTGCAAAACAATTATTTAAGAACTATTGGTTTTCTGACCCTGAATTTTCTAGCTTTCTCATATACGATGCTTGCAACAAAGTTATGCTATGTAAAATGTGTCTACAATGTCAGTAAACAAACTCGTTCACCACTGGCTGCTCCGTCATGAAGAAAGAATCAATTATCAAACACGCAAAAAAAAATTTGAAAAACCTTGTTCATATGACCCTGAGAAAGTGTTACTTTTCTTTTTCATAGATAATTCTCATTTTCTAACAAAGTTATCTACCCCTTTACATACGTTATACATTATGAATGGACTGCAACTCCTTACAATTCCGACCAGTCTAAAATTTTGTCCAGCATGCTACATTATGATACTCATCTGGCCCCAACTCCTGAAAATTTGGCCCCAACTGTCCCCAGATTGGCCCCAACTTTTTTCATTTGGCGAAAGAGCTGGCGACAACTTTTTTAGACCCAGAGCGAACCCTGGCTTGACGTAATATTGTAATGCGTTATCATGCGGGAGAGGTACGCCACAGGGAATAACAGGAAAGAAATACAATGGATTTTGATAAAACTCCTACCAGAAAGGGTTAAAAGCATGAAATAAATAGAATATTTGTTGTTGTTTTTTTTGTGAAAGATCAAAATTTATTTCATCAAGTGAACATCATTGGTAATATTTTCACAAGTGGCACAGCCACCATTGAAAATATTACTGATGTTGATCACAAGATGAAATTAATTAGAAAAAAAATATATATATCCTCTATATACATAGCAGTTACAATTGTCATACCAATTATTTTATCAGAGGCATTACAGGCCAGAGCAAATCTTGTGGTTTTAGAATATATCTCCATTGTCCGTCTTAAAGCTTGCTGCGCTCCATCTGTCATACTGAAAGTAAAAGTCAACTCATTACATTTGGAGACAAAGATGAAGAAACCTTTCTGAAGATGGAGGCAATCAATATCAATAATGGTTTAACCCATTACCGTACAATCCTGACTTTTAACGACTCTGAGAAAGGAAGCTTTGAAAACATTGTGGGAAAAGAAGAAAATGCTGGTAACTTGCATTTTCTCCTTTTCCAAAAAATTTTTTCTGCTTTATTAAAGAAAAAATTTACCATTTGAGCCAGACTAAAAATGTCATCTGCAAATCCTTTTAATTTGGACAAGGCTTAAATTTTGTTGTCTGGTAAAGGGTTAAATTAATTCTGCTTTAAATTTGGTCAAATCTTCATTTTTTTTCATTTGGTAAACATTTAACTCTTTACCAAACAACAAATTTATAGACTGGCCAGAATTGAAAGCATTTGCATAAAACGAAATAAATGTGACTGAAAAATCCAAATTTGATTTGGAAAGGGTAGAAAACATTGTGGAAAACGGAGAAAATGCTGGTTACCAGCATTTTCTCCTTTTCCCGCAATGTTTTCAAAAGGCTTCTACCTCAGGGTGGTCAGAAGTCATCATTGTGTGGTAAAGGCTTAAACTGAAACTCCAATATACCTGTCTGCCTCATCTAAGATGATAATCTTGTGACGACCCAGGGGCAATGTGACTCTCTGTTGGGCGAACATCTTGATCTTGTTTCTCACCACGTCTATACCCCTATAGAATAAAAAACGAACAAAATTTATCTGTTGTAAACAAAATCAAATTTTTGTATGTCCATAAGAAAGAAAGCTTTGGAATACATTGTGAAAAAATTAGAAATGCCAGTAGTTAACATTTTCTCATTTGAACAAAAGGTCTTTACCATTCGCATTTTCTCCTTTTCATAAAATGCTTTTTTTCCCTTTTACATCTTTACAAAGAAGATTTTACCCTTTCATACTTCCTCCTTTTTACACACTGCTTTTACCGTTTTATCTGTTTTCATTTTGAAAACATTGCTTTTTTTTATACCCTTTCACATTTTCTCCTTTTCACAAAACCCTAATGTTTTAAAATCACTATTTTCAGCCACATTGATATAGTGGTCTGCAACAACTTTGATTTTGGGCAAGTCTACAATGTAGTTCCAATTGAAAACTTTCATTTCATGCAGAGAGATTCTTGCGAACAAAAGTCTGTAACAAAGAAACAAATAAATGCATTTATAACTCAAGTACAAACCCCATCTGGCAGGATTCAAACCCACGAAAGTATAGATATCCTCCTTTTTCAAGGATTAAAAGACCCATACCATAACCACTGAGCCAAAGAGATATCTCTCTGATGAAGTTGTCAGGTTTTGTATTTAAATCGGGACAAAGCTATGTATGGAGAAGTGGTCTCCCATAACACAACCCCCTCTTAAAGTCATTATTCATTGATGACTCAGTCTTATCAGGCAGAAAGTCCAATTTTGGACAACAACTGGGATTAACGGCTTACTAGCCAATCCCTGACAAGCCCCATCTTACCAACAAAGTCTGTAATAAAGAAACAAATGAATGCATAACTCAAGTACAAACTGGCAAATATCCTTGTTTTTCGAGGATTAAAAGACCAATACCATAACCACTGAGCCGAAGAGGTACCTCTCTGGCGCAGTTGTCAGGTATTGTTTTTAAATCGGGACAAACCTATGCATGGAGGAGTGGTCTCCATAACAAGATAAATTGAATGATTACCTGTCATTGGAAGCATTAAGTTCCAGTACCGCCTCCTTGTAGGATGGACCCAACATCTCCCTAGCTAAACAAAGTATACTGGTGGTCTTGCCTGTTCCTGGTGGACCCTGAAATAAATCATATACAGTAATTTCAATCTCTACCACACAAAGGAAATTTTTAAGACAAAATTATGAAAAAGAAATAATATGATAAGATAGTGTTTAACTCTTTACCACACAATCCTGACTTTTAAGCCTTTGAAAACATTGTGGGAAGAGGAGAAAAAGCTGGTAACCAGCATTTCTCCTTTTCCCATGATGTTTTCTACTCTTTCTGAATCAAATTTCAATTTATGATTTACATTTATTTTGGCATCTGCAAATGTTTTCAATTGGACTAGCCCAAAATTTTATTGTTTGGAAAAGAGTTTATGCCATTTTTATTATTTCAGTTATTTTGCAGCAGCCAGTGCACCTATCCATGCTTCCCTGGAGGTTTTCTTTTACCAGCATTCCACTAAATATTATTTCTAATCTAATGGCTGCTTTTCTGTGTAACTATCATGGAAACAATGGTACTTAGTGAGAGAGGAATCAATCCTGTAACAATGCCTATCATCAATCCTTGGAAAGAAATTGGCCAAACTGGGGAACAAACTAGAGACCCCCTGTTTTCAAGTCCTGTATGCTACCTTGGCTCTAGCCATTATTGAATGTTCTATGAAATAGGACCTTTGGATGACAAGCCCTCCATGCAATGAAACAAGAAAACATGTCTTACAGCAATGATAACATTCGGGACATTTCCCTCTTTAGCAAACACATCAAGCCTGCTGATCGTCTGTTCATTTCCAACAATGTCACACAGCTTTATTGGCCTGTACTTCTCTACCCTGAAAAATAAACCAAGTTCAAGTAACTAATTTTAACTGATTAGTATTACCTCATTAACCCTTTACCACTCAATCCTGACTTTTAACGACCCTGAGAAAGAAGCCCTCAGAGAACAATTGTTGGAAAAGGAGAAAATGCTGGTAACCAGCTCTTCTCCATTATGGCTTAATATAACAAATCACTTTATGAAAAAAAACGTACGGTCCACCCACCAGCCATTTTCATCTAAAATGTACCTTCCATCCCAATTTTGAATGACTACATACACATCAAATTTACACAAAACCACCAGTAACAAAATTATCAAAATAAAAATACCCGGTAATAAATATATAAATGTTTTCAAAAAAAAGCTTCTTTTCATTATTAGAAGTAGAAAAAAATATATGCTTGCCAAGTTCCGAAGGAAATGAAGGAAAACTGTAGGAGTTTGTGAGACAAAATTACTGGTAGTAGGATTCTACACACACAGACACACCAACGGACACACTGACAGACAGGCTAATTCCAGTATATCCCCCAAAACATTTGGGTATGAATATGGGTACAATTTGTAATTAAATAGCTATGGCTCTTTTATGATGTCATATATTTTATACAGAAATCTATCTATCAATCTATCTACATGTATCCATCTTATTTGGAGATGATTTCTCCTGGAGACGATTTTCCCTGGGGACGACTCCCAGGCACTTGCCAACCTATACAGGAAACGGGTCAACTCTCCCCTTTGAGTCAACTCAGCCGGGTCAACTCGGCCCTTTTACATTCCATTGGGCAAAATGGGGTATCCCATATGTAAATGATTTAAATATGTGTGTTATAGGTATTAATTAAGTGATTTTCAGATGGTATAATGTTTAAGTACTTGTCAGAATATGGCGGAAAGAGGGTTAAGTTAGAAATGGTACACATAGTGTTAAGCAAGTACATGTACTTACAAACATTTCATGTCATTCTTACTAGTATTCTTTCACAGGCTTTTTACATCCTGACAGCATTAAAACCAAGTTAATGCACAGAAACCCTTTTCAGAGTCCTTATATAATCTAGATATAAACATAGCTTTTTTTTTGAAAATATTCAAAAACAATCTTCTAATTGAATGCAAACATGTACTTAACCCATTACTAGACAATCCCTACTTTTGATGCCCCTGAGAAAGACGCCTTTTGAGAACACGGTGGGAAAATTTCTATTTTTCAGTCACCTTTATCTTGTCGTCTGCAAATGCTTTCAATTTGGACCAGTCCAAAATTTTCTCATGTTGTAATGGGTTAATTAAGATTAAAGACATTGGCTAATCTCTGTAGATAAAGTTTTCACACTTGAAAACAATTATAATCAGCCACTGTTGTTTGTTGTTCAATTAAGACAGAGCTTAATGCAGAACGTTTAAAATCAATTGACTATTTGCCAAATACCGTTACTAACGCGTCACTATGAGTTACTTCCCTTGCGAGTACTCTCCACCGGACAATCTTGACAATGATTAAAACAGACTTACACCCTGTGACAATCCTGACAATGATTAGAACAGATTTGCACCCTGTAATAGATGTTGTGATATACGACGTTGGGTGATTCACGACCAGGTGCCCGGCTAGCTCAGATGGTAGAGCTGCGGTACTAGTGTTCCGGGGGTCGTGGGTTCGCAGGGTTTTCCATGACGCACAAATCCTGCGTCATTGACGCAATGTTAATTCAAATGACCCCCCAAAATAAATGACAGTGCTTCATCAGTGACGCAACTTTCCAAAATCTAAATAATCTACGAAGTTGAATGAAGCGTCATAATTCCAAGCCTGTTCTTGCTTCAATATCAGACGAACACCGTTCTTTTTTTTTAACTACAGGGTTTATTTTAGATAAAAGTGGTTTTCCGGTAATTTATTTATAGAATAAGACTGGTTTACGCATTATTGCCGAAATGTATATTGGACATGTGTCATAAATATGGGCCCAGTCAAAGTCGTGGTTTGATTCTCTGTATTTCATAGCATTTTTTAAACGACTTCCGGTATATAAAAGTACACATTACCGGTCTGTGCTGTTAGCAGAAAAATAATGTCATGACCAAGAAAACTGTAGCACTCTTCTATCGTCTGCTCCCTACAACTGCCGATCAAGCGACTTCAAGCAATGATTCAGACGAAAATATTTGGTCTGTCAAAAAGTGACATCGGCCTTTCCGTCAGAAATGATCGACCAACTTTTCAAGTTGGAAGTTGGCGTTTAAAAGGTAAAATGCATTATGACAAGGAAATCCATATTTTTGACCCCCAAAATTTATGAAATGACCCGCAACTAATGAGGAAGGGGATCACAATGACCCCCAATTTTCAAAGCCGAGGGAAAACCCTAGGTTCGAATCCCACGTCGGGCACACTTTTCTCCCTTGATTTACTTCACAGATTTAAACAATTCCAAACCTTTACAAGTGATCAACGTCAGACTGAACAGAATAAACAATTAATTATGGCATCTGTGTGTTAGTCGATACCTAAGAAGAGCATAACAGCTTTCAAAATGGATGCATGTCAATCCCTTTGTAGTAAAATGAAAGACAATCTAAACGGATATTAATATGAACATTTCTTGCGAAAATAAGGCGAATGTAACACAAATAAGTATTCCTCCTATTTAAACCATCTCTCTGTATACAGTTGCTACCAACACAGGCCCAGATACCTTTTAATGTAGAAGGCCAAGTTGACCCGGCTGACTTGACTCGGGCCGACTTGACCCTACCTTCAGTCTGAAGGTGTCTGCTCCGATGCTATTTTTGTGACTGGTCTCCGCTAACACCTTCAGTCCAGCCATTCATTCAAGGCTTCTGGAAAATATACTATTTTACCCGCATCTTTTCGAACGGCTCTATGCGACAGAATTTCAAATGACAACTACTAAAATGGGCATGGATTGTTAGATAAATGATTAATCTTTACAAAAAAACTGATGTTAGTTAATATCCAACTCTTACCTTTGTGCAAATCTGTAGTTTTCAACGTAAATAATCGTTGACCTACTTCACCAGAAATCAAAACATGGTTATCTTTTCAATGCGCATGTCTTGGCAGAAATCGCAGTATCTCTGACACGCTACAGGATGGTTTAGTTGCGAATTTTGCTGTAAATAAACGCACCTTGATCGAACTAGGCTGTATAGGGTTAGGGAACCAGACTGTACAAATTTCAAATTCCGTTGAGTGCGCATGCCTGACTAACGGAAGTCGCCGTGTTAGTTGTTTACAAATTATGCTGGATTTATTTACGTTGGGAAAAAGGTAAATTCCCATTGATTTAATTAGTATTTTGCAGCATATTTTGTGTGCTCTTAAAGATTAATCATTTATCTAACGATCCATACCCATTTTATTAGCTGTCATTGGAATTTTTGTCGAATTGAGACGTTCGAAAAGATGCGGATAAAATCATATTTTTTCCATACGGGTTCAATGAATGGCTGGACTGAAGGTGTTAGCGAAGACCAGTCACAAAAATAGCATCGGAGCAGACACCTTCAGACTGAAGGTAACTTGACCCTACCTTCAGTCTGAAGGTGTCTGCTCCGATGCTATTTTTGTGACTGGTCTTCGCTGACACCTTCAGGCCAGCCATTCATTGAACCCGTATGGAAAAAATACGATTTTACCTGCATCTTTTCGAACGGCTCTATGCGACAGAATTTCAAATGACAACTAATAAAATGGGCATGGATTGTTAGATAAATGATTTATCTTTACAAAAAAACTGATGTTAGTTAATATCCAACTCTTACCTTTGTGCAAATCTGTACTTTTCAACGTAAATAATCGTTGACCTACTTCACCAGAAATCAAAACATGGTGATCTTTTCAATGCGCATGTCTCGGCAGAAATCGCAGTATCTCTGACACGCTTCAGGATGGTTTAGTTGCGAATTTTGCTGTAAACAAATGCACCTTGATCGAACTTGGCTGTATAGGGTTAGGGAACCAGACTGTACAAATTTCAAATTCCGTTGAGTGCGCATGCCTGACTAACGGAAGTCGCCGTGTTAGTTGTTTACGAATTATGCTGGATTTATTCCCGTTGGGAAAAAGGTAAATTCCCATTGATTTAATTGGTATTTTGCAGCATATTTTGTGTGATCTTAAAGATTAATCATTCATCTAACGATCCATACCCATTTTATTAGCTGTCATTGGAAATTTTGTCGCATAGAGCCGTTCCAAAAGATGTGGGTAAAGTCGTATCTTTTCCAGAAGCCTTGAATGAATGGTTGGACTGAAGGTGTTAGCGAAGACCAGTCACAAAAATAGCATCGGAGCAGACACCTTCAGACTGAAGGTAACTTGACCCGAGGCCGACTTGACCCGGATTCCCTATGCATGGCATCATTTTAGTATAACAACTATCCCAAATGACCGATGAAAAGATACTTGAAATTGCTAGTTTTACCAGGGTACTTCATGTGGGACCCCGGATGTGCCAGCAGATGTTACTTTTGAGGTATTTCCAATTTCCATCGCTTCTTCGGTGGCCATTTTCCCGCGTAATTCGAACGAACAGCATAATTTTTAAAAAATCCGTGAGAAATACCAGCCTGAGTGTGGCGCAAGATCGGACTCCAGTAAATTGCGATCTGATCTTGAAGACCAGGTTGTAATTCTGTGTATTATTATGTTGAAGTACACTCTTCGCAAAAGGGAGTAAAGCGGGGTGCAGGGTTTAATCCTTTAACAATCAGACACGCGTTTTCACTTTTTTAAGTGTTATTGTTTATTGACTTTGAGACGGTCTATAATTATGTTATCGTATTTTTCATAGTTTTTTTATTTTTCTGAGAAAAAGGTATCTTTCGGTTTTTAACCTTTGTATGGCAATGCCAGGCAGTTAAGGAGAAATTGCTGGCAGGCAACGTTTTTTTCCATTTTTCAAAATGTTTTATATCTCCTCAAAAGAATCCCAACCATATGAGCCAGATTCAATTTCTCCGTTGCAAATGAAGAAAATGATTTTTTTTTTTTTTTTTTTCTTAAAGACAAGTTCACACATTGTCATTTCCAGGTTGTAAAAAAAGTTAATTAAATTATCTTAAATTCATAACCCATACTAACAGTCAACTCTTGAGCCATATTAAACTGTCGACTCAAAATGCTTTGAAATTGACAAGTTCATATTTTTCTCCTGTCTACAGGTAAAACCAATGCATGTATTACTCAATTACAGGAATTTCACAACAAGAGTACTTTCGCCAAGGCCAAATAAAGTGAAAAAAGAATTCAAAACCGTTTTTTTTTTTTTTTTTTTTCAATGTCTCAGTAAAAACGTTCCAGAACAAAAAGAAAATTACGCTTCTAAATTATTAAAGCAAACAAAACATGCAGCCAATAATACAAAAACAAAATATAAAGACTGGTCAAAGACCTCTCTATTTCTCAACGATTGGGCCTAATCTTCCCCAAAAAAGGGATGAGAAGTACACCACAAAAATCTACTATTAATGGCGTTAGCAGAACACGGTAATAATCGTAACGTTCTGCAAAAAAATATGGGCGATTAAGATTACTATAACTATCGAATCAGATAATTTCACTGTTACAAACAATATAATGCAACCCTCGGGGCCGAATCTTCTCACCTGCCGGGCCGAAAATCGCTGGAAGGCCTTGGGCCGAATCTTCTTGGGTCCGAATGTTCTGAAATCCTTAGTGTAACACCGCTTCCGGGACGCACAGGAAACGCAAGCGAAACGACAGCGCCATAACTTGTCTCGGAAAGAAAAACAAAGAAATCCTTCGCATCTATCTAGATATTGATTAATTTTAGGTAGTTTGCAGACATAAATTAAAAATATGTCTATCGGAGTTCCCATCAAAGTGATGCATGAGGCGGAAGGCCACATTGTTACTTGTGAAACAACGACCGGTGAAGTATACCGTGGAAAGTTGGTTGAAGCCGAGGACAATATGAATTGCCAAATGGCTAACATAACTGTTACTTACAGAGACGGTAGAGTTGCACAACTCGAGAATGTGTACATCAGAGGAAGCAAAATTAGATTCATGATACTACCCGATATGTTGAAAAACGCCCCAATGTTCAAGAAAGTTCAAGGCAAAGGACAGTCCGCCGGCCGAGGAAAATCAGCTATTCTCAGAGCACAAGGTAACGGTTAATTTATAGTTTGCAGATGCAAATGAAGAAAGAACTTTCATACTCCCATGTAGTTGATATTTAAAACCAAATGTTTGTTTGTCTAGATGTATATGCAAGGGACTGGCGTTACACATCCATTAGAATTACAAGAAAAATAACTATCGAAATAATTCACTGGAGAGTAGAGTTGAGTTCCTGATTTAACTCCTTATCAAACAACAGCAATTTAGACTAATCCAAAGTGAAAGCATAATACATACAACAAAATTTATGTAAGGTCAGTCCAGGTAAATACGGACAGAGGTATAATTACAGACATGCGCCACATTTTGGGAAATCCCCCAGCGTATTTTAAGTCCCAATATCCATGCTAATCTATTTAAAGCACTCCCATCTTATTTCTGTGTTAGTGTGCTATTTTTGATGATGATCAAGTTACTGAGATGATGCAAGCACATTTAGTGTCAAACTTGATTTGCCCTTTCTCAACTGTGCTTGAATTTAAAGATTTGTGCTACAACTCTAACGGGTACTTGAACACTTTCACAACTTAAATAATTTGTTCACCAAGCCGTAATGGTGTTGATAACTATAAAAAAATGATTAAAGAAAAGAAATAAATCATCAAAACAATGGCACAATACACAGCAGATATAAAGAAGAAAAAGACAAATGTCCATATTAAACCAGTAGTTTGAACATAGTGTAAAATTACGGACACCAACAAAAAGGTATCTACAGAATTCATGTTTATCAAATATTTGAAAAGGACAATGACTATAGGGTTAATTAGAGCTCGGGCTGGATTCGATTTAGATTCAGGCATTTTGGATAGCAGGGTTCGAAATACCCACATATTTACTCGCAAAATGCAAGCCAAAATTGGAAAAATGCAAGTTGAAATTTCAAGCACTTGCTAAAAAATGCGAGTGCAAATTATTGAAGAACAGTTACCGAATGTATTAAATCTTATATGTGAATACAAAAAAAGGGTAATTCTTTTCGTTCTGGATAAACATCAGTCATGTCGCACTGAGAATACCCTTCGACGGCTGTTGACAGTTTTACATGTTGCCATTGAAGCCTCCGAGTTTTTGTTCGTCATCTGAATTTCGTGAGGCAAGTGCGTTCGTCTGCACTCACACCCGATACAGAGGTTTTGCGTTTTTTATACGGAAAAACAGTAGGTTTTAAAGCAAAAATATTTGTCAATCTTTCATGAAAAGTTAATGATTATGCACAAATAGCAACGGGAAGAGAGTCTGATGTGGTGGACTCAAAAAAACCAGTTACCGGACATGCAGATATTCGGATGTGATACATCCGTATTTCATTTACAAAATCGTCCACCATTGTAAGTTTTATAGAAATTCAGCTTGGTATTAGAACAGAAATTCAACTGGAATTAAATTGATTGCTAAATGAGGGTTTTAATATCAATTAACGCTCCTTTTTTGTTTGGTTGTTGTCTCAGTCGACAGGTTACGAAATAGAACAGAATTGAACAGTTTGTACAGGCCATTCGTTCTTTACAATTGATAGGCAAGCTGAGCTTCAAAAGAAAATGCGAGTCCAATTTTGATTTTGCAAGTGGAAATAAAAGCTACTTGCTAAAATTTGCAACTGGTTAAAAAAATAAAATTCGAACCCTGGATAGTTTATTAGAATCTGATAATTTTCTGAAATTAAATACATTGAGCCACTGATGTATAGGCTACAGAAATTATATTTCATTGCACTGCAGTTTGCAACTGTTGTCCTGTCTTAGTGCAGGTCATGTTAGATCTATTGCTATTATCCATTTAGGCCACGCACAATCCATTGTATTAATTATTATTCTTTTGAAAACATAATAGGGAAAGAAGAAATATCTTGTACCGAGCAATTCTGTATTTGACCCATTGAAAGTAAGGTGTCCGTAATTTTCCACTGTGTCCGTACTTCACCCCACATGTCCGTATTTACCTGGATTTGACTGACTAACTTCAACTGCGTTTTCACAATATCTTGAACTAAACAATATAAGGAATATATCAAAGGGGAAAGTCTTATATAAGAAGTGAGCTGTGTAAAAATCGTTCGTATTTACCCGGATTGACCCTAACATAAAAATTGAAGTTTGTTTTTAGTTTGGGTAGAAGAACAGAAAATGCTGGTTACCTGTGTTTTGTCCTTTTCAGACAATGTTTTCAAAAGGCCTCTTCCTCAGGGTTATAAAATCCAGGCAGGGATTGTTTGGTATAGGTTTAAGGGCTTTTTAACATGGTAAGCACATGTTGGCAGAGAAATTATAGATTTCTTGTTCAGTTTTACAAATAGTCCAGACTTAGATACTGAAAGCATTCACAGTCCAAAAATTAAAGTGACTTGAAGTTTGAACTTGACTTTTATTAAAACAAAGCATTTGTGGTAAGGGAATAATTGGAAAATAGGTTTTAACAGTATCTTGCATTCTTATTTTCTGAGTATATTGGTCAGGTGAGTAAAGGTAGACAAATATATTCCTATAGGGATGATGCTGTAGTCAGTAGTGCAGGAACAACTTTGGGATATTCATTTATTCATCTTGCATTCTGTGCAGCTCACAAACTCCCTAAAAAAGTTTCCTGTCAAGCTCACGAGTGAAGTTTAGTACTTATTGCCCAAAGGTCCAAGGTTCAAACCTTTTTCACTGCTCACTGTTAATGTATATGAGAAAATTCATGGCCTCAGAAGAAAATTGCATATGTCTGCTGTGAGAAAGCTTTGAAACAAATGCATTGGTGCACTAATCACCATGATATCAGATATGGCCTAAGCCATTAATATAACACTTAACTGTTTATCTCTTAATGACCCAGGGAAGGAAAGCCTTTGAAAACATTGTGTGAAAAAGAGAAGATGCTGGTAACCAGCATTTTCTCTTTTTCACAAAATGTTTTTTATCCTCCCAAAATCAAAATTCAATTTTTGACTCGCATTTATTCTTTTATCTGTAAATTCTTTAAATTTGGACTAGTGAACGAGTGAAGTTTAGTACTTATTGCCCAAAGGTCCAAGGTTCAAACCTTTTTCACTGCTCACTGTTAATGTATATGAGAAAATTCATGGCCTCAGAAGAAAATTGCATATGTCTGCTGTGAGAAAGCTTTGAAACAAATGCATTGGTGCACTAATCACCATGATATCAGATATGGCCTAAGCCATTAATATAACACTTAACTGTTTATCTCTTAATGACCCAGGGAAGGAAAGCCTTTGAAAACATTGTGTGAAAAAGAGAAGATGCTGGTAACCAGCATTTTCTCTTTTTCACAAAATGTTTTTTATCCTCCCAAAATCAAAATTCAATTTTTGACTCGCATTTATTCTTTTATCTGTAAATTCTTTAAATTTGGACTAGTCTAACAGTTTGACGTTTGGTAACAAGTTAACTCCTATACAGACCAAACTTGGGAACCCTACACTTGTATGAACAAATGAGCTGTAGAAAGCGATGGAAAACACCATTTTGATAAATCAATCTCTCTTTACAGCTGCAAGAGGACGTGGTAAGGGGCCAGGCAGAGGTGGTTTCAGAGGAGGGCGTGGTGGACGATAAGAAGTCATTTACCGTTACATTTGACCATCAGACTTTGGTAGCAGTTTTGTAAATGTGAAAGTCTAGAAAACGATATAAGATCACACATCAAATGTTACTGTTTGGTGATTTTGTTCTTACCAGTGTTCTCTAAATATTGTCTTGTATATGTGGAAACTCTACCCACGTGAGAGTACAAGTTCATAATGTCTTTGGCAGTATCTTTTAAAGGTAGCTTAGCTATATTTCCAGAACCATTTAGGGTAGAAAAAGATGAGGTTGACCTGTACTGAACAATTCAACGTTTTAACTACCTAACAACAAGAAAATATTTTGGGAAAAGGAGAAAATGCTGTTAACTAGCAGTTTCTTGGAATTTCTCCCTTTCCCACAATGTTTTCTTTTTTTTCTTTCAGAGTTAAGCACTCTAGTGACACGTTCTCAGTTATGGTCTGCTGATCATTTGTACTTAGAATGGTCTAAAAATTTCTGTTTTGGAGGGTTAGTCACACATTTTCCTATGTAGTAACTTTCATCATCTTAGTTTCAGCAACATTAAAAATCAGTTCAATTTTCTTTTAGTCTGAGATTGTTTTCCAATCTTCTTGTGTACTGAAGATATACAAACAAGCTGTATACATTGTTGGTGTCTGATAGAAACTTTAGATGTTTTCTTTATTACCTTCAAAATTATTTGGGAGAGAAGTCAACTAGAGGTTGCAGAGATAAAAATAATCAAGCAAGTTTCACATAAATATGTATCAAAAAAAACATTTTGTGCAACAACTGGGTTAGTAATTACCAGCCTTTCTTAAGAATATTCTTAGTTTTATCCTCGAGATTCTTCTAAATTGGAAAGTGATACAACTTTGATTGGCTAAACCATTTGATTTAGCCAATCAAAAGCTGTGTTACCTTCCATTTTCGAAAATCCAGGAGAATAAGACTAAGAATAGTCTAAAGAACACTTGGTGAATTTGGCTCCAGGCTGAATCATGAGCTAGAATGGTCCTGAATGCTCCTTTGATATGCAAAAAATAACACAGCTGAAAGGTTTCATGGGTTGATGCTGTTTCCTGATGCATTAAACCCTTTCTCAAACAATCCCTGGTTTTTATGGGTCTAGAAAAGTAGCCTTTTGAAAACATGGTGGGAAAAGGAGGAAATGCTGGTAACCAGCATTTTCTCCTTTTCCCACAATGTTTTCTATCCTATCAGAGACAGAAATCATCTTTTCAGCAAGAGCTGAATTGTCTGCAAATGCTTTAAATTTGGTCTTGTCCAAAAGTTTGTCGTTTGGGAAAGGGTTTAACCCCTTTTTTCACAGACCATAACTCTAAAATTAATTACTTTTACTTCATTTTGATCAAAAGAACATTTAGTATGTATATAGGTATGTCATTCAGCATCTTATCTTGATATATGATCATGATTAAAGAAAGTCATTTTAAATTGTGTTCAGTTTTTTTTTTAGACTTGTACATGTGTATGTCTCATTGGCTTGCTTAGGTAGTAAAGTGTCTTGCAAAGGATACTGTGCATAGAAATGATAGCAGAAGTACAAAAGGAAGCATGGATACATACACTGGTAGCTGCGATATACAGGGTTCCCACGCAGTCGGGAAAACGGGAAAAAGTCAGGAATTTCGAAATACCCGTTCCCGGTCTTGAAAAAGTCTTGATTTTTGTTATATCTCTGAAAAATCGGGAAAAAAACGGGAAAAGTACGAAACGTTTTGGGTGTGAAACAAGAATTTAGGACGATAATAATCTCCGGTCTGCGTCCTCCTTTTTTTGGATAAAGATCCAATATTTTGTATAATATATAGACCGTCATTGGTCGAAGTAGGTGAATTTCCCAAATACATTACGGTTTTTTTTTTGTTCACTGGTCCCGGAAAATTTATTCTAATATTTAAACAAACCGGGATCCAGTGTATTGATTTCGGAGAACTCGGTACTTACCCTAAAATACAATGCAGCTGCGCTTTGTATTTTCCGGGAGATGAGCTGATGTGAATTGACGTGAAAATGAGCTACAACAGTAAATATTACTGAAAATTTAAATCCATAGGGTCTGAAAGGTTAACAGACTTTATCTTTCACTCTCTTGCACTCCGGATCATTACATTTACCTCTGTAGTGGGCTCAGAAAGTAGACCGTCATTACGTCATATTTTCGTCACATGACCATAACTCAAAATAGCTACACGAACGCCGGTGAAAGAAAGACCAATACCGATTGTTTCGTGTGCTGTTTAAACAGCATGGGACCAATCAGACTTAAACGATAGTTAATGAACATAAGAGGGACTTTCTGAAAAGCCTAAATATCTTTATAGGAC
This sequence comes from Tridacna crocea, assembly GCA_943736015.1. Taxonomy (NCBI): domain Eukaryota; kingdom Metazoa; phylum Mollusca; class Bivalvia; order Cardiida; family Cardiidae; genus Tridacna; species Tridacna crocea. Next base: position 10,815,632 of record OX031070.1, read on the forward strand.
GATAACTTGATTTTTAATCGTACAAACTTAGATCCAGCGGTGTGTCAAATCAGTTGTCATCATTGATGGGCGCATCTATTTTTGTTACAATCGGCGTAAGATTCTTAAAAGTGAAGAGGCTAAAAGAAAAATAGTTCCATTTAATACAGGCAAATTCATCAGTTTGAACGCACCTATAATGTACCCAGAATCATATTTCCTTTGTCTAACTTACAATTTTACATATGAAACAGTTGAACAGTAACAAAACATCTTTTCCTCGGTTTGACAAGATTCTTGTCATTTAGCCCATCGCAGAGATGTATGTGAGGTAACGAACGACAACTCTGCTCGGAGATTGTTTATCTTTATGAAGCCACGTTATGATTCTAGTCGGAATGAGGTTGACGAGTCAGAGGAAACTGAAAGTAAGCGCCTGTCTGCAATCATGGATCAAAACACTTCAAGTATTAAATCTAACAAAGTTACGATTTTTCGTATTTTCAGAAACTTTAAAAGCAGGGATATTGCCTTTGAAAAGACCAATTTATTTATTCATGTATTTCTGGTCATGAAAACTGAACAGTTAAAGTGATAGTAAAACATGGTACTTTTGAATTGGGTTTTAGTTTCAATGACTGAAGAGGGAAAAGAACCTCTATTTGAAGGCTTACAACAAAACTGTTGTGCACAATGATAGTAAATGATATGCAAGGGCTTGATTCGGTGTCTTAAATCATAAAGAAAATAATTCCCAATATAAGAAAAAAAAAAACACATTTTTAGCTTTGTGATCGCCCTATGGCTGTCGTGCATCGTCCACAATTTCTTAACATCTTCTCCTCCTAAACCACTGGGCCAATCTTGATGAAACTTGGCAGGGATGTTCCTCATTCGAATCTCTACCAAAGTTGTTCGAGAGATTAAATGCCACCCATAACGCTGGTTGCCATGGCAACCAAAGAAAAAAAAAGCAAAATCTTTGAAAATCTTCTTCTCTGAAACAAGAAGGCATAGAGCTTTGATAATTGGTATGTAGGATCTCCTAGTAGACTTCTACAAAGATTGTTCATATAATGCCCCTGGTGTAAAAACTGGCCCCATCCTGGGGGTCACAAATTCGAACATGGGAATAATAAAAGAAAACTTTGAAAAAAATCTTTTTCTCTGAAACAAGAAGGGGTAGAGCTTTGATGTTTGGTGTGCAGCATCTGCTATTAGACCTCTACCAAGATTGCTCATATGACGCCCCCGGGGTTCAAACTGGCCCTGCCCCCGGGGTCACAAATTTGAAATATAGGAACAAAGACAGAAAACTTTTTTTTTTTCTCTGAAACTGGAAGTCCTAGAGCTTTGATATTTTGTATGTATTAATTTCTAGAGGACCTCTACCAAGTTTGTTCATATGATGCCCCTAGGGTTCAAGCTGGCCCAGCCCTGGTGGTCACAAGTTTGAGCATGGGAACAAAGAAGGAAGACTTTAAAATTCTTCTGCTCTGAAACAAGATGGATTTTATGTACATATGATAGTTTGCCAATAACAACATTTTACATTTTTTCATTAAATGTCATGTCATGGAAAAAGGGGGGCTTGGTGTATATTTTCACTGTGGACCAATATCTTTTTCATTACAGGGCAAAATGTAATTAAAGTTCATCTTGTTGAGCTACAGACAATAGTTATTTGATTTTATTTCATGAAACGACATGCTATCAAAAAAGGGGCCTAAATATATAATTTCATTACGGACCAATTACAGTCAGTTGGCCCATCCATCCACATTGACTGTTATCTTCTAAAGTCCTTGGCATTTATGAAACTTCATACATGTCTTCCTTAGGATAGTCTTGTTACAATTTTCTTCTGTAAGATGCGTCTTGGAAAAGGGGTTACCTTTCACATACTGGACTTATCGAGCTCCAATAAATTAGTAATGTTGTGAGCTGTTAGTTTAGGGTTCCCAGTTTGCGCTGGCTTGATTACTGTCTCAGCCAACATCCTTTGAAATTTTACAAAAAGTTATTGAGACAAATCTCATTTGTGTCTTACCAATGAGCGAATGATGTTTTTTAATCTGTCATTCAACCACCATTTTGACCAGGAAATAAACGCCATGCCTCTGAAAGTTAATTCAATCCCTTACTATATAATCCCGACTTTAAATGACCCTGAAGAAGAAGGGTTGTGAAAGCATTTTGGGAAAAGAAGAAAATGCTTTTTGCACAGTTATATACCCTGTCATAATTATTTGGACTTGAACTTCGATATTTGGTATTTATCTTCACTGTAGACCGTTACTGCTTTGTACTCGGGTTAGTGATATAGGACCATCATGGTCCTATTGTTCCCAATTTGCCTGGTTACCGGTATGTAGTCTTATAAGGATCTATACTATTTGCCTTCAAATACTTCATCACTTGTAGGAACTGTAAGTGAACAGCATGGATCCTTATTAAACTGCCTGTATGGATAGGCTGATCTGAATCTATATTCGGTCATTTGTAGTTTTTTAACTGGCCAAGTAAAGAAATGAAATAACTATGATGCAGTTAGAATGTTCTTTAAATCATAATTTTTCATTAAAACAAGGAATATATGTAAGAAAGTAGTTTTCAAAAGGTTTTGCATTTCCTGTTTTTCTATTGGAAAAAACCTTGAATTTTGAAAAAAATCCTGGAAAAAGTCTGGAATTTTGCAAGCAGAAAGTTGTGGGAACCCTGGATATAACTGAAATAATGTTGAAAACGGTGTTAAACACCACATGACCAAATGGTTGGAGAAATAGTGAATAATCAACTGGTTGTTTTTGATATGAAAAATATCTCATGAGGATGCGTTGTTAGGCGTTGAAAAAACGAGTGCACAGCACAAGTTTTTTAAACGCCTTGCGACGCATTATCTCCCGCTAGATGGCATTCTATAAATACTCATCTATCTGATATGGGCATTCTGGGTACAGAACCGAACCACTTTCCTACGCGACAACCGTTACTTTGAATTTAAAACAAAAAAAGGTTTACCCAATAAAACGCTACCTCGTGCAATTCACTCAACTATGATCACCAGTTTAGAGAAATCTGTTGCTAAAGCAGGTCTCATTTCTCCTCAAACGTATTGATACGTAAAAGCTATTTTCAACATTGCTACTTTATAGAGCGTAATATTACAGTCAGCCCGCTTTCGGGGCTAGCAGTGATGCGTCATATAAGACAGTCGAATCTTCGAAGAATATGACATGCGCAGACAACGCCTTGCGACGCGCCCGAGTGAAATATTTTTCATATCAAAAACAACCAGTTGATTATTCTATTTATTATATACCTTATTAACATCATTATTTGTAATTTTGCGTTTGAAAGTCGAAAAAAATGTAGTCGAAAAAAAAAAGTTCCCAAATTACGTCAGGAAGTGAAAGTGAAAGTTGATAACGTCACTAGTGATGATATTTAGAGGTTATTACACGGCTGATGAGGGCCGGAGAGTGATATCGGCCCGCCACCTTGATATCTGTCCCGAGGGCTTTAGCCCGAGGGCAGATTTCCAGGTGGAGGGCCGATATCACTCTCCGGCCCTCATCAGTCGTGTAATAACCTATTTATTACATTCGTGGATCAGTTGCTCATTTTTTTTGGTTTTCTAGCATGTTTAAATACTAAAAACAAAAATATCTTGTCTCTATTCGACACAACTTTTTTTTTCCGCGGGTAAACATCACGTTCATGACGTCATTCATCATCACTATCGTAGAGCTGTGTATGTGCAGTATAGGACGTTTAAATAAACAGTTCTTCATGTTTGTTCATTGTTAAAAAGATGGTGCCATTATTGTTTCTCAATCTAAATATTCAATTTAGTGTGATAGGGATCAAAATTGAGAAACAGGATAAATAGAATAGATGGTTGGTGCTTCGAATTATGAAACTTAATCAAGCTCGGTTCATCCGGCTCAATAGACAAAAATCGTAGAACTACTAGCCTATAGACACTACACATTGCCTGATAAGTTTCCCAATCCAAGACAACAACAATCTATTCTCTATTTATCACGTCTTTGATGGTTAAACGATTCAAAGTTGCCTGTAGTTTCGAAGATTTGTCCGCTAGCGAATGACGGACCGATTCCTCCATTTTTTTCAAAATGGATGTTTTGAGAACGTTCGTTTGCGAGCGAGTGTTCTGTTGCTATAGATATAGAACAAATATCTTATCAACGGGCAGGATATCAGATATCAGCCCGTTGCCCCGTCATATCTGCCCTCGCGTGACACTGATATTACACCATTTTCGGTGGAAAATGTTACTATTATTAGTAACAGAATGTAATAACAAAATTTATTACACTGGGAAATTCCAGGATTTCACTGCTAGGTACATGATAAAGAAAGATAATCTTTCCTGCAGGGAGGAAAGAGGTGCGAAGCAAAGCAAGAGACATTTCCAAGAAAGATAATCCATTATCGAAAACTAAAATGATGAACAATGGTTACATCCATTGTTAGTGTGACCTAAGTGGATGACTGGCACACTGTGAAGACCCCACGAAATGCCATAAACTACATTTAACTCTTTACCAAATAGTCCCTGGTTCTTACGATCCAGAGGAAAAAGCCTTCTGAAAACATCAGTTACATTAGGGGAAAAAGAAATAAATGCTGGTAAACAGCATTTTCTTCTTTTCCCAAAATGTTTCCTACTTTTCTAAAGCCACATTTCAATTTTTGAGCGAAGTTTATTTTGTCTCCATTTTATTGTGACGGGTCTAAAATTTTTTCAATTGGTAAAGAGTTGTCCCTTTACCAGATCACAAACCTTTAAACTTTTCCCAGTTCAGAGCATTTTCAAACATCAAATTGAGAACATGATTCAGTTTGTGTTTACAATGGTAAACAACAGTGTACGAAAAGAAGAAAATGCTGGTTACCAGCATTTTCTTCTATTCACACAATGTTTTTAAATTCTTTCATGTGTTACCTTAAAAAATGAGAAAAGGACAATAGTACTTTTTACAGAATCATTTTCAAACTAGTGACAATAGAGATTGAATTTGGGCAGAAAAATAAATATTTTGACTGTTACTGTTTACAACTTAATACGAATCACAACATTGACAAATGATTGCTCTCTGGAACAAGACCTATACTTCAGAACTCCAGATAAGAGGGAGAGGTGGTATTCTAAACTCATTATTTCTTTTTGACACCCTATGTTGTAGGTACTCATTAGAATCGTCTCCATGAGACGATTCTAATGAGTACCCACAACATAGGGTCTAACGGATAATATTCAAAATTATAAATTTTGAAATCAAAATCGCTCCCTCCATCAGGGCAGCTTGAATGGATGAGCCTAGTAGCTCGGAGACTGCAGTCAGGGGTCGCTGGTGTAAATCCCGAGTCCCACCATTTCTTTCTGAAGACTGATAACAGTACTTGGCAGAATTCGTTCCTCTCTCACAGCTGATTGCTATTTTCAGGAAAGATGTAATAGAAGCAACCAGTGGTTTTGGAAATAATTTTATTCAAAGTACAAGTAAAGGAAACTCGAAATAAAAAAAAAAACTTGCATAGGTATACTAGCTGAAGCGATAAAAGACGTAATGGTTGTTTGATTGTAAGGAAGGCGTTTAACATGAAACACACAGTTAAAACTGGCCAATCGCGTTGTCTGGGCATGTTATATTCTTCGAAGATTCGACCTGTCTGCTATGACGCATCCCTTCCCCCCACCCCCCCATCCCCCGATACCTGGGAAAAGTAGGGCCTATACCGAAACTATTAGCCTATTACCTATACATATGGGGGTTGTTTCAATATATGGCCGATGCATAGGTTACATGCTAGCCGATCATAGCTGAAAGAATAGCACGAAAATAGCGTTTTCTTGCTTTAACTCTTTCCCAAACGACAAAGTTTGGAGTCTTCCAAAAAGAAAGAGTTTGCAGACGACAATTTTAGACTGAGAGAAAATGGCAGAAAGTTCTCAAAAAGGGTAGAAAACACTGTGGGAAAAGGAGAAATTGCTCGTTACGAGCAATTTCTCCTTTTCCCACAGTGTTTTCAAAAGACTTTTACTGCAGACACGTAAAAACCAGGACTTGTTTGGGAAAGGGTTAAAGAAATGTTTATTTCATTTTGAAATTCAAAGTAACGGTAGTTGTTTTGAAAAGTAGTCCGCTTCTGTACCCAGAATGCCCAAATTAGATAGATCTGTATGTGTGGAATGCCACCTAGCGGGAGATAATGTGGCCGATCGCATTATCTCCCGCTAGATGGCATTTTATAATTACTCGCCTATCTAATTTTGGCATCCTGGGTACAGAACCGAACCACTTTCCAACGCGATAACCGTTACTTTGAATTTCAAACTAAAATAAACTTTTAACTCAATAAAACGCTACCTCGTACGATTCACTCAGCTATGACCAGCAGTTTGGAGAAATCTGGAGCTAAAACAGGCCTGATTTTTCCTCATACGTATTGATAAAAGCCATTTTCTGCATTGCTACTTTATAGCGCGTAATTCTACAGTCTGCCCTATATCGGGGAGAGTGATGCGTCATATAAGACGGGTCGAATCTTCGAAAATATGACATGCGCAGATAACGGGTCGATTGAAATTGAAAAAGAGATCATTAACTTATGGAAATAACTCGTTCGGTGAAGGATACTCCAGAAACATCTGTCGTTTGTTGACGATTTGTGTAAAGTTTCAAACCATGGTTAAACATTAACTAAACTACCCCATATTTTAATGCCATTGAAGAAAGCTTTTGAAATCATTGCGGAAAAAGAAAATGCTGGTAATCAAACAGCATTTTCTTCTTTTCCCGCAATGTTTTTCTACTGTTTAACCCATTACCACTCAATCCCTACTTTTGACACCCCTGAGAAAGAAGCCTTTAGAAAACATTGCGGGAAAAGGAAAAATGCTGGTAACCAGCATTTTCTCCTCTTCCCGCAGTGTTTTCTTCCCTTCACGAAGCAAATTTCAAATTTTCAGTCACTTTTATTTTGTCGTCTACTTTCGATTAGGACAAAATTTTGTCGTATGGTAATGAGTTAAGTTACAAACACCACCATTTGGTTCGGGCTTTCTGTTTGATCTAGTGCTAAATTTTGTCGTCATGATGGAGTTTTGATCTTTTGCGGTAAAGTAAGTAAAATTTTCTTCAAAGGTGGTTTTTAACCTTTCCCAAACCACAAATTTTGGATTCTTCCAAACCGAAAGAGTTTGCAGATGACAATATTAGATTTGGAGAAAATGGTAGAAAGTTCATGAAAAGAGTAGAAAATACTGTGGGAAAAGGAGAAATTGCTCGTTACGAGCAATTTCTCCTTTTCCCACACTGTTTTCAAAAGACTTGTACTGTGGACACGTAAAAATCAGGGCTTTTTTGGGAAAGAGTTAATTAAATACGCATATTTTTGCTACATTCATAGATTTTTGATGGGTATTGTATGGCATAAGGTTGCGTACCGCGTAGATCCAAGATCAGACTGCACGTTCTCTGCACTCTGATCTTGATCTTGTCCGTCAAACCCTTTTTAATTAACTCTTTACCACTCAATCCTTATTTTAAAGAACCTGAGAAAGAAGCCTTTCGAAAACATTTTGGGAAAAGGAGAAAATGCTGGTAAAAATGTTTTCTACCTTTTCCAGATCAAATTTCAAATTTTGATTCAAATTTATTTAGTCGTCTGAAAATGCTTTGAATTTGGATCTGTTCAAAATTTTGTTGATTGGTAAAGAGTTAAGTCGTCTATGTTTGTGTGAGAAACAGTGTATAAAGATAGATAAACACAAAACACGTGCAAAGATTGTTCCGTAGGCTATGTCCAGCAGAAGTTGCATTTATGAGTATCACGGATCGGGAGTAGACTGCAAAACTTGCAGCCTTGACTGAAAGAACCCTTTTTAGCTCACCTGAGTACAAAGTGAGCTATTGTGATCACTCACCGTCTGTCGTCCGTCCGTCCGTCGTCCGTTCACATTTCCTTGTTTACACTCTAGCATCTACAAATATCAACCAATCAGCAATAAACTTGGTCAAAGTGTATATGACCATAAGATCTCGTATGAGCTCGATTATGGTCTAATCGGACCAGAACATCTGGAGTTACTTGTCCTTGAATTAAAAAATTGCTATATTTCACTTTGTTTACACTCTAGCATCTACAAAAATCAGCCAATCAGCACCAAACTTGGTCAAAATATATATGACCATAAGATCTCGGATTACTTTGATTATGGGTCTAATCGGACCAGAACGACCGGAGTTATTTGCCCTTTAATTAAAAAAATTGCTACATTTGACTTTGTTTTCACTCTAGCATCTACAATTATTAACCAATTGGCACCAAACTTGGACAAAATATACAAGATCTCGGCTGACTTTGATTATGGATGTAATCGGGCCAGAACAACTGGAGTTATTTGCCCTTGAATTCGAAAAATTGCTGTATTTCACTATGTTTACACTCTAGCATCTACAAATATCAACCAATTAGTTCCAAACTTGGTCAAAAGATATATGGCTGTAAGATCTTGGATGAGTTTGATTATGGGTCTAATCGGACCAGAATGACCGGAGTTATTTGCACTTTAATTAGAAAAATTGCTACATTGGACTTTGTTTTCACTCTAGCATCTACAATTATTAACCAATTGGCACCAACCTTGGAAAATATAAACATGACCATAAGATCTCGGATGAGTTTGATTATGGATGTAATTGGACCAGAACAACTGGAGTTATTTGCCCTTGAATTCGAAAAATTGCTGTATTTCACTTTGTTTACACTCTAGCATCTACAAATATCAACCAATTAGTTCCAAACTTGGTCAAAAGATATATGACTCTAAAATCTCGGATGAGTTCAATTATGGATGTAATCAGACCACAATAGCTGGAGTAATTTGCCCTTGAATTAGAAGGTTCTTTAGAATAGTTCTTGGTCCGGAGCATAACTTTGTCATCTCCAGTCCGATTGACTTGAAACTTGGCATTTGTGTTTGTTGCAATTATACAGAGTGCAGTGTGAAAGAACCATAACTCTACCTCATACCGTATATCAGTTATATCCCTTCGATTGAAATGTTTACAGCATTTATGCTTGTCTGGAATATAACTTTGTCATCTACTACCTGAACATCTTCAAATTTGATTTGCATGATTGTTGTAAAAATATGAAGTGCATTGCACAAGAACCATAACTTCCTCTCACAAATTTTGAGTTATTCCCCCTTTGACTTTCATTTTTATAGCATTCCTTGCTTGTCAGAAGCAAAACTTTGTCATCTTAAGGACGAATGACTTGAAATTTGGTATGCTTATTCGTCGCAATATTTGGAAGTGCATTTCCTAAGAATTGTAACTCTACCTTGTGCTGTCTTTGAGTTGTTTCCCTTTGAATGTCATTTTTACAGCATTTAGTGCCTGCCCTGAATATAACTGTCATCTTAAGTCAGAACGAATTCAAACTTGGTATGCATGTTTGTTGCAATATTACAGAGTACAGTGCGCAAGAAAATTAACTCTACCTAGCGCTGGTTTTAAGTAATTTCACTTTGATCTTCATTTTTACAGTATTTCTTGCTTGTATGGAATGGAACTTCAAAAGACTCAAGTTAAATTGCAACAGTTTGTTCTCTTGTTTCATTATCATTTGGCCTTGAACCTTGTTATTTGGTATTTATCTTTATTTTAGACATGTGCTGCTTGGTACTCAGGTGAGCGATATAGGACCATCATGGTCCTCTTGTCATTTATATAACATTCGAACTTTTTGCTTTCGGACCGGTGCTAAGTGGAAAGACATTTGGAAACACACTTGGCGAAAGAAAATGTCTGGTGACCCGCTGTTTGCACATGTCATATTCTTCGAAGATTCGACCTGTTTACTATGACGCATCACTCCCCCCAATTTTGGAGGGATTGTAGTAATACACGCTATAAAGGAGCAATGGAGAAAATGGCAAATTTATAAATACATTTGAGGAGAAATCAGGCCTGATTTGGCTTCAGATTTCTCTGAACTACTAATCATAGCTGAATGAATCGCGCTAGGTAGCGTTTTTTTTTTTAAGTAAAAGTTTATTTTAGTTTGAAATCTAAAGTAACGGTTGTCGCGTATATAAACGATCCGGTTCTGTACCCAGGATGCCCAAATTAGATAGATGTGTATTTGTAGAATACCGTCTAGCAGGAGATAATAATGATGACCACATCTTCTCTTTTTATTACAGTTTTATTTTTTCGAGCCTTTCGAACGAGTTAATCCCATCTTTTGAGTCACATACGAATTCACAACCTGAAGTTCCATTGATAATGGATTAAATATAATGTAAACATTGTAGTGAATTAAGATACATTACAACGAATGGACCTTATAGATTTTTCCCCCGAATCAAAGTCATCTGTTTAGCGCCGACGAAGTCTGCAAAATATACTTTTCCCGGCAAACGTTAACAAACCACACGCTTGTAATTATGAAGTAAAAAAGTGCAAATTTGCGTTTAAATAATGGGTTGGTCGCTTTGCAATAGGTAACCCGGCCTATTTTTATAACATGAAACCATTCGATGACGTCATCTTACTTATTTGAAAACAACTAATCATAATCGACGAGTGTTACAGATCCCATGGCATTCACACAAACCTTTGCAAAGTTCTGTGAAATCTAAAAATACTTTTAGAGGCTACGTAGCCCTTGAAGGAAACACCACTTACGAAATACTTTTGCTACATTTGTCCAACATTTTTCTTTCATTTTTCTTTTCTGATGGTTTACCTTACTTTTTGCAATGATGAATCATTTTAAATTTTGTGACGCTGTAAAAAGCCAGTTATAGCCACCTTTAACCCTTTACCATAAAATCCCAAGGTTTACCTACCCTGAGAAGAAAGCCTTTTAAAAACATCGCTGGAATAGGAGAAAATGCTGTTCTAACAAAGACAGAAATCAACCCTCGGGTAAAACCTAATTTGTCGTCTGCAAATGGTTTAACCCTTTCCCAAACAATCACTGGTTTTCACGACTCTGAAAATCAAGCTTTTTGAAAACATTGTGGTAAAAGGAGAAAATGCTGGTAACCAACAGTTTCTCCTTTTCCCACAATGTTTTCTACCCTCCCACGACAAATTATAATTTTTGAGTTTGTCTGCATTATTTATGTCGTCTGCAAATGCAGTCAATTCGGACAAGTCTAACATTTTGTCGTCTGCAAATGGTTAAAATTTGGTCGAGTGCAAAAGTTTATCGTTTGGCAAAGAATTAAGAGTTCATTTTGTTGTTTTGCAACTTGTCTGCGATACCAGTCTACCTGCAGACGGTAAAGGGTTGTTTGCATGTGTTGTTCAACTTTTACCACGCGATCCGTTGTCGACCCTGAAGAAAGAACATTTAACATCACTAGTAACATCATACGGGGAAGACGAGAAAATGCTTGTTATCTGCATTTCCCCCTTCTCCCCTCCCTCCCCCAATACCACCACCACAATGTTTCATACCCAGAGAGAAAGATCAATGTCTTATTTTTTTTCCACAACCAATTTGTCGCCTGCAAACGCCGTCAATTTGGATAAAGTCTAGAATTGTGTCTTTCTGGTAAAGATTAAATGCATAATGTTTGTAAACACGCGATACTTGTTTGCATGTTTCATGTTATTATTATATTCATGCAACCCGGACACTGACAGTGGTAGTTATTAGTTCTGAAAATGCTAGAAATGCCTATTTTAGGCCAATATGTATATGACACAGGCTCTAGGAAAAGGGGGCTTAATGCATCGCCGTGATACATGGCACCAAGCAAGTAATCCCATAATAATGGATCCATACCAGCTACTTTTTCTTTTAGTAATCGACTTTATCATGGTGTAGACTGGTCCTTGTACATACAGGAAATTGGCCTGTAGCGAAAAGTATCGGCCCAGGCCAGCCTGCGCGGACTGCGCAGGCTGACCTGGGTCGATACTTTTCGCAGACGCAATAAGCCTCCTATTTACAGAGCATGGCTCAGATACATGAATTTTTAGTCGTATTCTGGAAAAAGACATCGCGAGCCAAGGTTACGATCACTACGTGGATCTTACCTTGGCTGATTGAGCCCGATTTCGAGATTCCTGCGATACGCCCTCTATTGGATGCTGGTTATTACTCCCCCCTTTTACATCATATTTCTAAAAGCCAATGAAATATCGTTTTACAAAAGGCTTACAAATACACGTGAAGCGATAAGCAGACATCCACGTGGGTTTCCATGTTTACCTTCTATTCGAAAGGTAGCGACCTTGTTCTATTTTTATCAAAGATGAAATGCTAACAACGATTTCAGTCGTTGCAGTTAGAGCTGGCTGCATCCAATGAAAAAGCGTATCGGGTGGATGTAAAAATCAAGCTCGATCCGCCAAGGGTAGAGTAACGTATTAAGTCGTTAGCCTTGGCTTGCGAAGATGGGAAAAAGAAGGGTTACGTTCAACTCTGTGCATGTCATATTCTTCGAAGATTCGACCTGTCTGCTATGACGCAACACTCATTCCTGTATACCTGGGACAAGTATGGGTTTGACCAAAGCATGTAGGGGCTGTTTTAATAAACTGCCGGTGCATACGTTACATGATGCAACGATCATAGATAAATGAATCGCACCAGCTTCTGTTTTACTGAGTAAACGTTAATTTCTTTTTGAAATTCAAAGTAACGGTTGATATTTCAGAAAGTAATCCAGTTCTGTTCCCAGAATACCCGAATTAGATAGATGTACGTTGTCTGCGCATGTCATATTCTTCGAAGATTCGACTGTCTTATATGACACATCACTAGCCTGGAAAGTGGGCTGACTGTAATATTACGCTCTATAAAGTAGCAACGTAGAAAATAGCTTTGATCAATACGTTTGAGGAGAAATGAGACCTGCTTTAGCTCCAGATTTCTCTAAACTGCTGATCATAGCTAAGTGAGTTACACGGGGTTGGTTCTGTACCCAGGATACCCATATCAGATAGATGAGTATTTATAGAATGCCATCTAGCGGGAGATAACGGTTCAAAACTGTCAACGAAAGGGGCGACTAATCGCACTTGAGCAGTTACTGAATAAAAGGACTGGATGTAATGGAATAGAAAGGGATCTAGCCTGTTTTGGGATAATACTTTTAGGTTCGAGTTTTCTACATGTTATGACCGAAAAGCCCTTTTACCGTATAATGTTTCCGTCTTCCTAAATACTGGTAAACTGATCGTTTAACCCTTAGGCTGCTAAGGGCGACTCACCCACCATTGCGGACAATGCAGATCAAGATCAGACTGCACAGAACGTGCAGTCTGATCTTGATCATGCGTTGTCCGCAATGGTCAGTGAGTGTCCGATAAGGAGAAGTTTTTTCTTCAAATAATTCATATTAGTAGCAACATTTTTATTTTTCTATAGGCTTGAAAAGTTCATTGGATTTATTGAGCAGAAGGGTTGAAACAAAGTCATTATTACATTTCATTTTTAAAGCTTTCTAAAACAGAAACAAAAATGGAACTAAATGTAGCATCTATAGCCCGTTGACATACATGTATTCATACGCCTCTTAGCTACAATGTCGTTACAGGGTATTTATTATCAATATAACATTGAAGCTTCAGTTAATAACCGTATTTTTCTGGGACCTAAAATATTATTACCTTTAATGAAGGCACTTATCGACGCCGAAACATTATTGGTGGAATATATACAGCCTTCAAAGATAGATTAATTTTAGATAGACAGCTGTCGCCGATCGATGACGGAAACAGCTCGTGCCACAGTTCGGCTCTTTCCGGTACATTGCCGAAGGCGTTCGGCATGGTCCTTGCGGGCGAATCCGGATGTTGCAGTGATATTATTGGATGCTGAGTGACACTCAGTCTGTTTTGATTGGCTTGTAGCGATAGTGGCAACATCTTGTCCCCAACAATGGTTAGATTAAATGTCCCATGGCCGTGAAATCTGCGAAACAACGGTCAGACTCGAGTCACAATATGGAATGAATCGCACACTGTCATTTTGGTAAGTTAGTTGATATCATTTCTCTACTAAGCAACTTTTAAAGCATTTAAATACGCAGACGTTTCTTATCATACTTCTAGTCTATAGCAGTCTATTTGAAAACAATTGTGATATTAAAACATTTACCTACTGTTGATTAACTATATCTTGCAAGGATTTTTTTGTATGACGCCAGTTTTATATCTGTTTAACCCTTTACATTACAGTCACGTGTTTTTACGACCATAATTAAAAGATTGAAACCATTGATGAAAAAGGAGAAAATGCAGGTCACCAGCATTTTCTCCTTTTCCAACAATGTTTTCTTCCCTACCAAAATAAACTTAAAGTTTTGAGACATAGTTATTATATTATCTGGTAATGTTTTTAACTTGGACACTTTTAAAATTGTAGGAATTGGTATAGCGTTTCGGAAGTGTGAAGGGAAAAAGAAATACTGAACAGAGAAATACATAGTAAAGTGGCTTCAAACTTTTACAACAGAAACTCGTGTTTGAACAAATTCAGATAATAAGGCTCTTGAAAACATTCTGGGAGAAGGAAAAAAGTCACATATGATATGTAAATCTTGTGCTCTCAATTTGTCTTTAGTTGTTGCCGATAGGCAAAACGTTTGTAGTGCATTTAATTCTTGTCGTCCGTAAAAATGGTAACTCGAACACATTATCTCACGCTAGATGGCATTCTACAAATACTCATCTATCTAATACGGGCATTCTGGGTACAGAACCGGACTACTTTTCTACGCGACAACCGTTACTTTGAATTTCAAACTAAAATGAATGTTTACTAAATAAAACGCTACCTGGTGCAATTCGTTCAGCTATTATCAGCTAGCATGTAACCTATGCATCGGCCATTCATTAACCCTTTCCCAAACAATCCCTGGTTTTTTACGGGTCTGGAATACTAGCCTTTTGAAAACATTGTGGGAAAAGGAGAAAATGCTGGTAACCAGCATTTTCTCCTTTTCCCACAATGTTTTCTACCCTATCATAGACAGAAATCATCTTTTCAGCAAGAGTTGAATTGTCGTCTGCAAATGCTTTCAATTTGGTCAAGTTCAAAAGTTTGTTGTTTGGGAAAGGGTTAAATCAGCCCCTACATACTTGGATAAAAGGTAAATAGCTTCGACATAAGCCCTTCTTCTCCCTGGTATAAGGGGGTGGGCGATGGGTCATAGCAGACCGGTCAAATCTTTGAAGAATATGACATGCGCAGACAACGAGAACTTAAGACGTACAAATCTCGACTTCAACCCATTACCATGCATGCACACAATCCCTACTTTTGACGCCCCTGAGAAAGAAGCCTTTTGAAAACATTGTGGGAAAAGGAGAAAATGCTGGTAACCAGCATTTTCTTCTTTTCCCACAGTGTTTTCTACCCTCCCCAGAACAAATTTCAATTTTTCAGTCACCTTTATTTTGTCGTCTGCAAATGCTTTCAATTTGGACTAGTCTAAAATTTTCTCGTGTGGTAAAGAGTTAAGGGGCGCAATCGGTTTTTGTTTTTTCGATTAAATTGCTCATTTTATCAAATTTTGTCCATTGGCTTGCGATCTGCACAACGGCGAAAGTGTATCACTTGACAAAGGTTAAACCTAACGGGCAATGCTCTGGAAAATGGGAGTTTAATCCATATCTGTAATGCATGATGACTGGCAAGTCATCACGTGATTATAAATCCATAAAGACTATTTTGTCCATCAAAACTGAATCAGGAAGTAAACTGATACTTGACAAGATTCGACCTGTCTTATATGACGCATCACTCCCCCCAGTATTTGGGGTATTGTTGTAATACGCGCTATAAAGTAGCAATGGAGAAAATGGCTTTTATCAATACATTTGAGGAAAAATAAGGCCTGTTCTAGCTCCAGATTTCTCTAAACTGCCGATCATAGCTGAATGAATCGCACCGGTTTTCGTTTTATTGATTAAACGTTTATTTTAGTTTGAATTCAAAGTAACGGTTGTCGAGTAGAAAAGTAGTCCGGTTCTGTACCCAAAATGCCCAAATTAGATAGAGATGTACCGGTATTTGTATCTAGCGGGAGATAATGCTTCAGCTTTGCTTAAGGTTTTTTTAACTTAGTACCCAAAAAGGAAAGTTTAACTACATGTACGTTCTGGAAACATTGCAGCAGACGACAATACGACCTATTGTTATTTAACCCTTTACCAAACAATCCCTGGTTTTTACGACCCAGAGATAGAAGCCTTTTGAAAACATTGTGGGAAAAGGAGAAAATGCTGGTTACCAGCATTTTCTCCTTTTCCCACAATGTTTTCTACCCTGCTAGAAACAAATTTCAATTTTTGATTTACGTTAATTCTGTCGTCTGCAACTGCTGTCAATTTGGACCAATCTAAAATTTTGTCGTTTGGGAAAGGGTTTATATCGATAGTCTAAATGAGACCAAGATTCGACAAGTGAAAACATGACAGACAATGCAGCAAACCGAACCGAGCAACATTTCATTTTGCTTCAAGGTTTGAAAGGTCATCTGCTGCAATGTACAAAAAAAAAAAGTCGCCGGTAAAAGATAGACTTAACATGTTACCTTGTTTAAACTGAAGTATCGATTCAAACTGGAAAACAATGCAACATGTGTTCATGAAAAAAAAGCCGAGCAACTTGTTTCCGATATGAAACACGTGGTGCTTCAAACTCATTAACCCTTTTTCACACAATTCCGACTTTTAACACTCCTGTGAAAGAAGCCTTTTGAAAACATTGTAGGAAAAGGGGAAAATGATGGTAACCAGCATTTTGTCATGTTCCCACGACGTTTTCTTCCCTTCCTAACAAATTTCAATTCTTTAAAGACATTTATCTTGTCGTCTGCAAATGCTTTGAATTTTGACCAGTCTTCAACAGACGGCAAAATTTTACACTGGTCCATATTCAAAGCATTGGCAGACGACAAATTAAATGTACTTTAAAATGGTGGGACTAGATTAAATCAGGTAAAACCATTGTGGGAAAGGAAGATATGCTGGCTATCATCATTTTCTCCATTCCGCACAATGTTTTCAAGAGAAATTTCCTAGGAGTCATTTAAATACGGGTTTGTTTTAAACTCATTAACATACAGACCGTCAGCTGTGTGAATTGTTTAATAAATACACAATGAAACAGATCGAAAGTTGTGCCCACGGATACACAATGTCATATGTCATGTAAATCCTCCTCCTCCTCCTCCTCCTCCTCCTCCATTAATATTCGTTTCAATTAAATTCTAAAAATAATATTAACATTAATAATACAAATGATGATGATGGTGATGGTGATGGTGATGATGATAATGATGATTGTGGTGGTGGTGATGATGATGATGATGAAAAAAAAGTACTTATGTTTTTATCAATATAATTATCATCATAATTATTATTATTATTATTATTAGGATTATTATTAGGATTGTTATCATTATTATCAGCCAAAACATCATTAATACCACCACCACCATCACCATCATCATCATCATCATCATCTTCAACATCATTATTACTTTTGAAACAAATTTGAGTTTGTTTACTCATCAACTCTTGCAGCAAAAGACGCATACATAAAATAAATCAACATTAAATCGATGTACATATTGGAATAAAGGTTGGATAAAGTGAGAAGTTGCTACTTTTTCCACTAAGTTTTCATACCTGGTCTACAGCGAAACGATAACTTGTTGTCAACAGGTGTTAATCTATCAATATACCACGGTATAATTATTATCACTCCCTTATCCATTCTGTTTCGACCCTTTTGTGTTCTAACGTATCTATGATTGAAGGGTTTTAAAAACATTGCGTGAAAAAGAGAAAATGCTGGTAACCAGCATTTTCTGCTTTTGCCACAATGTTTTCTTTTCTGTTAATCACAAGCTTCATCATTTGTATCACAAATGTTACCGGTCAGCAAAAGTGTTCAATTTTGAACAATCCAATATTTTATCGTCTGGTAAAAGAATCAACCCTGTTCGGCTGCTGGACTCGACTCAGTGCGTTTGAAAAGGCAATATAGATAAAGATCGGACGGGTTAGTGCAGTCTGATCTTTGATCTACACTGTCCTTTACGGGCAGACTTTTCCCGCGTAAAAGATCTTTGAAATCACAATATTTCGGATACTGTTTTTAATACTGATAGAAAAATTTGATTTTGTACATTTATTCGTAAAGGGTTAATGAATGCAGACAGATGTCAGCCATGGTTCGATATCTCTGTATACAAGTAGAGAGTAAGTCTCATAGCACGCGCACTTCCTATATGTCACTAGTCTTATAGAACACGCAGTGCGCTTATTAAACGCGTATTGCATACATGACACTAGACTTATAAAACGTGCACTACATATAGCGCCAGATTCATAGAACGCGCACTGCGTATAGCACTACCCTTATAGAACACGTACGGTGTATCTCCCATCACCACACAAGAAAAATTTACACTGGTCCAAATTGAAAGCATTTGCAGACGACAAATTAAAGGTGATTGAAAAATTGAAATTTGTTCTGGGAAGGTTACCAGCATTTTCTCCTTTTCCCACAGTGTTTTCAAAAGGTTTCTTTCTCAGGGGCGTCAAAAGTAGGGATTGTGTGTTAATGGGATATAGCGTTAGACTCATAGATAACGAATCGCATATACAGCGCTAGTCTCATAGAAAGTGCACTGCGCATATAGTTCTAGCATTTTCTCCTTTTCCCACAATGTTTTCTACCCTTCACAACACAAATTTCAAATTTTCAGTCACTTTTATTTTGTCGTCTGCAAATGATTTCGATCTGGACAAGTCTAAAATATTGTCGTTTGGTAATGGGTGAAAGCAGTGGGTTACTTAGACTATAAAAAAGAGGGGGTTTTTTTTATCTACTATACATAGAAGAGCTCAGACTGCATCTTTTCTGCTTTCTGATCTTGATTTACACTCTTTTCTAAAAAACGACCATGGTCAATATTAACACCACCCGCACCCAAACCCCCCCTTTCCCCACCCCCCGCTCCGGGCGAAAAATTATAAGATGAAAAGATATTCTAAAAGGTAATTTAGGTATGGGATTAAGCGATATCCGTTTGAACATAAAAACATAATAACCATAATTAAGCGACTTTTAGTATTAGTTTAATCTTTTTGAAACAATCAGTTTCAAAGTGACTGTGTTTTGTGTGTTGATAAATTTGAAACAAAACGGTAATTAACAATCCCTTTTTTCAACCCTTGCATCTAATTCAGTTGTCATTTTATTTGAAGTTGTCGACCCTTCACAAAACAATTAGATTTCAATACGTGTCTAAAATACTTGTCCAAATTCAAGCTAAAATTATGGAAATAGTTTTCCAGATGGTGGAAAACATTGTGACAAAAAGGAGAAAATGCTGATAAACAGCATTTTCTCCTTTTTGCCACAGTGTTTAAAGAAAAGTTTTTTGCTTTGGTCATTTTATCGTCAGAATTGTTTGTAAAGGGTAGAAGCGAGTGTTTTCTTTTCATATTATATTTTTATTGCAGCGTGAAACTAAGATATTGCCGACGTGAGTATTTTGCTGGTCATTAACATTATCGGAACAATGTTAATGGATGTGTGTTTGTTTTACTATCAGAAGATGATGATGCTGATGATGATGAAGAAGAAGAAGAAGAAGAAGAAGAAGAAGATGATGATGATGATGATGATGACGATTATGATGATGATGAAGAAGAAGAAGACGATGATGATAATGATGATAATGATGATGTCGTGATGATAATAATGACGATGATGATCATGCTGATGATGGTGGTGGTGAGGGTGATGATAATGATGATAATGATGGTGGTAGTAGTGATAATGATGATGATGATGATGATGATGATGATCATGATGATGATGATGATGGTGGTGGTAGTGATGCTGATGATGATGATGATAATGGTGGTTGAAGCGATGATGATTTTTATACTATTTTACTTTGGGATCTGATTGTTTTTCCCCTGTACATTTTAACGTTAAGCTAGGATATCAAAGCTACAGTTTTTCTGTTACATTTTTTTAACACGACCAAGGGACTATTTTTTGTCCATTTACCTGTAGTCAATCGATACACCACAAAACCGGAAGTCTGCAACACAAGCCCAGTAATCCAGAACTGAGTTCGAAGATTTTGTTTTCATATAAATCATAAATCATTTTACAGGCGTAATAGAAAAAAAATGCAATCTGCTTGGGTTAATAATTACGGCTTTTCTTGTATAATTTATGCTGTAATTAGTTTTCGTCTCCCCACCCTTCTATGTACCAAATGAAAAAAAAGAGATACCGATCTGTATTTTGCACGAAAGTGCGGAACTACTTTTTATCCCATTACCGTGACTGGCGTATTGATTCAGTCACCTCCCCCAACCCCCCCCCCTCCCGAAAAACTTCTGTATAAATGTACAAAATTAATAAAACGAGATACCGATCGGAATTGTTACTGTAGAACAACTTTTTATTCCATATAGCGTGACTGGCGTATTAATTGAGTCAAACCCCAGTATCTTGGAAGAATAGAGCTAGGTGGCCTGATCCAGAACTATTTGTTACAGCAGATGTTTTACAACGTTTATCTGCAGACAGGAAGAAATAGTCTATTGACAAATATATACGTACGCACGTTCTAGATCATTTCAGATTTTTTCCTTCTATCGACATACTTCAATCAGTCCGAGTTTTTTCCCTGAAACGATCTACGTACTTAACCCTTTCCCAAACATAGATAGTGTCATTAAACAGTAAAAGTAACTATATACTAGTATGGTGGTCTATTTCTGCCAAGAGATACCAGATCACTATCATAATTATTTTACAAAATTATTGCGTTACTTCAAAGTTTCCAGGAAACTTTATCTAGCTAAAATGAAAAGATAAAACTTCCAGGAAACTTTGGTTTATCCCAACAGGTTTCTAGAAATAATCATGATGGTTACACCGTATCTCGTGGCACAAAAATGCCACCATACTAGTATATTGTTACGTAAAACCTACGCAAATTTTGTCATTAACTTCCTTCGTGAAACGGAGCCAATGTGGCATGATCTTGAATTTTACAACTAACATTTATTTCTGCATTCGGGTATTTGCACAAGGTGTCGTCTCGGATCAGCCTGCGCAGTCCGCACAGGCTAATCCGAAACGGCACTTTACGACTGCATAAGATTTCGTTATACAGTAGACTTGCGTAAAATATGAAATTTAAATAAGAACGGAAAGTATTGTTTTCGGGTTGTTCTGCGCTGACTGCTCGGGCTGATCCGAGACGACACTTTACACAACTCTCCGAATGCCCCTTTTGCAGTGTTGCAGGCCACTTATGAGTCTTGTATACCTCGTTTTCGACAACAGACGACTATTTATGTCTTGTATATTGAATGGGATCTTCGCAAGCCAAGACCGACGATTCACTACGCTACTTTACCTTTGGCAGATCGAGTTTGATTTTTATGTTCACCCGGTACGCTTTTTCATTGGGTGCAGCCAGCTCTAGCTGCAACGAATGAAATCGCTCGTAGCATTTCATCTTTGATAAAAATAGAACAAGGTCTCTACCTTTCGAATGGAAGGTAAAACATGGAAACCCACGTGGATGTCTGCTTATCGCTTCATAAACGCTTTAAAACGATATTTCATTTACTTTTAGAAATATGATGTAAAGGGGGATAATAAGCAGCATCCAATAGAGGGCGCATCGCAGGAATCACCAAATCGGGCTCAATCAGCCAAGGTAAGATCCGTGTAGTGATCGTAAACCTGGCTCGCGAAGATGATTGAATGGTGTTTCACGCCGCTTTGAAAATTATTTCTGCCATATCTGCCCGCTTTTTTAAGTACAATTCTGAAATTAAATGCTCGCTATATTCTAATGATCAAATATGTTATTCGTACATTTGATGTATTTCCAAATTATGACACGAGACATCATGTAGCACGGCATACCTTTATTGATTTTAATTAACGTATCATGTTGAAAACGTAGAACATCTACATTTTTTCTAATTAATATTACTAAATATGAAAGCCATTTTAGGCATTGCAACGGAACATGTATAGATAAGCCAATCAACCAGTTGTACTGTCATAGTTCAACTTGATATTTAACTCTTTACCACACGAGAAAATTTTAGACTGGTCCATATTGAAAGCATTTGCAGATGACAAAATAAAGATGACTGAAAACTTGAAATTTGTTCTGGGAAGTGTAGAAAACACTGTGGAAAAAGGAGAAAATGCTGGTTACCAGCATTTTCTTCTTTTCCCACAGTGTTTTCAAAAGGCTTCTTTCTCAGGGGCGTCAAAAGTAGGGATTGTGTGGTAATGGGTTAACTCATTACCATACGACAATATTTAAGGCTTGTCCAAGCCAAAAGCATTCGCAGACGACAAAGTAAAAGTGACTGAAAATTTGAAATTTGTTTTGTCAAGGGTAGAAAACATTGTGGGAAAAGGAGAAAATGCTGGTTACCAGCATTCTCTCCTATTCCCCCACTGTTTTCCAAAGACTTCTTTCTCAGGGTCGTCAAAAGTAGGGATTATGTGGTACTAGGTAAATGTACCAATCCATCCATCCAGCTACCCATTTATCTAAAATCACTAAAATCACCTTGATCTTCGAGGCGTCTTTCATTACTATGCCGATTGCTTTACAGAAGGTTTAGATGAAGATAAGACTGCATAAAACGTGCAGCCTGATCTCTGATGTATTTTCTCAGCAATGTTGAGACATACCAAACAGAAGCATCCATAATTACTATTATAAATATGTCTCTATTAAACCAAAATGTCCGTCAATAAAATGTATCGCCGCGAACAAAAAAGTAGTTCCACATGTTCACTATGATAAAACTACCCATTGGGTTGTTAAAAATGGAGATTCCAAACTTTTACATTTTAAGTCAATTCTCATAAAAGATAAAAATATAGTCATTTTTTCAACAGGTATCTAAAGTTCAAAAAGCTACAGTCTATGCCATAGGTATCAAGCAAGGTGGCTTCGAGCGGAGATGACGATGACAGTTCAGTTTTTCTATGAATTGGACTTCTGACAGAATGGTTGTATATAAGGTCGTTAAAAGTCAGGATTGCCAAAAGCCCCAACAAAGTGTGGATGGAACTTATACATACAACAATAGAAAAGGAGCAACAGAGAGGAACAATCAGAAAATGAACTACTTAGGGTAAAATATCGACTCTTGCATCCGAGTGAAAGCCATCGCCAGTCAGGTCACATGATCGGTGGGACTTTCGTTCGATTGTAATTGGCGATGAACACATCAGAGGATATCCGATATGGAACCAGCCATGCTGTATCATCCTAATGGGAGATTTGAAACCTTAGAATTTTCCGGTGGACTACTTTTTTCGTTTTGCTGCAGAGGTTTGTTGTTGTTGTTTCTTATGATGGTGGTATTGTCGTTGCCGTTGAAAGTTTTGCTGTTGGTGGTGGCGATTTTGTTTGTTTGTTTGTTTGTTTGTTTGCTTTTTTTAAATTTTGTTTTGTTTCGGCTTTTAGAATTGTAAAAGTTGAAAATGGTTATTAGTTGGATACTTACCACTTCATAAAAAAAAAAAAATGAATTTATGACTGATATGAATTTATTGACAAAATCGGAAATAACAAATAGTGGTACACCTATGATGACGTCATGAACACGTTGTTTAAAAACCCGGCTACTCAAGGACTTCCACAATCTCCGAAATTTGCAACAGTCATGTCGCGATGTGTACACTTAGCTTTCTCGTATTCACAACTACGAAAAGAAATGAATTAAATTGTTATTGATTACAACAAACAAACGTACTTGAAAAACATGAATTCACTGAAAGATGAGTAGAGGAATAATCTAATGATAAATCAAATAATGACAAGCACTTTCTCCAGGTGTCATACTTACTTTTAGAATTCTTCAGAACTGTTTTTGGTTCAGTCATGAATATAGAATGAAACAGTACTTCTGACTGGCTAAACGATTTGGTTTAACCAGTCAGAAAATGTACTACTTTGAAATTTAGAAATTTGTTGAGAATAAGGCTTCGAGTGTTTTTAACCCTTTGGTTGCTAAGCGTGACTTGCTGACCATTAGCGGACAGTGTAGGTCAAAATCAGACTGCACAGAACGTGCAATCTGATCTTTGATCTACACTGTCCGATAACGAGATATCATTCCCCCAAAAAAGAACAATGAAACAACAATATTTGGGTTATTAGTATCAAAGTGAAAATTTATTTTTAGTTTTTTGGCAGGATAAGAGTTAAAATGGTAGGTGAACACAGACCCTGGTAACAAGGTGGTGAGAAGCTGTGGAGAGAAAAGGTACATACTAATTCAAGTAAGTTCGTCCGTCCGACCCACACACTTTGTTGTCTTCGGTGGAGCATGGATCTTTCGACAACGACGTACAGAAGAAATCAAACACGGCTTCGGCTCCGGCTATTGGCAATGCGGCGGCGACCTCGGCATCTGTGCAGGAACCATTGTGCTGCAGGTCTAAGCCTGGACTGTTACAGTGGGCAACACTGAACTCGCATCTGGAAACAAAACGCGAAATCTCTCTATATATGTACATGCATCTCCCTCTGTCTCTGTCTGTCTGTCTGTCTGTCTGTCTGTCTGTCTCTCTCTCTCTCTCTCTCTCTCTCTCTCTCTCTCTCTCTCGTCTTCTTCTTCTTCTTCAACTTCTTCTTCTTCTTCTACTTCTTCTTCTTCAGATCTACAATTCTTTTGCTTTTCTATATTGATTTACATATCTAGTACTGTAACTAAGACGGAGTAAATTCTATATCATTCGATTATATTCCTTTTCTTGCGTTTCGTTTCCATTCCATTCTTTTCCATCCTATCATTTCAATGTTATACTTTTGACAGCCTGTCCGAACTGTGCAGTCTGACACGGGCTGATACTTTTTGTAGATGCATTAACCCATTACCACACAATCCCTACTTTTGACGCCCCTGAGAAAGAAGCCCTTTGAAAATACTGTGGAAAAAGGAGAAAATGCTGGTAACCAGCATTTTCTCCTTTTCCCACTGTGTTTTCTACCCGTCCCAGACCAAATTTCAGTTTTTCAGTCACTTTTATTTTGTCGTCTGCAAATGCTTTCAATTTGGACTGGTCTAAAATTTTCTACTGTGGTAAAGAGTTAAGCCCCTTTTCACAAAGCTGTGCTCATCTTATTGATCCATAATTATAGGATCAGTTGCCTGGTATACATGCATCACTCATATGCATTAACTCTTTACCAAACGAAAAAATTTTAGACTGGTCAAAATTGACAGCACTGGCAGACGACAAAATAAATGTAGATCAAAAAAAATATTTTTTCCCCCAATGGGGTAGAAAACATTGTGAAAAGATTCATTTTGACATTTGCGTAAAGTGTCGTCTTGGATTAGCCTGCGCAGTCCGCGCAGGCTAATCCAAGACGGCACTTTACGACAACATTAGATTTTCACAAACGGTCCCCCCTTTTCAGTATTTATCTACATAACGTTATCATGGACACACATAGTGGCTTGGACAGAGTATTGTGTGCAAAATAGTGAGAAACCAAAGTTTTAACTTGTCTGAGACTGGTAGCCTAGTCATTTATGCATCCAGTTGGGCCAAATTCTTTCCGAAATCGATTGTAGTCACTGCGCCAGAATGCATTCCTCCCTCAACGCTAACATTCTATCGACGATTTCTATTTTGAAAAGCATCAAGTGAAATAGAAAGAATCCCATGCGTTTTACTTGTGAAAGCGAGTCCTTAGAGGCACAGATGGGTGAGCTGGCCGCCGCGATTCAACTGTCTTATGAACAAAGTCCGTAACAAAGAAACAAATAAATGCAAAGCTCATGTACAAACCGCATCTGGCGGGATTGGAACCCACAAAGCACAAATATCCTCGTTTTTGAGGATAAAAAGACCAACACCATAGCCACTGAGCCAAAGAGATATCTCTCTGACGCTGTTGTCAGGTATTGTATGTAAATTGGGACGAAGTTATACACGAAGGAGTGGTCTCCCGTAACACATCCCCTCTTAAAGTCATCATTTATTGATGACTCAAAGCCTTATTAGGCAGAAAGTCCGATTTGGGGCAACAAATGGCTAAATGGCCAATCCCGGCCGAGCCCCCATCTTACGACCATGAAGTCCGTAACAAAGAAAGAAATAAATGCATAGATCAAGTACAAACCGCATATGGCGGGATTCGAACCCTTGAAGGGCAAATATCCTCGTTTTTGAGGATTAAAATACCAATACCATAACCACTGAGCCAAAGATGTACCTCTCTGACGCAGTTGTCAGGTATTTGTATTAGAGGCGGTATGAAACTATGCACGAAGGAGTTGTCTCCCGTAACAACTGAAATAATGTTGTAAATGGTATTAAACACGAAACAAGCAAAAGCACGAATCAAAAAGTAATGAGGATAAATGCATAGGAAAATAAGATGTTAGACTACTTGTTGGCGTATGTTTTTAAGTCCGTGCCGCAAGTTGGTTGTGCTGGAAACCTGCTGCAGTCCACCAAGGTGTTGGTAACCCATGAACAGCTGTAGAAAGTAGCTCCGTGTACAGGTGTACCTGTTTAAATATCGAATCACATCATCCAACGAACACTTGTTACCTGACGAAAACAACTTGGAAAACGTTATTGAAGGAGAGAATATCCATCAAATATACCGTATAAGAACGCTTCAGCTCGATTTTACCAATTTTGAGGTATTCCCATCCTAACGTTTTTAGTGCAACATGGAATAAACTTTCATATTAGTTGATGAATAAGGATTTATACTGATCTATGAAAATTTCTAAATGACCAGAAATTCTTTTGATGTTTGTTTTGAAACTATTTTTTGATACTTTTGTTAGTTTCCTGAAAAAGGGAAGTAATTAATATCTCACTTTGTAATGAGAATATAGTGGTTTAAGACTTATAAATCAGAATTCTACGAAGGAAAAAAGGCAACAACTGGCTTGTACAAAATACATGTAGTACAACAATAACTCATTTTTAATCATAGCAAATTTTGTAGGAAAATATTATAATGGAAATAATTGTTTTCCATTGTGTATTACCTTAAGTAATTTCATGTTGATCGTATAGAAATTATTTGAATTTTTGAAGAGTTTAAAATTTGTCGTTTATGAAAGAGTTTATTGAAAAAAATGTATCAGCTGATGATGCTGATCAGTGCTGATGGTGGTAGTGGTATTTGTGGTGATTTGGCTGAAAATAAAGATATTATTAAAATTCAATCATTCATTCATTCACTTAAATTTCTCTTGATGGAATTTTAATTGAATAAACTTTCTTTTTTTCCGAATCGAATTATTTGTCATCGAATACATAGAAAACATTGTGGGAAAAGCAGAAATGCTGGTTGCCAGCATTTTCTCCGTTTCCCACCATGTTTTCGACAGTCCCTTTTCTCTTCCGGTCGCTAAAAGTCGGGACTGTATGGTAAAGGGTTAAATTAATTATTGTTTGTCATAAATAGATTGAGTTCACGTTTGGTGCATAATGTCGACATGTCTTCTTGTCCGATTTTTATTGATTAATTTCTTTAATTCATTATCCCGAGCAGTCGGTTGTACTCTTCGAAAATATTGCGAAAACAGAAATAATGCAAGTCATGTTTTTACAAGTTGGCCTGATTATATGCTACTAGATATACATATATTTAGTTCATTTCCATTGTCTTGTCGTAAGTTTATTGGTGTGTCCCCCCCCCCTTTCCCCCTACCCCTTCCCCCCCCCTCTAGCACACACTCACGGTTCGATTTTTAAATAGATGGATCTAATCAAACAAACTTCTAACGAGAATTCACGATACCTGCTATTAGACAAAACGTAAGTACTGCTGATGCTGCGAGGCTATTCATTTTTCCGTCCAATTTCAGTGGCCTTTACAATATCTTGTTCCAAAGATTTCACCCAAGGGTCAATTCACTATTAGAAGTTTCCTTATCAGTAAAGTGGGACAATTTTTATCGCTCTTCTAAGTTTTAGTGCTCTTGTGATGGTTTGTTTTTATTCAAAGGACGCGATAACCCACTAAATGGCATCTGCGGCTTATCGTCGGTTTACTTCCAAAACCTCGTAACTACACCTTGTTACAAGCTGTAGTTACGAGGTTTTTAAAGTAAACCGACCTTATACTGGTTGTTAGGCTTGTTTTCGACTGAAAAAAAAAGTTACCCCATCTAATGATAAACATAGTTTACCTGTTTTTCTACCGATACACTTGTTTTAAATATCATTACAGCCATATTACTGCAGCTGCTGCATCCGTCAAAGTATTTTCTTGCAGATCCTCTATTCATACTTGAACCAACACTCTATCCCAGTCATTTGCTGATTGCTTTCCCTCCTAAAAATTTGTCGAAACAACCGTCAATAGTGTCATTGGAATGAACTCAGGCATAAAGACTGTTGTAGATACCTGAAAAGCATTTAGCCGCCGTGGAGGGATTGTAAAATCTTGTGTGAGCTGTGTAGGCCACATTTTCAGGCGAATACTCTTGAAACTTGGTTAGAATGTTTGTCTTGGTGATATCTCGGACAAGCTTGAACTTGAAGTACGAACAAAAAGGCGTCAAAGTAGACGTTACAAAGTCGTGATATCTTGAAAACGTGTACAAGATAGGGAAAAGGAGAAAATGCTGATAACCAGCATTTTCTCCTTTTTCCAAAATGTTTTCTACCATTCACAAAACAGTTTTCAAATTTTCAGTTACTTTTATTTTGTCTTCTGCAAATGCCATCTATTTGGACAAGCCGAAAATATTGTTGTCTGGTAACGAGTTAATAGATGCGTCTTCATTGCCTAACTTATGGTTGAACATCAAAACAACATCAAGTTCATACCAGACTAAATCAAAGCAACCGGGAAATATCGACTCTGAGTCATTACCTTGTAGTTTAAATCCCAACCTAAAGAATAAACCCTTTGTATAGTCGTGGGCTAGGCTATTGGAAAGTGTTGATTCGACTATTTTTCTTCCTTATACAACTGTTACAAAATTATAGAGCAAGTCGAAGGTCTGAAATATTTGGACAGAAAGAGGAAACAGTTCTTATCTTACACAAGTACTGTCACATTTTTCGAGAGAAGTACATGTAATTTTGATTTTGCAATAACCGTTTTTTTGTTTTATAACAAAAATATAAAGTAACATGACAGCGGATAGAAGTTGACTTAGGAGGACAATCGTATTTCAGAGCCAAGGTCTGTGGCAAGAAAATTTAATGCATCTAAAATAAGTAATGATCCAGGTCAGCCTGCGCAGTCCTTGCAGGCTGACCTAGGTCGATAATTTCTGCCATTTTTCTATTGTCTGGCTCTCCACAGACTGTTTTACCTCAGAAAAAAACCATCTGTGACCCATCACGCAAAAAGACACCCTCTTGGAACTACGAAGTGTCAACCCTGGTCAGACTGCGCGAATTGCGTAGGCTGATCAGGCTTGACACTTTTCGCATTAATGACATTTTCTATATGAAAAGTGGTCATTGTACGTTATTTTATCACAGAACCTCCCTTGTTTTCAGTGTAATTTACCCATTACGAATTTTTCTTAGCTTACACACATTTGATATCACATTTTTGTGACGTCATTTTTTACGTCATTTTGTACGCATTTCATACCAGTGAATGGGTCTCACGGAAAATACCGCGGGTGCATTTATGAATGTTTTTGCACCATCTGATCTATATTTTGTAAAATATCGTTATGTGATAAAAAGAATCTGACATTCGTGGGCGTTTGAGATAAAATTTCATTAAACTCGTCAAGGAAATATTATCAAACTCACCAAAGGCAAGCTTAATAACATTTCCCTAGACCCGTTTAATAAAATCTTATCTCAAAAGCCAACTCATGTCAGATCCTATATATACAATCATATTTTAATTATCAACTTAACCCATTACCAAAAGACAATATTTTAGACTGGTCCAAATTAAAAGCATTTTGCAGACGACAAAATAAATGTGAACCAAATACTGAAATTTCATTTAGAAAAGGTAGAAAACATTGTGGGAAAAGGAGAAAATGCTGGTTACCAGCATTTTCTCCTTTTCCCACAATGTTTTCTAAAGGCTTCTTTCTCAGGGGCGTCAAAAGTAGGGATTGTGTGGTAATGGCATGCGCGGATCCAGATATCTTTCGGGGGGGGGGGGGGTCCCACCGAAAACGCACTCGTCTTATTATATAATACTTTGAAAACCGGATTTCAGTTGATGTAAGCCGTGTAAAAGAAAAGTCAACGTTTCCAGTTCTAACCTTGAGGAGGTCGCCACATTCAAAACTTTTTTTTTAAATTTATGACTGTATTTTGCATAAATGCTGCGCAATTTTAAATCAGTACCATTTAACGAATCCGATAACCACATTTTTGCCAAAATTCCAGGGGGGGGGGTGTCCGGATCCCCGGTCCCCCCCTCTGGATCCGCCCATGAATGGGTTAAACTAACCTGCACTGTCGTTGATCTATTGTCATCTAATTGATGTAGACAACTCCCGGATGGTCCCTTTTTGCTTGATGTGTTACATTTGTTAGACAAAATGTATTGTATCATAGATCCATCATCATGTGTTGAATTGGTTGACCTTACATTTTATCACAGAGATGAATTAAAGGTGGGTATTTAGAATTTTTACATCTCACCAAATTAAAAAATATATATATCACTGAAATTCATTTGGAAAAATAATACAAATCTTCAATAATTAAGATTCATAAAATTACAAACAAAAAAAAATGATGGTATTTCCTTTAAAAGCTACGTAGCCTCTTAAGGTGTTTTTAGATCTCGCGCCAAAAATCAATAAAGCATTTCGGGAATGCCAAGTGACTGGCACGTGACTCATAACGCTTAAATTCCATTATTTGACTAACATGTAATAATTATTTTCCATAAAGTCTTCTTCGGACGCTATGTTTGAAACTCTGTCTATGTATTCCTGTATGTAAATAAGCGAATTGATCATCTAAAAATAGAACGCGGTTCCCGTCTGTGTCGACCTGGGCTGTAGTAAATCTCTAATTTCTCGTGTTGTCGGACGGTGCTCGACTACTGGGGTTTTATGAATGAAAATCAAAAGGCTTTGGGAGTATAAGGATGATTTTTTTTTCATTTTTGTACAATTTTCGTCCCAAAATCTGAAGGGCCACCTTTAAACCTCCTTTTGCCAGAGCTTGGCTCATTTCCATCGTTGTATAACGTATTTAAGACCTACAATTTTCGACCTTAATCTTCTACAGAACTATCTCTTCTATCAACCCTCGATAATAAGACTGTTGAAAACATTGTGGGAAAAGCAGTAACCAGCATTTTCTCCTTTTCCCAGAACGTTTTCATTCCTTTCTATTACAAATCCGTTTGTTTTATCTGTCTATGTATTGTCATTGTCGTCGACAAATTCTTTCGGTTTGGACAAGTCTGAAATTTGTCGTCTGAGAAAGGGTAAAGGATAATAGATTTTCCGTGATCTCTGACGATTGCGACATTTCTATTTATAGAACGCTGAGGCCCTGGGCCCAGTTTCACGAAAAAAATTAAGTCACTTATATATGCTCAAATCTGCCGACGGTCACTTTTTCTGACTTTAAGTCCACGGTCCCTGACTGTCATAGTAAAAGAATAAAGCTCCCAAGACTGGCCAAATAGCCTTTACGGAAACGTCGATATTACACGATATTTACCGGTGAGTTAGTGAGTCTACGGCCTGTAACTCTTACATGAAAAGACGGAAGTTGCCGAGATTGGCCGAATAGCCTTTACGAACACGTCGACGTTTACTCATGAGTTAGGGAATGTAGACCTTAAAGGTGGCCATTTAGATTTTTCATCTCATCAAATTAAAATATATATATATATATCACTAAAATTTATATGATATATTTATATGAGATGTCTACGTCTTAGTAGCGTTTGATAAGGAGACAACTTTAGTCGTTAACAATTTCATATTCTAATAAACCATTACCGGTCTTATCAACTCAAAGAGAAGACGATTTTGTGACCAGGGCTGGTAAATGAGAAATTCAAAGATGGCGGGTAAACGATAAATTCCAAATTACTAGCATTTTCATCCTTCTCAAGCAATGCTTCCTGCGCTTTCAAAGACAATCATATCCTTTTAACCATTTTCATTTTTGTTTTTCGTATCATATTTCACTTCTATCTGACTTAATTCTTAAGTTATCACTTCGCGTCAATCATGTATGCTACGAAATAGTCATCACTTTGTACATTTAGTATATCTCTCTCTCTCATTTTCTTTTCTTTCCATTTATGTTGTATTATAAATATTTTTTTTTAAGTTATTATATTTACATAAGTTGTTTTAGCTTGTAAATCATCTTTTTGAAGGAAATAAATTAGTCACCCAAAAATCACATTCAAATAGTTTATTCAGAATACATAAGGCCACTAGCCCAAAATACAAGAAACTAGAAAATGTCATTTAAATAATAACATAGTATGCACTATAACTTCATCCTCGGATACCCCGGGGTCTCCCTATTTGCTACGCTACATCGATGTAGCGTAGCAAATAGGAGATCCCGGGGTATCCGAGGATGTATAACTTAGAGTATCAATGGTTGTTAAATATTTTCTGATGTCAGGGGATAGTTTGTGTAAGTTGTCAAAATATTTATACATGCTATATAACACCGAATATTACAACACTTACTTGATTATGGCATTGATTCGTACTAAAGGTATACTTGTAAAAAGGGCTTTTGTGGAAGGCATATGATCAAAGAGTCCCTGTATTTGAGATACCAACAGAAGGGCCGACAGGGTCAAAACGAGGTCCCTACACCAAGAAAAGGACATGTCTTATCGGTCTTTCTTCTTTGGCCACTTATTGCGACGTTCTAAAGATAATCAAACTTTAGCCGAACTATTTTGTTAGAAAACACCATTCTACCATGGCTCTCAAAATTGTGCTCTTCGTAATCTCCTTTGTTTCTTGTAAGTTATTTGCTGTTGTATTCTTACACATTCGTTGATTTGTATACAAATATCATTCTTTTATTTTTTTTTTTAACTGCACAATCTCGTGATCTTAAAATCATAAGCACATAGACTTTCGAAAACATTGGTGGTAAAGAAGAAAATGCTGGTAACCAGCATTTTCTCCTTTTCCCTCAATGCTTTCTACCTTATCTATACAAATTCTTTCGTTAAAACCACTTTTAATTTGTCGTCTGCAAACATTAGCAACATGCAAGATTGTCATGAAAACGTTGTATTCTGATACAGATTAAAGCTACTTTTATAACTTGTTTTATTCCGTATCCTTATCAAAATTTGAATTTCCCGTCCTTTTATCACTAAAACTGAAAGCTTTTCGTATTTTCACAGATTTGGACATGTAGGTGCTAGGCAGTATTTCTCGGCTTAGGTAATTCAAGCGCTGGCATTTGACCTATTCCTTTATATAGATATATTCCAATGAATAGATTCAAACTTTTGATTGGACAAAATTTTGTATATACTTATTCTACGGCTCTCTGCAGGCCTACCGGTATTGCGGGCAAATTCACGCCGACTATCGTTGCGAAAGACATTATCTCAAGCCGGACGGCATTCTACAAATACATCTGTATCTAATTTGGGCATTCTGGGCACAAAACCGGACTACTTTTCTACAAGACAACCGTAACTTTGAATTTCAAACTAAAATAATCGTTTATATAGTACGGTCACAAATCAGTAAATGCTACCTGCCGGCGTGGTAACTGCCAGTTTTGACTCAAATTCGGCCGGTGGCAGCTCAATGGCAGCTTGGTGGCAGGCACAATCGGCAGGAGGCATTTAAGACGCCGCCAGGACGCCGCTGAAGTTTTAAGAAAAGTTAAAATTCTGTCAGCCACCGGCCGATTTTTCCAATTGTGCCTGTCGTCAGGGCGTCGGGGGGCGCATTTCGTAGTCGCGCGGTGGCTATCAAGCGGCAGACGGGCTGCAGCGCGATTTTTACTCGGTCGTCACGGGGTTCCAGGGCCTTAAATCTTCGGCCGGCGATCGGTAGCAACTAACTGCCACTCTCCAGTATCCGGCCTGCTACCTTTATGCTACCGACATGCCACCGTGCGATTTCAAAATATCTGCCGGCGGCAGGGCGAAGATTGAAAAGCATATGGAAGGCGTTGGTAGGTAGCAGGACGGCGATCTGCCGAGTGCAGACTCCCGGGCCCCTGAATATAAATCCGAGGCTATTCATGGCGATTCTAGCAAACCATAGCGACTCAGAGACATGCGTATTGCTGGGTTGGGCTCTGGTCTCTTGCGCTTCGGTGCTGGCGCTTTGTCCTGCACCTTGCTTTTAGGGGGCAACTTGTTGGAAGGAAAAAATTCTTAAGTATTAGATCTATTTATCTTGTGGTTGATAATAATGATGAACACTTTGTAGTGATACGAGAGCAATCTAGCTTTATATATCCCCCGTAAACCAGCCTGCCGCCGTCAGATTATCGGGCGGGCGCCTGGCAGTGACAGTTCGAACGCCCGATCGCCGGTCGGTGTCAGGTGTAATTGGTCGGTGTCCGTCAGGTCGTCGGGCGGTGGCAGGTAAAATC
Organism: Tridacna crocea; assembly: GCA_943736015.1. Taxonomy (NCBI): domain Eukaryota; kingdom Metazoa; phylum Mollusca; class Bivalvia; order Cardiida; family Cardiidae; genus Tridacna; species Tridacna crocea. The sequence continues at coordinate 10,850,249 of OX031070.1, forward strand.
TGACGGCTGCCGGCCTGTCGCCTAACTGCGACTGGCCGACACCCTTATGACGCCCCACACCCCTTGAACATAAGAAACTTCCTGGCGCCGCCTGGAACCCGCCAGGCGGCTTTTTACTAGCAGTTATTTATGACCACTCTCACCGATTTGTAAAAAATCGGCCGGCGGCATGTAATTTTGAGAATCTACCATGTCTGAAAATCGGCAGGCGGCAGTTTCACATTGTGACCATAGTCTTACTCAATAAACACTATCTAGTGCGATTCATTCAGCTGCGACCGGCAGTTTAGAGAAGTTTAGAGCTAAAACAGGCCTGATTTCTCCTCAAACGTATTGATACTTTACTCGGTTGTGGTCCGGTCCTGTGTACCCAGGATGCCCAAATTAGATAGACGAGTATTTGTAGAATGCCATCTAGCGGCAGATAATGACGATTAAATGTCTGTCATGTGCGATCATCTACGGAAAATGCCGAGGGTCGCCTACGAAGATTTTCAGACTTTTCCGTTTTAGTGTTACAAAAACGAGCCATTATTCAATTTACATACTACTTAAGGACGTTTTCGCTAGTAATTTCTGCACATCACTTTGGCGATTGCAAGGGAGACAATAACAGACAGTAACTCTTCTCAAAGGAGGTACATGTACTTGTATATCGTTCGGATAATACCTTGAATTTCGGATACGGTACGTTTCGAAGCGAAGAATGAGTCTACAAAGATATAGTCATTTCAGGTATTTTGATACAAACGGTTACCATAGAAACAACCATTTTGCAGAAAATCTAACTCGACAACATACCTTTTTCTTTTTATTTTTGAGTTTGCCATTGAATTTTACCCGATATACATGTATGAAAGAATTTGAAAATTCTATGAGAGGATTAAATTTTCACAAAACCGTAGAAAACGTCTTTAAGTACATGTATATACAAAAGAACTTTGTGTTCTACTTGTAGATTCATACGCTCAGTTTCTAAACTGTAATTGGGTTAACAGTCTGGACTGTTCAACGTACGCCGCCGCTTTGGAGTGTGGAACTAATGGGGTCACGTATCCAAACAGGTAAGTACATATTAACTAAACTGTCTTCGATTCTAGTCTAATTTCACTAATCAGCCCGCATTGCTCAGATGGTAGAGCATGGGACCTGTAAACATCGAGTCTTGGGTCATTTTAGTGTGTCGGTTCGGGCTCCACGGGTGGCCATCTAGAATTAGGCCTCTCGGATGTGACATTAATCCGTGGTCCCATTAGACAGTGCTATACACCGAGCACGTTAACCCTTTCCCAAACAAGCCCTGGTTTTTACGTGTCTTCAATGAAAGTCTTTGAAAACACTGTGGGAAAAGGAGAAATTGCTCGTAACGAGCAATTTCTCCTTTTCCCACAGTGTTTTCTACCTTTTTTGAAAACTTTCCGCAATTTTCTCCAAATCCAGAATTGTCGTCAGCAAACTCTTTCAGTTTGGAAGGGTCCAAAAATTGTTGTTTGGGAAAGGGTTAAAGGGCCTTGAGTAACTTGGGCTGGGTCTCACCCTGTATCTACATCATCCCCTGTAACAAATACTATATCAGTCTACAGGGGCATCCTCATATGGGCAACCGGTGGTGGCGAAAAGTAGACGCTAATTCATTCATTAATTCAGTCCGCTATATATTTTCTTTTTATATATTCGGACGTTACTAAGTAAAAAATGACGTCTATGTTTGAAAAAAGTAACGTCCGAATAATATAAACCCCGCTCTGGAAAAACGGGGTTAAAGGCATCTCCGTGATGCTTTACACCAAACAATTTTTCATATCGTTGGTTTATTTCAAAAACCTCGTAACTGCAGCTTGTTTCAAGCTGCAGTTACGAGGTTTTCAAAGTAAACCGACAAAGTGTGCCCCATCACGCTAAAAGGGACCATCTGTGAACTCTGCACATCAATTAGATGAAAATATATCAATGATAATGCAAGTCAGGTTAAGTTGATAATTCAAAAATGATTGTGTAACAAAGAAAAATGACCTACATTTCGTACAGAAAATGTCATTAAAGCGAAAATGTCAACCCTGGTCAGCCTGCACAATTATCGCAGTCTGACAAGGGTTGACACTTTTTGCAGTTCCCAGAAGGTCCCTTTTTGCGTGATGGATCACACGTTATATACCTTTTGCAGATGAATTAAACCCCCTTTTCACAGAGCAATGCTCATTTTTTTCTTTTTCAGGTGTTATTTCGCCAAGGCACAATGCCTAGACTCGAACCTGCACATATTACACGACGGAGCTTGTACCGCCTCAGAGACTAGCACTCCGGCTCCCGGCTTTACCACCACACCATCCATCGATGGAGCAGAGGCTGTTTTAGACTTTTTCTGCACCGCTCTAAGCAAGCAACCATGCGGAACAGAAACCAACCAAGTATGTGGCACGGACGGATGGACATACCTTAATTAGTAAGCTAAACTCTATCTATATAAATCTTGACCACAAGAAATTAATTCACTCTTCCAAACTGAAAGTATTTGCAGACGACAAATTCCCTAAATCTCAAATTAAAAGACGGAAGCTACCGAGATTGGCCGAAAAGCCTTCACAAAAACGTCGATGTTATACAATATTTACCGATGACCTAGTGAGTCTGCTGCCTTTAACTCTCATAGTAATAGACGGAAGCTGCCGAGATCGGCCGAAAAGCCTTCACGAAAACGTCGATGTTATACAATATTTACCGATGACCTAGTGAGTCTGCTGCCGTCAACTCTCATAGTAAAAGAGGGAAGCTGCCGAGATTGTCCGAAAAGCCTTCACGCAAACGTCGATTACACACAATATCTAAGGGGTAGTATTCCTTAATATGGTTCAGATGGTAAGATTTGGTTGAAGGACAGAAAACTTTGTTGGAAGAAGAGAAAATGCTGGTTACCAGCATTTTCTGTTCTTACAATAATGTTCTCAAAAGCCACTCTTCCTGGGGGTCGTTAATTATCGAGACTAACTGATAAAGGGTTAAATAACAAAGAACTATCACCACTTCTATGGCAGATGAGTCGCTCCTTGTTTACTTTTTATTACAAATCCCTACTGTTAACTACATTGTAAAAGAAGACTTTGGAAAATATCGTGGGAAATAGAGAAAATGCTGGTAACCAGCATTTTCTCCTTTGGTTACCATTTTCTCCTTTTCCCATATTGTTTTCTACCCTATCAAAGAGAATCAAAGCGTTTAGAATGCTGAAGTAGTATATGTCGAGGAAGCCGTTGTGTAGAATTGAATAATATAATCATTTCTTTTTGTTTTTTTTTTGGAAAATAGTGCAACACAATTTCAGGTTGTTGGTATGACAAGCAATCATACCTGCTGGTACACTGTGCACTACAGAAATGGAATTAGCACGTGATGTTCGAATCTTTACATGTTTGAATAACTGGGGTTTCTTTTTTTTCAACAGTTGTGAATACGACAAAGCCCGCTGTACACATAGAGATCTCCACGTGGCCAGCTTCGGAGTATGTCCCTAGACAATCACGTCTCTGTATCTTTGGGGTTTTTTGTGATTATTTATAAAATCTTTGTTTGGATGCCAGATATTAAATAAAACGAATCTTTTAAAATCACGTTTCTCCTCCTTTTTGCAAAATTGTGAACCTTGGTATTTGATTTGACATTAGCTAGTTATAGTTAATATTAATCGCTTACATCACCCGAAAAGGGGCATTCAGGCATTTGCATAAAGTGTCGTTTCGGATCAGCCTACGTTGTCCGCGTAGGATTATCCGAGACGGCACTTTACTACTACATTAGACAGCACATTATGACTACATCAGACTTGTGCAAAATAGAAAATCGCATATATGGAAACTGTCGTTTCGGATTAGCCTGTGCAGGCTAATCTAAGACAACATTTTATGCAAATGTCGAAATACCCCTTTTCAACAAAAGGACTAATGATTTCTTCCTTTAAAGATTTCATGATCGTTAGTCAGATTTTTTTTCTCTGACTTAAAACTAGTCACTATAGTGCAGTTCAACATTTATAGAAACTCACGAATAAGGTTTTATCACGTAATCTTCCTTGTTTTCAATGTAATATACCCATTACGAATTTTCATATCTGACACACGTTTGATATCGCATTTGTGTGACGTCATATATTAAAGACGTCATTTTTTTTAGATATTTCATAGAAGTGAATGGGTCGTATGGATATTATCGCTATTGTCTCCCGCTACATAGCATTCTACAAATACACATCTATCTAATATAGGCATCCTGGGAACATAACCGGACTACTTTTCTACGCGTCAACCGTTACTTTGAATTTTAAACTGAAATAAATGTTTACTCAACAAAATGCGATTCGTTCATACGTTTACTCAACAAAATGCGATTCATTCATCTATGATAAAGAGTTTAGAGAAATCTGAGCCTACAACAGGCCTAATTTCTCCTAAAACGTATTGATAAAGCCATTTTCTCCAATGCTCCATTGCTACTTTATAGCGTGTATTCCTACAATCCCCTCAACAAATGAGGGGAGTGATGCGTTATGTAAGACAGATCGAATCTTCGAAGAATATGACATGCACAGACAACGATATTATCGCGGGTGCATTTATGAATGCTTTCGCATCATTTGATCTATATTTTGTGAAGTGTCTTATGTGATCAAAATAATCTGACATTCGTGGACGTTTGAGATAAAATGTATCAAACTCGTCAACTGTGGAAAATCCCGTTTGCTTCGATTTCAAATTTGTGTTCTAATGATTTTATTTTCCCGTGTGGTGGTTTGAGACGGGAAGGAGACTTCACATTCAAAGCAAATGGCCGGTTCCAAAAGTATCTTCTCATAGACAACTCAAAAACAGATCAGATTGTCATTGTTCAAATGTATAATATTAGAATTAAGGTTATTGATGGGAATATGGAGTGTATGTTTAAACCCTTTCCCAAACAATCCCTTGTTTTTACTTGTCTGCAGTAAAAGTCTTTTGAAAACACTGAGGGAAAAGGAGAAATTGCTCGTAACGAGCAATTTCTCCTTTTTCCACAGTGTTTTCTGCCTGTTCGGATAATTTTCTGCAATTGTTATGAAAGTTAAAATTGTAGTCTGCAAACTGTTTCAGTTTGGAAGAGTCTAAAATTTATCGTTTGGGAAAGGGTTAAAGAAGAAACTGACAACTGAGTTTTTTAAAAGAAACCCTCGATCAATTAGTGCCAATATACATATTCAAAATTGGTGCACATATTCAGAGCAGGTCCACAAATTTGGAGCCTCACTATATCTATGTCAATTATGGGCCAATATTCTTTTCAATTCTTTGCCAGCAATAAATAGAAAGTCCAAGACAACAATTCAGGCTATCATGACAGCAAAACTAATCTGTCTTATTTGGTTATTTAATGACAATTTCACTCTGAAATTATGTCCTTGGCGTATTATTTTTGGCTACGGTCGACCCACGAAACAAATGATTCAGACAACACCGTACACGTTCTACATTTTCCATGATGCATAAGACACGTTGAAAGATCAGCGCATTGCATGGCATTTTTTTATTCCCAAATTCAAAGACATAAGAACACATTAGCACAAACAATAACCACCTTGTCTGTTTATCAGTTGTTTTGAGCCGATAACTTCGAAACCGGAAGACCAAGACAATATTTTGATAAATATTAATACTCGGTGTGTAAACCAAAATGCTTCGCTAATAAAGTAATAACGAAGAAAATGGCCATAAACAATACTTCTGTGCAAAAATCTAGCATGTTATTCGCTCCAAATTTCATTTAACAAAATAAGTATTTCAAACGGGAAAAATATTCTTTACAAACTCTGATTGTTTCACTGCACACGTTTCAGTAAAGTTTCTTAATACAGACTTTAGGGAAACCAGGATTCGTGCAAGGTTATTTCATCAGACTGAACAACAACAGCAGGGCCCGTATTCACCGACCATTCTTGAGGATATTCTTAGTCTTATTCTCCAACGCTTTCTAAATTTGTAAGTTACACAACTTCTGATTGGCTAGATCGAATGGTTTAGTCAATCAGAAGTTGTGTTACTTACAAATGTAGAAAATTCTGGAAAATAAGACAAAGAAAGTTCTTAAGAATGGTTGGTGAATAAGAGCCCAGGTGTCTGGGCTTACACTGTTACTAAATGACCGATGCATAGGTAACATTATAGCTGATAATAGTTGAATGAACTGTACCAGGTAGCGTTTTACTGAGTAAACGTTCATTTTATTTTGAAATTCGAAGTAACGACTGTAGCCCCAGAATTCCCAAATCAGATAAGCCTCTATACTTAAAAAAAATGCCACCGAGTGGAAAGTTATGCAGGAGTCTGTTGTTGGCTTATGAATTAACTGCGACCTAGTACAGTACTGTTGGTCTCAACCAATCAGATTCTTTCAGTTTATTTACCGCGGTATTAAAGTTTCCATATCCCAGCGATGGAGAAAAAATTGACCGCTTTAAAGCGACGACGGGCCTACGTACTAGATTAAAGATAAACAATCGTAGAGCACGACCAACATAAGAATATATGCAAATGACTAACAAATTAGCTATGCCTTGGCAAAAGGGGGCTTGACGCATTTCTGTGGTGTACGATACCAAGCAAGTCATCACAGTATTATCAGGCCTAAAATTCATTTCGCATATAAACCTACTGAATTATGAGGTACACTGCTCCTTTGTCATGCAGAAAATTGGGCGGAAGCAAAAAGTGGAGTACACGGGCTGACCTAAACCGATACTTTTGACAAACGCATTAAACCTCCTTGTAACTATGTCTGCTGAGCTTTTATCCTTCCCCACCCCTCTTTAAAAAAAATTTACTCCGCGGTGACATTCATGAATGTTTTCTGGCAAATTAAGCGCGGGAAGATGCCATTTTCATTTTTTTCTTCAAACTTAAAGAAAATTTGTTTGTTAGAAAGTAGTGTGTATGAATCCTTTTTAATTTAATCCTTAATGGGTTTCCATTAAAATGGTGTATATTTGAATATCCCTCCAGAAATTTTCCTGTTTAACTGACTATTAAAGAAAAGCGTGTTAAATTCAATATAGGCTGAATTTTGGAACTTTATACATATGAAATTTCTATTTTTAAAGGCAAATTTCTCAGAAATTTCTTAGGATTACGGAGACCAGTATCTTTTTTTTTGTAATCTATAATAAAGATAATGAGCTTTATTTGAGCATATTTTTCTAAATCTGTCCGTGAAAACAAAAACATGTAATATAGATCTAGGCCTACGTCGTTAAAAGTCAAGACTGTTGTAATCAGGGACTGCCTGTTATCGTCGAAGATATTCCAAAAATAGAAAATCGTGCTGTCCTTAATTCAGGCCTTTACACAATCAATCTTATCTATGACTTTTTTTTTTCTGGTTTCCATAGCTCTCGGGTTTTCCTTTCGAATTTTGGCCGCTCAGATATTCCCCAAAATGTTGTTATATGTTTTAATTGTTGGCGTTTGGCTATCAGGTATTTGTAATTTTTTATCATTCAATCCATTATTACTAAATTAAAACGAAAATTTTCAGCCAAAAGTTAACAACTAAAAGTTAGTATTGCTAATTCCTTTTTACCGCGAAAAATTCGAAGTACCAGACAGGTGATAAGACTGCACGTTCTGTATAGCCTGATCTTTATTTACACTGTCTGTAAAAGTACATTGTTGTTGCGCCTAATGACCACAGAATTCATGCACATGCCGGAATTCCTCCACCGTCCGTCTCCGGACGAAACAATAGTTATGAGAACAAATCCCTGCACCACTGTTCATCGGCTCGTATCTGCCATGACATCTATTAACTCTTTCCCAAACAAGCCCTGGTTTTTACGTGTCTGCAGTAAAAGTCTTTTGAAAACACTGTGGAAAAAGGAGAAATTGCTCGTTACGAGCAATTTCTCCTTTTCCTACAGTGTTTTCTACCCTTTTTGATAACTTTCTGCCATTTTCTCAAAATCTAAAATTGTCGTCTGCAAACTCTTTCAGTTTGGAAGAGTCCAAAATTTGTCGCTATGGAAAGGGTTAAAAGTGTCGAGCTGGTCAACCTGTACAGTCTGAAGGCTGATCGGAGACGACACATTACGCAAATGTTTGAATGTTCCTTTTTCGCGTGTTGCAAGCAAATTATAATCTTGCATTATCATCGATCCATTTCAGCTGTTCAAGGTCAGGACTGTAACTGGATAAAGAGTCTGGATTGCTCGAGCTATGCGTACAAACCGTTATGTGGAACGGACTACAAAACATATGGTACTAGGTACGTATTACTAGTAGGACGAATGTCTCCATGTCTCCTTGCTTCTGGTGTCACTTAATGGCAAAACTTTTGTATTTCCGTCTCTTGCTGTGTAAAGTACGTCCTTAGTCCTCTAAAAATGCATTAAAAATAACATGTCAGCCGATTTCATTGTTTCCCTAAATTCCAACAATAACGGACACTATAGACATTTCCCTGTCCAAAACACTGGTTCGACCCCATGACCCTAATTTTTTGTTCTTCCAGTGATACAAAACAGTCCTCTCAATACACAATAAAAACACATCAAAGTGTCCCCAAATTTAAATTATAGACCACTAAGCCCTCTTAGCTCCATAAAACAGTGCAACAGAAGTGCTACTGTAAATTTTCACATGGGACTACTTTTGACTTCTACGAACCGGAGGCTGCCGAACTGGAAGCAGCCTCGCAGTGGTGCGACACCTTCTGTCAAATTCCGATGATTTTTCCTCTTTTAAACGGTAATTCTTGTTTTCTCCTTGAGTCCATAACGTGACGAAAAAATTATATACCTCATATGCGGAAAGCTGTTGAGGAGTTGTGAGGGTAATCTTGAATATATTTGACTGGTGCCCTGCGAAAAGGGGGTTAATAAATTTCCTCGATTGAGGCTGACCTGCGTCGATCTGGTCGATGCTGTTTGCAAAGACAGCACCCCTCCCCCTTTTTCAAAGAGGATATCTCATTTGTACATTAAACCCTATCTATAGGTGCGCGTTTGCCAAAGTACACTGCGCAGACACCTCAATTAACATTTTGGCTGAGATGACATGCACTGCCGCCGGATTCACCACGCGGAAAACAACACCATTGACCACACGCAAGACAACGCCGATGACTACACGTATACAGACGACAGGAAAGCCTACGACCGCCATGCCCACGGTGCCAACAACGACACATAAGCCTGTGTTCCTCGGCCATGATTTAGTGTTTGACTTCTTTTGCTTGGAATTGAGTCACGAACAATGTCCGGCTGATACTGAACCTGTTTGTGGATCGGATGGTAAACTCTATTCTAGCTTGTAAGTACTTTGATTTTTATTCAGTATTGACATCGGGCAAGCAGTGGCCTTTTTATCACAGTCAATCCAGAATGAAACTACTTTATGTACTACATAGCATTTCTAAAGTTTTCACTTTATTGGCCTTGTTTGGTTGACCTTTTGATCTTTTTACAGATCCACTTCATGAAGCTACATAAAACTTTTGGTAGAATTAGACCTACATTAGGAATTAGAAGGTTTTTTTTTCAGTTTATAAATCCATTTAAAACTTGTCAGCCATGGGGTTCTAGGTGGACAATTTTAGCAAAGATCTACTTAATGAAGCTGTACACCAATTTTGGTAGCCCTCAGCCTTATGGTTAGGAACAAGAAGAGTTTTTCCCATATAAAACCATCTATAACTTTGGACCCCTGAGGCAATGCAGATTTTGAATTTCTCTCGATATATTCCAGGGCTTAATAAAAATTAATGCACATATGTTGATCTAGGTAAGCATTATTTCTGAATAACAGATACCTGGCTACTGCAGCTCCGTTTAGAGAAGAAAAGTCACATAGAGGAGAAATTTTCATAAAATATAAGTATTTCAGCACCAAAAAACAACCCTCATTCAATTCAACATTACTTCTCTACATATGCCATAAATTCTTCTAGTACACATGCTGTTATTTTATTAACCCTTTACTCCATAGATACTCATTTTGACGTACCAACAACAGACAGCTTTTGAAAACAATGTGGGAAAAGGAGAAACTGCTCGTTACGAGCAATTTCTCCTTTTCCCACAATGTTTTCCACTCAATCAGATATTTGTATCCTCATTTTCCCATATTTTTGACATTATATCTTTATTTGCTGCTGAAATGGAAGAGCCTCAGATTGGCATATCAGGTAAGGGGATAATATTGTTTTTTTCCTACCAAAATGGCTAATTTTAACCTCTTTTGGATTTCAAAAAATCTGCATATGACAAATTCAAAACAGGTACAAATAACCATAACCCTTTCCCAAAGGACAAACTTTTGTACTAGACCAAATTGAAAGCATTTGCAGACGACAATTCATCTCTTGCTGAAAGATGATTTTTGTCTATGATAGGGTAGAAAACATTGTGGGAAAAGGAGAAAATGCTGGTTACCAGCATTTTCTCCTTTTCCCACAATGTTTTCAAAAGGCTACTATTCCAGACCCGTAAAAACCAGGGATTGTTTGGGAAAGGGTTAAAGCCTCTGCAAAGGTAGTAAACATTGAGTTACCAACATAATCCCTTTTTCCCACACTGTTTTGGAAAAATGATCACCCAGATGTCAAATTTCAGGATTATGTGGTAAAGATTATCTCACGTATTTTTCAGCTGTGAATTCGAGAAACACAGATGCTCACACAGAAACCTGACAGTGGTTCAATTTAACGCATGTTAGCTTGTAATAAAACTGGAATCTAAATTATTCTTATTACTTGTGAATGAATAGTCTAACATCTTACTGGTGGTAAATAAAATATGTAATCTTCAAAAAAAAAAACTTGTTTTATTATTTCACGTGATTCTCATAATGACCTTCCGGGTCGAACCCTGCAAACACACTCAATCCCTGGTATATTGGTACACTCAAATCATTAAATTTGTCCTTCATAGCATGAAAATGTTCTGCGAATAAGAGAAAATACTGGTTACAAGCATTTTCCCTTTTCCCACAACTTTTCACAGCTTCAATCCTCAGTGTTGATAACATTAATTTTTCCCAAACAATCCCTGGCTTTTACAACCCTGAGATAGAAGCCTTTTGAAAACATTGTGGGAAAAGGAGAAAATGCTGGTAACCAGCATTTTCTCCTTTTCCCACAATGTTTTCTACCCAGCTGGAAACAAATTTCAATTTTTACATTTATTTTGTCATCTGCAAAATTTTATGCTTTCAAATTGGACAAGATGATGTGGTACAGGGCTGAATACTCTTGGATTTAATAATTTTAAAAGGTATTTATATCTGGGTTTTGTCCTGAAATATTTTGTTTATTATCTACACAATAAACTTTATTACGAGAACTCATACCGTGCCATGATATGAATTCTGTTGCAAATGAAAACACCTAAATGCCATAATTTCATAATTCTATTGCAACAATTTTCAATTGGAAAAGGTTCTGAAAGGACATTGTAAACTTCACTCAGGGAGGTTTTCTTTGTTATACGCCCAAAGGGTCGTATTATGTTATACCCCCGGTAGTCCGTCCGTCTGTCCATTAGCAATTTCTTGTGTGTGCAACTCCTCCTACAGTTTTCATCAGAATTATTTGAAACTTGCCACAATGAATCTCCATGATGTGTAGTTGTGCACCTGGGTCTTAGAATTTTGATCGCTGTTTGCGTTATAAAATTATCTCCCCTTGATTTCTGAAATAACCAACTTTTCCCTTTGAATTTTTGTTCAGGCCATAACTTCCATACCATAAAAGGTATCAAATTGAAACTACATACACTGATAGAACACATTGTGGAGAAGTGCATCGCACATAAACCATAACTCTGCCACTTTTATTTTTTGAGTTATTGCCCTTTGTTAATTTTCAGTTTGAATTTTTGTCCAGGCCATAACTTCCAAACTATAAAAGCAAAGAACTTGCAACTTCATACACTGATAGAACACATTATGGAGAAGTGCGGTGTACACAAACCATAACTCTGCAATGGTTATTTTTTGAGTTACAGCCCTTTGTTAATTTTCAGTTTGAATTTTTGTCCAGGCCATAACTTCTATACTATAAAAGGTATTAACTTGGAACTTCATACACTGATAGAACACATTGTGGAGAAGTGCATCGCACATAAACCATAACTCTGCCACTTTTATTTTTTGGGTTATTGCCCTTTGTTAATTTTCAGTTTGAATTTTTGTCCAGGCCATAACTTCCAAAGTATAAAAGCTAATTACTTGCAACTTCATACACTGATAGAACCCCTTATGGAGAAGTGCACTGCACATGAACCATAACTCTGCAACCTTTATTTTTTTAGTTATTGCCCTTTGTTAATTTTCAGTTTGAATTTTTGTCCAGGCCATAACTCCCAAACTTTAAAACCTATCATCTTAAAACTTCAAAGACTAATAGAACACATTATGAAGAAGTACACTGCACAAGAACCATAACTCTGCCATCTTTCTTTTTTAGTTATTGTTCGTTTTCTCTTTGAATTTTCGTCTGGGCAATAATTTCTAAAATATAAAAGCTATGATCTTGAACCTTTCAAGACCGATAGAACACCTTGTGGAGAACAGCAATTCACAAAATTTGTAACTGTGCCACACTTCTGTTTTTAGCTATATATTGCCCTTTAATATTTTTCACATATCATGGAGATTAAACTATTCTTCATTCATGGCCCTTCTGTCATTTCAACTCGTTTCACTGACAAGCCCCTTTGGGCGTATATGCGCCGCTTTGCGAAGCTCTTGTTTTTGGTCATATGATGGGGCATTTTTCATCTCTTTCCTTTTTGACAATATTTACTTTTGGCTATGCTTTTATATAAAACATATTACCAACAAATTTCAATCCCTTAGAGGCCCAGTAAAGGCCAAATGTCAAAATAGGTATCATAAAACATCTAAATTTGAATCATATCATTTAACAAGAGGGCCATCATGGCCCTGAAATCGCTCGACCAAACATGAACTATCTACATGTAGTTTCCCAGTGACCTAGTTTTTTATCAGACATTACCCATCATCAAACACTTTTGAGATATCAATAAGACAAACACTCTGACCTAGTTTCATGAGTATTGGACTGAAAATGTGGCTTCTACAGCATACAAAAGGTTTTTCTAAGGTTTCACCAAGTGACCTAGTTTTGGACCCGTCAATTACCCATAATCAAACTCTTTTGAGACATCACTAAAACAAACATTCTGACCAAGTCTGAAGAATATCAGGCAGAAAATGTAGCCTCAAGGTTTTTCTAATATTTGACCCATTGACCTAGTTTTTGACTCCACATGACCCATTTTCAAACTCATTCAAGGTATCACCAGGACAAATATTATGAACAAGTTTTAGGAGTATTAGACTGAAAATGTGTACTCCAGAGCATACAAAAGATGTTTATAACATTTGACCTATTGACCCAGTTTTTGACCCAACATGACCCATTTTCAAACTCATCCAAGATATTATAAAGGCAAACATTCTGACTAATTTTCAAGAGTGTTGGACTGGAAATGTGGCATCCAGAGCATATACAAGGTTTTTCTAAGATTTGACCTGGTGACCTAGTTTTTCACCCCCAATGACCCATTTTCAAACTCGTCTAATATACTATCAAGGCAACCATTCTGACCAACTTACAAGAGTTTTGGACTGAAAATGTGGCCTCTAGAGTGTATACAAGGTTTTTCTAACATTTGACCTGGTGACCTAGTTTTTGACTCCACATGACCCATTTTCAATCTCATCCAAGATTTCATAAAGGCAAATATTCTGACAAACTTTCAAGAGTTTTGGACTGAAAATGTGGCCTCTAGAGCGTATAAAAGGTTTTTTCTAAGATTTGACCTAGTGACCTAGTTTTTGACCCCACATGACCCATTTTCGAACTTGTCTGAGATATTATCAAGACAAACATTCTGTTCAACTTTCAAGAGTTTTGGACTGATCATGTGGCCTCTAGAGCCTACTAAAGGTTTTTCTAAAATTTGACCTAGTGACCTAGTTTTTTACCCCCACATGACCCATTTTCGATCTTGTCCCAGATATTATCCAGGCAAACATCCTGACCAATTTTCATGAGTATCCGACTGAAAATGTGGCCTTTAGAGCTTACACAAGATTTTTCTAAGATTTGACCTAGTGACCTAGTTTTTGACCTGGCATGACCCATTTTCAAACTTGTCCTAGATTTTATCGAGGCAAACATCCTGATTGACTTTCATGATTACGGATCTGAAAATGTGGCCTCTAGAGCGTATACAATGTTTTTATAAGATTTGGCCCTAGTGACCTAGTTTTTGACCCGACACAAACATTTTTTGACTTGTCCAAGATATCATGAACACAAACATCCTGACCAACTTTCATAAGTATTGGACTGAAAATGTGGCCTCTATAGCGTACACAAGGTTTTTCTAAAATTTGACCTAGTGACCTAGTTTTTTACCCGACATGACCCATTTTCAAACTTGTCCGAGATATAATCAAGACAAATATTCTGAAGAACTTCAAAGAGTTTTGGACTGAAAATGTGGCCTCCAGAGCATACAGAAGGTTTTTCTAAGATTTGACTAGTGACCTAGTTTTTGAGATGACACGACCCATTTTCAAACTCATCCAAGGTATCATCCAGGCAAATATCCTGACCAACTTTCATGAGTATTGGACTGCACATGTGGGCTCTAGTGCATACACAAGGTTTTTCTATAATTTGACCTAGTGATCTAGTTTTTGACCTCACATGACCCATTTTGGAACTTGTCCAAGATATCTTCCAGACAAACATCCTGACCAATTTTCATGAGTATTCAACTGAAAATGTGGCCTCTAGAGCGTACACAAGGTTTTTCTAAGATTTGACCTAGTGACCTAGTTTGAGACCCGAAATGACCCATTTTCGAACTTATCTAAGATTTTATTGAGGCAAACATCCTGCCAAATTTTCATGATTATCGGACTGAAAATGTGGCCTCTGGAGCGTACACAAGGTAAAAAGTTGACGACGGACAACAGACGACGGACACAGCACGATCACAATAGCTCACCATGAGCCTTCGTGCTCAGGTGAGCTAAAAATGTGGAAAATATTGTGAAGATGACAGTCTATTATCACCTGTTCTGACCATGTTTTAGTTGCAACCAGGAAAAAAAGAATTCTAAAATCAGGCAAAAAGTAAAACAAAACACATAGCTAGCTACCTGGCAGGTTTTAACCTAGTCATGAAATTAATTTCTCTGTCGGCTACTAGCACTGGAACTGACTGTACATTGACAGGTTGTCATCTGAACAATAATTTCAATACTTTTAAATCGTATGATATAAATTTAAATGCTTTTCAAACCATGCTTGGTTTCCTTTTGGCTTTTATTGTTACTTTAATCATTTACCACACTATTCTGACTTTTACCAACCCTAAGACAGAAGGCTTTGAAAACATTGTGGGAAAAGGAGAAAATGCTTGTCACCAGCATTTTCTCCTTTTCCCACCATGTTTTTAACCCTATGAATGAGAGAAATAATCATCATAGCAACATTTAATTTGTCGTCCTCAAATGCTTTCAATATTTAGTCCAGTCCAAAAGTTTGTTGTTCGGTAAAAAATTTAACTCATACAATTGATTTACATATATGGCATAGAAATAACACAGCTATTGTCAAACCAATTTCTCACAGAAACTTTTATTTTTCTACAATCTAAGACATCAAAACAATAAAATGCTATCTACATGTTCCATATTATGAAATACTGTTCTGTAACACTGGAACATAATAACAGCTTTGAAATTTTTGGCTAAAATATAGGATCTGATATAAGTTGGCATTTGAGATAAGGCAAGCTTAACACCATATTTGTAGAGTACTTTAAAATAATTTTATCTCAAAGGCTAACAAATATCAAATTCTTTTTATCACATAACAATATTTCAGAATTAATTGTTCTAAATATGCAAAACCATCTAAGCACATGAGGAAATTAAAGTGTTATATTATATTTTATGTTTCTATTTTTCGAAATGTTATGGATACAGAAATGTTATAATTTAAGCTGGGGGAATTATTTCCCCGTCAAAGTGAATATTTTCCTCCTGCCAAAAATCTGGAAATACTTTTTTTGTTCTACTTTGCTAAAAATATAATAATTGACTTGAGATCACTAGTTTTAAAAATGGCATTCTTTGACCAAATAATCAGAGCAAATATGATAATAATTCATTTCATTTGCCTCAAAAGGGAAAGGTCTGCAAAAATAACTCGTGCATTACAGCACTCCTTATTTTCACATAACTTTCCCTTTTTCGTCAAATATTTGCCCCAATTAACAACATGGTGATGAAATAAAAAAATACCCCTAGTCAGGGATGTCTTACAAATAAAATATATAATTATGGGGTGTCAACCAAATACAGCACTTTCCCTTTCTCAGACATGAGGCCCAAAGGAAAAAATCTGAAAATGGAAGGGGGGTCTGGGGGTCCTCCACCAGTGGGGGTTGAGGGGGCAGCGCCCCTCATTGGGGGTCTAGGGGGGGCGAAGGCCCCCAGCCACAAAATGAAAATAGCATTTCTGAGGTGCTTAAACTTCACCTCCTGAGAGCATTTTTCAGCCTTTAACTTCTACTTATTTACTGTTTAGATCTATGATTTCAGTTCAAAAATGCTGCAGATCAATGATTACAATTCAAAATCTATAGCGTAAAAAAAAATGGGGCAAAAAAAAAAAAGTCAACACCTAAAAAAAAAAAAAAATTGACGATAGTGGCCCCTGAGGCCGAAGCCATCTTTGTTTTCCCCCCAACCCTTTTATCAATCCATGGACTATAGGGGGCAGACGGGGTGGGGTAAGAAATTTATACCCACTTTTAATTAAAATGTGAAGAAGACAGAACAAGACAGATAACAAAATGATAGCTAATTTGGTAAGCTGTAATTTGTTTGACGAGTCTTTAACTTGTCCATGTGGGTTTTCATATGACAGTGGCACTCCAATGCCTTTCTCCCACGTGATGTGTAATTCACTTCCTTCTGACACAAAGTGCAATATGCTTTTCTCGCAGTAAACTGCTTCCTAATGAACTGTCTAAGCAACTGTCCTGCAACCTCGAACCCCATCCATTCCCATTTAAAAACATTCTTTACTTCAGTGTCAATATTGCTTTCACATTGTCTTTTCCACGCTCTGCTAACCAGGATGCCACCATTTTGAAGGAAGAAGTCTCCAGTTTTGGAGGATTAGCTCTCCTCAATGGAGGTACTATTTATACACAATAGCCGCGCGTTTTTTACCAAAGTGAGAGTCCAATCGTTTTTAAAACCCCTCCGCGTCTTTCCATCCCTCCATTTTCTCAACGGATCTGCACAAATCACAAGACCCCCGTCAGCCGCCCGAAAAATCGGAAATCCGCCGAAAATCAGAAAAATCTCATGCCTGCTTTCTAAGATAAATTCCTTCATTAAGGAGAATTTTAATTGTCGTTAGCAAATGCTGTCAATTTTTACAAGTCTAAAGTTTCCTTGACTGGCAAAGACTTTAGGACCCAACAACGATGCATGTTCACGTGAGATACATGTACTACATGAAATGCTGATTTAATGCATCTGCAAAAAAAGGGTCAAATTTTTTAGCTATCAGTCAAAAATTTCTGCATGTCAAAGGACCAATCTATCTCATGATTCAGTGACTTGTCAGGCAAAATGGATTTTCTGGATGCTTAATTATGTGATGACTTGCTCGGTATGATGCATCACAGATGCATTAAGTCCTGGTTTCCCAGAGCAATACTAACTCTTTACCACACAATTCCAACCTTTGAAACCCTTTCAAAAACATTGTAGGAAAAGGAGAAAATGCTGTTAACCAGCATTTTCTCCATTTCCAACAAAGTTTTCTACCCTATCAAAGCAAAATTGCACCATTTGAGCCACTCTGGAAGTGTCATCTGCAAATGCTTCCAATTTGGTTAGGTCTACAATTTTGTGTGATAATGAGCTAAATTATAAATTATTTTTATCATAGTTTGTAACACTAAAATGCAAAAGGGCCGTCTTGAAAACATGATGAAACCCTAAATGTACACAACATACTCGCAAACAACATACATTAACCCATTACCACACAATCCCTACTTTTGACGCCCCGGAGAAAGAAGCCTTTTGAAAACACTGCGGGAAAAGGAGAAAATGCTGGTAACCAGCATTTTCTCCTTTTCCCACAGTGTTTTCTACCTTTACCAAATCAAATTTCTATTTTTGAGTCACCTTTATTTTGTCGTCTGCAAATGCTTACAATTTGGACCAGTCTAAAATTTTCTCGTGTGGTAAAGAGTTAAAGTCTAAACAACAGTAAGTAGCCAATAATATTACATCAGAGTCTGAATCCCCAATGACTAAATGGTACATGTATATCCAACTGTGCTTTTTGATTCATTTTGGCATAAATTTTTCCCAAACGACATAATCTTAGACTGATCCAAATTCAAAGCATATGCAGACTACAAAATAAGGTCAACACAAAAATAGAGACTTGACTTTAGAAGTGCAGAAACCACAGTGGGAAAAGGAAAAAAAATGCTGGTGATCAGCATTTTCTCCTTTTCCCACAATGGTTTTATAGGGCTTCTTCCTGTGGGTCGTTAAAACCAGGGATTGTTTGGTAAAGGGTTAAAAAATGAAGCTTGGTTATAAATCAAGAAAAAAAAAAACCCTTCAACAGAAATATTTGAGCTATGCTCTATGTACAGAAGGCTTGATACATAAAGTACAACCCATGTCAGCCTACGCATAATTGTAACCTTTTGCTTCTAGTTCATTTTCTGCATGTCAAAGGACCAATGAAGCCCATGATTAAGTCAGTGTCAGCTCTTTACCAAACAATCCCTGGTTGTTATGACCCTGAGATAGAAGCCTTTTGAAAACATTGTGGGAAAAGGAGAAAATGCTGGTAAACAGCATTTTCTCCTTTTCCCACATTGTTTCAATGTTTTCTACCCTGCTGGAGACTAATTTCAATTTCTGAGTTACATTTATTTTGTAGTCTTAAAAAGCTTTAAATTTGGACCAGTCTAAAATGTTGTTCTTTGGTAAAGAGTCAAACAAAATGGAATGATGGATTTCCAGCGTACTCCTAACTTCCCCCATTTTATTCTTTACCAAACAACAAAATTTAAGACTAGTCCAAATTAAAAGCATTTGCACACGACAAATTTAAAGTGAAATTCTGAAGATTGTTCTGGAAGGGGAAGAAAACATTGTGGGAAAAGGAGAAAATGCTGTTTACCAGTATTTTCTCCTTTTCCCACAATGCTTTCAAAAGGGTCCTATCTCAGGTCATAAAAACCAGGGATTGTTTGGTAAAGAACTAACAGCTGACAGCAATGGTGATGTCACCAAAATTTAGGGGAAAAGATTACACGATTGAGTTTTGAAAGAGCATAGTGGAAAAAGGAGAAAATGCTGGTAACCAACATTTTCTCCTTTACCCAAAATGTTTTCTACCCTTTCCAAAATAAATTTCAATTTTTCAATCACTTTTATTTTGTTGTCTGCAAATACTTTCAATTTGGAGAAGTCTAAAATTTTGTCTTCTGGTAAAGAGTTAATGTAATTAGACTCAGTATGACAAGTATAGTTTTCAGAATTATATCGCAGAAGCAGCATAACTGATTTTCTTCCACAGTGCAAAATGCATGTAAATCATTAAGAATTTGGAACTCATTGATATATTTACGGCAAATGACTACGGATGGCACATGATTTAGCACTATCATCTTGAAATAATAACAAAAGGAAGAATATTTCATAATTCTAAATAACATTCTAAATAAGATTGTAATTCCAAAGTCTAATTCTAAATTTCAATTCTGGTCATCTGAAAAGGTTCAGATACTCTGATGGCCAGTAGAGAAATTCAGAAATACCATTTATCTCTTTACCACACAATCCCTAGTTTTAACAAACATGAGAAAGGAAGCTTTTGAAAACACTGTGGGAAAAAGGAGAAAATGCTTGTAACCAGCAATTTCTCCTTTTTCCCCCACAATGTTTTCTACAAATGCGAAGGCAAGCTTCATCATCTGATGATGGATGCCACCTTTAATTTGTCGTCTGCAAATGCTTTGGATTTGGACAACTAGAGTGACATAACTAGGGCTGTATAAACCAAGCAAGTTATTCAATGGAATATAATATGCATCTGCATTTAACCCTTTACCCTATAAGGCATTTCTATGGTATCTGTAACAGACCCTAAATAACAGCAAGGATGAAGCTGTTTCTTATGTGCATATGACACCTTTTGATAGTATGTCATGAGCAATTTCACCTTTTGCCACAATGTTTTCCAAAGGCTCTTACAAGGAAAGCATAGAAATGAGTATCTATGGAGTAAAGGGTTATACTCTAATTATGAACTTGTTGAGCTATCACTGAATGTGATTGTACACACCCCCCCTCCCCCACCACCCCCGTCATCCAGCTCCTTGTCACAAAAATAGGTCTTTGTCACAGAATGCAGTATGGTTTAGTACATAAGTTAGAGTTGAAAAAAGTTCAACGCGAGATAATTCTATAGCAAATCGCTGCAGGGTCATGAAAATTGCACATGCACAACTTCATATACATAAAACTTGTGTGTAAACTTGAGTTCAGTACATGAAAAACTGCAGTAATATTGCTCTGGACAAATATGCATCTACAGACAGATGGACAGACAGCCATGGTGATTCCAGTCCACTACATTGTTTGGGGTGGGGGGGGGGGGGTTTGGCGGGGGGGGGGGGGGTTATAATAATCTTCTATCATGGTTTATCATTCAATAAACCATGTTGTGCTATACCAGGCGCAATGAATAAACCATTGTACTTCATAATTCACAACTGAGGTTTATTTAAGAAACACTCTTCTTTTTATCATGGTTTTTCATTCAATAAACCACAGTTGTGGTTTATGAGGTGCAATGAATAAACTACTATAACCGGGAGGGGAATTCTACATTATTTATTTATTATTTCTTCACCATTTTATCACTGAGGGGAATAACAGAATAAGTCAACAAGACAAATGTTTCGTTTTCAAACTTTCAATTTCTTCTTATTTCATATATCCAAAAATTCTAAAATACGTCCAAAGTCATCAAAGCCAAACTAATTTCTATAATGTCCAAATATTCCAAAAAGTCTAAATTCTTCAAAGCCAAAGTTATTTCTGTCTCTCTCATCCTATAATCTTTCTATCCAAATCTCATACTTCCCATGATCCTCATCCATCCTACATCCAGTCATAATCATTCTTACACTCACTCATCTTAATTTATTTGTTTCTCTCTGTCTCATTGGTCAATTGCTCACTCACTCATTTTCCCGCCTTTTCTTACCAGATCATCAACATCAAAGGAGTATAGCACCTACTTGAAATTTATTACCAACATAGATTACCAATAGGGGTCTAATACAATAGTTCCACTAGATTACTGCAATGACTTTCTGATAAGGTTCCAAATGCTACCAAATGTTGCATATCCATATGTTCAAGATGAGACAAATAGCAAACCCTTCATATAGACAGGTTACTAAGTAAAACTTGAACATAGATAGATTGATTATTAAAACTAAATTTTTAACTATTAATTATTAATTAAATATTTTAACAAACAACGACTGCAATATGCCTTGGGTGACACATGCAACCGCCCCCAACAAGTTTGCTCCGCAAACTGGAATTAAACATTTTAAACAAGTAAACTGAAGTAAATGTTCCATAGACGGTAATAAAAATCATGCTCTCTCTTCCACGGACAGTGTCAATGTAAAATACATTAAATAGTTACATATAGAATTTACAAAACATTCATTTTTTTTTTTTCTTCTCCTTTGGTCACACGTTTTCTTTTGCTTCTTATTAATAGTTTTTCCATTTTTTTTTAACTTTTCATGTTAATTAATTGTCTATTTACAACTATGGATTGTACAATCGCATTTTCTATGTTGTAACTTCATAAATGCCTTGTGCACACTACATATTTTTTTTTGTGCATTCACTTTGAACAATGTAGGGTCGTTTGCAATGCCCATATTTCTAAACTTAATTTCCTATACAGAAATCTGACCTAAGTACTAATTCTCAGGGGGTGCAGACTAAGATCAGTATGCATGATAGTCAAACACTGGACTTACACATACTGCCTTAAATTTGTATCTCAGACTCTTTTACATATACATGTTACACTTATTCACTGTTATCTCCATACTTATTATCTCTCCCTGAAGAATCTTAATAGTAACATAGGTTATACAAAATACAATTTGTCCACCTTGCAAAGGTTGAAAATAATTAAGAAAGGTTAAATTTTGGAATATTGAAATGTTTTGACCCAACCGCACAAAACATAGAAATGACTATACGTATATACGATTTAATTTTGAATTTTGTCTCAAAACAAATTCAAAATTCCTGTCTAACCTTACTTGAGCCATTTAGCACCTTACTTGTGGATATTTTGTATTGATTTCTGTTATATCTGCAATTTGTGTGTTTGGATGTGCATGTTATGCTGAGGGTTTGGGGGTGATCTTCTTGCGCCTCTTCCCAGAAAATGTGTACTTGATGTGGAAGTCTTTGCGTAGGCTTAGTGGTAATTCCTCAGCATATATCCATTCTGTCTTGCAGTTTTCACCGTTCTTTTCTCTGAATTTTACTCTGTATACCATTCGTCCTTTATAATGTGAGGCCTTTAGGATTTTCTCAATATCGCAGTCTTTAGGGTCACTGTCAGGAGTTGTGGTACTTTGTGATTGTCTGATCTCACTTTCATCTTTTCTCTGATTCTCCTTGCTTGAAGTTTTCGATGAGTTACTCTCTTGATTTTCTTCGTTTATCTGCTCATCTTCTTCCAGTTCGATTGGCTCTGGCTGTTGCCATCTATATGCCTCTGGAATGTTTGTTGGTCTGAGAGCAGGATTGTGATATGGCTTTAACCTATCTGAATGGACAACACTCTTTAATACTCTATGGGTTTTCTGGTCCCTCAGCCTGTAATTGGTAGGTCCTGTTTTCTCTGTAATGTAGTAGGGTCCATACCATTTCGCTGTTAATTTAGGTGCTAAACCTGGTTGTGTTCTTGGGTTATACAGCCATACACTGTCTCTCACTTTGAAGTCTGGTATACCGGCTTTCCGATCATAGTTTTTCTTGTATTTTTCTTGAGCAGTTTTTATGTTTTCCTTCACGAGTTCCCTGCACACAGTTTGGTGTTCTATTATCCTGCGCAAGTGTTCTTCTGCTGTTGTTCCTGCTGTTTCTGTTGGAATGAGCGCTGTATCAAGCGGAAGTCTGCATTCTTGGCCAAATAGAATGTAGTATGGTGAGTACTGGGTTGAGTCTATAGCTGGAGACATTCTATAGCTCATCATGATGCTGGGAAGTAGTTGTGGCCAGTCAGTCTGCTTTTTGTTGCAGTATATTCTGAGCTTCTGTAGAATGACACTGTTCATCTTTTCTGCTGCTGAATTGGTAGCTGCATGGTATGAACTGGTGCTGATCTTGTTGATTCTGAATATACTGCAGAGTTCCTTCATAAGAGCTGACATGAAGTTACTTCCCCTGTCTGTCAATATGGAATTCATACAGCCATATCTACATATCCATTCATCATAGAGTTTCCAGGCTACTTCTTTTGCTTCCAAAGAATACAGTGGGTATGCCTCACACCATTTGGAAAAGGAGTCACACACAAGAAAAACATACTTGTATTTATGCTCACTAGTAGGTAAGGGTCCTAGTAAGTCCATATGTACTCGGGAGAAGACATCACCTATGGGTAATGGCTGAAGCTGTGCTTTCTGTGGATGTATGTATCTTTTGGTACGTTGGCAAGGTTCGCAAGTCTGGCAGTAGAGTTTGATGTCCTTGTACATTGATGGCCAAAAATACTTCATCCTGATTGCTTCATAGGTCCTCTCAATACCATAGTGACCTCCATACAGTGCATCATGGTAAGATTTCAGGATGGCATCTCTCAGTGTGTGTGGAACTGCTAGCTGTTTCTTCACATCTGTCCATTTATGTCCCTTTGTGCGAGGATAATAAAGATGGTACAGTACACCAGAATCTACCTCATAAAACTGGGATTCTGCAACCAGTCTGTGTGCTTGATCTCTCTGCTCTGGAACTTTATCCTCTTCTTTGTAGGCAAACATTGCCATAAAATCGCTGTCTGCAATCTGGGCCTGCCCAAGTTTCTCTGGTGTCATGTTGCATATTTCTGACAGATGGTCGATAGGATCCATGGTGTTGTAGGTATCAATGGCGTTTATCATTGTTGAAAGGGAATTAAGTTTTGGTTCTGTTGTTAGGGAGTTAATTTTTGCTTTATCTGTTTCCGAAAAATGTAGGGTGTACTCTTTGTAGACTTTTGGTGAGGAAGTATTTACTGCACAAACTTGGGGGTCAATTTGAGGGTCATCTGCATCTAAAGTTTGTTGATCTGGATCTTCCCTTGAATATTGTCTCCGGCTAAGAGCATCTGCGTTTCCATGGTGCTTTCCACTTTTGTAAACTACTTCATATTGGTAACCTTGAAGAAACACAGCCCATCTGCCTAATCTTCCTGTGGATCTGTTTTCCTTCAGCGTTTGCAAAGCAATATGGTCTGTGTAGACAGTGAAGGGTCTGTTGGCTAAATAGGTGTGAAAATACCGTATACCTTCTACAAGAGCAAGTCCTTCTAGGTCACTGATTCCCCAATTCTTTTCTGCTGGTCTGAGAGATCTACCTGCATAGCCTATAACCACTTCTCTTCCCTCTTTATCCTTCTGTCCAAGCACATAGCCGATGGATTGGTTACTGGCATCTGTATACAAAAGGAACTTAGACTCTTCAGAGAAGTCTGGAAAGGCTAATATTGGTTGGGATGTTAGCTTCTGTTTAAGATTATTGAAAGCGGCATCACAGTCATCTGTCCAAATGAACTTTGAATCTTTCCCTAGTAATTGGTTCAAGGGTCTAGCAATAGCAGCATAACCTTTAACGAAACGACGGTAGTAGCCCGAAAGTCCAAGAAAAGCTCTAACTTCAGTTTGGTTCTTTGGAGTGGGAAAACTGATGACAGCAGTTATCTTCTCCTGATCCACACCTATTCCCTCTTGAGTAAAGCGATGCCCAAGATACTTGACCTCCTTTGCTGCAAAGTGACATTTATTTGGTTTCAGCTTCAGATTTGCCTGTCTAAATCTATCAAAAACCTGGGATAGATGGGAAAGATGCTCATCAAAGTCCTGGCTGAAAATGAGACAATCATCTATATATGTGAGAGCAAATTTGTAGCTAAAACCTCGCAGTACTTCTGTCATTACCATGGAAAATGCCATTGGTGAATTCATGAGCCCAAATGGTAACCGATTAAATTCCCAGACGCCTTGGTGTGTCACAAATCCGGTCTTATGCTTCGTCTCTGGGTCTAATGGTATTTGAAAGAATCCTTGAGCCATGTCGAGAACAGAGTAAATGCTGGCTTTGGCTTGTCCTAAGCAGTCAACCACGTCTTGGAAATGGGTGATATGGAAGTTGATTGGATGGGTCACTTTATTTAGGCCTCGAAAGTCTACGGCAAAACGATACTCTCCATTCTTTTTCTTCACAAGTAGAACAGGGGCTTGCCACAGAGTGTTGGACTTAGAAATTATCCCATGTTCCTCAAGATCTCTGGTCTGTTTCTCTATTTCGGCCTTCTGTTCTGGATTAGTTCTGTACTGGGGTCGTCTTACAGGGGGAACGTCTTGAGTAATGATTTTGTGGGGATATAAGTTTGTATGGCCTAACTCCGCTGTACATGTAGCAAAAACATCTCTATTTTTCCCAATCAAAATCAAAAGTCTTCTTTTCTGCTCTTCGGTCAAAGTGGAATGTGAAAGGTCAACTCCCAGTGTTCTGGCTATCTCTATGTACTGAGTGTCTGTTTGCAGGTTGTTAATGCAAGGAATGCTTGTTTCAGTGGGTGGTTTGGAATGGGACTGTGTATTGAATGATTGTGTATTGCTGATAAGGTTGGATATATTTTTAGGGGAGCAATCATCTATTTCACATAAAATAGCACTTTTTTCTAACGAATCAATTCTTGCCACAGGTTCATTTGCTTTCAAATATAACCATTCATGTGTTGGATTCAAAATCTGAACACATGCTTGGTCATTTTGAACATTTGCAATAGATCGAGCCCCTATGACATTGTGTTTTGATGGTAAAGTTCTAAGTGGCTCAACTAAAGTCATACCTTTGACACTAGACTTTCTAACCTTGACATTTGCAACAGTCGCTGACCTCGGTGGAATGCTTATTCTATTAATCAGGCGTGCCAGACTAGACTTTTGAGGTGCTGAAAACATTTGAGCAATGACTAGTCCTCCTCGAATCTCCAGAATATCAAGGTCAAAATCTACATGTGCCTTTTGCTCTTTCAGAAAATCTCTTCCAAGGATCACAGATTGATTCAGTCTTTTGAAAATGTAGAAAGTCTGAGTCAAAGTTAGCCTACATATAGTCATAGGTATGGTAATTTTGCCCAAAATTTTCATGTGGCTACCATCTACAGTCTGGGCTGCATGTATATCTGACTCTTTGAATGGAAATTCTTTGGCTAGCCCACTTCTCTTGTAAGTATCTAAACTCAAACAAGAAATGGACGCACCAGAATCAAGCATGGCTGCCACAGAAAATTTGCCCAATCTGACATCTACCAAATTTTTCTCTTCACCTAACTTGTATGCTTTTCCAATGCAGATGTCGGTGTTTGCCAAATTTTCCTTGCTGTGCCCATCCCCAAAGGTTTTAGGGATAGGCGCGAGTCCCTATCTCCTGAAATAAGGGCTATGCATACGCGCAATATGGCCAGTTTCATGACATTTGTAGCACATGGCATTTCTGAATTTACAAAAAGAAGAAATGTGACTGTACTCACCACAGTGTATGCAGGCCTCATTAAATCTCCTCCTCCTGTCATGCCGGTGATAATGTCTCTGATAATGTCTCGGAACTCTGCCATAATCCTGACTAACACTTTCACATTTGTCACTACTCTGGGTTTTGGGTTCCACACTTGACACTTCTTCCCTGGTTGAAGTAAGTGACTGTCCCATGCGCGCATATTTGATGACGTCCTCCACTGTTCTGGCCTCCTTCAAAATCACAAAGTTCCGAATCTCCCTATTAAGCCCATGGATTGCTTTGTCCAGAATCTCGCTGTCAGACTTGTTCAGTGTTCGGCCCCACTGCACCACACGTTCAAGATATTTGTCTACTGAACCGGTACCCTGCTGAAGATCCAGGAATTCAGCATAACTGGAAGCTCTGTTTGTGGTGCTGTCGAAACGGTTCAGGAATTGAATAGTTAATGCCTCAAATTCACTTTTCACATCTTGAGTAAGTCCCTGGTACCACACTTCTGCATGTTTTCCCATAGAAAAACAGAAATATGTGCACTTCTCCTCCTCATTCCACTTCTTCAGTACAGCAACTCTACCAAATTTTTCTAACCAAAACTTAGCATTGTCCCCTTCTTCAAAAGTTGGCACGGTCAGTCCATTGTATCGTATTTCACTAGATTTTGCCATTTTCACTTCTTAATTTAACTGACACAAAAGTCCCACAGATTTTAGAATTATACCCGGATTCTCCACCATTATATAACCGGGAGGGGAATTCTACATTATTTATTTATTATTTCTTCACCATTTTATCACTGAGGGGAATAACAGAATAAGTCAACAAGACAAATGTTTCGTTTTCAAACTTTCAATTTCTTCTTATTTCATATATCCAAAAATTCTAAAATACGTCCAAAGTCATCAAAGCCAAACTAATTTCTATAATGTCCAAATATTCCAAAAAGTCTAAATTCTTCAAAGCCAAAGTTATTTCTGTCTCTCTCATCCTATAATCTTTCTATCCAAATCTCATACTTCCCATGATCCTCATCCATCCTACATCCAATCATAATCATTCTTACACTCACTCATCTTAATTTATTTGTTTCTCTCTGTCTCATTGGTCAATTGCTCACTCACTCATTTTCCCGCCTTTTCTTACCAGATCATCAACATCAAAGGAGTATAGCACCTACTTGAAATTTATTACCAACATAGATTACCAATAGGGGTCTAATACAATAGTTCCACTAGATTACTGCAATGACTTTCTGATAAGGTTCCAAATGCTACCAAATGTTGCATATCCATTTGTTCAAGATGAGACAAATAGCAAACCCTTCATATAGACAGGTTACTAAGTAAAACTTGAACATAGATAGATTGATTATTAAAACTAAATTTTTAACTATTAACTATTAATTAAATATTTTAACAAACAACGACTGCAATATGCCTTGGGTGACACTACTCGGGCTATTGCCCTTGTAGATTATTTATTGTGCTTTATAATTCACAATTGTGGTTTATTTAAGAAACAAACTTCTTTCTATCATGGTTATCGTACAATAAACCACAGTTGTGGGTTATCAGGCACAACAAGTAATCCATAAAGAATGAGGTAATCTCAGTAAACAATGATATAAATACGTGTATATATATGTATGTGTGTCAGACACATACAGGATCTGACATGAGTTGGTGATTGAGATAAAATTTTATCAAAACAAGTCTAGAACAAGAGGGCCAAGATGGCCCTGGATCGCTCACCTGAATTTTTTTAGAGGACCATAGCCAATTTTTTCAAACTCTATCAATAATCAGCCATTTCAGATATGAACAATTTTTACCAATTACTTCATGACTGTATTGGGTAAAGAAGCCAACAGCCATCAGAGCAATGTTTCTTGGTGGATCAAAATTTCTCGATCAATTTTTGAAAAGGGTCAGCTAAGAAACATTTCTGTGAAATTATTTCAAATCTGATCAACTGTTTCAGAGAAAAAGAATTTTAAAGAATTTCTCTATGGCCAAATAGTGCAAGTAGTGCAAGTAGCCCCGTCTTCAGAGGAGAAGATTTTTAAAGAATTTCCTAGAAAATCCCATTTGATTGCCATGGCAGCCAGAGTTTTTGATGGATTTAAATTCTGAGTACATTTTTGAAGAGGACCTCCCAAGGAACATTCCTGCCAAATTTGGTCCAAATTTGCGCTGTGGTTTTGGAGGAGTTGATGTTTAAAGAATTGTTAATGACGCACGATGGACAATGGCCACCCGGTGATCCTGAAAGCTCCCCTTCAGCACATTGTGCTCAGGTGACCTTTGGTGAGCTTTTGGTGACCTATATAACATTTTTTCTTGACATGTCTGCTAAAATTTTATCTGAAATACTCAAAAGTGTCACAATTATCACATAATGAAATTTCACAAACTATATATCAGATTTATAAAACCATCTAGATGTGCACCCACAGTAAAATCCAAAAACCAACTCACTTCTATGAAAAACATACAAAATGATGTCAAAAATGATGTCACACAATGGTGATATAAAAGGTGTGTAAGATAAGAAAATTTGTAATGCTTATATTACAGGAATAAAAGGGAGATTTAAGAAATAATCTTCTCTCAATCGTGGTTTATCATTCAATAAACCACAGTTTTGGGTTATACGGCACAATAAATGATTCAAGAGGGCGATAGCCCAAGTGGTTTATTCATTGCACCTAATAACTCACAACATGGTTCAGTGAACGATAAACCACACCAGAAAGAAGATTATTTGATTCTAACATGACCAATTCTTAATAAAAGGACAAAGTTTGAACTTAAAGTAGAAAAGCGGACAAAGATTGAATAACTCATATACTTACAACATACAGAATGGCGTCACTCGATACAGAATGACATCACTCCACATGGAATGTCGCAGATTTTACCACGCTTCCGTTACACAGTGTTTATAGAGCCGAATTTGCATGTCATGTTAGAATATGTGATAAACAATACACTAACTAAAAGTAATATTACATGACTTTAACTTTTTACCATACAATCCTGACTTTTGACGACTCTGACAATGCAAGCTTCTGAAAGCATTTGCAGACCACAATTTCAAAGTGGCTCGACCAGTGCAATTTTGCTTTGATAGGGTAGATGAAGCTGAAATCATCATTTATGTATTTGATAAGGTAGAAAACTTAATGGGAAAAGGAGAAAATGCTGGTTAACAGCATTTTCTTTTTTTCAATCAATGTTTTCATAAGGCATTTCTTTCAGGGTAGTTAACAAGTCGGATTGTGTGGTAAAGAGTTAAATTGCATGAAATATCAAAATCCATAATGCCATGACTGTCAATGACCAGTTAAAGAAATTTCCTGATAGTAATGCCTATAAAGGGATATCATGGTGTTCACTTCATGTAAATATAAATGCATTTTCACAATGAACAAGTATGACTAGAAATGTGATGTTTGTATGATGTAATCTTTGTGTCAATCATAACTTTGAAGCCACTAGTTCATACATCTAAATATTTTTCTAAATATGTCTACACTAACACTACAGCAATCCATCTACCGTTAAATACCAGTAATCATCTTGATACTTCAAGTGATCGTTATGCTTTAGAGCAGGTGCAAGCTTTTAATGACCTAGACATATAGGACCAGGGTCACTGAAAGCTTGTATCTGCACTGAAATGGTTACGATCGTCTGAAAGATCATGATTACAAATAAATGAGAGTCAATACTGTAAAATATTTGTTCACACTGTATCATGTAGAGTATCCCCATTTTGAAAGGATGTTTTCAGTCATCTACAACAGAAATGTATTTTGGTAGATAAAGAACACAGGAATTTGACATTCTATAATGATAGAATATGAAAAAAATAGTACACCGCAATATATACAGAAACACAAGGAATCAACACCTTGATTACTGCCGACAACACAAAAATAGTTTGTTACTATCAAAAAAGATGTAAAAAATGATGGATATCTCCAATGAAAAGGTGTCTACTTAAGGACCGCTGAATGTTACAGGCACATTTTGGTGTTATCCATTACTTGGGTAAAGGAAATTGTGATCACTCTTTGTTTTGTTGGTGAATTTGGGTGGGTAGGGCATTTTTGTGTTGTTGCAGGTAATATTAAGATGTTGCATTCCTTGTGTTTCTTTCCATATTCAGGGGAGTTTTTTTTTTTTTAAATTTAATCATATATTTTCATTATAGAATGTCAAATTCCTGTGACAATGAATTGGGTAAAATTTTTTTTTGCTTTACCTTAAACCCATTCACTAACAATCATGATTTGTAACAAACCCAATTGAAATTTCTTTTGAAAACATTATTGTTGGAAAAGCAGAAAATGCAAGTAGCCAGCATTTTCTTCTTTTCCCACAATTTTTGCTACCAGTCCTGCCAACAAATGAAAAATTTAAAGATCCAAATTGAAAGCATTTGCAGACGACAAAAAAAAATTGAATAAAAAACTGAAATTTGATTTGGGAAGCGTACAAAACATTGTTGGAAAAGAGAAAATGCTGGTTACCAGCATTTTCTCCTTTTCCCACAATGTTTTCATAAGGCTATCCCCTCAGAGTCTTCAAAAGTCGTTATTGTGTGTTAATTGGGTAACCGACTCATACTTGGTTTCATTCCATGTAAATGTCAAAAGTATTTTTTTTATCACTTTACAGAGAGAAACTTTTAACTTGATTTCTGTTTTGCTTTTTCCCTGTCTGCCATGTCAATATTGGCAATGTTGGACATGGCTGCTCCAAGCTGTAGAATGCTGATCCCAGTCTTGATGAATGACAATGGTGCACTAACATAAAGAATTATCCTCCACAACCCAATACCAAATATCACTGAAAAAAGATGGTAAACCTAAATACTAACCTTCACCATACAAACCTGACTTTTAACGACCTTGAGAAAGAAGTCCTTTGAATACATTGTGGGAAAAGGAGAAAATGCTGGTTACCAGCATATCCCTTTTCCCACAATGTTTTCTACCCTATTAAAGACAAATTCTATGTTTTGGGTAATATTTGCTTTCCGCAATTTTGGACCTTTTCCAAAAACTCTTTCTATTGTATGATGGACAAATCTTAAGTTTTGGGTAACAGTTAATTTGTCGTCTAGAATTTGAACAGGTCTAAACTTTTGTTTGTTGGTGAAGATTTAAACAAAAACAAAAAAGTTTAAAAAATTTCAAAGAAATGGCTTGAATTCATTCATAAAACATATTTTTTAACTTTTATCAGTCAATCAATAAAAATATATGAAAAAAATAAATAAATAAATAAGAAAACGTGTATGCAAGCTTCTTGTATGAATAAAAGTGCAATAGTCTGAAACTTATCCTTGACAGGGAAAGTTTGATATCATTGCACCCAAAATCACCTGACACGTCTTTCCAGATTAAAAAATTTTAGACTTATCCAAACTGAAAGCATTTGCTGACATCAAATTAAACATGGCCGAAAGAAAGGGATTTATAAGTTTAAACAGTTATTTTACATCCATTGACAAAACAAGTTCTTACAACTTATACAAATCTCTCTCGATTCTGCTTTCTGGGAACTACACTAGTTACTAACGCCAAAAGTGTGGGCCAATGAACAATCCCGAAGTTGACACCCGCTCCTGGGTATCAAACTCAGGACCTTTAGGTTATGAGGGGGAGGCTCTACCTCACAACCACAGACACCACATTTATCTTCCAAGCCAAAGACAAAAATTGTGTGTTTTAGATGTTTCCAAGAGTTTTCTTTCTCAGTAAGATTGAAACATGGAATTGAGGGATAAACAGTGCAAAAAATAAATGTTCCTAGCCAACTACTGGGAAAAAGTATTACATGAGAGAGGGACTACATTGTAGATGAACCAGAAATACAAGAGCACTGCGCACAGTTCTCAACACCATGCTACAGTTGGTTTAACTCATTACCAAACGACAAAATTTTAGGTTTGTCCAAATCGAAAGCATTTGCAGACGACAAAACCTTTTTTTAGAAAACAGCCAACAGTTTTCAGAAAACAGCTAAGCTGACAAGAAAAAAAAAAGGTAACCAACCTGCAGGGCCCTCAGTGAAGTACAACAGGTATAGCATACAGAAGAACAGTTCATTGGCTGAACACATTACAAACAGGATTAACTGTAAATTGGAAACAAATATAACACATAAATCACAGAATAGGTAAAGTTTTCTCTCCGGTACAGACACAAGAGCTGTCGTCTGGTTCACACAGCAATATAATTATGTACTTAGGTTTCTGGGACACATCTTTGGAAAGCCTTCTATACACTCTAGCGGCTTAATTTTCAGTAGAATTCTTGGGATGAGAAAATGCTAAGGAGTACCCACAACAATGGTAGTGGTTAAAACTACAGAAGTACATAATTATATTGCTGTGTGATCAAATCAGGCAAGTCAAGTTATTGTCTAGTAAACACTTTTAAAATTTCTTTTCTTGCGACAATTTTCCCACTTATGTATGTACATGTACATATTTGATTCAAAGTTTTATGTTAGGCAAATTAGGGGTATGAGTGATAGTTGTTGATATTGTTTTTAAACATCTGAGTCATGCTCTGACAAAAAGGGGCTTAACTCTTTACCACATGACAAAATTTTAGCCTTGTCCGAATTGAAAGCATCTGCATGGAACAAAATCAATGTGACTTAAAACTTGAAATTTGTTTTGGGAAGGGAAGAAAACATTGTGGGAAAAGGAGAAAATGCTGGTAACCAGCATTTTCTCCTTTTCCCACCATGTTTTCAGAAGGCTTCTTTCTTAGGGTTGTGAAAAGTCGGGATTGTGTGGTAAAGGGTTAATGTATCCCTGTGATACCAAAGCAAGTGACCACATACATATGGATCCATAATAGCCAAATTTCTAACAATCAAGTCAATCGTGAGGCAGACTGGTCCTGGCCACAAAGAAAATTGATCAGTAGCAAAAAGCTTTGGCCCAGACTGCACAGGCTGACCTGGATCCATACTTTATGCAGATGCAAGAAGACCCCTTTTCACAAAGCATGGTTCATCTGTAGAATATTAATATCTTACCTTGTTATGATAATAATGCCTCAAGATTGGATTAGCTGATAAATCCAAGACTTTATGACTAGTGGAGCCAGACATCAGGGAACTGCAATGGGGAAAAAAACGTGGCATGCTCTGTGAAATATAGGATCTGACATGAGTTGGGGCTGACATAAGTAGAGCTATCACTAAACATGACATGAGTGGGCACGGAGATAACTAGGGCTATCACTAGACATGACATGGGTGGGCACGGAGATAACTAGGGCTATCACTAGACATGACTTGAGTGGGCACGGAGATAACTAGGGCTATCACTAGACATGACATGAGTGGGCATGGAGATAACTAGGGCTATCACTAGACATGACATGGGTGGGCACGGAGATAACTAGGGCTATCACTAGACATGACATGGGTGGGCACGGAGATAACTAGGGCTATCACTAGACATGACATGGGTGGGCACGGAGATAACTAGGGCTATCACTAGACATGACATGGGTGGGCACGGAGATAACTAGAGCTATCACTAAACATTATTATACCCTCCACCAGCTCCTTGTCACAAAACAGGTCTTTGTCACAGAATGCAGAATGGTTCAGTACAAAAGTAAGAGTTGAAAAAAATTCATGGGGAGATAATTCTGTAACAAATACACAGCAGGGTCATGAAAATTTCATATCCACAACTTCATATTTCTAGGAACCCTGGGTGTAAATCTGGTTACCAGCATTTTCACCTTTTCCCAGAATTTTTTTCTAAAGGCTTCTTTCTCAGGGTCATCAATTGCAGGGACTGTGTGGTAATGGGTCAACATGTACATCTTCCCGTTGCCAGGTACTATCTCTGTAAACATGATTGTACTTTCTCTCTTACCTTTTCCCATACTGTTTTCAAAAGGCTTCTTTTTCATGGTCAATAAAACTCCTAATTATGTGGTGGGGGACTAAGAATGGTTCAGGTTGCTAAATACAAGCCGTGACCTACCTTTGTAAATGAAACCAATGACTGACGATGTCAATGGCCATACAAAACTGGAAGAAAAGCATGTATTTCGGATAAAAGTGACACAGTGCAGCACACAGACACATGGTTGTCATCCTGTCAATCAACTGATCCAGCATCCCTCCTAATTTACTTCCTGTCAATTTCAGAAAGAAAGAAAGAAATTTCAGATATCATTTTAACTCATCACTAAACAATCCTGAGGAACAACAATTTTGGAAATATTAAGGAAAAAGGAGAAAATGCCAATTACAGTGATCAGCATATTCTACTTTTGCAACAATGTTTTCTATCCTATCAAAGATGTAGACAGCTTTTGAAAATATTGAAAGAGAAAGGAGAAAATACTTGTAACTAGCATACTCTCCTTTTTCCTCAATGTTTTGCTACCCTTTAAAGGGCAAATTCAGTCATTTGGGCTACATTTCACCCTTTCCCAAACAATCCCTGGTTTTCACGACCTGTAAAAAGAAGTGTTCTGAAAACACAATTGGAAAAGAAGAAAATGCTAATAACCAGCATATTCTCCTTTTTCAACAAGTTTTTCTTCCCTCCCCAAAATAAATTTCAATTTTAGAGTCATGTTAATTTTGCTGTCTGCAAATGCTTAAAATTTGGACCAGTCTAAAATTTAGTTCTTTGGTAAACAGTTAACCCTTTCCCAAAAAACAGGCCTGGAATAGTAGCCTTTTGAAAATATTGTGAGAAAAAGAGAAAATGCTGGTAACCAGCATTTTCTCCTTTTTCCACAATGTTTTCTACCCTATCATGGACAGAAATCATCTTTTTAGCAAGAGTTGAATTGTCGTCTGCAAATGCTTTCAATTTGGTCTAGTCCAAAAGTTTGTTGTTTGGTAAACAGTTAAATTCTGTTCAGAGGAGTCTGAATTTTTTTTTCATTTAGGACAGGATTAATCACCCCTTTGCAACGAAAGCTTTTTAGACTCACCCATAATGAAAGCTTCAAAAACAACAGACAAGGTGTAAATAAGATAATCAGGTTTGTTAATGCTCCTCTTTTCACAATATTTTCAAAATTCCTACCTTTCAGAGTTGTTAGAACACGGAATTAGCTCTCTACCAAACAATAAAATTGTATACCAGTCCAAATTGAAAGCATTGGCAGACAACAACCTATGTATGGCTCAAAAATTGAAATTTGTCATGGGAAGGGTAGAAAACATTGTGGGAAAAGGAGAAAATGCTGGTTACCAGCATTTTCTCTTTTCCTACAATGTGTTGAAAAGGCTTCTTTCTCAGGGTCGTTAAAAGTCGAGACTGTGTGGTAAAGAGTTCAGTAAAGGCCTAATTGCATGAAAAAATTTAGACTTGTTCAGTATTCTACCATGATCTATTCAAAGTGTACCTCAAAGCTTTTGCACAAAGACACAGACAACAATGACAGGGCTTTGGGAAAAAAATTTTTGGTTGAGTAAAAAGTTATTAAACCATACCTTGGTTTAACATTCTTGCCAAATGTCCATCTATGGCATCAAGTAAACCACTAATTATATAGAGGGCTGATGCCAGCCATGGGTCGGTCTGCATGTAGTAGAATGAAGCGAAGGCAAATACCACCCTCAGGTAATCTGAAATCATATAATGTAAGTGCATAATTATAATCATATAATATGAGCTTCAGATAATAGGGAGTGATGGTATTCTAAATCTTATATTTCTCTTTGAAACCCTTTGCTGTGGATACTCATTAGAATTGTCTCGATGAGACAGTTATAATAAGTACCCAAAACAAAGGGTTTAGTGAAGAGTACACTTTAGAAATCACAACCACTTCCTCTAAGATAGAGCTCTGATATAATGATTGTATTTACCCACCATGAAAACAGTGAACTCTTCATTTTGTGGATAGTGTAGATCAAGATCAAACTGAGAAGATAATGTGACAAAAATATTGCTTCTGACAAGAATTTGTGATTCAGATAGTTTGCTGTTAATGCATTGTAAAAAAAATGATCTGACACACAAAAAAAGACAGGAAAAAACCCTGGTAACCAGAACCATACTTATACATCATTTGGAGTTATGTGAAATGTCAAAAGTTCTGAAATCTAGTATTTCAACCATTCCTGACTTCCAAAGGTACTCTACAAACATAGGCCTTCTAGCACTAGGTCAGATTTACAAAAGTATATGTAACTGACAGGCTCAGTGAAAAGGATCGATATAGAATTATAGTCAGATTTATAGCTGTCGGAATCAAAGTGAGGGTATGACAAACTCTATACTGCATAATCCATGAACTTGATATACATCATAGTCTCATTATAATTACATTTTCATGGAAACCTCCAACCATTTGCTCTTTAACTCTTTACCACAATCCCGACTTTTAACGACCCTGAAATAGAAGCCTCTTTGAAAACATTGTGGCAAAGGAGAAAATGCTGGTAACCAGCATTTCCTCCTTTTCCCACAATATTTTCTACCCTTCCCAAACTAAATTTCAATTTTTCAGTCACATTTATTTTGTTGTCTGCAAATGCTTTCGATTTGGACTAGTCTTCAGTTTTGTCATTTGGCAAAGAGTTAAGTCCTTTTTACTGAGCTTGAGTTCCC
Organism: Tridacna crocea; assembly: GCA_943736015.1. Classification (NCBI taxonomy): domain Eukaryota; kingdom Metazoa; phylum Mollusca; class Bivalvia; order Cardiida; family Cardiidae; genus Tridacna; species Tridacna crocea. The sequence goes on from OX031070.1 coordinate 10,887,817, forward strand.
TGAAACTTGTTACGCCTGTACTTATTATTTCTGACTAGCATTTCAGTATATACTCTTCTGATAAAAATCCTATTTGCCATTCACAGACCAAGTTGTACTAGGGTTGTCTTTGGGTAGAATACAGTATCCTATCTCTACAGCCTCCAGGTATATAGTATCGTATTTAGAGGCATAGTTTCATAAGAGACACTGCCTATTTAACTCTTTACCAAACAACAACTTTTGGACTGGACCAAATTCGAAGCATCTGCAGACATCAAATAAAATATTGTTAATAAGACAATTTCAGACTTTGATAGGGTAGAAAATATTGTGGAAAAAGGAGAAAATGCTGGTAACCAGCATTTTCTCCTTTTCTCACAATGTTTTCAATAGGCTTCTTTCTCAGGGTCATTAAAAAGTCGGGATTGTGTGGTAAAGAGTTAAAGATAGGGTTCCTTAAAATAATTCATGTGACATTGCCTTTCATCTCCCAAAAACCTTATGGATGTGGATATAAGACTTGGTTAATGTGTAATAGATCGGCCAAATACACGCTGCTCCCCTGCATCGGTTACGGACAACCCAACTCTTACCTAAGTCCGTGTGATTTTTTGCAATTAAAGGCAATGCACAAATCCCATATTCAGGTGCCCTATCTATTGGGAGAAAGCCTACCATTTACTGTATGTGCTAGGGGTTTTGTGGATGGTTTTATCTTCAAAATGGCTCAATTTTTCACCCAGTCATTAAACCAAAAGCCGATTCAAGAACTGCAGGAACAATATAAAACAGAAATCAAGATCGTCAGAATGGGCAATTAATGGATAAATAAGGTAGCGAATACATATATGTGTACATGTTAATTAGCATTTACTGTACATTCTACTTTTTATTTCATTGATTCTATTTCCATCATTGGTGGATCTGCAACAGTAGAACAGAAGCAAATCTAGATCAATGAAGCTGTCGCTTAATGTTCTCTTACCAACAATATTTGGCCAAAATAAAAACACGTTGTCTGTCATCTTGTCAGTTGTTTACAACCTGTTTGTAGACCAAGACTAACATAGTAATTACACATGAATATGTTTACTTCCGCAAACAAGTGACAGACGGGTAAGCGTAACTATTAAAAATTTTACCTTGCTGGTACTCGTATGATAGTCAACGACTGACCCTTGAGCCGGGCTCAATATCAGCAAAGTGCTCTATACTGTCACAGTCAAATCAGTCCACACACTAGTCTCGCGTTTAACGCGATTAGAGTCTTGCTTGGCGACAAGAGCTCTCGACATCGATAGACATATTCAAAATGGCTGGTGTACAAAATGGAATTTGATTGCAATAATGTGGATGAAAACGAAAAATATGCATTTCTTTTGGGGTCTGCAATAAAGAACGAAGATTCGGATCAATTCTTCAGCATCTACGATTCCATTATCCCTAAAGACTTACCTGAAAGCCAGGTATTGACATGTAGCGGTATACATCCTCCCATTTCATGTTTTCAAAATAGGAATAGTGTAACATGACAAGCCACGTGTTACTAAGACGCGGATATAAATTTTAGATAGAGACTATGAGCTCGGAAATCGATGTGCCTTCCCAAATGCAACTAGATCTATCCACAATATTGTTCGTTTACACAGAACTTAACCGGCACTTGTCCTAGTTGTGACATGTTGCTGTGGTTAGGTGTATCCAAAATGGTTTAACTTCCCAGATTGTCTATTTTAGACACAAAATTTCATCATGCTTATAATTAAGTTACTCTCCATATAGTTTTCATTTGCTCATATTTATAGTTCATGGCCAAACATAATGCCATATAACAAAAAAGTATCTAGTAAACTTTAGGAATACTCACAGAGTAGTAGTGATTAATGTGATAGACACATAACTCTCTACCACATAGCATCGTTTTAGACTCATCCAAATTTATGAATCTTGCAGACAACGAAATAAATATGACATATAAACTGAGAGCTGATTTTGTAAGGAACATTGTTGCAAAAGGAGAAAATGCGAGTCATTCGCATATTTCTCCTTTTTGCTGGCAGTTTTTTTCAGTTGATGTCTTTCTTGGGGTCATTAAAACTTTGTATTGTGTCGTAAAGGGTCAAACAATGCAGGCGTCTTCAACTCCCTGTCGCTTTCAATATGACATCCATTTTGATATTGAAGGGTATAGGTCTCTTGATTGAATTAGCTTTCATTAATGTTGGTTGTTATAGGGCTCAATTGTGGAACTACCATTGTCATCATTCATCTCTTGTCTGAGGCTAGACTTTATGCACATTGTCCTTAAGAAAAAAATGTGGAAAAAAGACCAATGGGCAGTTCTGATGAATCACTGAAATACCACTGAAAACACTAAAATTTTTCTGTAAATGATTAAAATTACTCATGTAATTCTGAAAGATTTGTCCTTTTTTTTTTTAACGCGAGCTATGTTCATATAAGGTGGTAAGTGTAAAACAAAATGACAAATGATAACCATTGACAAATACTGTAGTAGATGTTCACCGAAATAAGATTACCCATTGTCCATCGAAATACCAGCACAACATAATAAAATATGTTGATATAGGGAGTTTACATTCTTACTAAAGTAGATGTTTTGCAAGGTTGATATGTCTGATCTTTATCCAAAGATATGCTCGGAAAAAAAATCGTCTTTTTCGTGACAATTGAAGAATGAAATTAAAAGGTATCTAGAAAACTGCCCGCCATTTTGAATAGGACAAACATATTACCTGGCATTAGATTTGTACACTTGTCTAAGTTCAACATCTGCTGACGATAAATATCGATACAGATGTACATACTATTGATATAAATATAACTGCAGTTCACTCTATTCGTCAGTAAACATATCGGAAAAAGCAGAAAATGTTGAGTACTTTGAAAATGTAATGTATGTGCATTAATTCTCTGTGTAGTATATTTGTGTTTATAATAAATAATATATAGATGACAATACCACTCTGACAACTCGAAAGTTTGTATTTTGTGTAATAAAGATCAGGTATTTTGGTCTGTCAGGACTAGACACACAAGTATTTTGGTGATTGTTTTCCACGTGAATCAATGATCAATGTATCGATTTGTTAACAAAATTTTTCATCAACATTAATCGTCTTAGTAGTGATCATTACTTTAATTAATTTTGGTTTCTGTGAAATGAAAGACAAATCTTGTGGAGGTAGAACCCCTAAATTCACAAATATTTACAATATCAAGCAGGTATTTCGGTGTACATACATAGTGCACATTGTTTGCGGCTGACCTCAGTGATATGTTATTATTTTGTCATGATTTAAACTAGCAACCCTTCATCTCGATAAACATTACATTGGTCAAATAACACAGAAAAAGACAAATTTATATGTTTTACTTCAATAGTAATCAGAGCACAGTCATAAAAAATAAGGGGTGTTTCGGTGATATTTTGGTGATTCGTCGGACCACCAATGAGCTTACATAATAGCAAGTAATAGGGTATGATCTCTCTGTTTTCAAGAAAATCACTCTTGATTTAAATCTGCTTTTCAGCCATCTGAATATGTTATAGGCTGAATAGGGTTTGTCCTAGTACAGATAACTGTTCCCAAAGGCAATGTTACCTTTAGACTGGTTGCCTCTGGGTATGGAGACAATCATGGCAAAACAGAATTGAAATCTTTCCACAGAGTTTGTGTACAAGTTCAAACTCTTACATTTTCACAAGTAGAGCACAAAACTAGGAGTTGAATGCACTTGTTGCTTGCATATTCAATAATCTTTCGTTAGATACACAAATATTTTCAACTTAAATGCTGGACAATAGAAAAAAAACAGGTCATTTCATCTGTGACTGGAGTTTTTCTATATTCCTGAAAATACACTTAATGGCTGTGATAAATTTTGTCAGGTTTTTTTTTATAGATTTACATGCAACATTGTTATAAACAACTTGTACAAGCTTTAGGTACTGAAAGGTTCATTAATATGTCTATGGTTATGTTTATTACTAAAAATAATTGCATTTTGTTGTAATATGGCAGCCTGTAATCGTCACAGAATCATCAGTGCTATTAAAGAAGGAAGGTCCAGTTCACTACACTACTCCTATCACTCACATACAATGTGCTTGAAGCCCGCCCTTAGACAATAGATGAGCATAAGGTATCATTAGTTCTAGAAATGTGCCTGATTACAACCAAGATTGATGAAAGCTAATTTAACCCTTTCCCAAACGACAAACTTTTGGACTAGACAAAATTGAAAGCATTTGCAGACGACAATTCCACTCTTGCTGAAAAGATGATTTCTGTCTATGATCGGGTAGAAAAGATTGTGGGAAGAGGAGAAAATGCTGGTTACCAGCATTTTCTCCTTTTCCCACAATGTTTCCCACAATGTTTTCAAAAGGCTTCTATTCCAGACCCGTAAAAACCATGGATTGTTTGGGAAAGGGTTAATGAAGAGATTGAATGCCCTTCACCTCTAAATAGACATTGTTTTGAACTTTTGATGTAACTCGGTATTGTGGCTTTTGTCTGTGAAAGTGTTGAAAATATTGTGGGAAAAAGGGAAAATGCTGGCTACCGAAGGACATCTTCATTGGGGCCTTTACAACTTGGGATTGCATGTATTGTAACCCTTCACTGCACAAGTTTTGAGTTTAATGACCTTGAGAAAGAAGGTAATTGAAACATTTGAAATAAAAGAGAAATGCTTTTTCTGGATCCAAGCCCTGGTTACCGATAGCTCAGTTGGTAGAGAACAAGACTTGAGAACAGCTTGGTTCGATCCCGGGTTCTGCCAATTTCTTTTGGAGGATTGATGATTAACCCTTTCCCAAACGACAAAATTTTAGACTGGTCCAAATTGAAAGCACTTGCAGACTACAAAATAAACGTAACTCAAAAATTGAAATTTGTTTCCAGCAGCGTAAAAAACATTGTGGGAAAAGGAGAAAATGCTGGTTACCAGCATTTTCTCCTTTTCCAACAATGTTTTCAAAAGGCTTCAATGTCAGGGTTGTAAAAACCAGGGATTGTTTGGCAAAGGGTTAATTGTGTCAGTGTGACAGGACTCATTCCTCTCTCAATGCTGACCATTGTTCTGATGATGGTTATGTGGGCAGCTAGTGGCTTGGAAAGGAAAATTGTGAGGAGTACTATTAAAAGAGACTCCAGGGAAGTATGCATAGGTGCACTGACCAAAGTGACACAACTGAAATAATGTTGAAAACAGGGTTAAATGCCGTACAATCTATCAATCCTTGAATTTTCAGATCAAGAAGATTAAGAAGAGAGCAAGAGAAATAGAAGAATTACCAGAGGAGGAATTCAACATCTTGGTCTCTAAGGCTCGACATTACAGCCTTGCATCTGCAGGTAATCATAGTGCTTTTGTAAAATGGCTGAAGCTTGGACATTTGTCTTTGTATCTTAACTCATTTACAGACAACATTATTTTAGACTTGTCCATATCAGAAGCATTTGCAAACAACAAAATAAAAGTGACTGAAATTTTAAAATTTGTTTTGTGAAAGGTAGAAAACATTGCGGCAAAAAATGAAAATGCTGGTTACTTCGAAATTAAGTGGTTGTATCGTAACACTTTATTAAGCAATCCCTGGTTTTTATGACCCTGAGATAGATGCCTGTTTAAAATATTGTGGGAAAAGGAGAAAATACTGGTTACAATTGGAAGAATTAATCGACATCTGAATTAATAAATCGACAAATGTCGATAATGTCAATTGGCAGCGCGAGCACTGAGTATTTCCTCCTTTTCTCACAATGTTTTCTACCCTACTAGAAACAAATTTCAATTTTTCAGCAACATTTATTTTGCTGTCTGCAAGTTGAAAGACTACAAATTAAATGCTGCACAAATTATGAAATTTCTCTCTGAAAGGGTTTTAAAATCATAGTGGGAAAAGGAGAACCAGCATTTTTTTTAAAAAGTCCCCCCTGCTAGGGGTTGTTTAAACTCATTATAGTTTGATAAAGGTTAAATTGAATTAGAGAACCTGTGGATAATAAACCCTCTAAAAGTAGTTTCTGCAAGACATAAAAAAAAAAGAGATTCCAGATGGATCGGCATTCAGCAACCATTATTAATCCTTTACCAAACAGTCCCTGGTTTGTACGACCCAGAGGGAGAAGCCTTCTGAAAACATTGTGGGAAAATGAGAAAATGCTGGTAACCAGTATTTTCTCCTTTTTCACAATGTTTTCTGCTATTCTAAAGTCAAGTTTCAATTTTGAAACTTGTGGGAAAACGAGAAAATGCTGGTAACCAGTAATTTCTCCTTTTTCACAATGTTTTCTACTTTTGTAAAGTCAAGTTTCAATTTTGAGTTGTGTTCATTGTGTCATCTGCAAATGTTTTCAAATTGAACAAGTCTAAGAATTTTGTTGTTTGGTAAAGAGTTTAGAATATTCATTGTCTTACTCAGTGACTTACTGTTCAAAATTTTTTCAATTGAAAATAACAGAAGTTCTGATAGGCTAAACCACATAGTTTAAGCAGTCATTTTCAAACTACAGCTATAAAAATTCTGAACAATTAGACTAAGAATATTTCGTAAGAATAATTGATTGTGATTTGTCGAGCATAAAATGCTACCTGTGTTTTCTGTTTAGGTATAAGTACGATGTCCAGCCGAGAGCCCTCTGGCCAAACATGGAGCTCACATTGTAACTTTCCTGAAGAGAGTGAGGATGAAGGAGTAGGGTCAGCCACTCAGTCACAAGTCAGAGGTGCCAAGTCAGAAACTTCGAGCCTATATTCCACAACAAAATGTAGTGCATGGTCCTCTGAATCAGAGACTCGAAAATGTGACGAAGATCTCGGTCTTTGTAACTCTAGCAAAGCCACGAACAGTGTTTATAGCCTTAGTGATGGCAGCGACTCTGAGGGGAAGGGTTGCTTTGACTATTATCCTCCCCAGGTTAAAATACGATCCGGGGTAGGTATAAACTTAGATTATGATGAAGCGTATGAAGTCAAGTCGGAACATTCCTCCCACGATGATATCAACTCTCCCCGCAGCGACATATCTGAAGGGGTTGAAATGGTCACTTTTGGTCCAGGAAGTCGGCATTTCTCATTGGATGCCGATGACGACCCTGTTTATAATCGACGAACATCGATTGATCAAGATGACTTTAACACAGATGGAGAAAGTGACGATGAGCAGAGAATGCGTGATTATTATAATCAAGGCTATAGACCTCTTATGAAAGACAATAATTTGCTGTCTACCTCGAAATATGCCACAAAGTTCTACAGTGATCGAGGAGCATCATCACTACAGTACCCAGAAGTCGATCAACCCATTAAGTTTTCGAGCCTTACAGACGGAACATCCAGATACAGCCGTTACTCAACCCTAGACGATCACGGCAGCTACAGTGGTTGGACAGCAGGTAGCAAGGAAGTTAAAGTCGAGAAAAACATTCACAAAAAAGATCGACCACCATTCGGTGGTAAAGAACAGTTTAACAGAGTGGCAAATTCCATTCGTACGCTCATAACATTTGTGCCAGATTATGAAGTGAAAAATATGCCTGAAGGAAGAAAGCTGGAAATGCTTCAACCTGAGGACAATAAGAAGAAGAAAAAGAAGAAAAAGAAAGGTTAGTATAGATGGACAGAAACTCTAAAGTCATTTGTTTTCTTTGAAATCCTATCTTGTGTAACTCACAACCTAGGGTTTAGTGGAGAAAATTAATATTTTCAATTTTGAAATCAAAGTCACTCCATCTATCTGGAGTTCTGCAGGGTATAGTTTTTTACCCAAGGACTTCCAAGTGAAAGAAACAAAAAGTTTAACTCGTTAACAAACGGCAAAATTTTAGATTTGTCCAAATCGAAAGTATTTGCGGACAAAAAAATGAAGGTTACTAAAAAATTGAAATTTGTTCAGGGAAGGGTAGAAAACACTGTGGGAAAAGGAGAAAATGCTGGTTACCAGCATTTTCTCCTTTTCCCACAGTGTTTTCAAAAGGCTTCTTTCTCAGGGGCGTCAAAAGAAGGGATTGAGTGGTAATGGGTTAGTTAGGAAATCAGAAAAGGACCAAGGTCTGCATGCACTAACCATTCTGAAGAATGTGTTTTGTCTTATTCTCAAGAATTGTCTAAATTTGTAAGTAACACATATTCTGATTGGCTAAACCATCAATGGTTTAGCCAATCAGAATTTGTGTTACTTTCAAAATCTATTATCAGACCAAGCATGTTCTCGAGAATGATTGGTGAAAACAGGCCCAAAAACTATTTTTAAGCCTCCTTTTAGCAAAAGTATTTCCTACAAAACGTTAGACACTGTACATCAAAGATCAGCCCACTTTCACCTTGCAGTTTGGTCTTGATCTACAGTGTCCCTCAAGAAATAGCTATTGTTGTGCAAGTACCTTGAGTGTTGATTTCTTCTATGTAGTGCAGGTGTTTTCGAAGGAAAAAAAAAAAAGCAGGTTTTGTCAAAGATCTTTGTCTACTTTGTCATCTGAGTCATTGCTGTTGTCGTCATTGAGCAAAAGCTCAGAAATTTAATAATGTTTCTTTCAATAATGGGGTTCTTTACTACAAACTCTGACTAATTAATTACTTTTTAGCTGTTGAGAGGCAAACCCCTTCAACAGGGACAGGAGACTTGAAAATTTTTTAGTAGGGATGGCAACGAGTAACCGGTTAACCGAGTACTCGATCGAACGTCCGAGTATCGGTTACAGAAATTTATACTCGAGTACTCGGTATTTTTTCCAAAAAAATGCCCCATTTTTCTTCCCGAAGAAAATATCATTGCAAAACAGACACTGCAGCCGATTAAATGTCATCAAAGCATCGCTGCAAAGATGCGAAAATAGCTAGACAATTCATATTTTGACATGTGTTTGTAATAAACAACAATAGTATGTCGCTTATATCGTTATGCCGCTTACGTTAATTGCTAATCATAAAAGTTTTCGTAATTTGGGTTAATCAGAACGCGTAATATGGTCTAATGAAGGAGGAAAATAATTATCCTGTAAAGTCTTCACAGTTTGACTATGAAACTTAATTATTTCGGGGTCGTGCGTAACCTGTGATCGCCTAAAATATTAAAATAGGCTACGCCATTAAACCTTGCAGGTTGGTCTATTTTTAGACATTGGAATTCCAGGGGTCAATTTGTGCACTAAACAGTTAAAAACTTCGCTTTTTCCCGTTGTTTTTGTTGATGATTAACTTGTCACTCATTTTTGTCGGTGCCCTGGGATCGCGATTGGGATCGTTATTTAGCATTTTTGGTAAATTATCAATTTACCTGCCTACGTGAGGTGAATGACGTAAATTCCACTCTGGTGTACCTGCTTGACCCGTTCCCAAATTTTATTGGTTCGTCGATCTTCGATCGGTAAATCTCGGTTAGACTTAGATTACTGTACCTTGATTTCTATTTATAAACAACGAACCAGATTGACCGTGAAATTAACTTTATCGCAACTTCGGATGTACATGTATATGTTATGTATTTTGGATACAAGATTATCACACCCTTTATACCTTTATATACGATTTTTTTTTAATTGGGGTTCAAATAGTCTGTCAGATGATCAGATTTATTTGGTCTTGAATCGGGAAAGCCCCTTTCAAATCGGGAGAGTTGGGAAGCATGCTTACGACGTTATGTGTGAAGAAATGAAACTACGCAAAATAAATGCTTGTAAACAAAGGGTATTAAACGGATTGAAAGATGTTTTTTGTTGAATAGACTTTCACTGTCCCAATTCTTTGGGACAAAAAACCTGATCTTGCTTTGACATTCTAGTATAAACTGTAGAGTTGTAGACTCGTAGACTCTAGTAAAAATCGTCCGAGTAACCGAGTACTCGATCGGAAGAATGACCGAGTACTCGAGTATTAAAATTGATACTCGTTGCCATCCCTATTTTTTAGATTTAACCCATTACCAAACAGTACCAGGTTTTCATGACCCAGTGAAAGAAACATTTTGAAAACTTTGAGAGAAAAGGAGAAAATGCTGGTTACCAGCATGTATTGCTTTTCCCACAATTTTTTCAAAAGGCTTTTCCTACAGGGTCTCAAAACTCGTGATTGTGTGGTAAACAGTTGACCCGTTACCACGCAATCCCTATTTTTGACGACCTTGAGAAAGAAGCCTTTTGAAAACATCGTTGGAAAAGGAGAAAATGCTGGTAACCAGCATTTTCTCCTTTTCCCACAATGTTTTCTACCCTTTACAAAACAAATTAAAACTTTTCAGTCACTTTTATTTTTTTCATCTACAAATACTTTGGATTTGGACAAACCTAAAATTTTGTTGTTTAGTAATTAGTCAAGCATCTTTTTCAAAGTTGTATGGCCCATAAGTCTCATATCAAAAGTGGCTGCCGAGATAAGCGGAATAGTCATTAGGAAAACCTTGATGTTACACGATAATTACCAATGAGTTAGTGAGAGTCCACAGCCTCCAACTGTCATATTAACCCATTACCAAACGACAACAATTTAGATTTGTCCAAATTGAAAACATTTGCAGATGACAACACAAAAGTAACTGAAAATTTAAAATTTGTTATGTGAAGGGTAGAAAACATTGTGGGAAAAGGAGAAAATGCTGGTTACCAGCATTTTCTCCATTTCCCACAATATTTTCTTAAGGCTTCTTCTCAGGAGTGTCAAAAGTAGGGATTGTGTGGTAATGGGTTAAATGACTGGAGCAGCCAAGATTGGCCGAAGAACCTTTACGGAATTGAGGATGATACACAATATTTACCAACGAGCTTGCAGTTGTAGACCCTCAGAGTTTTAATTGAAAATCAGTCTGATTCTATGACTAACGGCAGCTCAGAATTAACACCCATGTGCTGTCCTCTGGTTTATTAAATTATGCAGGTATCTTACAATGTCTGAGTGAAAACAAATATGTGACCTGTGACTTCTAACTCATTACCAAACGACAATATTTCAGGCTTGTCCAAACCTCCCCCCCCTACTCCCAAGGTTTCCATGTTGCTTTCAGAACTTATATTACAGAAATACTGTTGAAAGTGATGTAAAAACTATTCTGAAATGTACATTCAGCTGCTGTAATAATTTTGAAAGCAAGGGATTATTGCAAGTTTCTGTCACCAAATCTGAAAGGAGACTTAGGTAGAAAGAGTTATTTCCCTTTGACTATATTTTCCTACGTGATTGATAGCTTTGGGTGACAAATAAACTAAATCAGTGTTACTGTCAAAGAAATACAATACCGTTTTTGGCAGGAATGTCATTTATCTGAATTTGAACTAACCTTTTTACAAGACAAGAAAGTTTTGGACTTGTCCAAATAAAATTAAATTGCTGATTATTGATTTCTTTTAAGACAAGTCAGTTTGATAAAAAAAAATGAGTTTGATGAAAGGTAACACTCTTTACTATTCTGAGGAGCCTCCCCCATCCCCCAATTGATTTAGCCAGTCAGAAGTTCTGTTGCTTTCATAGTCAGAAAATCTTGAAGATTAACCCATTACCACACAATCCCTACTTTTGACGCCCCCTGAAAAAGAAGTCTTTTGAAAACACTGTGGGGAAAGGAGAAAATTCTCCTTTTCTCACAGTGTTTTCAATTGTCAAGCCTGACAAGCTGACCAGAAAATGGTATCGAATACAAAGAGGAAGAGTGTTTGTTTCAGTTTTATTCTAGGTGATATTTTGCTCTAGGTTAATTACAACAATCTTTTTCCCAAAACTTTCTTATCAGTTTGAATAATGTCAGCTGTATTGATACTTAAATACACACAATCAAATTATCACATGTCTATAACAAATTGTGTCAATACTTTTTTGTTTACATGATGCCCAGTGCTGCGTTTTCATTTGTCGATAAGACATTGGAACACCTATCAATCAAAATCAGCAGAAAGGTCAATTGACTACACTTCTTGTCCCTAACAAAAGATTTTAATCAACATCTGAAGTCTCTTGATTCGATTAGAGAGAATTAGCTTACCTATCTTCTTTGTATTTAACATTTCGTTCCGTAAACAAAACTTGTAGTAGTTTTTGTTTACAAGAGAGCCTTTGTGCTAGAGAGACATCACTTTTTTTTACTAAGAATAAAGAGTGTGGGTCTTTTTTTTCTATTTGAATATTGTGTTTATTGGTGTTTAACCCTTACCAAACAATCCCTTGTATTTACAACCTTGAGATAGAAGCCTTCTGAAAACATTGTGGGAAAAGGAGAAAATGCTGGTAACCAGCTTTTTCCCAAAATATTTTCTTCCTGGCTGGAAATAGGTAATTTCAATTTTATGTTTCGTATATTTTGTCGTCTGCAAGTGCTTTTATTTAAGGCCAATCATAAGTTTTGTGGTTTGGTAAAGTGTTAATGCAGATACTTATGAACTACATAAAAGCAATCTCAAGGTGGTTACTGTCTTGAATGTCTCACCTATACATACACTGTAGATTTTGTAGTTTTGTGCTGTCTGATCTTGATCTACTTCGCTATAAAAGCAACCTAGTTTTTTATGCTCCCCTAAGGGCAAGCATATAGTCGCCGCTTCGTCTGTCTGTCCGTCTGTCTGTCCGAAGCCATTTCTCCACAACCCCTGGACCAAATTGGATAAAACTTCATGTATGAACTTGTTAGGGTAAGGTGCCGACGTATAATTCCCGGTTTTTCAATTTGACCCCGTGTCATGGAAAAAAGGGGGCTTAATGCAAAATGCAGTTTTTTCTAATATTTCATTCAGCTTTTGTCAGAAATATCATGAAACTTCATGGTTATATTGTTTATGGAAAGTTTCAGCATGTGCCCTTGCTATTTTTAATCTATGCGTTTTTTAAGCTGACGTTCTGGCATGGAAAAAGGGAGTTTCTTGCAAAATTCCAATTTCTACTAATGTCTCATTCAGTTTTGATCAAAATTTCATTACACTTCATGGTTATGTTGTTTTTCCAAAGTTTTGACTTGTGCTCTTGTTTCTTTATCTATGCGTTTTTCAATTTGACCCTCTGTCATGGAAAAAGGGGGTTTCTTGTAAAATGCCAAGGAAAAAGGGGCCTTATTGCAAAGTTGCACATTTACTAGTATCTCGTTCAGTTTTTGTCAAAATTTCATGAAATTTCATGGTTTTAACTTGTTTTACAAGTTTCAACATGTGCCCTTGTTATTTTCAATCTATGAAATATTAATGCGCAAATACCTCTTTCCTGCTTTTGCTGCATCACGAAAAAAGGGGACTTTATGGAAAAAATTGTTTTTCTCTATTATCTCTTACATCGGTGCTCAAAACTTTGTGAAATTTCAAATCTGAACTTGTTGGAACATTGCCCAGGTACCTCTCTTCTGGTTTCTCAATTTCAGGCTGCGTTACGGAAAAAGGGGGCTTCATGTAAAAAATCGTTTTATGTAATATTTACTTCATGACTGCTCAAAATGTTATAAAATTTCGAATTTTGAATTATTATTCAAAAATGCCACAAACCACACACCCATTGTATTTATTTAAATGATGCAATATTGTCTTATGGGAAAAGGGGGCTTAAAGGGGGCTTAGTGGGCTTATTTGTCATCTACAAGTTTGTGTTGGCTATCTCTAAGATAGCAATTGCCTTTTCACTTCAATTTTTTTTGGGGGGGGAGGGGCATGAACAGGTCCTTTAAGGATTAAAGAACTGAATTTTTATCAATTTCATATATTTTATGACAAGCACTTGTTCGGGGAGCATAACCTGTCTCTGACGGCTCTTGTTTTAATGGCGCTGCAAGGTTCAAGGTCATGGTAGTTTCAGTTTTAGGTGGCAAAAATTTCCAATCACACCTTAAACTTGTATGTTAGATGTAAGAGACTACTCTATCTAGATGCAGCAGTCTCCCAAACAATCCTTTACTACAAAATGCTGTGTGATAAGGATCCTGAAGAGGAAGACTTATGTAAACATTGTAGAAAAAGGAGAAAATGCTGGTTCTCCTTTTCCCACAATGCTTTTTACCCTTTTAATTCTTTATTACCAAACAACAAATTTATAATCTAGTCCCAATTCAAAGCATTTGCAGACGACAAAATAAATGTGACTGAAGAATCGAAATTTGATTTTGGAGGGGTAGCAAACATTGTGGGAAAAGGAGAAAATGCTGGTTACCAGCATTTTCTGCTTTTGCCACAATGTTTCCAAAGGGCTTCTACCTCAGAGTCGTTAAAAGACGGAATTGTGTGGTAGAGTTAAATATGGTTCTATAATATCAGCCATATTTTATATTGTTGGCTGCAAATAATTTTGTTTGTCCAAGATTGTGTCATTTAGTAAAGAGTTACGAGAAACACTACAAATCATCTATTTCAATAACTCAAAACAAAATGGCGGCAGAATGTCCAATATGCTAAAAAAATCCAGTTGTACCAAGGCATATTATAAAACACTACAGTGTTGAAACTGCCATAATGTGGTATTGCCTAATAGAAAAAGTGAATAAAACGTGTAATATCGGGGAAACCGTGCTTGAAATAGTACAAGCATTATCTTGATAGATAATATTGATCCTCCCATGGGGAATTGAATATGGAAATCGACAACCAGCATCTTTTCCATTATCCAAATGTAGGATTTAGGCAGTATTGGATTTGGTCTTGCAATATTAAATCTTTCTCTGGATAATTCCAAGTTTCAACAGCAGCACTTTTCACCACTATCATTGTTTCGACAATGGTATTGTGGTAAAAAGAAAGTTAAGGAAAGCGTGGATAGGTGCACTGCCTACTGCGAATTAACAGAATTAAACATAATTCAGTCAATCAGATCATTAATAACCCCTTAGAAGAAAGCGTTTTACCACTCAGTACCACACAAATCAACTTTTAACAAACCTGAGAAAGAAGCCTATAGAAAATACTGTGGGGAAAAGGAGAAAATGCTGGGAACAAGCATTTTCTCCTTTTCTTACAATATTTTCTACCCTATCAAAGGTAGAAATCAACATATTACCAGGATTCAATTTGTTGTCTGCAGATGCTTTGACTTTGGTCCAGTCCAAAAGTTTGTTGTTTGGTTAAGACTTAACCCATTACCACACAAGAAAATATTTGACTGGTCCAAATTGAAAGCATTTGCAGAGGACAAAATAAAGGTGACTGAAAAATTGAAATTTGTTCTGGGAAGGGTAGAAAACACTGTGGGAAAAGGAGAAAATGATGGTTACCAGCATTTTCTCCTTTTCCCACAGTGTTTGCAAAAGGCTTCTTTATCAGGGGCGTCAAAAGTAGGGATTGTGTGGTAATGGGTTAAACCAAAAATGCTGGTAACCAGCATTTTCTGCACACTTTCGACAGGCTTCTTTCACAGTGTTATTTTACCCTTTCCCAAACGGCAAATTTTGGACCCTTCCAAGCCGAAAGAGTTTGCAGATGACAATTGTTGATTTGGAGAAAATTGCAGAAAGTTCTCAAAAAGAGTAAAAAACACTGTGGGAAAAGGAGAAATTGCTCGTTATGAGCAATTTCTCCTTTTCCCACAGTGTTTTCAAATGACTTTTACTGCAGACACGTTAAAACCAGGGCTTGTTTGGGAAAGGGTTAAACTCGTCAGTGTATGGTAAAGAGTTGGGGTATAGTCAATTATTTGGGAACAAATTGAATTTGTCTTCTGCAAATGCTTTCAGTATAGACTGGTTTAAGATTTTATTGTCTGGTAAAGGGTTAAAAAGTTCCCAGATTTTTCCTATGCCAGTCTGTCTCAAATTTTGAAAGCATAAAATATACTTCTCAGACAATTTCGTTTTTTTTTTGTTTTCTTCTGGTGTTGGAGATCCGTAACCATATTGACAAACCATTCTTAAGAAAATTCTTAGCCTTACTCTACAAAGTTTTTCAGAATTTGAAAGGAACACTATTTATGATTGGCTAAATAGAATGATTCAGCCAATTAGAAGGCATGTTACTGTCAAAGTTAGAGAGATATAGAGAATAAGATTAGGAACATTCCATAGAATTGTTGATTACTACAAGCCATTTTCTTTTTTGAGAAAATATTTATTCACTATCAATGTTTTCTACCTTCCCAGAACAAATTTCAACTTTCGAGTCTCATTATTTTTATCATCGGCAAAGGCTTTCAATTTGGACCAGTCTAAAATTTTGTCGTTTGGTAAAGAGCTAGGCAATTTTGTAAGAACTAATGGTTGTGCTTTCCCTTTTGATATTTTCAAAGGATATCTAAAGAATGGATTAAAAAAAACTTGGAGTTATAAAGTGAGAAAGTGTCTGTTGGAATATGTTTCATCCATGACATTTCAGACTGGTTTGTTTTGAGTATTGGCATGGATTGATCACTATTCTAATGTCACCAATACATTATGCATATCTAGCTTGATATTGATTTCGGTCTTGACTAGGCAAGTCTTCCCCATGTCTTGCCACAACAGCGATGTTTCTCGGAGTCTTGATATTTCAGTTGTTTTGAATATCCTCATCTCATTTAAGCCTTTTTTTTTTTCTTCGGTAAATGATTTAGCCATGTATATTCCTCATTTGTCCCCAGTATTAGGTGGAAATGGTGTTCCATTGATTTTCCTGGAGGATCTAATGAAAGTGTTTTTTGTGTAAATTGTATGTCATTCGGTGGAGATTCCTGTGGGTTGTTTTCCTCTCGGTGAGAAAATCTGGCAGGACAAAATTGTACCGAAGGTTGTGTTTTGTTTGTCTTGGAAAGACCATGTCTTATATTGGGAATACATAGAAACTCAGGTTTGTATGCTCAAATAAGTATCTGTATTTTGTTTGTTCTAGACCCCTTGGAATTAATTCTTTGCCGTATGACAAATTTTTGGACCGGACAAAATTCAAAGCATCTGCTGACAATAAATTAAATCTTGATAATATGATTTCTGACTTTGATGCGGTAGAAATATTGTGGGAACAGGAGAAAATGCTGGCTACCAGCATTTTCTCCTTTTCCCACAATGTTTTCCATAGGCTTCTCTCTCAGGGTCGTTAAAAGTCGCAATTATGTGATAGGGTTTAACCCTTTACCAAACAATCCCAGGTTTTTACGACCCCTAGATAGAAGCCTTTTGAAAATCTTGTGGGTAAAGGAGAAAATACTGGTAACCAGCATTTTCTCCTTTTCCTACAATGTTTTTTTTTTTTCCCCACAATGTTTTCTACCCAGCTGGAAACAAATTTTGATTTTGAGTTTATTTTGTCTTATGCAAACTTGTGCCTAAATGGACCAGTCCAAAATTTTGTCGTTTGGTAAAGAGTAAAGAAGCATAAGGAACATGTTCTATGGAAAAGGAGCTTAATCCTTTAACACAATCCTGACCCTAATAACGACCCAGTGAAAGAAAACTTTTGAAAACATTATGGTAACCATCGTTTTCTCCTTTTCCAACAATGTTTTCTACCGTACCCAAAACAAATTTCAATTTTTCAGTCACTTTTGTTTTGTCGTCTGCAAATACTTTCAATTTGGAACAGTCTAAAATTTTGTTGTTTGGTAAGACTTAATGTATCTAAGAAAAAGTATCAACTCAGGTCAGCTTGCACAGGCAATACAGGCTGACCTGGGAGAAAACTTTTCGCGATCAGTCATTTTTCTGAGAAAAAATATCACTTTAATATTAAATTTATGTGCTCAGCTAGACGACAAAATATACGTAACTCAAAAATTTAAAATTTGTTCCCAGCAGGGTAGAAAACATTGTTGGAAAAGGAGAAAATGCTGGATACCAGCATTTTTTCCTTTTCCCACAATATTTTCAAAAGGCTGCTTTCTCAGTATTATAAAACCAGGGATTGTTTGGTAAATGGATAACTTGTAGACTATCAAAATGGGACCTATACAACAAGGGCAATTGTGGTTTTTGTCAAAGACAATTCCACTATGAGTTCAGTATTGCTTCTCCTTTTGAATATTGGCATGAATATTTAAAAATCAAAATAACAGATAGTAATGTTGGTAATCAAATGTTAATGGCCAAAGATATTTCAAAATTATAGTTTTCATGTACAAACTTAATTTTGTTTGATATATTCATATGATTTCCTTTCTACCCATCATGCATCCCACTGTCAACAGATATTATTCCTGACTCTTTTGAATGATCAAAGGGAGATCATTAATACACAAATAATCCTAACTTTTTCATGAGTACTTTCCCTTCAGCCAAAATTAAAAGGTATTCGTTTGCTTAGTAAGTTGACTTTTAAGCCAATATTTGACTACTGTTTCTCTTATTCTTTCAAATCGTAAATTCCACACAATGGTTTCCTTGACGACAAATACCACTTCAGCATTCTCAATGCTTTTATTGGTACAGTTAGGACTCTATTTGAACTAAGAATTTTCATTTAAAACCAAGCAACAGTACCCAAACGGTGCCACACATTTGATGCTCTTATTTTTAGAATGCAACAGTTCTGGCAAAACTAATGGCATATCATTCTAAAATTTTGACATTTCACCCTTCGCTAAATGTTCCACCAAATGTTGGGAATAAGGAGAAAAACAGATTGGTACCAGGAGAAATGCTGGTATCCAGCATTACCTTTTTCCTGAATGTTTTCAAGCCCTCCAAAAGCTGATCTTGGCTACTTAGCAATGTCAGATAGGTTTTGATATGCTAAGTCTAAATACTTTTCATCTATTTAATCCTTTACCACTCAATCCAGTCTTTTGACAATTGTAAGGAAGAAAGCTTTTGAAATAGCTTCGTGGATAAGGTGGAAATGCTGGTTACAGACATTTTCTTCTTTTTTTTTCCCTCCCAATTGTTTTCAACCCTTTCATCTACGAATCTCATCAGTTAACTCTTTACTACACAATCCCAACGGAGACCCTGAGAAAAAAGCCTTTAGAAAACATAGTGGAAAAAGGAGAAAATGCTGGTAACCAGCATTTTCTCCTTTTCCCACAAATGTTTTCTAACCTTCATAAACAAATTTCAAATTTTCAGTCACATTTATTTTGTCGTCTACAAATCCTTTCGATTAGGACAAACCTAAAATTTTGTCATTTGGTAAAGAGTTGAGCACAATTTCATTTGCTTTCTACGAAACCTTTCATTTTGGACTGGTTTAACCCTTTACTCCATAGATACTCATTTCAACGCATTGCTTGTAGGAGCCTTTGGAAAACATTGTGGCAAAAGTGAAATTGCTCGTAACGAGCAATTTCACCTTTTGCCACAATGTTTTCTATGCTTTCAAAAAGGTCTCACATACAAATAAGAAACGGCTTCATCCTTGCTGTTATTTAGGGTCAATTACAGATACCATAGAAATGCCTTATGGGGTAAAGGGTTAAATAAGTGTTGTTTGGTAAAGAGTTTAGTGTTAGCTGACATTTTCAGAAATGGCTACCAGCCATCCACAAAAGGTTGACATTTCCCTTTATTATATACCTAGCAGTGAAATCCTGGAATTTCCCAGTGTAATAAATTTTGATATCATCACTAGTGACGATATCAACTTTCACTTCCTGGTGTAATTTAGGAATTAATGATATCAGAAAGGTATATAATAAATAGAATAATCAACTGGTTATTTTTTATATGAAAAATGTCACACTCGGATGCTTCATAAGGTGTTAAAAAAATTCATCTTTTCAACGCCTAACAAGGCATCCTCGTGAGATGTTTTTCATATCAAAAATAACCAGTTGATTATCCTCTATTTATCTACCAAACAACAACATTTTAGACTGATCCAGAATGAAAGTATCTCCTGACAACAAAATTGATATCACACATATGTTGAAATATAATTAACTCTTTACCATACGAGAAAATTTTAGACTTTTCCAAATTCAAAGCATTTGCAGACGACAAAATAATTTGACTTAAATACTGAAATTTGTTTCGGGGAGGATAAAAAATACTGTGGGAAAAGGAGAAAAATGCTGGTAACCAGCATTTTCTCCTTTCCCCACAATGTTTTCAAAAGCTTTCTTTCTCACATGTCTTTAAATGTCGGGATTGTGAAGTTAAGAGTTAATGAAGGATAGAAAAAATATGGGTAAAGGAGAAAATGCTGCTAACCAGCATTTTCTCCTTTATCCACAATGTTCTCCCTAGCTTTCCTTCTCAGGGTCATTGGAAAGTCAAGATTTGTATTGTAAAGGGTTAGTTACTTACTTTATGACATTTAACCCTGTACTCGATACAGACTCATTCCTACGCATTGTTTGTAGGAACCTTTGGAAAACATTGTGGCAAAAGGTGAAATTGCTCGTGACGAGCAATTTCACCTTTTGTCACAATGTTTTCAATGCTATCAAAAGGTGTCATATACACATAAAAAACGGCTTAATCCTTGCAGTTATTTAGGGTCAATTAAGAGATACCATAGAAATGCCTTATGGGGTAAAGGGATAAGAATTGTCCAAATTGACAGCATTTGCAGGCAACAAACCAGGTTTTGCTCAAATGATGACACTCTGTTAAAGGGTAAAAACATAATTAGGAAAGGAGATAATGCTGGTATTAAGCAGCATTTTCTCCTTTTCCAGCATCATTTTCAAAGGTTTTTTGTTTTTTCCAGGGTCACTTTAGCTCTGGAGTGCATGACAAAGGGTTAAAGGCAGGTTTTTTTTTTTAGAGAACCCTTAACTCTTTACCACACAATCCCGACTTTTAACGACCCTGACAAAAAAGCCTTTTGAAAACATTGTGGGAAAAGGAGAAAATGCTGGTAACCAGCATTTTCTCCATTTCCCACAATGTTTTCTACCATGCTAGAAATTAATTTCAATTTTTTCAGTTATGTTTATTTTGTCGTCTGCAAGCACTTTCAGTTTGGACCAGTCTAAAATTTTGTTGTGTGGTAAAGAGTTAAAGCATAACTTAATTTATTACAAATAGGAAGATTTTTTTTTTCAGCATTATTAAAAACGTTGTAGGAATGTTTAAGGTTATAGCTCCTTTCCTCATAATCTGTACAAAACTGTGTAAAGTTTATGTTGGTACATATTTGGCACTCCATTGATGCAAGTATAGCAGCTGATGGCCATGAAAGAGCATTACAATATTAGGTTATGAGATAGAACTGTAAGGTGTGGTGTCCGTTGTCGTGAGGTAGAGTGTCGGCCTCATAACCTAAAGGTCCTGAGTTCAATACCTGGGAGCGGGTGTCAACTTTGGGATTTTTGATTGGCCCACACATTCGTCGTGAGTACTGGTGTTGTTCCCAGGAAGCAGATTTCAGAGAGATTAGTATGTAAGAACTTGTTTCTCAATGGATGTAAAATAAATATGTTAAACTAAACTAAAAGTGTATGGATAAACAAGGATTGCATGTTGGTAGATACTATTGACTGCTGTTACATAAGTTTGAATATTGCACAAATAATGTATTGCTATTCCACAATGTTTGGAAAACTTACCGCATTAGGGTATTTATAGTGGCGATTGTCGTGGAAAGGGTAAACTTGCACAAGGACAGACAATTTTATGGTTTCCAGCTATTTTGATCGGTTTCCAGCTGTTTTGATCGGCCCATGGCTGCAGATATAAGAATTGTATTTTTGATGCAGACTGGTTCAAAGCAATCGGGAAATGGCCATTGTAATCCTTAACTCTTTCTGTATCGAATAAATAAATTGGATTTTCTCAGAGACTACAATATAGTTCTGCTGCAAGATTAACCTTTCCGAAGCATTTGCAGACGATTAAAGTAATGTGACTCAAAAATTGAAATTTGTTTTTGGAAGAGTAGAAAACGTTATTGAGAAGGAGAAAATTTTCTCCTTTTCCCACAATGTTTTCAAAAGGCTTCCTATTTAGGGTCATGAAAACCAGGGATGTTTTGGGAAAGGGGTAAGACATGGTTTGATTATAATCTAGAAAGAAGCAATGGACATTGGACAGTATAGATTTTGATCAGACTGCACGTTCTCTGCAGTCTGATCGTGATGTACACTGATCACAAAAAATTCTGGTGTAGTGTTATGGTATGGAAGGAGTTAACCCTATAAGACCTATGTGTATATGACACCTTTTGATAGCATAGAAAACATTGTGACAAAAGGTGAAATTGCTCGTCACGAGCAATTTCACCTTTTGCCACAATGTTTTCCAAAGGATCCTACAAGCAATGCATAGAAATGAGTATCTATGGAGTAAAGGGTTAATGCTTTACCACACAATCCCGACTTTTAACGACCCTGAGAAAGAAGGGTTTTGAAAACTGGTAACCAGCATTTTCTCCTTTTCCCACCCCTCCAAAGTCAAATATCAAATTTTCAGATACATTTATTTTGTTGTCTGCAAATTCTTTCAATTTGGACCAGTCCAAAATAATTTTGTGGCTTGGTAAATAATTAAAGCTCATTCACAACTACTGCCATTTGTAGTCGGTGTGGATCAATATCATACCACAGTAAACTGTGCAGGCTTATCTTTGATCTTTACTCTCAGCTTTCCTGAAGCACTACGGACTAAAGCAATTTTGATATAGCTTTGATTTTGCTCCTGTATCAGGACTTAAAAGATTCTGTTGGGTTTTTCCACGCTGTGAGGATTTGCGAGCAGTCCAGACCTCAATTTCACACTTTCCGATACAGGATATAGATTTTTTCCTGTTTATTCACATTACCCTTTCATTTCTTACTACGTACAATTTCACAGTTTAAATACCTTTGGGAAGAAGACTATTGAAAATATTGTGGTAAAACAGCATTTTGTTCCTTTTAAGAAAAAGTTTTAGACTCTTTAACTCTTTAACAAAAATGACAAAACTGGTCCCATTTGAAAGCATTTGCAAAAAAACAAAATAAATGTGACTGAAAAATAGAAATTTCTGTTGGGAAGAGCAGAAAACATTGTGGAAAAAGGAGAAAATGCTGGTCACCAGCATTTTCTCCTTTTCTCACAATGTTTTCAAAAGACATTTCTCTCAGGGTCATTTACAGTTCACTCTTAACCACACAATTCCTACATTTTCACGACCTTGAAAGAGAAGCTTTTTGAAAACTTGTGGATTCTAAAGTTATATTTTGGACAATAAATCTCCTTATCGGACAATGTAGATCCAGGATCAGGCTGCACATTCTGTGCAATCTGATCTTGATCTACACTGTCTGCAGAAGATGAGGGAGTTACACTTAGCAGTCTAGGGTTAACTCCAAACAGTGAGGTAAAGGTGGAAGAGGAGAATGCAAAAGGCTTAGATCTAGGACAGAAATGAAAGCTGTCTATATTTACTGTGATGACAAGGTCATACAAAGCAAGGTAAACTATTTCCCTTGGCTTAAGTTACCACCTGAAAATGAATTAATTTTATCGATGACAACGGTTTCGATAAGTACGACAGACATTGATGAGCAGCACTGGTTAAAGTTAAATATAGTCATGAATATGCTTCAGATAGTTTAACCCTTTACTACTCAATGATAACTTTTAACAACCCTAAAGAAAAGGCCTTTTGAAAACATTGTGGAAAAAGGAGAAAATGCTGGTAACCAGCATTTTCTCCTTTTCCCACAATGTTTTCTACCCTATCAAAGCAAAATTGCACCATTTGAGCCACTTTGAAATTTGGACTAGTCTAAACTTTTGCAGTGAAGTAAGGGGTCAACATAATCATTAGCAATGCTTAAAGTTAAATATGGTCATGAATATGTTTGAGATAATTTACGGTAATATAATCCTTAACTGTATACCAATTGACAAAATTTAGACTTGCCCAGGTGGAAAGCATTAAAATTTTGCAGATGACAAAGTAAATGTGACTCGAAAATTGAAACTTGACTTTAGAAGAGTAGAAAATATTGTGAATACCCGCATTTTCTCCTTTTCTCAAATTTTATACCCGCATTTTCTCCTTTTCTCAAAATTTTTTTTTTTTCCTTTTATATTAATCAATTTCACTCATTTAAGTCACATTGAATTTGTTGTCTGCAATTGCTGTGAATTTGGACTAGTCCAAAATACTGCTGCATTATAAATAGTTAACCCATTACAACGCAATGATGACTTTTGACACCCCTGAAAGAAAAGGCTTTTGACAACAGTTTGGGAAAAGGAGAAAATGCTGGTTACCACCATTTCTTCTTTCCCCACAATGTTTTCTGCCCTATCATCCTACGATAGCTTTCAATTCAGACAGGTCTAAAATCTTGTCGTGTGGTACAGAATTAAGGTAAATGAACGATGGTGTGAGACTTACTTAGAGATAACAAGATTTAGATTTATACAAGGAGGACTGCTTGTGTTTAAGATTAATGCGTTATCATGTCAAAGACAAATGGCTGGCCGACATACTGTGTATGAACTGTTTGCTGAAGTGAATCAAATGACGAAATACTGCAATGTACGGATAAAGTTTTGGTTGTGAGTTTTTCCAAAAAGAAAAAAAAAAGTTTCGGATGTGATTTTGGGGGGAGATGAGACATGTTTCTCACGGCTCACCCACAGGGACTTCGACTCATCGTGCCATCTTTATTTGTTGATTCTAGGTCACACACAAACAGTCTTCTGTATCGCAGTAAATTGAGAGGTCAGTGCCATTTCGTACAAGCTTTGGGTTAGAGGATAAGGAAGGATTCATTCATCCTTAGGTCTCCAAATTGACGCAGCAGAAATCATTATTCTTAACCCTTTACCCCATAGATACTCATTTTGACGTGTCAACAACAGACAGCTTTTGAAAACACTGTGGAAAAAGGAGAAATTGCTCGTAACGAGCAATTTCTCCTTTTTCCACAATGTTTTCCACTCAATCAGATATTTCTGTCCTCGTTTATCCATATTTTTGACATCATATCTTTATCTGCTGCTGAAATGGAAGAGCCTCAAATTGGCATATCAGGTAAAGGGTTAAAATATGTCCTAATTTATCTTAATTTAATGGTTTGCTTTTGTTTGCAGTATATCACTGAAGTGGACAGTGCAGTTCAAAGATAAGGCTGCACATTTTGTGCAGCCAGATCTTGATCTACACTTACCATAAAACTGAAAGATGTTTCAACCCTATACCAAACAATCCTGGTTTTTACGACACTGAGATGGAAGCCTTTTGAAAAAATTGTAGGAATAGGAGAAAATGCTGGTGACCAGCATTTTCTCGTTTTACCGCAATGTTTTCTAACCTGCTTGAAACAAATTTCAATTTTTGAGTTAAGTTTATTTTGTCATCTGGGAGTGTTTTCAATTTGGAGCAGTCTAACATTTTGTCGTTTGGTGAAGGGTGAGCTTTACCCTTCCCTAAACATTAGAATTTAAATTCTTTCAAATTGAAAGTATCAGGAAATTTAAAAACTATGCAGGAGGAACAATTTTACAGGGATCTATAGAAAAGGAGAAAATGCTGTTAAATAGAATATTCTCATTGTCCAACAAGATTTTTATATGGCTTCTTCCTCTGGATTGTTAAAACACATGAATGAGTGGTAAAGGGTTTGTTTATTGGTGGTGTCTGACTATAATTAGAAGAAAATAGGGAGGAAAAAAAAGATGTTTTTTAATAAATTTGATACTTTGTCAAAATCACTACATCAAAATTGTAACTCATGAGAGGAGAAAAAGAGGGGGGGGGGGGGGGGGAAGATATGAACCTGAATCACTGGATATACCTGTTCAAGTAAATAGGTAGAACAGGCATATTGTCGGTTTACTTCGAAAACCTCGTAACTACAGCTTGTTACAAGCTGTAGTTACAAGGTTTTCGTAGTAAACCAACGATATGTTAACTCTTTACCAAACGACAAAGTTTTAGACTGGTCCAAATTGAAAGCATTTGCAGATGGCAAATAAATATGATTCCAAAATTAAAACTTGACTCTAGAGGAGTAGAAAACACTGTGGGAAATGGAAAAAATCCAGGTTACCAGCTTTTTCTCCTTTTCCTACAATGTTTACAGAAGGCTTCTTCCTCTGGGTGATAAAAACCAGGGATTGTTTGGTAAAGGGTCAATTTACCTGTGCAGGAAACAAACTGAATTTTTTGACATTAACTCCATACCAAACTACCAAATTTAATGTAGACTGGTCCAATTTGACAGCATAAAGCCTTTACCAAATGACTAAATTTTAGACTGGTTCAGATTGAAAGCATTTACAGACGACAAAATAAAAGTTACTCAAAAACTGAAATATTGTTTCATGCAGGATAGAAAACATTGAGGGAAAAGGAGAAAATACATACTAGTTACCAGCATTTTCTCCTTTTCTCACAATTTTTTCTACCCTTTCCAACACAAATTTGAATTTTAAGTTGCATTAATTTTGTCCTCTGCAAGTGTAAAATTTTCTCATTTGGTAACGAGTTAACTCTTTACCAAACAACAAATTTTTGGACTGGTCTAAATTGAAAGCATTTGCAGGACAAAATAAATCTGACTGAAAAGTTAAAATTTGCAACAGGAAGGGTAGAAAACATTGTGGGAAAAAGGAGAAAATGCTGGTGACCAGCATTTTCTCCTTTTCCCACAATGTTTTCTAAAGCATCTTCTTTCAGGGTCGTCAAAAGTCGTCATTGTGTGGTTAAGGGTTAAGATACATAGTTATAATTATATGTGTATCAAAGCCTATTTGTCCATGTATCTTTACACACATATACAGTTTCTGTGGAGGACATGAACTCCTGACCTAAAAACTATGTGTCTACTCCCTCTATCGACTGAGAGCCACCCAGCCATTTATCTACTTCAAGCATGATAAATATGTATTTATTACTTGTCACAATTGGAGGGAGCTATCCCATAGCTAAAATCATTTCATGGAAAAATATGATAACAAAAATTGGGACATGCGCAATTGTTTTTGAAAAAAATTACATCATCTCTACAGGGGTGTAGCTAGCCAAAATAAAGCATGATTTAGCTTCTTTAAACTCTTTACCAAGCGACAAAATTTTGGACTAGTCTATATTGAAAGCATTAAATTTTGCAGATGAAAAAATAAATGTAAATTTTTCAAAAATTGAAATTTAATTTTGGAAGGCTAGAAAACCTCGTGGGAAAAGGAGAAAATGCTGGATACCAGCATTTTCTGCTTTTCCCACAATGTTTTCAAAAGCTGTCTTTACCAGGGGTGCTAAAAAAGGGGTATATTTTGGTACATAAAAGTAGCTGCCAAGAAGAAACCTCATAATTATGCTTTACAGGACCTTCATGTTACGTTTTTAAGACACATGGTCTTGTCCATTGGTCTTGATTAATAGAACACATCTTTTCTGAGATTCGTCATAAAAAAATAAACCACATCTATTTCCTGTATGGATCATTTTGTCCGTCTGGTTAGAGTAGCCACGTTGTAAAGCCAAAGTGGACTTGTTGAATGAGGCAGTATTTGATATTTTTGGATAGTTTCACAACTAAGGAGAAACATTATTTACTTTCATTACTAGGGGTACATGTCTCCAGTCATTTTGTCAGTCTCTTGATTGGCATCTATAGCTATATTGTAAAGCCAAATCGGACTTCTTGAATAAGGCAGTACACAATGTGTTTGGATAGTTTCGAAAATTTAAGGCAAACATTGTTTTCTTTCTTTCCTACGATTTGAAATTATAGGTTCTGATTTGAAAGATCTGATTGGCTTTTGTAATTTATGTTGTTTTTTGGCTTTGCTTTCCACAAATCTCGGCCATTGCTACAAAAATTTGATTTTGTGAAGGTCAATGATATATATATTAATGAGTAATTTAGTAATGTGGTATAAAACCAACCAAACAGACAAACATACAAGTTTGATTGATAACCACCCTATTTACAGTATTTAATTCATAGTATATGTAGACATTAGTCAGAATGATAAGAAGGTCTATTACAGCTGTATTTGACAACAGTTTTTGTTGGGTTGAATTCAGCTTTCAGGCTTTTTCAAATGCATTTTAGTCATAGTATTGTCATGGCAAAAGCTTACTTTCACAGATTGTCTGTGATTTCCATCTGTACAGGGCCCTATACCCAGCTAAAGATCACCTCCATGTAATCAGTGCAGGTAAGCAGAATCTGTGCCAGAATTTCTCATACCTTAGGTCTGTATCTGGTCCTGCTTAACCCATTACTAAACAACAAAATTTTAGACTACCAGTAGTCCAAATTGAACGCATCTGCAGACTAAAACTATAGGTAGCCAGTAGGAGGAAATTTGTTCATGATAGGGTTGAAAACATTGTTGGAAAAGGAGAAAATGCTGTTACCCATCATTTTCCCCTTTTTATACGCCCGCCGAAGACGGGGCGTCCTGGTGGGTGGCTTTCAGTTCTCTGTCCGGAGCCTATCTCCGAAACTATACTAGCTAGGGTTATGAAATTTCATGGGTGGATAGATCTCATAAAGGGGGAGTGCACTGCACAGGAATCATAACTCTTCTTGCCTAATTTTTGAGTTATTGCCCTTTGTTGTTAGCTCACCTGAGCACGAAGTGCTCATGGTGAGCTATTGTGATCGTGCCATGTCCGTCGTCCGTCGTGCATCGTCCATCGTCAACTTTTTACCTTGTGTAAGCTCTAGAAGCCACATTTTCGGTCCAATACTCATGAAAATTGGTCAGGATGTTTGCCTTGAAGAAATCTCGGACGAGTTCAAAAATGGGTCATGTCGGGTCAAAAACTAGGTCACAATGTCAAATCTTAGAAAAGCCTTGTGTACGCTCTAGAGGCCACATTTACAGTCGGATACTCATGAAAATTTATCGGGATGTTTGTCTGGATGATATCTCGGACAAGTTTGAAAATGGGTCATGTGGGGTCAAAAACTAGGTCACTAGTTCAAATTATAGAAAAACCTTGTGTACGCTCTAAAGGCCACATTTTCAGTCCGATACTCATGCAAGCTGGTCAGGATGTTTGCCTGGATGATATCTTGGACAAGTTTGAAAATGGGTCATGTGGGGTCAAAAACTAGATTACTAGGTCAAATCTTAGAAAAACTTTGTGTACGCTCTAGAGGCCACATGTTCAGTCCAAAACTTTTAAAGTTGGTCAGAATGTTTGTCTTGATGATATCTCGGACAAGTCCGAAAATGGTTCATGTTTGGTCAAAAACTAGGTCACTAGGTCAAATCTTGGAAAAACCTTGTGTATGCTCTAGAGGCCACATTTTTAGTCCGATACTCATGAAAGTTGGTCAGGAAGTTTGTCTGGATTAAATCTAGGATGAGTTTGAAAATGGGTCATGCCAGGTCAAAAACTAGGTCACTAGGTCAAATCTTAGAAAAACCTTGTGTAAGCTGTAAAGGCCACATTTTCAGTCAGATACTCATGGAAATTGGTCAGGATGTTTGCCTGGATGATATCGCGGACAAGATGAAAAATGGGTCATGTGAGGTCAAAAACTAGGTCAATAGGTCAAATTTTAGAAAAACCTTGTGTACACTCTAGAGGCCACATTTTCAGTCCAAAACTCTTGAAAGTTGGTCAGAATGTTTGTCTTGATATCTCGGACAAGTTTGAAATGGGTCATGTGGGGTCAAAAACTAGGTCACTAGGTCAAATCTTAGAAAACCTTGTGTACGCTCTAGAGGCCACATTTTCAGTCCAAAACTCTTGAAAGTTTGTCAGAATATTTGCCTATATGATATCTTGGATGAGTTTGAAAATGGGTCATGTGGAATCAAAAACTAGGTCACTAGGTCAAATGTTAGAAAAACCTTTTGTAGGCTCTAGAGGCCACATTTTCAGTCCAAAAGTCTTCTAAGTTGGTCAGAATGTTTGCCTTGATGATATATTTGATGAGGTTGAAAATAGATCATGGGGGTTAAAAACTAGGTCACCAGGTAAAATCTTAGAAAACCTTGTATATGCTGTGTATGCCACATTTTCAGTCAGATACTCTTGAAAATTAGTCAGAATGTTTGCCTTTATAATATCTTGGATGAGTTTGAAAATGGGTCATGTTGGTAAAAAACTGGGTCAATAGGTCAAATGTTACAAACACCTTTTGTATGCTCTGGAGGACACATTTTCAGTCTGATACTCCTAAAACTTCTCCATAATATTTGTCTTGGTGATACCTTGAATGAGTTTCAAAATGGGTCATGTGGAGTCAAAAACAAGGTCAATAGGTCAAATATTAGAAAAACCTTGTATACACTCTAGAGGCTACATTTTCTGCCTGATACTTTTCAGACTTGGTCAGAATGTTTGTTTTGGTGATGTCTCAAAAGAGTTTGATAATGGGTAATTGTAGGGTCCAAAACTAGGGCATTTGGTGAAATCTTAGAAAAACCTTTTTTACGCTGTAGAGGCCACATTTTCAGTCCAATTCTCATGAAACTTGGTCAGAATGTTTGTCTTATTGATATCTCAAAAGTGTTTGATGATGGGTAATGTCTGATAAAAAACTAGGTCACTGGAAAACTAGATGGTTCATCTTTGGTCAATAGACTCAGGTGAGCGATTTCAGGGCCATCATGGTGCTCTTGTTTTTCATACTTGAATTCTATCCTGTGCATATCTCCAAAACTATACAAACTAGGGTTATAAAATTTCATGGGTGGATAGATCTCATCAAGCAGGAGTGCAGTGCACAGGAATCATAATTCTTGCTTGCTTTATTTTTGAGGTATTGCCCTTTGTCGTTTTTCATACTTGAATTTTATCCGAAGCATATCTCCAAAAGTATACTAGGTAGGGTTATGAAATTTCATGGGTGGATAGATCTCATCAAGGGGTAGTGCAGTGCACATGAACCATAATTCTTGCTTGCTTACTTGCTTAATTTTTGAGTTTTTGCTCTTTGTTGTTTTTCATACTCGAATTTTGTCCGGTGCATATCTCCAAAACTATACTAGCTATGGATATGAAATTTCATGCATGGATACATTCCAATAGGACATAACAGCATTGCAGGTTTTCTTTATTGACAATTTGTCTAAAAATATTGTTACAGAGGGACAAATTGCTAATCACAGGTAATTTTAATACATTTCATAAAGTTTCAGATACACGAGTCCCACAATGTTTTCTACCCTTCCAAAACCAATTTTTCAGTCACATTTAGTCTGTTATGTGCAAAATGTATGCTTTCAATTTGGACCGGTCTAAAATTTTGTCATTTGGTAAAGAGTTGACCCTTTCCGAAGCAAGCCCTGGTGTTTACGTGTCTGCAGAAAAAGTCTTATGAAAACACTGTGGGAAAAGGAAAAATTGCTCGTAATGAGCAATTTCTCCTTTTCCCACAGTGTTTTCTACCCTTTTTGAGAACTTTCTGCCATTTTCTTTAAATCTAGAATTGTCACCTGCAAACTCTTTTGGTTTGGAAGAGTCCAAAATTTGTCGTTTTAGAAAGGGTTAATGGATAAAAGATTGTGCACCAAGTTAACCTTCATGACCTGTATATCTGTATATGTTAAGACTTGTTCTAATATTTATCTTATGTCTTGGTCCAACGCTCATCATGCCTTTGTCCATCAGTCTCTGTAGGTCCATTTGTATGCATGTTAACTTTTTTTTTCAAACATCTTCATTTCTGAAGCTACTCAACATTTAATTTTCACCAAACTTCACAGAAATTGTTCTGCCATGGTCCTCTTCAGAGTTTGTTGAAAGACTGATTCCTGTGAAAACTCTGGTAGTCATGGCATGAAAATACTAAAATTCTTCTTGCCTAAAACCATATGGCCTAGGGCTACCAAATTTGACATGTAGCTTCATCTTATGGACATGTAGTGGTTTTACTTATAATCCATTAAAAGTTTGTCGTTTGGTAAAGTGTCAAAATGTAAGGTTTTTACTTATTAGCCAGTGGAGGGATACAGGGCCATCATGGCCCTCTTGTTGTCTGGTGTTGTGAAAGCGGTTAGCAAATTTATGCATTTATGATTCAAGGCTACAGATTTTTTGCTGTAAATGTTCTTGTACCAGTCCTAAAATATGACCCTGTTGAAGTCTAGGTTAGTTTGTATCTATGCATGTCTATTGAAAAGGGGGGGGGGGGGGGGGGGGGGGGATGTGCTTAAAATTTTTCCACACCAAATCCAGTTTTAAACACCCCTAGAATGAAAACTTTTGAAAATATTGTGGTAGAAAGAGAAGATGCTGGTTACCAGCATTTCCTTCTTTTCTAACAATGATGTGCTTAAAATTTTTCCACACCAAATCCAGTTTTAAACACCCCTAGATGAAAACTTTTGAAAATATTGT
The DNA here is from genome assembly GCA_943736015.1 of Tridacna crocea. Taxonomy (NCBI): domain Eukaryota; kingdom Metazoa; phylum Mollusca; class Bivalvia; order Cardiida; family Cardiidae; genus Tridacna; species Tridacna crocea. The sequence goes on from OX031070.1 coordinate 10,919,874, forward strand.
GGTAAAAAGAGGAAATGCTGGTTACCAGCATTTCCTTCTTTTCTAACAATGTTTTCTACCTTTTGAAACGTAAGCCACATGGCTTTTTTTGTCATCATTAACCCTTTACCAGATATTTATTGATAGGGTAGAAAACATTGTGGGAGCCGGAGAAAATGCTGGTTACCAGCATTTTCTCCTCTTGCCACAATGTTTTCAAAAGGCTTAATTCTTTCCAAGGGTCATCAAAAGTCGTCATTGTGTTGGAAAGGATTAATCATCTGCAAAATGCTACATCAATTTTGACAAGTCTAAAATTTTGTCGTTTTGGAAAAATTTTTAATTACACTACTTCATACAAATTTTTACTGGATGACGAAATTTCCAAAGGTCCAAGAAAATCGATAATACCTGTACATGCAGACATAGTTATTAGATGTGGCTGAAATGATTGAATTTGCCTCTGAGAGTATAGAAAACATTGTTGACAAAAGAGAAATAGAAGCAGAACTTCATATTGAGAAATCTTGGCAGTACTTAAAACGTGTAATTAGTCGATTAAGAATTTTGCATCTTTCATTGTATAAAATACAGTTGGATTAGCTGTCCTTGTGAGTATTGCCGAGCCTTGGTAGCTCAGTCAGTAGTCTCAATAATGAGATGCCCCGGTGATCTTTTTCATATTTGGGCATTAACCGTACAGTGTACCGTCTCAAGTACATCGTAAATTTTCAGGTAGCAAATATAGAGCGCTATACTGACTTTCTGTTTCTTCAGGTTTATCTGTATTGCAGCTAAATGCAATTAAATTTTAGTACTAAACATGACCAAAAACAAATTGTTAAACCATTCAATATATAAAGAGCTTGTAGAAGTCGTTTACAGCATGTTTATCTCAGAAAAATCATGGACGAAATTTATTGTGCGTGGTGGCCATTTTGTAAATAAGGTAACATTATCGGGAAGGTAAATAACTTGAGTAACTGATGAAATGCACATTTTTTTCTCACCATCAACGTTTAGATTGAAAATATTTGTATTTCCAAATAAGGAATATTATATACGCAAGCCACAGGTATGTTTAAATAATAGTTTTGTGCTCTATTTTTGAAATTATAAGAGTTCAAACTTGCGCACAAAATCTGTGCAGAGCTTTCAACTGATTTTGTCTTGATTGTCTCTGTACCCAGGATGCAGTATGCAACAGGATTCATTCTTTTTCAATGGCCGACTAATTTCTTCAACGATTGTTGTGTGGGAAAGCAGCCAGTGGCTTTGAAAGAAAATTACGTTGAATACTGGTAAAAAGAGACCACTGGAAAGCATGCATACGTCAGTAGGACTTGCCACAGCGATATAACTGAAATATTGTTGAAAATGGCGTCAAATGCCATACAATCAATCAGTCAACTTTGTGAGTACCTGTAGCAAAGTTCTTTCTAAAGAATTGATGATTTTAGATTTAATCATCTCTCAGAGTATGGGCAACCTAAATAGCAAAGGAAAAAAAATAGCAAGTGAATCGAAAGGGTTTTGTGTAAATTTTATACATGTATAGAATGTGTTGAATATGACTATTGAAATTTAATCTTTTACCAAAACTTGCATGTTTAACAACATTGAGGAAGAGGTCTTTGAAAATATTATGGGGAAAAGAAGAAAATGCCAGTAACGAGGGTTTTCTACTTTTCTCACAGATTTTCTAGTCACAATTTTTGCCTTTTGTGTGGAAATGCTCTTGATTTTGACATGACTGTAAGATTTTGAAGACTGGTAAAAAGTTATGGCTTTTGACAAATTTTTTATTACTTTCTACCTTAACCCAGACAACCTTGAGAAAGAAGCCTCTGGAAAACATTGTGGAAAAAGGAGATAATGCTGGTAACAAGCATTTTCTCATTTTCCCACAATGTTTCCTACCCTTCACAAAACAAATTTCAAATATTTAGTCTCTTTTATCTTGTCGTCTGCAAATGCTTTCGATTTGGACAAGCCTAAAATACTGTTGTTTGGTAAAGAGTTAAATCTTAACAGATGACAATATTTAAACCTGGATCAAAATTTATATGCAGACAATGAAATTTAAGATAGCTCAAAATGACATAAGATTCTATTTAAGGATACAAAACATTGTGGGAAAAGCAGAATAAATTCTGCCTACAAACATTTTTGTATTCCATAATGTTTTCAACTAGTTTTGTCTGGAAGCATAGTTCTTAATGCTTTACTAGATGACAAAAATGTCGATCCAACTTGAAAGAATTTGCGGACAATAATTTAAATGTGGTTAAAGACAGGATGCCTGTGAGATAGGGTAGAAAACATTGTGGGAAAAGGAGAAAATGCTGTTTACCAGTACAGTATTTTCTCCTTTTCCCTTAATGTTTATAAGAGCTGAGACTCCCTTCAATCTTGGGATTGTATAGTAAAGAGTTAAATCCCAACTTATTTGGTAAAGGGCTTTTTGACAAAACTGGTTTATGAATGTTTTTTTTTTACACTTGACTGACTACTTTCCCTACAATGTTTTCAAATAGTTTCGTCGGCAAATTTGGTAACGAGCATTTTCTCCTTTTCCCACAGTGCTTTCTACCCTTCCCAGACCAAATTTCAATTTTTCAGTCACCTTTATTTTGTCATCTGCAAACGCTTTCAATTTGAACCAGTCTAAAATTTTGTTGTGTGGTAAAGAGCTAAACTCTTGGAGTGTGGTAAAGAGTTAAACTCTTGGATTATTTTGTAAAGCTCTTTTTGACAAATCTGTTACAGTTTATTAATGTAGTTTTTTTACACTTGACTGATAACTGCATCTATTTGACGTACATTACCAGAGTTTTTGTGGTAATTATTGCTTTTATGATTAACCCTTGGCTTGCGTAGCCTTTTTCTTTTTCCAAAGTTTTAACAACCATATCAGGGAATGCTTTTGTAAACACTTTGGGAAAGAGATAAAATACTGTTAACTCTATATTACACAATTCCGACTTTTAACGACCCTAAGAAAAAAGCCTATAAAAAATATTGTGGGAAAAGGAGAAAATGCTGGTAACCAGCACAATATTTCCTACCCCCTATCAAAGTCAGAAATCATCATCCTAACAAGATTTAATTTGTTGTCTTCAGAATGCTTTGAATGAATATGGACCAGTCTAAAATTTTGTTGTTTGGTATCTTTACCACACGAGGCAATTTTAGACTGGTTCAGATTGAAAGCATTTGCAGACAATAAAATAAATGTGACTGAAAAATTGAAATTTGGTTTGGGAAGGGTAGAAAACATTGTGGAAAAAGGAGAAAATGTTGGTTACCAGCATTTTCTCCTTTTCCCATAATTTTTTCCATAGGCTCTTTCTCAGGGTTGTTAAAAGTAGGGATTGTGTGATAAAGAGTTAATGAGTTTTTTTCTCCTTTTCCAACATTGTTTTATGCACTTTGTCATAGACATAACTCATAATTTGAGTCACATTTAATTTGTTATCTGCAAGCAGGGTTTTCCCTCCGCTTTGAAAATTGGGGGTCATTGTGACCCCCTTCCTCATTAGTTGCGGGTCATTTCATTAATATTGGGGGTCAAAAATATGGATTTCCTTGTCATCAACTTCAAACACGATTTATAATGCATTTTACCTTTTAAACGCCAACTTCCAAGAGTGAAAAGACAGTCGATCATTTCTGACGAAAAGGCCGATTTCACTTTTTGACAGACCAAACATTTTCGTCTGAATCGCTGCTTGACGTGGCTTGATCGGCAGTTGTAGGAAGCAGACGATAGAAGAATGCTACAGTTTTCTTCGTCATGACATATATATTATTTTTCTGCTAACAGCACAGACCGGTAAGGTGTACTTTTATATACCGTAAATCGTGTAAAATATGCTATGAAATACAGAGAACCCAACCACGACTTTGACTGGGCCCATATTACCAGTCTTATTCTATAAATAAATTACAGGAAAACCACTTTTATCTAAAATAAACCATGTAGTTTAAAAAAGAACGGTGTTCGTCTGACATTGAAGCAAGAGTAGACTTGGAATTATGACGCTTCATTCAACTTTGTACATAATGTAGATTTTGGAAAGTTGCGTCACTGATGACGCACTGTCGTTTATTTTGGGGGTCATTTGAATTAAAATTGCGTCAATGACGCAGGATTTGTGCGTCATGGAAAACCCTGTGCAAGACTTGGTGTTTTCAATGCAGATAAAATGCAAAATTATGTACTGTGATTAATATAGTTGAATTTGTTTTTAGATAATTTGGTTTAGCCAATCAAAAGTCATAGTATAGAAAGAAATGGTGATTTGCTTCATGCCATGACTTTTTATACGCCTGAAGGGTTGTACATGTATTATCTTACAGCCCCAGTCGTCCGTCTGTCTGTTCATCTGCCCATCCACAATTTCTTATGCCCGCAACTTCTCCTACAGTTTTCATTGAAATAAGTTTAAATGATGTGTAGTTGCGAATGTTTTCATTGAAATAAGTTTAAATGATGTGTAGTTGGGAATGTTTTCATTGAAATAAGTTTAAATGATGTGAAGTTCTGCATATGACTTTGGAGATTTGACTATCTGTAGGCATTCTAGATTTTAACTCATTACCAAACGACAAAATTTTAGGTTTGTCCAAATCGAAAGCATTTGCAGACGACAAAATAAAAGTGACTGAAAATTTGAAATATGTTTCGTGAAGGATAGAAAACATTGTGGGAAAAGGAGAAAATGCTGGTTACCAGTAGGGATTGTGTGGTAATGGGTTTTAAAAGTCAGTTCACTGACAAGGCCCTTTCCAATGTATATGAGCAAAGCTCTTTTTTGTTTTATTTGAAAGTGAAACTTCTTTGATAGTTCTTGACTTGATATCATTATATTGTAGTGACTTGTTTTCCAAGTGTTTGGTTTGCTGTTCTGTACCCACCTTCCAGGTAGCAAAAATCAAGGTTCAACAGCTGTTGTCACATTGGAAAAACATCATAAAGTAACTTTGAATAATAGAAATACAAAAGTATATACCATAGCCTATCACTATAACCTGTGCTGTTCCTCAGATATGTGGTATAATGGCAGGGCAGCCATATTGTATACATAGTCGGCTCTCAAGGGAGAATCACAGATGGTGCAAGGAGAGAAAAATGTAATTAATTCTATACCAAAGGACATAAATTTAGACAGGTCTGAAAAATCACCAAAATACTACTGAAATACCAAAATACCCCTTTTTTTGTTATTACAATAAGTCAAATAACTAATTTAAGTTCAAAAAATTTGTTTAGCAAAAAGTATGACAACGAATTTTTTTTCCTCAGTGGTTTCAAAAAATGTATTTGTCTGGGAGTTTAGAATTTGGGATAAAGGTATTCCAAATATATAGATGTACACATACTTGTTTGCTGTTCAATCTATCAGACATTTCGAATTTTACTCTTCTTACCTAGGTACACCATGGATGTCAAAATGTGAAAAAATGTAGGCAGGGTCTTATAAATAGGACTAGGATAAAGAATTAAATTTTGCAGTGTATGAGCTATAATGTAAGTGTGACTACATAGGAACACAGGTACATGTTCGATGAAAAGTCTCTGTAAATATTTATTTGAAACTGATCATTTCAGTTTATTTTAAAGTAAATTGACATTGTTTGTTGAACTTTGTACATATTTAAACACTGCCTTTCAAAAATCATACTAACAAGCACGACAGGGGCCCTATTTTCAGCTATGTTCTCCCAAACTTATTTGTAAGCCTTGAATTGCCCGGAGTCAGAACATAACCCATTACCCCACAATCCCTACTCTTGACGCCCTTGAGAAAGATGCCTTTTAAAAACATTGTGGGAAAAGGAGGAAATGCCGGTAACCAACATTTTCTCCTTTTCCCACAATGTTGTCTACCCTTCACAAATCAAATTTCAAATTTTTAGTCACTTTTATTTTGTCGTCTGCAAATGCTTTTGATTTGGACAAACCTAAAACTTTGTTGTTTGGTAATAAGAGGAAGTAGTGGTATTCTAAATCCATTATTTCTCTTCCAAACCCTATGTTTATGGGTACTCTTTAGAATTGTCTCAGTGAGACGATTCTAATGAGTACCCATAACACAGGGTTCATTGAAGAATTATTAATATGTTCAATTTCGAAAACAAAAATCACTCCCTCTATCTGGAGCTCTGCTTAGTCTCTTAGTACAGATAACTGTCCCCAAAGGCGACGTTACTTTTCGACAGGTCGCCCCTGGGTACAGAGACAATCCGGACAAAATCAGTTGAAAGTTCCGCACAGATTCTGTGCGCAAGTTTGAACTCCCATAATTTCGCTAATAGAGCACAGAACTAGGATTTAAACATACCTGTTGCTTGCATATTCAATATTCCTTCGTTTGACATACTAATATTGTCAATTTAAACGCTGATTGTGAGAAAACACGTGCATTTCATCAGTAACTCGAGTTGTTTACGTTCCCGAAAACATACAAAATGGCCTCCACACACGATAAATTTCGTCTGTGATTTTCCGAGATAAACATGTTATAAACGACTTGTATAAGCTCTTTAAGTCATGAATAGTTTAACAATTTGTTCTTGGTCATGTTTATTACTAAAAGTTATTTGCATTTCGCTGCAATACAGATAAACCTGACAAAACAAAAAGTCAGTATAGCGCTCTATATTTGCTTCCAAAAAATTTACGATAGACTTGAGACAGTATGGTGTACAGTAAATGTCCAAATATCAAAAAGATCACCGGAGCGTCTCATTATTGAGACTACTTAGTCTCTCTGCCAGTGTAGATAATGATCATACTGCATACAATGTGAGGGCTGATCTTTTATCTTCTCTGTAGTGACCTCTGTTGAACTCTTTACCAAAGGACAACATTTTAGATTGGTCCAAATTTAACGCATTTGCAGACAACAAAATAAATGTGACTAAAGAATTGAGATTTGTTTAAGGAAGGGAATAAAATATTGTGAGAAAGGGAGTAAATGCTGGTTACCAGCATTTTCTCCTTTTCCCACAATGTTTTCTAAAGGCTTCTTTCTCAGGGTTGTTGATGAGCCTTGTTAGCTCGGTCAGTACCTCGGAGGACTTGAGAACAGGGGTCATGGATTTGACTCCTGGCTTGGCCAGTTTCTATCCGAGGATTGGCGATAGTCTTTTTGACAGAATACATTCCTCTCCCAACACTGACCATTGTCTCGATGATGGTTATGTGGGAAAGCAGCCACTAACTTGGAAAGAATATTGTGCATTCTGGTAAATGAGACTACAAGTACAAAGGAGCATAGATAAGAGCACTGGCCGCCGTGATATACATGAAACTGAAATAAAGTTGAAAATAGCATTAACCCTTTCCCAAACAAGCCCTTGTTTGTAAGTGTCTGCAGTACAAGTCTTTCGAAAACACTCTGGGAAAAGGAGAAATTGCTCGTAAAGAGCAATTTCTCCTTTTTCCACAGCGTTTTTTTTTACCCATTTGGAGAACTTTCTGCCATTTTTATCAAATTCGAAATTGTCGTCTGCAAACCTTTTGAGTTTGGAAGAGTCTAAAATTTGTTGTTTCGGAAAGGGTTAAACAACATACAATCAATCCTTCAATACACTTGGTTGTTCAACCTCGGGGTTGTGTGGTAAAGGGTTAACTCACACAATCCTGACTTTTCATGACCCTGAGAAAGAAGCCTTTGGAAAACATTGTGGGAAAAGGAGAAAATGCTGGTAACCAGCATTTTCTCCTTTCCCACAATATTTTCTGCCCCATCTAAGTCAGAAAATATCATATTAACAAGATTCAGTTAGTTGTCTGCAAATGCTTTGAATGTGGTCCAGTCCAAAAATGTGTTAGTTGGTAAAGAGTTAACCCCTTGCCACACAATACAATAATGCCCCTGGGAAAGAAGTCTATTAAAACATTTGCAGAAAAAGGAGAAAATGCTGATAACCAGCATTTTCTCCTTATTCCATAATTTTTTCTACTCTATAAAGGAAACATTGCACCATTTGAGCTACATAGAAATTGTCGTCTGCAATATTTCAATGCTTTGAATTTGGACAAGGCTAAATTGTTTTCGTAAATGGTTAACCCTTTCCCAAACAATCCCTGGTTTTCACGGGTCTGGAATAGTAGCCTTCTGAAAACATTGTTGGAAAAGGAGAAAAGGTTGGTAACCAGCATTTTCTCCTTTTCCCACAGTGTTTTCTACCCTATCATAGACAGAAATCATCTTTTCAGCAAGAGTTAAATAATTATTGTCGTCTGCAAATGCTTTCAATTTGGTCTAGTCCAAAAATTTGTCGTCTGGTGAAGGGTTAGGCAAGGGCAGAAAAGATACAGAATGTGCTATTGATTATCTCTTGCATATCAGCTGAGCTATCCTAACACAATGTGTATGTACCTATGTTTTCTTACACATATCTATGATATATAGTACACAATATTTTCTGGTAGAGTATGAGGTGTATAATATTCACCTTTTGTGTTCTGAGTTGAGGTATATTGTATGACTGTTCAACCATGCTATGTGTGTAGGGATAGAAACAGATCTTTTCGGATTAAATTTTTTCTGGACAACCCCCTCCTTTTTTATGAAGAGTTTCTATCGGATTTCTGGGCGTGAAAGTGTGTTGTGGTAAAGTATTGGAGAATTAGTCCGGGAACTCTGGGCAATGGTGTGAATGAATCTCATATCAGATTGTCAAGGCTTTACTGAGGGAAAAGTCGTGGGACCTGAAGGACGAGATTCAGTGTTTACTGGTATGTCACATGACTCCGCAACTTGTTTTTGCATTTCTGCGCTCAATGTTTCTGTACTTAAACCTTGAAAAAAGTGCATCAGAAAATGGTTAACTCTTTACCACACAATCCCGACTTTTAACGACCCTTAGAGAGAAAGCCTTTGAAAACATTGTGGGAAAAGGAGAAAATGCTGGTAACCAGCATTTTCTCCTTTTCCCACAATGTTTTCTACCCTTCCTAAATCAAATTTCAATTTTTCAGCCACAATTATTTTGTCGTCTGCAAATCCTTTCAATTTGGACCAGTCTAAAATTTTGTCGTTTGGTAAAGAGTTAATGGTGCTGTACTGTAAAAAAAACAACCTTGCAGAGCTTCAGATAGAGGGAGTGATTTTGATTTCAAAACTGAAAATATTAATTATTGACCACTAAACCCTAAATTATGGATACTCATTAGAATTGTCTCATCAAGATGATGCTGAATGAGTACCCACAACATAGGATTTGGAAGAGAAATAACAGATATAGAATACAATCACTCCCTGTTATCTGGAGCTCACACCTTGTTATACAGAGGTAAAGCATTTTTTTGCCTCAAACCTGATGTAATGAGAAAGTTGTCATGACTTGGATAGAAACTTGTGTCAGTACGGGGGTGAGAAAACTAGGAAATGCATGCATAGATGCTCTGACAGTATGGTATGACCAAAGTTGGTAAAATGGCATTGAACTGCTACAAATTAAAGGCCCAGTAGCTTGCATCTGTAAATAATTGGATGCGGTCATAATGCAGACAAATTTAACTCTTTTGACCAAACAGTCTCTGGTTTTCATGATTCTGACAAGCCTTTTGAAAACATTGTGGGAAAAAGAGAAAATGTTGGTAACCAGCATTTTCTTCTTTTCCTGAAATGTTTTCTATCCTTCCCAAAACAAATTTCAATTTTTGAGTAACTTCTTAACTTTTTTTCCTATTGTATATTACATTAAAATAATGTCAGCAAATGACTGAAGCACTGAGAGACCTTAGTGAAACACTGTCAGATTCACAACAAAATCAGGGCCCATACTCACCAACTATTCTTGAGAATATTTTTAGTCCAAGATTTCTAAATTTGTAAGTATCGCAACTTCTGATTGGCTAAACCCTTCGGTTTAACAAATCAGAAGTTACGTTATTTACAAATGTAGAAAATTCTGGAGAATATGACTAAGAACATTCTTAAGAATGGTCGGTGAATACGGGCCCAGTGCTTTTGTTATATGAATTGTATTTTGTCTGCAAAACTTGACTTTACAACTGTCAATTTGTTCACTTCTGGCTGCTATTGTGCCTTTCACTCTTTACCAGATGACAAACTGTTACTCAAGACTGTCCAAGTGGAAACTGGAGAAAATTAAACAAGGCTCATTTGATGAAACCTTACCCTGACAGAGATGGAAATATTGTGGGAAAAGGAAAAGAATGCTGGCTACCAGCTTTTTCTCGTTTTCCAGTAACATTTTCAAAAGGCTGTGTTGCCCAGGGTCACTAAAATTTGGGTTTGTGTGGTAAAAGGTTAAATTGTTTAGTAAATAATAGAAAACATTCTTGAGAAAAGAGAATGCTGATTGCCTCTCCTTTACTACAGTGTTTTAATCCTTTACCCGACAATGACGACTTTTAGTGACTCTGGGAAAGAAGCCTTCTGAAAACATTGTGGGAAAAGGAGAAAATGCTGCTTATCAGCATTTTCTCCTTTTCCCACAATGTTTTCTACCCTGTGTCAAAAAGAAAATCATTTGAACTACACTGAAATTGTCATCTACAAATGCTTTCAATTTGAACAAGGCTAAGATTTTGTAGTTTGGTAAACGATTTTTCTCTGAAAGTTCTTGAAGCAGAGCTGCAGATAGAGGGGGTGACCTTGATTTTCAAAATTGAAAATTTAATTATTCTACACTAAAGCCTCTGTTGCAGGTACTCATTTATATAGAATCGTCTCATGGAGACGATTCTAATGAGTACCCACAACATTGGGTTTTGAAGAGAAATAATGACTTCAGATCGAGAACTGTTGAAGTGTTGTCTGATAAAGGGTTAACTTTTGAAAAGGGAGTGTATGAGAGATAAAAGATAACTTAATTTTACCAGTGCTCGCCCTTGTTATCAGTGATGATGGGATAGCCCATATTTGGGTATAATGTAAAATGAATACGATACCTGTATACATACTGTATAGAGTCCGTCATCTTCCTTTAACTCTTTGCTACACAATCCATGCTTTTAATGACCCTGAAGAAGAAGTCTTTTGAAAAAATTGTGGGAAAAGGAGAAAGTGCTGATAACCAACATTTTCTCCTTTTTCCACAATGTTTTCTAATCTGGTAGAAACAAATTTCAATTTTTGAGTTATTTTCTCGTCTGTAAATGCTGTGAATTTGAACCAGTCTAAAATTTTGTCGTTTGGTAAAGAGTTGCTGTTAAGATAATTGTGTTGACTCTAACCCTATACACAAAAATTGATGATTTCATTTGCATTTATTTTTTTTGTTACCACCAGTTGCCAATATGGGTGAAACCCCCAGAAGACTTTTTTTTTGTTACGGGGTTTAGTGTAAGATACAGGACAAATTCGACAAAACAAATCTAAGTTAGTGTTGTTCACATGTTTGGCTTATAGCACCATCACACAGGACCTTAGTTCAACCCTGTACCAAACAAACAGAAAGTCATTGAAATACATGGTTGGTAAAGGAGAAAATGCTGGTAACTCCTTTTCACAAAATGTTTTCTGCACTATCAAAGACAGATAATAATTTGAGCCACTTGTTTTTATGTTGTTTGAAAATCCTTCGAAGTTGGTGTGGTGCAGATTCTTTCTTCCATTTGGTAATGGGTTGAAATAAAAAAAAACAGCCGAATGTGTAGCTATATTTTTCTGGCCATAGTAAGACTCTGTGTTTGCACTCAGAATTTATGTGTTTTATGTGAGTTGAAAAACTAATGTAATCTGAAATGAACTTGTATAGTTTTCGGATCTTTTCGATGAGGTATACAACAACAAACAACCTTGTTTCTTTTTTTACTGCAGATGATGGGAGTACAGATCAAAATGGTAATCCAATTGTGAACCTGAAGGATACCAACGCCTACAGACAGATGAGAGAGTCACCTTCCATTTCGGAAGGACCAGCCGGAACTTATCATCAAAATTATGGAACGATTCAATACGGTTCAAACCCACATGAACAATCCTCACTTCACAGGGACACTGAAGGGATCTCTAAAACCGAAAAAAGAAGGGGTAAGAAAAATAAAAACAAAGAAATAGAAAAGCAGTCACAAGATGTGGAACATTATGTGGGCGATAAGCCTATTGAGGATTTACTATGCTACATAGATGGACAAAATGTGTCTCTAAAAAAATCTAAAAAACGATCACCTTCCAACCCTGAAGACATTCCAAATAAAACACAGAAACAGAAGAAAAGTAAAGACAAGAAACAGAGGTCTCCAACTCCTTCAATAGAGGAGGTGGAGACAAATGGGAATAACTCTGCTCAATCAGCCTTAATTGATCAGGAGGTTGGCTCAAACAATATGGGAAATTTAAGTGGTAAAACTGAGGTGAATACTTCCATTGTAAATGGTGATATTGATGGTAATTACACGAAAAAAGATAAAATATCCAAGCCCTTGCTCAAAGACAATAAAGAACTTGTAATGTCAGATGTTGACTTAATAAATCATCATATGCCTCATTCATCAGACAATAAAGCTGTTTATTGTAAAGAAAGTGTTAAAGATAAAGAAATTCCTAAAACTAATATTAAAAGGGTCGCTGCTATTGAAACAAATACAAGTGACCAGAAACAGAAAAAAGGAGTTGATAAACCTGATAAAGTTTCAAAGTCAGAAATGGTCTTGCCCACTTCTGATAAGTTAGAGAATATAGCAAAAGTTGATGATAGTGCAGCAGGAACTAATGTAACTGTTAAACAGAAAAATTCTAAGAACAAGAAATCAAAACCTACCAGTCCAACAAGTGTTAAGGTAGAAAATGATGTGCAAGGTCCAGAATTTTTCAATGAACAGTCATTATTTTCTCAAATCCTGGATCAAGGTTTGAATGAAGATAGCAGGTTTATATTTACAGACATAGAAGTACCTGAAGTTCCGAAAGAAGATGAATTTCAGGTTGTTGGAAAGAAAAAGAAGAAACCTGTAAAGGAAATTTCGCAACCATATCAGCAAAACAATTATGTTAACCATGGATATAAATACGGGAAGCGTTATGATGAAAAAAGTAGATCAAACTCATTTATGAACAACAAATTTTCATCACCACTTAGTAATAGTAGTTCTCTTCAGTCAGAAAATGATGGAAGAGCTAGAGATCTTAGTCCATCTGCCTTTCCAGCTCTGTGTAGCGGGAAAAGTAGGCAGGCTTGTAGTGATGGGCGAAGGAATTCCACAGGTGATGTTCAAATACCTTCAGATACAAAATCACAAGATGATGGTGATAAGGAGTCTGTTAAATCCCTACCAGCTACTAAAGCTAGTAATACAATAGACACTGTTACTTCACCCAGAATAAATATGTCTTATGCAAAGATGGCAGCTGGAGTTGCAAGTGCAGTTCAGAAAACAAGTTCAATAGGTGCTGAAAAGGATTCTAGTGATCCAAAAATAACTGTATGGAAAGGTAATGCTAGAGAGAGAAGACATTCAATAGGTTCTAGTCCAGATGGTGTTGGAACATCTGCCAATCACACACCAAGCAGTTCAGCTGCCATGTCTCTAAAGGCAGGTAGTCAAGAAAACTTGAAAGACATCAAGTCGGATGAGAAGATTGTCCGTGGTAAAGCTGTTGAGGAAAGCATTTCACTTAATAAGTGGAATGTGGAATATTCCAAACCGAGTGAAACAGCTGAGCATAGTATAGAAATCACTCCAGAAAGAGTAATTGAACGGGAAAGTGTCAGTAGTTTAAAAGAAGCCAAAGTCGGTGTTTCAACAGCAAGAAGTGTACATAGTCAACCACTAGTATTGTCAAAAACTGAAAATACTGTTAATAGTACAAGTGTTGCACCTAGTTCCAGTGCAGATAAGTTAAAGAAGGTCAGTGGAGACATCTCAAAGGATATGACTGTCAAAGGGAAAAGTTTAGCAGATAGTGAAAGTAAATTAGTTTCTACAAGTCAGACTGCCAACATAAGTGCTTTGAATGTGCATAAACATGAAAGTCAAAAGTCTAGAAATAATGGTACAAACAATAAAAAACATAAATCTGTGATCTTTTATGATAAACGGTTGGAAGAATCCTCTTCTAGTTTAGATATTTCGTTTGGTTTTGAGTCTGATTTACCAGACAACACAGTGACTTCAACTCATAATCCAGAGTTTTATAGTGTAGTCAATTATTCAGACAATTCATCCAGTGTGAAGAAAGATATCACTTTCGATAACACTGATCAACCTGCCAGAAGTGTAGTTCAAACAGTTAGCTGTGCTAGCATTACATTTGATAATAAATCTATCCTAGGTCAATCTTCCAATTCCGATGTGATAGAAACTTCGAACAAGGACACCTCTAGTGATGTAGATAATGTAGGTAATAAAGAATTAAATACTGATATTAGTGAAAAAATTGATAAGGTATCTTCTAAATTAGTGCATTTGAACGGCATTGTATCCCAGCCTCAGGGTCAAATTGCTAAAGTAGCAAAAGAAATGTTAGAAGATAAAAGTCTCATAGAAAGTGATACAAGAAACAAGCCAGCAACTCTAGTTCCAGTACCAGCAAATGCTGAAGCATCCAAACCACATGGTTCAAACACTGAAGTAATATACTATGGAGAAAATGTAGCAACACTTAAGAAGGAGATAGTTGGTCCCAGTTCCACAAATGGGCCAACTAGATATTGCGGTGTGATAAACTTCCTGATTGAAGTAGAGACAAAAAGCAACTTCTACCTAGCTGAGGCAGCTACATATCTAACTAAAGGTAAGCTTAACCCTTTACCACATAATGATGACTTTTGACGCCCCTAAGGAAGAAGCCTTTTGAAAACATTGTGGGAAAAGGAGAAAATGCTGGTAACCAGCATTTGCTCCTTTTCCCACAATGTTTTCAACTCTATCGAAGACATAAATCATCATTTGGGCAACATTTAAATTGTTGACTTCATATGCTTTCAGTTTTGTCCAGTCCAAAATTCTGTTGTGTGGTAAAGGGTTAATTCTGTACATGGTAAGGGGCATTTGTGAACAGTTCGGATCAACATCAGACACAATACAGAATGTGCTGTGTGAGTGTTGCACCAAAAGTCTTGTATTTTTCAGACGGTCTTGGTTCTGTATGCAATAATATCCAATGTCGAGGTCTATCCTATAGATCGAAAATCTCCCAAGTTCATAAAGTCAGCAATCCAGCCTTGGTCTCCTTACCACTATGAACCAATTTGTTGCAGACAACTGTCACAGCATTCCAGTGGAATCACGGCGGGGGATCACGTGACACAACAACAACAACAATGACCGTTATTTGAAAAAATTCCCCAACTTCAGGTTAGAAAATCGTCAATAATTCCATTAATACGTGACCGATTGGAATTTGGTTTGAAGCAGAGAAGGCGGAAGGACTCCGGGGATTTGCTTGATGTGTTAGATTTTTTAAACAACACCTGATAAAAAAGTTATTGACGAGCAAACAAATTATCCAGGGTAAAAAATTTGTTTGCTCGTCAATAACGTTTTTATCAGGTGTTATTTAAAAAATCTAACACATCAAGCAAATCCCCGGAGTCCTTCCGCCTTCTCTGCTTCAAACCAAATTCCAATCGGTTATGTATTAACGGAATTATTGACGATTTTCTTACCTGAAGTCGGGGAATTTTTTCAAATAACGGTCATTGTTGTTGTTGTTGTGTCACGTGATTCCCCGCCGTGGGAATGGAGGTTCAATAAATGTTTTAATCCTTTTCTTGCTTAACTATTTACCGAACAACAAAATTTTGAACTATACCAATTTAAAAACATTTGCAGACAACAAATTTAATGCAGCCCAAAGGATGATTCTTGTCTTTTATAGAGTAAAAAACGTTGTGGGAAAGGAGAAAATGCTGGTTCCAGCATTTTCTCCTTTTCCCAAAATGTTTTCTACTAAAGTTTTTTTTTCTACCATGGTCATTAAAAGTCAGAATTGTGAGGTAGCTCCATCTCCAAAGCATTTGCACACAAACACCTTTTCTTCTAACCCTTTACTCCATTAATCCCAAATTGGAGAATTGCCCTTTAAAATAGCGTGAGAAAAGGAGAAATAGCTGGTTGCTAAGGTTTTCTCCTTTCCTCACAATATTTTTCTGATTCCCAGGGACAAACTATTTTAGTATCAAGATTCAAGAGTCACATAGATTTTGTCTTCAGGAATTGCAGTAAATTGGACCAGCAAAATGAAATGTCGTTTCTAACTCATTTTAGCTCACCTCAGCATGAAATGTTCATTGCAAGTTTTGTGATCGTGTTGAGTCTGGCTTCTGGCATGCGCCGTTTGTGTAAGATCTTGAGGCCACATTTTCAGCCAGATACTACTGAAACTTGATCAGAATGTTTGTTTCGAAAGTATCTCAGACGAGTTACGAACATGAAAGTTTACAACATAGGCATAGCTGAAATACAAATTGCATCTGTTGGAAGTCAAACCCGTGCAGACAAATAACCTCGTTTTTCAAGGTTTAACCCTTTCCCAAACAATCCCTGGTTTTTATGGGTCTGGAATACCGGTAGTAGCCTTTTGAAAACATTGTGGGAAAAGGAGAAAATGCTGGTAACCAGCATTTTCTCCTTTTCTCACAGTGTTTTCTACCCTATCATAGACAGAAATCATCTTTTCAGCAAGAGTTGAATTGTTGTTTGCAAATGCTTCCAATTTGGTCTAGTCTAAAAATTTGTCATTTGGGAAAGGGATAAAAGAGCTGAATACCATAACCACTGAGCCAAAGATGTATCTCCCAATACAGTTGTTAGGTATTTTATTTAACTCATTACCAAACGACAATATTTTTGGCATGTCCAAATCAAAAGCATTTGGAGACAACAAAATAAAAGTGACAGAAAATTTGAAATTTGTTCTGTGAAGAGTAGAAATGCACCCAATCTGAGTTGTTGAAAAACAGGATTGCTGGAGTAGTGATTTTAAAGTTTCTTAAATCGTAGGAGTATTACTGTCTTTTGTCACAATATTCTTTTTTTGTTTCTCCTTCTTTTCCAAAAGTTTTCATATGGGATGAAAATTAAATATCGTGTTCTAAAGGTAATGGTTGGACAATGAAATCTAATCATTCAATTTTCATTTGCGCTTTTATTAGAGCTATGTCTGCGAAGTTATTTTGACGTATTGTGTTTGTCAAAATGTCATTTTTTTCGCTATTCTATCTTCATGGTTACCAGCATTTTCTCCTTTTTCCACAGGGCTTCTTTCCCAGAAAGGTAAAAAGTAGGGATTGTGTCTGTGGTAATGGGTTAAATGGGAATGAAGCCAAGGAGAAAATGCTGGTTACCAGCATTTTCTCCTTTTTCCACAATGTTTTCTCAAGGCTTCTTTCCCAGGGTCGTCAAAAGTAGGGATTGTGGCTGTGGTAATTGGTTAAATGGGGATGAAGCCATGCACATGGCAGTGTTGCATCCAGGGCGCGCGATCGCGCAAATCCCGCTTTTTTTACTTTAAATCCCGCAATTTTAGATTTTCTCGGGTGGCAACTCCCGCAGAAACGGATATAATCCCCCGCTCTGTAATAGTCAGTGCGCAACAAAATTGTATTTTACATGTATGGAAAACGCTCCGTGTACTCGATTCCTGCCAAAAATAATAACCCGCATATCAGTTTTGTAGCGAAATAAGGTCGTAACCATAACGGTCTACAATTTCACTTACACCAGTTAACCGATAACTTTTTGGGGAAATCCCGTATGACGTAATCGACAAGAGGGATACATGGCATTGTTCAATTCTTCGGATTACGTAATTGACTTGTATTGGGATATGTGCTATTGAGCAATACCCCGGTAGTAATTTCAACACGTGTAGGATTAAATTGTGTACCAAATTTGAATGCGGAATATATTTAAATTCACCAGTTCTCCTGGATTATGCCACCTAAACGTATTACGGACTTTTTCAAGACGGTATTGATATTTTCTTTTTTCAAAGGTAAATATGCTACATAATCTTAAAGTTATATTCATGCTAAATAAAGTTAATTTAGATAAGTTTTTATCTGTGGTGCACTAGAATTGTTCACTCCCCCCATTTTTATAATATGATGGGGGATCTCCCCCTCTCCGAGGTCATCCTGGATGCAACACTGCAAAGGGGTAGTCTCCAGTGATAAGGTATTTAATATGTATTCTGCAAATGTGATCAATTTGGTTGAGTCCAGTTTTGTCATTTGGTAAAGAGGCACTTAAAGCAGAGCCTTTAGAGGTTACCTGTACTGATTTTGTTTTTCTCTTTGTTTTCCAGAATGGAATAATACTATAAAATTGCAAGACAAAGGTGAGTATACTTTTATAAGAATTAAATCATCTTGAATCTTGACTTATTCAACCTGTCACGTTTTCCTAGCAATCCAATTTTTGGCCAAATAGACTTTTGAAAATAATGTGGGGGCAAAAAAGTGGATAGTACGGGAAAAAGGTGATTACCAGCAGCTTCCTCCTCCTCCCCACCCCGATGTTTTCTACCCATTCAGCCCTTGAATACATGTATGTTGCCTGCACATGCTGTTGACTCGCAACCATACAGAGATATACATGTATTGCACTTTCTTAAAAACTAGTACATGTATCAGTACACTGCTCTCAAAAATTAAAGGATCACGGATACAGATTATCTCTGGCTGGTCCTGTGTAAGACTATTGACTCCAGGGTCCTGTGTAAGACTATTGACTCCAAGGTCCTGTGTAAGACTATCGACTTCAAGGTCCTGTGTAAGACTATCGACTTCAAGGTCCTGTGTAAGACTATTGACTTCAAAGACATGAAAACTGTTCAAATGTTTATTTCCATCCGTAAAAGTTTAACTCATTACCAAACAACAAAATTTTAGGTTTGTCCAAATTGAAAGCATTTGTAAAAGTGACTGAAAATTAGATTTGTGAAGGGTAGACAACATTGTGGGAAAAGGAGAAAATGCTGGTTACCGGCATTTCTCCTTTTCCCACAATGTTTTCTAAAGACATCTTTCTCAAGGGCATCAAAAGTAGGGATTGTGTGGTAATGGGTTAATATTGTAAGCAAACCCCAATGAATTGAAGAAGTAATTAAGATAAAGTGAAAATCAATTTTTCTTTTTTTTTTTGCCCTCATTTAATTATGAAACATTCCACTGATGACAATATTTGTTGAAAAACAGATGCCTGTGCTGGGCTTTCAGTACACTTGTATAACTAAAACAATTACAATGAACACCAATAACATAGATTTTCAGCACAGAAATAAGGAGGTAATACTGTTTGTGTCCCAAAATGCTCCCAGTATCTGCGCCTCTGTACAGCATGTATATAAATCCTAACAAACTGTTCATACTAGAGGGCGGGATCTTCTCTCCTATTGTACAGCAGTGATAGTGAGTCACTTGGAACTCAGGTTTTTTGAGGTAGAAATATTGAATAGATATTAACCCTTTACCACACAATCCCAACTTTTAACGACCCTGAGAATGGAGCCTTTTGAAAACATTGTGGGAAAAGGAGAAAATGCTGGTAACCAGCATTTTCTCCTTTTCCCACAAAGTTTTCTACTCTATCAAAGCAAAATTGCACCATTTGAGCCACTTTGAAATTGTTGTCCGCAAATGCTCTTAATTTGGATAGGTCTAAAATTTTGCTGTGTGGTGATAGGTTAATCCTTAACCCTTTACAACGCAACAAGATTAAGCATTTGCTGATATAACAGTTTCAATGTGGTTCATATGAAATGATCTATCTTTGATAGGGTAGAAAACATTGCAGGAAAAGGAGAAAATGCTGGTAACCATCATTTTCTCCTTTTCCCACAATGTTTTGAAAAGCCTTCACTTTCAGGGATGTTAAAAGTTGTCATTATGTGGGAAAGGGTTAAAGCCCCTTTCATAACTTTAATTATACCCCCCAAAACTCTGTTTGGGGGGTATATAGGAGTCAGCTTGTCGGTCAGTCTGTAGCTTTTTGTACGCTCTATTTCTCATAAACTACAGGACGAATTTTATTCAAACTTCACAGGTAAACTCAGTATCAAGCAGAGATGTGCATATGAAATGTTGGTTATGGTTCATTGATTTTTCACTGAGTTACGGCCCTTTCATGAAATTTCTTGTCCGCTCTTTTTCTCATCAACTATTGGACAGATTTGGTTCAAACTACACAAATAGACTCAGTATCAACCAGAGATGTGCATGTCGTATTTTGGTTATGGTTTATTAAGGTTTCATGGAGTTATGGCCGTTTGATGATTCTGGACAAATTTCTTTTTCATACTTAAATTTTGTCCGGAGCATATCTGCAAAACTATACTAGCTAGCTAGGGTTATGAAATTTCATGGGTGGATAGATCTCATCGAGGGGGAGTGCAGTGCACAAGAATTATAACTCTTGCTTGCTTAATTTTTGAGTTATTGCCCTTTGTTGTTTTTTTTTATACTTGAATTTTGTCTGAAGCATATCTCCAAAACTATACTAGCCAGGGTTATGAAATTTCATGAGTGGATAGATCTCACCAAGGGGGAGTGCAGTGCACAGGAATCATAACTCTTGCTTGCTTAATTTTTGAGTTATTGCCCTTTGTCATTTTTCATACTTGAATTTCGTTCGATGGGTATCTCCAAAACTATACCAGCTAGGGTTATGAAATTTCATGGGTGGATAGATCTCATTGAGGGGGAGTGCAGTGCACAGGAATTACAACTTTTGCTTGCTTAATGTTTGAGTTATTGCCCTTTTTTTTTTTTTTTATACTTGAATTTTGTCCGAAGCATATCTCCAAAACTATAATAGCCAGGGTTATGAAATTTCATGGGTGGATAGATCTCACCAAGGGGGAGTGCACTGCAGAGGAATCATAACTCTTGCTTGCTTAATTTTTGAGTTATTGCCCTTTGTCATTTTTCATACTTGAATTTTTTCCGGAGGGTATCTCCAAAACTATACTAGCTAGGGTTATGAAATTATAAGGGTGGATAGATCTCACCAAGGGGGAGTGCTGTGCACAGGAATCATAACTCTTGCTCACTTAATTTTTGAGTTATTGCCCTTTGTCGTTTTTAATACTTGAATTTGGTCCGGTGAATATCACTAAAACTATACTAGCTAGGGTTATGAAATTTCATGAGTGGATAGATCTCATCAAGGGGGAGTGCAGTGCACAGGAACCATAACTCCTGCTCCCTTAATTTTTGAGTTATTGCCCTTTGTTGTTTTTCATACTTGAAATTTGTCCGGAGCGTATCTCCAAAACTATACTAGCTAGGGTTATGAAATTTCATAGATGGATAGATCTCATCAAGGGGGAGTGCAGTGCACAGGAATCATAACTCTTGCTTGCTTAATTTTTGAGTTATTGCCCTTTGTCGTTTTTCATACTTGAATTCTGTCCGGTGCATGCCCCAGCTTAACAACTTTGGGTAAGACAGGCATATCTTTCGACAATTTGCTCTTGTTCAACTCTTACTTTTGTACTCAACCATTCTGCATTCTGTGACAAAGACCTGTTTGGTGTCAAGGAGCTGGTGGGGGGTATGATCACGTTTAGTGATAGCTCTAGTTATGTTAGCAGTCAGTGTAGATCAAGATCAGACTGCCCCCTAGTCTCAATAATGAGACGCTCCGGTGATCTTTTTCATATTTGGACATTTACTGTACATTGTACTGTCTCAAGTCCATTATAAATTTTCCGTTAGCAAATATAGATATCTATACTGACTTTCTGTTTTGTCAGTTTTATCCGTATTGCAGCGAAATGCAGTTAACTTTTAGTAATAAACATGACTAAAAATAAATTGTAAAACCATTCGTTACATAAAAAGCTTGTAGAAGTCGTTTATACATGTTTATCTCTGAAAAATCACTGACAAAATTTGTAGTGCGTGGCGGCCATTTTGTATGTTTTCGGGAACGTAAACAACTCAAGTAACTGATGCAATACATATTTTTTTCTCACATTGAGCGTTTAAATTGAAAGTATTTGTATTTTAAACGAAGGAATATTGAATACACAAGCAACAGGTATGTTTAAATCCAAGTTTTGTGCTCTTTTTGTGAAATTATAAGAGTTCAAACTTGCGCACAAAATCAGCATGGAACTTTCAACTGATTTTGTCTGGATCGTCTCTGTACCCAGAGGCGACCAGTCAAAAAGTAAAATCGCCTTTTGGGACAGTTATCTGTACTAACTGCCCCCTAGATCTACATTGTCTGCTTTACACAGATTCTAACAACGTAACAAAAAAACACATCGACAAATTAATGCATATCAGAAACACACAGACTAGGCAGGATTTGAACCAAGAACTGCTGGAAAGGTCAACGTTCAAGCCTTTGAGCTAAAGGGAACTTTCCCTTACATTTAGTTACTTTGTTTTACCAATTACCAAACGGTAATATTTTAGACTGGTCCAAACTGAAAGCATTTGCAGACGACAAAAGGAAACTAACTGAAAATTTGAAATTTATTTTGTTTAGGATAGAAAACATAGTGGAAAAAGGAGAAAATGCTGGTTACCAGTATTTTCTCCTTTTCCCACAATGTTTTCTAAAGGCTTCTTTCTCAGGGGCGTCAAAAGTAGGGATTGTGTGGTAATGGGTTAAACCAGGATGAAGCCATGCATTATCAGGTTATAGAATTATAATTCACTGAACATAATTATTTCGGTGTGTAAAATGACATGATTTGAAGTTACTTGCTACCCTTAATGATAAATTATTGTCAAATCGTTGAAATACCTATCGATAATATAATGGGTATTACTGATCACTTGAAACATGGTTGAAAATGGAAACATAAACGGAAAAACATGTGAATAGCTAAGTATTGAAAAAAAATAATATATGTGGATTGCATACGTGTGGATTGCCCGTCATTCTTCCAAGGGGGACAAGGTGGCAAGTGCATAAAACATCCAATTGTTTTATTCTTTAATTCTTTACCACACAAGAAAATTTTAGACTGCTCCAAATTGAAAGCATTTGCAGACAACAAAATAAAGATGACTAAAAAATTGAAATTTGTTCTGGGAATGGAAGAAAACACTGTGGGAAAAGGAGAAAATGCTGGTTACCAGCATTTTCTCCTTTTCCCACAGTGTTTTCAAAAGGCTTCTTTCTCAGGGGCATCAAAAGTACGGATTGCGTGGTAATGGGTTAAGTCTGTCTGCTACCGAAACATCTGTCACAAGAGCAAAGTTAGCAACAAGGGCCCTCAGAAAAAATATGACTGTGAATGTTTTTGACCGATCATAAATTAACATCTATAACAGATCCATTCTTTATCTGTAGATACCAAGAATTAAGTCTTTCATTTGCAGACTGGTCTACACTAGCAAACTTTTGTTTGCAAACATCAGCCAACATGGTGTTTGATGCCGTTCGCAAACCAAAGTTTTCTAGTTTAGACAGGCGTTTTACAATTGACGCAATACCCACATTCAAGTATACAACCTATTGTTTTCCAACATGGCAGGTCTACATTCTTATTGATTATTTCCCACAGGTAACATTTTCCCTGATGAACTTGATAACTATACACATTGAATCCTTTTCCTTACAGTCAACTCTGTACCAAACGACGAAATTTTAGACTGGTTCAATTTGAAAGCATCTGCAGACAATAAATCAAATATGAATCAAAAATTGAAATAAGTTTCAGGAAGAGTTAGAAAACAATGCTTTCTACCCTTCCTAAAACTTACCGGTATTTCAATTTTTGGTTCTGGTTACCAGCATTTTCTTCTTTCCCCGTAATGCTTTCAAAAGGTTTCCCTCTAAGGGCCGTTAAAAGTCAGGATTGTATGGTAAATAGAATCGGACTTTTAACAAACTTGATTAAAAGACTTTTGAGAATATTGTGTTAAAAAGACAAAATGAAGTTAACCAGCATTTTTTCCTTTTCCACAATGTCTTCTACCCTATCAGAGATAATAATCATTATTTAACCCATTACCAAACGACAATATTTTAGACTGGTCCAAATTGAAAGCGATTGCAGACGACAAAATAAAAGTGACTGAAAATTTGAAATTTGTTTTGTGAAGGGTAGAAAACATCGTGGGAAAAGGAGAAAATGCTGGTTACCAGCATTTTCTCCTATTTCCCACAATGTTTTCTAAAGGCTTCTTTCTTAGGGGCGTCAAAAGTAGGGATTGTGTGGTAATGGGTAAACTCTTTACCAAATGACAAAATGTTAGACTTATCCAAATTCAAAGCATTGCAGATGACAAAATAAAGGTGACCCAAATATTGAAACTTAATTTAAAAAGAGTAGAAAACGTGGGAAAAGGAGAAAGCAGGTTACCAGCATTTTCTCCTTTTCCCACAATGTTTTCAGAAGGCTTCTTGCTTCGGGTCGTAAAAACCTAGGATTGTTTGGTAAAGTGTTAAGCGTCACTAAAGTTTTGGTATTCAAATATTTTCGATTTTGGTCCAGACCGAAAATTTATTGTTTGGTAGAGACTAAAGAAATTTTAGAATTTTCCATATAGAATATGACTGTATGAGGGGTGAAATGTGGCTCAAATAGTGAACTTTGCCTTGAAAAAGGTTGAAAACATTGTGGGAAAAGGAGTTTCCTTTTTCCAACAATGCTCTCAAAACCTATATTCTTTGAGGTTGTCAAAACTCGGGAATTTGTTGTAAAAGATCGACTGTTTTCAAGAACAAAATTGGCAACCATCGTTTTCCCTTTTCCAAAATTGTTTTCTAGGGCCATTTTTTTTTACAGAAACACTTAAGCTTTTTACCAAACTACAAAATTCTAGACCAGTCCAAATGGAAAGCACCAAGTCTTGCGGACGACAAAATAAACGAAACTCAAATTAATTTGTTTCGAAAATGGACTGCACTTGCAGACAAAAAAAAAACAACCTTTACTCCAAAGATACTCATTTCTACACATTGCTTGAGGGAACCTTTGGAAAACATTGTGGCAAAAGGTGTCATATACGCATAAAAAACAGCTTCATCCTTGCTGTTATTTAGGGTCAGTTAGAGATACCATAGAAATGCCTTATGGGGGTAACAAAACTCAAAAATTAGTTTCCAGCAGGGTAGAAAACGAAGTGGGGAAAAAGGAGAAAATGCTGGTTACCAGCATTTTTAGCTCACCTGAGCACAAAGTACTCATGGTGAGCTTTTGTGATCGCCAAATGTCCGGCGTGCTTTGTCCGGCTTCGTCCATCATGCGCCGTCCACAATTTCTTTAAACATCTTCTCCTGCTAAACCACTGAGCCAATCTTGATAAAACTTGGCAGGGATGTTCCTTAGGTGAAGCTCTACCAAAGTTGTTCAAGAGATTGAATTCCACCCATAACTCTGGTTGCCTTGGCAACCAAATGGAAAAATAATAGCAAAATATTTGAAAATCTTCTTCTCTGAAACTAGAAGGCGTAGAGCTTTGAAATTTGGTATATAGCATCTGCTAGTTGACCTCAACCAAGATTGTTCATATGATGCCCCTGGGGTCAAAACTGGCCCCGTCCCAGGGGTCACAAGTTAGAAACATAGGAACAAAGAAGGAAAACTTTAAAAAATCTTCTTCTCTGAAACTAGAAGATGCAGAGCTTTGATACTTGGTATGAAGTATCTCCTAGTGGACCTCTACCAAGATTGTTCATATGATGTTCCTGGGGTCAAAACTGGCCCAGCCCAGGGGGTCACAAGTTTAAAACATAGGAACAAAGAAGGCAAAATTTAAAATTCTTCTTCTCTGAAACTAGAAGGTGCAGAGCTTTAATATTTGGTATGTAGCATCTCCTGGTAAACCTCCACCAAGATTGTTCATTTGATGCCCCTGGGGTCAAAACTGGCCCGGTCCCAGGGATCACAAGTTTGAAACATAGGAACAAAGAATGAAAACCTTAAAATTCTACTTCTTTGACACAAGAAGGTGCAGAGTTTTGATATTTGGTATGTAGCATCTCCTTGTGGACTTCTACCAAGATTGTTGATACAATGTTTCTGGGGTCAAAACTGGCCCCGCCACGGGGGTCACAAGTTTAAAACATTGGAATAAAGAAGGAAAACTTTAAATCTTCTTCTCTGAAACTAGAAGGTGCAGAGCTTTGATATTTGGTAAGTAGGATCTTCTTGTGGACTTCTACAATGTTTGTTTATATGATGTCCCTGGGGTCAAAACTTGCCCTGCCCCATGGGTCCCAAGTTTGAAACATAGGAACAAAGAAGGAAAACTTTTAAAATTCTTCTTCTCTGAAATTAGAAGGTGTAGAGCTTTGATATTTGGTACGTAGCATCTCTTAGTTGACTTCTTCAAAGTTTCTTCATACCATGCCCCTGGGGTCAAAATTTGCCCCAGAGGTCACAAGTTCGAAACATAGGATCAAAGAAGGAAGACCTTAAAATTCTACTTCTTTGAAACTAGAAGGTTTAGAGCTTTGATATTTTGTACGTAGCATCTCCTAGTGGACCTCTACCAAGTTTTTTCTTAGGATGCCCCTGGGGTCCAAACTGGCCCACACCGCAGGGGCCACAAGTTTGAATTTACAGCTTAGTACTCAGGTGAGGGATATTAAGGACCATCATGGTCCTCTTGTTTCCTTTTCTCAAAATGTTTTCAAAAGGATTGTGTGTGGTAAAGAGTTTATGAAACTATGATAATTTTTGTATCTTCATGTCACATGTTGTCCGTGATGGTTGCAATATTGCATAGGTTACGTCGAACTGAAAATACTTTTTATGTTTGAAGGCCTTCAAAGCATTCGCTGTTATCATTTCTGGTTGTAAATAAGGATGAATCCTTGGTGTTTTTTTTTTCTATCCTTTACACCATCTATATTTGTAATTTCTTGGAGTTTACACAGTTTACACAGCCAATCCATTCTACACATTTCAAGTTTTAACAGAATTTTTAGCTCCACTGGCCAAAGGCCAGCAGGCTTATGTCATGGCTGAGTGTCCCCTTGTGGGTGCATGCGTTAACAAATTTGATGAAACTTGATGGTCCTCTTCAGAATTTCTTGAAAAAATTTGATTCCTTCAAAAACCCTGGTTGCCATGGCAACAAAACTAAAAAAAAAAAATACTTTTAAGAATCTTTTAGTAAGTTTCTATTATTCAGGGTTTTTTTTCCCCAGAACTTTACCTTTCATGCCAGTGAATGCCAATGTCAGAGCCTGAAGTCATCATATCAACAAGATTTAATTTGTTGTCTGCACATACTTTGAATTTGGTCCAGTTGGAAAATTTGTTGTTTGGTAAAGAGTTAATCAGTGTTGTCTATAAAGGCTCCTGGCTGTAAGAGTTGATGTTGTAGTGTTGGAAACTTGGAATCTTCTTTACTTGTCTGGAGTAAATTATTGATGCATTGGTATTGATTGTTTTTTCCTTTTCTTGCAAATCCTTAACTCTTTAACCCTTTACCAAATGACAAATTTTGGACTCTTCCAAACCCAAAGAGTTTGCAGACGACAATTTTAGATTTAGAGAAAATGGCAGAAAGTTCACAAAAAGGCTAGAAAACACTGGGTAAAGGAGCAATCTCTCCTTTTACCACAGTGTTTTTAAAAGACTTTTTCTGCAGACATGTAAAAACCAGGGCTTGTTTAGGAAAGGATTAATACACAACAAGATTTTAGACCTGTCTATATTGAAAGCATTTAAAGATAATAGGATGAAATGTGGCTCAAGTAATGGGTGGTTGAGTTGACTTCTTGCCAAACAACAAATTTTTGGACTGCACCAAATTCAAAGCATCTGCTGACAACAAATTAAATCTTGATAATGAGATGATTTCTGACTTTGTTAGGGTAAAAAATATTCTGGGAAAAGGGAGAAAATGCTGGTTACCAGCATTTTCTCCTTTTTCCAGAATGTTTTGTATGGGCTTCTTTCTCAGTGTTGTTAAAAGTCAGGATTGTCTGGTAAAAAGTTAATTATCTCTTTCCATACATACCAAAAATAAAACATCAGAAGCTTTTTCTGGACAGTGTAGATCAAGATCAGACTGCACAAAATGTGCAGTCTGATTTACACTGTCAACTGCTTTATCATACTTCCCGCAAAACAAATGTTTTTGTGCGGGTATAATGGAATTGACCTGTCTGTTGGTGTGTATGTCTCTGTACAAAATCAAAGTGCTGGCAGGGTATTAAGTCACATTCAGTAGCAGCTCTAATTCTAGATTATAACCAAAATGTCTCTTGATCTTAGAAAAATGTACTTACAGCATTTGAGAAAATGCCATTTATTTATTCAGTTATTGAAGAAATGTACTTACAGCTTTGTGAAAATGCCATTTATTTTTCCAGTTATTGAAGAAATGTACTTAGAGCTTTGTGAAAATGCCATTTATTTATTCAATTATTGAAAAAATGTACTTACAGCCTTTGGGAAAATGCCATTTATTTATTCAGTTATTGAAAAAATGTACTCACAGCCTTTGAGAAAATGCCATTTATTTATTCAGTTATTAACTCGTTACTACCACACAACAAAATTTTAGACTGGTTCAAATTGAAAGCATTTGCAGAAAATGACTTAGAAATTGAAATTTATTCTGGGAAGCATAGAAAACACTGTGGGAAAAGGAGAAAATGCTGGTTACCAGCATTTTCTCCTTTTCCTACAATGTTTACAAAAGGCATCTTTCTCAGGGGCGTCAAAAGTAGGGATTGTGTGGTAATGGGTTAACTCCAAATGGCAAAGTTTTAGACTTGTCCAAATCGAAAGCATTTGCAGACAACAAAATAAAAGTTACTTAACTCTTTACCACACAATCCCGACTTTTAACGACCCTGAGATAGAAGCCTTTTGAAAACATTGTGGGAAAAGGAGAAAATGCTGGAAACCAGCATTTTCTCCTTTTCCCACAATGTTTTCTACACTGCTGGGAACAAATTTCAATTTTTGAGTTACATATAATTTGTCGTCTGCAAGTGCTTTCAATTTGGACCAGTCTACAATTTTGTCGTTTGGTAAAGGGTTAAAAAGTGAAATTTGTTTTGTGACAGATAGAAAACATTGTGGAAAAAGGCGAAAATGCTGGTTACCTGAGCATTTTCTCCTTTTTCCACAATGTTTTCTAAAGGCTTGTTTCTCAGGGACTGTGTGATAATGGGTTAAAGAGTTTAAAAAAAAAGGGGGTATCACTCAACAAAATCAGTCCAGGCTAATGTGGATGTAAATGTTTTGCTATTTGTAAATTTGCTATTTGTAAATTTTTTGCTTGTCAAAGGACCATTTTACCTCATGATTGTTTGGATTGGTGGACATAATGGATTAGATGTATTCCTAATTATTACTTCATTAACCCTTTACCAAACAAGCCCTGGTGTTTTATGAAGCTTAGAAGGTTTTTGAAAACATCATCGGAAAAGGAGAAAATGCTGGTAACATTTGAAATTTTCAGTCTGTTTTATTTTGATATCTGCAAATGCTTTCAGTTTGGACCAATCTAAAATTTTGTCGCTTGATAAAGAGTTTTAAACAAAACAAGTATTTTCTCCTTTTTCCCTCAATGTTCTTAAAAGACTTCTTTCTGAGGGTCATTAAAAGTCGGGATTGTGTGTTAAAGAGTTAATAATTATGTATATTGAACCACAAATCTACCGTAATATATTATGCCCCCCTTTTGCGAGGGTGTGACTTACATTATTTGTATATTTTGTCTTCGGTTTGGGGCGACATGATTCACCATAGCAGCGAAAAAGTTTCAAAAGTCCCCTGCCACCTGAAGGTACAACTAATAATGCCCCCTTTTGGGAGAGTGTGACTTACTTTATTTTGTATATATCTACGGCTGGGGGTGACATGATGCACCACAGCCATGAATAAGTTTCCAAGTCCCCTGCCACCTGACGTTACAACTAATATTATTATACTGCAAAGAAATTTCTTGTGATCTGATTGGTTAACATGCCGGGAACATAATATCATGTTCCCTGGCAAAAACCATGTAAAACCAGTTTCCCTTTTGAGTGCCCCGTAAACATCACTACACATGCAATACATCATACGGAATGGCTGTGTCAATCGATCACCAGACTGCACATTTATGCACCAAACTGCATGTTTTAGTGACATCAGTTTCCACTGACGTCAGTTTTCATTGAATTGGGGCACACAGAATGGAATTTTATTTGTTAGCATACCTTTTTTGTGAAATTATAAAACAGGAAAATTTTGCTTAACACTCTTTGAAAGGATAAAACTTTGCAGTACATATAATAAATTCGTTGTACAGTCAGGTGGCAGGGGATTTGGAAACTTGTTCATGGCTGTGGTTAATCGTGTCGCCCTGAGCCGAATGATAACCACAGCCATGAACAATTTTCTGAGTCCCCGCCACCTGACAGTACAACTAATAATGTCCCTTTCGCCAGGGTTTGACTTACTTTATTTTGTATATTTTTTCAGATCCAGCAAGTGTCAAAGTTCATGGTGAATAGTTATGCTGAGAATGCAGAGGTCAAAGATTAAATCCTGTTGCCAAGATAAACAGTTTCCTTAGCAAAGTGGATATCTTGTTGAAAAGTTTTTTGGGGCTTATTTGAGCTTTTTTTTTGTTAACTCACCTGAGCACAAAGTGCTGATCTGAGCTTTTGTGATTCTGTGGTATCCGTCATTTGTTGTTACATTGGTTTTCTTCAAAAGCCTCGTAACTACAGCTTGTTTCAAGCTGTAGTTACGAGGTTTTTGAATACCAATGATAATTGTCATTAATCAGCTCTACTGATCCTCAACTGTACAGTGATGTCTCTGTGTAATTTTTATATCTAGAACTGGATTAAATAACTACTCGGAAACTACTGGGGTGGGGCGAAAGGCAATTTCAAGTTTGTATTCAGACTCATCTAAATGTTTGAAAAAAAAATGAGCAAATAATCTATTTCACATTATACAAGATAATATTCATTGATACAAGCAAAAACTTTGAAAAAAAAAAAAACCTTCTGTAAAAGTTTGAATGTGTATAAATTTATAGACAAAACAAGTCAAAGGTACAACAATACTTATATACATGTACTACCATATTATGGGGTTTCCCCGGCCCCTGTTTCTTTGAAATCAGGTTCTCAAGTTTTCTGAATGTTCTTCAAAATGTGCATGTTTGCCTTCTTAGATTCATTGTCTTTTGGTGAAGGGTTAAAAAGTGTAGCCCGTAATCTGGACTGTAATAAAAAAAAATTGTGCAAACAGTTTTAATTTGGTAAGGACCAAAGTTTTATCATGTGAAAGAAATTAACCTTTTTCAAAAAATGTTTATTGTGGAGTTGAAATTTGATGAATATCACAATCTGAAATCTCAGGTGAGCGATATCAGGGCTATCCAAGCTCTCTTGTTAGTTATTTAATTTCGTTTAGAACTATGAACTTCTTCTGATGAACAAAATAATGCTTAATCAATGTGTGATAAGTGACTAGAACTGTTAACGAATTTGATTGTTTTTGTTGGACAGTGTGTAGTGTTATATGGGGATGTATATATGGCATATGTGTATACATGTATATATGTTTCTGTGTTAGGGGAGCGGATGACAAGGACTGTACACAAAATATAGCCCTAAACATCATGTGCAGTTTTCAGTTGTTTTCAACATGACTGATTTGACATGATTTCACTAGGAGACTTAATTTGCCTTCCAAAGATGACATTTTGTAGCATATGGCAAAAGGATAACGTGCTTGTTTTGAGCACTTTCTCCTTTAACTACATTGTTAATCTTAGGCCAACATTCCTCTTTTAGAGCACAGAGTTTATATTGATATTTACTTTACAAAACATGTAATGTTTCTTTTGAACACGGAGGAGAAAGCCTTGAAAACATTGTGGAAAAAGGACAAAATGCTGGTAACCAGCATTTTGTCATTTTTCCTCAATATTTTCTATTCTTTCAAAGGTAAGTCCAGTCATTTCAGCAGTGTTGGATTTTTTTTATATGGAAAAGTCGAAAGGTTTGTTGTCTGGAAAAAATGTCAAACATGATATAACCTGCAACATGCAAAAAATAGGCAATCAGACACTTGTGTAAAGTACCATCTCCGATACACCTTTGCAGCCCGTGCAGGCTGATCTGAAAAGGCACTTTCTCTTTTTATGTAATTTTCAGTGTTGCACAAGTCTACTCTTGCACAAAATCTAATGTGATCATAAGGTGCGCCAGCCCAGGTGGTTCAGTGGTGAGAGTGTCAGACTCATGACCTGGTGGTCGTGAGTTCGATACCCGGTTAAGGCAAACTTTCTTTCAGGCGTATTTTTGCCTCTCACCTCTGCTGAAGCAAGTGAGAAAAGTAGTCGGTGGCTTTAGAAAGGAAGTTGTGTTTGTACTGGTGTGAGAAAGCCAGGAAACATCTGTGTCACAGACTGCCACAATATGACCTTAGCTGTTAAGGTGGCGTTAAACCCCAATACAACCAATACAACAATCATAAAGTGCTGTCCCTGAGTAGACTGTGTGGACTGTGCAGGCTGATCCGAGATGTTGCTTCACAGAAATGTCTGAATGCCCCTTTTTGGCAGTTGTAGGTCATAAAATTGGACCTTTTTGCTACTAGGTAATGTTCCTTATTATTTATAAGAAGAAAGCAGAGCTAAAGCTTTTTTGGTATGAATGTGTTAGTGTTTTGGTTATTTGCAGCAAGAAACAAATTTAAACTTTGTTTCCCAACCTCATTATCATAAACTTTTGCCTTTTTTTTTTTTTTTCTTTTTATTTGTAATGATCACAATATTTTTTTTTTCTCTTTTCTCTTTTTTTTTCATTAATATTATGCACAGAGCAAATTCATGTAACCAGAATAATGTTTTTTGGATTTCGAAACACAATTTTTTTGTATTTCTGAGAGGGAGTTACCCGCTTTATGTTTTGCTAGTATTTCCCATGATCATAGATATGTTTTTTTCCTTCGGATTTCTTTTTTATGTAGTTTTCCTTACCACAGAGGCAAAGGTGTCGGCAACAGTATATTTATCAAGGCTTTTGTTACTGAATACATATTAAACTCGTTACCAAACAATATCTGGTTTTTACAGCTCTGTGAAAGAAGCCTTTTGAAAACATTGTGGGAAAAGGAGAAAATTCATTTTCAAATTTTAGACTGTTCCAAATTGAAAGAATTAGCAGAGGAAATATTTAAGTGACTCAAAAACTAAAATTTGTTTTTGGAAGGGTAGAAAACATTGTGGGAAAAGGAGAAAATGCTGGTTACCAGCATTTTCTCCTTTTCCGACAATGTTTTCGAAAGGCTTCTTTCTCCGGGTCCTCAAAAGTAGGGATTGTTTGGGAAAGGATTAAATGATGGAATTTGTCTTTGAAAGGCAAGAAGTAGAATAAGTTGTTGGCAAGGATTTTCCCCCATATTATTTTGAGTCATCTGTGCCAGGGTCTTGGACACAGAGAATTATTTCATAAAGGATTAAAGATATGTATTCCCCCTCCCTCCCCTCCTAAATTTCTTATTTATCATTTGTAGTACTATACCTGTGGTTTATTTTATTTTGTTGTCTGCAAGTGCTTTGAATTTTTACCAGTGTAAAGTTTTGATGTTTGGTAAATGGTTGAAACTATTAGTTATGAAACTAAACACTGCCTTACTATGTTTTGTTAACTCTTTACCAGATGACAAAATTCTTAGACCTGTCCAATTTGAATGGCTCTGCAGGTGACACTTATGAGTCCAATGATGAAAAAAGAAGGAAATACTATTGAAAAAGAAGAAAATGCTGGTGACCAGCATTTTCTTCTTTTCCTAAAATTTTTTTTTCTAAAGCATTCTGCAGTTGGGTGGTTTAACTCTTTACTAAAGAACAAAATTTTAGACTTGTCCAAGTTGAAAGCATTTACATACGACAAAATAAATGTGACTGAAAATTTGAAATTTGTTTCGGAATGGGAAGAAAACATTGTGGGAAATTGCTAGTTACCAGCATTTTCTTTTTTTCCCAAAGTTTTTTGAAATGGCTTCTTCCTCAGGGTTGTTAAAACTTGGATTGTGTGGTAAAGGGTTAAAATGCAGGATTGCATTGTTTTGGGTGAAGAGTAATTCTATGTTTACATTACTTCAATAGTTCTAAATAGGATTCTTGGCTTGTGATCCAAACTCATGGCAACATGTCAGAATTATGTACACTTTAAGTTGTCAGTGTGGTACATATCGTCAGTGTACTTCAAAAACCTCATAACCACAGCTTGTTTCAAGCTGTAGTTGCGAGTTCTTTTTTATGTACACCGAAGATATGCCACTTCCACCCAAAACAAATACATGTACACATAATTTGATAGATTAAGCAGATCACACATCTCGATGTCTAAATGTAGAAAGTGTCTAATCTAGCCATTGTGTTGAGGTTGCTTCCTGCAGCTATCCCCTTTTAACTCCTTACCAAATGACAAAATCATAGGCTTGTCCAAATTGAAAGAATTAGTAGACGACAAAATAAATATGGCACGAAAATTGAAATTGGTTTTAGGAAGGGTAGAAAACATTGCGAGAAAAGGAGAATTTTCTCCCTCTCCCGCAATGTTTTCAATAGGCATCTTTCTTCAGGTCATTAAAAGTCGGGATTGTGTGGTAAAGAGTTAAATGAAGACATAAATTCCTCTTTAAAATCAGTATGTATAATGCTTGCATAATGGTTCGGCCAATGTTTTATTTTTAGCCCAATGTAATTTATCTCTGTCCATGTAAAACTGATAATCACTATGATCTCTCACTCATTACAACTCGGCTGATTCCGTACGTACATTTAACCTCGTCCGTATCAAAGAGATTTCCATTTTGAAATTAGAATCATGTGATTCTATACAAAGCACACCACTGACAGTTGTTTAGCAACGACATAAACAATCCTGATGAAGGTATTCACATCTGTCTATTGGTGGATGAAAACTTCAATCAGAATTGATAAACCACGTTAAGAAATGAATGTACGAACTCTTTGTCAACTAAAAATATAGTTAAAAAGATTTTGAAAGAAAATTGAAACTCAAATTTTCTTTTGTAAGAGGAGCCATTCAATTTTCAGAATGGTAAAACGGCATATTTCTGGTTGATGAATATACGGATCTGATGCATATCAATCCACCAGTTACAGCGAGGGATATGACGGCTCCCATCACCCGAGGGATGCCGAATGTATGATCACTGTCTCAATAGGATATTATCGGCTGGAATTTTGTGACAGAAAATTTTTGAAGTTTGATATAGGCCAGGCATTACCTTTTTACCTCTCTAGATTCTCCAAGACATTTTCAGTTCTGCAAATGATAGTGTTCCATGTAAGAGATGATTTTTGCGGGTTTTAATTTCTGATATCTCTGCTGACCAACTCCGGGCAGCAGAAATTAAACATGCAGATTATGAAGTCCAATTTTACCATTTGACAAAATAGCATAAAAATCACAGATGACTTCCGTTTTATAGAGTTATGTGTAAAACATTGGCTTGGTCAATCCCGCTATAAAACAGCAATATTCATTGAATTTCATTGATCTACAGGAAATGTTGATCATACATAGCATCTTAATGCGTCTAAATCTCAGTTTAGCTGATTACAATCCTATTATTCTACTTGTACTTGTGTTAAAATCAGAACAAGTCAAATTAACCCTTTACTCCATAGATACTCATTTTTACGCATTGCTTGTAGAAGCCTTTGGAAAACATTGTGGCAAAAGGTGAAATTGCTCGTGACGAGCAATTTCACCTTTTGCCACAATGTTTTCTACACTATCAAAAGGTGTCGTATTCACATAAGAAACGGGTTCATCCTATCTGTTATTTAGGATCAGTTAGAGATACCATAGAAATGCCTTATGGGGTAAAGGGTTAAAACAATACATAAAGACAACACTTAGTGTTTTACGTTACTCTTTACCACTCAATCCCGACTTTTAACAACCCTGAGAAATAATGCCTTTGAAAACATTGTGGGACTAGCATTTTCTCCATTTCCTACAATGTTTTCAACCCTTTCCCAATCGAATTTCAATTTTTTATTCACATTTATTTCGTTGTTTGCAAATGCTTTTTTAGTCCAAAATTTTGTTGTGTGGGCAAGAGTTAATATGCTTAATTATGCTTTTGTCTGTTTTGGGATTGTTTGATTGTATATAAATACCCAGAATTTTTTTTCTGGTCTACTGCTAATTATTTGACGAGGCATTACCCTTTATCATACCAAATAAGTGTTATATAATTTTGAACCCAGTAGTAAAAACCCAAACCATGTTACATGTGTTTCAACTTTTTTGGGAGTGGGGCAAAAAGGTCCACAAAAGATCCGTGAATCACGCTCCGCATAGTTAGAATGTTCTGCATGCCAGTCTTGCATCTCCATAAAAAAGGGTTAACTCTTTACCACACAGTCCAGACTTTTAATGACCCTGAGAAAGAAGACTTTTTAAAAAATTAATCCTGACTTTGAACGACCTTGAGAAAGAAGACTTAAAAACATTGTGGGAAAAGAAGAATTGTACCATTCAAGCTTCATTAAAATTGTCATCAGCCGATTCTTTCAATATGGACAAGTCTCAGATATTGTCATTTGGTTAAACCTTTACCAAACAACAAATTTATAGACTGGTCCAAATTGAAAACATTTGCAGACAACAAAATAAATGTGACTAAAAACTTTAAATTTGATTTGGGAAGGGTAAAAAACATTGGAAAAAGAGAAAATGCTGTTTACCATTATTTTCTCCTTTTCCCACAATGTTTTCAAAAGGCTTTTTTCTCAGGGTCGTTAAAAGTCAGGATTGAGCGGTAAAGGGTTAAGAATTACTGGTAAATAAATAGAGATCTCTTGTTTTTTCAAACAGTGACATTAACTAAGTGGTGCTGTATGTACTGACATTCTTTTACCTTACATTATAAAATTTGGCATTACTGATAGCCTCGGTACGCTATCATGTGACACTTTCAACATTAAATTTTGACCAATTATCATTAGCCTTACATTTTACATTTAGATCAGTGTTGCAAAGTAGTTATCCTTAGTTTGTCTCTGTTCTGCCTAGTAGTATGAAATAAAAGTTGAGCTTTACAATGAGGCTTTATTTAACTCTTTTCAAAAGACAAAATTTTAGACTGGTCCAAATTGAAAGCATATGCAGATGACAAAATTTAACATGACTCAAAAATTGAAATTTATTCTGGGAGAGCAGAAAACATTGTAGGAAAAGGAGAAAATGATTACCAGCATTTTCTCCTTTTCCCATAATGTTTTCAGAAGGCTTTTTTTACAGGTTCGTGAAAACCAGGGATTGTTTGTTGAAGGGTTAACTCATTACCTAACGACAATATGTTAGCCTTGTCAAAATGAAAAGCAGTTGCAGGCGACAAAATAAAAGTGACTGAAAATTCAAAATTGTTATGTGAATGGTAGAAAACAATGTGGGAAAAAGAGAAAATGCTGGTTACCAGCATTTTCTCCTTTTCCCACAATGTTTTCTGAAGGTTTCTTTCTCAGGGTCGTCAAAAGTAGGGATTATGTGGTAATGGGTTAACTGCAAATGCTTATAAAATGGGTGCAGCAAATAAATATCCAGTGTTTCCCTTTACCTCAAATAGCTGATTGAACCCCATACCACACTAAGAAATTTTAGACTTGTCCCAACTGAGAGCATTTTTTCTGACAAATTACTCTGTTACCACACATCAAAATTTTAGACCGATCCAGATTGAAAGGATTTGCAGACATCAATTTCAAAATGGCTCAAATGGGTTGAATGTTTTTAAAAGGCTTCTTCCTCAGGGTGGTATAAAGTTGTTATTGGGTGGTAAAGGGTTAATTGCAGCTCATGGGGCAATATTTGTTTGTGAAAGGGAGGAAAACATTGTCAAAAAGGAGAAAATGCTGGTCACAAGGCTGGTTGTTTTTTCTTCTTTTCCCACAATGTTTTCAAAAGCTTTCTGGCCAAGGGTCATGAAAACTCCTGGTTTTGTGGTATATGGTTAAATATGCATACAGTCAATAGCTTGGGAAAACATTTAACTCCTCACCACACAATCCTGACTTTTAACACCCCAATGAAAGAAATCTTTTGGAAATACTGTGGGAAAAGGGTAACCAGCATTTTTCTCCTTTACCCACAATGTTTTCTTTCCTTCCTAAAATAAATCTTGATTCATCTTGTTGTTTGCAAATGCTTTCAATTTGGACCAGTCTAAAATTTTATTGTTTAGTAAAGAGTAAAGGTAAATGAGTGGTATTGCTTCAAAGAAAAAATGACCCCTTTTCCTACAATGCTATTCATTTCAAAATCACATTTTTACTGGGCGCCCTTTGTATAATATGTAAGTTTTAACCGGTCTGATCTGTGCATATATGTAATTGTTATGAAATAATGGAAGATGCATTGAAATGGTAAGTTTTTGTTTAGGTAATTGTGTACTGTTTTGATGAATTATATTTATATTTTCTTTTCTTTTATTCATTAACCCATTACGCCCCTATCACAGATCAAGTTGCCTGTAGATTGTGTAGATCAAGATCAGACTGTACAGGAGTGGTCTAATATTGGATCTATGCAGAAGTATTTTGCGTAAAAAAATGTCGTAATTGTAGTTATCTGTATCTTCCTTACTAAGCCTTATATTGAATGATCCCCAGATTTCATGACACTGTGAGAGAGGGTTTTTTTAATTCTATACAACATAATCCC
This sequence comes from Tridacna crocea, assembly GCA_943736015.1. Taxonomy (NCBI): domain Eukaryota; kingdom Metazoa; phylum Mollusca; class Bivalvia; order Cardiida; family Cardiidae; genus Tridacna; species Tridacna crocea. Next base: position 10,958,437 of record OX031070.1, read on the forward strand.
AGATTTTAACAAGCTTTTGGGGGAAAAAAGACTTTCGAAAATATTGTGGGAAAAGGAGAAAATGCTTGTACCCAGCATTTTCTCCTTTTCCCACAATGTTTTCTACTCTACAAAGTCAAGTTTCAGTTTTTGAGCCATGTTTATTTTATAGTCTGCATCTGCAAGTGCTTTCAATTTGGACCAGTCTAGGATTTTGTCCGATAATAAGAATTAACTCATTAACAAAGGTTAGGTTTGTCCAAATTGAAAGCATTTGCAGATGACAGAATAAAAGTGACTGAAAATTCGAAATTTATTTTGTGAATGGTAGAAAACAGTGTGGAATAATGAGAAAATGCTGGATAGCGGCGTATTCTCCTTTTCCACAATGTTTTCAAAAGGCTTCTTTCCGAGGGTCGTTGAAAGTGGGGATTGTGTGGTAATAACTTAAAAGAGTAGGATAAGGACAATCAGGCTTGAAACCTGCATTTTTCCCCTTTTTCCGTGATTATTTTTGTTTACGCCACTTTTCCTAACAAAAACAATCTGAACAAATGGATAGTCTATTAGATTTTAGGTTAATTGCATGTTATTCAAGTGAAATCAAAGTGGTAAAAGAAAAATTGCTTATTGTGAACATTTCCTCTTGTTACTACAATGTTTGTTATAAATGGGCTGCTACAAGACAAATAAATTAATCTTCAAGTGGTATATCGAGATAACAAATGCAGTGAATTGTGATATGTGTACCCCTTTGCCTGACAACCAAAATGTTGACTTATCTAAGTTGAAATAATTTGTGTACATGAAAATAGAAATGAATAAACTGTTTACCAAAGGACAAAATGTTTAACTAGCCTAAATTCAAAGCATTTGCAGACAACAAAATAGATGTGAATGAATGATTTAATTTTGATATTGGAAGGGTAGAAAACATTGTGGGGAAAGGAGAAAATGCTGATTGCCAGCATTTTCTCCTTTTCCCACAATGTTTTTAAAAGGCTTCTTTCCCAGGGTCATTGAAAGTCAGGATTATGTGGTAAAGGGTTGATGAGATTTGTGTATTACAGGGTTTAAAATATTGTGGGAAAGGGAAAATGGTGGTAATCATTGTTTCAAGCATTTTCTCCTTTTCCTGCAGTTTTTCTAAGAACCCATTCTGAAAAGAAATTCAGTTTTGAAGTCATTTTTTTTTGTCGTCTGCAAATGCTTTGAATTTTGACTTGTTTAAAACTTAACTGTTCGAGTTAAACTTCGAATTGTTTGTTTAATCCTTTACCACACAATTCAAACTTTTAATGATCCTGAGAAAGAAGCCTTTTGAAAACAGTATGGAAAAAAGAAGAAAATGGTGGTAAGCAGTATTTTCTCCCTTTTCCCATAATGTTTTCTGCTTTTCTAAAGTGAAGTTTAATTTTTTGAGTCAACTTTTATTTTGTCGTCTGCAAATGCTTTCAATTTGGATCAGTCCAAAATTTGTTGTTTGGTAAAGAGTTACGGGATTACAGATGAGTATTGAGTATACATGTATATGTAATTGTTTGGTTGCTTTGTATGCTTTGGTCTTTGCATTCAATGATCTTTGTCGGATTTATTTTAGCCCTTTGCAAAACAATCCTATTTTGAAGGATGTCGGAGGCAGAGTGCTTTTCAAAACATTGTAGGTAAAGGAGAAAATGTTGGCAACCAGCATTTTCTCCTTTTCCCACAATGTTTTACATCCTTTCAAATTTGTATCTAATCATTTGATCCACACTTGATATGTCGTCTGCAAATGCTCTTTACCTCATAGTCTCGAGTTTTAACAATCCCTGATGGAAAAAACTTTTGAAAATGTAGGAAAAGGAGAACATGCTGGTTACCAGCATGTTTTTGTTTTCCCACAATGTTTTCTTCCCCATTAACCCTTTCCCAAACAACAAACTTTTGAAGTAGACCAAATTGAAAGCATTTGCAGACGACAATTCAACTCTTGCTGAAAAGATGATTTCTGTCTATGATAGGATAGACAACATTGTGGGAATAGGATAAAATGCTGGTTACCAGCATTTTCTCCTTTTCCCACAATGTTTTCAAAAGGCTACTATTTCTGACCCGTAAAAACCAGGAATTGTTTGGGAAAGGGTTAAAGACAAAATCCCAGCATTCAAGCCACATTTGAATTCTCGTCTGCAAGTGCTTTCAATTTGGACAAGTCGACATTTTTGTCATTTGGTAAAGCGATTACACAGAGAAGTCCAAAAATGTTGTCATCTCAAAAAGGGTAAACTGCAAACAAGGTGTAAAAAGTTGAAATTTGTTTAGATTTAAAACATTTTCAGGGGAAAATTAATATTAATTGATGGTATTTGTCTCTGGAAAAAGCATTATGGGTAAAGAAGACAATGTTGGTCACCAGCATTTTTGCTATTTTCTTCAACGTCTCCAGAAGTCTTCTTTCTCAGAGTTATTGTAAGATTTGATTGTTTGGTGGAAGATTACCTGCAGTCCGCGCAGGTTGACCTCTGCGGAATCTTTTTGCTTTTGGTCAATTGTCTTTTTGTCGAAGGACTGGCGTGTACCTGATGATTAACCCATTACCATCCAATCCCTACTTTCGACGACCATAAGAAAACCTTTAGAAAACGCTGTGGGAAAAGGAGAAAATGCTGGTTACCAGCATTTTCTCCTCTTCCCACAATGTTTTCTACCCTTCACAAAACAAATTTCAAATTTTCAGTCACTTCTATTATGTCGATTTGGACAAATCTAAAATTTTGTAGTCTGGTAATGAGTTAAGTTGGTTGTTATACAAAATGCATTGAAGGAGTGTATATGACCCCGTGATGACTTCATGATATCGTAGATTGCATTAAGCCCCCTTTTACCAACACTTGGTTCTTTTGTTTATGAAATGTGTGATAGGCAGGTAAAAAACTTTAAGGATCTAGCATACAGTTGGCTATTGAGATAACAGTTTATTAACTTGTTCTAGGAAATGTTATTTAGCAAGTCTTCAGCCAGCTAATTAACATTTCCTCTTGAAGAGTGTGATAAGATTCTATCTCAAAAGCCAACAAAATGTCAAATCCTTTTTATCACATGGCGAAAAACATGCATAGAATAGTGAGATATATATGCCTGAAATGTTAAAACAAAGATATTCATGAATGAGATCAGTTTATTTCTTTCACAGATTGTTTACTTGTAAATAATAGTTCCACAGAAGTAGACAAAATAACTACATGTACTTAAATCTTTACCAAACTGCAAATTTATAGACTGGTCCAAATTGAAAATGTTTGCAGACGACAAAATAAATGTGACTGAAGAATCAAAATTTGATTTGGGAAGGGTAGAAAACATTGTGGGAGAAGGAGAAAATGCTGGTTACCAGCATTTTCTCCTTTTCCCACAATGTTTTCAAAGGGCTTCTACCTCAGGGTTGTCAAGTCATCATTGTGTGGTAAAGGGTTCACAAGATGATGTCATGTAACACCCTGATGACCTCACAACCTCCTAACTCAACGGGTGTGAGATAAGAAAATTAATTGTGGTTATATCACACTGAAACAAGGGAGGTTATATGATAAGGGTAGATCTTGAAAGTAGCATAAAAGACCATGCAATCATTGAATTTGGAAGAGTCTAAAATTTATTGTTTGGGAAAAGGTGAACACCTTCAAATACTGGACCAGTCTAATATTCTCCTGGGAAAGAGGTAAAAGGAATAAAAAAAATGTTCATTTTTGTATTGTCGACTTTGAAAACCTTGTTGCTTTCTAATCTTCAAATTGTGATAAGATCGTTCTATTATGAATGAAAATGGAAGTTTTTGTGGATTTCATGAAACTTGCATAATGTGATTAATCATCTTTTGTTCAGTTAACCCTTTACCACACAAACTAAAGTTTTAATGACCTTGAGGCAAATGCCTTTTATGAGAAAATGCTGGTAACCAGCATTTTCTCCTTTTCCCACGATGTTTTCTGCCCTATCAAAGAAAATTTGCACGATTTGAGCCACATTGAAACTGTTGTTTTCAAATGCTTTCTGTTTGCATGAGGCTAAAATTTTGTCATCTGGTATAATGTTAAGAGAGTTGACAAGAGCTAAAATAGAATATGAGATAGTACATAACAACTGCATTTGGAAGGCTTTAGATTTTGTGGTTTTTGCATAGATTATTCCATTACCATACAATCCCGACTTTTAACGACCCTATGCGAGAAGCCTTTTGAAAACATTGTGGGAAAAGGAGAAAATGCTGGTAACCAGCATTTTCTCCTTTTCCCGCAATGTTTTCTACCCTTCCAACAACAAATTTAAATTTTTCAACATTTATTTTGTCATCTGCAAATGATTTCAACTTGGGCCAGTCCAAAATTTTGTCGTTTGGTAAAGGGTTAAGCTATTTTGTACTCCAAAATGGGCACTTTTTTTTTAATGCAAAATGAAACCTAATGTTGTGTACTTTTCTCACTAAGCTACGGTTTCTATTTTGTCCTGTAAATTTTCATCTACTATTTGAAAATCCCTGTACAGGAGACATAAGACATAATTGCAGGAAAAAATGTCCGCGTAATGTTTCCAAAAGGCCTCTACATCAGGATCATTAACATCAGGGATTGTGTGGTAAAGAGTTAAACAATAAAATCCCATTATTTAACCTTTAGCCAAATGACAAAAATTAAGCCTTGTTCAAATTGAAAGCATTTGCAGACAACAACTTCAGTGAGACTTAAATTGTGCAATTATTCTTTGATTGGATAGAAATCATTGTAGGAAAAGAAGAAAAAGCTTGTTACCAGCATTTACTCCTTTTCCCACATTGTTTTCAAAAAGCTTCTTTTGCAGGGTCATTTAAAGTCTGGATCATGTGGTAAAGGGTTAAATGTCCCTGTAACATGTAAAGGTCGGAATAAATAGAAAGGAAGTAAACTTCCAAAAACATTTAATGCCTTGTCATGCATCCTGAATGACTCTGGATGTCTATTCACCTTAAGTCAACATCCATTCATTCTTTGGCATCAGCCAAGTCAAATCTATATCCCATTAAAGGAAAACATTGATAATATTGCATAAATCAACTGTTTTGCAAGCTTTTGATACTTCCATATCAGAAGTCCACAGAAATTTCCATTCTTTCAAAAAGGAATGATTTTACAGTGTACTGTTATGCCTCAAACTGGAATAATGTAACTTTTGAAAATAAAGTGTGCATTACACTTGCTCTTGTTGACTTTTTGCTGTTTGCAACCCACATCCCTCCCCTCCTCTCTGGCTTCATCAGTCACAAATTGTTATTGGTTTGTTTAAATTTTTGCCCACCCGGGTGGCTCAGTGGTGAGCGTGTCGGACTAATGACCTGGTGGTTGCGAGTTCAATACCTGGTTGAGGCAAACTTTCTTTCCGGTGTATTTTCGCCTCTCACCTGTGCTGAAGCATGTGAGAAAAGTTGTTGGTGGCATTGGAAAGAAAATTGTGTTAGTACTGGTTGTGAGAAAGCCAGAAAACACATGTGCGTCACCGACCGCCATGATATGACCTTAGCTGTTAAAATGGCATTAAACCCCAATACGACCAACCACTAATTGTTTAAATCTTTACCAAATGACAAAATTTTAGACTGATCTTAATTGGAAGCATTTGCAGACGACAACATAAATGTCACCGAAATATTGAGATTTGTTTTAGGAAGGATGGAAAACATTTTGGGAAAAGGAGAAATTGCTGGTTACCAGCATTTTCTCCTTTTCCCAAATTGTCGTCAAAAGGCTGTTTTCTAAAAGGTAGCTAAAAGTCAGGATTGGTAAAGGGTTAAGCTTCAATGGAAGAACAGGTGTTTTCTCGAAAGTATCCTTGGTCAAGATAGGTCAGAACCCCATCCTAATTCCGGTGAAATCCAGGACATGCATGAATATGTGAGCCAACAAACTTTTTAAAACTAGATTCTATTCTTACAAACAAAGTCTGTGATAAACAAACAAATTAACAAATGCATGGCAGAAATACTGGGACAGGCAGGGTTCAAACCTAGAACGCTGGAAGCCATGCATGAAGGAATGGTCTCCCGTAACACACACCTGTCTTAAAGTCATCATTTATTGATGACTCGAAGCCTTTACCCATTGCCACACAATCCCTACTTTTGACGCCCCTGCAAAAGAAGCCTTTTGAAAACACTGCAGGAAAAGGAGAAAATGCTGGTGACCAGCATTTTCTCCTTTTCCCACAGTGTTTTCAACCCTTCCCAGATCAAATTTCAATTTTTCAGACAACTTTATTTTACAATGTTTTCAATTTGAACCTGTCTAAAATTTGGTCGTGTGGTGAAGAGTTAATAGGCAGAAAGTCTGTTTTTGTACAACAAATGGGAATAAGGCTTAACTCTTTACCACATGAGAAAATTTTAGACTGGTCCAAATTAAAAGCATTTGCAGATGACAAAATAAATGTGACTCAAAAATTGAAATTTGTGCTGGGAAGGGTAGAAAACACTTTGGGAAAAGGAGAAAATGCTGGTAATCAGCATTTTCTCCTTTTCCCACAGTGTTTTCAAAAGGCTACTTTCTTAGGGGCGTCAAAAGTAGGATTGTATAAATAGGTTAATGGCCTATCCCTGATGAGCCCTATTGTACAAAACCTGTAACAAAGAAACAAATGAACAAATTCATAGCAGAAATACAGGCATTGGGCAAGATTCTAACCCAGAATGCCCAGACAAATGGCCAACACCATAACCACTGAGCTAAACAGACATCTCTCCAACGCAGCTGTTGGATATTGTATTTAAACTGGGATGAAGCCATACATGAAGGAATGGTCTCTTGTAGCACACACCGTCTTAAAGTCATCATTTATTGATGACTCGAAGCCTTAACCCATTACCACACAATCCCTACTTTTGACACCCCTGAGAAAGAAGCCTTTAGTAAATATTGTGGGAAAAGGAGAAAATGCTGGTAACCAGCATTTTCTCCTTTTCCCACAATGTTTTCTACCTTTGTTTTTCACAAAACAAATTTCTTTATTTTGTCGTCTGCAAATGCTTTCAATTTGGACCAGTCTAAAATATTGTCATTTGGTAATGAGTTAGAGATGGTAATGTGACCCCTTTTTCTTCCCCCCCCCCCCCCTCTTTTTATTTCTTTGTCTGGCATAATTGCAAAATGGACACTGAAGTTGAAGCCCATGCTTCCAGGGATCAGCTTCTGAATCTACACTGCTTAAAAAAAATGTCTTGAGTTTGCTTTAGCCACTCTAATGGACTATATACGTAAGACTGGAATGTAATGGGAGCTCCAGATAAGAGGGAGTGATGGTATTCTAAATCTATTATTTCTCCTCAAAACCCTATGTTGTTGGTACTAATTAGAATCGTCTCGATTAGATGAATCTAATGAGTACCCACAACATGGGGTTTAGTGGAGAATCATTAATATTTTCAATTTTTGAAATCAAACCCACTTCCCTATGTCTGGATTTCTCTTATATTTTTGTCATACCTGTTCTGCAACAGCTGCTGGCCTCTAATGAAGGCTATGAATCACTAAAAAGCCCTAAAAATATGTTACTTCTAGGACTATTTTTACCCTTTACGAAACAAAATCCTGTTTTATTATCACTTCACCACACAAGCCCGACTATTAACAACGCAAAAGATTTTGAAAACATTAAGGAAAAAGGAAAAATGCTCACTACCAGCATTTTCTCCTTTTCCCCCAGTGTTTTCTACCCTTCCCAAATCAAATTTTAATTCTTGATTTACAATTATATTGTCGTCTGAAAATGCTTTCAATTTGGACAAGTTTAACATTTTGTCATTTAGTAAAGTGTAAATATAAATATCAGTGAATTACTAGGACTTCACAGTGAGTAAAGCTACAAGTGATGTTAATTATGGAATCATCACTAGTGATGATATAGTGTTACAGGAGACCACTCCTTCATGCATGGCTTCATCCCGTTTTAATCCTTTCCCAAACTACAAGTTTTAGACTCTTCCAAACTCAGAGTTTGAATAAAATTTCAAATTTGATAAAAATGGCAGAAAGTTCTCCAAATGGGTAGAAAACACTGTGGGAAAAGGAGAAATTGCTCGTTACGAGCAATTTCTCCTTTTCCCACAGTGTTTTCAAAAGACATGTCCTGCAGACACGTAAAAACAAGGGCTTGTTTGGGAAAGGGTTAAATACAATACCTAATAAGTGTGTTAGAGTTCTTTTTAGCACAGTGGTTATGGTATTGGCCTTTCGTCTGGGAATTCTAGGTTTGAATCTTGCCCGGTGCCTATATTTCTGCTATGAATTTATTTATTTGTTTCTTTGTTACAGACTTTGTATGATAGGGGCTCATCAGGGATATGCCATTAAACTCATTTCCACTTGTAAAATTTTGGGACTGGTCCACATTGAAAGCATTTGTAGATGACATGAAATGTTACTCAAAGCCTATCATTTGTAGAGGGTAGAAATATTGTGGGAAAAGAAGTTACCAGCATTTCCTTCCTTTCTCACAATGTTTTCAAAAGGCCTCTTTCTCAGGCCTGTATACAGTCAGGATTGTGTGGTAGAGGGTTAAGCATGGACTTCACAACAATACTGGTATTGTCCCCAAGACTAAGGATCAGACTGCACAAAATCTGCAATCTGATCTTGAATCTGAGCAAGTTATAATATGAGAAATGAGAATAACACTTTAGTCTTCACAAAGCAAGCCCAGTTTTAACCCATTACCACACTTTTGACACCTCTGAGAAAGAAGCATGTAGAAAACATTGTGGGAAAAGGAGAAAATGCTGTTAACCACCATTTTCTCCTTTTCCCACAATGTTTTCTACCCTTCACAAAACAAATTTCAAATTTTCAGTCACTTTTATTTTGTCGTCTGCAAAATGCTTTGAATTTGGACCAGTCTAAAATATTGTCGTTTGGTAATGGGTTAAGAAGTATGACAGAGATCTCTGTAAAACAGTTTCTGAGAAAAGGAGAAAATGCTGGAAACAGCATTTTTCTTTTTCCCTCAATGTTTTCTACCCTATATCTATCAAATATCTATTAAATACAGAAATCAGTATTTTGAGCCAACTTCGTCGGCAAATTACTGCTTCAAATTTAGAATCTAGTCTGGTCAGACATTTATTTGTTTGGTAAGGCGCTAACGGGGTATATAACAGGTTTGTACATGTCGTAGTCCAAACTGGAATCTAGGCAGATCCGGAATCTGCCTAGACCAAACTGGAATTCTGTCTGGACCACAATAGGGTTCCAGTTTGGCTAGGCAGCTCCACAATCTGGCTTGACCAAATTAGCATATTTTCTTGTTTAATATAGTGCGACTACAAATAAACCAACATATTTAATGTGAACCCTTACATAAAAGAAGTTTTAAGTTTTAATCAGAAATTCTGAGTAAGTAGATAAAAATGCGATATGGAAATTGGGGCAATAATGTGGGAAAAAAAACAAATAAATTGCTTTAATTAAAAAAAAATCTCAGTTGTAGACACATGTGGATTGATATTATTAAAACATTTTCGAAAAGAATCTATTTTATAGTCTACACAAAGTTATAATTCTAATTTGATCTAATTGGGCAGATTCTGGACCTGCCTAGATTCCACTCTGGCCTACGACATATATATTCGATCCCTGTGCTAAATGACCGCACAAGAAAATTTAATACTTGTTCTAACCAAGCCATTTTGCAGATGACAAATTAAATTGTTAAAAATAATGTTGTTTGTCTAATAAGGTAGATTACATGGTGGAAAAGGGAGAAAATGCTGGTTAGAATCCAGTAGCATTTTCTCCATATCCCACAGTGTTTTCAAAAGACATTTTTCGGTGACTGAAGTGAAGCTGGGCAATTTGACTTGCAAAATTTGACAAATTTACAAAGCTGAAATATCTGAAGAAGATCATCCTGGGACTAATTACGCGAGTCGAAATCTGACTTACACCAGTTGAAGTATTCTTTGACAGACGATTGAACGAAACTCTACAGAGATTGGGTAGCAGTACACGGTTTGTCGGCTAAACTCGTCTCGGTCTGCCATACGCCAAACTGAACTTCCTCAAACTAAGGTCTATATAGTCAGCCTGAATTTATAAGAAGCACTTAAATGCAAAAGCACAATCCTAATTCTTTAGATTTTATCAATAAATCATGTTCAACTTGTGAAATAGTGATATCAATGATCAATATAAGTAAGTGACATGGTCTGAAAAAAAAACTGAAAAAAATTGCCATTTTAGCCTATATTCCAAAATCCACAAAATCCAAACCCAGGAAGTAAGCCTGAAAATGCCAAACTAAATTGAAACTCCAAACAACACATAATCTGCATATTTTCACTTTGTTTTCAAAACAGATGCCTTTCTACAAATACTTTTGCACTGTTCCATTTTTTTTCAACCGATACAAAAAATGAGCCAGTATGGTAGTAACTAGAACTCATTAAAATGCTGACACAATATTTAATATAGTTTAACAGTCCAGACATCAGACAAGACTGTCCACCTAGCACAGTGTGGCCAATATAGATAGGAGCAGTTTCTCTAGGCATGCCAATGGCCATTTTTTTTACCTGCATGCTCAATACAATATGAGTGTAAACAAAACAGGCTAATATCAGATACATCATTGACCTGCATACCCTTGAGCTGTGCACATGTTTCCCATAGCAACTCGAGGGTCACTAATTAAATTTTAGGTGCATTTATTACTTTAGATAGCATTCTATGGACAAAATGTAGCTCAATTATATTGAAAAATGAGGCTCAATCCTAAAGAACAGAACTTTGGAAAAAAAACCTGTTGTCATAAGGTGACCCTATTCAAAACCAAGGCAGGAGTGAATTTGCTAATGCCATTCCTGTAACATCAAGATCAGTTGACCACCGCCGTTTACATTTGTTCAATACACAACATTCACTAGTCTAGGTTCTGTTTCTCAAAAAGATGGTTCATTTCCGCTTTACCATATTGTATGTGGCTCCAGTACTATTCTGTACCTAAAAATAGAATACAAATTAAGGGTAAGGAACCACAACCACATCCCCAAGTAGGCCAAAGAAATCATTCGATTCAGCTTATTGCTCTCACAATATTGCAAATTTTAAAAACAGTATGATTATATTCACTAATGCTTTCTTTGTAGGCTGACACACTATTGTATTCTATATCATACAAATTCAAACACTGACCAAGACAAGACTGCTCACTTAGTGTGGCCAATATTTAAGGAAAAGTATGTTGTACATATTAATGGTCATTTTCTTGAATTGCTTATTTTGGTGTCAGCTTTGCAATGACCATTTTCACCGTCTCTTTAAGATCACAATCAAATGTTTTCAAACACACCCTGGCCACACAGTCTTTTATAAAAACTCACCACAATACAGGTATGGCAATGTACGGTAGAAGGTAGAGTTCATTACTCGTATTAAAATGCTGACACAATATTTAATATATTTTATACACACTCCAGACATCAGACAAGACTGTCCACCTTGCACGGTGTGGCCAATATAGATAGGAGCAGTTTCTCTAGGCATGCCAATGGCCATTTTCTTACCTGCTCAATACAACATGGGTGTCAGCATGTAAATGGCCATCTAACTATAACTTTGGGGTCACAGTTTCAATGTTTTCTGACATGCCTTGGCCTAACAGTCTTATGTAGATCAAGAAGACAGGGATGCATTTTTTTTTTTATAAAGAAAGTGTAATTTGTTGGGGGTGAGGTTTTGAAACAGACTGGGCCCCTGAGATCTTATATCAATATAAGATGTCTGGACCTGGGTTGCAAACACACTCCATGGCAGTACTATCTTAACCTGCAAATTCTTGCATCAGAAAAGGAAAGGCCTTTAATCCTCTCTGCACATTGGCCATTTCGGGTACATTTTTGCAGGCCGGTACCTAGGTAATCAATGTGGTGATAGCACTGCACACAAAACCTCTGCAAAAGTTTGAAATAAACATGAAAAGACAAACAAACATACAAACAAACAACAAAAATACAACAAAGAAAAACAATTTTGGATTTTGAAAATTAATGCTAAGATTTACAGGTTCAAGTATTTGTTATTTCATTCATTTGGATATAATCAAGCATGGAAGGAACCACAATCCTGACTCTGTATGAACAGAAGTACAAAATATTCATACTGTATGCTTCCAACAACAAATTCCAATTTTTCAATCACATTTATTTTGTCGTCTGCAAACACTTTCAATATGGACCGGTCTAGAATTTTGTTATTTGGTTAAGAGTTAAAATTGTAAGTTTCAAGTTTCAAAGATGCCCTAAACTACCTCAAATTTTGAAAGAGAAAAATTTAATGAAGTAAGTTGATATTTCGCTGGTAACCAGCATTTTCTCCTTTTCACCTGAAGAAATTCATGTAACAAAGAAAATGGTATTTGCAACCTGAATTTAATGTAGGATAATTTTTAGGTCTACCTGAAGACACTTAAAAAATAAATAATTTCTAGAGGGCACTGCTTTTGACCTGAATTTAATGAAGGCTAGTTTTTTAAGTTCACCTGGAGGAGCTTTTGATATGCATTTTGATCCAAGTGCTTACAAAAGGTTGAAAAACAGTATAGCTAGATATTTGAAAAATGTGTTTTCAAGAAACCTGAATGCATTGTAGGTAAATTTTTGAGCCGAACAAACTTGTCAAATTACGTTTGATACCATGATTTGCATGTGACCTACCTGCTCACAAATTGTTGAAAAATAGGTATTGCCAGCAACCTGATCGTTGGAACTTCCATTTGTGCTATGTAACCCCTGTCCCTGGTCACAATATATATATATTTATAAATAAATAATGGAAGTTCCTACTGTCAGTCTACTGAACCTCACCTCCCTGTTTTTAAAGAAACTTTTAACCTTATACTTTGATTCATATCTAAATTAACAGGTTACATATTTATATGTGACAGATTTTTGAGAAACCTGAAGACATTGTAAGTAAGTTTTTGAGTTGAACATACTTGCTTTGTTACATATTTGACCCAACAATGCAGATATGATAATGCAATTTACCAATAAGTTTGCCAGCAACCTGAATTTTATGTAAATTAAAAGTTGACTGAACTTGTCACAAGACTTTGATGTATTTGGGCTAACACTTCATGTAATGCATGTATGCATGCAGCTATATGGTGGTACAGCCAAGAATTTTATGTAAGTTTCACAAGCTCAAGAAATTCTTACTCAATATTTATTGTAGATTTGACCACTAATTGGTTCCAACAAGAAATATCTTCAAAAAAGATTGACTGCCTAAATTTGCCAGGTAATAGGCAGGGGCCTTAGTATAAACATGTATACACTTTTACCAACCACAAATTTCTGTTTATTAATTTTTCATCAATGCCAAAACCTAGGTCAAAAGCAAGCAAATTCAGCTATGCCAAAAAACAGTTTCGCCAGCAACCTATAGTTGAAACTTCCATTTGTGCTATATAACCCCTGTCCCTGGCCACATTGCATACTTTTAATAAATAAATAAATAATGGAAGTTCCTTCTGTCAGTCTACTGAACCTCACATGTTAAGGAAAATGCCAAGTAATTTGAATTTTTTATGAATTGATTAGAAAAAAGTTATAGTAATTGTTGTTTTGAGAATAAAAGGCTCTTTGAGATGAAAAACCTCAAATTTTGAAAGAGAAAAATTTAAAGAAGTAAGTTGATATTTCGCTGGTAACCAGCATTTTCTCCTTTTCCAAACAATATTTCTGCCAAGCTTTTTCCTGAGGGTTATTGTAACTCTGGGTTGTGTCCTAAAGGGTTAAAGACGGTATTGCTGGAGTCAGACCTGAATTTAATGTACACTAGTTTTCTAAGTTTAAGTGCCGGAACATACTTTACAGATATTTAAAGACAGAATTGCTAAAGACTTAAATTTAGTGTAGACTTGTATGATAACTTCACCTGAAGAAATTCATGTAACAAAGAAAATGGTATTTGCAACCTGAATTTAATGTAGGATAATTTTTAGGTCTACCTGAAGACACTTGAAAAATAAATAATTTCAAGAGGGCACTGCTTTTGACCTGAATTTAATGAAGGCTAGTTTTTTAAGTTCACCTGGAGGAGCTTTTGATATGCATTTTGACCCAAGTGCTTACAAAAGGTTGAAAAACAATAAATAATGGAAGTTCCTACTGTCAGTCTACTGAACCTCACCTCCCTGTTTTTAAAGAAACTTTTAACCTTATACTTTGATTCATATCTAAATTAGGAGGTTACATATTTATATATGACAGATTTTTGAGAAACCTGAAGGCATTGTAAGTAAGTTTTTGTGTTGACCATACTCGCTTTGTTACATATTTGACCCAAGAATGCAGATATGATTATGCAATTTACCAATAAGTTTGCCAGCAACCTGAATTTTTACCAATAAGTTTGCCAGCAACCTGAATTTTATGTAAATTAGAAAGTTGACTGAACTTGTCACAACACTTTGATGTATTTGGGCTAACACTTCATGTAATGCATGTATGCATGCAGCTATTGATGGTACAGCTCAAGAAATTCTTACTCGATATTTATTGTAGATTTGACCTCTTTCTAATTGGTTCTAACAAGAAATATCTTAAAAAAAGATTGACTGCATAAATTTGCCAGCTTATAGGCAGGGGTCTTAGTATAAACATGTATACATTTTTTACCAATCACAAATTTGCATTTATTCATTTTTCATCAATGCCAAAACCTAGGTCAAAAGCAAGCACATTCAGCTATGCCAAAAAACAGTTTCGCCAGCAACCTGATAGTTGAAACTTCCATTTCTACTATATAACCCCTATCCCTGGCCACATTGCATACTTTTAATAAATAAATAATGAAAGTTCCTTCTGTCAGTCTACTGAACCTCACATGTTAAGGAAAATGCCAAGTAATTTGAATTTTTTATGAGTTGATTAGGAAAAAGTTATAGTACATGTAATTGTTGTTTTGAGAATAAAAGGCTCTTTGAGATGAAAAACCTCAAATTTTGAAAGAGAAAAATTTAATGAGGTAATTTGATATTTCGCTAGTAACCAGCATTTTCTCCTTTTCCAAACAATATTTCTGCCAGGCTTTTTCCTTAGGCAAACTCTGGGTTGTGTCCTAAAGGGATAAAGACCATATTGCTAGAGTCAGACCTGAATTTAATGTACGCTAGTTTTCTAAGTTTAAGTGAGGGAACATACTTTACAGATATTTAAAGACAGAACTGCTAAAGACTTAAATTTATTGTAGACTTGTATTATAAATTTACCTGAAGAAATTTATGTAACAAAGAAAATGGTACATGTATTTGCAACCTGGATTTAATGTAGGATAATTTTTAGTCTACCTGAAGACACTTAAATAATAAATAATTTCTAGAGGGCACTGCTTTTGACCTGAATTTAATGAAGGCTAGTTTTTTAAGTTCACCTGGAGGAGCTTTTGATATGCATTTTGACCCAAGTGCTTACAAAAGGTTGAAAAACAGTATAGCTAGATATTTGAAAAATGTGTTTTCAAGAAACCTGAATGCATTGTAGGTAAATTTTTGAGCCGAACAAACTTGTCAAATTATGTTTGATACCATGATTTGCATGTGACCTAACTGCTTACAAATTGTTGAAAAATAGGTATTGCCAGCAACCTGATCGTTGGAACTTCCATTTGTACTATATAACCCCTGTCCCTGGTCACAATATATATATATATTTATAAATAAATAATGGAAGTTCCTACTGTCAGTCTACTGAACCTCACCTCCCTGTTTTTAAAGAAACTTATAACCTTATACTTTGATTCATATCTAAATTAAGAGGTTACATATTTATATATGACAGATTTTTGAGAAACCTGAAGGCATTGTAAGTAAGTTTTTGAGTTGAACATACTTGCTTTGTTACATATTTGACCCAACAATGCAGATATGATAATGCAATTTACCAATAAGTTTGCCAGCAACCTGAATTTTATGTAAATTAGAAAGTTGACTGAACTTGTCACAAGACTTTGATGTATTTGGGCTAACACTTCATGTAATGCATGTATGCATGCAGCTATATGGTGGTACAGCCAAGAATTTTATGTAAGTTTCACAAGCTCAAGAAATTCTTACTCAATATTTATTGTAGATTTGACCTCTTTCTAATTAGTTCTAACAAAAAATATCTTCAAAAAAGATTGACTGCATGAATTTGCAAGCAAATACGCGGGGGCCTTAGTATAAACATATATACATTTTTTACCAATCACAAATTTTTGTTTGTTGATTTTTCATCAATGCCAAAACCTAGGTCAAAAGCAAGCACATTCAGCTATGCCAAAAATAGTTTCACCAGCAACCTGATCGTTGAAACTTCCATTTGTACAATTTAACCCCTGTCCCTGGCCACATTGCATACTTTTAATATATGAACAAATAATGGAAGTTCCTACTGTCAGTCTACTGAACCTCACATGTTAAGGAAAATGCCAAGTAATTTGAATTTTTTATGAGCTGATTAGAAAAAAGTTATAGTAATTGTTGTTTTGAGAATAAAAGGCTCTTTGAGATGAAAAAAAAAAATCAAATATTCCTACTAATGATTTATGAGAAGAGCTATAATGCAAAAAAAGATTTTGTTTTTTCATTTTACCCCAATTTCACTTTGTACATGCGGGACCAAAATTCCAGTTTTCAAACTATTAAACCAGTACTGCCAAATGAAGCAGATTGCAGACAAAGATTTTATACAAAAAGATGAAAAAAAAAATACTCTACAACCCAACTTAGCTCTATGAATGAAAGTTCTATTGAGCCAAAGCAATTTGAATTTAGAAAACAAACTAATTTAGAAAACAGCTAGAAACTGTTTGACAACTTTGACCTACCTCCAGTCTGTCGTCATGCTGAAATTTCCTACAACAAGCTCATATCTTTCCTGAAAGAGATTTAAAAGAAAACGGATTATTTTTTTGAAATGATATCCTTAACTGAGAAAGACATTTTTATGACAGACTCTTTAGCCCCCCTTTTTCAATGACACTGCATTAAATAATACATCCCCACCCCTACACACAAATAAAATGGCCTACTAGCATAAAGAACAGATGTGTGAAGTTTCATCAGTTATTGCCAAGGATTTAAGAAGAGGGACAGACAAACAGCATTAGTGATAAACAATTCAGGGATCCATGGTGATAAGATAAAACCAAATTCCGTAGTTCCTTGGCTGCTCACTCTTCACTCAGTGTAATTATTCTTTTAACTCTTTACCAAACAATCCATGGTTTTTATGACCCAGAGAAGAAGCTTCTGAAAACATTGTGGAAAAAGGAGAAAATGCTGGTAACCATTAACCTCCTTTTTCCACAATGTTTCCAATTTTCTAAAGTTACTTTTCAATTCGTAAGTCACATTTATTTTGTCATCTGCAACTGCTTTCAATTTGGACAAGTCTAAAATTTTGCCATTACAGGCAGGTAGAGTTAAAAATCTAAGCAAAGGGGCAGATAAATTTAGGCAATATAGCAGATTTGAATAATCATGTCTCACCTCAAAAGAAATATTTTAATCCTTTACCAAATAAGTTATTTAAAAAGTTAACAAACAATTCAAAATTGCACAAACTTGGGGTGGAAGAATTTCGAAATCATTGTGTGAAAAGAAAAAAAATGCTGATAATCAGCATTTTCTTTTTTTTCCACCCTTTTCAGAGAATTCATAATTTTAGCTTCACCAGAAATTAGATTTTAAATTTTGACTAATATAAAGAATTTTTGTGTGGTACAAAGTGAAGCCCATAAGAAAGAAGGTGTTGTAAATAGCCTGGGTTAGGTAAAAAGGAGAAATCCAGTTGTTCAATATGAAGAAGGCTACAAATTTGCCAAGAGACTAAGTCAACGCTTTGGCAAGAATAACCATTGTAAAATAGAAAAAAAGAGCAAGAAATCAATCCACTGCTGTAATTCACATCATTCTATCATACTTTATCATATTTGTCAATCTATAGAAAAGAGGTTATCCCATAACCAAACATTCTATTGACAAAATGTAGCTCAATTCTAAAGAATAGAACTTTGGACAAAATACCAGGTAAGGGTGAATTTGCTAATGCCATTCCTGTAACATCAAGATCAGTTTGGCTAGACTCACAAAAAATAAAGTCAGCACTTACACAGCGGTGTGAAAAACACTGCTTTTCCCAAATTGTTTCAGCAATCTAAAGAATGTATGATAACTTGTGGACCACCGCCGTTTACATTTGTTCAGTACACAACATTCACTAGTCTAGGTTCTGTTTCTCAATAAGATGGTTCATTTCCGCTTTACAATACTGTATGTGGCTCCAGTACTATTCTGTACCTAAAAATAGAATACAAATTAAGGGTAAGGAACCACAACCACATCCCCAAGTAGGCCAAAGAAATCATTCGATTCAGCTTATTGCTCTCACAATATTGCAAATTTTAAAAACAGTATGATTATATTCACTAATGCTTTCTTTGTAGGCTGACACACTATTGTATTCTATATCATACAAATTCAAACACTGACCAAGACAAGACTGCTCACTTAGTGTGGCCAATATTTAAGGAAAAGTATGTTGTACACATTAATGGTCATTTCCTTGAATTGCTTATTTTGGTGTCAGCTTTGCAATGACCATTTTCACCGTCTCTTTGATATCACGATCAAATGTTTTCAAACACACTCTGGCCACACAGTCTTTTATAAAAACTCACCACAATACAGGTATGGCAATGTACGGTAGAAGGTAGAGTTCATTACTCGTATTAAAATGCTGACACAATATTTAATATATTTTATACACACTCCAGACATCAGACAAGACTGTCCACCTTGCACGGTGTGGCCAATATAGATAGGAGCAGTTTCTCTAGGCATGCCAATGGCCATTTTCTTACCTGCTCAATACAACATGGGTGTCAGCATGTAAATGGCCATCTAACTGTAACTTTGGGGTCACAATTTCAATGTTTTCTGACATGCCTTGGCCTAACAGTCTTATGTAGGTCAAGAAGACAGGGATGCATTTTTTTGTGTTGTATAAAGAAAGTGTAATTTGTTGGGGGTGAGGTTTTGAAACAGACTGGGCCCCTGAGATCTTATATCTATATAAGATCTCCGGACCTGGGTTGCAAACACACTCCAAGACAGTACTATCTTAACCTGCAAATACATGCATCAGAAAAGGAAAGGCCTTTAAATCCTCTCTGCACATTGGCCATTTCGGGTACATTTTTGCAGGCCGGTACCTAGGTAATCAATGTGGTGATAGCACTGCACACAAAACCTCTGCAAAAGTTTGAAATAAACATGAAAAAACAAACAAAACAAACACACACAGAAACAAACAAAAACATACAAACAAATACACAAAGAAACAAAATAAATTTTGAATTTTGAAAATTTATGCCAAGAATTGAGGGTATACATATTTCTTATTTCATCCAATCAGACACAATTAAGCATGAAAAGACAACAACAATCCTGCAATACAAGTAGAAGTGCAAGACATTCATAGTGTAAGCTTGAATTGTACAAAGCTTTAATAGCTTATATGACATTAAATCTTCTTTAAACTACCTAAAATTTTGAGCAATACACATTTACTGAAAGAATTGGATATTTTGCTTAGTGAGTTGCAAACAGACTCTTTATATTGAAAATTCATGCAAATATAAACAAACTGGAGAGTCTTTACCTGATATGAATCTTTTTTTTTTCTGCCGAAGACTTTTCAAACAATTTTGTGGGTTACTTCAGTAAAAAATTCTAGACTAGTTCAAAATGAAAACCTTACAGATGATAAATTAAGTGCAGCTCAAATTATTTAGTTTTGAAAGGCTAAAGGTATGGAAAAAGCTGGTGATATGCATTTTTTCTTTCACCCACAATGCTTTCAAAGGGTTTTTACTTGGGGATCATGAAAACTCTGCATTGTGTAGAAAAGGATTTAAGACAGTGTTGTTTGAGACATGAATTTAAAGAAAGCTAGCCTTAGAATTTTATCCGAAGAAATTTATGTAATGTGTAGTTTAAAGATGTACCTATTGCTTTTGCCTTGAATATAATGTTGGCTGGTTTTCTAAATTTACCTGACAAGAGTTTTGCTGATACCTGGAGTTAACATAGGTTTATTTTAAAAGTTTACATGAAGAAATTTTAAAAGATGGTATTGCTTAGAACTTAAATTCAGTGCAAGCTAGTATTATAAGTTTATCTTAAGAACCTTACGTAACAGAGATTTGAAGATGGTATCGCTTGAGACCTGAATTTAATGTAGACTTTGTTTAAAAGCTGATGTGAAGAAATGTTTGCAGAAATGGTGTACAGGTAGTAGTTTGACTTGGATTTAATGTGGCTTGTTTTATGAATTATATGCAGAAACTAGCATAAACCTAATTATGGTTTAAAGATGGCACTTCTGTCCTCCTGAATTCAATGAGAATTAGTTTTATAAGTTTACCTAAATGAAATTTTGATTTGCATTAAAAAGAATTTGACCCAAGTGCTCACAAAAAAATTGAAAAATAGGCACTGCCAGCAACCTGATAGTTGAAACTTCCATTTGTACTATAAAACCCCTGTCCCTGTTCACAATATACTGTTAGAAGGATAATTGACTAGGAAACATATAACTTTATCATTTAATTCATATCTAATCTAGCAAGTAACTTATTTATATTTGAAAGATGGGTTTTCAAAACAAAAAAGAATGCATTGGAGGTAAGTTTTTAAGTTGACCAGGCCTGTAAAGTTACGCTTTGATACCATAAGTATAAATTATGACCCAAATGTTTACAGATAGTTGAAATATAAATAGTTTGAAAAAAGTAACCCCTGTCCTAGGCCACCATATAAAACCGAAGTTCCTACTTTCAGTTAACTGAACCTCGTCTTACCAAAGAGAAATTTTGATTTGCATTTGACCCAAGTGCTTACAAAATTTTGAAAAATAGGCATTGCCAGCAACCTGATAATTGAAACTTTCATTTGTACTATAAAAACCCCTGTCCCTGGTCACGATATAAGTGTATACAATGGCAGTTCCTACTATCAGTCTACTGAACCTCACCTGCCTATAGGAATATACTGTTAGAAGGATAATAGACTAGTTAACATATAACCTGATCCTTTGATTCATATCTAACCTAGCAGGTAACTTATTTATATTTTAAAGATGGGTTTTCATAACAAAAAAGAATGCATTGGAGGTAAGTTTTTAAGTTGACCAGGCCTGTAAAATTATGCATAACTTAAGTATAAATAATGACCCAAGTGCCTACAAACAGTTAAAATATAAATAGTGTGAAAAAAGTAACCCGTGTCCCAGGCCACAGTATATGAAATGTAAGTTCCTACTCTTCGTCAACTGAACCTCACCTACCTATAGGAATATTTGGTGTCAGTATGTTTTTAGCCTTATACTTTGGCTTGTATCTTACCTTGTGGGTAACATAATTATGTGAAAGATAGGTTTTTAAGAAACCTGAACCCCTTTAATTAAATGTAAAATTATGAAATTCGTCAATTCATGCTTTGATTGATCAGTTTGCCACCATCCTGAATTTAATGTAGGTCATTTTAGAAAGGTGACTAAACCTGTCATAATTCTATGACGTATTTGAGCCAACAGTCAATATGCATGAATACATGCAGCTATAATATTGGCATTCCCAGGAATTTCATCCAAGTTTCACACGCTCAAGAAATTTCATTTTGATATTTGTTATATTTGACCTGCTTACAATTATTTCTGAGGGCAGTTCTGCCAGCAAACTGATAGCTGAAACTTTCATTTGTGCTTTATAACCCCTGGCCACAATGTACAAGTACAATATGAAAAAGGCAAAGCCTCAATACAACTGACGTGAATGATTTGTGGACTAAATATCTATTATTTCAAATGACGAGCTAGATTCTAGATCTTGAAATCATAGGGCTTTTGAGTTTGAATTCCGGCTTTGCCGAAACCAATTTTGAGCGTTGTCAAAAGTGATACGCATGAATTTTTCTTTCTTAAATTTATACATGTATTATATGACTCTTTCTGCGAAAAAACAGCCTGTGCATGATGTAACAATAGTATGATTAATGACATCACCATTTACTCGTGTAGATCATAGAGTATGGTTATACACAAATAGACACTTAATAACCTCAAAGTAAGTAAGAAATTAGATAATCTTTACTCATGAAACTGACAATGATTTTTAAGTAATGATCTGATCGGTAGATAATTATAGTCATTTTTGATCAATCAGGTACTTGTGCGAAAGATTTGTGATATGTGTGACGCTGTTCGATTAACTGGAAGACAATGAATTTTTAGTCATCCCTATTCACATTTAGACTAAAACCCAGAACAAAATCAGAATTTTATTTTTAAAAATCTTGAATGGTGTTACTGAAAAACCAGCTGCGCTTCATATAATGGAAGTTTCTACTGTCAATTCACTGAACCTCATAGATCTCTTCAATGGAATGTTTTTTGAATGTTATCACTTGAACTGAAAAAAATCATAGTACAGGTTGTTTAAAAAAAATATTTCCAGATTTTGCTGTTTAGAAATTTACAAAAAGATCTATAATGCAAAAAAGTTTTGTTTTGCCAGTTGAGCAATACAGGGCTAAAAGGGCCCTCTTGTTTTTTTTTTTGTCATTTAACATTATTATGCTTTGTACACTCATGACCAGAATGATTATCTTGTAACTACAGTTCCAACTATTGAACCATTACAGCCAAATTAAGAGCAGTGCAGACAGGTATTCTATCCATTAAAATGATGAATAAAGAAATACACAACAACCCAACTTAGCTCTATGAATAAAAGTTCGATTGAGCCAAAGTAGTATGAGTTTAGAAAACAAATTAATCAAGAAAACAGCTAGAAACTGAAAACTTTGACCTACCCCCAAACTATCTTCGAGCTGAATTTTCCTAAAGCGAGCTCATGCCATTCCTGAAACATATTTAAAAGGCAAAAACTGTGAATGAATGAATGACTGAATGAATGGCATTTTGTAGTGCACTGACAGGTATGATATTTTTTTGCCTATGAGTAAAAAGAACAAGTTATTATGTTGAGATGATCATTTTTTTTTTTTGGTGGAAACAGTTTAACCCATTACCACACGAGAAAATTTTGGACTGGTCCAAATTGAAAGCATTTGCAGACGACAAAATAAAGGTGACTGAAAAATAGAAATTTGTTCTGGGAAGGGTAGAAAACACTGTGGGAAAAGGAGAAAATGCTGGTTACCAGCATTTTCTCCTTTTCCCACAGTGTTTTCAAAAGGCTTCTTTCTCAGGGGCGTCAAAAGTAGGGATTGTGTGGTAATGGGTTAACTCTTTACCAAATATACCAAATGACAAAATGTTTGACCAGTCAATTTTGAAAGCATTTGCAGATGACAAAATAAATTTGATTCAAGAATCTAAACTTGTTTTGATATTAGTTGAAAACATTGAAAAGAATAAAATGCTGGTTTTCAAAAGCTTTCTTCTTTAGGGTCATTAAAACTCAAGATTGGATTGTAAAGGGTTAAAGGTATGGAGGTTTGCATACCAACAAGAGATTGGTGGCAGTATACATGTATGAACCATGCACTGGAAAAGGTGGCTTAACTCTTTACCAAACGACAAAATTTTTGACTAGTCAAAATTGAAAGCATTTGAAGACAAAATAAATGTGAAACCTGTCAGACAAATTATAGTGCTTTCAAATTTTCTTTTCTCAATCTTCACCACACAATCCAGACTTTTATCAAAAGCTGACAGAAAGGCTTTGGAGAACACTGAAGTCAGAAGAGTAAATGCTGGTTACAAGTATCCTCTCCTTTTCTAAAATTTTGTTTTCTGGTATTATGGGCTATTTCTATGCCTTTGCTGCACAAGAGTGACTTTTAACAATCCTGCTTTTGAAAACATTGTGGGTAAAGGAGAAAATGCTGGTTACCAGCATTTTCTCCTTTCCCCAGAATGTTTTCTTCTCCATCAGGGAAAAACAATATCATATCAGCCACATTGAAACTGTCATCTGCAAATGCTTTCAATTCAGACAGGTCTAATATTTTGTCATGCAGTAAAGGGTTAAAATACTAGACTGAAACACATCCCTTATGATGCATGTATTTCTTAACCAAACTAGTATTTCTTTGCCATATTTCCCTTTTTTATGCTCTAGTTTTGAGTGACAGGGGAAAGCAGCACCTGCTTGTTACAAGCAACTGTTTCCTCCATCATGTTGTCCTATGAAGGCCTGGGACAGTGCTCACCAAACATTCCAAAGATTGTTTTCAGCCTAAATCTCTAGATTATATAAGGTAAGACCTGTGTAATGGAAAACATCTATTTCCACTAAAATATCATCCTGCAAAATTAGCTATAATTAAAGATGAGTATTATTGAACTACTTTCACCTTTTCATTTTTTCCTTCTTTGAATTATCAATTATAAATCTAAAACCACTATATTCTCAATATTCAAACAAAGATAATAATTACCTCCCTTCTCAGAAAACTCACAAAAGTATCAAAAAATAATTTCAAGATAGACATAAACGCAATTTCTGATCTGTTAAAAATGTGCAAAAATATTATTTTAAGTCCTTATTCATCCTTATTTATCAACTAATTAGAATTTTTGCCCCGTGTTCACGGGGTGCATTACACAGGTCTTACCTTAGAATTTGAAAGTAATGCAATATCCGATTGGCTAAACTAATTGATTTACTTCTGAAGAATGGTTCAGGAATACAGATCCAGATCTTGGATAACGGTACTCTGCAGATAATACAGTTCAAGTTCTCTCCAGGATTCTGAGGACCAATGATATTGCGCAAAAAGAACAATTGCTTGTCATAAACAACTGTTTCCCCAATTATGACCTATGAAGTCTGATCTGAATCTATGGAACTGTAGATAACACAGTTCAAGTCCTCCTTAGGACCAACTAGTACAATATCATACAATCTATCTTTTAATGACCTTAGAAAAAAGAACCCTTTGAGATATGAATGATTACTAACATTTTTTCCTATTTTTTTCACTGTTTTTCACCCTTTCAGAGAAAAAACTCATTATTTGATTCACTTTTAGCTCTTTACTACATAATCCTGAGGTTTGACAACCCTGAGGAAGTCAAGAGGCCTTTTGAAAAAATTTTGAGAAAATGCTGGTAACCAGCGCTGTTGCTTTTCCTTTAATGTTTTCTTCCCTTTCAAAGAAAAGTTGCTTTATTTGAACAACAGTTAAAACTAGTTTTATCATCTGAAAATGATTTAAGTTTGTACCTGAGTTAAAGTTTGATGTCTGGTAAAGCATCTACATGTCAAAAATATGTGTGAAGCTTGCAGGGTCCTGCATTCCTAAATGACTAGGTGTAGAATTCCCTCCATGCTAGATCCTGTCTAGGGACAGCGGGTTTTGTGCAGTCTCCAGATATACATGCCTGTAAGAAAAATTGAAAAAAAAATTACCGGTAACCCTTTGGCTGCTAAGCGCAACTAAAGAACCTTTTGTGGACAGTGTAGATCAAAATCAGACTGCACAGAATGTCTGATCTTGGATCTACACTGTCTGATAAGGAGATGTCATTACCCAAAACATAACTTTGAAATAGCAATATTTGGGTTTTTTACTGTCAAACTGAAAATTTCAATTTAGTTATTTAGCAGAATAAGGGTTAAGGAGTTGCTGAAGTGGGAAAAACCAACACATTATCACCTATAGATGATAGCTTTTTTCCAGTACAGTAGTTCTGAAAACACTGTGGCAGATGAGTTACTATTTATGAGTAATTTCTGTCACTATGTTTTCATGTGTATTCAATCTAAATTCATTTCAATAATCCCTATTTTACTAAAATATTTTCAAAACCTTTCCCTCCATATTTGCTTCAACTCAGAGGATTGCTAAAAAAACAGAAATTACATTTTCAAGTGGTTGACTCATTACCAAACAACAATATTTGAGGCTTGTCCAAATTGAAAGCATTTGCAGAGGACAAAATAAAGGTGACTAAAAAATTGAAATTTATTTTGTGAAAGGTAACAAACACTGTGGGAAAAGGAGAAAATACTGGTACCAGCATTTTCTCTGTTTTTTTCCACAATGTTTTCTACAGGCTTCTTTCTAAGGGCCGTCAAAAGTAGGGATTGTGTGGTAAAGGGTTAAGCTTAGTTCATACAATGGCATTGTCTTAGGGTAGAAAACATTGTGGGGAAAGAAGGAAATGATGGTTACCGGCACTCTTTCCTTTTCTCACAATGTTTTCTAAAGACATCCATCTCAGGATTATTAAAACTCTGGACTATGTGATATTTTATTATGTGCAGTCTGGGCCCGTATTCACCAACCATTTTTGAGAATATTCTTAGTCTTTTTCTCCAAGTTATTGTGAATTTGTATGTAACACAACTTCTCATTGGCTTAACCATTCTAATTGGCTTAACCATTAGCCAATCAGAAGTTGTGTTACTTACAAAGAAAATTCTGGAGAATAAAACAAGGAACATTCTTAAGAATAGTTGGTGAATATGAGGCCTGAACTTGCTTGACCTGTGTGTTTGTGAAGTTACTACAATTGATATGTATTATAATCTAATAGGTTAAGTATTCAACTTACCGTGTAAATACAGTGTCGTCTTGTAGACTTCTCTTAGTATAAAGTGTTTGTCATGCTGTCTAAGCAGTGCCTCTACAAGCCCAGGATACCTTTAAGTATAAATAATAAAAGACAAGGAAAACCTATGTTTTAATGGGCTGGGGGTTGAGCGACAGTTTCTTGTGTAACAATTTCTATTAACCACCATGTGAGAGAAAACTAAGTTAAATAAAAGTCAAAACTGAAGGCATGTGACCATAAAATAAATATGACCCAAAAGTTGACAATTCTTTTGAAAAGGGAAGAAAAATATTGAGGGAAAAGGAGAAATTGCTGGTTTTTACCAGCATTTTCTTTTTTCCAGTATTTTTTAAAAGCTTATTTTCTTCGGGTGTTAAAAGTTGGGATGTATGGTAAAGGATAATACCTTTGGTGCATTTACAAGCTATATGTTTTAGTTGATAATTGAGAACATAAGTGTAATTTTACACCAACTCCAACAGCATTTTATAACTTCTTTGCCGAGCCTAGCCCCCTGCATTGTAGTTGGTTGTGCACACAACATAAGACCAGCAGGTCTCTGGTTCAAATCCTCAGCTTGGCCAAATTATTTTTTCTCCAAAGTTTGATGACAGTGATTGCGACAAGATTCATTCATCTTTCAATTCTAATCAATGTTTTAATTCTTTACCAAACTACAAAATTTTAGACTTGTCCAAACTGAAAGCATTTGCAGAAGACAAAATAAACATGACTAAAAAATTGAAATTTCTTTCAAGCAGTGTGGAAAACATTGTGGGAAAAAGAGAAAAGGTTTCTATCTCAGGGTCGTAAAAACAAGGGATTGTCTTGTAAAGGGTTCAAGATAGTTATGTGGGAAAGCACACTGTGGCTTTGAAAGAATACAGTAAAAAGTACGGGATAAAGAAGCTCAAGGAAAGCATGGATAGGTGCACTAGCCCCACTTTATAACTGAAATATAGTTGAAATCTGTGTGAAATGACAAAATTTTAAGCTCTGCAAAATTTACAGCATAATAATTTCTATGCAGACAAGTCATATTGAATTTGGATCAAATAATGGCATTTGTCTTTGGAAATATTAAAAAGAAGTGTTAAAAAGATAAATCCAGTTTTTATTCCTTTCCCATGATACTTTTCAAAACCTACCTCCTTTTCCCTCAATACTTTCCAAAACTAAACTCCCTCAAGTGAGTACATGGGATTGTATTGTAAAGGTTTAAATGACTTAATTTGTATAGAAAAAGCCTTACTTAATTTTTTTTTATCATCTTTCTCCCTCCCTTCCTCCTTCCAAATTCCCACTCTTGCTCCTCCCCACCTCTCTTTCTACAATTACTCATGAAAATAAGATAAATGGCTATGCTAGCTTCTGATCCTTTCTGCAGTATTGTGACCAGGGACAGGGGTTATCAGAAGCACACATAACCATTTGAAAT
Organism: Tridacna crocea; assembly: GCA_943736015.1. Classification (NCBI taxonomy): domain Eukaryota; kingdom Metazoa; phylum Mollusca; class Bivalvia; order Cardiida; family Cardiidae; genus Tridacna; species Tridacna crocea. The sequence goes on from OX031070.1 coordinate 10,986,486, forward strand.
ATCCTTAAGGAAAAAAAAAAAGAGAGATTATTTTAATACTACATGGAATTATCTATGTTATCCGAATTCATTGAAAAAGGAAAAGCTGTACTTTTACATTACATCTTTGAGATATTTTTCTTTATCATTCTGTCTCTCTCTGCGAATTCCTCACTCACTCTTGTCCTCTTCCTCTCAGTATTCTACTCTTCAAAATATCTCTTTCTATGTCTCTCTCTCCAAATTTCTCCTTTCCCACTCTCTCTTTCCCACTCTCTCCCTTTTCAAATTCCTACAGTTACTCATGAAAATAAGATAAATGGCTATGCTAGCTTCTGATCCTTTCTGCAGTATTGTGACCAGGGACAGGGGGTATCAGAAGCACACATAACCATTTGAAATATCCTTAAGAAAAAAAAAAAGATTATTTTGATACTACATTAAATAAACCATGTTCTGCAAATAGATTGAAAAAAAAAAAAACCAAAAGCCTTACATTTGAATTACATCTTTGAGACAGTTTTCTTTATTTTAATATCAGTTTCTCTCTCTCTGCAAATTTCTCTCTCTTTTTTTTCCGTCCTCTTATTCTCAGTTTTCCACTCTTAAAAATCTCTCTGTCTCTCTCCAAATTTCTCCTTTCCCACTCTCCCTCTCTTCAAATTCCTACAGACTTTACTCATAAAAATAAAGATAAAATGGCTATGCTAGCTTCTGATCCTTTCTGCAGTATTGTGACCAGGGACAGGGGGTATCAGAAGCACACATAACCATTTGAAATATCCTTAAGGAAAAAAGAAGATTATTTCGATACATTAAATTAGCCATGTTTTGCAAATAGATTGAAAAAAATGAAACCCTTCCTTTTGAATTACATCTTTGAGACAGTTTTCTTTATTCTAATATCAGTCTCTCTCTCTCTCTCTCTGCAAATTTCTCTCACTCTTTCTCATCCTCTTTCTCTCAGCATTCCACTCTTAGAAATCTCTATCTCTCTCTCTGCAAATTTTTCTCACCCTTTCTTGTCCTCTTTCTCTCAGTATTCCACTCTTAAGAAAAATCTCTATCTGTATAAATTTCTCTCACTCTTTCTCATCCTCTTTCTCTCAGCATTCCAAGCTTAAAAATCTTCTCTATCTCTCTCTCTCTGTGCAAATTTCTCTCACTCTTTCTTATCCTCTTTCTCTCAGTATTCCACTCTTAAAAATCTCTCTCTATCTCTCTCTCTGTACAAATTTCTCTCACTCTTTCTCATCCTCTTTCTCTCAGCATTCCATGCTTAAAAATCTCTCTCTCTGCAAATTTCTCACTTTTTCTTGTCCTCTTTCTCTCAGTATTCCACTCTTAAAAATCTATCTCTCTCTCTCTGTGCAAATTTCTCTCACTTTTTCTTGTCCTCTTTCTCTCAGTATTCCACTCTTCAAAAAATCTCTCTCTCTCTCTCTCTCTCTCTCTCTCTCTCTCCAAATTTCTCCTTTCCCACTCTTTCCCTCTTTAAATTCCTGCGGTTACTCATAAAAATAAAGATAAAATGGCTATGCTAGCTTCTGATCCTTTCTGCAGTATTGTGACCAGGGACAGGGGGTTACAGAAGCACACATAACCATTTGAAATATCCTTAAGGAAAAAAGAAGATTATTTTGATACTACATTAAATTAGCCATGTTTTGCAAATAGATTGTAAAAAACGAAACCCTTCCTTTTGAATTACATCTTTGAGACAGTTTTCTTTATTTTAATATCAGTCTCTCTCTCTTTCTCTGCAAATTTCTCTCACTCTTTCTCATCCTCTTTCTCTCAGCATTCCACTCTTAGAAATCTCTATCTATCTCTCTCTGCAAATTTCTCTCAACCTTTCTTATCCTCTTTCTCTCAGTATTCCACTCTTAAGAAAAATCTCTCTCTATCGGTATAAATTTCTCTCACTCTTTCTCATCCTCTTTCAGCATTCCAAGCTTAATAATCTTCTCTATCTCTCTCTCTCTGTGCAAATTTCTCTCACTCTTTCTTATCCTCTTTCTCTCAGTATTCCACTCTTAAAAATCTCTCTATCTCTCTCTCTCTGTACAAATTTCTCTCACTCTTTCTCATCCTCTTTCTCTCAGCATTCCATGCTTAAAAATCTCTCTCTCTACGAATTTCTCACTTTTTCTTCTCCTCTTTCTCTCAGTATTCCACTCTTAAAAATCTATCTCTCTCTCTGTGCAAATTTCTCTCACTTTTTCTTGCCCTCTTTCTCTCAGTATTCCACTCTTCAAAAAATCTCTCTCTCTCTCTCTCTCCAAATTTCTCCTTTCCCACTCTTTCCCTCTTTAAATTCCTGCGGTTACTCATAAAAATAAAGATAAAATGGCTTTGCTAGCTTCTGATCCTTTCTGCAGTAATGTGACCAGGGACAGGGGGGTATCAGAAGCACACATAACCATTTGATATATCCTTAAGGAAAAAAAAAGATTATTTTAATACTACATTAAATTAGCCATGTTTTGCATATAGATTGAAAAAAACGAAACCCTTCCTTTTGAATTACATCTTTGAGACAGTTTTCTTTATTTTAAAGGTGGCCCTTCAGATTTTGGGACGAAAATTGTACAAAAGTGCAAAAAAATCATCCTTATACTCCCAAGGCCTTTTAATTTTCATTCATAAAACTCCAGTAGTCGAACACCGTCCGACAACACAAGGAATTAGAGATTTACTACAGCCCAGGTCGACACTGACGGGAGACACGTTCTATTTTTAGATGATCAATTCGCTCACTTACATACAGAAATACACAGATTAAGTTTCAAACATAGGGTCCGAAGAAGACATTATGAAAAATAATTATTACATATTTGATAAGTAATAGAATTTAAGTGTTATGAGTCACGTGCCAGTCACTTGGCAATCCCAAAATGCTTCATTGATTTTTGGCGCGAATTCTAAAAATACCTTAAGAGGCTACGTAGCCTTTTAAGGGAACACCATCAAAAAAAGTTTTTTTTGTAATTTTATGAATCATGATTATTGATGATTTGTATTATTTTTTCGTATGAATTTCAGTGATATATATATTTTTTAATTTGGTGAGATGTAAAAGTTCTAAATACCCACCTTTAATATCAGTCTCTCTCTCTCTCTCTGCAAATTTTTCTCACTCTTTCTCATCCTCTTTCTCTCAGCATTCCACTCTTAGAAATCTCTATCTCTCTCTCTCTGCAAATTTCTCTCACCCTTTCTTATCTTCTTTCTCTCAGTATTCCACTCTTAAGAAAAATCTCTCTCTATCGGTATAAATTTCTCTCACTCTTTCTCATCCTCTGTCTCTCAGCATCCCAAGCTTAAAGATCTTCTCTATCTCTCTCTCTCTGTGCAAATTTCTCTCACTCTTTCTTATCCTCTTTCTCTCAGTATTCCACTCTCAAAAATCTCTATCTCTCTGTACAAATTTCTCTCACTCTTTCTCATCCTCTTTCTCTCAGCATTCCATGCTTAAAAATCTCTCTCTCTCTGCAAATTTCTCACTTTTTCTTGTCCTCTTTCTCTCAGTATTCCACTCTTAAAAATCTATCTCTCTCTCTCTGTGCAAATTTCTCTCACTTTTTCTTGTCCTCTTTCTCTCAGTATTCCACTCTTCAAAAAATCTCTCTCTCTCTCTCTCCAAATTTCTCCTTTCCCACTCTTTCCCTCTTTAAATTCCTGCGGTTACTCATAGAAATAAAGATAAAATGGCTATGCTAGCTTCTGATCCTTTCTGCAGTATTGTGACCAGGGACAGGGGGTATCAGAAGCACACATAACCATTTGAAATATCCTTAAGGAAGAAAAAAGATTATTTTAATACTACATTAAATTAGCCATGTTTTGCAAATAGATTGAAAAAAGGGAAACCCTTCCTTTTTGAATTACATCTTTGAGACAGTTTTCTTTATTTTAATATCAGTCTCTCTCTCTCTCTGCAAATTTCTCTTTCTCATCCTCTTTCTCTCAGCATTCCACTCTTAGAAATCTCTATCTCTCTCTCTCTGCAAATTTCTCTCACCCATTCTTATCCTCTTTCTCTCAGTATTCCACTCTTAAGAAAAATCTCTATCTGTATAAATTTCTCTCACTCTTTCTCATCCTCTTTCTCTCTGCATTCCAAGCTTAAAAATCTTCTCTCTCTCTCTGTGCAAATTTCTCTCACTCTTTCTCATCCTCTTTCTCTCAGTATTCCACTCTTAAAAATCTCTCTCTATCTCTCTCTCTGTACAAATTTCTCTCACTCTTTCTCATCCTCTTTCTCTCAGCATTCCATGCTTAAAAATTTCTCTCTCTGCAAATTTCTCACTTTTTCTTGTCCTCTTTCTCTCAGTATTCCACTCTTCAAAAAATCTCTCTCTCTCTCTCTTTCTCTCTCTGTCTCTCCAAATTTCTCCTTTCCCACTCTCTCTCTTCAAATTCCTACAGTTACTCATAAAAATAAAGATAAAATGGCTATGCTAGCTTCTGATCCTTTCTGCAGTATTGTGACCAGGGACAGGGGGTATCAGAAGCACACATAACCATTTGAAATATCCTTAAGGAAAAAAAAGATTATTTTAATACTACATTAAATTAGCCATGTTTTGCAAATAGATTGAAAAAAACGAAACCCTTCCTTTTGAATTACATCTTTGAGACAGTTTTCTTTATTTTAATATCAGTCTCTCTCTCTGCAAATTTCTCTCACTCTTTCTCATTATCTTTCTCTCAGCATTCCACTCTTAGAAATCTCTATCTCTCTCTCTCTCTGCAAAATTTTCTCACCCATTCTTATCCTCTTTCTCTCAGTATTCCACTCTTAAGAAAAATCTCTCTCTATCGGTATAAATTTCTCTCACTCTTTCTCATCCTCTTTCTCTCAGCATTTCAAGCTTAAAAACCTTCTCTATCTCTCTCTCTCTCTCTCTCTGTGCAAATTTTTCTCACTCTGTCTTATCCTCTTTCTCTCAGTATTCCACTCTTAAAAATCTCTCTCTATCTCTCTCTCTGTGCAAATTTCTCTCACTTTTTCTCATCCTCTTTCTCTCAGTATTCCACTCTTAAAAATCTCTCTCTCTCTCTCTGTGCAAATTTCTCTCACTTTTTCTTGTCCTCTTTCTCTCAGTATTCCACTCTTCAAAAAATCTCTCTCTCTCTCTCCAAATTTCTCCTTTCCCACTCTCTTTCCCTCTTTAAATTCCTGCGGTTACTCATAAAAATAAAGATAAAATGGCTATGCTAGCTTCTGATCCTTTCTGCAGTATTGTGACCAGGGACAGGCGGTATCAGAAGCACACATAACCATTGAAATATCCTTAAGGAAAAAAAAAGATTATATTAATACTACATTAAATTAGCCTGTTTTGCAAATAGATTGAAAAAAAAAGAAACCCTTCCTTTTGAATTACATCTTTGAGACAGTTTTCTTTCTTTTAATATCAGTCTCTCTCTTTCTCTGCAAATTTCTCTCACTTTTTCTCATCCTCTTCCTCTCAGTGTTCCACTCTTAAAAATCTCTCTCTTTCTCTCTCCAAATTTCTCCTTTCCTGCTCTCCCCCTCTTCAAATTCCTACAGTTATAAAAATAAAGATAAAATGGATATGCTAGCTTCTGATCCTTTCTGCAGTATTGTGACCAGGGACAGGGGGTATCAGAACCACACATAACCATTTGAAATATCCTTAAGGAAAAAAAAGATTGTTTTAATATTATATGGAAATAGCTTAGTTAAGCAGAAAACTGAAGGAAGAATTTATAAACACAGAAAATAAAAACTGTAGTTTAGACCTGGTAAATTAAGTTTCTTGTCAAAATATATAATGTAAAAATCTTCTGAACTCTCACCTAAATGATAAAATTTTGGACTTTTCAAAATATAAAACACTCACAGACAACAAATAATGTAATGCTTTAATGATAGGATCTGTCTGCAAAATGGTTGAGAGTATTATGGAAAAGGGAGAAAATACTGGTTACAAGACAAACAATCAGGCTTTAAACTGGCAGTTAGGGTGTTGTGGCTTGTGAATGGTAGACCTATAGATTGGGCACAAAGGCTTAGTGACCCAGTAAATAATTTTGGTTGGTGGTAAGAGCCTGTATTTGGGAGGAAAGGAAATATCATGCCAAAAACACTGGTGGGCTCAGGGTGATGCTAGGCAGGGTACCACTTGAAGAATTTTGGGGAAAAATTCAGAAAGTAGACCTCATCAGAACTTTTAGGAAATTAAATGGAAGCTAGGAGTGTTAAAATTTCAGCTGCTTTAAATATTTAAGAGATTGGACTTAGGTTATCAGTTATTTTGTGATAGATTTTCGTGTCATAATTCATTTTTTAACAGGAAAATTATCAGGAAGTTTGAACTTGGATTCCAAATATATGATTATCCACATCAAGCCTTATCATTTTGTGACAGTGGGAAAAGGAGAAAATGCTGGGTTACCAGTATTATCACATAATGTTTTTGAAAGGATTCTGTCTTTGGATTGTTAAATCTCAGAATTTTGTTATGCAGATTTAATCCTTTTTACCAGACGATAAAACTAAGGAAATTCCAAAATAAAAGAGACAAGTGTGCTTAGGCAGCTTTAAAAGAAAAAAATTGAAGACCTGCTTTTATCATTTAAAAAAAATACAAAAATAGAAAGACTACTATCACATGTATAAATCAATTAGTATTCAAAATGTGCCTCAATTTCATCAATTGCAATAGCCCAGAAACCCAGTTTATTTCAGAATAGTAGTACTGGCCTTCAAAACCCAGGTGCAGTTTTTGACTCTCCGTCTGTCCATCTGGTAGTCTAAAACCAGTTTAAAACTTTAAAACCCTTCAAAACCGACTCAGTCCATTTCTGTTCCCACATGTCAAACTTACATGTCCGAGTCAATATGCCTGTGTCAATATGCTCCTAATGTGGTGTGGAAACTGCTACCCATGCAGACTGGGATGTTATTTTGCCACATCAAAATTCTGTTTTGAAGAGGCATAATGATGAATATCAATTATCTGTAATTTTGAAAATATGGATTCTTGAATTATGCATTTTTGTGAATGCTATTAAATATATTAAATGTGTAGTGCACTGAGTAATCCAGCCTGTAGGTTATCTAGGAATTAACAGTGTTTCTAGGCTTGTCACAAATGTAGAAATCAAGGCAAGGGTCATGATCTTTTGCATTTTACTTTAAACAATCAAGTGAAACTTTCTGATGTCTTTATCTAAATTCAACCTAATTCTATAGCAGAATATATGGTGCTTGCTTGTTAAGTTTTCTCTTACGTGTTAGCTAATATTAACTAGTTTACTTTGGTCTGTATCTTCTTAAGTTTTGTTGATTAAAAATTGTTTGGATGTACCTATGCATTTGTTTATAAGGTGAATGTACAACCTTACATTTTAAACTACTTTATCAAAATTCTTAGGTTTTTCTTGCTCAAACCTGTGTTTGGTACTGAGAGTGACCTCTTGATATAGACTATTGAGTGAGATTTTTTACCTTGCTAATTGTTTCATTAATTGTAGCTTTAGCTTTTTGCCTTATTCTTGATTAACTTGTGTGTCAACTTACTACATGTAGTTTTCTATAATTATGGTGTACCATCATAACTAGTCTTCTGCAGAAGTAGAAAAAAGCTGCATAACAACCATTTACTGACCTACTGAAAATTTATAGAGATATCTAATTTTGGTTTGACAGGCAAAAGTAATACTAATTTTAAAAAATGACCTTGACAGACAAAAACAATAGAAATTTGGAAACAGTGTGAGGGGTGAATTAGTAATGAACTGAAACTGCACTAGGACAAAAAGTGACCATATTATTAAATGTCTTGTCATTCTTATTTTAGATCCCTGTTTTCAAATTTGCTTGAGTATAGGAGTATTCTCTATGAACAAGTATATGTAGAGCTTTAAGTTATGACCTCCAGGTATGACCCTGACCTTATGTTTAGATTGCCACATAAACACATAAAGGAGAACTATTGTGAAAATCTGTTTTAAAATATATTTTAAAATCCACCCATGTGTAAAGTCTAGGCTAAGGTTAGACCAATCCATTGATATAATTATGAAGAAGTTTTAGCAGGGCAATATAGTGGTAACTTTTTTTTCTGACCTGTAACAGGAGCTTGACAAAATATCATAGAAAGACTTTATTGTTGCTGTAGGTTTTCAAGAATTTAGGCTACTAATCCTAAATGGCAAGAAATTTGCCGAAGATGTTGCAATATAAAGAGTGTCTGACATGATTTGACAGGTTGACAAAAGCTCACTTGCTGGAACTCAAAATATTCCAAAAACTGATTTCCATGAAATAAGACATCGCAATACATTTAGACCAAGGCTTACAGCAAATAAACCTATTAATAAGCACCATGTCTTGGATTATGCCCAATATCTGTTCGATATTTTTCCCCCTAAAGTCTAAAATATCTTCATGCAAAACATCTTTGAAATGTCTTTAAACCAAAAGGAATTACTTTCTAACTTTTATAAATGACACACGCACAAAAAAAACTTTTGACGGTAGTTCTGTAGATTAACTCTTCACTAAACAATCCTAAAATTTAACAACCTTTATAACCTATAAGGTTTGTGAAAACATTACGGAAAAAAGTTTAAATGCTGATAACCAGCATTTCTTCCACTTTCCATATTGATTTCTACCTGTTCACAGACAAACATCCTTTCAAAAACATAGCAGGATCAGGAGAAAATGCTGGTGACCAGCAATTCTCCTTTTCCAACAATGTTTTCTACCTACTTAAAATTGGTTTTCATTGAGCCGCATTTAACCCTTTACTTCATAGATACTCATTTCTATGTAGGAGCCTTTGGAAAACATTGTGGCAAAAGGTGAAATTGTGGCAAAAGGTGAAATTGCTCGTGACGAGCAATTTCACCTTTTGACAGTATGTTTTCTATGCTATCAAAAGGTGTCATGTATACGTAAGAAACAGCTTCATCCTTGCTGTTATTCAGGGTCAATTAGAGATACCATAGAAATATGTTATGGGGTAAAGGGTTAAATTGTCCTCTGCAACAACTTTGCATCTAGACAATTGTAAAATATTGTTGTTTGGTAAAGAGTTCAAAAACAAAATTTAATTACAACCTCAAATAACTTGAAATAACAAGTACAAAAAGAAAAAAATCAATGCATCAAAAATTATGCATACAAATTTATGTGTATATATTTGAGAACTGTTCATACTTATTAGAAAAAATACCCATAAAGTGCTAGATAAACACATTGCACAGGAAAGGCAGAATTTGGTCAGCATCACTATAAATTGGGCAGTGTATATGCAAGAACAGCAATCCAGCTGATCTCAATCTACACTGACCTTAAGAAATTATGGTTATGATAAACAGCACTTTAGGGGTTAAGATCCCTATCATTGCATGACCCTTGGAGTGGACATAGAAATTTACAGAATGACACCAAACATCACTGCCTTTTCTCATTTGTTTTCGAGTTGACCAAGAACAGGGTCAACTTATCAATCAGCTCTGGGATCAACTGTTAACTTAAAATTGACTTCAAAGCTGTTTGATTGTTCAGGGCCTAGTAAATCTGGCAGTATATTAGTCTGATCTTGATCTCTGACAGCTGTCAGTGCTTCCAATACGGTTTCTGGCAGTGATAGGATGAAACAGATCCACTGATGTAATTTTTCAAAATGGCCTTTTTGGAATTTAATAAATTGTAATTTTTTTTCAGATTCTCGGCTTTTGAAAAGCTGACTTTACATGACATGAGAAGATGATAGTTTCCTGGACCCAAACCAGTAATTATCAGACAATGAAATATTCATGGTTAGAGACCTATGTCTACAAGGTGCTGGTGTTTCTTTACTCAGTGAAGATGAATTTCCTATCATTTCCTATCATTTTTATCTGCCCCTGAATAGATCAGCAACCTTTCTGGCTTGCCTTGACCCGTCATTGATGACAGTTAAATTGTTGTTCATAAGCTCATATATAAAACAATATAAAAACAATAAAACAATTTGATAGCAAGGCTCAAGTTTTTCCTGGATCCAACCCAGTAGTCAACACTGCCCTCTATCTATGATTCCTGGATACTAACCAGTGCAAGGAAATCACCCATAAAACAAAGACAACTTTTCTGTGCCGTGAATTTTACATTTTTTATTTTATCATTTCAATACCACAATTTCATCCCAATCAAAATTTTGCCAAAATACTAAAATTGTATTATTTTACCAAGCCATTTTAAGAATTTACATCAGTGGATTGAGCTTCATTCAATGAAGGTTTTATTCAGGAAAAATCAATTCAGTGTTCTCTAACAATGGTCAGTCTCATAATTATTGGGTTTTGTTTTTGCTAATTTACTTTTTAACATCCTTAACATCAAACACTGCAAAAGATATTGAAGTTATAATTTTTTTTTATATCTGGATTCAAGAACCTTAAGATTATTTGTTGCATGAGACTTGAATGCAAAGTTATTTTCTGATTTAAGATCCTTAACATACATCATTGCAGGATACAGATTATTCCTCATTTACATAATACATGTAGTGAAAAATCCTTAACCCTTTACCACATGACAAAATTTTAGACCTGTCCAAATTCAAAGCATTTGCAGAGGGCAACTAAAATGAAATTCTCTCTGGAATTGTAGAAAACAATGTGGGAATAGGAGAAAATGCTGGTTAACAGCATTTTCTACTTTTCTTACAATGTCTTGAAAAGTTTTCTTCTTCAAGGTCGTTAAAAGTCAGGATTATGTGGTAAAGAGTTCACATAGACTACATAATTCACTGAGTCACAAGCAAAATGTACAAAACAATTAACCCTTTACCAAACAATTTCATTTAAACCCACCATGCTGAAGAGGGTTGTTGAAAACACGGTGGAAAAAGAAGAAAATGGTAGTTACCAGAATTTCCTCCCTCTTTCACATTGTTTTCTACCATCTTAAAGACAGAAATAATATTCTAGGCTATAGATACACTGATTCTGCTGTTTGTAAATGCTTTGAAGTAAGTCTAGTCGGGCATTTTCTTGTTTGGGAAGTGAAAGAAATAATTCAATGCACTGACAGCCACAGATGATATAAAAATGCAAACACTTTCCATTTTTACAGAAAAAAAGAAGACCTTTTTCTTCTCTTATACTTCTTGTTACAATAATGGAATAGATAAGCAACTACATTTTAAAAAAAATCATTTGTGATAATTTGGGTTTAACTCTTTACGATACAACAAAACTTTTGATAGGCAGAAACTGAAAGCATTCGTAGATGACAATTTAAAAGTTCTTTAAATGTTGAAAACTGTCTCTGATGGAGAAGAAAACATTGTGAGAAAAGGAGAAAATGCTGGTTACCAACATTTTCTCCTTTTCCCACACAATGTTTTCTAAAGGCTTCTTTCTAAAGGTCGTCAAAAGTAGGGATTGAGTGGTAATGGGTTAACCCTGTATCAAATGATCTCCTTTTAAAACAACCTTTAAAAAGAAGGCTTGGAAAAGACTATTGGAGAAGGGGAAGATGCTGGAAATCGGCATTTTCTCCTTCTCTAAATGCTTTCCATTTGTTTGAAGACAAATATGAATCGAGCTATAATTAATTCATTGTCTGCAAAGGCTTTGTATTTGGACAAGTCTAAAATTTTATCATTTGATAAAGCGTTAAGATCTTTAAAATCAAATACCTTATGCTGATATCTTTAACCGTTTACCACAGAGTTCCCACATTTTGAAAACCCTTGGAAATAGGACCTTTAAAAACATTGTGGAAAAGGAGAAAATGCTGGTAACCAGCATTTTCTCCTTTTTCCAACAATGGCTTATAATCTGTCTGGAAATATTCAACAAGTTTAGGCACATTTTATTTGTTGTCTGCAAAAATTGTTTTCAATTTGAACCAGTCTAAAATTTTGGTGTAAAGAGTTAATGGTTATAATAAATCCCTTCGGTTTCCTGACCCTCAAACATGTTTAAAGCAAATGTGTGTCTGATAGACACACATCATGTTCAGATCCTTCATGTATCACACCTATCAATTTGAAAGACATGGTACTATTTTAAAAGATTCATCTTTTGCAAAAATTTTGTTTTGTCATTATGTATCTCTCAACTAATGGAATATTTTAAAAACCAAGACAACAAACCTAAAATTGTTGAAACTTTTACACAATATCTATGGTAGATTCGCCCCAATAAACCCTAAAGCAGAAGAGCCATTGATTTCTGAGCCAAAAGAGTCAAAACCAATTTTGAATTAGTGTCAAAACCATAGCTTCAAGAGTTAAACCTTAAGTAAACCCTACCATGCAATTTCATGACTTAAAAAAATCCCTGTCACTTGTATGCAAAATTGGCAAAAAATTAGGTTAAAACATTTTCTTCATGTTTGAATACAATAATTTTGTAATTCATATTTACATTTATTAGATAGATATTATTTAGTCCTCAGCTCTAACAAGATTTGGACTTTATCAACAAGCTTTGTTGTCATGATATTATTTTTCTTTATGAAATATGGACAAATGATTCTTCTGTCATAGATATTAATGGTTACAAGCATTTTAATTTCTACAGGAAGTTCCAAAATAAAAAAGCTAAACGTTGTAGCGGTGGTATTGCATTATATGTGAAAGAGTCTTTAACCGATGGTATTTCTATTGTTAAAAACCACTTTGACAGTATCATATGGATAAAATTGGAAAAGGATTTTTTCAATTTAGCTTATGATATCTATATTGCAGGCGTGTATTTGTGGCCTGAAAACTCAACAGCTTATGATGTTATTGATGTAGATTTTTTCTCTGTTTTAGAAACTGATTTAAATGATTTTCATTTACTTGGTAAAGCTATGATTTGTGGAGATTTTAATTCACGTACAGGTAATGGATCGAGACCCGATTTTATTCAGTGTGATGAAAAAGTCAATTTTCTTGATTCAGAAGATTATTGCCCTGATATGCCATTACATCGTTTTTCTATGGATACTGTGTGCAATTCACATGGCCTTAAATTTTTTGATTTTTGTAAATCTACAGAGTTACGTATGGTGAATGGTAGACTCGGGTGTGATCACTCAGTCGGAACATTCACCTATGCTGGCTCGACTGGTAGTAGCGTTACTGATTATTTGATTTTAAGTCATGATGATTTTACTCTTATAGATAACTTTGTAGTACATAGTTTTTGTGAGTGGTCAGACCATGGCCCTTTATCGTTTACTTTAAAACCCATTGTGCAGTCATGCAGTGAAGAGTTAGAATATGCATTTAGTAAAATCAAGTGAGATAACTCTTTGCGAGACGACTTCCGAAGAGGAATTATTGGTCGGCTGCAAGATATTAATTTTATAGTTTCAAATATTGATAGCCAGGATAAACCTAGTATTGATGCTGGTATTAACAATTTTTTTAAATTAATACATGATGTTGGTTACTTTCCGGATAGTTGGTCTGAAGGTTTTATAGTACCAATCTTGAAGAAAAATGATCCCAAGAATGTTAATAATTATAGAGGAATCACCCTCGTTGGTACTTTTTCTAAAATATTTACCAGTATACTGAACAAAAGACTTAGTAATTGGGCAGAATCTAATAATGTATTAAGTGACGCCCAGTTTGGTTTCCATAAAGGAAGAGCAACAGTTGATGCAATTTTTGTTTTAAATGGTATTGTGCAGAAGTTTTTAAATGAAAATAAAAGGTTATATTGTGCTTTTGTTGATCTGAAAAAAGCATCTGATAGTGTCTATCTTAATGGTTTATGGTTTAAATTGCATAAACTAGGCATCAGGGGTAAAATGCTTAGGATAATAAAGGGCATGTATAATAAAGTTAAATGTTGTGTTAAGGGATGTAACTCTTATTCTGATTTTTTTACCTGTGCCGTGGGTCTAAAACAAGGGGAGGTAATTTCGCCTTTGATGTTTTCTTTATTTATTGAAGATTTAGAATTATTCTTGCAGGATAATCATTCCTCTGGGTTACTCTTAGATGATATTATGTTTATTCTAATGCTCTTTGCTGATGATATGGCCATTCTTGGAAACAGTGTTGATGACTTACAAAATAGCTTACCGTAAAACGCTGTGTATACCACGCAGGCATGTATAACACGCAGGCCTTTTTCAGCATCAGATCCGAGGAAAAAAGGTTGTTCGGATGTACAACAGGCATCAAAAATTGACCAAAATTTCGTAACATCTGAAGCTTACGACGCTATCTTGAAAATTGTAAATGGCGATACTTTATCAAAGGGAAATAACCATTTTTAATCAAAGTAGAAATGGTAATGATTCGATGTGTACTCGGGGGGATTAGAAAAACATGCCAGCTTATGACATGTTGCAAATTCACACATTGAACTGACGACCATATCGTAGTTAATCTCCTATTTTCTCACCTCGATCGACAAATGTGACAGGTGTGCAATAAACATAGATCTATATGATGTAAATCACGGTTTTTGTAAAAAGTAGCGATAAATATATATATTTTTAAATAATTCATTTCTTTCTGAATCATTATTTTACTCCTTTGTAATTGTTCAATTTTAGCTATTAACAAAGAATAAAGAAAAATATGAGACGAATCAGACGGTAACAGTAAATCAATATTTATCATTCCAGGGTATGTTCGCCATTGCTAAAATGGCTGATAGAATTGGCAGATTACGAATACAAGTACATTTTAACAAAATTAAAACATAATGTTTTTTTTTTTTTAAATCGGTAAAAGTTGAAATGGGATGATGACGAAAGTTAAGGCTGTGGCAAGAGAACTTTGCCGTTTTGTACCTACGCCCCGTCCCCCACCCACTTTGAACAGGTATACGACCGACTTTCAAGGAGAAAAAACATGGTTTTGCCTATTGTAGTGTATAACACGCAGCCCCCAGTTTGAAATTATTCAGAGCTGAAAAAATGTGCGTGTTATATGCACCAAAACACGGTAAACCTGCTTGAAAACTATTGTAAGAGGTGGTGTTTAGAAGTTAATACGGGAAAAACTAAAGTCATGTTTTTTAGAAAACGGGGTAAAATACGAAATGATGAAAAATGGTTTTATTGTAGTAATGTTTTAGAAGTAGTAGATAATTTCAATTATTTGGGAAGTGTTTTCAGTTATACTGGAACTTACAATCTAAATTATGAAACCCTTGCCGGAAAAGGACTGAAAGCTATTAATCTCTTGTTGCATAATACTAAACAATTTGATTTGAAACCATCGGTGTTGATACAGCTCTTTGACGCTTTTGTTGGCTCTATATTAAATTATAGTTGTGAAGTAAATGGATTTAGTAAAAACAAAAATTTGGAGAAGATTCATTTAAAATTTTGTAAAAGAATATTGAATGTTAAAAATTCCACTTCAAGTATGGGGGTATATGGTGAACTAGGCCGTTACCCGCTTTTATAAACCGTTATTCAAGGATTGTCAAATACTGGTGTAAAATAGTTGAAAATGATAATATTTTGATAAAACATATTTAGAACTTACTTCTACTGGATGTACAGGGGGTTAAACAAAATTGGTGTAGTAATGTAAAGTACTTATTGGATAGTTATGGGTTTTCTTACGTTTGGGAAAATCCGTCTTCAGTTAATTTAAAAGCCTTCCAGGCTGAAATTAGATTAAGAATTATTGATGTATTTAAACAAAATTGGTACAATAGCCTAACTAATTCTAGCTCATTATCTTTATATAAAAAATTTAAGGTAACATTTGAATTTGAAAAATATTTAGATAATCTACCATTTAGTCCTAGAATAGCTGTCTTAACTGAGACTCTCTTCGCATAAACTTAGAATTGAAACTGGTTGATATAAGCAACAAAGAACCGATAGATCCTTAAGGAAATGCCAATTCTGTAATTCTCAAGATTTGGAAGATGAATATCACTTTTTACTTATTTGTCCATTGTACAGACATCAGGAAAAAGTATATTAGTAAGTCATATTTTGTCAGGCCTAGTGTTTACAAATTTGTTTATCTTATGAGCAGTACTGATACCTATATTCAGAATTTGTTTTTCAAAATGGCATTATGTTCTTTCTCCTAATGCACTTTAAACAGCTTATTCGACTGTTTACTAAGTATTCTATGATTCCTTTCCCCTTTTCTCTTCTTTCTCTCTATTCTGCTTTTATTGTAAAATGTAAAAGAACAGCATGATCTTCAATGCTTTCATTGTTTGTATATGTGTCGCTGACCTATACCGCAATAGATTTGTTTATATATTTTTTGTTGATGACAAAAAACTTGTATAGTTTTAGTCAATAAAATATTCTGTTCTGTTAAAAAAAAAAAAACATTCTGCAAGTTGCTATTTGTACAAGAAATATGTTAATGTTATCAAATTATTTCAAGCAGAAATATTAATTATCCATAAAGTTGCCCCATTTACTTATACTGGTATAATTTAAAACATTTACAGTAATTAAACTTGCAACAATAGAATACATCTATTATGTGACTAATAGGAAATCACTAAAATTTTTTCCCAAAAATCTGATGCAAACAGTTTGTCTTATAGACTGTAAATGTATATTTCATAAATTTTGCAGTCTACAGTTTAAACAACTTGTGAGTAGTTAATTAATGTAAGGGGTCATAATGTACTTGATATGTATATTTTTGTTTTATTGTATGTTAGGCCTGAGGCCTTTATTAACAAAAAAAAGTGTTGTATTTTGTTGTATTTATGGTTGATTATTTTAAGTTATTTACAGTGGTATGCACTTTTAAATTCTATACACCTATTATGTATTGCTGTATTAAGAAAATTAAAGTAGAAACAAGAGGGCCGTTATAGTCCTGGGTCTTTTGAGCCTTTTCGATCCATCAAGACCCATTTCAAATCTCAAGATATGAAGATAAATATTTTAACAACTTTCAGGACTACTGGACTGAGAGTGTGGCCTATAGAGAGTACACTAGCTTTTCTAAGATTTGTCTCTGTGACCTACTCTTTTACCCAACTTGGCCCATTCAAAAACTCAATGTAGATAGCATTAAGGCAAACAAAATGACCAACTAACATGAGTTGTGGACTAACAAGGTGACCCCAAGAGTGTAATCATGGTTAATCTGAGATATGTCGGTGACCAACTCTTGGACCTGATGTGGCTCAGCTTCAAACCTGTGTAAGATATCATCAAGATAAACATTCTGATCACTATATTCTTATGAGTACTGGACTGAAAATGCAACCCTTTCGAGTGTAAAACTGAAAGCCTTACTTTTGTATTACATCTTTGAGACAGTTTTCTTTTTTAATATCAGTCTCTCTCTCTCTCTGTGAATTTCTCTCACTTTTTCTCATCCTCTTCCTCCCAGTATTCTACTCTTAAAAATCTCTCTCGCTCTTTCTCTCTCCAAATTTCTCCTTTCCCGCTCTCCCCCTCTTCAAATTCCTACAGTTACTCATAAAAATAAAGATAAAATGGCTATGCTAGCTTCTGATCCTTTCTGCAGTATTGTGACCAGGGACAAGGGGTATCAGAAGCACACATAACCATTTGAAATATCCTTAAGGAAAAAAAAGATTATTTTAATATTATATGGGAATAGCATAGTTAAGCAGAAAACTGAAGGAAGAATTTATAAACACAGAAAATAAAAACTGTACTTTAAACCTGGTAAATTTAAGTTTCTTGTCAAAATATATAATGTCTAAATCTTCTGAGCTCTCACCTAAATGATAAAATTTTGGACTTTACAAAATATAAAAGCACTCGCAGACAACAAATAATGTAATGCTTTAATGATAAGATCTGTCTGCAAAATGGTTGAGAGCATCATCGAAAAGGGAGAAAATACTAGTTACAAGACAAACAATCAGGCTTTAAACTGGCAGTTAGGGTGTTGTGGCTTGTGAATGGTAGACCTATAGATTGGGCACAAAGGCTTAGTGACCCAGTAAATAATTTTGGTTGGTGGTAAAAGAGCCTGTATTTGGGAGGAAAGGAAATATCACGCCAAAAACACTGGTGGGCTCAGGGTGATGCTAGGTAGGGTACACTTGAAGAATTTTGGGGGAAAATTCAGAAAGTAGACCTCATCAGGACTTTTAGGAAATTAAACGGAAGCTAGGAGTGTTAAAATTTCAGCTGCTTTAAATATTTAAGATATCTGACTTAGGTTATCAGTTATTCTGTGATAGATTTTTATGTCATAATTCATTTTTTAACAGGAAAATTATCAGAAAGTTTGAACTTGGATTCCAAATATATGATTATCCACACCAAGCCTTATCATTTTATGACAGTGGGAAAAGGAGAAAATGCTGGGTTACCAGTATTATCACATGTTTTTGAAAGGATTCTGTCTTTGGGTTGTTAAATCTCAGAATTTTGTAATGCAGATTTAATCCTTTTTACCACACAATAAAACTAAGGAAATTCCAAAATAAAAAAGATAAGTGTGCTTAGGCAGCTTTAAAAGAAAAAAATTGAAGACCTGCTTTTATCATTTAAAAAAAATACAAAAATAGAAAGACTGCTATCACATGTATAAAACAATTAGTATTCAAAATGTGCCTTAATTTCATCAATTGCAATAGCCCAGAAACCCAGTTTATTTCAGAATAGTAGTACCGGCCTTCATAACCCAAGTGCAGTTTTTGACTCTCCGTCTGTCCATCTGGTAGTCTAAAACCAGTTTAAAACTACAAAACCCTTCAAAACCCACTCAGTCTATTTCTGTTCCCACATGTCAAACTTACATGTCCGAGTCAATATGCCTGTGTCAATATGCTCCTAATGTGGTGTGGAAACTGCTACCCATGCAGACTGGGATGGGAATGTGATTTTGCCACTTCAAAATTCTGTTTTAAAGAGGTATGAATATCAATTATCTGTAATTTTGAAAATATGGATTCTTGAATTATGCATTTTTGTGAATGCTATTAAATATATTAAATGTGTAGTGCACTGAGTAATCCAGCCTGTAGGTTATCTAGAAATTAACAGTGTTTCTAGGCTTGTCACAAATGTAGAAATCAAGGCAAGGGTCATGATCTTTTGCATTTTACTTTAACCAATCAAGTGAAACTTTCTGATGTCTTTATCTAAATTCAACCTAATTCTATAGCAGAATATAATGGTGCTTGCTTGTTAAGTTTTCTCTCTCATGTCAGTTAATATGAACTAGTTTACTTTGGTCTGTATCTTCTTAAGTTTTGTTGATTAAAAATTGTTTGGATGTACCTATGCATTTGTTTATATGGTGAATGTACAACCTTACATTTTAAACTACTTTATCAAAATTCTTAGGTTTTTCTTGCTCAAACCTGTGTTTGTTACTGAGAGTGACCTCTTGATATAGACTATTGAGTGAGATTTTTTACCTTGCTAATTTTTTCATTAATTGTAGCTTTAGCTTTTTGCCTTATTCTTGATTAACTTGTGTGTCAACTTACTATATGTAGCTTTCTATAATTATGGTGTACCATTATAACTAGTCTTCTGCAGAAGTAGAAAAAAGCTGCATACCAACCATTTACTGACCTTCTGAAAATTCATAGAATTATCTAATTTTGGTTTGACAGGCAAAAGTAATTCTAATTTTACAAAATGACCTTGACAGACAAAAACAATAGAAATTTGGTAACAGTGTGATGGGTGAATAAGTAATGAACTGAAACTGCACTACCACAAAAAGTGACCATATCATTAAATGTCTGTCATTCTTATTTTAGATCCGTTTTCAAATTTGCTTGAGTATAGGAGTATTCTCTATGAACAAGTATATGTGGAGCTTTAAAGGTGGCCCTTCAGATTTTGGGACGAAAATTTTACAAAAATGCAAAAAAAATCATCCTTATACTCCCAAAGCTTTTTAACTGGCGTTCATAAAACCCCAGTAGTCAAAAGCCATCCAACAACACGAGAAATTAGAGATTTACTACGGCCCAGGTTGACACCAACGGGAGACCCATTCTATTTTTAGATGATCAATTCTCTCATTTACATACAGAAATACACAGACATAGCCTCCGAAGAAGACATTATCCAAAATAATTATTACATGTTTGTTATGTAATGGAATTTAAGTGTTATTAGTCACGTGCCAGTCACTTGACATTCCCAAAATGCTTTTTTGATTTTGGCAGGAAATCTAAAAATAGCTTAAGAGGCTACGTAGCCTTTTAAGGGTATACCACCAAAAAAAATTTTTTTTATAAATTTATGATTCTAATTACTGATGATTTGTATTGTCCTTTCATATAAATTTCAGTGACATATACATATTTTAATTTGGTGTGATGTGAAAATTCTAAATACTCACCTTTAAGTTATGACCTCCAAGTATGACCCTGACCTTATGTTTAGATTGCCACATAAACACATAAAGGAGAACTATTGTGAAAATCTATTTTAAAATATATTTTATAATCCACCCATGTGTAAAGTCTAGGCTAAGGTTAGACCAATCCATTGATATAATTATGAAGAAGTTTTAGCTGGGCAATATAGTGGTAACTTTTTTTTCTGACCTGTAACAGGAGCTTGACAAAATATCATAGAAAGAGTTTATTGTTGCTGTAGGTTTTCAAGATTTTAGGCTACTAATCCTAAATGGCAAGAAATTTGCCGAAGATGTTGCAATATAAAGAGTGTCTGACATGATTTGACAGGTTGACAAAAGTTAAAGGTTTTCACTTGCTGGAACTCAAAATATTCCAAAAACTGATTTCCATGAAATAAGACATCGCAACACATTTAGACCAAGGCTTGCAGCAAATAAACCTTTTTATAAGCACCATGTCTTGGATTATGCCCAAAATTTGTTCGATATTTTCCTCCCATAAAGTCTAAAATATCTTCATGCAAAACATCTTTGAAATGTCTTTAAACCAAAAGGAATTACTTTCAGACTTTTATAAATGACACACACACAAAAAAAACTTTTGACGGTAGTTTTGTAGATTAACTGTTCACTAAACAATCCTAAGATTTAACAACCTTTATAACCTATAAGGTTTGTGAAAACATTACGGAAAAAAGTTTAAATGCTGATAACCAGCATTTTTTCCACTTTCCATATTGATTTCTACCTGTTCACAGACAAATATCCTTTCAAAAACATAGCAGGATCAGGAGAAAATGCTGGTATCCAGCAATTCTCCTTTTCCAACAATGTTTTCTACCTATTTAAAATTGGTTTTCATTGAGCCGCATTTAACCCTTTACTCCATAGTTACTCATTTCTATGCATTGCTTGTAGGAGCCTTTGGAAAACATTGTGGTAAAAGGTGAAATTGCTCGTGACGAGCTAGGGGTTAAGATCCCTATCATTGCATGACCCTTGGAGTGGACATAGAAATTTACAGAATGACATCTGAAATCACTGCCTGCTCTCATTTGTTTTCGAGTTGACCAAGAACAGGGTCAACTTATCAATCAGCTCTGGGATCAACTGTTAACTTAAAATTGACTTCAAAGCTGTTTGATTGATCAAAGCCTAGTAATTCTGGCAGTTTATTAGTCTGATCTTTATCTCTGACAGCTGTCAGTGCTTCCAATATGGTTTCTGGCAGTGAT
Source organism: Tridacna crocea (assembly GCA_943736015.1). Classification (NCBI taxonomy): domain Eukaryota; kingdom Metazoa; phylum Mollusca; class Bivalvia; order Cardiida; family Cardiidae; genus Tridacna; species Tridacna crocea. Next base: position 11,007,997 of record OX031070.1, read on the forward strand.
AGGATGAAACAGATCCACTGATGTAATTTTTCAAAATGGCCTTTTTTGAATTTAATAAATTGTAATTTTTCTTTTCAGATTCTCGGCTTTTGAAAAGCTGCCTTTACATGACATGAGAAGATGATAGTTTCCTGGACCCAAACCAGTAATTATCAGACAATGAAATATTCATGGTTAGAGACCTATGTCTACAAAGAGCTGGTGTTTCTTTACTCAGTGAAGATGAATTTCCTATCATTTCCTATCATTTTTATCTGCCCCTAAATAGATCACCAACCTTTCTGGCTTGCCTTGACCCGTCATTGGTGACAGTTTACTTGTTGTTCATAAGCTCATATATAAAACAATATAAAAACAATAAAACAATTTGATAGCAAGGCTCAAGTTTTTCCTGGATCCAACCCAGTAGTCAACTCTGCCCTGTATCTATGATTCCTGGATACTAACCAGTGCAAGGAAATCACCCATAAAACAAAGACAACTTTTCTGTGCCGTGAATTTTACATTTTTTTTTTTTAATCATTTTTATACCACAATTTCATCCCAATCAAAATTTTGCCAAAATACTAAAATTGTATTATTTTACCAAGCCATTTTAAGAATTTACATCATTGGATTGAGCTTTATTCAATGAAGGTTTCATTTGGGAAAAATCAATTCAGTGTTCTCTAATTGTGGTCAGTCTCATATTGGGTTTTGTTTTTGCTAATTTACTTTTTAACATCCTTAACATCAAACACTGCAAAAGATATTGAAGTTATAATTTTTTTTTTTTAATCTGGATTTAAGAACCTTAAAAATTATTTGTTGCATGAGACTTGAATGCAAAGTTATTTTCTGATTTAAGATCCTTAACATACATCATTGCAGGATACAGATTATTCCTCATTTACATAATACATGTAGTGAAAAATCCTTAACCCTTTACCACATGACAAAATTTTAGACCTGTCCAAATTCAAAGCATTTGCAGAGGGCAACTAAAATGAAATTCTCTCTGGAATTGTAGAAAACAATGTGGGAATAGGAGAAAATGCTGGTTACAGCATTTTCTACTTTTCTTACAATGTCTTGAAAAGTTTTCTTCTTCAAGGTCGTTAAAAGTCAGGATTATGTGGTAAAGAGTTAACATAGACTACATAATTCACTGAGTCACAAGCAAAATGTACAAAACAATTAACCCTTTACCAAACAATTTCATTTAAACCCACCATGCTGAGGAGGGTTGTTGAAAACACGGTGGAAAAAGAAGAAAATGGTAGTTACCAGAATTTCCTCCCTCTTTCACATTGTTTTCTACCATCTTAAAGACAGAGATAATATTCTAGGCTATAGATACACTGATTCTGCTGTTTGTAAATGCTTTGATGTAAGTCTAGTCTGACATTTTCTTGTTTGGGAAAGAGTTAAAGAAATAATTCAATGCAATGACAGCTACAGATGATATAAAAATGCAAACACTTTCCATTTTTACAGAAAAATAGAAGACTTTTTTCTTCTCTTATACTCCTTGTTACAATAATGGAATAGATAAGCAACTACATTTTAAAAAAAATTCATTTGTGATAATTTGGGTTTAACTCTTTACGACACAACAAAAATTTTGATATGTAGAAACTGAAAGCATTTGTAGACGACAATTTCAATGTTCTTTAAATGATGAAAATTGTCTCTCATGGAGAAGAAAACATTGTGAGAAAAGGAGAAAATGTTGGTTACCAACATTTTCTCCTTTTCCCACAATGTTTTCTATAGGCTTCTTTCTAAGGGTCGTCAAAAGTAGGGATTGAGTGGTAATGGGTTAACTCTGTATCAAATGATCTCCTTTTAAAACAACCTTTAAAAAGAAGGCTTGGAAAAGACTATTGGAGAAGGGGAAGATGCTGGGAATCGGCAATTTCTCCTTCTCTAAATGCTTTCCATTTGTTTGAAGACAAATATGAATCGAGCTATAATTAATTCATTGTCTGCAAAGGCTTTGTATTTGGACAAGTCTAAAATTTTATCATTTGATAAAGCGTTAAGATCTTTAAAATCAAATACCTTATGCTGATGATATCTTTAACCGTTTACCACACAGTTCCCACATTTTGAAGACCCTTGGAAATAGGACCTTTAAAAACAATGTGGAAAAGGAGAAAATGCTGGTAACCAGCATTTTCTCATTTTTCCCACAATGGCTTATAATCTTTCTGGAAATATTCAACAAGTTCAGGCACATTTTATTTGTTGTCTGCAAAAATTGTTTTCAATTTGGACCAGTCTAAAATTTTGTTGTAAAGAGTTAAGTTATAATAAATCCCTTTGGTTTCCTGACCCTCAAACATGTTTAAAGCAAATGTGTGTCTGATAGACACACATCATGTTTAGATACTTCATGTATCACACCTATCAATTTGAAAGACATGGTACTATTTTAAAGGATTCATCTTTTGCAAAAATTTTTTTTGTCATTATGTATCTCTCAACTAATGGAATATTTTAAAAACCAAGATAACAAACCTCAAACTTTTGAAACTTTTACACAATATCTATGGTAGATTTGTCCCAATAAACCCTAAAGCAGAAGAGCCATTGATTTCTGAGCCAAAAGAGTCAAAACCAAGTTTGAATTAGTGTCAAAACCATAGCTTCAAGAGTTAAACCTTAAGTAAACCCTACCATGCAATTTCATGACTTAAAAAAATTCCCTGTCACTTGTATGCAAAATTGGCAAGAAATTAGGTTAAAACATTTTCTTCGTGTTTGAATACAATAATTTTGTAATTCATATTTACATTTATTAGATAGATATTATTTAGTCCTCAGCTCTAACATTCTGCAAGTTGCTATTTGTACAAGAAATATGTTAATGTTATCAAATTATTTCAAGCAGAAATATTAATTATCCATAAAGTTGCCCCATTTACTTATACGGGTATAATTTAAAACATTTACAGTAATTAAGTAACAATAGAATACATCTATTATGTGACTAATAGAAAATCAATAAAATTTTGTCCCAAAAATCTGATGCAAAAAGTTTGTCTTATAGACTGTAAATGTATGTTTCATAAATTTTGCAGTCTACAGTAAAAAACAACTTGTGAGTAGTTAATTAATGTAAGGGGACATAATCTACTTGATATGTGTATTTTTGTTTTATTGTATGTTAGGCCAGAGGCCTTTATTAACAAAAAAAAGTGTTGTATTTTGTTGTATTTATGGTTGATTATTTTAAGTTATTTACAGTGGTATGCACTTTTGAATTCTATACACCTATTATGTATTGCTATATTAAGAAAATTAAAGTATAAACAAGAGGGCCATGATAGTCCTGGGTCTTTTGAGCCTTTTCGATCCATCAAGACCCATTTCAAATATCTAGATATCAAGGTAAATATTTGAACAACTTTCAGGACTACTGGACTGAGAATGTGGCCTATAGAGAGTACACTAGCTTTTCTAAGATTTGTCTCTGTGACCTTCTCTTTTACCCAACTTGGCCCATTCAAAAACTCAATGTAGATATCATTAAGGCAAACAAAATGACCAACTAACATGAGTTGTGGGCTAAAAAGGCGACCCCAAGAGTTTAATCATGGTTAATCTGAGATATGTCAGTGACCTACTCTTGGACCTGATGTGGCTCAGCTTCAAACCTGTGTAAGATATCAAGACAAACATTCTGATCCATTCTTATGAGTACTGGACTGAAAATGCAACCCTGTTGAGTGTACCTACTTTTTTAGCCAACACGTCCTAATCATCATCTATACAAACCTTCCAGCCAATTATTCCCAGTTTAAACTGAAAATATGGCTTACAGAGTGTCCTCCAGAGTGTCTGTTTACCTGGTTTTTGACCCAACACCATGTTTTTTCCATTCTCAAATTAATCCAAGATTATCAAACATTCTGACTAATTTTATGAATTTTGGGCTGAACATATGACCTCTAGAACATACCCATGGCTTTTCAAAGATTTTACCTGATGACCTATTTATTGACTCTACGTAACCCATTTGTGATCCATTAATGATGTTGTAAAGACAAAACATTTGTTTAGTTTCCACCAGTATCATAGAGAATGTTCTTTTAAACATTTGGCCTCATGACCTAGTTTTAACCTGACCTGACCTATATTCAAAACGGTCCCAGATATTATCAGGACCATCATTTTGACTAACTTTCAATAGTATTGAACGGATAATGTGACTAATAACAGATAAGGTTTTTTCATTATTTGACCTGGTGAATTAGTTTTTGACCCATACTTTCAGAGATACATGTACCATCAAGACAAACATATCAACTGAGTACTGGAATAAAAATCACAAAAGCTCATCATGAGCACTAAGTGCTCTAGTAGCACTCCTAGCCTCTATAGCATTGCGCGTTTTTTTTTACTTAATTATGCAAACTTAAAACAATGTACTAAGGATCGCTCATCATCCCAGTTTATCTTTTTTTGTCTATCGTAACCAATTTTCACAGACACTGAATTTACAAATTGGCAGCTTATGAGTGATAAAGATGGATAATAATGACTTTACAGCTACATGCCTTGATGACACAATGCATTTTTGTACCCTTGATTTATTTTAATCATTCATGGTTGATATTAGGGAAGCATGTCACAATCTGAAGACAGAGCACAACCTTGTCAAAATGCTGCTAGAAATTGGAAATTTGATGCAAACTCTCAGAGTTTTCTTTGTGGAACAGTAAAATTATTTTATGCCGTTTAGTATCTCATGAAATTTAGTATACCATCAATTATCACTGTTTTAAAGATGAAAATCTCAAATATAAACCTCATTTTCTCCTGATAATACATTTTACACAGTATCAGGAATTCAAAGTATCTATTTAGTTTATAAGTTGACCTGTAACTACCCTATGTACAGTGACTCTTACCTCAATTATGTCCACTTTTCATCAAACTGCACATCTACAAAGATAAAAAAATAATCCTGTTGATTCCTCATACCCAATTTCAACAAGGGCACAGCATACTAATGCCACCACTTGGCTGTAAGTGCATGACTCTCTGTGAACATTTTGAGTTGAAAAAGGGGCATAATCTGTAAAAATACCGTGATGGTTATCTGGTCGGACGAATCACCGAAATACCCCTGTTTTTTTTCACAATTAAGTCAAGTAACTGATACAATTGCAAAAAAAATGCCTTTTTTTGGTTTTTAACACAAACTCATGTTTATATTGATGAAAGGTGGTTAATTTAAAGCAAAATGACATAATAACAACATACCACTGACGTCAGCCATAATGGATGTTCACCGAAATATGAGCCTGTTGTCCACCGAAATACCCGCATGAAGTAGTAAAATATGTCAATTCAGGGAGTTTACGTTCCCACTACAGTAGCCCTTTTACAAGGTTGATGTGTCAGATCTGTATCCATATTGAATATGCTCAGAAAAAATGGTTTCCTTTCGTGATATTTGGAGAATGAAATTAAAAATTAACGGATCTAGAAAGACAACTGGCCGCCATTTTCAATCGGGTAAACATGTTATCCTGTCTTAATTTATACTCTTGTCTGTCTAAATTCCACATCTACTGATGATAAACAAAATATCTATTTAGATCTACATAATATATGTATATTTGCAGTTCACCATATAGGTCCGTAAACATTGTGGAAAAAGCAGAAAATTTTGTCCAAGGCGACACACAAGTGATGATGGATACATCATGCAATACTTAATTTAGAATGGAAAGCACTTGCATACTCTGTGGGGTATATAGATCTATCTGTGTTTATGATTTAAAGAAATAAATTATAGGTGATAATTCCATCTGATAACTCCCAAGTCTGTATTTTGTGTAACAAAGGTCAGGTATTTCGTTGCGTCAGGACTTGACATGTGAGTATTTCGGTGAATGTTCTCCACGTGAATCAATAATCAATGTATATATTAATGACATTTTTCTTCAACATTAATATTCTCTGTAGTGATCATTAATAAAGTCATGCTTTATGCGAAAAATAGCAAAATCTTGCAGAGGTTGAATCCCTATACAACAAATATTTACAATGTTGAACAGGTATTTCCATGGACTTGTAAACATACCTCTGTCTCGGTGCATTGTTTATGTCGGATGATACGTTGTTATTTTGTCATTATGATTTAAACTAACACCCCTTCATCTCTATTGACATTATTTGGGTCCAATTCCACAAAAAAGACAAATCTTTTGAAATTCAAAAGTAATAATAACATAGTAATAAAAAAAATAGGGGCATTTCGGTGGTATTTCCATGATTCGTCGGACCGATGGTTACAGCTATAGTTAACTGTACCATGTTTGAAGTAAATATCTTCAATAATAGTGGAGATATTACACCAGGACTACGACAAAAACTCATTTTCTTCGAACACAGTCAAGCTAAGAGAGTAATCAAGCACCAAACTAGATATCAAGGTGTTGCACTTACAGAAAAAGCTATTTTTAAAATTTATATGTGGATAATATTATGAATTTCATACATATACCAATGATATCAAAGTTTTACTCTAGATGAATTTGGAAGCATTTGAAAACAAAAAGTTTTAAGTGTCACAAATTTATAGTCTAATATTCCTTTGAAAATGTTAAAAAATGTGGGAAAAGAAACAAGAGGGCCAAGATGGCCCAGGATCACTCACCTGAATTTCTGAGAGAACTAAAGCCAATTTTTTCAAAGTCTAATCAGCCATTTCAGAGAATAATAATTTTAAGAATTTCTTTATTTCTGTAAAGTGTGAATAGCCCACGGCCATCAGAGCCATGTTTCTTGATGGATCAAAATTTCTCGGGCAATTTTTGAGAAGGGTCACCCAAGAAAGATTTCTGTGAAATTATTTCAAAATCTGATCAGCCATTTCAGAGAAATTTCTTCATGGCCAAATAGTTGAAGCAGGCCCCATTCACCAGAGCCATGTTTCTACACAAATCAGCATTTTGTGAACACTTTTTGAAAAGGTTTACCAAAGGAACATTTCTGTGAGATTATTTCAAAATATGATCAGCTGTTTCAGAGAAGAAGAATTTTAAAGAATTTCTTCATGGCCATAATTAGTGCAAGAAGCCCCCATTTACCCGAGTCATGTTAGTTGATAGATCAATATTTCCCATACAAGTTTTGAAAAGGGTCATCCAAGGAGCATTTTTGTGAGATTATTTCAAATTCTGACCAGCGGTTTCAGAGAAGAAAAATTTTTAAGAATTTTTTCATTTCCCTATGGTGCAAGTAGCCCCATTTGTGAACAATTTTGTAAAGATCATCCAAGGAACATCCCAGTGATTTAGGAGGAGTTGATGTTTAAAGAATTGTTGACGACGCATGACGGACACCGGGTGATCCTAAAAGCTCCCCTTGTGCATGTTGTGCTCAATTGAGCTAAAAAATATTTTTTCCGCCCTTGGTATTCTGTACAATAAATATATGCATCTAGCAATATTTTTAACTTTTATTCATGGACATTTCCAGGAAAATTTTGCCCTTTACCCCTTTACCACACAATATAATTTTAGACCCATCCAAATCCAAAGGGCGTGCAGGCCCAAAATTCAACATTGCTAAAATTGTAGAAGATGTCTTTGATAAGATGAAAAACATTGTGGTAAAAGGAGAAATTGTTGTTGACTAGCATTTTCTCCTTTTCCCACAATGTTTTCAAAAGTCCCATTTCCTAAGGTCATCAAGTCAGCATTGTTTGATAAAGTGTTAAGCTAATATGCTCCATGTACAGCACCATCACATGGAGGTTAGGTTTAACTCATTACCAAACGACAATATTTTAGACTGGTCCAAATTGAAAGCATTTGCAGACGACAAAATAAAAGTGACTGAAAATTTGAAATTTGTTTTGTGTAGGGCAGAAAACATTGTGGGAGAAGGAGAAAATGTTGGTTAACAGCATTTTCTTTTTTTCCCACAATGTTTTCTAAAGGCTTCTTTCTCAGGTTCGTCAAAAGTAGGGATTGTGTGGTAATGGGTTACTATGTCGTCCAAAAGACTTTCTAGAAAATTTTAAGTGTCTAGCCCTGGGAATCAACTTTCACCAACAAGTGGCCCTGAAATTTTATTTTTACAAGTTGAGTTCAGACAAATTTAAAATTTGAAACCTGGTGAAAAATTAACCAAATATTCAAATTGGCAAAAATAATGAAATTTGAATCAGACATGCCGGGAAAAGGAGAAAATGACTGTCATCAGCATTCTCTCCTTTTCCCACAATGTTTTCAAATGGCCTAATTCTCAGGGTTATTAAAACTCAGGATGTGTATAATCATCTAAGATCAGTTTGCATGTTTGCCCTGTCTGACCTTGCTTGTGTTTAGCATGGACATGCAGTTTGATCTGCGACCTGATTTCAAAATTAGATTCCATATTCTGTACTCCCTAATCTTTGTTATCCCTGTTGTTATCAATCTTTATTTCAGCTACTTTTATTTTTGTCATTTGCAATGCTTTCATTTCCATAAATAATTCCATAAACATCGTTGTGTGGCAAAGGGTTAATGCCCCCAGAATATACAGCTTTTTTAACCCTTTACCACATGACAGAATTTTAGACTGCTCCAAATTGAAAGCACTTGCAGACGACAAAATAAATGGAACTTAAAAATTGAACTTTTTTTCCAGCAGGATAGAAAGCATTGCAGGAAAAGGAGAAAATGCTGGTTACCAGCATTTTCTCCTTTTCCCAGAATGTTTTCAAAAGGCTTCCATCTCAGGGTCGTAAAAACCAGGGATTATTTGGTAAAGGGTTGAACAAAATATGAATTGGGTACAGGAGAAAATATTGGTAGAATCTACTAGCATTTTCTCCTCCTCTCACAATATTTTCTATTATTTCACAGATGTATCACATCCTTTAAGCCAAATTTTATTTGTTGCCTGCCAACGTTTTTTTATTTGAACAAGTCTGAAATTTGGTCTTTTAAGCCACCACTCCACTATACTTTAAACTTTTGGTTGAAATGCCGTAAATCATAGCAGGGAAGGCAACAGCGCAGAAGAAAAGCACGGTGGGATAACAGTGGGCACAAAGCATCACAAAAATGTACTAAAAGTGCAACTGGAAATTTGTGAACGAAGCAATACAGGAGTGGCAGCATGAGTTATATGACGAAAATGCAGTGCATCGAAATAAAAGCAAGGCCCAACCCTTTCAACATATTTTTCATAATTGAAAGCTTTAGCACAGCTACTGCAGCAACTCTATCCATTTCAGCTCACCTTCTTCATCCATAGTCCATTGTCCAGGCATCAATAATACATTGTGTGCACTGTAGAGGCCACATTTTCAGTCAGTTACATAAACTTGAGTCAGAATATTTCTCTTGACGATGTCTTGCACATGTTTGAAATTTGGTCATGTGGTCAAAAAAAAAGTCATATGGCCAAATCTGAAAAAAAAAAATTACACTCCAGAGACCAGATTTTCAGCTTGATACCTATGAATCTTAGTAAAAAAAAATTGTCTATTTGAAGTTTTAGACAAGTCTTAAATTTGTAAATGAACAAGTCACACGATGTTGCTCATGTCAGCGCTTCTTCGGCCATTTGGAAAATTTTAGAGATGCGCCATGAGCACAGTGGGACCTCTACCCAGTGGAATGGGGGCTTTAGTTAATAGTTTAATGTGATCTTTGTGTATTCTCCATTTTCATCAATGGCTCAGCCGCTGATGATCTTCTTGCACCAATTTTACAATGTCTGATTTAAATGTACTTAAAACTTTGTTTAAAAAAGTAACAATAATTTTTGTCAATATATGAAAACTGCTATGCAAAATTGGCTTAATGCCTATGCGAAAAATATTGATTCAGGTCAGCCTGCGCAAGCTGTCCTGAGCCAAAACTTTTTGCAATGGTCAATTTTCTGTATGTTCTAGGACCAGACTACCTTATAATTAACTTGGTTGTAAAATGAAGTTGCTTGGTACCATGGATAACGTGGATGCACAAAGCCCCTTTTGCCGGAGCAAGTCATGTAATAATGACGGTACACCATCACAAGTAATATTGAATAGAAAAGAAAGGCCGTAAAATTGTTTACGTAAAATCAAGGCAGCGTAAGAAAAACATCGTAATTCAGAATTTCTAGATTAGAGCTAGATCTGCAGTCAATCTTTTATAAACTTTTTAGGGCGGGATGATGAACAGCTTTACGCGTTAGACAGCCTCCTAAGTTCTGTTTAAAAAAGGAAGGAAACCAGGGTTGTAAATAAATGAATCATTATAGTCACTACAGTTAGATCTGCCATACTTGATCAACATTAAATCATTGAGGAACACAATCTCTAAAGATTACGAACGGATAAAACAGACTCTACTTACGCTTAAATTTTTGGAACAGGTTGTTTCGTCCATGCAGTCCACCCGCCTAAAGTTTGAGTGATCACGTGACTTTCGAGTATGCACGTGGTTCGGGTATGCCTAAAAACGACAAAACAGGACGGTAGGCCCAAGCCTAAATATTATTTATGTTAATTTAACATTAGAAAAATAGATGAATTTGTTATAATAAAAATAATATGTTTTTGAGATCTCTACAGCCCCTTGGTATCAGGAGAACTCGCACCCTGGCATATCAGCATATCTTTTGCCTATGAAGAATTTTAGTCCCAAATGATTCCAAATTTTATCCTACTTTGGGCCTGGTCATTGTGAGTATGATACCATGTAAACCCATTACCAGACGACAAAAGTTTTAGACTTGTCCATATTGAAAGCAGATGACAAAATGAAAGTGACTAAAAATTTAAAATTTGTTTTGTGAAGGGTAGAAAAAATTGTGGGAAAAGGAGAAAATGCTGGTTACCAGCATTTTCTCCTTTTCTTACAATGTTTTCTAAAGGCTTCTTACTCAGGGTCGTCAGAAGTTGGAATTGTGTGGTAATGGGCTGAGACAAACTTTCTCTGCAGTGATTTTTCGCCTCTCACCTCTGCTGCGTGAGAGAAAAGTAACGTTTGTCATTGACTTGGAAAGAAAGTTGTGTCAATACAGGTTGGAGGAAGCAAGGAAATGCATGCATACATGCACTGCCTGCTGTGATATGACCTGAGCTGTAAAATGGTACACCATATTAAACTATTACAATCAGTTGTATACACATGGAAGAAGAAATGTCTTTAAACCAACCCTTTACTACACAAAAGTGATAGTATTACAGGCAGATTTTAACATTTCCATTGAAGTTCTCACATATTTATTAATTGTTCATGACGACTGACAAACCTGGCTTTGAGTGAACCTCAATTATTCTATATTTGACGGTTGAACTAAAATTCGATAGAGTATGGGTACGCTGTCTTGATATAGACTCGGTATAGACTCTAAAGAGATTGGGTACGCTATGACAAAATGGAAACGCTGGCATATGTAGAAATATGTATCATATAGAAGATCTGCAAATTAAAATTCAAATATCGTCCTAGATAGCTGCAAATTAAGAAGAAAATGGCAATATCCATGTTATTAAAATTGAACTGCTTTATGCCAAGTTTTATATTCTTGCGCTAAAGCCCGGGACCTTTCGGAAGTAGATTAATTTATCAATTTCATTGACGGCCGACTTCTTCTGAAAAGGGCTGTTATTACACTTGAAATCACGTTTTTCAGTCCGTCTGGCATATTTTTGCGATAAAAGAGCATATAAAGATTGCTTTGTCTGTTTGTATGTGGTTAGGACAGAGAACGTAGTAATGATGTACTCCAACATGTTAAGGTATCTAGAAAGCAGTATGAACTCTAAAGCGTTTATGTACATAAACAATATAAGCACGTTTAAAGTTAAAAAATGCATGTTTCCCTTTTGACAGCGACAAAATGAATCGGCTAAAGCTTAATTGATAGTGTCCATGGTTGAGAGATAGAGCGTCTGCCACATAACCAAAGGGACTCGAGTTCAAGACACAGGAGCGGGGTTTTTTAAGTTTGGGATCTTTCATTGATCAACATATCCGGCTCGACTACTGGTGTAGTTCCCAGGAAGCAGAATCAAGAGAGATTTGGATAACTTGTCAAAACTTGTTTTTCAATCGCTGTTAAATATATATGTTTAGTTGTTTTTGACCGAAATATGTTTAACAGGCGCTTTAACCCATTACCACACAATACCTACTTCTGACGACCCTGATAAAGAAGCCTTTGGAAAACATTGTGGGAAAAGGAGAAAATGCTGGTAACTAGCAATTTCTCTCTTTCCCACAATGTTTTCTACACTTCATAAAGCAAATTTCAAATTTTCAGTCACTTTTATTTTGTTGTCTGCAAATGTTTTCGATTTGGGCACAACTAAGATTTTGTCGTTTTGTATTGAGTGAAAATCTGATATCGCGTTCATTTACTTTGCCATCCGTCAAATACTCGTACAATTAATCAAGTTTTAAGCATTATTTAAAGCATGGCCATCTAAATAGATTAGGTACATAGATAACAGGAATGAGGACTCAAACTGAGAGATAAGGTACCTAATTTGATAAGGACTCCGTCTTAGATAGATGAGGGACAACATAGATGATTATAAGGAGAGTAGGCACATAGACAAACGTGGTGAACAAACTTAGGATATAAGTTACATGGCAACCATGATGAAGACTTTAAAGAGATTAGGCACATAACAACAATGATAAATACTCAGAAGAGATTAGGTACAGGGACAACAGAAATGAGAACTCTAAAGAGATTAGGTACATACACAACACTGACTAATACTCTAAAGAGATCAAGTGCCTACACAACTGTGATGAAGACTGTAAAGAGATTGGGTACATACACAGCAGAAATGATGACTCTAAAGAGATTTGGTGCGTACAAACATTGGTAAAGACTCTAACGAGATTAGGTTGATAACAACAATGATGACGACTCACAAAAAAATAGTGCACCCAAATGAATACTCTAAAGGGATTAGGTACATAGGACTACAAGACAGAAATGAAGACTCTAAAGAGATAAGATACATACACAACAGAAATGAAAAATCTAAAGAGTTAAGGTACAAACACAACAGATATGAAGACTCTTAAGAGTTTAGGTACATTCACAACAGAAACGAAGACTCGAAAGGGATAAAGTACAGGGACAACAGAAATGATGACTCTAAAGAGATAAGGTACATACACAACAGATATGACGACCCTAAAGAGTTAAGGTACATACAAAACAGAAATGAAGACTGTAAAGAGTTTATGCACATACACATCAGAAATGATGACTTAAAAGAAAATCAGTGCGTTCACAACAGTGATAAAGACTAATGAGATTAGAATCATGACAACAATGATGAAATCTCTGAAGGGATTAGGTACATCAAGACAGGAATGAAGACTCTAAAGCGATTAGGTTCTTACAAAACAGAAATAAAGACTCTAAAGAGTTAAGGTACATACAAAACCAAAAAGAAAATGAAAACGGAAATACAAAACGGAAATGAAGGCTGTAAAGAGTTTAGGTACATACAAAACAGAAATAAAGACCCTAAGTAGATTACGTACATACACATCAACAATGATGACAACTCTAAGGAGATTATGTACATCAAAACAGAAATGAAGACTCTAAAGAGATTAGGTACATATAAAACGGAAATGAAGACTCTAAAGAGATTAGGTACTTACAAAACAGAAATAAAGACTCTAAAGAGTTAAGGTACATACAAAACCAAAAAGAAAAAAGACCCTAAAGAGATTAGGTACAAACACATAAACAATGATGACAACTCTAAAGGGATTAGGTACATCAAAATAGAAATGAAGACTCTAAAGAGACTAGGTACATAGAAAACAGAAATAAAGACCCCAAAGAGATTAGGTACATAGACAACAGAAATAAGAACTCTAAAGAGATTGGGTACATACTCAGGAGAAATGATGACTCTAAAGAGATTCAGTGCGTACACAACATTGGTAAAGACTCTAACGAGATTAGGTTCATAACAACTATGATGACAAATCACAAAAAATTAGGTGCACCAAAACGGAAATGAAGACTCTAAAGGGATTAGGTACATACAAGACAGAAATGAAGACTGTAATAAGATTAGGTTCCTATCAACAATGATCAAAACTCTAAAGGGATCAGCTACATCAAAACAGAAACGAAGACTCAAAAGCGATTAGGTACATACAAAACAGAAATAAAGACTCTAAAGAGTTAAGGTACATACACAACAGAAATAAAGACCCCAAAGAGATTTGGTACATAGACAACAGAAATGAGAACTCTAAGGAGATTATGTACAGGGACACCAGAAATTAGAACTCCAAAGATGTTAGGTACATACACAACAGTGACTAATACTCTAAAGAGATTCGGTGCGTACACAACTGTGATGAATACTCTAGAGAGATAAGGTACATACAAAAAAGAAATGAAGACTCTAAGGACATTAGGTACATACAAAAATGGAAATGAAGACTCTAAAGAGATAAGGTACATACAAAACAGAAATGAAGACTCTAAAGAGTTAAGGTACATACACAACAGATATGAAGACTCTAAAGAGTTAAGGTAAATACACAACAGAAATGAAGACTCTAAAGAGATAAGGTACAGGGACAACAGAAATGATGACTCTAAAGAGATAAGGTACATACACAACAGATATGAAGACCCTAAAGAGTTAAGGTACATAGAAAAAAGAAATGAAGACTCTAAAGACTTTATGTACATACACATCAGACATGGTGACTTAAAAGAAATTCGGTGCGTACACAACAGTGATGAAAACTCATCATCAAAACAGAAATGAAGACTCTAAAGAGATTAGGTACGTACAGAACAGAAATAAAGACTCTAAAGAGTTTAGGTACGTACAAAACAGAAATAAAGACCTAAAGAGATTAGGTACATAGATAAATGTGATGAATACTCTTAGGATAAAAGGTACATGGAAACTGTGATGAAGACTCTAAAGAGATTAGGTACATAACAACAATGATAAATACTCAAAAGAGATTGGGTACAGGAACAGCAGAGATGAGAACTCTAAAGAGATTAGGTACAGGGACAACAGAAATGAGAACTCTAAAGATATAAGGTACATACACAACAGTGACTGATACTCTAAAGAGATTAGGTGCCTACACAATTGTGATGAAGACCATAAAGAGATTAAATACATACAAAACAGAAATTAAGACTCTAAAGTGATTCGATCCGTACACAACATTGATAAAGACTCTTACGAGTTTAGGTTCATAACAACAATGATGACGACTCACAGAAAATGAGGTGCACCAAAAGGGAAATAAAGACTCTAAAGAGATAAGGTACATACAAAACAGAAGTGAAGGCTCTAAAGAGATAAGGTACATACACAACAGAAATGAAGACTCTAAAGAGTTAGGTACAAACACAACAGATATGAAGACTCTAAAAAGTTCCATATCTGTTGTGTATGTACCTTATCTCTTTAGAATCACCATTTCTGTTGTCCCTGTACCTTATCTCTTTAGAGTCTTCATTTCTGTTGTGTATGTACCTTAACTCTTTAGAGTCCTAATTTCTGTTTTGTATGTACCTTATCTCTTTAGAGTCTTCATTTCCCTTTTGGTGTACCTAATTTTTTGTGAGTCATCCTTATTATTGTTATGAACCTAATCTTGTTAAAGTCTTTATCAATGTTGTGTATGAACCCCCGACCCCCCCCCCCCCCGGCCCCAGATCCGCCAGTGGCACCGAATCTCTTTAGAGTCACCATTTCTGTTGTATATGTACCTAATCTCTTTAGTGTCTTCATCACAGTTGTGTAGGCACCTAATCTCTTTAGGGTATTAGTCACTGCTGTGTACGTACCTAATCTCTTCAGAGTTCTCATTTCTGTCGTCCCTGTACTTAATCTCTTTTGAGTATTTATCATTGTTGTTATGTACCTAATCTTTTCAGAGTTCATCACGGTTGCCATGTATATCCTAAAAGTATTCATCACGTTTATCTAAGAACCTAATCTCTTTAGGTCTTTTTTTCTGTTTTGTATGTACCTAAACTCTTAAGAGTCTTTATTTCTGTTTTGTATGTACCTAAACTCTTTAGAGTCTTCATTTCTGTTTTGGTGTACCTAATTCCTTTAGAGTTGTCATAATTGATGTTATGAACCTCATCTCACTAGAGTCTTCATCATTATTGTGTACGCACCGAATTTCTTTCAAGTCATCATTTCTGATGTGTATGTACATAAACTCTTTAGAGTCTTCATTTCAGTTTTGTATGTACCTTAATTCTTTAGGATATTCATATCTGTTGCGTATGTACCTTATCTCTTTAGAGTCATCATTTCTGTTGTCCCTGTACCTTATCTCTTTAGAGTCTTCATTTCTGTTGTGTATGTACCTAAACTCTTTAGATTTTTCATATCTGTTGTGTATGTACCTTAACTCTTTAGAGTCTTCACTTCTGTTTTGTATATACCTTATCTCTTTAGAGTCTTCATTTCCCTTTTTGTGCACCTAATTTTTTGTTAGTCATCGTCATTATTGTTATGAACCTAATCTTGTTAAAGTCTTCATCAATGTTGTGTATGAACCCCCGACCCCACCCCCCGGCCCCAGATCCGCCAGTGGCACCGAATCTCTTTAGAGTTATCATTTCTGTTGTGTATGTACCTAATCTCCTTAGAGTCTTCATCACAACAGAAATGAAGACTCTAAAGAGATAAGGTACATGCACATAAGAAAGTATGACTCTAAAGAGTTCGTTGCATACCCAACAGTGATAAGACTCTAAAGAGATTAGGTACATACACATCGGAAATGATGAGTCTTAAGTTATTCCATGCGCACACAACAGTGTTAAAAGACTCTAAAGAGATTAGGTTTATAACAACAATGATTACAACTCTAAAGAGATTAGGTACATACACATCGGAAATGATGACTCTTAAGTTATTCCATGCGCACACAACAATGTTAAAAGACTCTAAAGAGATTAGGTTTATAACAACAATGATTTAATATACAACTCTAAAGAGTTTAGGTACATACAAACAGAAATGGAGACTCTAAAGAGTTTAGGTACTTACAAAACAGAAACAACTCTAAAGAGATTAGGTACACAGATAATCATGATGACGACTAAGAAGAGATTAGGTACATACAAAACAGAAAGGAATACTCTAGAGAGATTAGGTACATACAAAACAGAAATTAAGACACTAAAGAATTTAGGTACATACAAGATTTATAAGAATAATGGTGACAACGCTTAAAAGATTAGGTACATCAAAACAGAAATGAACACTCTCAAGAGATTTGATACAAACAAATCTGAAATGAAGACTTTTAAAGAGATCAGGTACATACAAATCAGAAATGACTCTAAGGAGATTAGGTACGAAGATAACCACGATGAAGACTCTGAATAGGTTATGCACATACAAAACAGAAATGAACACTCTAAAAAGATTAGGTACATACAAAACAGAAATGGAGACTCTAAAGAGTTAAGGTACATTCAAAACAGAAATGATGACTCTAAAGAGATTAGGTACATACAAAACACTAAAAACATTAGGTACATCAAAACAGAAATGAAGACTCCAAAGAGTTAAGGTACATACAAAACAGAAATAAAGATTCTAAAGAGTTATGGTACATACAAAACAGAAATTACTCTAAAGCGATTAGGTACATAGATCTATAACCATGATGAAGAATCTGAAGAGATTAGGTACTGGGACAACAGAAATGAAAACTCTGGAGAGATTAGGTAAATTCACAACATTTACTCTAATGAATTGATCGAGGTACATCAAATCAGATTAGGCACATCAAAACAGAAATGCAGACTCTAAAGAGACTAGGTACATACACATCGGAAATGATAATTCTAAAGAGATTCGTTGTATACACAACAATTATAAAGACTCCAAAGAGATTAGATTCATCAAAACAGAAATGAAGATTCTAAAGAGTTTATGTACTACATATAAAACAGAAATGAGTCTAAAGGGATTAGGTACATACACATCAGAAATTAGAGTTTGAAACAACGATGATGACAACGCTAAAGAGATTAGGTACATCAAAACACAAATGAACACTCAAAAGATATTAGGCACATACAAAACAGAAATGAAGACTCTAAAGAGTTTAGGTACATACAAAACAGAAATACCTCTAAAGAGAATAGGTACATACACAACGGAAATGTTGACTCTTAAGAGATTTTTTGCGTACACAGCAGTGTTAAAGATTCTAAAAAGATTAGGTTCATAACAACAATGATGACAACGCTAAAGACATAGGTACATCAAAACAGAAATGAACACTCTACAGAGATCAGGTACATACAAAACAGAAATGAAGACTCTAAAGAATTTAAGTACATACAAAACAGAAATTACTCTAAAGAGATTAGGTACATAGATAACCATGATGCCGACTCTGAAGAGATTAGGCACATAGGCAACAGTGTTTTGTAATCTTTCTGATTCAAATCTGAATAAATTTTTACACCTTTAGTTTTGCGAAATTTTAAACTTGTATAAGAGTTGCCATTATTAATGTTTTTGTAATGCTTTCATGTCGTATTAGTATGTCCCAATATAACTCTTGACCAAACATGTCTGAGTTTTTTTTAGTTCTGATAACCAAGAGAAAGAAGCAGGAAAATCGCAAAATCATTGCGGGAAAAGAAGACAGTGCTGGTAACCAACAGTTTCTCCTTTTCCATAACGTTTAAGTACTACACTTCAAAGACAATCCTGTCATTTGATATACATCTATCATAATTTGTCATCTGCAAATGCTTTCAGTATATATAAATATAAAATATGACCATCACAGTGACGTAGGAAGCAATTCAAGGGGGGGGGGGGGGGGGGGGCTGCTAACTCGTATTTTATGGAAAATTTTGCGTCGATTAAAACTATCCGCGACAAAGGGTAATCTGAATTACCATGATAGTCAAAATCATTCGGGAGGGTGGGGGGGGGGAGGGCTTAGCCCCCCCATCCTCCCTGTTCCTACGGGCCTGCATCAGGTAACGAGTTAATTCTCTTCAAAACGAGAAAATTTAAGACATGTCGACATCGAAAGCTTAAATCTGCAAATTACATTTGAAATGTTATTCATTTTTTTTTTTAAATTGTCTTTCAAAAGGTAGAAAACATTGCGGAAAAAGAAAAAAATTCTGGTTACCAGCATTTTATTATTTTCCCACACTGTTTTTAAAAACCTTCTTTTTCGGGATCGTTAAGAGTCGGTATGCTTTGTATAGAATTAGAAAACTTGTTGGCAATGACTTTATAATCTACTACATGTCCTTTTTCTGCCCATATAGATTCTAGTCATCAGTACGAACACATTGAATTAAAAGCATATATCACCCCTCACAACGTACGTCAATGTGACGTCACAGGTAGTAATCTCGGACCCTTGTTATAACGTCAGTGTGCGTGTTTGGTAAGACTTTTTTTATTTTTTGTAATCGTTCCTTTAAATGATATGAAAAAGTCTTTAGACCTCCAAAGAGTACTATGCCGAGGGACTTTGTTTTTTGTCAAAACCTTTGTTAACTACTTATACTAATGGAATAGACTTCGACCAACTATTAAAACCCAGTCACTTTTGATATTTGGTCTAAGTGTTTGTGCATATAGACGTCTGCTTCCTTTCTAAAACATCAGTATATTAAATGTATTCATCTAATGTCTTTGATAAATACATGAGAGTCTTTGTAGTCCGTTTGTATCTACCCAAGCTAGCCTCATTCTATCTTCATATCGTACTTACTTTTCAATATGGCGGACATGTTACGAAAATGCACAGGTCCGATACCACTTCCTGTGACGTAGGTTGTTACCCTTGATAATGAGTTTGAAATCCAAAGACTAAAGAAACTTAGAAAATGACACTTGCTACATTTCGGATTTTTACTATTTTTGTAGACTAGTCTATTAACTCTTTAGCAGAAATTTCGAGTTTTCGCATTTAGCAAACCGAGGAAAAAGTCTGTTTGAAAACACTGTGGAAAAAAGAGAAAATGCAAGTAAACAGCATTGTCTCGTTTTCTCTCTAAGTTTTCTAGCCTATTATACAAATTCTGTCATTTTAACCTGAATTAAATTGTTGTCTGCGAATCCTTTTGATTTGGACAAGGCGTTTCTGGTGTGAGTTGAACTAAAATTCCAAAGCGTTTGAATCAGTTTCCAGCTACAAACATACGGGATATTCCGGCAAAATTTAAGCCGGAACTACTTTAACTCAATCTCTTTCTACTGCTGTGTACCTAATCGCGATGGATTATTAGATTCACGTTGACAGACACAACAAACGAAAGATTTTGGTAAATTATCTGTATACACGTGTTTTACCTATCTATTTTTCGATTTTATGAAAATACAAGTTTCCTTTATTTTCATGTAAAGTCATCACCGGATTTGTGGAGGAAAATAATATGTGAGAATCCGAAAGCCAACTGAAGACTGAAGTGGAAGTATCACAGAGTTCGGATGCTGCGCAAATGTCATGCAAAGTGATTTCGGAACTCCACAGATCGAGGCCAATCAACTAATACCGTTTTGTATGGTCATATTTGTACGCTCTCTGACTGGTTAGACGTACTCAGTCAAATGTCATTTGAATTCAGATGTTTCTACAATTAGGGCTGACAAACTTTTGGAACAGACTTCGAAAACACCATTAACCCCACCTACATTCTGAAGGCTTGCTCCTATGCTATTTTTGTTATTTGTTCCCATATGCCTTCAAAGCAAATTTCATCAAAAGTATCTGGAATAAATAGGATTTTACCAGCATTTTTCAAAAGACTATGCAGCAAAATTTCCAATGACGGCTATAAAATTGGCATCTAAATTATTTCAATAAAGTTGCGTTGGCTGATGTGCGACTACCCATGAATTCCTGGGGATTCTTTTACCAGTACTTTGCAAAATGTTCTTCCCAAGCTACTGGCTGCTTTCCATTGTAACTTGTCAAAACAGTGATTGGCGATGAGAGAGGAATGAATCCCGTCACAAAGACTATTATCAGTCCATTAACTTTTTACCATACAATCCTGAGTTCTGACACCGTTGAAGAAAAAAACTTTGGAAAACATTGTGGCACAAGCAGAAAATGCAGGTAACCAGCATCTTCTTTTCTTGCAATGTTTTCTATCCTTGATTCCTTCACGAAACAAATTTTATTTTTTGAGCAATGGTTTATCTTGTCATCTGCAATTGCTTTAACCCTTTCCCAAACAAGCCCTTGTTTTTACATGTCTGCAGTACAGGTCTTTTGAAAACACTGTGGGAAAAGGAGAAATTGCTCGTAACGAGCAATTTCTGCTTTTCCCACAGTGTTTTCTGCCCATTTAGAAAATTTTCTGCCATTGTTTGGAAAGTTAAAATTGTCAACTGCAAACTCTTTCATTTTGGAAGAGTCTAAAATTTGTCATTTGGGAAAGGGTTAAAATTGGACCAGCCTGAAGTTTTGTCATTTTGTAAAGTGTTAAAAGAAAGAAATGGATGGAGCTTGGGATTTGAACTACAGACTCTCCCACCACCCACTCTCAAACAATACATTCTACCAACTGTGTTACCTGAGGTCGAGCTAGAGATTTAATTCTTTAAGAAATGAAAAAGATTAGACCTGTCTAAAGTCAAAGCATTTGCATACAACCAAATACTGTGACTCCAAAATTGAAATCTGAGTAATTATTATGTAGAAACCAAAACAGTCAGGGAAAAGGAGGTAATGCTAAATTGCTTGTTACCAGCTTTTTTTCCCTTTTCTCACAATGTTTTTCAAAGCTGTCTTTCTCAGGGTCTTTAAACTAGGGAATGTTGTGTGGTAAAAGATTTATGTGAAGAAGTATTTATTGCAGAGAATATCTGACAATGTTCAGTAAAGTGGACAGCAAGTTAAAGAACTCTTTCCTAGAACAGACCAAAGCACAGAGAGAGGAAAGAGCCAATGAGAAACTGAGAGAAAAATCAGCCATTAAGATACAGGTAAAATGGAAAATACTGAAAATCCTAATACTTTGAATCTCCTAGCTTTCTAAAGTAACAGTAAGGCCTTTTTTTGTTCTGCATTGTTAAACTCTAGCAAATGACAAAATTTTATTATCGTCCCAATTGAAAGCATTTGCGGAGGCAATTTAATTCTTTACCACACAGTCGGGACTTTTAACGACCCTGAAAGAAAAACATTCTTGAAAACATTGAGGGAAAAGGAGTTACCAGCATTTTCTCCTTTTCCCACAATTTTTCTATTCCCACAAATTTTCTACCCTATCAAAAGTATAAAACACTAATTTAGCAACATTTAGTTTTTGCTGCAAAGTCTTTCAATTTGGATAGGTCTAAAATTTTGCTTTGTGGTAAGGGGTTGAATGTGGCTAGGATTATCAGATTTGGTAGTAAAAAGTTAAAAACATTGTGGAGAAAATCTGGTAAGTCCGGTTTAACCCTTTCCCAAACAATCCCTGGTTTTTACGGGTCTGGAATAGTAGCCTTTTGAAAATATTGTGGGAAAAGGAGAAAATGCTGGTAACCAGCATTTTCTCCTTTTCCCATGTAATGTTTTCTACCCTATCAGAGACAGAAATCATTTAGTAACCTTTTGAAAACATTGTGGGAAAAGGAGAAAATGCTGGTAACCAGCATTTTCTCCTTTTCCCACAATGTTTTCTACCCTATCAGAGACAGAAATCATCTTTTCAGCAAGAGTTGAATTGTCGTCTGCAAATGCTTTCAATTTGGTCTAGTCCAAAAGTTTGTCGTTTGGGAAAGGGTTAAAAAAGAACACGTGTGACATGTCATGCAAAAAGGGACTATTTGGGAACAGTGAAAAGTTTCGACTCTGGTCAGAGTGTGTGGATTGTGCAGGCTAACCACAGTTGACACTTTGTATTTTCTGTATAAAAAGTGGTCATTCTACCCACCTATACAATCATTTTTTTAACGATCAACTTGCACTTGCACCTGCACGGTCTTTGATCCATTTTGATGTAATTTTTAATGTATGACAGGTCACATATATCCAATTTTATTTCTTACAGTGTACATATAGAGGTTACAGATGCAGAAAAGAATTAAAGGCAGCTTTAAGGTAATATTCATTGAAGAACTCCTTTTTTTTTAACTCTTTACCACATGAGAAAATTTTAGACTGGTCCAAATTGAAATCATTTGCAGACGACAAAATAAAGGTGACTGAAAAATTGAAATTTGTTCTGGGAAGGGTAGAAAACACTGTGGGAAATTGAGAAAATGCTGGTTACCAGCATTTTCTCCTTTTCCCACAGTGTTTTCAAAAGGCTTCATTGTCAGGGGCGTAAAAAGTAGGGATTGTGTGGTAATGGGTTAAATGACCTTTTCTCACCATGTTTTCTGTCCTTTCAAAGACAAGCACTTTGATTTGAGTAGCATTTACTTTACAATTAAAAGAAAAATCTGTCAGGTATGATTTCATTACATGATCCTACAAATAAAGTCCGTAACAAAGAAACAAATAAGTGCATAGCTCAAATACAAACCGCACCTTGCTGGATTCAAACAGTTGAAGGACAAAATTAATAACCTCATTCTTCGAGGATTAAAAGACCAATACCATAACCACTGAGCCAAAGAGAATTCTCTCTGACGCAGTTGTCAGGTGTTGATGTTATACGGGAAAGCTACACAGTAAGGAAGGAGGGATATCCCATAACACACCCCCTCTTAACCCTTTACCACACAATCCTGACTGTCAACACCCCTGAGAAAGAAGCCCTTTTAAAACATAGTTGGAAAGGAGAAAATGCTGGTAACCAGCATTTTCTCCTTTTCCTACAATGTTTTTTTCCTTTCCCAAAGCAAATTTCTATTCTTTAGTCACATTAATTTTGTCATCTGCAAATGCTCTCAATTTGGATCAGTCTAAAATTTTGTTGTTTGGTAAAGAGTTAAAGTCATCATTTATTGATGACTCAAAGCCTAATTAGGCAGAAAGTCCGATTTTGGACAACAAATGGGATTAATGGCTGAATAGTCAGTCCCGGACAAGCCCCCATCTTACAAACAAAGTCCATATCAAAGAAACAAATAAATGCATAGCTCAAATACAAACCGCATCTGGTGGGATTCTAACACTCGAAGGGACAAATAACCTCATATTTGGAGGATTAAAAGACCAATACCATAACCACTGAGCCAAAGAGATATCTCTCTGACGCAGGAGTTAGGTATTGTATTTAAATCGGGACAAAGCTATGCATGAAGGAGCGGTCTCCTGAAACACACCTCGTCTTAGAGTCATCATTTATTATGACTCAAAGCTTTATTAGACAGAAAGTCTGTTTTTGGAGAACAAATGGGATAAATGGCTCAATAGCCAATCCCGGACGAGCATCCATCTTACAAACAAAGTCCGTAACAAAGAAACAATTAAATGCATAGCTCAAATACAAACCGCATCTGGCTGGATTTGAACCTTTGAAGAGACAAATATCCTTGTTCTTTAAGGATTAAAAGACCAATACCATACATGGATCCGTGGCGAAAAGATAAACCGACTACCTTAGTTACTGTTGCCAAGGTCTCACAAACAAACTTAGTCAATACATATACAGTATAGCAGATAGGCTACTTAAATCGTGCTTTCATGACTGTTTCTCTCAATAAAATTCCGGAAAAAGTATTTTAATCATATATTTCTATCGATGATAAATTCTCAGTAAGAAATTTAAAGATGTTTTACTAATTTACATACGGAGATGTATTAAAAGGGCGAATTACGGGAGCAACGTACAATGTAACAGATTTACATGTTTAAACAAAAATTTGAACATATAAAAAACATCAACAAATCTCCGTTTTGCCACAGAATAATAGAATTAACGATACTTATTGCTTTCGTTGGGCTAGTAAAGTCATCTCAGCATCATATCAAATTAAAGAAACCTTTTGAAAAGTTTATAGAATGTCTGAATGTACAGAGAGGTTTAAGTTAATGAAAAATTTTAATATCAGGTTAAGGGGAAAAGGGTTGTCTGATGGATTATAAAATGCGTTTAGTGTGATGTCAACTAAGAAAATTGTTAATATCATTGACGGTAGTATATGATATACTGATGACAACGGGCGGTCAAGTTGATTAGAGCGGCAAATTGTGTTGCAATCAAACACATTTCCTATCAAATTAACAGTTTACCAACACACACTTTGTGCTAATGTGCAGATGTGCTAATCCATTTAAACTCGTCACCAAATGACAAAATTTTTAGAGCAATCCAAATTCAAATATTTGCAGACAACAAAATAAGTAATTCAAAAATTGAAATTTGTTTTTGAAAGAGCGCAAAACACAGTGAGAAAAGGATAAAATGAATGTTACAAGCATTTTCTCCTTTCTCCGCAATATGCTTTTACAAGCTTTCTACGGGTCGTTTAAACCCGTTATGTGGTAAACGGTTAAAACAGATAAGTCAAGAGAAAAATTTCCATGTTCCACCAAATCAGAAGTTCGACTTTTTTTAAAATTGAAATATACGCCTATAATGAGAAAGAACTACACTTCAAAGTGCTTATTGTAATCAGCAGGTACTTTAAATCCAAGAATAAACATCATGTAATTTGCAATCTGATCTATATCTACACATCAGAGATCGTATATACGATCCCAGTATATCCCAGCATATTCTTCATGCACCATGGGTTAAAATTAATGTCAAATTGAAACATTGGTGACAAGTGTCGCGGCCACTTTTTGGATGTGCATAGGTTATTGAACAAGGTTAATATTCAAGTAAAAGTATTTTCTTTTTATTAATACTTCATATAGGTCTGCTTTTACCTTTGTTTTCCAGTTTTCTCTTTCAGAGAGGAAAAATTACAGAATACTTTAAATTAATCTATTATCCAGCGCTGATTAGCTCTTTGCACAAGTTCAAATTTTCAGTAATCATCACAATTTAAACTTTTCTATAGCCTAGATGCGTGATCTCACGTCATCGGTACACGTTCGCAAAGCACAATTTGTAATTTTTTTTTTATAATTCAAACGTAAAAAACACAACATAAATAAAGAGAATTGCATTCTTCCAACGTTAATAGTCGTTTATTTGTGAGCCGAAATAGCAGAAACCAAGGTATGACATCGGGTAGAATAAATGCGATGTCCTGATTGGTCAAATATCGATTTCCACGGATCCATGTATTACCACTGAGCCAAAGAGAATTCTCTCTGATGCAGTTGTCAGGTACTGATTTTATATGGAAAAGCTATATTGTAAGGAAGACGTGATCTCCTGTAACAAAGGTCCATGTAAAAAGTTTCTGGAAAAAAAATCCCTACCATCTACAACGACAGCACCTCTGACCAAAACCCTAAACACAGATTTTTATTTTTTTTGTTAGGCCTAATGACTGGTATGGTAAGGTTGCGTAGCCTGCATTCACATCCAGAGTTGGTGTATTGTTACCAGCATATTCTCCTTTTCGACTATGTTTTCTAAAGGATCCTTCCTTGGAGTTGTTCAAAGTCCGGATTGTGCGGTAAAGAGTAAAAGCCCATTACCGTATGAACACGACTTATAATATCCCTGAGATTGAAGTCTTTTGAAACATTGTGAGAAGAAACATTGATGCTGGTAACCAGGATTTTATCATTTTCCCACAATGTTTTCTGTATTTTCAGAAGCAAATTCCATTATTTTGTCAGCATTTATTTATTCCATTTCGGCAAGTCTAAAAATTTTCATGTGGTTTAGAGCTTAACCCATTACCACACAATGCCTACTTTTGACGCCCCTGAGAAAGATGCCTTTGGAAAACATTGTGGGAAAAGGAGAAAAATGCTGGTAACCAGCATTTTCTCCTTTTCCCACAATGTTTTCTACCCTTCACAAAAAAAAATTCAAATTTTCTGTCACTTTCATTTTGTCGTCTGCAAATGCTTTCAATTTGGACCAGTCTAAAATATTGTCATTGGTAATGGGTTAACTCCTTTTGATAGAGCACTGATCAAGGTATTGGTCAAATATTGATTTGATTTGTTTGTATGTTTTTACAGGAAAGATATTGATGGTCTGATTAACAAGCCAAAAAGTCCAGATGGAGATTACACCTTTAATCATAGACCTGGTAAGAGAATAAATATATCAGTCTGTTAGTTAACCCTTTCCCAAATGACAAACTTTTAGACTAGACCAAATTGAAAGCCTTTGCAGATGACAATTCAACTGAAAAGATAACTTCTGTCTATGAAAGGATAGAAAACATTATGGGAAAAGGAGAAAATGCTGGTTACCAGCATTTTCTCCTTTTCCCACAATGTTTTCAAAAGGCTACTATTTCAAACCTGTAAAAACCAGGGATTGATTGGGAAAGGGTTAATAATATCCCAAACACAACCCTTTTTTTTTTGTCATGCTACTTTTGAAAATGTGGTAGCAGAAGGGAAATTTAACCTTTTACGGCACAATTCCAACTTTAAATGACCTTGTTGAGGGAGTTCTTTTGAAAACCTTGAAGAAGTTGCCAAGTCCCCTGCCACCTGACA
Source organism: Tridacna crocea (assembly GCA_943736015.1). Classification (NCBI taxonomy): domain Eukaryota; kingdom Metazoa; phylum Mollusca; class Bivalvia; order Cardiida; family Cardiidae; genus Tridacna; species Tridacna crocea. The sequence goes on from OX031070.1 coordinate 11,035,488, forward strand.
GTACAACTAATAAAGTGCCCATGGTACAATTCAGTGTATTTCTACAAGTACTTGTTGAGCAAAGGTGTTAACAAGACCATAAGTGACTCTTCCTCTTTGTAGCCGTAAAAGCAAGTAAAAAAAAAAGGTTGCAGTACATGTATATCAATATAATTATATTGTCTGTTTTGTATCCTGAAATATATTCATACTGTGATTCAACCTTTACCAAACAATCCCTGATTTAACCCATTACCACACAATCCCTACTTTTGACGCACCTGCGAAAGAAGCCTTTAGAAAACATTGTGGGAAAAGGAGAAAATGCTGGTAACCAGAATTTTCTCCTTTTCCCACAATATTTTCTACCCTTCACAAAACAAATTTCGAATTTTCAGTCACTTTTATTTTGTCGCCTGCAAAGGCTTTCAATTTGGACCAGTCTAAAATATTGTCGTTTGGTAATGGGTTAATTGATCCTTAGATAGTGGCCTTTTGTAAACAGTGTGGGAAAAGGAGAAAATGCTGGTAACCAGCATTTTCTCCTTTTCCCACAATGTTTTCTACCCTGCTAGAAACAAGTTTCAATTTTTGAGTTACATTTATTTTGGTTGTCTTCAAACACTTGCAATTTGGACAAGTCTAAAATTTTGTAGTTTAGTAAAGACTTAAAAGTAAGGCAATAAACCAATACATCGATAGTCTTAGCTATACCTTTCTCAAATCAAACAACTCAATACATGTACTATAAAGCATTTACCTAGAGACTTTAGAATATAACAGACTGGCTTAATCCTACCTTCAGTCTGAAGGTCTGCTCCGATGCTACTTTTGTTTCTGGTCTCCGCAGGCCTTCATATCAGCCCTCTTTAAACCCTTCTGGAATTAATATGATTTTACCCACATCTTTTCGAATGGCTCTAGACGACAAAGTTTGCAGTGACAGCTAATAAAATGGGCATGGATCGTTAGATAAATGATTAATCTTTAAGAGCACACAAGATATGCTGCAAAATACCGATTAAATCAATGAGAATTTACCTTTTTTCCCAACGTAAATAAATCCAGCGTAATTTGTAAACAACTAACACGGCGACTTCCGTTAGTCAGGCATGCGCACTCAATGGGGATTTGAATTTTGTACAGTCTGGTTCCCTAACCCTATACAGCCAAATATGATCAAGGTGCGTTTGTTTACAGCAAAATTCGCAACTAAACCGTCCTATAGTGTGTCAGAGATAATGCGATTTCTGCCGAGACATGCGCATTGATAAGATCACCATGTTTTGATTTCTGGTGAAGTAGGTCAACGGTTATTTACGTTGAAAAGTACAGATTTGCACAAAGGTAAGAGTTGGATATTAACTAACATCAGCTTTTTTGTAAAGATTAATCATTTATCTAACGATCCATGCCCATTTTATTAGCTGTCATTGGAAATTTTGTCGCATAGAGCCGTTCGAAAAGATGTGGGTAAAGTCGTATCTTTTCCAGAAGCCTTGAATGAATGGTTGGACTGAAGGTGTTAGCGAAGACCAGTCACAAAAATAGCATCGGAGCAGACACCTTCAGACTGAAGGTAGCTTAATCCTTGACCACAGAATGTGAAGTTTTTAATTTGATAACTCATTACCAAACAACAAAATTTTTGACTGTCTAAAATGAAAGCATTTGCAGATGACAAAATAAAAGTGACTAAAAATTAGAAATTTGTTTTGTGAAGGGTAGAAAACATTGTGGGAAAAGGAGAAAATGCTGGTTACCAGCATTTTCTCCTTTTCCCACTATGTTTTCTAAAGGCTTCTTTTTCAGGGGCGTCAAAAGTAGGGATTGAGTGGTAATGGGATAAATTGATGAATTTTTTTTTTCAGTCTTGGAGGTGTACAATTTGTTACGAAGATTTCTATTTTTTCACTCTGGCGTCAGTGAAGAAGAGGTACTTACATTGCATTGTTTGTTTGTTTGTTGATGTGAACAAAGTTTGTAACAAAGAAAGAAATAAATGTGTAGCTCAAATACAGATCGCATCTGGTAGTATTGTAAAAAGAAAAAAAAATGTTCATAATAAATTATGATGACTTCATAAACCGTTTTTGAATGAATTACTTTTCAACAACATGCACAGCCTTTTACTTCCCCATTTGATTGGTGTGGGGAGAAAAAAATCTGGGAAAAGAAGCAAAGATCTGCATCAAGGAAGTGACTATTTTTTCCATTTATGTTTTACCTTATTGTGACAGTCAGACGATATTCTGTACAGTGATAAGTTTTATTGTCATCTCATAACTTTTTTACCACATAATCAAGATTTTTGATGACCCATAGAGGAGAAAATTGCTGGTTACCAGGATTTTCTTTTTATGCTGTTATATTTTCAAGAGCATTACCCATCAGGGTCATATGGAAAAAGTAATTACATTATTGTTTTTGTTGGTATATTTCAGTTGGAAGATGTTTGTAGATACCTGTTGTCAACAATGGATTCAGCTGACTTAAAGGTAATAACTTGCCGATAAATTTTGTTTTTGAATGTTCTTATTTAACCCTTTCCCAAACAAGCCCTGATTTTTACATGTCAGGAATAGAAGCCTTTTGAAAACATTGTGGGAAAAGGAGAAAATGCTGGTAACCAGCATTTTCTCCTTTTCCCACAATGTTTTCTACTCTATCATATAGAAAAATCATCTTTTTAGCAACTGTTAATTTGTCATCTGCAAAGTGCTTTCAATTTGGTCTGGTCCAAAATTTGCTGTTTGGGAAAGGGTTAAGGGTTATAAAGCACAAGTGAAGTTGTTATTGTAGACAGTATAGAGCTGTGTAGTTTAACCCTTTCCCAAATGGCAAATTTTGGACCACACCCAATTCAAAGCATTTTGCAGATGACAAATAAACAGTTGCTAAAAAGATGATTTTTCTATATGATAGGGTAGAAAACATTGTGGGAAAAGGAGAAAATGCTGGTTACCAGCATTTTCTCCTTTTCCCACAATGTTTTCAAAAGGCTTCTATTCCAGACCCGTAAAAACCAGGGCTTGTTTGGGAAAGGGTTAAGACTGTCATGTTAATGAAACTGCTCATTTCCAAAACAAATAGCATGAACCAGCCTTTCTTCTTTCACCTGATACAGTGATATTGACTTGTAAATTTAGGAACTCTTCAAATAAACACTGCAAACATGTGATGACTCATTGTGTCAAATAAAGCATTTTCGAAGCTTTTTCACACTGTCTGACAAGTGAGTAAGCCGCCTTAGACTGTGGCTGTGGCAATATAAAAGTAGTTCCTCAGAAACTGCAATATATAACATAATTTGACATTCTTAGCTTTCCTGTGTGGCTTAACTTTCAGGAAAATGTTTGAACAACGCTTACTGTGGATTGAACAATCACTGCAAATTAACTTGTTACCCTTTGACAAAATTTCAGATATGGTAATATTGAAGCATTTACAGACCAGAAGGATTGATGTATACAAGAAATTTTATCTTTTTCCCACAATATTTTTAACAACCTCTTTCCTTTAATTTGCTCAAACTTGGGAAAGACATTTAATGTTTTTTTTTTGCCACCAAATAGAAAAAGACACCAGTACATGAGCAATTATTGATCTATTTTTGTGGTTGCAATAAGAGAGCATAGCAGTGAATGTGATGAACCCTTGGTTAGTGTTTGCAGTATTTATATATCATTATATAGGTTCCTCTTCAATATTTCCCCCCCCCCCCCAAACTTGATAATGTGTTGTCTACATGTTGGAATGTCATTTTGGATACAAGAATCCAGTTTCTATGAGAAGCAATTGCTCTATTTTCAATGTTTTCTATATTTAGATCATAAGATAAAGTTTCTTTCCCTTCATACTTGCAGTTTTCATACGTGTCCATGTCTTTGCTGAAAGATTTTGTGTTACCATGGATACAACAGGTCAAGGACATTCTCTGGAAGTGTGTTTTGTCACTGAAAAGACTCAGAGTAAGATGTCACATAATGATGATTTTGAAATTTCATAAATTGCCTCTATATGGTTAGATTTGTATTGGAGTTCAACACCATTTTAGTTGCTTGGGTCATATCGTGGTGGTCAGTTCACCAAGCATATGTTTCCTGACTTTCTCACACAAGTACTGGCTCTTCTTTCTGTCCAAGTTACTGACTACTTTTCTCCCTTGTATCAGAAGGTAGACGCTAAAAATTGGCCAGAAAGAAATTTTGTCTCAATCAGGTATCAAACTTGCAACCACCAGGTCACCAGTCAGATACGCTAACCACTAAGTTACCCAGGCAGGCTTGTCTTAGATAAAGAATCAATTTATAGCAGGTGTGCGGTAAAAAAGCCAGAGGTAAAAAAGCCATAGGCAAAAAGGCCATAGGTAAAAAGGCCATAGGTAAAAAAGCCAGAAGTAAAACGGTAAAAAGGCCGTAGGTAATAAGGCCATAGGTAAAAAAGCCAGAGCTAATTTAGTATACATGGTTTATTAAGAAAAAAAGAGCTAATTTAGTAGTATATGATGTAGAGAAAGCTTTTTGTTTCAGAAAATCTTTAGAAGTATTTTGGGAAAAGGAGAAGCCAATTTTTCCTTTTCACACAATGTTTTATATCCTATCTTGATGTGTTGTATGCAGATTATTTCAATATGTCAGAGTCTGAAATTAGTTGTTTGATAAGGGGAACTTCTCCAGTCTTCAGCTACTGACTTTTGAAAACATTTAAGGAAAAGGAGAAACTGCCAATAACAAACAAATTTTCCTTTTCACACATTTCCCTATATTGATGTGTTATATACAGATTTTTTCAATATTTAACCCTTTTCTAAATTCCCAACCAATGCACATGGCCATCAAGCAACTAATTTTTATACCTTTCAACAAACCACTTTTGAAAACATCATATTATGAGCTTTTTTTTTCTTTTTGCACAATGTTTTAATGTTTATTTATGTATTATGTCTTAATAGTTTATGCTTAGCGAGGTTTTACAGGGATTTCTGTAACTGTTTCCAGACAATAAAATTTCATAATCGATCAAAAGGAAGGCATTTATAGCAGGTGAAACAAAACTTTGGCTCTAGCAATACAAGATTACATGGTAAGGATAGAAAAAAAAAACTGGGGAAAAAGGCAAATGCTAGTTAGCAGTATAATCATTTTGCTACAATGTTTACTGGAACTATCTTCTTCAAAATTGTTGAAACATAGGATTGTAATGTAGAGGATTAAAGTTTTCTACATCATTCAAAATAGTCACTTTATGTATCATCACATTTTGTCCTTGTTTGTCATAATGTCCTTGATTTTTCCTCCATTTTCAGCCAGAGAATCATAAAGATGTGAAGTCCATGATGATTTCATTGCGGATGTTAATTACCTTTACTCACACTGGAACTTGGAAAATTCTAAAAGGAAAAGGTAACCTGTTTGTTTCAAGAGTAATCTTCATATCTCTGTTAACCCTTTCCCAAACAATCCCTGGTTTTTACGGGTCTGGAATAGCAGCCTTTTGAAAACATTGTAGGAAAAGGAGAAAATGCTGGTAACCAGCATTTTCTCCTTTTCCCACAATGTTTTCTACCCTATCATAGACAGAAATCATCTTTTCAGCAAGAGATGAATTATCATCTGCAAATGCTTTCAATTTGGTCTAGTCCAAAAGTTTGTCGTTTGGGAAAGGGTTAATGGTTTTGGATAGCCCCGGGGTTAGGGGTTTTCTTTACACCTTCATCACACAATCCAGACTTTTAACAACCCTGATAAAGGAAGAAGCATATTGAAAACATTGTGGGAAAAGGAGAAAATGCTGGTAATGTTACTCAAAATTTTGGACTTGTCAATTGTTTTCTACCCAACTCAACTCAAGTGTTTATTTATGCAAAAGACCGTGAAGAAGACGGCTTTTGAAAACATTGAGGAAAACGGAGACAATGCTGTTACAAGCACTTTCTCCTTTTTCTATCAAAGACAGTTATCAATGGAGCTACATTCAATTTATGGTCTGCAAATGCTCTCCATATGGACCTTTCTAAAATTTTATTGTTAACCCTTTACCCCATAAGACATTTCTATGGTATCTCTAATTGACCCTAAATAACAAAAAGGATGAAGCCGTTTCTTATGTGTATATGACACCTTTTGATAGTGTAGAAAACATTGTGACAAAAGGTGAAATTGCTCGTTACGAGCAATTTCACCTTTTGCCACAATGTTTTCCAAAGGCTCCTGCAAGCAATGCGTTAAAATGAGTATCTATGGAGTAAAGGGTTAAATAAAAACAAATAAAATGATGTATATTACAGGAGAAGCATTGACAGCTGGTATGAATCAGTTATGCAACAACATCATGGGACATCTAAACAATAAAGGCCTTTACCCAGCTTTACAGGTATTATTATTATAATTATTTTTTAATATTGTTTTTCAGCCAAAATGGCGAGCATTATACAATAAAAATACAAGGAAAACACTTAGAATGAAGTTAGAGATAACAAAAAATATTAGGTGTATGTCAAAAAGAAAGAGAACCAGTGTACAGCCAGACTCCAATCCAAAAAAAGACCCTTACTTTTAAGTCTTTGATGGAAATCTGATGTTTAACCCTTTACCACACAATTACAACTTTCGACGACCCCGAGGTAAAAGCCTTTTTGAAAATATTATGGTCGTAGGAGAAAATGCTGGTACCCACAATGTTTTCTACCCTTCCCATAGCAAATTTTAACTTTTCAGTCACATTTATTTTGTGGTCTGCAAATGCTTTCAATTTTGACCAGTTTATAAATTTATTGTTTGTTAAAGAGTTAATTGAGTCCTGCTCTGGCAAAAGGGAGTGTGTCACTCTGACACATTATACCAAGCAAGTCATCATATAATAAATGCAAAGCCCCAGACAAAGGGAGTGATTTCGATTTCAAAATTGAAAAATAATGATTATTCTTTGCTAAACCCTATGTTATGGGTACTCATTAGAATCGTCTCATCGATACGATTCTAATGAGTACCCACAACATAGGGTTTGGAAGAGAAATAATGGATTTAGTATAATATCACTCCTTCTTGTCTGTAGCTCTGTAATTAATTTGTGAAATCCAGTCTGTCTTAAAACTGACTGAATCATTTAAGGAATGAAGATAATTTTATTTTTTTCATTAAGGTATGAAAAAAAAAAACCCTAATAACACTGTCTTATGAAACTGCGAAATACCTCCATGAAATTCTTTAGTTTTAAATCTAATGTTGGAGTTTCTAAAGTCCCTTCCACTCATATTTGTATGGCACAAAAATATAATAGGGAAGCAGTTTTCAAATCCCTAATACCAAAAATTAAACAAAAGAATGAAAGCAAATGAGCAAAGCAGTGTTTAGGACCCGCAGAAGTAACCTTCAGCAAAAGTAGTTCCGGCATAAGGTATTCATGAGCTGGTGGTTGTGAGTTTGATACCCGGTTGAGGTGAACTTTCTTTTCGGTGTATTTTTGTCTCTCACCTCTGCTGAAGCATGTTAAAAAAGTAGATGGTGGCTGTGGAAAGTTGTGTTAGTATTGGTATGAGAAAGCCAGGAAACATATGAGTGTCATCGACCACCATGATATGACCTTAGCTGTTAAAGTGGCGTTAAACCCCAATACAACCACCAACTAACCAGCCTGTGCCAATTGTGCCCGCTGACCTAGGTTGATACCCTTTGCAGATGCATTATCTCCCTTTTAGCCCATTACCACACAATCCCTACTTTTGACTCCCCTGAGATAGAAGCCTGTAGAAAACATTGTGGGAAAAGGAGAAAATGTTGGTAACCAGCATTTTCTCCTTTGCCCACCGTATTTTCTACCCTTCACTAAACAAATTTAAAATTTTCAGTCACTTTTATTTTGTCGTCTGCGAATATTTCAATTTTGACCAGTCTAAAATGTTGTCATTTGGTAATTGGTTAAAAGAGCTTGACACAATTCCCTAATCCATCACTTATTGCGCAGGCTGACCTATGTGGATATTTTTCGGAGATGCATTAACTCCATTTTCACAGAGCGTGACTCAATCTCACAATCTATTATAAAAATAACTGTATATCCCACCAGTTATAAGCCGTCAAAACCATAATTATAGTGTTGTTGAAATAGGAGGAGTTGTTTGTTAATAGCATCTATAGAAAAAATACAATCCTTCTCCTTCTGATATCTCTATATTTTATAGTTTGTGATTGGAGATACAGGAAAATCTAATCCTCTTAACCCATTACCACACAACCCCTACTTTTGATGAACCTGAGAAAGAAGCCATTGGAAAACATTGTAGAAAAGGAGAAAATGCTGGTAAAAAGCATTTTATCCTTTTCCCACAATGTTTTCTACCCTTCACAAAACATATTTTAAATTTTCAGTCGCTTTTATTTTATCATCTGCAAATGCTTTCGGTTAGGATACACCTAAAATTTTGTCATTTGGTAATTAGTTAATGACAAAATTTTAGACTGGTCCAAATTGAAACCATTTGCAGACAACAAAATTAATTTGACTGAAAAATTGAAATTTGGTTTGGGAAGGGTAGAAAACATTGTGGGAAAAGGAGAAAATGCTGGTTACCAGCATTTTCTCCTTTTCCCACAATGTTTTTTAAAGGCCTCTTTTTCAGGGGCGTCAAAAGTAGGGATTGTGTGGTAATGGGTTAAGGACTAAACTGAAAACTTCACTTTTTGATGTCCACAGAATTACTTTTGATTTTATGTTTATTTTTTTCAGATATTACTTACAAAAGGACTTACCCGAACAAAACCAGCCTTCACAAAAACTTCTTTAACAGCTATCATGACTATTTCCTTAAGGTAACTGCCAGTGTAAAAATTGTTGTTTTCTTTGCTAAATAAGCCTTATATAAAAATTCCAGGTTTTAATGACCCTGTAATGTGAAGACAATGTAGGAAAAGAAAAAAAAATAAGTATCCAATATTTTCTTCATTTCTGGAAATGTTCTGTTAAGCAATAGTGCCTTTTAACACTTTACCAAACAACAAAATTTTAGACTGAACCAAATTGGAAGCATTTGCAGATGACAAAATTAATGTGACTTAAGAAGTGAAATTGTTTTAGGAAGGAAAGAAAACATTGTGGGGAAAGGAGAAAATGCTGGCTTCTGTCACACTTGTGTTAAAAGTCGGAATTGTGTGGTAAAGGGTTAAAGTACACACACACACACACACACAAAATTACCTCTTTAAAAGTCAATCCAAGCAAGAGGTATGTCTCTTCCTCTCTCCCCAGCTAACCTCTGTCTCATAAATATGTATTTTTTATTTTATGATGGCTTTTATATGTCTTATTTGGCAGTAGGTTTGTTTAACTACAAACTGTTTATTGTTTTTATTGGTCCAATCATTTGCCTTGATTTCATTTTAACTATTAACACACCCTTTGCATATCTTTTTAAAAAAAAAAAAAAGATACATGTGAAAAGAGTTCCACAATCTTGATCGTCCTCATGAGTTATAGTAGAACGTTTGCTGCATTTTTTATCTAACTTTATATTGTATATTTTCAGACCATTGCTTGGTTCCAACTTTTCAGACAATTTACTTACAGTGTATATATTGAACATACTGTCTGTCCCTGCTCTAATGCATCATCTATCACAGCTGGCTCCAGATGTAAGTGTTCTCAAGCTTTGCTCTTAGATTCCAAAAACTTCAAAAACAAACAAAATAGAATGCTGGTGTGCTCGAGCATAGCAAAAGCACAGTTAAGTTGCATTTCTGCAGATGATATTATGACCATTCAAAACACGAATAGGCCGTGTTCATGCAGACCAACTTATAACACGAACAATGAGATAAAACCGAGAGTGACAAACTAAAAAGCCTCTACGTTCAGTGTGATTTTCACAATCTGTAAGTCTTACATGTACCTCTATTTTCACTACTACAAACTTACTCGCACCTTTTATAATTTGCTATCTAATGAATCAGTTAAGATAATGAAGTATCATGTGAATTTGGCACCCTACTATCCACAGACAATAGTGGATATATGGATGAAAACATGATTTGATGTACGAAATTGCTCTCCAAAATTACTGCAGCATAACAGGTTTTGCGATGCAATGGGTTCCTGATAAAAACTAAAATTAACATGAAATAAAGAGGCTCAAAGTTCGGACATTGCTTTTACTTTGAGGTAATAGGAGTTTTGTGATAAGTGATTTGGACATTATGAGAGTCGACTGTAACTGCAATAAGGTTTCTATCCACATCCATGACTTGGCTTCAAAGTCTTACCAACATGAAATCTCACAACAAATGCATGGCTCAAATTCAAACTGCATCTGTTGGGATTTGAACCCATGATGGACAAATATCCTCGTTTTTCGAGGTTTATAAGACCAATGCCATAACCACTGAGCCAAAGAGAATTCTCTATGACGCAGTTATTAGGTATTGATGTTATACAGGAAACCTATGCAGTAAGGAAGGAGTGATCTCCCCCTAACAAATTGCCTACAAAGAAAAAGTTTACTATTAACTATTAGATATATAGAAAATATACATGGAAACTGGTCCACACATTACTAGTCACATTTCTTACTTCATATGGTATGCAGGTTGTGACCTTGGCTTAATATGACTTGACCTCCGATCAATACAGTCGACTTATATCCATATTGATGACCCACGACCAAAACAGAAATCTTTGATCAAGATTGGTCAAAAGTTCAATGGCTTGAGCGTCCGCACTCACTTTTGACCAATCATGTTCAAGGATTTCTGTCGCGGGTCATCAATATGGATAAGAGGTCAGCTGTATTGATTGGAGGTCAAGTTGTGTTAAGCCAAGGTCACGACCTGCTTTCCATATGAAATAAGAAATGTGACTAGTAAACTCTATTTCCACTTCTCTTAGGTTGTCGTATTGATTCTGCGCCAACAGTTATTTGATAAAAATGTCATTGATCAAGTGATTTCGTATTGGCCCAGTTACAGGTCCGCAGTCAGCCGTATTGCTTTCGTATTGGCCCAGTTATAGGTCCTCGGTCAGTACGGCTGATGGAGGACCTGTAATTGGGCCAATACAAAATCACTTGATAAATAACATTATAGTACTATGGTATATCTGTCCTCTGTGTTTTCAGTGTTTGACGTTGTTGATTACCAACAGAATTTTCAAAAGATCTCTAGATTTGTTGACACATGAACAAAGTACAAGAATTATCTTCAACTCATTGGAGGGAAATTATGCCTTGTGTTTGCTGGGTAAGTTGTTTTTATGTATACCATTCTGTGGGTCAACATGTTGTCTGCAGAAAAAGACTTTCTATGCTCTCTGTTGGAGCTTACAGTTGTTGTGTTGTATGTCCATCCATGCATGCATGATTTCTTTAAACATGGAGGAAAATAGGTCTGCTGACCAGTAGTCTTGCTTCAGCTTCCAGAAGATACTTTTTGAAATCATCATGGCAATAGAATATATTTGTAAAGTGCATTATCTCCCTTTACCACAACATTTCACCTACTTGTATATTAATTTGCAAAAACCTGTTTTTGTCATTTGCACTTGGTACTGATTGATCTGAAATGAACCTGTTTTGATATGGTCAGTGTAGTAGGAGGTTAAATCTTTACTATGCAAGAAGTCTTTAGACTTGTCAAAATGTAAAGCAGTTAAAGACTAGAAGTTTAATGTAGCTCAAATAGTGAGATTTCTCTCTTACAGGGTAGAAAACATGGTAGGAAAAGGACAAAATGCTGGTTGCAATCATTTTCTCCTATACCAGCCATGTGTTAAAAGGCTTTTCCTGTTGGTTTCAGTAAAACTCGATACTAGCAATTTCTCCTTTTATTACAAGTTTTCAAAAGCGTTTCTCCTCAGGGTTGGGAGGATTCTGGATTGTTTGGTGAAAGTTTAATACATTTCCTAGTTTTTTTTTTTTCCTCGTACTGATATTACTTTTAATGGAGGAGTCTCTTTTAAAGACCCTGACAAATGATGGTTCTGTCTTTCTGGATTATCTTTGCATTCTTTCTGTATAAGAACAGTATTTTCCTTTTTTACAGCTAATCTCATACAACTGGGTTATTCAGAATTGGAGGTATGTATGACTTGGTGATAATTAGGTTTAGCCAGTATTTTATCTCCCAAGCAACAAATTTTAGACTTGTATTTGCATCTGGCACATGAGATATTGTTGAATTATTGGTACTTGTGTTTGAGAGGACAAATAATGTTTAAATGGGATTTCTCTGTGAGAATATAAAAAACATTGTGGATTACCAGCATTTTTCCTTTTGCCATAATGATATCTAACATCTTTGGTTCTGAGGATTGTTAAAACTTGGAATTTTATGGTAAGGAGTAATGTTGGATACCGCACAATAATAGAGAAGCTCAAGGTACCCAATGACATTTGTTAAAATCTGTACATATGCATATGGAGAAGATCATCACTGTTCTGTTGGTTTGTAGGGTCTTGTATGTTGCTGTATGGGGCTGTGCCGTGCCTTTCCCAATGACACACAAATGTTACTACTGTTGTGAGCAGGAAATGAGATCAAGATTTTCTTATCATACAGAATCTTACACCTTTACTATACAGTATTATGGTGACAGGATGTTGCAAATTGTTGGACAAAGTGACCTCCAACATGCAAAAAGGGACATTCTTACAAAAGTGTTGTCTTGGATCAGCCTGCGACCTCTGTGCAGGCTGATCTGGAACCACATTTTTTGTTTTTATGTAATTTTCTGTTTTGCACAAGTCTATTGTAGCTCAAAATCTAATGTTGTAAAGTGCCATCATGGAATAGCTTGCCCAGACTGCACAGGCTAATCCAAGACAACACTTAAGGCAAACATTTAAATGCCCCTTTTCGCGTAGTGTCAAACACAGTTTTGTTTTTTATCAGGATTCAACTGTTTTTTGTTAGATAATTAAAGATCTTTTCAATCATATTCCAAACTATCACATTCTTTTTATGATGCTGTGGAGGAAACTCACATTGAAAGCATTTGCATATAAAAAAATCCAGTGCGATACAAATGAGCTGAGGGTCTATAACAGGACAGAAAAAATATTGTGTGTAAAGTAGAAATTGCAGGTTACAAATGTTTTCTACAGTCTTTCTCCTCAGGGTGGTTTAATTGCAGTATTGTTAGGTATAAAGGGTTGAGTTTCGTGAATTAACTATTTACCAAACAACAAAATTTTGGAGTAGACCAAATTGAAACCATTTGCAGACGACAAAATAAATGTGAATCAAAAATTAAAATCTGATTTTGAAAGGGGAAGAAAACATTGTGGGAAAAGGAGAAAATGCTGTTTACCAGCATTTTCTCCTTTTCCCACAATGTTTTCTAAAGTTCTCTTTCTCAGGGTTGTGAAAAGTTGGGATTGTGTTGTAAAGGGTTAACAGTTCTACATCACTCTATTTTTCAGGGTCTGGTTGAAAGCACACAAAGTTTCATGGTAAGAAAGTGTTACTGGTACCTTAATCACCCGAATATACGAAAATAAATCTTCAGTTTAGTGCCTTAGAGGTCAGTGTTGATTGAGATCAGACCCCTCTGTCTGATCTTGGTTTTACATGATCAGATCAGGCATTGTATCATAAAGGGTTCTGGTATTTTAATTTCTATTTCTACAGCTTGTTGAGCTGATCTTTCTCTCACTTATATTCTCAGCATAGATTATTAAATTCAAAAACTTTGTATGAGTCTGTGATATAATTCTCCATGTAATAAGTTTTATAACTTTTATACACTGAAAACATCTAAAAGCAAGGAATAAATTTCTTTTTCCTATTAAGCACCAAAATACACGTGTAAAAATTATAAATTAACCCTTTCCGAAATAAGCCCTGGTTTTTATGTGTCTGCAGTAAAAGTCTTTTGAAAACACTTTGGGAAAAGGAGAAATTGCTCGTAATGAGCAATTTCTCCTTTTCCCACAGTGTTTTCTACCCAATTGGAGAACTTTCTGCAATTTTTATCAGATTTGAAATTGTCATCTGCAAACTCTTTCAGTTTGGAATGGTCCAAAACTTGTCATTTGGGAAAAGGTTAATGGTTAGCTGTTTTTGTTTCATCAAAGGGTCAGAAGAACACAGAATTATTTAGTACAGGGTTAATGCTTTCTGAAGTTAAGTTTTATGGACCTTTTGTCTTATCATTTATTATTATTTTCAATGTAATCATTATTTCCTTTTGACAGTTGGTAACAATAAGGCTGATGGAAAAATGTAAAGTCTATGTACAAAACAAGCGGTCCAATCTTACACACTGGCACCCAGTGCTGGGCTGGTTCTCACAAAAAACAGATCAAAGGTATGTATGTAAGTTTTGGTACTCGTATAATAAAAGAGAACTTATTAAAGGTTCGCAAAAATCTTTGCAAAGATTGAAATTCTATGCTGGGGAAACTAATCAAAAGCTTGCATTTAACTCTATACACATAATTTGTCTAAGCTCAGAAATCTGATCACAGTTTTATGTAAAACTATACACATGTATTTGTCTTTGCTCATAAACCCAATTTAAGGTTTGCATTTAACGATACACATTTTCTAAGCCTAGAAAGTTCATCGAACAACATGAACTATTACAAGTATTGATAACTGAAATTGATGATTGTCATTTATGCTTAACCCTTTTCCAAACAATCCCTGCTTTTTATGGGTGTGGAATAGTAGCCTTTTGAAAACATTGTGGGAAAAGGAGAAAATGCTGGTAACCAGCATTTTCTCCTTTTCCCACAATGTTTTCTACCCTATCATAGACAGAAATCATCTTTTCAGCAAAAGTTGAATTGTCGTCTGCAAATGCTTTCAATTTGGTCTAGTCCAAAAGTTTGTCGTTTAGGAAAGGGTTAATGCTTTTATGAATCTTTTTTATTTAACTTGTTGTCATTTATACAGAGTTCAGATCACAGCTTGACCCAGGTTTCTTCAAGCATTGATGCTAACCATGGAGACACGATCCTTTCCCTTCGCTGAACATTTTGATTTTGATGTTTAAATTTTTGTAGTGGCTTTTAACCATTTACTAAATGACAAAGTTTTAGACCAGTTCAAATAAAAACATTTTCAGATGGCCAAATAAATGCGACTGAAAAATAGAAATTTGGTTGGGAAGGGTAGAAAACATTGTGGGAAAAGGAGAAAATGCTGGTTACCAGCATTTTTTCCTTTTCCTACAATATTTTCAAAAGGCTTTTTTCTAGGAAGTCGAGAAAATTTGGGATTGTGTGAGTGTTTTGCAAAATACTGAAGAACTTTAGGTAACTCATGAAAAGATGCAGTGGTCACCTGACATTACCAATGTATTATCAAGAAAGTTTAAATAGAAAACAAACTGCAAATAAATCTGAAATAAATGGATTAGTCTAATTAAAACAGATGAATAAGCAAATAAATAAATTAGTCATTTACTTAGTTATTGGTTTTTTATTAACTGTTAACCACACAATCCCAGTTTTAGAAAGCTTTTGAAAATATTGTGGGAATAGGAGAAAATGCTGGTAACCAGCATTTTCTCCTTTTCTCACTATGGACGTATTCCTTTCACCTGTTCTGGCACAATGTTCTGTGTTCTGAAATGCAGTTCTGGAATTTGCGAAAGGAATATTTCAGAACACATAGGTACACTGTTCTGGAAGTATGTTCTGAATTGAACATTTTCGGAACATTGTTCTTGACCATATCAAAATGGAAGTACATTGCCATAATGGCTGTTGCAAGAGTAAGTGTCTAAGCGAGGATCTGATGCTATTTTTGTGACTGGTCTTTGTAGACACAAAAATAGCATCGGAGCAGACCTTCAGGCTGAAGGTACTGTGGAGAGGGAGTAGAGATAAGTCTATAGTGCTCCTATTTATGGCCTTCATATCATAAAAAAGATAATTGCATGTTTGGCCATAAAGAATTGCCCATCTTTCAGCCATCTTATATCACCTAGCAACTGTTCAGCAGGTGCACTAAACCTCAATTGATTTAGAACAGTCAGAACATGTTCTGAAGAACATGGCAATGTGTTCTGAAATACTCCATTTACCTGGAACATGTCCGGAGTGTTCGGAGTAGCGAAAGGAATACGCCTTATATTTTCTCCCATCCCAGACAAATCTCAGTTTTTGGAACATTTGTTTTGTCATCTGTTTTGTTCTGTCATCTGTGACTTTCTAATTTGGACAAGTCTAAAATTTTGTCATTTGATAAAGAGTTAATTAAGGTAAGACCTGTGTAATGCACATCTGGTGAAAATTCTAATTGGTTGATAAATAAGGATTTATGCAGAAATAATAATTTTGCACATTTCTAATGGATTAAAAACTCAATGTCTATCTTTAAATTATTTTTCGATACTTTTGTAAGTCTTCTGAAAAGAAATGATAAGTCAAAGATGGAAAAAAATGGAAAAAATGAATTGGTGAAAGTAGTTCAATAAGACTCATTTTCAATTATAGCTAATTTTGTAACATGATATTTAAATGGAAATAGCTGTTTTCCATTCCACAGGTCTTACCTTAAACAGCAAGTGAACTAAATGTGGTAATTCAATTCATAAATCAATTGATAAAGAAATATATCTCAGAAATAAATAGAAAAAGAAATTGAATTATAAATGATTAAGTAATGCATTGATTATAATCCTGAAGGTAATGCAAATTTCCTTCTGACATTCATTCCAGCTTGCATGAAGCAATGCCCTACGTAGTGAAGCAGCTACAAATATTGTGGTGTGGGAAGATGATCAAGATTTTGTTTCTAGAGTTGATAGATTATGTTGATTACTCGAAGGACCAAGAAGCACAGAAATCCACTTCTTCAAGTAAAGGTAAAAACTAGTCAATTTTGTGTTAACCCTTTGCCAAATGACATTTCAGATTGGTCCAAATTGAAGGCATTTGTAGACGACAAAATAAATATGACTAAAGTATAGAAATTGGTTTTAGGAAGGGAAGAGAACATTGTGGGAAAAAGGAGAAAATGCTGGTAACCAGCATTTTCTTTTTTTCCCACAATGTTTTCAAATGACTTCTTTCACAGAGGTGTTAAAAGTCAGGATTGTGCGGTAAAGGGTTAACCCTTAACCAAACGATCCCTTGTTTTCACAACCCAGGGGAAAAAGGCTCTTGAAAACATTGTGGAAAAAGGAGAAAATGCTGGAAACCACAATGTTTTCTACCCTTCTCTAAACAATCTATGAATTGTGAGTCACATTTATTTTGTCGTCTGCAAGTGCTTTCAATTTGGACAAATCATAAAATTTGTTGTTTGGTAAACAGTTAAAGATAAAGATAATCCTTACAGCCATGGAAAAAATGCCGATAAAAGTTGATAGTGTGTAGAATGATTCGGAATTTAGTTATTTGTGTAATAATGGATAAATTACCGATATATACAGTGTAAGGGAAAATAAATCTCAAAGAATTTGTCTTTGATTTCAACTGGAAACAACAACAGTAATTTATTTGATGGCCCCCAGAGAATATAATGCATAGGCTATAGGGCGTAATCTGTGCAACCTTGCAACCATCAAGGGTTGGTTTGTTATTTCCGTTTATTTATCGTCGCTACCGGTTGCCCATCTGAGCAAAGCCTCCAGAAGACAGTTAGTTGTTACGGGGGATAGTGCAAGGATACAAGTCGAAACTACTGAGAGCTTCGCCTGGTTCTTTAACGTGCTTGGCGTATAGCATCGTCACTCAGGACCTCGGTTTAATGTCTCATCTGAAAGACTGTTGGTAATTTTAGTTGGCCAGCCGGGGATTCGAATCCACAACCTTTAGTGACCCGAAACATTGTGTTCACGAGTCCTATGCTCTACCTACTGAGCTATATCGGCTGGTGAATCATCAGGGGCAACATTTGGCAAGAAGATACTAGAATGATTATAGTGCTATAAATTAATCCTTTCCCAAACAACAAATTTTGGACCAGACCAGATTCAAAGCATTTTGCAGATGACACATAAACAGTTGCTAAAAAGATGATTCTTCTATATGATAGGGTAGAAAACATTGTGGGAAAAGGAGAAAATGCTGGTTACCACAGTATTTTCTCCTTTTCCCACAATGTTTTCGAAAGACTTCTATTCCTGACCCGTAAAAACCAGGGATTGTTTGGGAAAGGGTTAAGATAAGACCTGTGTATTGCACTTCCGGTGAACATGGGCCAAAAATTCTAATTGGTTGATAAACAAGGATAATCAGGATTTATGCAGAAATAATATTTTTGCACATTTCTTACACATCAGAAATTTTGTTTTTGTCTATCTTGAAAGTATTTTTGATACTTTTTTTAGTTTTCTGAAAAGGGGGTAATTATTATCTCTTTTTGAATTGGGAATAATTATAGTGGTTTTAGATTTAAAATTGATAATTCAAAGAAGGGAAAAAAATGGAAAAAAGGAATCCGTGAAAGTAGCTCAGTAATACTCATTTTTAATTGTTGCTAATTTTGTAGGATGATATTTTAGTGGAAAAAGCTGGTTTCCATTACACAGGTCTTACCTTAAACAAGCCGTTTCTTATGTGTATATGACACCTTTTGATAGCATAGAAAAACATTTTGACAAAGGGTAAAATTTCACCTTTTGCCACAATGCTTTCCAAAAGCTTCTACAAGCAATGCATAGAAATGAATATCTATGGAGTAAAGGGTTAAGTCCCCTCTTCACAGACCATAGCTCATTTTTATCTTACAAAGTCTGTCGTCATGTCTATTATATTATGTTTAACTTGTATACAAATATTAACCACAAATTAAAAGTGTACTCGGTACAAAATTTATATTATGAAATGCATCTAAATATTTTTGTAGTCAGTGTAGATCTGGATCAGACAATAGAAAAGAGTGCATTGAATTCTAATCTTATTTTCACCAATTACCAAACAATCTCACCCTTCCGGGTCCCGGGTCCCTCTAGTATTGGTTTTATCCTTTACTAAATGGATTGCGACATGCAAAAAAGGGGCATTCGGACATTTGCTTAACCCATTACCACACAATCCCTACTTTTGACGACCCTGAGAAAGAAGCCTTTAGAAAACATTGTGGGAAAAGGAGAAGATGCTGGTAACCAGCATTTTCTCCTATTCCCACAATGTTTTCTACTCTTCACAAAACAAGTTTAAAATTTTCAGTCAGTTTTATTTTGTTGTCTGCAAATGCATTCCATTTGGACCAGTCTAAAATTTTGTCATTTGGTAAAGAGTTTAAGTGTAGTCTTGGATCAGCCTGCGCAATTGGCATAGGCTAATCCAAGACGATGCTTCACAACTACATCAGATTTCATGCTATAGTAGACTTGCTCAAAACAGAAAATTACTTAAAAATGGAAAGTAAGGTTTCAGATTGACCTTTGTGGACTTCAGCCCTTGGAAAAAATGCCCAGGAAAACATAATCAGGAAAGGAGAAAATTATGGTGGCCAGGACTTTTTTAATCTTTTCCCACATTTTCTACTTTCCTCTCAAGAAAAATATACTTATCATAAAGTCCATACTTAATATTTTGCTTACAAGTGCTTTGAATTTCATCAAGTCCAAAATTTTATCGTTAACGCTTTACCAAACGACAAAATTTGGACTCTTCTAAACCAAAAGAGTTTGCAGATGACAAATTCAGATTTGGAGAAATTTACCAGAAAGTTCTCAAAAAGGGTAGAAAACACTGTAGGAAAAGGAGAAATTGCTCGTTACGAGCAATTTCTCCTTTTCCCACAGTGTTTTCAAAAGACTTTTACTGCAGACACGTAAAAACCAGGGCTTGTTTGGGAAAGGGTTAAGATGAAGAGTTGATATGTTTATATATTCAGGTATTTTGAAGAAGGCACTAGACAAAGCCTCATCCAAGAATTCTGCGGCAAAAATCAAACTAGAGAGTTCTATAGCTCAGTCTACCTGTCTACCCTGTGCTCTCTACAAACATGCAATGGACACTTTGTCACAGTTAAAACTGGATATAGTGAGTGGTAAGTCAGTAGCTCTGGGGTTTGACTCATTACCAAACGACAAAATTTTTTACTTGTCCAAATTGAAAGTATTTGAAGACGACAATATAAGAGTGACTGGAAATTTGAAATTTGTTTTTCAAACTGGGACTAGTTGTTAACTATCAAAAGGGAAGATGTCAGTACCAGAGTTGTTAACTATCGAAAGGCAACCCATGTCAGTACCAGAGCTCCAGACAGAGGGACTGATTTTGATTTTAAAATTGAAAATATTGATTATTCTCCACTAAACCCTAAGTTGTGGGTACTCATTAGAATCGTCTCGTTGAGACGGTTCTAATGAGTACCCACAACATAGGGTTTTGAAGAGAAATAAAGGATTTAGAAAAACCATCATTCCCTCTTATCTGGAGTTGTGCAGTACAACAGGTAATGGTCAAAATATTTTTATACCCCTGCAAAACAAATGTTTTTGGGGGTATACTGGAATCAGCCTGTCAGTCCGTGTGTCCACCCTTCCATGTGTCCGTCTGTGTACAAAATACCATTATTTTTGTGTCGCGAACTCCTACAGTTTTCCTTCAAATTGTATTGAAACTTTGCACATGTACGATTGTATATGTAAGATTTGCAGGACACAATTTTCAATTGTCAACTCTCCCTGGTTGAGGAATTATCTCCACTTTAACTTGACACTTTTTTTCTGTCAAAGTGCTGACAGGGGTGTTAACCCTTTCCCGAACGACAAACTTTTGGACTAGACCAAATTGAAAGCATTTGCAGACGACAATTCAACTCTTGCTAAAAAGATGATTTCTGTCTATGATAGGGTAGAAAACATTGTGGGAAAAGGAGAAAATGCTGGTTGCCAGCATTTTCTCCTTTACCCACAATGTTTTCAAAAGGCTACTATTCTAGACCCGTAAAAACCAGGGATTGTTTGGGAAAGGGTTAAGTCATATTCAGTGACAGCTCTAGTTGATACAGGTATAGCCCAACTTTAGCTTATAATTTTCACTATTAAAGCCACAACAGCTCAGAGTTAGCACGAACATGCAGTGTTCTTGTTTATATGACTGGTGTTTGTTGTTGTTTTTTTCACAGGATTAAGTTATAATGAGATACTATTGCCTATATTGTGGCGATTCCTCTGTGATATGGGACCAAACTGCGGACTGAAGATATTTCTAGATCTGTTACAAACGACCCCTAATAGTACCCTCCATCCGGTGTTCAGTCTACTTACCCTATTCTGTGATACAGCAGCTTGTCTAATAAGGTAAGGGTTGTAGAAAAGAAGCTGGCAGGTTGCTCCATCATCTGTTTACAAATATTGGTATCCCGTCTGTAAATAATATAGCATTAACCCTTTCCTAAATGACAAATTTTAGACTGGTCCAAACTCAAAGAATTAGCAGATGACAATTTCAAATTTGATAAAAAAGGCAGAAAGTTCTCCAAATGGGTAGAAAACACTGGGAAAAGGAGAAATTGCTCGTTACGAGAAATTTCTCCTTTTCCCACAGTGTTTTCAAAAGACTTGTACTGCAGACACGTAAAAACACGGGCTTGTTTGGGAAAGGGTTAATGTTAGATAAGGTATATTTTTTGTTTGAAATTGTCACTGTTGTGTAACTCTATCAAACGATCTGGTTTTGTATTCACCAACCATTCTTAAGGATATTATTAGTCCAATTCTCTAGAATTTTTTAAATTTAAAAGTAACACAAATTCTGATTAGCTAAATCATTTGGTTGAACTCTTTACAAAACGATAAAAATTGCAGACTTGTCCAAATTGAAAGCATTTGACAACAAAATAAGTGTGGCTTAAAATTGAGATTTGTCATGGAAAGGGTAGAAAACACTGTAGTAAAGGGAGAAAATGCTGGTTACCAGCATTTTCTCCTTTTAGTACAATGCTTTCAAAAGGCTTCTCTTTCAAGGTCGTTAAAAGTCTGGATTGTGTGGTAAAGGATTAAGAGAGCTGTGTTTACTTTCAAATTTAGAAAATCTCAGATATATCAACACAGAATGTTCCTAAGAGTGGGTTTTAACCCTTTACCACACAATCCAGATTTTAAACGACCCAAAGAAAGAAGCCTTCTGAAAACATTGCGGGAAAAGGAGAAAATGCTGTTTACTAGCATTTTCTCCTTTTCCCACAATGTTTTCTTCCCTTTCCACTAGAAATTTCAAATTTTTATCACTTTAATTTTGTCCTCTCCAAATGCTCTCAATTTGGACTGGTCTAAAATTTGTTATTTGGTAAAGAGATAAATATGTACCCTGGTGTTTAAACAATCCAGAGAAAAAGGTTGTTGAAAACATAATAGAGAAAAGGCTGGTTACCAGCATTTATCCTTTTCCCACAATATTTTCAAAAGCCCTCTTTTTCTTATACCTTGAAACACAGAGATGATTTATACAGTGTTGATGATATATCCCTATTCTCAATCTTCTTTCAGCACCTTGGACAATGTTGAAATATTTGAGCAGCAGAAGATATTCAAAGTGGAAGATTATGTCAAAATGAGTGAATTCCTCAATCTATTTGTCTTCAGAATTCTCTGGAATGGATATATGGGTAATTTTTACTATCTACCGGACAATCGAACACTGGACTAATAGAAACTGATAGTATTTGAAAATAACAAACCAGGTTTGGCTCAAATGGTAAAAATTGTTGCTGAAACTTAGAAAACATGAAGGGAAAACAAGACAATACTTGTTACCAAAGTTTTCTCCTTTTCCTACAACCTTATTTTTACCCTATAACAGATGTATATTATAATTTGCCAACATGTAACTTGTTGTCAGCATCAGCTCTGTGTATCGTCAGACCAGAACATGTTTTAGAAAATGTCTCAAGAAATTTTGCAGCAGTATTTCTAAAATTCTTGCCCTTATGTGCCTATAGATATAGTAATAGAAAAATTGAATGTCAAAACAACATGATCAAAAGCAGCAAAAGACTGCAGGTGATTTGCAGGTGAACCCACTGTCTATTGGTTCAAGTTCAATTGCCTGGATTCTTATCGTCTGCACTCTTTACTGTTCAGATCGAAATTATCAGGTCCCTACCTTAGGCTATCTATTGAAAACTCGACAGCATGGCAGGTTTCAAGTGCTTATATATCTGACCAAATGCATTTGCCATTTATTAAAACAGCCCCTACCCTACATGCTTTGGTAAGAGGCTAATAGCTTCAGTATAAGCCCTACTTTTCCCAGGTGTAAATGGATTGGGTAGAATCTTCGAAGAATATGATTGACACAGGCAACAATGTTTTTGTCTGTTTATGTATTTTCTTCACTCTATTATCTATTATTATAATTCTAATGCTTTACCACACAATCCTGCCTTTTAATGACCCTTAGAAAGAAGACTTTTGAAAACATTGCTAGACAAAGAGACAATGCTAGTAACCATCATTTTCTAACAATGTTTTCAACCCTGCTGGAAATAAATTTTAATATTTGAGTTATATTTATCTTGTCTTCTGCATGTGCCTTCAATTTGGACCAGTCTAAAATTTTGTTGTTTGGTAAAGAGTTAAGGTTCCCCACTATAGGTTACCTATTGAAAGCATCGTTGGAAAAGAAGCAATTGCGAGTTACAAAGGGTTCCTCCTTTTCTAATATTTTTTTCTTTATCATTAATTTTTTTCCACTGTTATACAGAGGTATTTTATCTGATTGATCACTTGTAGTAGATTTTTGGTATTTCAGAGTAATAGCTGAAAAACAATTGTTTTGAATTTTACAGATATCCAAACTTGCGTGACCAATGAAGTATTTACCTCAGCACATAGTCTGTTAAGAATTTTGTATGAAATTGACAGCAGACGGAAATATACTCCCAAAGACCATTGGTTGATCAGGTAAATTTTTTTAAGGTGGTTTTTTGCCAAGCACTCTCATGCTTTAGAAATTTTGAGGAAGGATGTTTTTGTGAAAATTGTAGAAAAAAAATGCTCATTATCAGCATTTTCTTCTTTTTTCACAGTGTTTTCTACCTATATATTCACTATTGTGGAGCCACGCTAGTTGCGTACAAGCACCATCCCTTTATCACATGGTATCAACTTTAAGTGACCAAGGAAATGAAAGCTTATGAAAACATTGTGGGTAAAGACCAAAAGAAATCTAGATATTAGTCATGGGGTCAGGTACAGCAACAGGCCAAGGATAGATTAAAGTGTAAAGCTCCAGTAATCACTATTTTCTTCATTTCCGACAATGTTTTCTAAACACACACCCCCCCCCCCCCCATTTAACTCTTTACCAAACAATCTGGACTTTAAACGACCCTGAAGAAGAAGACTTTTGAAAGCATTGTAAGCTCAATTTCTTTTGTCGTCTGCAAATGCTTTCAATTTGGACATATCTAAAATTTTGTCATTTGCTTAACCCATTACCACACAATCCCTACTTTTGACGCCCCTGAGAAAGAAGCCTTTAGAAAACACTGTGGGAAAAGGAGAAAATGCTGGTAACCAGCATTTTCTCCTTTTCCCACAGTGTTTTCTACCCTTCCCAGAACAAATTTCAACTTTTCAGTCACCTTTATTTTGTCGTCTGCAAATGCTTTCAATTTGGACCAGTCTAAATTTTCTCGTGTGGTAATGGGTTAAATGTTAAGTATGGAGAAAAAGAAGTTTTGTTGTCTAAAAAAAAGACTCCCAACACTTTTTTTTTAACTCTTTACCAATTACATGTACAAAGTTTTAGACTTGTCCAACTTGAAAACATTTTGCAGATGACAATATGCCATCCCATCATCTGAGTCATGTTAACTCTTTACCTAACAGCAATATTCGAAACTTGTCCAAATCAAAATTATTTGCAGACGACAAAATAAAAGCGACTGAAAATTTTGGGGTTTTTTTGCGAAGGGTAAAAAACGTTGTATGAAAAGGAGAACATGCTGGTTACCAGCATTTTCTTCTTTTCCCACAATGTTTTCTGAAGGTTTCTGTCTCAGGGTCATCAAAAGTAAGGATTGTGTGGTAATGGGTTTACTGTGTTGTCAGCAAATGCTTTCAATATGGAGAAATGAAAAAAAATGATCACCTGAAAAAGAGTCAAAGACTTTTCTATTACATCAATTTTTTATCTCTATAATAAACCACAAAATTTCAGACTTTTCTAAATTCAAAGCATTTGCAGATGACAATATAGATGTGACTCAAATATTGAAATTGGTTTCCAGAAGGGTAGAAAAACATTGTTGGTAAGGGAGAAAAAGCTTGTTATCAGCTTTTTCTCCTTTTCCCACAAAGTTTTCAATGGCCTTCTAAACCATTAAAACTTGTGACTATGTGTTAAAGTGCTGAACACTTTTATTACAGGGACGTCAAAGGAAGTTTATTTATCAGTGAACTGGACAAGAATAGAAAAGTAGCTCAATTCATCATGCAGAAAATACCTCATATAGTGCCCTTTTCAGAGGTGAGGTTGTCTTATGTTAACTGTTAAAGCAAGTTTACAACTCTAGTTGTCTTTGGGACCAGTGTGGATCATGATCAGACTGCACAAAATGTGCTGTCTGATCTTTGGTCTAAACTGTTTGCTTTGCTGAGACATTCTGGCAAGAACGAACTTGTTATTGCAATCAGTTGGGTCTTACTTTTCTTTTCTGAAAATGTCTGTCAGGCTTATTCAGTGCTGTAAGCACACTGTATTTACTCAGGCAAAAGGATGCTTAACCCATTACCACACAATCCCGACTTTTAATGACCCTGAGGAAAAGCCTTTTGAAAGCTTGTGGGAAAAGGAGAAAATGCTGGTAACCAGCATTTTCTCCCTTTCCCACATTTTTTTCTACCCTCCCATTAAAAAGAAATTCAATTTTTGAACCAAATCAATTTTGTCGTCTGCAAATGCTTTCAATTGGGAAAAATCTAGAATTTTGTTGTTAGGTAAAGGGTTAATGAATCTTTCTGTTGCATGATACCAAGCAGGCTATCACATCCTCATGAATCCACAATAACTATATTTTTATCAACTGATGTAATCATGAGGTAGACAGGCCCATGGACATACAGAAAATTGACCAGTTGCAAAATGTTTAACCCAGGTCAGCTTGCACAGAATGCTCAGGCTTACCTGGGCCCATACTTTTTACTGATGCATGAAGTCCCCTTTTCACAAAACATGGCTCAAAACTTTTTGAAGAGGTAATTTGTCCAGGGCCTGTATTCACCAACCATTCTTGAGAATATTCTTAGTCTTATTTTCCAAGGTTTTCTACATTTGTAAGTAACACAACTTCTGATTGGCTAAACCAAATGGTTTAGCCAATCAGAAGTTGTGTTACTTACAAAAATTCAGGAGAATAAGACAAGGAAAGTGCTGAACCCATTACCACACAATTCCTACTTTTGACGCCCCTGAGAAAGAAGCCTTTTGAAAACACTATGGGAAAAGGAGAAAATGCTGGTAACCAGCATTTTCTCCTTTTCCCACAGTGTTTTCTACCCTTCCTAGAACAAATTCCTATTTTTAGTCTGGCCATTATTCTGTCGTCTGCAAATGCTTTCAATTTGGACCAGTCTAAAATTTTCTCGTGTGGTAAAGAGTTAAGAATGGTTGGTGAATATGGGCCCTGGTATAATACCATGTTTCTGTGTATACATAAGATAACACCCTGTACCTAATCTTTTAGTGGGTCAGCTACGAACATTATAACTGTTTACCATACAGTCCTGAGTTTTAAAGACCCCAAACAAAAAGACTATTGAAACCATTGTGGGAAAAGGAGAAAATGCTGTTAACTCTTTACCAAACGTCAAATTTTTAGACTGGCTCAAACTGAAAGCACTTGCAGGGGACAAAATAGATGTAACTTAAAAATCTAAATTTGTTTCCAACAGGGTAGACAACATTGTTGGAAAAGGAGAAAATGCTGGTTACCAGCATTACCAGGATTTTCTCCATTTCCCACAATGTTTTCAAAAGGCTTCTGTCTCTGGGTCGTAAAAACCAGGAATTGTTCGGTAAAGAGTTAATTAGCATTTTCTCATTTTCTCAAAATGTTTTCTATCCTTTCAAACAAATAGCATGGTATGAGCAATATTAGAAAAACAAATCTCTCCCCTAAATTTTTTGTCCATAAATGCATTCACTGTGGACTCGCCTTAAATTTCATTGTTAGGTAGAAAGTTATAAAATTGCAGTGAATAATTTCCTACTTTCAGCGTGTGAAGATTTTCCGTAAGTATGTGATAAAGGAGAAAGATGTACTGGGTCTTACAGAGTCTCTGGCAGCCACCCCTCAGTCTACGTTAATAACTGTACATAGAAGTAGAATAGTTGAGGTAAGAGTGTAAGGTTGATCATCTTTGCTGTTTTAAAAAAAACAGTGAGTTATTGTCATAGCTCTATGTCATTGATGTCTGTGTAACCAAAACGTTTTCGAAACAGTAATGCCCCTTTTTTGACAGAGCATTTTAAATGAAAACCAAACAAGTGTAGCATAAGCTAATCTTGTTTCTTATTTAGGGCTCTCTTTCAGCCAGAAATAACCAATTACAGGAATCAATTTGCAACGAATTTTTTTCTCATTCTACAGTAAAACGTTTGTAGGCCAAGGGACAGGAATTTCTTATACTAAATAAATTTAGTACAGACCCCCCGCCCCCCCCCCCCCCCCCCAAAAAAAAATGACTGTGTTAGGGTAGTTTGGTGCTTTATAAGGAAATAGACAATCAGATTTACGTAGCTTGCCTTGCAGTACTCTAAACTAGTACACATCACAATTGAAGCATTGCCTATCGTTGGTTCACAGAGTTACAGTTCGATCAAAAATGACAAAACTGTAAGAGAATTCATAGAATCGATTACAGACTCATTTTTAAATTTCATCATTTACATTTTTAATTGATGTTGCAAACCATTTAATGGGACTGTTCAAAACAGATTTGTACAATTAGTATAGTCATCAACAGGTATTATGAGAAAAGGAAAAAAAATGAAGGTAACCAGCTCCTTTTTCCACTATGTTTTCTACCCTTTCACAATCAAATGTTGCAATTTGAGTCTAATTGAATATAATGCTCATGAATATTTTAACTCTTTACCAAATGACAAAATTTTAGCCTTGTCCGAATTGAAAGTATTTGCAGAAGACAAAATTAATATGTTACTCAAAAATTGAAATTTGTTTTGCAAAGGGTAGAAAACTTTGTGGGAAAAGGAGAAAATGCTGGTTACCAGCATTTTCTCCTTTTCCCACAATGTTTTGAAAAGGCCTCTCTCTCAGGGAAAAAACATGGATTGTTCGGTAAAGGGTTAAACATGGACAAGTCTTAAATTTTTGTATAGCGTGAAAAAGGATTTTCATAGACATGGTATGTGATATGTTGGCAGGATGGTTATCGACAGCTAGCACAGTTACCACCAAAAGCAATCAAAGGGTTGATCCGGGTCAGGTTTATAAATGAACAAGGGCTTGACGAGGCAGGTATAGATCAGGATGGGGTGTTTAAAGAGTTCTTGGAAGAAACCATTGCCAAAGTCTTTGATCCGTCCCTGAATTTATTCAAGGTACAATTATAAAGACGCATTACATTATACTAAATTGCAAAAGCTGCATGATGTCATTTATCTCGATACTTTCTTTTGACATTTGTTATGTTACCACCATGAGCCAAAATTTGATGGTCACATGTACAGTCATTTTTGTCAGCATAATTATGTGTTTTTCTTCTTCCTATCATCATCAGAACTGGCAAATGAATGCAAAAAGCACTCATTTACACAGAGAAAAAAGAAACAATGGAGCCAAGCTTTGTGACAAGTGGGCTTAATCTATCTGCGAAAAGTATCCTCCCAGACACCCTGCTGAGTCTGTGCAGGCTGACTTTGATTGAAACTTCGATACTGATCAGATTTCTGCATGTCAAACTATCAATATACCTCATTATTAAGTTCAGTGTTTGTAAAAAGGGGCTACTATTGATCCAGAAGTATGTGAAGGTTTGCTAGGTATAGTACATTGCAGAGATGCATTAACTCATTACCAAATGACAGAATTTTGGACTAATCAAAATTCAAAGCATTTGCAGATGACAAAATATATTTGAATCAAAAATTGAAATTTGCTTTGAAAAGGATAGAAAGCATTGTGGGAAAAGTAGAAAATGCTGGTTACCAGCATTTTCTCCTTTTCCCACAATGTTTTCAAAAGGCTTCTTTCTCAGAGTTGTCAAAAGTAGGGATTGTGTGGTAATGGGTGAAGCTCCTTTTTGTCAGACCATAGCTCCTTTACATGTGTTTATAGGTTTGTTAAGGCTCATTCAACCAGTACTTCACATAATACTCTTTTCAAGCCACAGGCTGCTCTCTGATATAAACATGGTCAAACCAATGTTCTACTGTGGTTGAGGAATGAATTCTGTGGCAGTGACTTTTATAAGTCCTGTGAAAGAGATGTACCAAGTTTAAATTCAGACTTCTGATCACACAAATATACAGTCTGTACACGTGTTCCCCCTGCAGTTTACTGACTGAGCCACCAGGTCAGGGGTATGAACACTAAATGTTCACAACACTTTACCTGTTAAATAAATGATATAAAACTTTCAATCTGATATTCAAAACACAAATTTTGCTCTCTCAAGATATTTCTTTTAGGCAAAAGTATCTCTATATCAAACAGTGTAGATCCAAAATTAGAATGCACATTTTGTGCAGTCTGATCTTGATCTACATTGTCCATAAAAGGTCCTTAGGTTGTGCCTAGAAGCCTAGGAGTTAATATGAACAGTTATTCTCTCGAGACATATAAGTTTCAAATTATATTTGACAGTCTTAATATACTGATTTTGTACTAATAGTAACTGTTAGCCCTTCATTAATTTCAGATCAATTAGATTTTGTTATATTTCATTTTTCAGGTTACAAGTGAACAGAAGTTGTATCCATCCTCCACATCATACATCCAGGAAAACCACTTACAGCTGTTTGAGTTTGTTGGAAAAATGTTAGCCAAGGCAGTTTATGAGGTGAAGAAGAGTAAAATGTTTTGCAAGTTATCTTTTGACCTTACAACAAAATTTTAGACTGGTCCAAGTCGAAAGCTTAAAAGTATTTGCAGAGAACACATTCAGTTTAGCCAATCAGAACTTGTGTTATTTTCAAGGTTTGAAAAACTTGGAGAATAAGACTGAGAATGTTCTTTAGAATGATAGGTGATTATGGGCCCAGATTTAATTGCTTGTGCAGATGGTGTGGATCAAGATCAGATAGCACAGATCTACATTCACCACTCCTGTACCAGATATTCTGATCAAAATAGCTTTGATATTGCAGTAAAAGCAGCTTTGACATTGCAGTATCTGACTTTGTAGATCCAGCTGAGAATGTCTGTTTGATCTATCAGGCACCACAAGTGTTACCTTTGTATATGTACCTCCTAAACTTTTAAAATATATGTGTAAAAATGGGTCATCTAGATGAGTTAAGGTTTACATGGGTAAAAAATTTTAGTTCAAATATAGTTTGACAGTCCTATAAATTGTGTAAATTTATGATATATTTAACCCTTTACCAAACAATCCCTGGTTTTTACGACCCAGAGGAAGAAGCCTTCTGAAAACATTGTGGGAAAACAATGCTTTCTACCCTTCACAAAACAATTTTCAAATTTTCAGTCACTTTTATTTTGTTGTCTGCAAAAGTTTTAGATTTGGACAAGCCTAAAGTATTGTTGTTTGGTAATGAGTTAAGTTTACGAGGGTAAAAAATGTTTAGTTCAATATAGTCTGACAATTCTTACTCTTTACCAAATGACAAATTTATAGAGTGGTCCAAATTGAAAGCATTTGCAGACCACAATACAAAAATGACTGAAAAATCGAAATTTGATTTGGGAAGGGTAGAAAACATTGTGGGAAAAGGAGAAAATTCTGATTACCAGCATTTTCTCCTTTTCCCACAATGTTTTCAAAAAACTTTTTTTTTTCCAGGGTCGTCAAAAGTCGGCATTGTGTGTTAAAGGGTTAAGAAGTGTGTATTTATGTTATTTAATCCTCCTATTTTCAGGGAATAATTGTGGAAGTACCCTTTGCCCCATTCTTTCTCACCCAGATTTTGGGACACAGTTCAGTGTCAGCCTACAGTTCCCTGGATGAACTGCCTTCATTAGATCCTGACCTAGCTAGAAATCTTACTTACATTAAGGTATTTCTTTAGTTTATTCATCACATTTATCATACACCTGCTAAACGAATCTTTTCGGAGGTATACTGGAATCAACCTATCTGTGGGTGTGTCCATATGTGTACAAATAATTGCCTGTTTCTGTCAAGGCCCTGGTGGGGGTATTAAGTCATATTTAGCAACGGCTCTAGTTTGTTTTTAAAATCTGTATCAAATACTCATGTGTTTAATAACCCTACAGATAAGGGCTTTTGAAAATAGTCAGAAAAAAGAAATATGTAGGCAATCCACAATGTTTGCTAACAATGTTTTCCCATTTCCCACAATGTTTTGTATCACTTCAAAAGAAAATCCTACCTTTTGAGGCATGTTTAAATTGTTGAGTTGCAATGTTTTTAATTTTAGTCATGTCAAACATGTTGTTTTCTTATCAATACTATCGATTGTGTCAAGGCAAACAGTGCTTATATGTATAAGTGACCCACCATGCAAAAAGGTACCTTCAGGGAACTGCGAAAAATGTGGACCCTGGTCAGACTGCACGGATTGCACAGGCTGACCAGGGTGGACATTTTTCGCTTTTATGATATTTTCTGTACGAACAGTGGTCATTCCACCTTACAACCTGCTTACTACTGAACAGATAAGCTTGGCATTCTTTCCTATTCCATTATGTGGCTAACTAGCTATGTAGTAAATTGATCGGGCTGTGTTTCCCTCTATCACCTCTGAGTATCTTTTATGTAGACTTCAATGATGTTTGAATATGTGATGTCATTGTTGATATAGAATCATCTAAGAAAGATAACTCTGTTAAACTTATTGATACTCTTACTCTCCAAGCAGGAAGGTACAAATGAGCGAGTGTTAATTTACATGTTGAGAGAATCTGCGGTTAGCTTTAGTGTTTATTTTTGAGTAAAAACAAGCATTTAACAGTCATCTTTAGTTGTAATGCTAATAGAGTTTGTTCAAACTAAAAGCTGTTTTTAACTAAGCTGTTTTAATTCAATTTTGATTCTAAATTCCATGTCTATTCATCTGACTGGCTTATAGACTGTCAAAGGCAAAAGGTTGGCAAACTTGAAATTCAAAAACACATTATTGTGTGGAATTACTGATAAATAATGGAAGCAAAGCTCTGTGTTTTAAATCCTCCATAAAACTTTGTAAGTTGTAATTAAGAAGGTACACAAATTCCTGCAGTATTTTCTTCATGGCTCACACTTGTTTGGGAAAAAAAAAAGAGTGTTTGTATCAGAAAATCGGCAATGTTTGTCCCTTACAGCATTATGATGGTGATATTGGTGACCTTGAGTTGACCTTTTGCTATGAAGAAGACTGTATGGGAAAGCTGGAAACCAATGAGCTGGTACCTGGTGGAAAAGCAATCCCTGTTAACACTGAAAACAGGTAAGGTATTACAATACTTTACATGACAATTAACTCTTTACCAAATGACAAAATTTTGAACAAGTTCAAGTTAAAAGAACCAAAAAAAATGTGAATCAAAAATTGAAATTTGATTTGGAAAAGGTTGAAAACATGGTGGGAAAAGGAGAAAATGCTGATAACCAGAAGACAACATTTTAACCTTGTCCAAATTGAATGCATTTGCAGACGACATTTTAAATGTGACTCAAATAATGGAATTTGTTCTTGACAAGATTGAAAACATTGTGTGAAAAGGAGAAAATGCTGGTTACCAGCATTTTCTCCTTTTCCCTCAATGTTTTCAAAAGGCTTCTTCCTGTATGGTGTTAAAAGTAGTCATTGTGTAGTAAAGGGTTAAGTAGTTTTATTTCTTTACCACACAACCCGACTTTTAATGACCCTGCCAAAGAAGCCTTCTGAAAACATTGAGGGAAAAGGAGAAAATGCAGGTAACCAGCATTTTCTCCTTTTCCCACAATGTTTTTATCCCTTCCCAAAACAAATTTCAAAATTTTAGTAACTTTTATTTTGTCTTCTGCAAATCCTTTCAATTTGGACCAATGTAAAATTTTGTCATTTGGTAAAGGGTTAAATAATACTGATCAACTTTTTTCCAGAATTCGCTATGTTCATCTAATGGCTCATTTCCGGATGTACAGACAGATTAAGGAACAGACAATAGCCTTTATACGAGGGTTTAAATCTGTTGTAAACAGTGACTGGTTGAGCATGTTTTCCTCTCCAGAGTTACAGATGTTAATCTCTGGTGACACAGCTGATGTAGATATAGGTGATCTCAGGTAAAAGTACAGAATTTTTTTTAGCATTTTATACTTGTTTGTGTATTTGGCACAAAAAAGAACCATGAATCTAACCTGTGATTATCTGATTATCCATTTTCTACTTATACTCATTAGCCCTTTCCGAAACATTCCCTAGATTTTACGGCCCTGTGAAAAAAGTCTTTTGAAAACATTGTAGGAAAAGGAGAAAATGCTGGTAACCAACATTTTCTCCTTTTCCCCCAATGTTTTTCTACCCTTACCAAATTAAATTTGAATTTTTCAGTCGCATTTATTTTGTTGTCTGCGAATGCTTTCAATTTGTACCAGTCTATAAATTTGTAGTTTGGTAAAGAGTTACAAGAGAAATAGTTGTGCTAATTGATACCATTTGTAGACAACAAATGAAATGGTGCTGAGATGATGGAATAAGTGAGTGAAAGTTATTATTCAAAGGGGAATTGCTGGTTTTCAGTGATTTCTGTTTTTCCCATATTTCAACATCTTTCTTTCCCTGTTTGATAAAAAATGGTATTGCTTGGTGGCAGGTTTTATATCTTTGGAACATATTTTTAATCTCCTTTTCAGAAAACACACCCAGTACTATGGGGGTTACCATAACAACCATAAAGTCATCAACTGGCTGTGGGACATCCTTGAACATGACTTTAACCCTTTGGATAGGGGAGCATTTTTAAAGGTAGAATTGTTATACCCCATACAACATAGTGGAGGGGGGTATACTGGAATTGCCATGACGTTTCCGTCTTTCTGTCCGTAGACACAATATTGTCCACAGCAGTTCTCCTACAGTTTTTCACATACTGAACCCAAATTTACACAGGGTTCCTATATATATGAAGTTGTGCATGTGCGATTTTCATGACCCTGCTGCGATTTCTTACGGAATTATCTCCCTTGAACTTTTTTCAACTCTTACTTTTCTACTAAACCATTCTGCATTCTGTAACAAAGACCTTTCAGCCAGCAGAGCTTATGTCATGGCGTGGTTTCCATTGTCTGTCCGTCCGTCCATCCGTCTGTCTGTCCGTCCATTAGGCCTTTTCTTGTTTACATGATAAAGTCTGCATTTGTCCCCAGATTTTCATTAAACTTGCACAGTGTGTTTATCTCATCAATAGCTTTAACTCTATCGATTTCGAGAAAAATCAAACAAACAGTATGGGAAAAGTAGCCATTTCAAGTTGAAAATTTCAAATTCTTGTTTATGCGATAAAGTCTGCATTTGTTGTCAGATTTTTGTGAAACTTGCACAATTTGTTTATCTCATCAATAGTTTCAACCCTATTGATTTTGAGAAAAATCCAACTAATAGTATGGGAAAAGTAGCTTTCTCAATTTGAATATTTCAAATTCTTGTTTATGGGATAAAACATGCATTTGTCATTAGATATTTGTGAAACTTGCACCAGCCACTTTTATGTTGTCTTCTATAAATGCTTTCGATTTGGACAAACCTAAATTTTTTTTGTTTGGAAATGAGGTCTTAATCCAAATTTAGAATGAAATTATGTCAGTGTTGACAAAGAGTTACAAACTGTTTTGAAGACAACAAAAATTTAGACTTGTCCACTTTGAAAGAATTTGCAGTCAGCAGTTTTAATTAGTCTTAGGAAGGATAGAAAATATGTAATCTGTCACGCAAAAAGAGGCCATTTGAGAAGTCTGATCATGGTCCACATTTTTTGCTTTTATGATATTTTCTGTATGAAAAGTGGTCATTTTACCTTACTATTTAATCATTTTTTAATTATCAATTTCAATGGACCTGCTTTATCTTTGATCTGTTTTCATTGATATATGGAATTCTCAAATTATCCCTTTTCGTATTATGAGTCACATATCATGGAAAAAGAAGAAACAGCATTTTCTGAGGCTAAATTAAAATGCATTCTTCCCTTTATAAGAAAAAACAATGGCTGGTTTGATAAATGGTTTAAACAGTTGCTTCATTTGTAACTGAAGATAATTTCTTTCTTTCTTCTTTCAGTTTGTTACCAGCTGTTCAAAACCACCGTTACTGGGCTTTGCACATTTGGAGCCCCCATTCTCCATTAGATGTGTGGAAGTTAGCGATGAACAGGTAAAGCTAATTGGTCTGTTTTTATGTGACCGTAAATTTTACAACAATAGACAAATGACAGAGAAAGAGCGAAATTTTCCTTTTGTCACAGTATTTTTCTTTACTTCTAAAGAAGAAAGTGTTGACTCGGATCAGTCTGCATAGTCCACACAGACTAATCCAAAATAACTTCTTTCCAAATATTGGAAGTCTATGGTAAAAATGTATTTAATTTCATATCAATGAGTAATTATAGTAGTTTGTAGGATGATAAGTCATAAATGAAGTTGATGATGAAGACACTGAACTTTTTATCAAGCGGTCTTCTTTTTGTCATAAATATTCTATCGCTTGCATTACGGGAAAAGGCGCATTCGGACATTGCGTAAAGTGTTGTCTGGGATCAGGGATCAGCCTACGCAGGCTAATCCGAGCCAGCACTTTATGACTACACTGCAAATTAGATTTTGTCTTGTAATAGACTTGCGCAAAACAGAAAATTTTATGAAAATGGAATGTGTTATTTTGGATTAGTCTGTGGGGACTATGCAGACTGATCCCAGTCAACACTTTAGGCAAAATGTCTGAATGCCCCTTTTCACATGTTGCTTGCCATATGGTCTTCTAAGCCTGTTTTGAAAGAAGTGTATATTCTAATGTTTTTGGCTCTAAGGACTTGTAAGTTCTGCTGTTTCAGAGAAAAAGTTGAGGGATTGTGATAGCCCTGTTTTTGTTTCTTCAAACAAGGACAGGTAACCATCAGAATATTTTTGACACAGTTTTGTCCCCTTTTTTTGCAATACAGTTTTCATTGAAAATCAAGCAAATGCATCCATGTGTCGCCACACACCTTTTTTAACGCATTACCACACAGTCCCTACTTTTGACCACCCTAAGAAAGGGTGAAAACATTATGGAAAAAGGAGAAAATGCTGGTAACCACAATGTTTTTTACCCTTTCCAAAACAAATTTTGATTTCTGAGTCACATTTTATTTGTCATTTGCAAATGCTTTCAATTTGGACAAGTCTAAAATTTTGTCCTTTTTTTTTTTTTTTTTTTAAGAGTTAACACAACTTATCACCGGTGAGATGAAATAAATAGAGTTTATTTCATCAGCTTGTGGTTAATGTAGGGAAATATTTGCCGAAAAAGGGAAAGATATGCAAAAATAATGAGTGACATATATTAACCATAAGCTGATGAAATAAATTATATATTTCCTCTGATTATTTTGTCAACGAATACCATAAAACTACTGATCTCTAGTCAATTAAAAAAGAGTAGTTTTCAGCAGGAGGAAAATATTCACTGTGACAGGGAAATAATTCCCCCCAGCTTAAATTACAACATTTCTTTACCCATAACATTTCTAAAAATAGACACATGAAATATAATATTTCTTTTTTTTTCCTTTCCAGGATACAGGGGATACTGTAGGGAGTGTCCTGAAGGGTTTTTTCAACATCAGAAAAAAAGATCCAGTGGGGAGATTGCCAACATCTTCTACCTGCTTTAACTTACTTAAACTACCTAACTACCAGAAAAAGTCAACACTGAGGGAAAAAATCAAATATGCTATCCATTCTAACACTGGGTTTGAATTATCGTGATACAGTGTGAAATGTGGACAATTCTGAAATCAGAAAATTGAAGTAAATGGGGTAAATCATCCATTCATAGAAATTTGCATCCAATGGCTTTGAAAATGTCCTCATAAAAATATTGATGAGTGTATGGGCCTTTATTACTACTATATACTTGTAAATTTTCCTGGATAGAATACATGTGTTAAATGGGATGAAATGATACACATGACAGAAAAAAAATCTGTATCTACATGCAGTGAAATACGGTCCAAAATATGGTATACTGACGTATCTCACACACAAAGTATGCATTGAGTTGCGATTTAATTGGTCAAAATGTTACGCTGTAATATTAATCCGCCATTCGTGAAAACAGAGTTTCTACCATCCACTATATTAATTATCTCATTTTATCTGCTGTTTTTGAATGAAATGTCAATTACTACAAAATGTCGTTATTGAAAGTTGTAGGTATATAATAGAAGGAATATTTATATGTTGTAGTGACATTCTTGGTGCTTTTATAAATTATTTCATCGCTGCGTAAGAAAATTTTGACATTGTGCTCAACTGTCAGTCTCACGCAATATCAAATTTTCTCACATAGCTTGAGTTAAATACAAGCATCAGGAAAATTCGTATGACATAATATTCAGTATGTACCAGACAACAAAATTTTAGACTTGTGAAATTGAAAGCATGTGCAGTAGAAAAATTAAATGAGGCTCAATTTAGCAAATATGTCTTTGAAAATGCAGAAAACATTGTGGGAAAAGGAGAAAATGCTGGTAACCAGCATTTTCTCCTTTTCCCACAATATTTTATAAAGCCCCTCTCTTTCTCAGGGTTGTTAAAAGTTGGGTTTGTATGGATAACATGTAGGAATAGGTAAGCAATTTCTCATTTTGCCACAATGTTTTCACAAGTGAGGATCTGAAAAAATAGTTGTATGTAATGAGGTAACGTGTTTATAGTTGTTTGTACCAGACGAAAGTTTTATATTTGCTTGTTGTGAAGGCAACATAGCATTTAACTTTTATGTTTAACCCATGAATACTAAATACTTGCCCAAAACCAAAATTCTGACCTTTCTGGTTTAAAAGACCAGTACCATAACCACTGAGCTAAAGAGACATCTCCTTAATGGAGTTGTTAGGTATTGTATTAAAATCAGGATGAAGCCATGCATGAAGGAGTGGTCTCACATAACAGTGGAAACCAGCAATTTCATCTTTTTCCACAATTTTCAGTTTCTTTTGAGATACAAATTTTTATGTTTTGAATAAAATTTAACTCTTTACCAGATGACAAAATTTTAGATTTTCCCAAACTGAAAGCATTTAAAGACGATAAAATAAACATGTCTCAAAAATTGAAACTTGACTTAAGAAGAATAGAATACATTGTGGGAAAAGGAAAAAATGCAAAAATGCTGCTTACCGGCATTTTTTCCTCTTCCCACAATGTTTTCAGAAGGCTTCTCCCTCTGGGTCGTAAAAACCGGGAAATGTTTAGTAAATGATTAATATGATGTCTACAAATGCCTCCAATTTGGACAGGCCTAAAATTTTGTCATTATGGTAAACTAAAAAGAGTAATGTTCTATTCATAAAATGTCATTGTTACAGTTTTGTTAATTTTCTTTATTCATTTTCTGTTAGTAAATATTGTATATTGACTTGTTTGTGATAAAATGAAGAAATAAAAAAAAATAGATGGATAAAAAAAATACTGGCTATTTTATATATCTAATCCTTACCTCTTTTCCAAACATCATAATTTTAGACTAGACCAAATTGGGAGCACTAGCAGACGACAAAAAAAAATGTGGCTCACAAATTGAAAGACTCATCTCTACCCCCTCTCTGCAGCTAATCATATCCTCCACTAACGTAGCTCTTGCAACAGCCATCATGGCAATGTATATTCTTTTCAGTATTGATTAAAAATATTGTTCTGAAAATGCTCCATTCAGAACAAAATTCAAGAAAAGTGTATGCGTTCTGAAATAATCCATTTGCACATTCCAGAACAGCATTCCAGAACACAAAATGTTGTGCTGGAACAGGTGAATGGAGTATGCCCATGCATATCATCCGTGTATGCATGAGTAAAATTAACTCTTGAACAAAACTTGTCTGTATGGAGTAATACCCAATGCAAAAGAATTTCAGTCTTGTTTTTCTGATCATGGCTGTCGTAGTTAGTCTGACCATAGCCAGACCAGTTTCGACTGCTTACAGTAGATGTAGATCTATGTAACTCAGCAAGTATTTATTGGGGAAAAAAAATCTTGCCTTCATTTGAGTTTCGCTAGCACAACAACTGATCTCCAAAAATGCTTTAAATTTGAATTTTTGGGCAGGGGTGGGTCCCCCTAATCCCTTTTCAGACCGGGTTTACCAACCCCTCTCCACCGCCAAAACAAAGGGTAACCTTTACATTAGACTTGTAATTGTTTCTCCACTTGGAGAATTATGACTTAGCGTGTAGAGCGTTCCAGATACAATAATAATAATTACAACAGAGCTGCCCTCTGAATCAAAGGTAGGCCTCCTGTCCTAACCAGCTAACTACATGTATGCAATTAGAAAGTCAAATTTTAATCGATTTAGATCTACAGCAATATTGCGAATAAAGATAGCAGGCAATAAATCTAGGGGAGGAAATACACGTTTTAATTGATCAAAATTGGACTGGAATAACGAAGGCGATCTGATCAGTCTCGGGTCTGGAAACGGTCACCGTCAGATTCCATTGTGGTTTTATGGTCAAAGGGAAAAAACTCGTACAATAGCTTTATCCATTTGTTATGAAGAGTAATCTCCCTTATTAATACCCCCCGCCTCTTCGGAATGGTCTTTTTTTTTTTCAACCATTAAAATAGTCACACCGGAACTTGAACTGGCCACCGTTGTATACCGTGTATAACTATACACGTAATAGTATCAGGGGCGGTAACCAGTCTAACCAAAACATGAAGAACCGGTGCAGGGTTAATTTATACCCATACGGTCTAGGTATCGAAAAAACCATACCCCCTATAAAGCTTTATCCTGCAAGATAAGTAAAAATGAAGTTTTCAAGCCGATTTTAAAAACACAATCTATTTCAAAAGAGTTTTCTTAAGGAAAAAAAAGACCAGTCTGCACGTTCATAAGTACACCTGCGTTAAAGGTGGCCCTTCAGATTTTGGGACGAAAATTTTACAAAAATGAAAAAAAATTAGCCTTATACTCCCAAAGCCTTTTAATTTTCATTCATAAACCCCAGTGGTCGAAAACCATCCGACAACACGAAAAAATAGAGATTTGCTACAACCCAAGTTGACACCAACGGGAGATACGTTCTATTTTTAGATGATCAATTCTCCCATTTACATACAGGAATACACAGACGAAGTATCAAACATAGCGTGCGAAGAAGACATTATGGAAAACAATTATTACATGTTTGTTATGTAATGGAATTTAAGCGTTATTAGTCATGTGCCTGTCACTTAGCATTACCAAAATGCTTTATTGATTTTTGGCGCGAAATCTAAAAATACCTTAAGAGGCTACGTAGCCTTTTAAGGGAACACCATCAAATTTTTTTTTGTAATTTCATAAGTCTTAATTATTGATGATTTTTATTATTTTTTCATATAAATTTCAGCGATATATATATTTTTTAATTTGGTGAGATGTAAAAATTCTAAATACCCACCTTTAAGTCTTGCTGATTCTTAAAGTTGTGGTTAGTGGTTAGTCCGATGGTATTTTTCAGTTAAAGGCGGGATTTTAAAACAATTTATTGTCTAAAGATTAGGTTTTCACATTAATAGAGAGACACCTCCCCTCTTTTAACCCTTTACTCCATAGATACTCATTTCTACACATTGCTTGTAGGAGCCTTTAGAAAACATTGTGGCAAAAGGTGAAATTGCTCGTGACGAGCAATTTCACCTTTTGCCACAATGTTTTCTCTGCTATCAAAAGGTGTCATATACAAATAAGAAACGGATTCATCCTTGCTGTTATTTAGGGTCAATTAGAGATACCTTAGAAATGCCTTATGAGGTAAAGGGTTAACTCCCTTTCCACTGAAAAAAGGAGGGGTGGGGAGCGGGGGAGGCAATCTAAACAGGATACAACATCAACACTATTGGGAAAAAATATAGCTTTTATCTCCGTTTATTAGCTTGGAAGATTCAGGTATGCTTTCGCTTTCTGTCCCCTGTTCCCCACGGTCAATTATTAAAGAAATGATTGGAATTTGATGTCCAATTCAGGCCATATAATCGATATTTAATAACCCCGAAAACCTAATTGAACGAAAACATGCTGGTTTATAAGTTTAAATTGTTACATAAGAAGGATTATATATCGTAAACATTCATCAGTTGATAAATTTTATTATACAAATTATATTTAGATTCAGTGTGGGCGCTTACTTTTATAAAGGAATCGGGACTTCCAAGTTTTAATTTTGGCGGTCGCCTTGACTACAAATTTGAAGAAATACAAGGGAGACTACCGCCTGTTTACAAAATAGTAACCACGTCTGCAACTGTTTTTTCTTTCTATTTTTTCTGCTACTGTCATGATATTTTCAGAAGTAGCAGAACCTGCAATTCTGTCTTGAACTTTACCAGAAATATTGACAGCTCTACTAACATTTTTTTTTCTCCGATACAGATCGTC
The DNA here is from genome assembly GCA_943736015.1 of Tridacna crocea. Classification (NCBI taxonomy): domain Eukaryota; kingdom Metazoa; phylum Mollusca; class Bivalvia; order Cardiida; family Cardiidae; genus Tridacna; species Tridacna crocea. The sequence goes on from OX031070.1 coordinate 11,077,127, forward strand.
TTCACAAATTGCATTGATGTTTATTCGTCTTTGGTTTTATGCTGTCCACCAATATAAGGGACGTAACTCTAGCATAAAGAAAGTGATGTCAGTGTATACGAGTTTTCTCCCTTTGACCATAAAATTATTAATTATTTAAGCCGGTTTCTTGTTTGTGCTACACAGAACTCCCATCGACGTAAATCGGTTTAAACAGAGTGGAAAGAAAATAAAAGTATTCATGAAATACAGGAACTTTTAAAAGTTGCACAAATTATTAGGTAAATGAATGAATAAATGGAATGTTTTACCCTACCTTATGCTGCCTTAGTTTTAAAAGAATAATATACGACTTTGTCATATTTGTGTTCACACCCTTTTGTTGAATTACATGTATGCTACGAAGTCTTAAAATAGAAGTCACTTGACGAAATGGTCAAGACATTAATTTTACATTAGATGTGGGGTAGAAAATAGTGGTGTAGGAAAAATACTTCAGTAATGTTGACTCGTTTTACTCTTTACCAAACGACAAAATTAAAGATTCGTCGAAATTGGAAGCATTTGCAGACAACAACAAAAAATGTGACTCAAATTTTGAAGATTGTTTTGAGAAGGGTGGAAAACATCGTGGGAAAAGGAGAAAATGCTGGGTACCAGGATTTTCTCTTTTTCCCACATTGTTTTCTGAAGGCCTTTTTTTTTTTCAGGGTCGTGTAAACTTGGGATTGTGTGGTAAAAGGTTTTAAACTGATTTTAGAAGTCACAGTTTTATCAGCCTATTTCCCTTACTATGTTAACTTTCAGACAATGGAATCGATTAGCGAAATGGAAATCGATCATCTCTGTTGTATCTAAATAAAAAGAGACTTATAATTTATAGTAATAAATTTGGGAGGAAAAATATTCATAATCAATACATGTATTTGTTAAATATGGAGTTATTCATACTTTTTGTAAATTTTGTTACGAAATGGACGTTTAGTAATGCAAATTGTTTGACGTAGTGACACTTGTAACGGCTTTATGTTGATGATTGGCCATCTTACTAGCCTGTAGAGTAGGTTCAAAATATAACACATATATTTAGGTGATGCTGCGAAAAAAACCCAAACTAATAATTGTCAAAAAGACCCTTAACCCCTTTACAATATTATCTCGAGTTTTCGAGACCCCTGTACAAGACTTTTGTGGAAATTGTGGGAAAAGAAGAAAATGCTGTTTAGCAGCTTTTTTTTTTTTTTATTATTTCTTGTCCGAAATGCTTTCAATTTTAATATGTTCATAGTTTTACTAGTATGGTAATGAGTCAATATTGGAAGTGGCGAAGATGTTAGATCTGAAAGGATTTTGGAATCAAAGCGACAAAATTGGTTATATGGAAAATGGAAACATGAATACTTATATTAACTAGAGCTATGCTATAGTACGAAATAGTAAATTTCTGGTACGATGTGATAAATCTATGGTTCGACGCGGTCATAAACAGAATGGCACGAAATAGATATGGTACGAAGTGACCGCATACCGGTAGTTACAGTTCGTCTCCATAGTAACAAAGTACACTTCCGCTACTTTCAGTTCCGTAGAAGTCGATTGTAAACAAACTACTTTAATAAACAAAATGACACAATAGTTTTGGGAACTTAACGTCTCGACTTCCGTATATTTCATTTTTTTTTAAATTCTATGAATAAAGACGATCTAACGTAAGCATATTTAACCATGCCTATGTTAAAAGAGCCCAAAGCAAAACAACCATTATGGAAAGAAAATGACTACAAAGCACAGAAGAAAGGGATTCGACACACTGTGTATTCTGTCAATGGTGATCAATATACGGGAGAGTGGCTTGATAATTTAAAAGATGGTGAGTCCTATTTTGCCTTTTTCTTTTTTGATACGTATGAGTAATAGATCACCATCATTCCTCTAAGAACACAAAGTTTTCATTCCTATCCTTTTACATTTTTTCCTAATAAGCAAGTTTCTTTCTATAGGGTCAATCTGGGTAAATATGGACAGAGGTATAAATACGGACATGCACCATATTTTTGGAAAATACCAGAACGTATTTCAACACCCAATATCCATGCCACAATCTATATATATATAGCACTCCTATCTTATTTCTGTGTCAGTGCGCTATTTTTGATGACGATAAAGTTTATGTGATGATACAAGCACATTTAGTTTCAAACTTGATTTGCCCTTTCTCAACTATGCTTGAATTTAAAGATTTGTGCTGCAACTCTGACAGGTACTTGAATGCTTTTACAAGTTAAAGATTTTTTCTCTGAGCTGTAATGGTGTTAAAAACTATGATAAATGATTGAAGAAAAGTAATAAATCATCAAAATAATGGCAAAAAACACATAAGCAGAGATAAAGAAGAAAAAGACAACTTGCTGTATTAAACCAGTCGTTTGAACACACTGTAAAATTACGGACACTTACAAAAAGTGTCTACAGAATATCATGTTTATCAAATATTTGAAAAGGACGATATCTAGAAGTTAATTCATAGCTCGAGCCGCACAAGTAGAATCCAATACTTTTCCGAAATTAGACATATTAAGTAGAATTAAGGCACAGATGTATGGGCTACCGGAATGATTTTTCATTTCGCTGCATTTTGTAACTGTTGTCCTGCCTAATGTGCAGGTTGTGCTAGATCTATTACATTTATTGTCCATTTAGGCCACAAACAATCCATTGTTTTATTAGGTTAGGCAGTATTGTTCTTTTGAAAACATAATAGGGAAAGAAGAAATATCTTGTGCTGAGCAATACCGTATTTAAGCCATTTAAAGTAAGGTGTCCGCAATTTTCCAGTCTGTGTCCGTAATTCACCCCTCATGTCCGTATTTACCCGGATTCAAGTAAGTAACTTCAACTGCATTTTCATAATTCGGGCAGAGTAAACTATACAGTATAGCAAAAATATCAAAGGGGAAAGTCTTGAAAGGTTAACTCATAGGTTAAAGGGGTCATGGCTTTCACATTGTAACAGTAGTTGACAGGCGAAGTGAGCCATGTAAAAATCGTCCGTATTTACCCTACAGTTGTCCTTTGGAAAGAAAAGTAGTTGTCTGACCTTAATTCAGCCTGAATTACAGTTATGACTTTCTGTGTCGTTGGTTTATTTGGACAGCAACAAAATGCAATTAACTTTTAGTGACAAACATGATTAAAGACACATTCTAACATGACACATGAATTTGGCTCTATAAACAGAGAGCAACGAAAGCATGGTAAAATCAGCATCATTCTCTATATGGTGACATATTGTTCAATAAAGTGATGTCATTCTGTTTAAAGTAAGTAAGTAAGTCATTCAGTGGGATATAATCTGCATTCACCTTTTTACTCTAGGCATGAACTTGTTTCCTTTTATTAAGAGTTGGTCATGTCAAAATCAAAATAATTAATCCTCTTCCTATGTTTTCTCGTTCAATAAATCATGTTGTAAGTTATGTGGTGCAATGGATTTATACACTAAGTCTATTTCCCATGTAGGTTATTTAGTGTGTCTCATAACTCACAAGTGTGGTTTATTGGATAGAAAGATGATTATTTCTTAATTACACAGCTTTTCATTACCTAAGGCTCTCATAGAGGTTGTTTATAACATATGGACATTCCATGCATACGAAATTAATCATGTGTGGTTGGCATTTAATGCCTGTTTTCAGGAATAAATGAAATAAATGTTTTTCCTGATGTTTAGCATTTCAATTGGAAATATCTGTATTTAAAAGAAAGAATTAAAGATACATGAGCAACAGGTATGTTTGAATCCTAATTTTATGCTTTATTTCTTAAATTATGAGAGTTCAAACATTCGTGCAAATTCTGTGCAGAGATTTCAACTCTTACAATCTCGATCATCTCTGTACCCAGAGGCTACCAGTCAAAAATCAAAATCACCTTAAGGTACTTTTATTTGTACTTTTGTCTGCATGATTTGAACTCCATATTTGTTCTACCAATGGCGATAAGACCTACAACACTCGAAAAGGAGCATTTGTGTAGATTGTCGTCTCGGATCAGCCTGTGCAGGCTAATGTAAGATGGTACTTTACATTTGATTTTGTTCTACATTAGACTTGCAGAAAACAGAAAAATACATAAGAACAAAGAACTGTCATCTTAGATTAGCTGTGTGGACTCTGCAGGCTGATCGGAGACAACACTTTACTCAAGTGTTCGAATGCCCTTTTTCGTATGTTGCAGGCCGTAAAAGACTATGTCCACCTGCTATCCATTTCTGGAATATTTTGACCCCATGTCGCGGGATTGCTTTTCCAGATAAGCTATCAAGCCATGTTTGGCCTGGTACCGATTTAAAAAGTTTTAACAACATGATCTGTCTTATCATTTTATACTAGGTGCAATTTCAAACATTTAAAATAATCTTGTTGGGGATGGATTTCACAAGTTTTTTATTAACAACTTGCATTGCATTTCAGGCAAAGGTACCTATAAATGGGCAGAAAATGGAGCAATATACGATGGGGATTGGAAAAGAGGGAAAATGAATGGTTTTGGAACATACAGTATACCTGATAACAAGAAAAAGGGAAATTTTAAGAAAGTATTTTCAGGAGGTTGGAAGAATGACATGAAACATGTAATTATAATAGTCTATATTGTAGCTGTCATTTTGATAATCATCAGGGCCCTGTTTTACTGAGGTAGTTACGAACAAAATCTGCTTAAGATAGTATAGTAGCAATAGTATAGTGGCATTAATCTGCTATGAGATACAGGAAACATGTAAAGTTCTATGATGATTATTTTAGAAAACTATTGTTTCCTGGAAATTTTATCTTTTCATTTTATCTAAATGAAATTTTAAGGAAACTTTGATTTATCACAATAGTTTTCTAAATAACCATAGCAGCTATCATGTATTTCATGGTAGATTAACACCACTATACTATAGTTACATAAACCTTATTCAAATATTGTTCGTAACTATCTTTGTAAAACAGGGCCCGGGATCATAATCACTAATTCCTTATCAAACAGTCCCATGTTTAACCCTTTACCAAATAATCTCTGGTTTTTTACGACCCTGAGATAAAAGCCGTTAGAAAAAATTGTGGGAAAAGGACAAAATGCTGGTAACCAGCATTTCTCCTTTTCCTGCAATATTTTCTATCCTGCAGGAAACAAATTTCAATTTTTGAGTTAGGTTTATTTTGTGGTCTGCAAGTGCTTTCACTTTGAACCAGTCTAACATTTTATCGTTTGGGAAAGGGTTAAATGACCCCGAGGAATAGAGCTTTTGAAACCATCATGCAGTAATTACTCAAATTCTTATAATGTTCTCTATATACCTTTACAAAGACACTTTTTGGTAGTAAAATTACATGCTCTCAAGCACAGGTCTAAAATTTTTCATCTGGTAGAGAGTTAATTCTGACAGTTAGGACCAATCAGATTTGTCCAATAGGGCATAACTATTTGTCAAAACTATTTTTATCACGGCAGTGTCATTTTAAGCTGGTCTTCAAATTTCATTGACAATCAATTTATATGATATGAACAGTAAACTCATTATGGAGGGAAAAATTTGTCAGTCTCCATACTTTCAAAGTTGATAATTGGCTTAATATTTATCTTTTTTACTTTCCAACTTCATATATTAAATTGGACATAAATTACATGAATGACCTTTCTCGCCCAGGTTTAGAAATATATGAAAAATGCTGAAAACCAACTCTGTGTGGTGTTTTGGGGGCAAAACAGTTGGACACCGTATCCTGTGAATTAACCTTTCTGGCAATTTTGATTGACAGGTCTACCAGGGTCTTATCAGCCAATGAAAAGGCAGCATTGGGTGTCATTGTCTGACATAATTTCTGTTCAGCTTGACAATCAGTATAGCGCGTTACTAAGGGGGGTGTGCCAAACTCGTGTTTGCAGAAAGATCAATTAAGTGTGGGGTCCTTAGTCATGGGGTAGAATGTCAACTTAGCAATCATAGGGTTTTAAGTTTGATTTCTGGATGTCAACTTTGGGACCATTCATTGGCTGGCATATATGGCACAAGTACTGGTGAAGTTCCCAGGAAGCAGAATCAAAAGAGAATGGCTATAATCATATGCAAGAACTTGTTTCTGAAACAATGTTAAATAAATATGTTTAAAGGTGGCCCTTCAGATTTTGGGGCGAAAATCTTACAAAAATACAAAAAAAAAATCATCCATATATGTGTACTCCCAAAGCCTTATAATTTTCACTCATTAAACCCCAGTAGTCAAAAACCATTCGACAACTAGATAAATTAGATATTTACCACAGCCCAGGTCAACACTGAAGGGAAACACGGTCTATTTTTACATCAGCAGCTCGCTCATTTAGATACCGGAAATATACAGAAAAAGCTTCAAACATTGCATCCGAAGTTCTAGACATCATGGAAAATAATTACATGTTTGTTATGTTATGGAATTTAATAGTCATTAGTCATGTGCAAGTCACTTGACATTCCCACAATGCTTTTTTGATTTTGGCGGGAAATCTAAAAATAGCTTAACTCTTTACCACACGAGAAAATTTTATACTGGTCCAATTTGAAAGCATTTGCAGACGACAAAATAAAGGTGACTGAAAAATAGACATTGTTCTTGGAAGGGTAGAAAACACTGTGGGAAAAGGAGAAAATGCTGGTTACCAGCATTTTCTCCTTTTCCCACAGTGTTTTGAAAAGGCTTCTTTCTTAGGGGCGTCAAAAGTAGGGATTGTGTGGTAATGGGTTAAGAGGCTACGTAGCCTTTTAAGGAAATACCACAAAAAAAATGTTTTTGGATAATTTTATGATTCTTAATTACTGATGATTTGTATTGTTTTTACCAAACAATTACCAGTCTTAATAATCCTGAGGAAGAAGCTTGTTAAAAACATTATGGGAGAAGTAGAAAATGCTGGTAAATAGGAAATTCCAATATTCAAACCATATACAAATTGTCTCCTGTAAATGCTTTCAATGTGGACTTATCAAGATTTTATTGTGATGTATCTTGGAAATTGCATGTTATAGTATGACTTGTAACAAGCAAAAAAGGGGATTCAGACATTTGTGTAAAGTATTGTCTTGGATCAGCCTGCACAGTCTACACAGGCTGATATGTGACAACAGTTTCAGATCATGTGTGATTTTCTGTGTCAGGCAAGTATACTGTGGGACAAAATCTGATATTGATGTAAGGTGCCATCTCGGATTAGCCTACACGGACTGCACAGGCTGATCCAGGAAAACACTTTACCACATGTCTGAATGCCCCTTTGCATGTTACAACATCACATTTGGGTATTTATAGGGCTACGGAACTAATTTCTACACTGATGAAGAATATTACGAAGGAGAATGGTATGCTGATAAAAGAAGTGGGTGGGGTAGAATGTATTATACGGATGGAACTATTTATGAGGGGGAGTGGTACGATGATCAAAGAAATGGACAAGGCATGCTTCGATTACGTAAGTATGGTGTGGTGATCTGTACACAAAAGTTCTTTCTCAAATTACTTACCGTATATGGCTTGCAACACGCAAAAAGGGGCATTTGGACATGTGCGTAAATTGTCATCTCGGATCAGCCTGCGCAATCCTCGCAGACTTATCCGAAACAACACTTTCCGTTTTTATGTAATTTCCTGTTTTGGGCATGTCTACTGCAGCACAAAATCAAATGTTGTTGTAAAGTGCCATCTCGGATAAGCCTGCGCACACTGCGCAGGCTGATCCGAGACTACATTTGACATGAATGTCCGAATGCCCCCTTTCATGTGTTGAAGGCCATATGGTATTTGGAACGTGTTTAACTCAAAAGTTCCTTGTTATGTAGTATGTATATATATAAATTCAAATTTAGAAGTGTTAATTTGAAGAACAAAAATAGACTACAAGTTAGATTTAACACAATTGATAGATTTTGTCCAGTAAGAACTAGAGTTGCCACTGAATGTGACTAAATTCGTTACCACACGGCAAAATTTTAGACTTTTATCCAAATTGAAAGGATATGCAGACAACATTTTCAAAGTGGCTCAAATGGTGCAATTTTGCTTTGATAGGAGAGAAAACTTTGTGGGAAAAGGAAAAAATGCTAGTTACCAGCATTTTCTCCTTTTCCCATAATGTTTTCAAAAGGTTTCTTTCTCAGGGTCGTTAAAAGTTGTCATTTTATGGTAAAGGGTTAAAACCCCTGCCAGCGCTTTGACAGAAAAAATTGTCAAGTTCAAGGGGAAATAATTCTTCAACCCGGAAGAGTTGACACTTGAAAATTGAGTCTTACAAATCTTCAATATAATTATGTTCAATATATGTGCAAAGTTTCAATACAATTGAAGGAAGGAGTTCACAACACAAAATTACTGGTACACTGTATTTTGTACAAAGACGGACACACGGACAGATGGACACACAGACAGAGAGGCTGATTCCAGTATTATAACCCCTGAAAACATTCTGCAGGAGTATAATTAGAAATCATTGTGGGCAAAGAAGACAAAGCTTGTTATTAGCTTTTTCTCTTTTCCTCACAAACTCTTTACCAAACAATCCCTGGTTTTTACAACCCTGAGATAGAAGCCTTTTTAAAACATTGTGGGAAAAGGAGAAAATGCTGGTGACCAGCTTTTCCCTCTTTTCCCAAAATACATTCTACCCTTCCAGAACATAGCCTCTTAAGCTATTTTTAGATTTCGCTCCAAAATTCAAAAATAACATTGTGGGAATGTTAAGTGACTGGCACGTGACTATAATGATGCTTAAATTCCATAACATAACAAACATGTCATTTTTTTTCCATAATGTCTTCTTTGGATGGTATGTTTGAAGCTACGTCTATGTATTTCTAGTATGTAAATGAGCGAGTTGCTCAGGTAAATATAGACTGTGTGTCCCATTGGTGTCGACCTGGAGTGTATAAAATCTCTAATTTCACTTGTTGTCGGATGATTTTCGACTGCCGGGGTTTTATGAATGAAAATTGTAAGGCTTTGGGAGTATAAGAATGATTTTTTTGTCTTTATGTTAAAAGTTTGTGCTGAAATCTGAACAGCCACCTTTAATTCTTTACCAAATGAAAAATTTTTAGACTGGTCCAATTTGAAAGCATTTGCAGATGACAAAATAAATGTGACTCAAAAATTGAAACTTGACTTTAGAAGAGTAGAAAACATTATGGGAAAAGGAGAAAATGCTGGTTACCATGATTTTCTCCTTTTCCCACAGTGATTTCAGTAGGCTTCATCCTTTGGGCGTAAAAACCAGGGATTGTTTGGTAAAGGGTTAAGAGGCTATGTAGCCTTTTAAAGGAACACCATCAAAAACATTTTTTTTTCTTGTAATTTCATAATTCTTAATTATTGTTGAGTTGTATTGTTTTTTCTTATAAACTTTAGTCACATATATGTTTTTGAATTTGGTGAGATGTGAAAAATCTAAATACTATACCCTATAAGCAGTAATTCTTGTTTCTTATTTCTGATACAGCCAATGAAAATAGATACGAGGGATCCTGGAGGGATGACAAGAAGAATGGACCAGGAAAATTCTATTATTTAACACGTGGACAATTATATGAAGGTGTTTGGGTGGATGACATAGCTAAATGTGGAACTATGGTAGATTTTGATAGAAAAAGTGCAACAGACCCGACACAGTATCCCATACCTAAAGTAAATATGCTTTTTTTTATTTGTAATCTTTTACCACACTATCCTAAGTTTTAACTATCCTCATAGGGAAAGGTTTTCAAAATATTGTCAGACATGGAGAAAATACATTTAATCTAATATCTGCAAATGCTTTCATTTAACTCTTTACCAAATGAGAAAATTTTAGATTGGTTCAAATTGAAAGCATTAATTTGCAGACGACAAAATAAAGGTGACTGAAAAATTAAATTTGATTTGGGAAGGGTAGAAAACACTGCTTTTCCCACAGTTTTTTCAAAAGGCTTCTTCCTCAGGGTCATTAAAGGTCTGGACTGGTAAAGAGTTAAATTAGTCCTACATTTTATAGTTGGGAAGAGAGGTTTTTAGACTGGCCCATACAGAAGGCATTTCCAATTACATGACTTAAATTGCACTCAAATGTGTCTCTTTGTCACAGTAAAAAATATTGTTGAAAAGGAGAAAATGCCGGTTACCAGTAGTTTTGACATCGCTAGTTGTTTTCTATAATCTACAGGCAAAATTCAGTGTGTTATGTTCAATATGTCGCTTTTGACAACATTTTTAGCTTCACTGGCCAAAGGCCAGCGGGCTCATGTCATGGTCCGGTGTCTGTCAAATGTCTGTGGGTTTATTTGTCTGTCCGTTCATCTGTCCGTCCATGTGTTAACTTTTATTTTAAACATCTTCTCTGAAACTACCCATCCAAATTCGATGAAACTTCACAGAATTGATCCTGTCAGAATTGATCCTAGAATTGATCCTCTTCAGAATTTCCTGAAAGAATTTGATTACTTAAAAAATCTGATTGCCATGGCAACAAAACTTAAAAAATTTGAAAATCTTTAAAAATCTTCTTGTCTGAAACAATAAGGCTCAGGGCTACCAAATTTGTCATGTAGCTTTATCTAATAGAGTTCTACCTAGTTCCTTCAAGTTATAGCCCTGGGGTCAAATTTGGCCCCACCGTGGGGATCGCAAGTTTTGCATGGGCTTATATTGTAACTTCAATTCAAACATCAATGAAGAAAAATAACTCTTGTTTTAAGAGTTAAAAATTGCTACTGTTTACCTCCTGTTATTTTTAAACTGTAGTATTACACATGACTGGTGTTAGGTATTTTAGTTTTTTGATAGAAAATGTTCTCTATTCAGGGAGAGTGATTCATTCTGATGTTAAAAGTAATGCTCACATAAGTGGAATATTTAATTCAGAGTGAGGTGTCTATTTTTTAAGTTTATTTTCCAAAACTTCACCTTTCATGCCAATGAATAAATCTGCTTCTATTTTTTGACGATATTCATTATTTACAAAAGCCTTCTCTTTCTGGGTCTTGAACACTTTAATTTGTGTGGTAGATGGTTAAAAAGCCAGTTGAGCAATACAGGGCAATCATGGCTCTCTTGTCATTCATATAATATCTAATGGTTCACTTCAAATGCTCTCAATTTTAACCAGTCTAAAATTTTGTCGTTTGGTAAAACGTTTAAGTCAGGATTGTGTGATTCACTGAATTTGTTACTTCCCTGATACTGTGAAAACCTTGAAGCAGATGATTCAAGGCCATTTTCATTTTATGTTTATGTTTTATATGATTTGCAGTGCTGTTTTCATTTCTTCCATTTCAGGTTGAAGTTGCCCAATCAGAAGCAATCTTACAAGAAGCTGAAGAACAATTTTTACATGACCAAGAATGAACAATAGATAGTACAAATCTTTTGATTGGTTGTCATTTGTTATTTGTGCAAACAAACATGAAATCATGTTGTAGTTATTAAAGGAATTAAGCCATACAAGGAAAAACAATCGTTTCAAAATTTCATGGCTCATTTATATTTAAACTAAGAATACAATCAAAACTAGTTGTTGTTCAAATAATACACTTTGGTGTCCCATATTCAACACAAAATTTGTAAGGGACCCAATTTACAATACACAATGCTTGAATCAGAGAAAGGCAGTTTGTGGGAGTTGTCAATTTTTTCTTTCATATCAAAATTGATTGACTGTAAGGTGTTTTCCTGGAGTCTCTGTAATCAGTGCTCCACACATTTTTCTTTCCAAGCCATCGGTTGCTTTTCCACATAACCACTGTCGAAACAATGATAAGCAGTGGGAGAGGAATGAATCCTGTCGTGATGAATTCTTGGAAAGAAACTGGCCAAGCCAGAGAATCAAACCCACGAGCCCCCGTTCTCAAGTATTGCATGCTACCGACTGAGCTACTGGTGCTTGGCTTTCATATCTAGCATCTCTGTGCAACCAATCATATTTTGTATTAACAAAAATCATGCAAGCTTGATTACATTTTGTAAACTTTGTTTAACCCATTACCACAAAATCCCTACTTTTGACGCCCTGAGAAAGAAGCCTTTAGAAAACATTGTGGGAAAAGGAGAAAATGCTGGTAACCAGCATTTTCTCCTTTTCCCACAATGTTTTCTACCCTTCACAAAACAAATTTCAAATTTTCCGTCACTTTTATTTTGTCGACTGCAAATGCTTTCAATTTGGACCAGTCTAAAATATTGTCATTTGGTAATGGGTTAAAAGGAATCATGGCAAATTAATTGTAATCAGTAGAATGACAAGACCAGCTTACAATGGATTCTTATCTTGAATCTATCTTTTCTTTATTTTTATATGATATTCTTACTAAAATTATATTGAAATTACAAGTTAGCCTTTAATCATAATAAATAAAGTTTCAGACTTGTCCAAATTTAAAGGTTTTGCAGATGACAAATTTATGATGGCTTTTATTATAAAATGTGTGTTAAAGAGTAAAAAACATTGTGAGTAAAGAAGAAAATACAGTTTACAATTATTTAGTCCTTTTTCCACAATGTTTTCAAAAGCTTTCTCCATGAAGGTTCTTAAAATTGGGATTTTTGAGTTACTTTTGCAGATAGTGTAGGGTAGGTTTAGACTGCAGTCTGATCACTGATCTAAACAATTTGCTAATTTGTACATATTCTGGCTAAGACAACCTTGATATAGCAAAAGTTCTGTGTTATCAGTGTGAAAATGTCCATTGAATTTAATTGGCACTCCAAGGATCAAGGTTCAATATAAATTTGTTTCATTCTGTGATAGCACACTTTGTAAAAGAAAATTTTATAATAAAAAGAAAAATCTTTAAATGTCTTGCTCATCATTTTCCACCTGACATTACGTTTATAATACATACATGTATATCATCTGAACATTATTTATTCGTATGCTACCGTTATTCTGATTTAAAAATCCCGCTTTTTTTTAGCAACCAGGGAATTCCATCTTTTAAATATAGATGAATTATTGTATGGCAGTGCTGACTTAATCTTAGACCAAAATTGCTTACTTTTTGATGCAGTTCACATGTATATGAACAATACAAAACATTTTAACCCTTTCCCAAACAATTCCTGGTTTTTACGGGTCAGGAAAAGAAGCCTTTTGAAAACATTGTGGGAAAAGGAGAAAATGCTGGTAACCAGCAATTCCTCCTTTTCCCACAATGTCTTCTACCCTATCATATAGAAAAATGATCTTTTCAGCAACTGCTAAATTGTCATCTGCAAAATGCTTTCAATTTGGTCTGGTCCAAAATTCGCCGTTTGGGAAACGGTTAAGTAATCGCTGCTAAGTGTAAAAGTGATAATTTTACAAGACGTCTAACTGAGAGCGCCATCTGATTTCATTTCATCTCTTTCCTCCTTTTCAATTTTTCAATTTTCAATTCTTGTTTATGCAATAAAGTCTGCATTTGTTCCTAGATTTTCGTGAAACTATTGATTTTGAAAACGAGAGGACCATGATGGTCCTATATCGCTCACCTGAGTACTAAGCAGTAAAGGACTGCAATGAAGATAAATACCAAATATTGAGGTTCAAGGCCAAATGATAGTGAAACAATAGTGGCAAATTGTCGCAACATAGGCCCATCCCACCAGCAGTTGTCAAGGAGGTATAATAGTTGCAAAGGGCATGCAGTACAACAAACATGTTCACCAAGTCTCAAGTCAATTTGACATACCAAATATCAAAGCTCTCCGAAGAATTTTAAAGTTTTCCTTTTTTGTTCCTAGGTTTAGAATTTGTGGCCCCCTGAGCAGGGTCAGTTTTGACCCCTGGGGCATCTTATGAACAACTTTAGTAGTGATCCACTAGTAGATGCTACATACCGAATATCAAAGCTCTACACCTTCTAATTTCAGAGAAAGAAGAATTTTGATTTTTAGCTCCACTGGCCGAAGGCCAGCGAGCTATTGTCATGGCGTTGTGTCCGTCGTGCGTCCGTCCGTTCGTCCGTCTGTGCGTGTGTCCATAAACTTTTTCTTTAAAAAGCTTCTCCTCAGAAACTATTAACTGGATTTTTACCAAATTTCACAGGAATGTTCCTTAGGTAGTCCTCTTTCAAATTCCTTCAAACAATTGTGTTCCATGAATAATTCTGGTTGCCATGGCAACCAAAGTAAAAAACCTTTAAAAATCTTCTCCTCCCAAACCGCTAATTGGATAGCATTATTTCTTTGCAGGAATGTTCCTTAGATAGAGGTCTACAGAATTCCTTTAAAAAAAAAGATCCGTAAAAAAACATGGCTTTTATGGGAGACTCATTTTCCTTTTATGGTATAAAGTAAACTCTTTGAAAAATTTCTTCTCTCAAACAGTTTGTTTTGATTTCATTGTTGTATTGCAGGTTAGTTCCTATGGTGGTAAGTCTTTACTATACAATCATGACTTTTAATGACCCTAAAGAAGAAATCTTTGGAAAACACTCTTGGAAAAGGAGAAAATGCTGGTAATCAGCATTTTCTCCTTTTCCCTCAGTGTTTTCTACCCTATCAAAGAGAGAAATCATCATTTCATCAATGTTTAATTTGTTGTCTGCAATTAATGCTTTCAGTTTGGTCACATCCCAAATTTTGTCATTTGGTAAAGAGTTAAAGATGGTTGCTTTAAATAATCTATAATCCTTTTCATATAAAACAAGAGAACCTCTGCACTTTGATTAGTTCTGGTAAAGGTGTGTTGACCTACTGGTGACCTAGTACAAAGAGGGACAGGGCTTTACTGTTGTGATGATGCAATCGAACTGAACCTGCAACTTCAATAAAACAATTGCCACAATACATATTTTCTATATTTTGATGTTTCCCTACCCAAAATGGTTTGTAACAAGACCCTTTTTAAGCCATTACCACACAGTCCCTACTATTGACGTCCCTGACAAAGAAGACTTTAGAAAACATTGTGGGAAAAGGAGAAAATGCTGGTAACCAGCATTTTCTCCTTTTCCCACAATGTTATCTACCCTTCACAAAACTTTCAAATTTTCAGTCACTTTTATTTTTTCATCTGCAAATGCTTTCCATGTTGTCATTTGGTAATGAGTTAACTATAACCAGAAGACAAAATTTTTATAACTGATCATAATTGAAAAATGTTGCAGACAACATGATAAATCTTCAGATTAATAAAACTTGTGTCAAAAAGGGTAGAAATTATTGTGTAAAACTTCTTTTCTCACAATGTTTTTCATAGCTTTTTTTCTTTAGTGACCTAAAATGCAGGAATGAATGGTAATTGTTAAAAACTTCTCTTCACCGTTACAGAAAAATCAGGCCTGTGGAGCGATACAGGCGCTCAAGCGCCTCTAGTTTTCCTTTTTAGTTCCCATGTTTAAACTTGTGACCCCAGGGGGTGGGCCAATTATGACCCTAAGGGCATCATATGAATAAACTTGGCAGAGGTCCACTAGGATATGTTTTATACCAAATATCAAAGCTCAACACCTGCTGGTTTCAAAGAAGAAAAATTTTAAAGTTTTCTTTTTTTCCCATGTTCAAACTTGTGACCCCCAGGGCAGGGCCAATTTGGAACCAAGGGGCATCATTTGAACAAACTTGGTAGAGGTTTACTAGGAGATACTTCATAAAAAATATCAAAGCTCTAAGCCTACCATTTTCAGAGAAGAAGAATTTTAAAGTTTTCCTTCTTTGTTCCTATGTTCAAACTTGTGACCCCCGGGGCGGGGCCAGTTTTGACCCCTGGGGCATCATTTGAACAATCTTGGGTCCACTAGGAGATGCTACATACCAAATATCAAAGCTCTACTCCTTCCAGTTTCAGAGAAGATGATTTTTAAAGTTTTCCTTCTTTGTCCCTATGTTTTGAACTTGTGACCCAAGGGGAAGGGCAAGTTTGGGACATCAGGGACATCATATGAACAAACATTGTAGAATTCTACTAGGAGATCCTACTTACCAAATATCAAAGCTCTACATCTTCTAGTTTTAGAGAAGAAGAACTTTAAAGTTTTCCTTCTTTGTTCCTATGTTTCAAACTTGTGACCCCCGGGGCAGGGCCAGTTTTGACCCTAGGGACATCATATGAACAATCTTGGTAGAGGTCCACTAGGAGATGCTACATACAAAATATCAAAGCGCTGCACCTTCTAGTTTCAGAGAAGAAGAATTTTGAAGTTTTCCTTCTTTTTTCCCATGTTCAAAGTTGTGACCCCCGGGGCGGGGCGAGTTTTGAACCCAAGGACATCATATGAACAATCTTGGTAGAGGTACACTAGGAGATGCTAAATACCAAACATCAAAGCCCTGCACCTTCTAGTTTCAGAGAAGAAGAAATTTAAAGTTTTCATTCTTTGTTCCTATGTATCAAACTTGTGACCCCCGTGGCGGGGCCAGTTTTGACCCAAGGGACATTATATGCGCAATCTTGTAGAGGTACACTAGGAGATGCTAAATACCAAATTTCAAAGCCTTGCACCTTCTAGTTTCAGAGAAGAAGAATTTTAAAGTTTTCTTTTTTTTCCTATGTTTCAAACTTGTGACCCAAGGGGCATCATATGAACAATCTTGGTAGAGGTCCACTAGGAGATGCTACATACCAATTATCAAAGCTCTACGCCTTCTTGTTTTAGAGAAGAAGATTTTCAAAGATTTTGCTATTTTTTTCCTTTTGGTTGCAATGGCAACAATAGTTATGGCTAGAATTCAATCTCTTGAACAACTTAGGTAGAGCTTCACCCAAGGAACATCCCTACCAAGTTTCATCAAGATTGGCCAAGTGGTTCAGGAGAAGAAAATGTAAAAGAAATTGTGGACGATGCACGACTGACATTGGGCGATCACAAAAGCTTACCATGAGCACTCGTGCTCAGGTGCGCTAAAATCCAACGAAAGTATGGGAAAAGTAGCCATTTCAAGTTGAAATTTTCAAATTCTTGTTTACACGATAAAGTCTACAAATCACACAGTTTATCACATCAGTAGCTTCAACCCTATTGATTTCGAAAAAAAAATCCAATAAAGAATATGCGAAAAGTAGCCATCTCAAGTTAAAAATTTCAAATTCTTGTTTACGAGATTAAATGTGCATTTTAATCAGATTTTTGTGAAACTTGCACAGTTTGGTTATCTCATCAATAGCTTCAAACCTATGGATTTTGAAAAAAAAAAAACCAACATACAGTATGGGAAAAGTAGCCATTTCAAGTTAACTGCCAGTAGAGCATATTCAGGCCCTTCGGGGCCTTCTAATTAAAGTAGAGGGAAGCAAAGGTACAGCGAGCTCTTAAAAGAGCTTATTTAGAAACTGTCACAGCTTTTACGCAGAAATTAGCACGATTTCTTTCTTTCTTTCTTTCTTTTTTTTTTTTGTGTGTGGGTTGCAACTTGAAAACAAAATTTTGTTAAGTTTAATTTTTTACGATTTCATATAATTTCCCCCAACGTATTTTTAATCAATTATGTAGATCTACTGATAGATTTATCAGATAAGATTCGTATAAAGGGAGGAAAAGATAAGACATACAGAAATTAAGACAACTGTTCAAAGTGTTGAATCAAAAGATAACAGAGCAGTAACATAAAAGTTCAATGTACACAAACATATACGTCTGAATTTCTCGTTTTTTCAAGATTAGTAGTTGATGTTTTCAAAATGAGATTCTGTTTGATTCAGGGGATTTTACTGTTTTTTATTTCATTTAATTCAACATATAGTGTCAATATAAAGCCATTAGGTTCATTTCAAGTTGATAACGCGGCTTTTGCAACCTTGTACGAGAAGAAAAATCCTGCGCGACCATCTGAAAAGTATGACTTCATTGTGTCAACCTTCAGTGCAACACCTTTTGCAACAGACTCTGTACAAATGGTCGAAAATGTTGGTAACTATATGAAGGCAGTTGAAGACATTAAAGCGGAAGTCGTCACGACAAAGACTATGTGGCCAAACGAGGTTACAGGTGTACCAGGTATGCAAATATCTTTCTGTTTCCGGTTTGGACACTTTATCTCGGCAAATCATTAAGTTTTTACATCAGTTACGGGTTCATCAGGCAGTGAAGTTCGAGATATTTCCATACTTTGAGTACTTGCAGACGACAGCAATTATTTAAAGTGGCTCATTTTTTTTTTATTTGTCTTTGAAAGGGAATCCAATAGGAATAGAAAAGGCGATATGCTGGTAACCAGCAATTTCTTTTCCATTTCATTCCTACAACGTTTCTAAAAGCTTCCTATCTTTATATATCTTTGAATTACATTGTCCTCAAAATGCAGTCTGATGTTGATTTAGATTGTCTAAAGAAATGAAACAAGAGGACCATGATGGTCCTATATCGCTCACCTGAGTACTAAGCTGTAAAATCAAACTTGTGACCCCTGGGCAGGGCCAGTTTTGACTCCGGGGGCATACTAAGAAGAAACTTGGTAGAGGTCCTCTAGGAGATGCTACTTACAAAATATCAAAGCTCTACACCTTCTAGTTTCAGAGAAGTAGAATTTTAAAGTTTTTCTTCTTTGTTCCTATGTTTTGAACTTGTGACCCCTGCGGCAGGCCAAGTTTTGACCCCAGGGGCATCGTATGAAGACACTTTGTAGAAGTCCACTAAGAGATGCTGCATCCCAAATATCAAAGCTCTTCGCCTTCTAGTTTCAGAAAGAAACAATTTTAAAGTTTTCCTTCTTTATTTCTATGTTTTAACCTTCTGACCCCCGGGGCAGGGCCAGTTTTGACCCCAGGGACATCATATAATCAATCTTGGTAGAGGTACACTAGGAGATGCTACATACCAAATATCAAAGCTCTACATCTTCTAATTTCAGAGAAGAAGAAATTTAAAGTTTTCCTTCTTGGTTCTTATGTTTCAAACTTGTGACCCCCGGGGCGGGGCAAGTTTTGACCCAAGGGGCATCATATGAACAATCCTGGTAGAGGTCCACTAGGAGATGCTACATACCACATATAAAGCACTGCACCAACTAGTTTCAGATGAAAAGAATTTTAAAGTTTTCCTTCTTTGTTCCTATGTGTCAAACTTGTGACCCCCGAGGCGGGGCTAGTTTTGATCCCAGGGACATCGTATGAACATTCTTGGTAGAGGTCCACTTGGAGATGCTACATACCAAATATCAAAGCTCTGCACCTTCTAGTTTCAGAGAAGAAGAATTTTAAAGTTCTCTTTCTTTGTTCCTATGTTTCAAACTTGTGACCCCCGGGGCAGGGCCAGTTTTGACCCAAGGGGCATCATATGAACAATCTTGGTAGAGGTCCACTAGGAGATGCTACATACCAAATTTCAAAGCTCTGCGCCTTCTAGTTTCAGAGAAGAAGATTTTCAAAGATTTTGCTATTTTCTTTTCCTTTTGGTTGCCATGGCAACCAGAGTTATGTGTAGAATTCAATCTCTTGAACAACTTTGGTAGCTTCACCCAAGGAACATCCCTGTCAAGTTTCATCAAGATTGGCCTAACGGTTTAGGAGGAGATGTTTAAAGAAATTGTGGACGACGCACGTCGCACGACGCACGCCGGACATTGGGCGATCACAAAAGCTGACCATGAGCACTTCGTGCTCAGGTGAGCTAAAAAGTGACAGTACTTGGCTCTGAAGGAGCAGAAATGAACATGTATTTTGCTACAGGAAAATCGAAAGAAAGGACAAAACAGAGCAAAATTTCGAAAAAAAAACAAAAACTTAAGGCTTAGTCTTTCATCACGATGTTTTGAATGCCCTATGTGAGTTCCTTTAATTCAAGTCTACCGTTCTGTATATTTCATCGAAATTGGATACTAGTTGATTATATAGGTGCTGGCCAAAGACAGTACTAACTGAAAAGTTATTACACCAGTATTCTTTTTTTCATATTTTCTCACAACAGTGGGCTAAGATGTTTTTATGATTCTAGGACAATTGCCCCCCGGACAATTGCCCCTTGAGGACAATTTCCCCCCGGACTATTGCCTCCCGTGGACAATGCGGTCCTCGGGAGGCAATAGTCTGGGGAATTTTGTTCTCGGGGGGCAATAGTTTGGGGGAATTGTCCTCGGGGGTAATGGTCCCGGGGGGGTGGAGGTAGGCACATAGAACCTACCTGTTGATCATGACAATCCCCACTGTTTCTCACCGATCAATTGTAGAAGACATATTCGGACGGAAAATGCTGGTGATACCAGACGGTTTTCTGGTACCATTCAAATCGGAGGGTTCCCTAAGTTTGATGGACATATCCGGGCCCATACCGCTGGGACCGTATAAAATCACGGACGAGGCCACTGGCCAATGGTTTTATCACAGAGTAGAGTGGCGAGATATGGATGGTGACGGGGACCTTGACGCTGTAAACTGTAGAGCTCGAGAGCCAGTCTTTGGTAAATATTGCGTTTATTCTAATTCTTTATTACATATTTTACGAATGCTCACAGTGAAATAAAGTGCGAAAGACAAGTTAGATGTGGCTCAAAAAATAGAATTTGTCCTTAATAGGTAGAAAATATTTTGAGAAATGAAATGTTGGTAAACAGCATTTTCCCAAATTGCTTTCTTTAACATCCAAAAAGACATTTCTTTCCGTTCGATACTTCTGTGGCTTTGGAACTTGTAGTAAAATGCTAGCGTAAAGGAAAGCTTGTTCGGGCCAAAATCCACTGCACGTAGTCGAGATTCCTTTCTTCCGACAAAAATGGTAGATCTATATTTGACAAAGCAAAGGGTTGCAGTCATCTTGGTTCATCGTCCAAAATGTCCTTGGAAGTATTACAGCATGGCGTTTTTTGTTTTTTTTTCTTAATTTTTAGCCACGTCAAAAGTACTTAATATTGTTGCAAATCTTATCAATCAATGATTTGGTGTGTTCACAGTCATGGAATAAATGTAGAATATATATAGTTTCTTCCTGTCGTTTACAAAATGTACATAAGTTACTATCTATCAATTTCAGTTTTAAAAGCGGAGAAATTGTTGGAATTATTCTATGTATTATTCTTGTTTGAAACGATTGTGTATAACTGTAGTTGTACATTTAATCACATTTCCATGAACGTGTTTCCAGTCTATATTTACATTGTTATATAATGAGTCCCATTTAACTCTGCTCGAAGGTATTTCATCGTTGTGTATCAAAGTATTATAAACATGTTTATTTCAGTTTTAGTAAGCGTATGAAAGAAATAACAGCTAAAAACAGCATAAATTTTCTTAATAGCTGAAAAAGAGGTGTTTATACAGATATAATACTTAAAAATTGCACATGTTTAACCATTAACAAATTCCTTTCACGTCTATCGAGAATTATTTGTTGATACTTTTGTTAGTTTCCAGAAAAGGGAGGTAATTATTATATCCCTTTGAAATGAGAATATATATAGTGGTTTTAGATTTATAAATGATAATTATACGAAGGATAACATTATATTGGAAATAGCTGTGTTCTATATTACGGGTCCACTACCTTGCATTTACAAGAATCGATTTGATAAATTACAGTACTTAACAATTTGGATACGTTTACAGGTCAGAAAGTTGGAGAACTCGTGTGGTTTGAGAATCCTAATGGTACCTATACCGTTCCTTGGATTGCTCACGTACTAGGGGATGGACCGGATATATTTTTTCAGTACACGATCCTTAATTCCACTTCCGGTCCGCTACACGCCATTGTTACAGCCCAGTTCTTCACACAAAGCTTGTCTATTTATTGGACGACAGATCCTGAAGGCAAGTGGGCTGAAGGAAGTACGGTATTTAACTTATAACAATTTACCAAACATACATGAATGTTACTCTCAGACGGTATCAATATCTTTTTACGGTCGAATGACTTAAAATAATAACAGAAACGGGTATTCCTTTCTGTGATATGTCCGTTGTACTGCCTATGTAATAAAGCGATGCATTTTAATTGTTTTGCCTTTCAATGTGGCGCCGCCACTCTCTTGCACTCTGGATCATTCACATTCACCTCTGTAGTGGGCTCAGAAAGTAGTCCGTCATTACGTGATACGTTCGTCACATGACCAGAAGTCAAAATGGCGACACAAACGCCGGTGAAAGATAGACCAATATCGTTTACTTTGTGTGCTGTTCAAACAGCATACGGCCAATCAGACTAAGTAGTAGGAAATGTGAAAAACACGGATTTTCTGAAAAGCTTAAATGTCTGTTAAAGGACCATAACTTTTATTTTAATCTTATAAACTAACATTTATCGGTGTGTCAAAACTGTTGTCATCATCCATGGGCGCAGCCATTTTTGTTAAAATTGGCGTAAGATTCTAATAATTAAAGAGGCTCGAAAAAATAGTTCAATTGTATAGAGGTAAATTCATCAGTTTGAGCGCACCTATAATGTATCCAGAATCATATTTCCTTTGTCTTTCTTATAATTTTACACATGAAACAGTTAAACAGTAACAAAACATATTTTCCTCGGTTTGACAAGATTCTTGTCATTTAGCCCATCGCAGAGATGTATGGTGATAGTAACGAACGACAACTCTGCTCGGAGATTGGTGGCGCCGCATGAGCGGCGACACTGTGTATTTTTATTCGGTTTTGAAAAGTATCTATGGAGGCAGACATTTTGTTGGTCCGGTTCCAGTCAATTCGTAACCAGCTGATTTCGTACCTAGGCCTTTTCGTACTACCGTTACTTTTTATTTTGGTCTTTTTGTACTTACTTTGATCATTTCGTACCCACTTTAGTAATTTCACGGCCAGTTTTAAATATCAATTCGGTAATTTAGAAACTAGTTTTAATACTATTTTGTTTGCGTAGGTTGCCGAATGACACATGATTTTGTACATAGCTCGACAACTGCTTTTGTACACGGCTTCAATTGAAGCAATGTTGAATTTTGCCAAAGAAGGGGCTATGATTGTATCTTATCATTATTTGTTCTTTCTTTTTTAAGTTTTAAGTTATATCCCACAGATTGTCTGGGACATCTTAGCTAATTTCTCACCAAGTTATGCATAAATTGACATTGGTCAATTTGAAATGCTGTTATGTGCCTTATTTCAGAAACAACTGATTTGCGGCGCTATTGATGTTATGCATCAATTATTTTTTTATGTGTTTGTTCTGTTATGTTGTGTAAGAGTGTCAACAAAGGCTAAAATTATCATCTGAGAGTAATACTACTTGCTGTACATAGGTCTCACTCAATTATCTGTTTATATTTTTGTTTGTGTATGGAATAACAGGTCTAAAATCACGGACAAGATGATCCATAGGCCCCACATGATTATATTTACGTAATTACATCTCGGTTCGGGATTTAAAATGTTTAAAATAATAATAATGACAATGTTCACTTTTAATGAAAGGTTTACCCAGTCAGAATAATAGATAGGTTTTAAGTCCAAACAGAATGCGACTTTTGAATAAATCATTGTGGAAAATAGAGCAATTCTTTTTGCTTGCAAGTAATTGGTACGTATCCTAGAAAATTTCATATCACTGACACTAGAGAATTTCCTATTTTCTGAATTTTTCATCTCTCTGTCAATTATAAGTTTATAAGAGTGGGCGTGTTTCTGAAAATCGCCTAAATGACAAGTTTGAATGCAAGAGCCAGAATGATTTGATACTTAACCCTTTTCTCCATAGATACTCATTTCTACACATTGCTTGTAGGAGCCTTTGGAAAATATTGTGGCAAAAGGTAAAATTGCTCGTCACGAGCAATTTCACTTTTTGCCACAATGTTTTCTATGCTATCAAAAGGTGTCATATACATATAAGAAATAGCTTCATCCTTTCTGTTATTTAGGGTCAATTAGAGATACCATAGAAATGCCTTATGGGGTAAAGTGTTAATAGAGGAAAACAGTTACTTCAGTGGTTATTGAGTCAGACAGGGGTATACTAGACAGTAAAATTGGTGTAAGAAAATATAAAGAGTGTTAGAAAAGATACACAAGTCAGGTCATACAACTTTTGATTCCGGTGACAACAAAATAGTCTCGGATGTGATAAAAAAGAATGGAGCAGAAAAGCTTAGACAAATTGGTCTTGGTAAAGGATTAACCCTTTACCAAACAATCCCTGGTTTTTACGACCCTGAGACAGAAGCCTTTTGAAAACATTGTTGGCTCATTGAAAACATCTCTATAGTGTAAATTTACTTTCGTATTTTCATAACATGACGACACAGCTGTTGCTTGCATGTTCTGTCACAAATATTCTCAGTTTAAACACAAAGAAACACAATGAGTCTGCTGCTTCGGATGACGAAATGCAATTTGAGATCAAATGATTCCGGTTCCATCTTGCAGAAAGCCTATCATAGCTCTCTCAGGCGACGATGACGGTAACGCGTACTTGTTTACACCAGTGAGTAACAACCCTCAGAACTGGCAGTACAATCGAACAACAATTCTATCTGTGGGTGGGACAATGGGCCAACTGGCATACGGCGATGTGGACGGTAACGGACAGATAGAAATATTTATACCATCATACACTACGTCAAAGGTTTTTGTTTTTACAATTGCAGATTAAAAATCTTTAAAACAAATAGTCTTCTTATCGCATTCTGAATAATCTTTTAATAATGAGCGATATTTCTCAAGCAAACTCATTATCTCTCGCTAAATGGCATTCTACAAATACACATCTAATATGGGCATTCTGGGTACAAAGAAACTAATTTTTCAAAACGACAACTGTTACTTTAAAATTAAAAAAAAAAACGTTTAACTAGTAAAACGCAAAACGCTACCTTGCGCGATATGTTTTCAGAAGGCTTCTTTCTCAGGGTCGTCAAAAGTAGGGATTGTATGGTAATGTAAAGGGTTAAATTTCTATCCGATAATCTTCTACTTCTCTTTCAGTCTTGACTTTTGATATTTTCTCTTTCAAAATTTTACAACATACATGGCCATTGTAATAAAGTACGTTTTTTTTTTAAATTCAGTAATTTTGAATACCGAAATAGCGAAACTTACAATTGATTCTGATAACATACATGAAATTTGCCCGGCGTTCTTTCATAATGCATTCGCTTTTAAATGTGGGTCGGCATAACATACGCTGATAAACTTTTACCTAGTCCGACAGAATTTCATTAAATATTTGTTTGCTTTCGCTAAATCCAAGATAAACACCCGCACAAAAGTCAACGTCCGCGGAGCCCTGGTGGCTCAGTCGATAGCGTGCAGGACTTGAGAACAGGGGGTTGTGGGTTCGATCCCAAGCTCGGCAAATTTCTATCCGAGGATTGATGATAGTCATTGTGACAAGATTCATTCATTTCCCACCGCTGACCGTTGTCTCCCAATGCTTGGAAAGAAAATTTTGCAGAGTAACAGTGAAAGAGACTCCAGGAAAACATGGATAGATGCACTGGCCACCGCGATATAACTGAAATAATGTTGAAAACGACGTTAAACACCAAACAATCAATCAAGTCAATGCTCTCTAAATCCTTACCAAACGACAAAATCAAAGACCCATCCAAATCGAAATTACATTTTAGAAAGCCGATTCTCCGCCATGATAAACAAACTTATCAGATTTGAAAACTAAAATGGAAAATTAAATGAATACGTGTTCAGACTGAAACGGGTCTGAAAGAAAAATGGGGCTAGGTCACTCGTTCAAAGAACGGCACACAGAAGTACTTTTCCTGGCCGAATCCTTTGGCACGACACTTCAGAGCCCAAGCTCATTACCGGGGAAACGGATTTGTAGACTCACGTCTTACATAATATGAGTGACATAATGATGAAAGAAAGTGGTGTGAAACACAAATGTATCAATCAATCAGTCAATCAATCAGTCAACTAAAGCTTTAAGAGTGACAGTTTGCGTGGTTGACAATAGCCTGTTGATCGAGTCATCCTATTGGTTTAAATTATATTGGCCTTGAGACCTTTATTACGACACAGTACCAAGTTTTAACGACCCTGTGTGGCGGGGGAGTGGGCTTTTGAAAACATTGTGGGAAAAAGGAGAAAATGCTGGTTACCAGCATTTTCTCCTTTTTCTCACAATGTTTTCTAACCTATTATAGCACTCAATCTCAGTTGTATCTATTTCGAATATTTCGACAGCAGACAATTCGAATTTTGAAGGATCTAATTTATCGTTTGGGAAAGGGCTGACGGCCAAGAACCGTTTACCTTTCCCTGGCAATATGTGGGCGAAAGTATTTATCAAAGCCTGAAACTTCTACGAGATATTGGTTAATATGGTCAATAACGAGAGAATTTGTCACCTCCCATAGTTTTTAAAGTACAGAATCCAGTGGCTCCGCAGTAAGCATAGGCTTATAACTGTCAGTTCTGACTAATCCAGCATTTTTCTGAAACTCGATACATGTGTTTTGAAGATCCATGTATGTATTCATGTTTCTTCTGATTATTTTTCGACAATGTTTCAGTGTAAAAGACCTAGATTTGTTTTATGTTGTTCATGGCAGAGGCAGAGGTACATCAGGAAATTATTTATTCATGGCCAGAAAAGGAAATTTTTTATCCTCAACTGAGGCATCGGGGGTGGAGTTTTGGGAAAAGGGCGGGGCGGGGCGGGGCTGTCATAGTGAAAGTCAGAAGTCTGATGATTTAATATTTTGTTAAACCAGGAAATTCGACGTTAACCCATTACCACACAATCCCTACTTTTGACACCCCTGAGAAAGAAGCCTTTTGAAAACACTATGGGAAAAGGAGAAAATGCTGGTAACCAGCATTTTCTCCTTTTCCCACAGTGCTTTCTAACTTTCCCAGAACAAATTTCTGTTTTTTATTCACCTTTATTTTGTCGTCTGCAAATGCTTTGAATTTGGACCAATCTAAAATATTCTCATGCGGTAAAGAGTTACAGACCAATCAATCAATCTATCAATCAATCAACTACTTGATCGATCGATCAATTAATCAATCAGGCAATCAATCAAATTCATTTCATTTTAAGGCTAAAGATACTGTAATAAAAAAAGGTCTTGAATGGTTTTACGAAAGTAGCCTCCAGTGAAAA
Organism: Tridacna crocea; assembly: GCA_943736015.1. Taxonomy (NCBI): domain Eukaryota; kingdom Metazoa; phylum Mollusca; class Bivalvia; order Cardiida; family Cardiidae; genus Tridacna; species Tridacna crocea. The sequence continues at coordinate 11,104,071 of OX031070.1, forward strand.
TCAAAGATCAAGCTGCCTATTCCTGACAATCTGATCCTGATCTACGTAGTCTTCAAAAGCCCCTGATACTAAAAGAAACTAGATATTTTATTTAGTAAAACAATCGGGTTTTATACAATATCGAATCTTGCTGTAACAGTGACGGACTACCACACGGCACCAGGAGGTTGTATTAATAAGAAGTGTTGACTTTGTGATTTTGTTCAGGTTAAATTTAGAAAATCAAATAAACATCGAAAGCCACGTAATCATGTGATTTGAAAAAAAGGGAAAATACTATAAAAGAAAATTATTAGATCTATAACAAGAGAATCATTACACTCTTTACCAAACGACAAAATTTTAGATTAGTCCAAATTGAAAGCATTTACAGAAGACAAAATAAATGTGACTCATTTCTTGAAATTTGTTTGTTGTGTAAAGGTAGAAAACATTGTGGTAAAAAGGAGGTAAAAAGGAGAAAATTCTGATTACCAGCATTTTCTCCTTTTTTCCAAAATGTTTTCATCTTCTTTAGGGACATTTACTCGCCATTATGTGATAGTAAGTTAACCCTTTCCTAAACAATCCCTGGTTTTACGGGTCTGGGATAGTAGCCTTTTGAAAACATTGTTGGAAAAGGAGAAAATGCTGGTAACCAGCATTTTCTCCTTTTCCCGCAATGTTTTCTACCCTATCATAGACAGAAATCATCTTTTCAACAAGAGTTGAATTGTCGTCTGCAAATGCTTTCAATTTGTCTAGTCCAAAAGTTTGTCGTTTGGGAAAGGGTTAAGAGTTCGGAGTAACTGGTGAAGAAACCAGCATGTACGCTAGACTCATTTGTTACATTGTACTGTTAAAAACGCTTGTTTGTTACATGACGCAAACGTTGGCAAATTTGCAAGAAACAGTTATGTTCGGATATAACATTGATGTACTCTCTAATTTCGACATCGAAATTATCGAAACAGCACCAAATATGGATATTCCGATGTGTGTAAAATCCTGCAAACATTCGGATATGTGTAATTATATCAACTTCAAAAGGAACGTTGGGTTTTGTTACCATCTTGGATTGATGACGTCACAAGATTCTGGCGTTGCCGTAACGAGGATGCCGGGATATGTCTATGGGAATAAATCAGAATGGGACCTAGTAAGTATATGGTCTAGATCTATAGATCCGAGATCAGACTGCACCTTCTGTGTGTTCTTATGTAGATATGGCCTAAAACACAGGAAAAGGGACATTCGGACATTTGCGTAAAGCGTCGTCTCAGCTAAGTTCGCGCAGTCTGCGCTGGTTGATCCGAGACAGCACTTTACGTCAAAAATAGATTTTGTCCCTCGGACACTTGCGTGAAACAGAAAATCACTCACGATCGGAAAGAATTCTTCCCTCTCTCACGGCTGATCACTCTTTCGACTATGGTTATGTGGGAAAGCAGCCAGTGGTTTGGAAAGAATATTGTGCCGAGTGCTGGTAAAAGAAACTCCTTGAAAGCATTGACAGGTGCACTGGTCGTCCCGATATAACTGATACAATGTTCAAAACGGTGTTAGACATTAACCAATCAACTTCACCAAAGATATTATTACCAAACATTTGCAATAAATAGGACTCCGCACAGTCTTGATATGAAAGATTTGTCGCACCAATTTTTGTGTTCAAAGATATCTTATCCATTATTTCTTGGCCTTTTTGAATATTAGTTGCAAAATTTCACAACTATTATTGCCTCTGCCGTCAGTGTAGATCAAGATCAGACTGCATGAAACGTGCAGTCTGATCTTGATATACACTGACCGTTTTGCTTTCAAACAACCTTGAAACCGAACCAGTTTTTGTTTTAATTAGACTGAAAATGTCTAATAATTAGTTTTGGCTGCCTTTAAGTGTCAGATTTTAAGATTTTTACAAACATTCCCAAGGATTTGATTAGGAAACTTCATACTCAGACAAATGGCTCCGATATTTTCTGGCCTGCGAATGGATCCATGTATAGGTACATCAGGATTTGCAAATGATGAAAAGGTGGGGGTGGGGGAAAGCGACGAACCCCTCTCTCTCTCCTCCCTCTCTCCCATCTCTCTCTCTGGGCGGGGCGGGGACGGGGACCAAAATGAAGGAGCATACGTTCTGTAGAGCTCAACTTTTTGCGTTTTACAGGGCTAAATGTACGTGGGACGTGCAGGTTTTATTTACGATTTATAAAACGAACCGATGGCTTTGTTGATATCCACATTTAGACAGTAGTTCATCGACACCTCAGTAAATTTTACAAATGATAATATATGACTCTATATACATGCGCAGATGCAGATATCTTTCTGGGGGGGGGGGGGGGTCCCACTCGTCTTATTATATGATACTTTGATTTCCTGATTTCAGTGGGTACAAGCCGTTTACAAGAAAAGTCAACATTTCTAGTTCTAAGCATGAGGAGGTCTTCACATGTAGAACCTTTTTTTTTTTTAAATTTATGACTGTATTTTACATACATGCTGTGCAATATCAAACCAGTACCATTTCACAAATCCGATAACCACATTTTTGCCAAAATTCCAGGTGGGGTCCGGACCCCCGGTCCCCCCTCTGGATCCACCCATGATATATATAACTGGAGTTCAGGACTTTCAGGATTAAAATGATATAAAACAAAGGATAAATTAGGAAAAGTCACACATTCTCCTCCGCCTCTAAAACTAAGCTGTTGTTCAAATTTTGTGTTAAATTATGCAAAAAGTATCACCCCCAATACTATAAATAAAGCAGAAATGTTAAGCTCCAAGTATTAACCGTATCAGTGAGCTCGATGATAATTATCGCCCGAGGGTCATAACTGTTTTCACCATAAATACAATCTACTATATCCTTCATTATTTTCTTCATTTTTAAATTGTTATTTCTCTTTATTATTTCGTTTTCATTCCTTTCAGGACAGAATACTTCGCCACATTGGTTCGTTCGTTCATTCGTTCGTTCCCTATGGGGTACTTTGCCAAAAGAACTCATTCAACACAATCTAATTCCCATACAAGTGCAATAACCTATGAAATACCTCGTATTGGGACAAAAAGTCTCAACTTACTTTCAACAAAGCTTGAATTGGGATTTTTGGTCAAACTGGATCCGCTCTGTGATGCATTTTACCAAAAAAGTCATCAAATGGATTCAGAAAATCCATTGGCTCTAACATCTGTCTGAATCTATATAGATAGATCGGTCCTTGCTGCTGCACATGCAGTAAATTTACAAACAGCAAAAAAAAAATCGACATATGTAAGCCTGCGCGGATTGTGCAGGCTGACATGATTCGATAGTTTTTTGTTTGTTTGTTTTTTTATAGAGGCAAAAAAAATATCTTATCACAAAGCATGGCTGATTTATTTGATAGAGTTTTTACTCTTTACCAAACAACAAAAAAGATCATTTGTTATAGAATACCACGAGTTCATCGAATAATTGCTAGGCTCGACCTTGAGTACAATCATCTGTATCTCACGCAGTAGTTGGGTTTGGGAGTGTTTTGTACACTTACTGGGTGTAATTTACAAGAAATCAAGGTTGCACTGGTACTAAGTCCCCAAGTGCGATTTTCATTTTTGACAGATAGTATCCAAGTACAGAGACGATCGCGAAAAAATGATGTAAATTTTCAAACCGATCCTCTGTGCATTTTCAAAACTTGACGACAAAAATTATGATTCGAAAATGCCTGTTACTCGCGATGTCGATAAGCCCTTGTTTCCGATACAATATATATGTTTTTTCTTTTTCAATCTAAACGCTTGAACATAAAAAAAAAAGTTTAATCCTTTTTTTTTTTTTGCTCCAGGTGTTTAGTTGATGAAAATGTGATAGTTTGTTCCTGGTTATGTGTGTCAATGAACATTACATATAAACCTGTACATCGCTGCAATACAGATTAAATCGACGAAACAGAAAGTTCGTCACTGTAGTTTTTCATCTGGAAAATCCACGATGGATTGTGGACGGTACGGTGCACATTAGATTCCCAAATATGAACATAAGCTCCGTAAACATCTCATTGATGATACTACTACGTGAAAAAAGGTACTCTATTTATCTTTGGTTTACTTAAAAATCCTCGTAACTACAGCCTGAAACAAGCTGTAATTACGATTTTTTTTAAGTAAACCGACGTTATATCGATAGGTGAGTGAAACACTATTCTAAGTGCCTGTACATTGTACAGGCACTTAGAATAGTGCTGCACTCACCTATTGATATAGGATCTGACATGAGCTGGCTTTTGAAATAAGAATTCATTAAACGAGTCTAGGGACAGGTTATTAAGCGAAGGTTTGGCGAGCTTAATAACATTTTTCTTTGACAATTTTAATAATACGAGGGGTGTTCAGTAATTAATGAAAACACACCTGTATATCATTAACCCTTACTGATATTTGAACGAAATTTTAGCAAGACAAAAATGAAGATCTCTGCTTTATTTTTGGCACCAAACGTTATCATGACGTTCTGACGTCGTGCAATGATGACGTCATCAAAACATGATGTCACTTCCTGTTTAGTTCAAAATGGACGTCAGCAGAGAACACCAAAGGTTTTACATCTTCACAAGGCTGCAATTTGGAGATGAGTGAAAGCAAATTCATGAAGATTTGCATACGGTATATAAGGAGTTAGCTGTACCTTATAACACCTATTCCAGGTGGGTGAGAGAATTTAAAGATGGAAGAAAGCTTATTGCAGACAAACCAAGGTCAGGAGCACCTAAATTCAAGGTGAACGAAACTTTGATCATAAATGTTAAAAATCAAGTAGACAATGACCCCAATGTTTCGGTGCGGGAGATTAGTTCAGACTTACATGTAGATGTGTCCATAGGTACCATCCATAAAGTGCTGCATGAAGAACTAGGGCTGTGAAAGATTTCCGCGCGATGGGTACCTCATGTGCTGACTCCCGAACAGAAGAAGAATAGGGTTTCTTGTGCAAGGCAACTTTTAGACATGTTCGAACCCAACGGCCCAAAAAGGATATCTGACATAGTCAAGGGAGATGAAACTTGGATATACTTTTATGGAATCCCCAAAAAACGTTCTAACATGATGTGGCTAACAAAAGATTAACCCAGACCTGTGGTCTGTAAACCAGGTTTTCAGAGTCGGAAGAGGCTTTTCACAATTTTTTTTCCACTATGAAGGACCTGTAGCTGCAGATGTTCTACCAGAAAAAGCAACCATGACTGGGCGATACTACAGAGACACTGTACTTCCTCAGGTGGTTTCTGAGTTGAATGACCGTCGTCCCATCACAGGAACATCGAGAATCATGATTTTGCACGACAATGCGAGTGCCCATGAAATAGCAGCTGTAAACCAGTATCTGTCAGAGAACAGAATTTTTACACTATCCCATCCTGCCTACAGTCCTGACTTGGCCCCATGTGACTTTTGGTTGTTTCCTAAACTGAAGGAGCTTTTCGCAGGAAACAAGTATACATGTGTCCAAGACCTCTCTAGAGCCGTAAATGCAGAGTTACGGGGTATACCTAAAGAAGAGTACCGAGCAGCATTTGATAGATGGCACAGGAGGCTGCAACTGTGCATAGAGAGAGAAGGAGAGTATACCCTACTTTGAGGGACTGTAGAAAAATAAATGAAATCGAATGACAGACACCCGAGATATGCAGCTGTTTTCATTATTTAATGAACGCACCTCGTATTTCATCTCAAACCCGAAGGAATGTCAGATTCTCTTCATCACATAACGATATTTCAGGAAATTTTAGATCAGATGATGTAAAACCATTTATAGATCTATGCACTTGTGGTAATATGGACCCATTAAACACATTCACTTCTATGAAATACGTAGAGAATGACGTCACATAATTATGATATTGATGTATAAGATATAGTTTATTTCATCAGCTTGTGGTGAATACGCGGACCTTTCCCTTTTGAGGCAAATATTTCCCCATATTAACCACAAGCTGATGAAATAAATTATATATTATATTTCCTCTGATTATTTTGTCAACGAATGCCACTTTTAAAACTAGTAATCTCAAGTAGAACAAAATAAGTAGTTCTAGATTTTCGGCAGGAGGAAAATATTCACTGTGACGGGGAAATAATTCCCCATGCTTAAATTACAACATGTCAACAACATACACCAGTAACATTTCTAAAAGTAGGTACATGCAATATAATACAAGAAAATTCTTAATGGGTATATTACGCTGAAAACAAGGGAGGTTATGTGATAAATGAACTTATTTAAACAAACAATGGTGGTGCGTGTTTGACATAAGTAATCTCGGAGGAATATTTCACCTACAGACGTTTGCAAGATGAGTGCGCTGAAAAAAAGTACAAGAACAACGACAAAACCTTCCCGAGTTAAGGCCGTCGGCCAATAATAATAATTATATATAAAAAAAAAAAGTGAGTACACAGTATTATAGAACTGTTTGTGGAAGCATTTTTTATTAAATTGTAAATATAGTATTAGATACTTCGCTATTTAGGAGTCAAGCCAAATCATTATGAAACGGGTTGTTCTTCAACAAACCTCAACTTGATGGCAACTTGATGGCAAGAGAAACCGTTATAGGGGACAAGGAGGCAAGAACTCGCCCCAAGGACTTGTTCCTCCATTTCATTTTTAACGTAAAGTCAACAGTTGTCCATTGTCCCCATTGTGTTTTTCAATACCGTATACATATACGTAAAAGCTTTATTTGTGCGGTTATTATTATAGTGGTAAACCCTTTTCCAACGACAGATTTAAAACATTTTCTAATTTGAAATATCTGCAGATTGCAAATTAAAAAATAGTATAGATGAGCGCAAACGGTTCTGTAATATGGTAGGAAACGTCGCGTCAAATGGAGACCAGCATATTCTCCTTTTGTCCACAAAAGCCTTCCTGCTTAGTGTCAGGAAATGGTAACATTACCCAACGGTTGAAAACTCCTCTATTTATAATCGATGCACTTACAATAAAAATATTGTACCGTGAAAATGTAGGCACATTTCCGGTTCGTATATAACATTCATTGCTTCCTAAAATGTACTTCAGGACAGGTGAACGATGTTTTGTTATATTGCTAGATGTTAATGTTTGTTTGTCTCGAAATTCGATTAGTTATTTTAGGCCACCGATCCAAAATGGTCATGTCAGATTTTTACCGGAAGTATTTCTTTCGACCAAGTAAATATTGCCACCAATCGGGACTCGGCCATTTTATCCGCCGCCGAAGGCGGCGAGATATAGCATGGGCCATCCGTTTGTCAGTCCGTCTGTCCGTCTACACAGATATCTTCTAAATCTTTGACGAAAATTTATGAAACTTCATACATGTGTTCCTTACGATAGTCCGCCGATATGTATGATTTTTTTAAAGATATTATTATTAAATGCCGTGTCATGGGGAAAAAGGGACTTGTGTGTCCATCCAGAATGGACCAATATCTCTTTTAAAGTTTTTAGTGACACTTCAAATTATATTGTATATCAAAAGTTAAAAGCAATCGTTATTTGTTTTATTGAATGAAATGCCGTGTCCTGGAAAAAAGCCCTTAATGTATAATTTCAATATGGACCCATAACAAAAAGGTCAAGTGTACATGCAAAAAAACACAATACCTCAGACGTGTTTCTATCAAAAAAGGTATTTTTCGGCAGGAAATATATCATATATCGAAATACACTGTAACTCTTAACCGCATTTTTACCTCATACGAATTTGCGGCTGATATGTTTGAAAAAGTCCTTGATTATGCATAACCACACAACCCAGAGTTTTAACGACCTTATGAGAAACTTAATAATTGGTTCTTTTTTTTTTAACAGCAATTTCTCCCTTCTCACAATGTTTTCTACCAGTTCCAAGATAAACACTAACCTATGAGCCATATTTCAATCAGTCATCTGCAAGTGCTTTGGAAATGGGCAAATATACATATATTTATCGAGTGGTAAAGACATGGCTAAACATTAGAAAGGTTTTTTTTAAGGACGTGAATATTGTTATAGGTTCAACCTTTCATTGGCATGAATTATCCGGAAATAATATACGAGTCTACTCAAAGGAGAAATCGATGTCCTAGAATTACAAGGTCGTAAGTGAAAAAACAATCTTTTTATGAGAAAACTGTAAAAAAAATATGAAAATAACTTTTCACCGACGATCTTTGTTGGTCCCGTAATAGATCCGACAGGTGGGATATTGTTCCGTTGAATGGGAAAAACGTCCCATCATAATGCAGACAGGTGGGAAATAGTCCCTGTCGAGTTGGGCAAGTTTCGTGATACAGACAGGTAGGACATCGTCCCTTTTGACGTGGAAAAATGTCCTATCATAATACAGACAGGTGGGTCATCATCCATGTTCAGATGGAAAACGTCCCATCATAATGCAGACAGGCGGGACATCGTCTCTTTTGAGCTGGAAAAATTTCCATCATGATGCACTGTCATTGTTGCCATTAATTGGAAAAAATGCCCTATCATAATGCAGACATATGGAATATCGTCCCTTTTGAGATGGTAAAATGTCTCATTATAATGCAGACAGGCGGGACATCGGCTCTTTCGAGTTAGTAAAATGTCCTATCATAAAGCAGAAAGGTGGGGCATCGCCCTTTTGAGTTCGTAAAACGTCCCATCATAACGCAAACCCTTTCAATTTGAAAAATGACCATCATGCTTTAGATAGGTGGGACATCGTCCCTTTTGAGCTGGAAATGTCCCATCATGCTTTAGACAGGTGGGACATCGTCCCTTTCGAGTTGTTAAAATGTCCAGTCATTATGCAGACAGGTTAGGACATCGTCCCTTTGAGTTTGAAAGATGTCTCATCATAATGCAGACAGGTGGGACATCGTCCCTTTCGAGTTTGAAAAATGTCCATCATTATGCAGGTAAATAGGACATCGTCCCTTTTGAGTTGAAAAAATGTCCATCATAATGCAGGCAAATAGGACATCGTCCCTTTTGAGTTGGAAAAATGTCCATCATAATGCAGGCAAATAGGAAATCGTCCCTTTTGAGTTGGAAAAATTTCTTTTCATAATGCATGCAGATAGGACATCGTCCCTTTTTGGTTGGAAAAATGTCCCATCATAATGAAGACAGATGGGACATCGTCCCTTTCAGTTTGAAAAATGTCTAATCGTAATGCAGACAGGTGGGACATCGTCCCTTTGAGCTGAAAAATGTCTCATCATAATGCAGATAGATAGGACATCGTCCCTTTTGAGTTGGAAAAATGTCCCATAATAATGAAGACAGATGGGACATCGTCATTTTCAAGTTGGTAAAATGTCCCATCATAATGCAGACAAATAGGACATCATCCCTTTTGAGTTGGAAAAATGTCCGCCTCCGTTGTTTGATTCACATTTACTTTTTCACATGAAAATATTTATGCTTTGAATTAGGAACAATGTACAATTTTTGTAATGGCTTCACGGGAATTTCTGTAATTTAAAAAAGTGCAACTTCAAACAGTCATCTGCACCAAAAGGCTAGGCTTTAAATAGCGCTTTTAAGTGCGAAATACTGTGAGTATCGACCAGCAATAAGCTAGTAAAATACACTTGCTCCATTGACTTGATTTCAGCCTGCTGGGGTCTGTTCGCGTAATGTTTTCCATCTTTAAATTCTAACGTTACCTTGTTGAAAAAAATTGTCATTCTTCTGTACAGACCGTTGTAAGAAGATCGCATCAGTAGAAAGATAAAGAAGTTGACATTGGCGCTTTGGCCCAGACTAACTTGATTCCAACTTTTAAGATGTAATCAACTCTCTTGTTCATTTTCAGACAAACAACGGTGTGCATCAGAAAACAGGTAAGCCTCAAACTCATTACCAAACGACAATATTTTAGGCTTGTCCAAATCTTAAACATTTGCAGACAACAAACTTAAACATTTGCAGACAACAAAATAAAAGTCACTAAAAATTCGAAATTTGTTTTGTGAAGAGTAGAAAACATGGTTACCAGCATTTTCTCCGTTTCCCACAATGTTTTCTAAAGGCTTCTTTCTCAGGATCGCCAAAAGTAAAGATTGTGTGGTAATGTGTTAAAACTGTACATTCTACGGTAGCCGTCTTAGGATGTCGTGTTTTTTTTTTTTTAATCACAAGTTTTACAATAGGTTGTATTGTGAAAACTTTAAAAATCTTCTTTTTGCTTGTGAGCTATAGATCTAAATGTAGTATTTGATGAGTGATAGCATTTAGTAGGCCTCTTCCAAAACTGGCGCATCCCCATGAGTAAATTAAAGAGTAAAAACTCCAAAAATTTTCTTCCTCCAAACCATTAACCCTAGGATTAATGAATTTGGTACAAAGTTTGTTAACTTCTGAATTTGTTCAAAATATGTCTCGTCTCGGGGATCTCATATTTTCCAGGGCTTTTTATTGTGGAAATTTTGAAGTAATTACAGCTCTTTGGTCAAAAATTGGCTTTGTCATGGTTCATAAAGTTCTTACTCATGAGATTAGTTAGAGAAAATTTTGTATACATCTTCTAGTTTGAAACCAACTAACCAAGAATTGTAAGGTTTGGCATGTAGGGATTGTACTTATAATAGCCAGTGGAGCTATACAAGGCCAACATGGCTCTCTTGTTTCTTTTCGTTTCTAAGAGCTCATGACTGTGTGGTAAAGGGTTGAATTAAGGTTAAAAAATGAGAAGTGAACTGTGACCTAATTAATTACATGTACATATGTAATAAAGATGCACATGGACCAAAGAGCATTAAAAAAATTGCCTGTTGTATGATGGAAGCTTGGAGGCCTGCCTTTGCTTCAAAACAATTTTGCAGTACTTTTTAACTCTTTACCAAACAACGAAATATTAGACTGTCCAAAATAAAAGCAGACAACAAAATGAATGTATCTCAAAACTCTATTTCCAGCAGGGTAGAAAACATTGTGGGTAAAGGAGAAAGTGCTGGTAACCAGCATTTTCACCTTTTCCCACAATGTTTTCTACCCTGCTGCATCAAAATTTTAATTTTTGAGTTACGTTTATTTGTCATCTGCAAGCGTTTTGAATTTGCCCTTGAAACACAGTTAATCATAAACAAGGTAATAGATCTAGCTACAAGTATATTGTAAATATTTAGGATGTGGTATCCCACCCACTGTAGACATGACAGAAGTACACGGGAACATGTTCACAATAGGTAGCCATATACAGTATGTTTGTGTTAACAACATATCCAAGACAGACCATAGTGTTTGTGACAGTACAGGAGCATGGAGTAATACAAGCCTTGTATGCATATCAGGTATAAGTTTTCTCTTGCCGAGCTGATATGGTGATCTTTTATCGCTTTATCTACAGAATAAAACTTCCTTTAAAAAATTCATAACGAACTATGAACGAAGTTTTTTATCAGCAAGGGCGCGAAAAAACTTTAAAGAAAAGACTGTTAGGCTCATGCCTCTGTACCTTCTGTGTCTGCTTTGCGGAGACCAAATAACTAAAATAGCTTTGGAACAAGTCTTCAGACTGACAGTAACGCTTCTGTAATATCATGTAGATCTATCTCTATATTCGGAAAATTCTTACCTCAGACAGACACGGGAGAGCCCAAGTTCCATCATATTTGACAAGATCTCCCAAGGGTCTTATTTGTGTTCTGGATCAGTGTTTCAAATCACATGATTGTCAAGGGTCTCATAATCGAAGGGAAGTTCTAGCACTCTCTTCACGGCTGCTCTCTTGACCAGTTGTTTATGTCACTTCTGTCCGCCATGTTTGAATTTGTAAAAACGCACTTCCGGTCCAGACAGTTTTTTGAAGTTGACAGGTTTGAAAACTTTTTTTCCAGAATCTCTTCCAGTAATCTCTAGCTATTAACCCTTTATCACACAATCCCGTGTTTAAACAACCCCCAAGGAAGACGCCTTTTTGAAAATATTGTGAGAAAAGGAAAAAAATTGCTGGTAACCAGTGTTAACACTTTTTCTGGCAATGTTTTCAAAAAGTCTTCCCCTTATAGATTCATTAAATTTTTGGATTGTGTCTTCAAGGGTAACTATGTGGTGGTCTGCTGCAATACAATGATGTACAGTCTATATAGTCTAGGCAGTTATATTATGCCATATTCATGTAAAAATGGGGTTTAATGCATCTAGAGCATTATACAATACATGTCATCACATAACTTTCTATTCATAAAATTCAAATATTACTGTATAGTTCATTTGTCGTTCGAAATTTACAGTTAAAGAAATGCTGTAATCTAAGCTGGGAGGGGGGGGGGGGTTAATTATTTCCCCCTCACAGTGAATATTTTCCTCCCGCCAAAAATCTGGAAGTACATTTTTTGTTCTACTTTGCTAAAAAATAGAATAATTGACTTGAGATCACTAGTTTTAAAAGTGGCATTCATCGACAAAATAATGAGAGGAAATATATAATCTATTTCATCAGCTTGTGGTTAATATGGGGAAATATTTGCCTCAAAAAGGAAATGTCTATGAAAATTACTTGTGCTGAAGCATGATTAATTTTCGCGGACCTTTCCCTTTTGAGGCAAATATTTCCCCATATTAATCACAAGCTGATGAAATAAAGTGAACCTAGAGGTAGGCTGAGCCTTTGACAAACAGAAAAGCAACAGGTTTAAACCGACGTCAGCCTGTGCAGATTGTGCAGGTTGACCTGAGTTGATACTTTTTGCAGATGGAAGGACTCCTTTTCACAGAGCATGTTGTATCTATCATGGGAAGGTCCAGATATCTTACTATATGATACTTTGATTTCCGGATTTCAGTGGATGTAAGCTGTTTTCAAGAAAAGTCAACGTTTCCAATTCTAACCATGAGGAGGTCTCCACATTTAGAACCCTTTTTTTTTTATTTATGCCTGTATTTTACATAAATGCTGTGCAATATCAAAGCAGTACCATGTACCATTTAACGAATCCGATAAGCACATTTTTGCCAAAATTCCAAGGGGGGGGCGGGGTTGTTCCAGAACTCAGGTCCCCCCCTCTGGATCCGCCCATGTTTATTGACAGAATGTGATCCTGCACCAGATGTTCCTTATACCCTCAAGGGTGGAAACTCCCAACAAATCGGAAGCCAAGTTACGTACACCTGCGATACACCAAAACAAGCTTCAGGGACCATTACCTGTCAACACAATGGAACATGGACAGAACTAGCTGATCTTAAATGTATTCCAGGTAAATTTGAATGTACAGTCAGACCTATGCTGTATTTTTACCAAACCATTTTTTTTTTTTAACCTCTTTCAAATTTAACCAATCATGAAGTGGAAATTTTATGCTACTGTGAAAGATTTTAAAGAAATGTCATTATGTGAATGCTCATAGATATATTATGTTTTGCAGCATGTCCAGTTGTTCAAAACATAGGTAGAATTCATTGACCAGTGAGATTGGTTCAATATGTACTACTCAACATTTCCTAGCTATCACCATCTTATATTGAGCGGATTTGTATGTGCGGCATGCATTTGATATGGTTTTTCAGTATGTAACATTGCAACTCTGATGATATAAACTATCTAAGGAAATGAATGTTTCTTAAGCAAAACTGTATTTATGTAACATATTCCTGTACTGAAGTATTGAACTGATCCCTAGCAAATGTTGAGTACTATACTTATTGTGGTACTTAAAATTCCTAACTTGGGGTGGGAGGAGACAGCTTGGCAATGAAATATTCAAAAATATTCCACCTTTTGTCTCGCTAAAGCGTTGGAAATAAAGAAATAAAGAGGAAATATTGCTGGTTACTAGCATTTCAACTTTTTCCCAGTATGTCTTCAAAAAAAATCTCCCTGTTCAGGTTGTTTAACTCTTTACCACACCAGAAAATTATAGACTGGCCCAAATTGAAAGCATTTGCAGATGACAAAATAGTGGTGACTGAAAAATTAAAATTTGTTCTGGGAAGGGTAAAAAACACTGTGGAAAAAGGAGAAAATGCTGGTTACCAGCATTTTCTCCTTTTCCCACAGTGTTTTCAAAAGGTTTCTTTCTCCGGGGCGTCAAAAGTAGGGATTGTGTAGTAATGGGTTAAAAAAGGGCTTGTTTTTGTGCAGGGTTGAGGTTAAAAGTAATTTTTACTTTTTTCTTTTTTTCAGATATTTGTCTGAATACAGGTAGTATACAAGTGTATGGAGACTCCTGTTACATGTACATATCATCCAAATATACCTGGTCTGGTGCAAAGGTTAGTTCATACATATTTTGATTCTCACCTCCCATGCATCCTGGTCAGCCTGCACAGGTTGACCAGGGGCTACACTTTTTGCAGTTCCCAGATGGTCCCTTTTTTGTGTGACAGGTCACATAGAGGAGATGATGAACCCTAAAGACTCCTTCCAGGCGAGCTGCATAAGCTTTCTGACCGCCATGATGTGACCTAAATTGTTAAAAAGCCATTAACCTGTATCACACAATCCCTACTTTTGACGACCCTGAGAAAGAAACCTTAAGAAAACATGGTGGGAAAAGGAGAAAATGCTGGTAACCTTCTCCTTTTCCCATAATGTTTTCTACCCTTCACAAAACAAATTTCAAATTTTCAGTCACTTTTATTTTTGCAAATGCATTTCATTTGGACAAACCTAAAATTTTGTTTTTTGGTATCGAGTTAAATTCCAATACAAATGAACTTTGTATATAATACACATGTTATAGCTTCATAATCTGTGAAAAGGTCTTGAAGTGCATCTGCGTGTCAGCATGCGCAGTCCATGCAGGCTGACCTGAATCAAGTTGATTGCTATTAGTAAATTTGCTGTAATATGTAAAAGAGTCTTATAATTAGGCTTACTGAGAAAATGGATCAATTTCATAGGAAAACTTGCTTGATGTACCGGTACTGCATTCTGACAAAGTTTTAGCCTTGTCCAAATTGAAAGCACTTGCAGACGACAATTTCAGTGTGCCTCAAATGGTGCAATTGTTTATTGATAGGGTAAAAAGATTGTGGGAAAAGGAGAAAATGCTGGTTACCAGCATTTTCTCCATTTGCCACAATGTTTTAGAGGGCTTCTTTCCAAGTTTTGCCAAAAGTCTTCATTGTGTGGGAAAGGGTTCATTACTTGTGTTTTTCTCTTTCAGACCAGTTGTGAAAACCTGGGTGGATATTTGGCTAAAATCACAGATCAAACAGAAATGAATAACATTAAGGCCTATGTACAAAGTTTGCCCAATTACAATGGTAATGAAATTGATTGAAAATTCAAGTCCAAGTTAGTGGAGAAAGAAGCTTTCTCAGAAATTATAGCTTTTACAGGTGTAAGGTTGCAATGATTTAAAACTATCCTGTTTCTCTTTTTTCAAACCCAGTTGATTCTATTTAAAACTTTACCACACAATCCCAACTTTTAATGACCCTGAGAAAGAAGCTTTTCCCACAATGCTTTCTACCCTTCCTAGACCAAATTTTAACATTTCAATCACATTTATTTTGTCGACTCCAAATGCTTTTGATTTGGACTGGTCTAAATTTTCTTGTGTGGTAAAGATTTAAGGATCTTTCTTTTTTTCTTTAACAGTTCTTTCTTAGGATCTTTGTTTATTTTTTCATTTTTTTTAGGATTTTTTTTTTTTTCTGTAACAGTTCTTTTAACAATTTTTTTTCTTTATAGTTCCTTGAAAATTCTTTTTTTCTCTTACAGTTCTTTATCAGGATCTTTTTTTTCTTGTAGAATTCTATTTAACCCATTACCACACGATCCCTACTTTTGATGACCCTGAGAATAAAGGCTTTTGAAAACATCATGGTGAAAGGAGAAAATGCTGGTAAAAAGAACTTTCTCCTTTTCCCACAATGTTTTATACTCTCCACAAATATTGTTTTTTGGTAATGAGTTAAGGATCTTTCTCTTGTATAGATCTTTTTAAGGATCTTTTTCTGTTACAGTTCTTTTTAATTCTTTTTAAAGGTGGGTCTTCAGATTTTGGGACAAAAATTTTACAAAAATATAAAAGAAATCATCCTTATACTCCACATGCCTTTTAATTTTCATTCATAATACTCCACATGCCTTTTAATTTTCATTCATAAAACCCCAGTAGTCGAAAACCATCCAACAACAAGAGAAATTAGAGATTTACTAAGGCCCAGGTCAACACTGACGGAGGACACAGTCAATTTTTACATGAGCAACTCGCTCATTTACATACCGGAAATACACAGACGAAGCTTCAAATATAGTGTCCGAAGAAAACATTATGGAAAATAATTACATGTTTGTTATGTTACGGAATTTAAGTGTCATTTGTCATGCGCCAGTCACTTAACATTCCCATAATGCTTTTTTTTTTATTTTTTGCTCAAAATCTAAAAATAACTTGAGGTTACATAGCCTTTTAGGGGAACACCATCAATTTTTTTTTGTAATTTTATGGTTCTTAATTATTGATGATTTGTCTTGTTTTTTAATATAAATTTCAGTGATATATATATTTTTCAAGTTGGTGAGATGCGAAAAATCTGAATACCCAGCTTTAAGCATTTTATTTATGATTTTTTTTTTTTCATTTACAGATCTGTTTAAGGATGTTTATTCTTTTACAGTTCTATCTAAGGATCCTTTTCCTTTTACTGGGAAATACTTGAATATCTGAAAGCTTGGGTCAGTTACCAGATAATTGACGCTCATGTATGCAAAATTTTGTAATTGTACGTGTAGTAGTTTTCAATATAACATGGTAGTCCATGTTTTCTGATCACCCCACATACATGTTTGAAGATTTCATATTGTTTTTCTGTCTAATTTTAGATCTACATTGAGTTCAAAGTTTGCATTTTCATACATTGTGATTTGGACTTTTTTTTTTCAAACCTCTTCATTCTGTAAGAAAATAAATTTGTTAGATAGAAAGTGTGGAAAATTATTACATGTACACATATAATTGCCTATATAATATTAAATAGTATACAACCTGTTTTTTACTTCAGTGGGTGATGACAGCCGCAGAATGTATATCGGACTGAATGACCTTGAATACGAAGGAAATTATAAATGGTTAGATGGCGATGATGTTACATATCACAACTGGCATGGCAGCGAACCTAATGGAGGCAACATTGAACATTGTGTCATGTTTACTTCATGGGATTTATATTGGTACGACATGAGATGTGGTCGATATCTTGGAAGTCTGTGTGAATTCGATCTAGTTTGAAACATTGAATTGTTACAATATCATGATGAATATATATTCCGATACATTTTATTTGTAATGAAGCTTTGTAAATATACTGTTGACTAAAATATTTCAGAAATTGAAAGTAGTTGGAGACAGCAAAAGATATGCGACTTCAAAATTGAATTTTAGGGAGAGTAGAAAACAACGTGGGAAAAGGAAAAAATGCTGTTTAGTGGTATTTTCTCCTTTTCCCTTATTGTTTTCAAAAGTTCTCTGTCCCAGAATCATTTAACTTTTTTACCAAACCACGTAATTTTAGACAAGTTAAAATTGGAAATATTTGCAGACGACAAAATAAATGTGACTCAAAAATTGAAATATATTTTGAGAAAGGAGGAAAACATTGTGGGAAAAGGAGAAAATGCTGATTACCAGCATTTTCTCTCACCTTAGTAAGTGTCTTATTTTGCTAAAATCTACAAAAACATTTATTTTGTGATTTAAGTTGGGTTTATCATTTGAGACATGTGTTACTTACTTTAACTGACTTTCTCAAATCCAGAGTTGACAAAATGTTTCGGACACAAATCAGTAAAATAATGGATTTAAGTCTGTTAACTCATTACCAAACGATATGATTCTAGTTTTGTCCAAATTGAAAGCATTTTGCAGGCGACAAAATAAAATTAACTGAAAATTTGAAATTTGTTTTGTCAAGGGTAGAAAACACTGTGGGAAAAGGAGAAAATGCTGGTTACCAGCATTTTCTCCTTTTCCCGCAAAGTTTTCTAAAGGCTTCTTTCTCAGGTTGGTCAAATGTAGGGATTGTGTGGTAATGGGTTAACTTTCATTTGTTCTCTAGTTGAGTCTTTAATGGGATTTCAACTCAGGGTTTGAGAATATTACCTGCTTTTTTTTAATGTTTGTGAAATGTTTCTCAAACAACAAACTCAATTTAAGTCAGAAAATAATTCTGTTAATACTTAATAGGTTTGGACAAAAGAAGAGGCTTAAGGTTTTTCATGAAACTGGGCCCAGGGCTTTTTGGTTTATGAAGCCCAAACTGGTAAAACTTAATGGACATAATTATTGTCTGATGCCATGTTCACCAATCATTCTAAATTCAATTCTGATTCTAGATTTCAAGCCTTGCCACCTGATTTGCTGGTACAAAATGTCTCGGGTAGTCAGATAGCAAATTTTAAAACTAAGAATTAAAAAAAAAATAAGCATTGATATTGGAGACAAATTCGAGAAAATGTTTGTGAATCATTTCTCATTGTATTTTTTGGGGATAAAACAGAATTTGAAAGACAGCTATTTACAAAATGTTGTAAGATTCTTTCTTTGTTCAACTGTATTTTTCTATTTTTGAGGCTAATTTCAAAAACGTCTCAAATTTTGTTGTCTTGTAAAAGGATTTCAGGACATAAAGGTGATATAATTATAATGTCTTGAAAATCGTCTTATAGTATTTTCAAAAGCTTTCTGTCTCAGGTCTCTGAAACTCAGGTTTTATGGTACCAGGTTAAATAATGAAACACATTTTATAAAACCGATACATGCATGTGTCCTGTGCTATGCAGTAGTAAAACGTAAACAAAACTGCAATGCTGGGGGATTAAACAAACAAAATTATTATTCAACTGATTTCAGTTGGTTTCACATAGCATGCTGATCAGACAAGAGTAAAGTACAAAGGCCTAGTAAGACCCCTTCCAGGCACTGCCTATAACACACGCACCTTAACCCTTGACAAAACAGCGTCATCTTTTCGTGGTCCTGAGAAAAGATGTGTTTGAAAAGATGGGAAAAGGAGAAAATGCTGGTAACTTTACTCTATCAAAGACAGGAAATACTATTTAAAAGCTGCTTTTCTTTTGTTGCCTGCAGATGCCTTCAAATGAACTCTTTACCAAATGAGCCCTGGTTTGCACGACCCTGGGAAGGAAAGCTTTTCAAAACCTGGTAACCAGCATTTACTCCTTTTCCGACATGGTTTTCTACCCTTTCAGAGACAAATACCATAATCGAGACACTTTCAATTTTTTGTTTACAAATGCTTTCATTATAGACTAGTCTAACATTTTGGTTGTTTGGTAAAGAGTTAACTTGAACTGAGAGGTATACAGCAAACCACATTGCTGTTAACCCATTACCAAACAACAATATTTTAGGCTTCTCCAAATCAAATGCATTTGCAGATGACAAAAAAAAAAAGTGACTGAAATTTTGAAATTTGTTTTGTGAAGGGTAGAAAACATTGTGGAAAAGGAGAAAATGCCGGTTACCAGCATTTGTTCTCTAAAGGCTTCTTTCTCAAGGTCGTCAAAAGTAGGGATTGCGTGGTAATGGGTTAAAGCAAGCTCAACTTCAATAAAGAGTTTCAAGCCCATATATAACTATATCTAACCACTTTCCATGGCTTTATTTTCCCCTTCAAGTGGTCTCAAATCCCAGACTTGTATATAAATGAACAAGAGAAATATACATGGGCTAGGCAAATCCAGTCCCACAGTTGTCATAAACCCAGTTCTGACACCAAACGTACCATGTAGCAGCTTGGTCACCCAAACATGTACATGCAATAACCAAAATGCATGCTACTTAACTCTTGACCACATAATTCCGAGCCCACCCGGGTGGCTCAGTGGTGAGTGTGTTGGACTCATAACCTGGTGGTTGTGAGTTCGATACCCGGTTGAGATAAACTTTCTTTCTGGCGTATTTTTGCCTCTCACCTCTGCTGAAGCAAGTAAGAAAAGTAGTCAGTGGCTTTGGAAAGAAAGTGGTGTAAGTACTGGTATGAGAAAGCCAGGAAACACGTTTGCGTCACCGACAGCTATGATATGACCTTAGCTGTTAAAGTGGTGTTAAACCCCAATACAACCAACCAACATTATTCCGACTTTCAACCACCCTGAGAATGAAGACTTTGAAAACATTGTGGGAAAAGGAGGAAATGCTGGTAACCAGCATTTTCTCCTTTTCCTACAATATTTTCTACCCTGTCCCAAACAAAATGTCAATTTTTCAGTCACATTGATTTTGTCATCTGTAAATGTTTTCAATTTTGACCAGTTTCAAGTTTTCTCATGTGGTAAAGAGTTCACTTGCATTGAGAACCACATTGCTGTCAAAGCCTGGCTGAAAGCAAGGCAGTTTTAAAGGTGGCTATTTCGAATTTTTACATCTCACTGAATTAAAAAAATAATATAGATCACTGAAATTTATATAAAAAAAAAGTACAAATCATCAATAATTAAGACTCATAAAATTACAAAAAAAACATTGATGGTGTTCCCTTAAAAGGCTATGTAGCCTATTAAGGTATTTTTAGATTTCGTGCCAAAAATCAATAAAGCATTGTGGGAATGTCAAGTGACTGGCAGGTGACTAATAACATTTAATTCCATTACAGAACAAACATGTAATAATTATTTTCCATAATGTTTTCTTTGGATGCTATGTTCAAAGCTTCCTGTATGTAAATGAGAGAATTAATCATCTAAAAATAGAACATGGATCCCATTGGTGTCAACATGGGCCGTAGGAAATCTCTAATTTTGTGTGTTGTCGGATGGTTTTCGACTACTGGGGTTTCATGAATGCAAATTTAAAGGCTTTGGGGGTATAAGGATGATTTTTTTTGCATTTCTGTAAAATTTTCGTCCCAAAATCTGAAGGGCCCTCTTTAAGAGCTTACTCTGCTCTCAGTGACAGAAATAATTGCTTGCCTTATTTTTTTCTTCTAGAATATATTCTGCAGACTGGGGTTATTCTGTGTAGCAGAAACTTCATGATATTGTCTCATTTTGAAAATATTCTAATGAGTACCCACAACACAGGGATTTTGAAAAGATTATGAAATGTTTTACATGTAGAGGCCCAAGTTCTCCCTTGTCATCTGGGCCACTGGTTAAATTGAGAAAAAATGTTATGTTACCAAGATATCTTTATCTCCTGAATTCTAATGAAGAATTCCCAAATTTCAGGCTTGGAATTTCAAATTTTATGAAATAAGCTCTGTTCCAAACAAGAAAGTACATGTATTTGAAAACAAGGTGGTAAAAGGAAATAAATGCTGGTGGGTCCGAATGCTGGTAACTAGCATTTTTTCCTTTTCCAGAACATTTTCTACCCTTTTTAAAACAAATTCCATCATTTCAGTTTCGTTTCATTTGCTATGATATGACTGAAATAATGTTGAAAGCAGCATAAAACGCCATTCATTCAACAATCCTGTAGACTGGTGGTTCGACCCCTGGTGAGAATCTGTGATATGAGAGGCTAATGATCTAGGAGTAGTCAACTATAACAATGTCTATGAAAAGATAGAAAACATTTTGGGAAAAGGAGAAAATGCTGTTTACCAGCAATGTTTTCAAAATGTTCTTTCTCAGCATTGTTGAAACTCGGGATTGTGTGGTAAAGTGGATGTTAGCGCAAGCTGAAGCTCTCATCTATTGGGTTGTCTGATTCTTTACAGTGCACAATATTTTTTCCAAGCAACTGGCTGCTTTCCCACATGACCATTGCCAATGGTCAGCAGTGAAAGGGAAATAAATCCTGTGGCAATAATTATCATTATCAATCTGTGGAAAGAAATTGGGCAAACTGGCCGGGGATCAAATCAGTGCGCATTGCTATGGTAACCCTTTACGCTGAAATGAAATTTCTCGCCCAAATTCAAAGCAGTTCCTGTCGTTGACAACTGTGGCTCAAATGATGGCGCTTGCCTTTAACTCTTTGCCAAACAACAAAATTTTAGACTGGTTTGAATTGAAAGCATTTGCAGACAAAATAAATGTGACTGAAAAATGGACATTTTTTTCTTCGGGAAGGATACAAAATATTGTGGGAAAAGGAGAAAATGCGCAGGTTACCACAATGTTTTCAGAGGGCTTCTCTCTTCAGAGGGCTTGTTAGGTCATGATTGTGTTGTAAAGAGTTAAAAGAGTTGCCAGTTAACACCTTCAGCAATGAAAAAAAAATCCTAGTTACTATTATTCTCTCCCTTTCCAACAATATTTTCAAAAGCTCTCAATACATCATGAATTTGAAGTATTTGCACATGACGGAATTATGGGATTTGACTTCAGAAGGGCAGAAAATGTCAAATTGGGAGAAATGGCTGACTAATAAGTTTGTCAATCTATATTGTAATTATTGAATCTGGATCCCTAGCTGCTACAATGTTCCCTGTTTAAATAATGCAAAATGTAAATAGAAGTTTGTATGACTGAAGGAAATAATTATCCTTATTTGATAATACTGGAGAGACAGAGAGCAAGAGACCAAGATATATCAAAAGGTTAGAACATCTGAAATTTGTAATTCTTACAATTTGAAGTTATCATGACACCGTGTCGGAAAAAGAGCTGCGAACGGAACCCAACTTTCGGAAATAAATTACAGTGCATAAAACCACAAATTTCATAGATGCGCTCTTAACTGTGCACTCACAGGTAAGAAAATGATTGATTAATTATCGCCTTTATGTTGTCAATATTTATTTTCTTATATTTTTCTCAAATTGTTAGAAGAATATTTCGTGGTCCGGAAGCGCTTCAACTTTCAGTCATCATGTGGGTGGGGTGCAAACTAAGTCTGCAGACGACGCTTATATTTGCGCAAGGTAAATAGGAGGCCTACTTATCATATTTACTTCACATGATGATCAGAAGATGTTAGTTTTAAATTTTAAAAGTTATTTATTGATTTAAAGGGTCATTTTGAACTAAAACTCGAATATTGAAAAATAGGGTTGATATTTTAAATATCAAGTTGATAATTTTTTCAACCGATAATTAAATTCTGTCTCCCTGTCAGAATGTAGGTTACATATCGTGGTGAAGAAAAATTATAAAATTGTATGATTTATTAAAATCAGTGTAAATTTCTCTTTGATTCAAATTTCAAATTTTCAGTCACTTTTATTTTGACATCTGCAAATGCCTTCAATTTCGACTAGTCTTAAAATTTTGTTCGTTAAGGGTTTTAATATTCTTTCTCCAGAACATGGCTTGTCATTATTTACCGGTATTCTGTTATTGAGCAGAAACAGTTGTATCTATCTTTCTGCACTTGCAGATTTAAGACAGAAAACATGTTCAGTTTCATGAAAAAGGATAAGGAAGCAAAAAAGGAGAAAGAGGACAAGAAGAGAGAAAAGAAAGAGAAAAAAGAAAAAGAAAAAAAGGAGAAACACAGAGAGCAAACAACCCAGGAAGAATTAAATCGTTTAGAGGAGGTGAAAAGAGGTGTGTTCAGAAGAAAGAGTGACAGAGAGAAGAAGAGAGGTGATACTGCAGATCAACAATGCCACGATGACGATGAGGGTGGGTTCCTGCAACGGGATAGTGACAGTAGTACTAGTCTAGCTAGCGCTGGAAGATTGAGTCCTGGCAGAGAACAAGTTGACTCTCGAAGAATTCCACCAGCCGTAATGCCAAAACCTAGTAAAAGTATTTTGAAATCCAAAAGTGACGTGAAAGCTGTGTCTCAGGATTTAGATGACAGTATGGTCTTACAATCAAATACAGCTTATAACGAAGAGATTTCAGGGGTGCCCATAGGTCAGGAGAAGCTGACAAAGAAATCCTCGCGAGGTTTACAGTTGTCAACAAAGGATAAACCGCCAGAATTCCAGCCTCCTCCCCCACCTGAAACTCCGCCACCCGAGAAATCATTTAGAGCTACTCTCAAATTACCAGAAATAGTCCCAGCAAAACCTCCAAGAGTAAGAGAACTCGTCATTAATCGTTCTAAGGCAGGAGATTTTGGATTTACACTTAGGAAAGGGGTTATAAACAAGAAAGGAAACAATGGGGAAGATTTGAAACAGAATGTAACCTTTGCTGAGCCTGGTGCTGGTCAGAATAGCACACAGACTGGTTTAATTCCTGGTGATCGACTAATTGAAGTGAATGGTGTAAATGTTGAGAATATTTCCAGAGATGAAGTGATTGATTTAATACGGAAAACAGGAGATACAGTTGTGTTGAAGGTTCAACCAATTCCAGAACTTGTAGAGCTGTCAGTTCGTCCAAGTGTGGATGGGTCGCTGGTTGACGTGGAACAAGAAGTAGTTAAGGGAGGAACCTTGAAGAGAAGTGGAAGCATGAGATACAAAAAACCGGTAAGTCTTATCTCTTTACCACTCATTCCCGACTTTTAACGACCCTGAAAAAGAAGCCTTTTGAAAACATTGTGGGAAAAGGAGAAAATGCTGGTAACCAGCATTTTCTCCTTTTACCACAATGTTTTTTACCCTTCCCAAACCAGATTTTGATTTTTGAGCCACATTTATTTTGTCATCTGCAAGTGCTTTCAATTTGGACCATTCTATAAATTTGTCATTTGGTAAAGGGTTAAATCAATGAGAAAGGTCTCTTTTTCCTTCTCATGCTTGTCCGTTATTTATTTTATACTTACCTCTTCACTACACAATCCCAACTTTTAACAACCCAGAGAAAGAAGCCTATGGAAAACATTAACTCATTACCATACAACAATACATGTAATTTAGTCTTGTCCAAAATGAATGCATTTGCAGAAGAAAAAATAAAAGTGACTAAAAATTTGAAATTTGTTTTGTGAACAGTAGAAAATATTGTGGGAAAAGGAGAAAATACTGGTTACCAGCATTTTCTCCTTTCCCCACAATGTTTTCTAAAGGCTCTTTTCTCAGGGTCGTTAAAAGTCGAGATTGTGTGGTAATGGGTTAAGGGACAAAGAGAAAATTCTGGTAACCAGCATTTTCTCCTTTTCCCTCAATATTTTCTACCTTATCACTCAGAAATGATCATAACGACAAGATTTAATTTGTTATCTGTAGATGCTAAATCAATTCAGTCTAGTGCAAAGATTTGTCGTTTGGTAAAGAGTGACAAAATAAACATAACTCAAAAATTGAAATTTGTCTCCAGCAGGGTAGAAAACATTGTGGGAAAAGGAGAAAATGCTGGTTCTCAGCATTTTCTCCTTTTCCTACAATTTCTTGAAAGCCTTTTCTTCCAGGATCGTTTGAAGTCGGGACTGTCTGGAAAGGAGTTAACCTCTAGAGCACCTTTCACTTCTATAGTTGCCTTTTCAGCTAGTATGGATTAAGATCAGGCTGCACACTATGTGCAGACTGATCTATGATCTGAGATTCAAGAAACCTGTAAGTCTTCTATCAATGGGATAAGTCTTTTTTTTTCCTTTTCAGGCTTGTCCTTTATATATGTTATTCATATATAGAAATATTGTAGGAAAATGAGAAAATGCAGATTACCCACATTTTCTCCTTTTCCCACAATGCTTTCTATAGGCTTCTTTCTCAGGGTAGTTAAAAGTCAGGTTTGTGTAGTATCGAGTTAAAAAAGCAAAAGGTTTCTTCTCAGGTCAGCCCGTGTGTCAGTCTGCATCGATTTACAGGCTTACATGGTTGATACTTTTTGCAGATGCTGAAATCCCCCTTTTCATAGAGCAGGGCCAGATTTATATTAGTGAAGATTGTCTTTCCTTTTACTGAGTCAAATTTATCGGTCATCTTTGTAATTGTGAAGTTAATTTCCTGTTTCACCCTTCTACACAATTCCGGGTTTTAACAACCCTAAGGAAGAAGGCTTTTAAAAAAGATTGTGGGAAAAGAAGAAAATGCTGGTGGCCAGCGTTTTCTCCTTTTCCCTCAATGTTTTTGACACTTCCGAAAAAAAAATTGGTTTTTGTGTCACATTTTCGTTGTGGTATTCAAAATGATTCTTAGTTTGGATGAGTCTATAACTTTGTCATTTGTAAAGAGCTATAATGAGTCCACCCATCTGCCATCCTGGGTCCTTATTCACCAAGCATTCATAAGAACCCTTTCAGTCTTATTCTCCACACTTCACTAAATGTGAAAGTAACAATTCTTCTGATTGGCTTTACCGGTTGGTTTAGCCAATCAGAAGATGTTTTATTGTCAAATATAGAAAATGTTAGAAAATAAGGCTGAAAATGTTCTGAAGAATGGTTTGTTTATACAAACCCTGGACTGTTCTTATTTTGGTATTTCTGGGACTTGTTAAGATAGTTGTTCCAGCTCTGGATAATCTTTAACCCTTTACTCCATAGACACTCATTCCTCTACATTGCTTGTAGGAGCCTTTGGAAACCATTGTGGCAATAAGTGAAATTACTCGTCACGAGCAATTTCACCTTTTGTCACTATGTTTTTTTTGCTATCAAAAGGTGTCATATACATTTAAGAACACAGCTTCATCCTTGCTGTTATTTAGAGTCAATTAGAGATAACATAGAAATGCCTTATGGGGTAAAGGATTAACTCTTTACCAAAGGGCAAAATTTCAGACCAGTCCTAAATTCCAAGCATTTGTAGACGACAAAATAAATGTGACTAAAAAATTGAAATTTGCTTATGGAAGGGTAGAAAGCATTGTGGGAAAAGGAGAAAATGTTGGTTACCAGCATTTTCTGCTTTTCCCACAATGTTTTCAAAGGGCTTCTAGTCCAGGGTCGTTAAAAGTCAGGACTGTGTGGTAAAGAGTTAACAGAATTCTGGTATCATATACAAGCCATACTCTGTGAAAAAGGTGTTTACTGCAACTGCTAAAAGTATCGACTGATGTCTGCCTGGGCATTTCATGCAGGCTGATATGGGTCGATACTTTCTGCTATAGGTCAATTTTCTGCACATCAAAGGACCGTTTTACCTCTTGATTTTGTTGGCATAGGCTGACATGGTTCAAATATTTTTTGCTGTCAATTTCTGCACATGAAAGGATCATTCTACACCATAATTTGGTTGCTTATCAGACAAAATGGATATTATTGATCAATAGTTATAGGATGACTTACATGCTATAATGAATCACATGAATGAACTCATTACCACACAATCCCAACTTTTGACGACCCTGAGAAAGAAGCCTTTGGAAACTAGCATTTTCTCCTTTTCCCACAATGTTTTCTATCCTTCACAAAACAAATTTCAAATTTTAAGCCACTTTTATTTTGTTGTCTGCAAATGCAGTCGATTTGGATAAATCTAAAATATTGTCGTTTGGTAATGTGTTAAAGCTCTTTTTGTCAGAGCATGTCTCAAGTACAAGGTGTCTCCTAACCTGTTACCACACTGCAAAATTTTAGACCTAATCAAATTGAAAGCATTTGCAGACAACAATTTCAAAGTGGCTCAAGTGGTGCAGTTTTACTTTGATAGGGTTGAAAACTTTGTGGAAAAAGGAGAAAATGCTGGTTAGCATCATTTTCTCCTTTTGCCACAATGTTTTTGAAAGGCCTTTTTCCCAGTCTCGTTAAAAGTCGTGATTGTGTGGTAAAGGGTTAATGATAAAATGGCAAGTTTTAGCCAAGATTAATTTTTAGGCATTGCATTGATCCTTTTTTGTACAAAAAGTTTTGATTTATATAGTAAATTGATAATTTATGGATTTCCTGTTATCAAGTGTTGTATACAAATCATTTCCGTGTATAATCAAAACTCAAACTGTTTTCAAAAGTTTTTGTGAATTCACTTCCTTGATTTGTCAACTGAAAGGCTTCTGTGTATGTACACTCTCACATTACTATATTGTTACCGAAAACTACTCTGTCATGCATGGCTTTGTCCCTATTACTGAAAAACATGGAAATTTGCCTGTCATGGGTTTGAATCCGTCCAGAGGCGGTTTGTATTTCAGCCGTGCAATTGTTGCAAACTTACATGTTCCTGTGATGGGGCTCGTCCGGGATCGGCTATTGAGCCAGTAATCCTAAAAACAGACTTTATGCCTAATAAGACCGAGTCATCATTTATTGATCACTTTAACCCTTTACCCCATAAGGCATTTTTGTGGTATCTCTAATTGACCCTAAATAACAGCAAGGGTAAAGCTGTTTCTTATGTGTATATGACACCTTTTGATAGCATAGAAAACATTGTGGCAAAAGGTGAAATTGCTCGTCACGAGCAATTTCACCTTTTGCCACAGTGTTTTCCAAAGGCTCCTACAAGCAATGTGTAGAAATGAGTATCTATGGAGTAAAGGGTTAAGAGGGGTGTGTGTTACAGGAGATCACTCCTTCAAGAATGGCTATGTCCCGATTTAAATATAATACCTAAGCACTGCATTGGAGAGGTGCCTCTTTAGGTCAGTGGTTACGGTATTGGTCTTTTAAACCTTGAAAAACAAGAATATTTGGCCGTCATTGGTTTGAATCCTGACAGAGGGGGTTTGCATTTCAGTCATGTATTTATTGCAAACTGTCATGTTCATAAGAACATTCAATTTAACTACAATCTCCCTGAAGAGACAACTTTCAACAGGGCTCCAGATAAAGGGATTGATTTTGATTTCAAAATTCAAAATATTAGTAATTCTCCACTAAACCCTATGTTGTGGGTACTCATTAGAATTCAATGAGTACCCACAACATGGGGTTTGAAAGACAAATAATGGATTTAGAATATATCATCACTCCCTTTTATCTAGAATTCTTTTTCAACAACAACAGGGGGGACACTGGTTCAAACCTTAGCTTGGCCAAGTTCTGTTTTAGGACAATAATGCTTTCAAATTTGACCAGTCTAAAGTTTTGTTGTCTGGTAAAGAGTTCACTCTTGCACGCAATAACAAAATTTTAGACTTATCTTAAATCTGGCACACATGGTAGCTTTGTTGTTGATAGAATAGAAAACTTGGTGAAAAATGCATGCAGAAGCACCTATTTATCGATGTGAGCATTCTGGAAGTTTGTTAACTCCTAACCCAAACGACAAAATTTTAGACTGGTCCAAACTGAAAGCATTTGCAGGCAAGAAGATAAAAGTGACTGGAAATTTGATAACTGGTTTTAGGAAGGGAAGAAAACATTGTAGGAAAATGAGAAAATGCTGTGTACCAGCATTTTGTCCTTTTCCCACAATGTTTTCAAAAGGCTTCTTTTTCATGGTCGTTAAAAGTTGGTATTGTGTGGTTATGAGTTAAGCACACAATCACTAGAATGCTGTTGAAAACATTGTAGGAAAAGGAGGAAATGCTGCTTATTAGCATTTTCTCCTGTTCCTGCAATGTTTTCTACCAGTGTTAACAGACAAATTCTATAGATCATTTATATGTTTCATTATATGTCTGCAGGTACTTTCATTTTGAACAAGTCTAAATTCTTTTTGTCCAGAGTAAATATTATCTGAGTGATGGTACCTCATAGGCACTTGGTTTCCCTGTCCTTGTACTTTTGTACCTTACCTCTTCTATTTTGGCATATCATAGTTACTAAAAGGGTATACAGTGACCATTTTTTAAAGCAAAGGAAGTCTTTTATTAGATATCGATTTAAGCTGGCTCCTGAATCATCATTAACACACTGGCCAATAAGGGTACCATGATAATGTAAACAATACATACTATTTTAAGTGTAGGAAAATCCTGGTACCCGTATTGGCCAGTGCCTTAAAGATGATTTGGGAGCCATTGTAAATGAAAACCTGATCAAGGACTTCCGTTACCTTAAAACATGGATGCTGCAAAACCTTCTATTATATAATGTAGACATATAGAAATAAGGTTAAGTTGTGAAAGTTGTGAAAACCAAGTGCCTATGACGATTGTGGTACCTTAACTCTTTACCACATGACAAAATTTTAGACTGGTTCAGATTGAAAGCATTTGCAGACGACAAAATAAAAGTGACTGAAAATTTGAAATTTGTTTTGTGAAGGGCAGAAAACATTGTGGGAAAAGGAGAAAATGCTGGTTATCAGCATTTTCTCCTTTTCCCACAATGTTTTCTAAAGGCTTCTTTCTCAGGGGCGTCAAAAGTAGGGATTGTGTGGTAGTGGGTTAAAATGATATTAACCAGCAAAGACTTTCTCTCCAACAACGGTTTCAAAAGCATTTGCAGTTGACAAAATAACTTGACACAAAATAGAACTTTGGGTTTGGAATGAGAGAAAACATTGTAGGAAAAGGAGCAAATGCTGGTTACCAGCATTTTGTCCTTTTCCCACAATGTTTCTCAGGATTATTAAAAGTAGGGATTGTGTAGTACACGAGTCTTAACTCTTTCCGAATGCAAGATCAAACAGACTTGTCGCAGGTAGATTGAAAGTATAAATTTGGTTGTTGACATTTAATTTGGATACACAGATAGAGTCGGTCTTCAAAAGTGTAGTAGTAGTAGAGTAGAAATTGTCAGTAAAAAGGACAAAATGATATTAACCAGCAAAGACTTTCTCTCCAACAACGGTTTCAAAAGCTTTTTTAGTCAATGGTTGTAAAATATAGGATATTTATGAAGGATTGGAATTTAAAGATTATAATGTCTAGGCTGTAAGCTTATAGCACTTTAGAAACTTACAATGTAGGACAGTAAGTTATTGCATAGTGCAATCTACCGTTTTATTTTGTTGAAATGTTTATGGAATGTCATGTTATATTCCTGTTTCTATAACACTATGATACTGAATGAATAAATTGCATTGTATTGAACTCTTTCATTACAAAGGCTACAAATATAGTTTGGTGCAAGACAAAGAGAGAGTTTAGTCATAATATATAATAAAACAGTTTTCTCCATTCACCACACAGTTTAACTCTTTACCAAATGATGAAATTTTAGATCGGTCCAAATTGAAAGCATTTGCAGACGAAAAAATGAATGTGACTGAAGAATTGAATTTTGTTTTAGGGTGGGAAGAAAATATTGTGGGAAAAGGAGAAAATGCTGGTTACCAGCATTTTCTCCTTTTCCCACAATGTTTTCAGAAGGCTTCTTTTACAGTGGTCTTAAAAGTCAGAATTGTGTGCTTAAGGGTTAAATTAAGGTAGTGGACCTGCTATTTTTCCTTTTTCTCCTAAATTCTTAGAATTATTATTTATAAATCCAAAAATTATTATTTATAAATCCTAACAAAGGGAGATGGTAATGACCACCCTTTCTTGGAAACTAACGAAAGTAATAATATATAATTCTAAGATACACATCAAAGAAATTTCTGATAAGTTGACAATGTGCAAAACTATTATCAATATAATTCCGGTATTTATCAACTATCAAGAAATTTTATGCCATGCTGCACAAGAAGTAATACGGGCTTACTACCTTAACTTATTTTGAGTGTCGTTAAAGGACGAGATTGTATGCTGAATGATAAATCTTTTACCACACAATCCTGACTTTTAAAGACCCTGACAAAGTACCACACAATGACTACCTGAGGAAGAAACTGTTTGAAAACACTGTGTGAAAAGGAGAAAATGCTGGTAACCAGCATTTTCTCCTTTTCCCACAAAGTTTTCTACTCTAACAAAGCAAAATTGCACCATTTGAGCCACTTGGACATTGTTGTCTGCAAAATTAATGTTTTCAATTTGGACCAGTCTAAAATTTTGTCATTCCGTAAAAGAGTTAACTCATTACCAAACAACAATAATTATTTTAGACTGGTCCAAATCGAAAGCATTTGTAGACGACTAAGTGACTGAAAACTTGAAATTTGTTTTGTGAAGGGTAGAAAACATGATGGGCAAAGGAGAAAATGCTGGTTACCAGCATTTTCTCCTTTTCCAACAGTGTTTTCTAAGGGCCTCTCTCTCAAGGTCGTCAAAATTAGGGATTAATTGGTAGTGGGTTAAACAAGAGGATGAAGAAAGTGTATATACAGTAGGTTGTAATATGAAAGACAAAAGTCTATTCAGATGGGATTTTTATTACACCTTTTAGTAAAAAGGGCACTTATTATTTTGTCATAAAGTTGTCAGGTCATTGCCTAAAGTCAATCTAACTGTATAGTATACATTACAACTACATTTAACTTATAACTAAAATGTCGGCCCCCAATAATGAAGTTTTCCTGAAAATCCAATTTACCTTTTTACCACACAATCTAGTATAACAGTGACTGTAACTTTTAAAGGCCTTTTGAAAACATTGCTGAAAAAGAAAAAAACCTGGTGATCAGCATTATTCTTAACCTGGACTTTTTTTTGAAAGGAAACATTGAGATACTGTCTTAACCCAGGCAATATTGTTGCCTGCATTGTCTTTGTGGTGTGAAAAGTTTGACATTTTGCCTAAAGTCAATCTAACTGTATAGTATACATTACAACTACATTTAACTTATAACTAAAATGTCGGCCCCCAATAATGAAGTTTTCCTGAAAATCCAATTTACCTTTTTACCACACAATCTAGTATAACAGTGACTGTAACTTTTAAAGGCCTTTTGAAAACATTGCTGAAAAAGAAAAAAACCTGGTGATCAGCATTATTCTTAACCTGGACTTTTTTTTGAAAGGAAACATTGAGATACTGTCTTAACCCAGGCAATATTGTTGCCTGTGTTGTCTTTGTGGTGTGAAAAGTTTGACATTTTGTAATACCGTATTTCTCCTATTAACCCTTCACCACACAATTTCGAAGTAGCCTTTTGAAAACATTGTGGGAAAAGGAGAAAATGCCGGTAATCAGCAAAGAAAATGCTGGTAACCAGCATTTTCTCCTTTTCCCATAATGTTTTCAACCCTTTCCATAACAAATTTCAATTTTTAAGCAGAACTTATTTTTTCATCTCCAAATTTCATCCCATGTGATGTCTTATAAAAAATGAAATTAATGATTTTGTAACAGCCAATGGGCAGCTCCCTAATAACTCTTTACCATACGACAAAGCTTCAGATATCCAAATTGAAAGCATTTTCTGTAGACAAAATGAATGTGACTAAAATATTGAAATTTTTTGGGGGATGGGTAGAAAACTTTGAGGGAAAAGAAGAAAATGCTGGTTACCAGCATTTTCTCCTTTTCCCCAAAGTTTTCTAAAGCTTTCTTTTCAGAGTCGCGATAAGTTGGATTATGTGGTAGAGGTATAAAGATGTCAATAAAAGTGAAAAGTCAGGCACCCCCCCCCCCCGTCTGATATGTCAGTGAGAGGAAAAGGTTGTAAGCAGATAGAGAAATCAGTGAACCCTAGACTTCAGTATGATAAGGCAATAAAAATTGTTTGATAAAGACAGATCTGGACAGTGGAAAAGTAACCTCAGTCTGTACCTCAAGTACACCATTGTAAAGTTCCCCTATGCCTTGATGGTTTAGAAATAATGGTAAGTTGTAAGCAGAAAATCCTTGTTTGATCCTGCTTGTGGCTGCTGATCAGAGGCAATGTCCTTTAGGAAGGCACTTCAAGGGCACATCCTAATAAGGATGAACCCTAGGAAAACATGAACTAGCGTCTTCGCAAGGCAAGACTGACAATTCACTACTGTTACTCTACCCTTGGAGGATCGAGCTTGATTTTTATACGCCCGAAGGGTCGTATTATGTTATACCCCCCGGTCGTCCGTCCGTCCGTCTGTCTGTCCGTCCGTTAGCAATTTCTTGTGTGTGCAACTCCTCCTACAGTTTTCATCGGAATTATTTGAAACTTGCCACAATGAATCTCCATGATGTCTAGTTGTGCACCTGGGTCTTATAATTTTGATCACTGTTTTCGTTCCAAAATTATCTGCCCTTGATTTCTTAAATAACCAACTTCTCACTTTGAATTTTTGTTCAGGCCATAACTTCCATACCATAAAAGGTATTAAATTGAAACTACATACACTGATAGAACACATTATGGAGAAGTGCAGTGCACAAGAACCATAACTCTGCCACTTTTATTTTTTGAGTTACAGCCCTTTGTTAATTTTCAGTTTGAATTTTTGTCCAGGCCATAACTTCTAAACTATAAAAGCTATTAACTTTGAACTTCATACACTGATAGATAACATTGTGGAGAAGTGCATCGCACATGAACCATAACTCTGCCACTTTTATTTTTTGAGTTATTGCCCTTTGTTAATTTTCAGTTTGAATTTTTGTCCAGGCCATAACTTCCAAACTATAAAAGCTAGTAACTTGCAACCTCATATAGTGATAGAACACTTTATGGAGAAGTGCATTGCACATGAACAATAACTCTGCGACCTTTATTTTTTTACTTATTGCCCTTTGTTAATTTTCAGTTTGAATTTTTGTCCAGGCCATAACTTCCAAACTATAAAACCTAATAACTTGCAACTTCATACACCGATAGAACACATTATGGAGAAGTGCAGTGCACATGAAACATAAGTCTGCGACTTTTATTTTTTTAGTTATTGCCCTTTGTTAATTTTTTAGTTTGAATTTTTGTCCAGGCAATAACTCCCAAACTTTAAAACCTATCATCTTGAAACTTCAAAGACTTATAGAACACATTATAAAGAAGTGCACTGCACAAGAACCATAACTCTGCCATCCTTCTTTTTTTACTTATTGCCCTTTGTTAGTTTTCTCTTTGAATTTTCGTCTGGGCCATAATTTCTAAAATATAAAAGCTATGATCTTGAACCTTTCGAAACTGATAGAACACCTTGTGGAGAACAGCAATTTACAAAATTTGTAACTCTGCCACCCTTTCTTTGTTTAGTTATTGCTCTTTAATATTTTTCACATATCATGGAGATTAACTACTCTTCATTCATGGCCCTTCCGTCATTTCAACTCATTTCACTGACAAGCCCTTTCCGGCGTATATGCGCCGCTTTGCGAAGCTCTTGTTACATTCATCTGATAAGCTTTTTCATTGGATGCAGCCAGCTCTAACTGCAACAAATGAAATCGCTGGTAGCATTTCATCTTTGATAAAAATAGAACAACGTTGCTACCTTTCGAATAGAAGGTAAACATGGAAACCCACGCGGATGTCTGCTTATCGCTTCATGTGTATTCGTAAGCGGTTTGTACAACGATATTTACCAGCATCCAATAGAGGGCGTATCGCAGGAATCTCGAAATCGGGCTCAATCCGCCAAGGTAAGATCCACGTAATGATTTTAACCTTGGCTTGCGAAGACGATGAACTAGGAAAGCTGGCACTATGAAATAATTATTATACTGTTGCTCAAAGGGAACAATTTGCTGTAGAGCTTCAATCATGTGTCCGTAAGCCCCAAGATCCCTTTTATTGTCAATAAACCCAACCAACATTTCATTTCCATTTTAGGAAAAAAGAACCTAATAAAAGCAGTGGCAAAGTTTGTTTGTTCCAGAATGTCTCTGCAAGCTTGACAGTGTAGATAAAAAATCAGGTTGCACAAATTTGAGCTGTCTGATCTTGAATTACACTGGTGGCTTAGGCAACTTCAGTAATAATAGGCACTTAGCACTTTTAACCCATTACCACAGGAGAAAATTTAGACTAGTCCAAATTGAAAGCATTTGCAGATGACAAAATAAAGGTGACTGAAAAATTGAAGTTTGTTCTGGGAAGGGTAGAAAACACTGTGGGAAAAAGAGAAAATGCTGGTTACCAGTATTTTCTTCTTTTCCCACAGTGTTTTCAGAAGGCTTCTTTCTCAGGGGCGTCAAAAGTAGGGATTGTGTGGTAATGGGTCAACCCTTTCCCAAACAAGCCCTGGTTTTTACGGGTCTGGAATAGTAGCCTTTTGAAAAAATTGTGGGAAAAGGAGAAAATGCTGGTAACCAGCATTTTCTCCTTTTTCCACAATGTTTCCTACCCTAACATAGACAGAAATCTTCTTTTCAGCAAGATTTGAATCGTTGTCTGCAAATGCTTTCAATTTGGTCTAGTCCAAAAGTTTGTCGGTTGGGAAAGGGTAAAGGTATAAAAGCATAGTATAATTCTGAAGAAATTTCTAAACTTTAAAATAACACTTCTGACTGGCTTCCCTTCTTACCAAGCAACAAAATTTTAGACTGGTCCAAATTCAAAGCATTTGCTGCAACAAAATAAAAGTGACTGAAAATTTTCCAATTTTTTTTTTGTTAAGGTTAGAAAACATTGTGGAAAAAGGAGAAAATACTAGTTACCAGCATTTTCTCCTTTTTCCACAATGTTTTCAAAAGGCCTCTTTCGCAAGGTTGTTAAAAGTCAGGTAAACTATTTACCACACGACCCTGAGAAAGAAGCCTATAGATAACATTGTGATAACTAGCAATATCTCCTGTTTCACAATATTTTCTATCCTATAGAAGTGAGTTATCATTCTATTCCCAAGATTTGATTTGTTGTCCGCAGATGCTTTGAATTTGGTTCAGTCAAAAGACTTAGATGGTACGGAGTGCTGTGCGGCTGCCATATTGCATTTCAGAATGCCAAGAGGAAGTAGCAAAGGGGACCAAAGCTCTATTCTGCAAAATATAACCACCTGTACATGTTATTAACCCCTTTCCACACAATCTGGAGTTTTAAACATGTGGAAGAAGTCTTCTGAAAACATTGTGGGAAAAGGAGAAAATGCTGGTAAGCAGCACTTTCTCCTTTTTCCCACATTGTTATCTACCTTCTGAAAGTAAAATCTCCTCATTACAGAAACAATAATTATGTCTGCTGCAAATGCTTTAAATTTAGACAATCCTAAAAATTTTGTCATGTAGTAAGTGGTTTCTGTGGGAAAAGAGAAAGGTGTTTTCTAAAGAAATACATATGGCCTATTGATTGAGATACCATTTTGCAGCTACATGTTCTCAGGGACTAGAAGTTTTTCCAAAGGTGATGGCAAATTGTCAAGAAACGTTTTTAAGGTGTCAGTTTTGAATACAAACGGTTTGTCATGGAGGAAAAGGCATGATGTAGTCTTCAGGCATTTCACTCTTTACCTCTGCCCAGCTGGATGGCTCACTGGTAGTGTATCTGACTTGTGACCAAGTGGTTATGGGTTTGATACCTGGTTTTGGTGAACTTTCTTTCCGGCGATTTTTTCGCTTCTCACCTCTGATGCATGTGAGAAAATTGGTCAGTGGCTTTGGAAAGAAAGTTGTATCTGTACTGGTGTGGGAAAACCAGGAAACAATTGGTTGCGTCACTGACTACAGTGATATGACCTAAACTTTTAAAATGGCATGAAACTCCAATACAAACCAAACCAAACGCTTTACTTTTCTATTTGTTTCTATATAACTCTTTTGTTTATATGGTGTTGTAAAGTGGTCAGTGCACCTATCCATGCTTTCACTGCAGTTTCGTTTGTCAGTAATTGGCACAGTATTTTGACCAAGTCGCTGCTTTTCCAGAGAAATATTACTGAAACAATGATCAGAGGTGGGAGAGGAATGAATCTTGCTGACAATCAGGATTCAATAGAGAAATTTTTAGAAGTTGGTATTTGAACACAAACTTCCTCCCACCCAACTGGGTTTCATGATCAGGCAACTAATTATATATGCATAGTCAGAAAATACTGAGGAATTTCTCAACATCTCATCAGAGGTAGTCATTTCATAACAAGGACTGAATACACTTTTACACATAATTTCTGTCTCTTAGTTACACAACAATCTTAGTTAACTCTTTACCACACAATCCCGACTTTTAATGACTCTAGGAAAGAAGCCTTTAGAAAACATTGTGGGGAAAAGAGAAAATGCTGGTAAACAGCATTTTCTCCTTTTCCCACAATATTTTCTACCCTATCACAGTAAAAAATCATCCTATTTACAAGATTTAATTTGTTGTATGCAGATGCTTTGAATTTGGTCCAGTCCAAAAATTTGTCATTCGGTAAAGAGTTAAAGGACTTGCAGTAACTCCAATTGCTTCGGCCTGCCTTTTCTTTTCATTGAACAACAGAATTTTAGAATGGTAACAGGTCCAAATTGAAAGTATTTGCTGACAACAAATTACAGGTATTTTAAATGACTGAATTTGTCCATGATGGGGTAGAAAACTCTGGAGGGGAAAAAGAGAAAAAGCTGGTTACCAGCATTGTATTCTTTTTCCTGCAATGTTTTTAAAAAGCCTTCTTCATTGTCATCAAAATTCTGGACAGTGTAAAAACTGTTAACTCTTTATATACTCCATAGATACTCATTTCTACGCATTGCTTGTAGGAGCCTTTGGAAAAAAATTGTGGCAAAAGGTGAAATTGCTCATGACGAGCAACATCAGATTGTACCTCTTGTATGGCCTGATTTTTATCTGTCCTATCTGAAATAGCTGTTTTTGTCATCTCCGAGCAGCTGCATTGTGAAATAATAATATCATACCTATATACTAATATAATTATGTGTACAATAAATGATATGCCAGGATGTAATATCAGCCATATTTCTAAAACTGCTATTTTTCCTTTAAATCTTTACCACACAACAAAATTTTTGACTGGTCCAAATTGAAAGCTTTTATAGACAATTTAAATGGGGCTAGAAAAATTAAATTTCTTTTCGGGAAGGATTAAAAAATATTGTTGAAAAAAGAGAAAATGCAGTTTATAAAAGGCTTCTTCCTGAGGGTTGATAAAACTCTGGATTGTGTCAGGTAAAGAGTGAACCCTTCACCAAACAGCAAAATGTGTATATGACAAAGATAACATTGAGGGAAAAGGAAAAAATTCTTGGTACCAGTATTTTCTCTTTTTCCGTTAGTGTTTTCAAATCCTACTACCTTAACTCTTTACCACACAATCCTGGGATTTTACGACCCTGAGATATAGTCTTTTGAAAACATTGTGGGAAAAGGAGAAAATGCTGGTTTTCTACCCTGCTGGAAACAAATTTTAATTTTTGAGTTATGTTTATTTGTCGTCTGCAAGTGCTTTCAATTTGGACAAGTCTAAAACCTTGTCATTTGGTAAAGGGTAAAAGGTCCTATAATTATGGGGATTGTTTGGTATAGGGTTATGTCTTTACTAATGATAAAAAAATAGACTGGTCCAAATTAGAAGCATCTGCTGACTAAAAAAATGAAATGTGGTTCAAATGAAATTAATAAATTTGTCTCTGAAAGGCCTTATTTGTGCCAGCTATTTCTACTTTGCATCCTGCGGTTGCACTCCGAGACTTTAAATTTGTGTCTGTGAACCATTATCTACATCCTTGCTATCAGAAGCATTTGTCGCCTTTAGTACTTTGTAAATTTATGACGAAAGTGTAAGAAAATACTTAAGCAGCCTGGGTCTTAACCCTTTACCCCATAAGGCATTTCTATAGCATTTCTAATTGACCCTAAATAACAGCACGGATGAAGCGGGTTTTTATTTGTAAATGACACCTTTTGATAGCATAGAAATCATTGTGGCAAAAGGTGAAATTGCTCGTCACGAGCAATTTCACCTTTTGCCACAATGGTTTCTAAAGGCTCCTACAAGCAATGTGTAAAAATGAGTATCTATGGAGTAAAGGGTTAAATTCATCCTGATATTATGATTCATATTTTTTCAATTATGCACCAATTGCATAATAAGTAAAAAATATTGAATTATACTAATAAGCATGTCATGTTTGGCATCAAATTAATGAGAATGATTCAAGGAATTGCATTTTGTGTATATAAATTTTGCATTTTGAACTTTTTTAACTTGATTTTGTATTTCTTCATTTTTGTCATCAGTGCAACACAATCAAATGCTAACAAATTCCTTTCTATCAAAGCCACAGGATTTGACACTAATACCTTATCACATGTAAAAACATAGGAAATGGTCACTAATTCCTTCTTCCCCCTTTAGCAAGCCATTTCAATCAAAAGTGCAAACAAGCCATTGTCATTGTTTTAACACTTTTATGGGTAGGACATCTGTTGTGAAAACAAGATTGTCTCAGATGTCTTAACACATTCACACCTGGAATTGGTAGAAGACTATATATACCCTGGTTTAGTGGGTCCAGTCATAATACATTCTGGACTGAATAAACGTTGTTTCTAAAACAGGCATTGTCTTCTGTATTCCAGGTAAGTCAATTTTATTCTATTTTTGTGTTAAAATTGCTTTTCTGTGACTGTTTCTTCCTATTTCCGATTTTCTATGCTGCAGTCTACAGCATTAGACTTCTGGTTTTGAGAAACATTGTGAGAAAAAGGAATTTATAGTTTAAATGTTGACTATAACCTTCAATGCATTTGTAAAATAGGACTTTGAATATATCTTGTGGAACATTGTGGAAATTTTGCAGCATAGTTAGTAGATTTTGAATGTAATTGTTAGCAGTGTTTTGTTTCCTTGAAATGTATTATTTGTAACTTACAGTACTGGTTAAACACGATTGTAGATGTGTATCTTGGAAAACATTGTGGGAAAAGTTGCTAAGCTTCTAAATCCTGGCAATTGTTCTAATTGTATAATTTTGAGTATGCATTAGGATCCCAGTTTTATAATGAAACTTGCATACACATCAGTATATAATCTAATTCTTAAGTAGACAGGTGACTTTCATAGCCAAGCGTAAATTCGTAATTCCTCTATATATATAGATAAGCTCTACCACTTGTTACAGAGGATACTGCTCACAACATTCCCCATCTCTATAAGCATATCCTCATTTTGTATTAGTTGTAGTCCCAAATCCCAAGTTTACATTCAAGTCTATGGAATCTATGCAAAGAATCTATGCAAAGAGGCAACTCCATGTGGCCTTGGGATTACAGGACAATCAACTAAGAGAAAAATAAATATCATAACTTTACTTAATCTTTGACCTTTTTTCCATTAAAAAGAAAATGATCATTGTAATAGTTAATGGAAATACTGTATATAGTGATATATAATACATGCTGGACTGAATAAACGTTGTTTCTAAAACAGGCATTGTCTTCTGTATTCCAGGAAAACTAATCCGTCCCATACGCTCATAGACCTCTTTTGAGCTGGCCGTGTTGGTTTGTTGCTCTGAGTAAAGTTCTGTGTTGTGAGTCCGTTTTGCTTGCGCAACATTACGTATAGCAACAGGCGGCTCATAATATTTTGGTGGAGAATCCGGGTACAAAGATCCATGTCTACACCTCAGAGACCATCCTACGGCCCATTTTTGAGACGCATTGGTGGAAAGACGAGAGGACAGGCCCACAATTCAGCATCAACAACAGAAATTGTCAGCACTGGTGAACCAATTTCTTCTCCACAGGCGTCCACTTCACCATCTCGTGATCAAGCTGTAGCAGAAGAGGTATATCTTTTTGACTCATCAATCATGGCAGAGGTACAGATGTCACTTTTCTCTGGAAACCCTGGGGACCGAGCTGACCTTTGGCTTGCAGAATACGATGATTACTCGAAGTGCAAGGGGTTTAATGATGACAGGAAACAAACTTCCTTCAGATTTTTCCTAAAGGACCATGCAAAACAGTGGTATCTCTCTCTTCCTGCTGCCACAAGATTGGACTACAATCTGCTTATTAATGCATTTAAGGACAGATTCAATGGTAGTGATGGTGCAGTGAACATTTCTTCTGTGAAACAAAGTGTCGGTGAAACTTGTGCTTCATATTTTACACGTTTCCTGGCTGCAACAAATCAGAGGAACTTTCCTGGAGATCTTTTAGTGCAGTTTGCCATTGATGGGCTTAATGACAATGTTAAGCACATTATAATGCCACAACATCTAACAGACTTTGAGTCAGTCAGATTAGCTGCCCTTCGTGCTGAACGAACAATAAATATGCAAGCAACATCTATCGCATCAGCACAACAACCACACGACTATCTGGCTGAAAAATTGGATAGGCTGGCGGAGATCCTTATGGACCAGAAAATTAGCCAGGTAAATGCAGCCCAACCATATCAACAGGCCCAGGACTACAGAAAAAAGACTGATGGCAGTTGCGACAATTGCATGGGTAAGAACTGTTTTGATTTGTCAAAATGTAGGGCTAGGAAGTATAAATGTTACCATTGTGGATCAATTGGCCATTTTGAAAAATGCTGCAAATCAACAAAGCACCTGATTTACAAATTTGGTCTTAACTCGCAATAGGGACTCGCGCCTGTTCATAGGCCAGAGTCTGTGAATGGGCACAAAGATGAATGTTTTTTGGCTGGTTCAGAAATTAAACCTCAAAATAAGCCAAAAGCACCTAAAAGAGTCAGAGCAAAGAAAGCAAAGGAATCTTTGAATGACAAAAGTTCTTGCACATTGGTTGAAGAAATACACCCTGTTGGCAATACAGAGACAATATCTTTAATTGCTCCATTACAAAAAAACACTGTTCTTGTGCAAGTTGGTAGATGCAAGACTACCGCTCTAGTAGATACTGGAGCTGGTATTTCCTGCATCTCCAAAAGTCTTCTTGATAAATCTGGAATGAAATTTACATTGAAGGCTGCTTCTTTGACTCATGTTTTGGGTGTAGGTGGCGAACATATTAAAGTGCTTGGAAAACTTCAAATTCCTGTAAAAATATCTGGACTTAAGTTTCAATATCAGTTTCACATCCTTGAAAAATTACATCATTCACTGATTCTTGGTGCTGATTTCTTGAGAGATAAGGAATGTGTAGTCGACTTGGGTCAAGGTAAACTTTACCTCCAAAATTTCGTGGCAGTTGCAGCTGTGTCCTTGGGCAATAGTGTTGCAAAAACTGATAAGCCCATATGCATCCCGGCTCGCAGTGAAATTGAAATTTGTGTGTCGGTACCCAAGTCACTACACAAACAAACTATCCTCTTGGAACCTGCTCCAACCAATTTTGAATTTAGAGCGTCAAGATGCCTAACTAATGTGAAAAAGGGGAAAGCTTTCTTGAGAATATTAAACCCAACTAAGTCAGAAATTAATTTACCAAGTAAAAGTACAGTTGCTTCAGTAACACTCGTAGACAGAAACAATGTTTTTACCCTGTCTGACACAGAGCCTCAACCTTCATTTCAAACTGAAACTTGTGCTAATATTAACACTTGCACACAACGCAATGTATCAAATGACCTACAACCAAGTGCTATCAATTTTAATATTTCAAGTAAAAATTTAACTAAAGAACAATGTGCTAAATTAAATAACTTTTTAAATCAAAATTCTGATGTATTTTCTACTTCACTAGAAACTTTAGGAAAGACTAATGTGTTCTCTCATAGAATTGAAACTGAAAAAAGTGCTAAACCCGTGCATATGCGTTGTTATAGACAAAGTCCTGAACTTAAAGCTGAAACTGAAAGGCAAGTCAAAGAAATGTTAGATCAAAACTTGATAAGCCCATCTACTTCAGTTTGGAATTCACCTGTAGTGCTAGTGCGTAAAAAGGACAATACTTGGCGCTTTGCAATTGACTATAGGAAACTTAATAAAATTACCATACCTATCTCCCACCCTTTGCCTAGGTTAGAAGATGTCTTTGATAGTATTGGGGAAAGCTCTGCAACAATATTCTCAACTTTAGACCTAAATTCAGCATTTTTTCAAATTCCTCTTGACCCAGAAACAAAGCACAAGTCGGCGTTCATAACTCATGAGGGCGTCTTTGAGTTCAACAGACTCCCGTATGGTTTGCGGAATGCCCCAATGTCATTCCAAATGCTAATGAGTGAAGTTTTAAGAGGCCTGAATTGGAAATTTGTGCTTTGTTACATTGATGACATTCTTTTGTTTTCAAAGACATTTGATGAACATTTGGACCACTTAAATCAAATCTTTTCAAGGCTAAGGAGTGCCAATCTTACTTTAAAACCTGAAAAATGTCAGTTTGGGTTAGATAGGGTAGTATATTTAGGCCATATTTTGTCAAAAGATGGAGTTTCAGTAGATTTTGAGAAAATTGAAAAGGTTCAAAATTTTCCAGTCCCTGCTTCTCAAAAGGACTTAAAAAGTTTTCTAGGACTCTGTAACTATTACAGACGTTTTGTTAAGGGTTATGCACATATTGTTTCTCCTTTAAATAACCTTTTAAAATCTGAAAAGAAGGGAAAATTTAAAAAGGGAGATTGGACATCAAGTTGTCAGGAAGCATTTGAAAAACTTAAAACAGCCTTAATTTCACCTCCGGTTTTGGGTTTCCCTGACATGAACAAGGAATTTGTTTTGTCCACAGATGCAAGTGGCTCTTCAATTGGTTACATATTAGGTCAAATAAATGATGATGGAAAAGAACATGTAATTGCTTATGGTGGTAGAGCTTTGTCCCAGGCAGAAAGAAAATGGTCAACCACAGATCTTGAATGCCTTGCAGTCATTGAGGGAATCAAAAGCTACCGTCATTATTTGACACATAAGCGGTTTACTGTTTATTCCGATCATAAAGCTCTTTCTTACTTGTTAGGACTTAAAGACCCTACTGGTAGATTAGGCAGATGGAACTTGTTTTTACAACAATACAATATGAACATTGTTCATAGGGCAGGAAAACTAAATGGTAATGCAGATGCCATATCACGCATCCCCTATCCTACTTCTGAAACAATAAATGCATGTCAAGCTGATAATATTTCTACTGAAAATCAAAATAAACCAAAAACTGATAAGGTTGTTGATTCAGGGGAACATTACCTGACTGAAGTAGAATTAGAATATGAAAATAGTCCTGTCACTGTGAGCTCTGTAGATGAACTTGAACAACTCTCACAACCTGATATTGCCACTCTGCAGAGACAATGCTCTGATTTCAATTTCATTATAAAGTTTTTGGAAACAAGACAAATGCCTGA
Organism: Tridacna crocea; assembly: GCA_943736015.1. Lineage (NCBI taxonomy): Eukaryota > Metazoa > Mollusca > Bivalvia > Cardiida > Cardiidae > Tridacna > Tridacna crocea. The sequence continues at coordinate 11,148,584 of OX031070.1, forward strand.
TGATGAAAATCAGCAAAAGCAATGTGTTAGGGCTGAAGATCAATATGTACTGGATGATAATGTTTTGTATCACTTATATCAACCTCGGAGTAAGGGTAAGCTGGATAAAACAAACAAATATCTACTCCAGTTGGCTGTTCCCATTGTCAAACGTAAAGATATTCTTTACCATTACCATGACTGTGTAGCTGGTGGTGGTCATTTTGGCATCTCACGTACATTTGAGAAAATACGCCAAAAGTACTGGTGGCCAAAAATGTACCAGGAAATAAAAGTTCACATTAGGTCATGTGACGTTTGTCAAAAAGTGAATGTTGACCGTCAACCACGAACACCTCCCTTACATCCCTTGCCTGTTGAAGATTCATTTTCAAGAGTTCATATGGATATTCTGGGTCCTTTACCAAAAACTAAACAGGGATTCCAATATATACTTTTGATAGTTGATAGCTTTTCAAAGTGGTCTGAAGCATTTCCTCTAGTAACTATGGAAGCAAATGAAATTGCCAACATTCTTGTTAAAGAATACTTTTCCAGATATGGTGCTCCTCGTGTAATTGTATCTGACCGTGGAAGAAATTTCATGTCAAAGTTGATTAAGGCTATATGTGAATTGTTTCAAGTCAAGAGACATTATACCAGTAGTTACCATCCACAGACTAATGCAACGTGTGAACGTGCAAATAGCACACTAGCAAAAGTCCTTCGAGCTTATGTGAATGAAAATCAGTCTAACTGGGCACAATTGCTTCCATTTGCTATGATGGCATTCAGATCTACTCCCGCAACAGAGTCTACTGGTTATTCACCCTATCATCTCCTCTTTGGGAAAGAAATGAATCTTCCAATAGATGTCGATCTCATTCCTAAACCCAACATTCCTAAACAAACTGAGCAATATCTGAAAGAACTAGTACACAATCTTCAAAATAGCAAAAATATTGCAAAAGAAAATCAAACTATCGCAGGACAAAAGGCTAAGTTGCGTCATGATGTAAAAGCAAAAGCCCCAGATTTTAGAGTGACAGATATTGTTCTAAAAAAGAATAACTTTCAAAAGCCTGGACAGTCTGCTAAATTAACAAAAAAATGGATAGGACCATATAAAATAGTTACAGAAGGTCCAAACTGCACTTATAAATTAAAACATTGTGAAACAAATAAAACAGAAAAGGCTCTAGTAAATTCTAGTAGATTAAAGCACTATCAAGAAAGTTTTTCTGACTCTGAAGATGAGCCAGACATTAATAATGAGCATACTGGCACACAAAATAACAATGTTCAACAAAATGATCATTCCACCCAAACACCAAACACCAAAATGTTGCAAACACCTTGTCCTAAAGGTTCTCAATCAAATACTGAAAATGATGATAAAGCAGGACCTGAGACTAAAGATAGTTCTGTTCCAAGTAAGGAGAACATTGTTAGAATTTTGCGTACATGCATTAATTGCAATAAACGCTTATTCTTCGTTGAATTATCAAATGGTCATAGGACTTGGGTTTTTGATACAGATGTTGATGAGGGTCTTGTAGAAAGTTACTGGAAAACTCACACCAAGGTTGGCAAACGGCGAAAGAAACGTACGAAACATGTTTTCTTTCAGCCTAAATCAGAGTGATGTTCACAAGGTTGTTGGCCATGAGAATTTAAACAGTTCAGTGTCAGCATTAACTTGTCGCTGGGCCCAATAAATTTCTAAATTCTTTTTTTTTTTTCATTGGTGTGAGACAATGTTGCGTCTACTCACCAATGTCTTTTTCTTTTTTTTTTTGCAGATGGGTTTTTGCTAGGTGCTACTGTAAGGATTCTCTTTGTGCTCCTCATCCTGTGTCCTACATCACTCGTACAAGGGGAATTACTCCAAAGACTAAACTATGGTGTGGTTTTCCAAAAGGATGCTAAACTTACACTCGCTCGAGAGTATTGGCTTCACACCTTTGAGATTTTATTACCAGAACATGTGAACATTCCTTTGATTGGAACATGTCAGAAAACTGATAGGGAATGCTTGAAAGTTCATCATATTTTATCACAAATCAATTCTGTAAGGCTTGAAACTCAACACCGACTGAACCATACACTGAAATTGTTCAATGATCTAGTTCCTCAAATGCAAATCAAAAGATCTCGATCCAAGCGTTCACTGCTCCCTTTTATTGGCCAGTTCTCAAAAACTCTTTTTGGCACAGCAACCACTGATGATGTGAATACCTTGGCAAGACATATAAATGCCTTGAACAAGAAAACTATGGGAATTGCTGATGCATTAATACAGCATAGCAATCACTTAAGTTCCTTTATGACTAAAGCCAACAAGAGGATGGACAACTTATTATTAGGAAACAAAGCAAACAATGCAGGTATTCAATACATCAATACTCAGATTCAACATATAACACAAAATATACAAGAATCTATTGATGACCTCATGTCAATCCTAATTAAACAATTAAGAGTTGCTGGTCACTTAAATCATGAGTTAGATCAACTGAGTATTTCAATTTCAAATCTTGTGAATGGGAAATTATCACCAATTTTAATACCAAGCCACATTCTCAAGTCTACATTAAATGATATACAATCCATTCTGAATTCAAAATTCTATGGCTTTCACATTGCTGTAAAGGACATTGCAGATCTCTATCATGCTTCAAATTATCTTTATGCTAGGAATGGAACATATTTGTATGTCACGATAAAAATTCCAATTACATACATTCAAGATACATTAGAGTTATATCAAGTTGTATCATTACCAGTGCCAATCAACGACACTTCAAAATATGCTACTGTTTTACCTAATCTGCCAAAATATTTTGTGATAACTAAAAATCATCAATTATATCTAACACTAACTGATGAAGAGTTATCTAAATGTAAAGGTACTTCCTACAAACAATGTTCCTTTAATATCCCCCTGACACCAGTTACCAAAGATTCCTGCATATTGGCACTTTTTACCAATAGCAAGGATAAAATACATGACCTCTGTGAATTCAGATTTCTGCATGATGCAATCACTTCAAAAATTATAGAACTTAAGTCAAATAAAGTTCTACTTTACCAAACACCAATTCTCAGTCTTGAGTGTGGTCAAGAGCACAAAATGGTACAGGGTTGCAACTACTGTATATTTGACCTCCCGTGCCAGTGTTCTCTCACAACTTCCAATTTTTATCTTCCGCCTAGACTAACATCTTGTATTAACCATACCAAAGACATTTCAAGACTGCACCCAGTCAATTTAGTTCTACTTCAAGAATTCTTTGACATTGAGAAATTCCATCACATTTTTGCAGATACCATGTTTAATCAACCTGTTAATTTTACAATTCCACATTTCAAATTTTACCAACATCAAATGAAAACTATCATTGCAAATGATAGGCAATCTCACTTAAGTCTGTCTAAAATAGTTCAAAAAGCGAAGAAAGATGAAACAATCTTTCAAACACTAGCTGAACCTATGCTTGATGGTCAAATTACCTTGCCGGAAAGTTGGCCAAATGTGAATGATATTCTAATGATAGTAGCTGTAGCTTTATCTTCATTTGCCATACTCATGATTCTGTTAATGTATTTTAAAATGAAAAAGCTTGCTGCAAGCTTACTGGTCATACAACAGATACAACAAATTAAAGCCTTCCCAACTAATTTACCCACATTAGTTTATCAACAGTCCACTCTTAGCACTGAAAAACCTTTCATTCTTGAAATAGATCTCAGTTGGGAACATGCTACTCTCTTTTTCACAATCCTAAATTTCATTTTATTACTAATTGTCACCTTAAAACACTTAACAAGAGGCAAATCTTCATCAATTCTGTTAGAAATAACAGGCATCAGACAATGTGTCTTTGTACCCATTACCCAATTGTCTATGTGTCCATCTCATTATTGTTTTGAAATGCCTCTGGATAATTCTGAATTAGATCTGTGTGGTCCTTGGTATTCAAAGAAATTGAAACTTCAGTGGCCACATTTTTCTGTTTCAAACCGAATTAATGATCAAAAGATAGAAATACCAAATGTAATTTCGATAAATTTTCTCTCTGCAAGAAAACTACAAAAAATAATGAAGCAGCAGTTTTTCATAAACATTTACACTGAACATAATGGTCATTTGTTGCCAATTTTACCTTCATAGCCTTACATGATGATGATGATAAAGAGTTCTTGCTAAATATCTGTTTCTAATATATTTTTGAACCAATATTTGGCTGAATATTTTTTGTTTGTTATTCTGGTATTATTTTATCTCTTTTACATGTATAACATTTAACTGTTTTGTTATGTTTGTATGTTTACATGTATACTTGTACCACTTGGAATACAGTGTTGCCAATTTCTCTTCCTACAAATGAACATGAAACTGCTCTATATGCTTCAACATGTCCATTAATGGAGAGTGAATGGAAACAATAAATAATAATAATGAAAAAAAAAAAAAATTTTTTGTATCTGCAACAGATGCATAACTAACCTTTTTCATTAGTGTATTTCAACATCACTGATTGAATATGCATACCAATCCTCTGGGTCTTCACACCCGTACCCTAATGTGGACGCACACATTTTGTACAGCTGATATTCTTTGTTTTCATATTTTGTATAATGTATATTCATTTGGTCATTCTCGACTCCTCTTTAGAGTGATTCATATTTTTGAAGCTTTGGGGTCCAAAGCAAAAAGAACGAGAGAGGAATTATTATGATTCATATTTTTTCAATTATGCACCAATTGCATAATAAGTAAAAAATATTGAATTATACTAATAAGCATGTCATGTTTGGCATCAAATTAATGAGAATGATTCAAGGAATTGCATTTTGTGTATATAAATTTTGCATTTTGAACTTTTTTAACTTGATTTTGTATTTCTTCATTTTTGTCATCAGTGCAACACAATCAAATGCTAACAAATTCCTTTCTATCAAAGCCACAGGATTTGACACTAATACCTTATCACATGTAAAAACATAGGAAATGGTCACTAATTCCTTCTTCCCCCTTTAGCAAGCCATTTCAATCAAAAGTGCAAACAAGCCATTGTCATTGTTTTAACACTTTTATGGGTAGGACATCTGTTGTGAAAACAAGATTGTCTCAGATGTCTTAACACATTCACACCTGGAATTGGTAGAAGACTATATATACCCTGGTTTAGTGGGTCCAGTCATAATACATTCTGGACTGAATAAACGTTGTTTCTAAAACAGGCATTGTCTTCTGTATTCCAGGTAAGTCAATTTTATTCTATTTTTGTGTTAAAATTGCTTTTCTGTGACTGTTTCTTCCTATTTCCGATTTTCTATGCTGCAGTCTACAGCATTAGACTTCTGGTTTTGAGAAACATTGTGAGAAAAAGGAATTTATAGTTTAAATGTTGACTATAACCTTCAATGCATTTGTAAAATAGGACTTTGAATATATCTTGTGGAACATTGTGGAAATTTTGCAGCATAGTTAGTAGATTTTGAATGTAATTGTTAGCAGTGTTTTGTTTCCTTGAAATGTATTATTTGTAACTTACAGTACTGGTTAAACACGATTGTAGATGTGTATCTTGGAAAACATTGTGGGAAAAGTTGCTAAGCTTCTAAATCCTGGCAATTGTTCTAATTGTATAATTTTGAGTATGCATTAGGATCCCAGTTTTATAATGAAACTTGCATACACATCAGTATATAATCTAATTCTTAAGTAGACAGGTGACTTTCATAGCCAAGCGTAAATTCGTAATTCCTCTATATATATAGATAAGCTCTACCACTTGTTACAGAGGATACTGCTCACAACATTCCCCATCTCTATAAGCATATCCTCATTTTGTATTAGTTGTAGTCCCAAATCCCAAGTTTACATTCAAGTCTATGGAATCTATGCAAAGAATCTATGCAAAGAGGCAACTCCATGTGGCCTTGGGATTACAGGACAATCAACTAAGAGAAAAATAAATATCATAACTTTACTTAATCTTTGACCTTTTTTCCATTAAAAAGAAAATGATCATTGTAATAGTTAATGGAAATACTGTATATAGTGATATATAATACATGCTGGACTGAATAAACGTTGTTTCTAAAACAGGCATTGTCTTCTGTATTCCAGGAAAACTAATCCGTCCCATACGCTCATAGACCTCTTTTGAGCTGGCCGTGTTGGTTTGTTGCTCTGAGTAAAGTTCTGTGTTGTGAGTCCGTTTTGCTTGCGCAACATTACGTATAGCAACAGGCGGCTCATAATACTGACAACAGACACTGTGCTGTTTATGCGCCCAAAGGATCTTGTTGTGTTATGTACCTAGATGTCCCTCTGTTAGAAATGTTTTGTGTAGGTTCTAGATTTTAACCAGTTTTACTGGCAAGCCCCTTTGAGCATATCTGCTCCACTTGTTTTGTTTTTCTCTGATTGACATGCATTGAGTGTGAAAATATTTAGGTATATAATGAATGTAGTTATTAGTGATCTGACATAAAGTCTTCTGCTTTTAAGATCTTTTATCGCAAATGAGAATCTGATCCCCATTTCGAGAATTTCAGCTTTCTTCATAATGACCTCTTGTATCTGGAAAGGATATAAAACTATGATAGGTGTCTTGCAAAACTTTATTTGGGAGACTGAAAGGTTTAATCTTGGTAATGTTACCATCTGCCTTTGAAAGACATTAAGGAAAAAGGTTTTTTGAAAAAAATTTGGGATAAGAATAAAATGCTAGTAACCAAACTGAGTTATGTGACCCTGAAGAAGAAGAAAATATTGAAGAAAAACTTTCTGGGAACAGCAGAAAATGCTGCAGATAATTTCCATTGCCTTGAGCTGAACATTTTGTCATCCGGTTATGGTCAAAGTATTGTACAATTTTTTTCCCAGTTTAACCCTTTACCAAACAATCCCTGGTTTGTACAACCCTGAGATAGAAGCCCTTTGAAAACATTGTGGGAAAAGAAGCCCTTTGAAAACATTGTGGGAAAAGAAGAAAATACTGGTAACCAGCATTTTCTCCTTTTCCAACAATGTTTTCTACCCTGCTGGAAACAAATTTCAATTTTTGAATTATGTTTATTTTCCTGCTTTCATTTTTGACCAGTCTAAAATTTTGTAGTTTGGTAAAGGGTAAAGCAATTACAGCTTTTTCAAGAATTTAGAATTCCCTTAAAATGCTATGTTATACCCCCATTCCACTAGGCCGCGATCTACAGCGCTCAGTGCGCTCATACAGAGCGCCGTAGATCGCCTCAGATCGCTGCTGGATTGGCGATTATGAGGACACTCCCGCGCAGATAACAACCAGATGACGCTCCAACGGCGATCAAGTAACGACCATTGAGATCTGATAGCAATTGAACAGTACATAGTCACTATCGTAGCCTCACTAGGTGTTGCGACCTTATGCGACCTGTTTTCGCTCCATTAGCGACCCGAGGCTCTGACCCTCCTTTCGCTCCTTCTCCTGGGTGGCATACTGTAGTTCACTAAAGAATTTATTGTACCTACACCAGGTGGTCTCCAAATGCAAAATGATGATATGATGACTTTGTAGGATTAAGGTCCCTCTGTGCTCGAGGCATGTATGGTATGGACCATAAGAGAAAAAAGAATTGGATACAAGGAAATCCGGGCACAAGCCCCGAGCTCTTCTTCGAATATACCTCCTTTGTTCCTTGACGTGCCCTGTGTAAAGCACCGATACACGCGAGTCCACCTCGTGGGAAACACAAGGTGTCTCAGAAAGGTCCTGTTTGGGCCGGGTATCGAACTTCGGGCCTCAGGATTGAAAGTCCAGCGGTTTACCACTGCACTACCGGTCTGAGAGACAGACACTCTGTTATGCAGTCCTCCAAAAGCGCCATCATGTTGCCACTTGATCGTAATTGAGCGCTATCCTATCGCCACTTGATCGTAACAGATCGCTATCATGTCGCCACTTGATCGTATGGGAGCGCGATCATATCGCCACTTGATCGCATGAGAGCACTACTGCATCTCTGATGGTCGCTATCGGATCACATAGGAGCGCAATGACCGGCACACTGGAGGAACATTTGCGCTCTTCAGTGATCCGATAGCGCTTCATTTACGATGTTTACGTTCAAATTGCGTTTTGATAACGATTTAAGCGATTGAGTAGCGATGTGACGGCATTCTGAACAGAGCGCCACGGATCTTTGTGCAAGGGAGTAGACTGGTGGCGATCTTGGAGATCGGTTAAAGATCTGTTAGCGTGCTTGGCGTTCTTGGCGCTCTGCATGGCGATCTACGGCGCTCCATCAGAGCGCTGTTGATTGCGGCCTACTGGAATGGGGGTATTAGAGACACTTATTTGACATGTATTACACACATGTTAGAGTAACATGATATAAACAGCTGTTACTCATCCTCATGTTAGGTTTATTATTATTCCCTGAAAGTAATATTTATAGAGTAATTACGCCTAATATTATGGAATTTACAGATTATTAAAGAAAATGTAGGTTGTTTCTTTTGTACAAGGCTTTAACTCTTTTCCACACAATCCTGACTTTAAACGATCCTGAGAAAGAAAGTCTTAGAAAACATTGTGGGAAAAGGAGAAAATGCTGGTTACCAGCATTTTCCCTTTTTCCCACAATGTTTTCTACCCTTCCCATAACAAACTTTAATTTATGAGTCACATTTATTTTGTAGTTTGCAAATGCCTTCAATTTTGACCAGTCTAAAATTTTGTTGTTTTGTGAAGAGTTAATTATGAAAATACATAACTGTAGGCAGCCTTGAAATGAAAATGTGCCATGCTCTGAGAAGAGAGGGTTGAAACCATTTGCAAAAAGTGTTGGCCCAGGTTATCCTGTGCAGGCTGACCTAGGTGAACACTTTTTGCTGTCAGTCACTTTCCTGCATGTCACAGGACCAATCTACCTCATAACTCAGGTGGTTGTCAGATAAAATGGATTTTATGGACCTATAATTATACGAGTTGTTGGTTAGTTACAATGCATCTCGGGGATGCATTAACCCTTTACCAAACGACAAATTTTAGACTCTTCGAATCTGAAAGAGTTTGCAGACGACAATTTCAAATTCGATGAAAATGGCAGAAAGTTCTCCCAGTGGGTAGAAAACACTGTGGGAAAAGGAAAAATTGCTCGTTACGAGCAATTTCTCCTTTTCCCACAGTGTTTCAAAAGACTCGTACTGCAGACACGTAAAAACAAGAGCTTGTTTGGGAAAGGGTTAAATGCCATATTGTTGGGGCATGGTTTAGTTATAAATTTCTTGGAAACACCCTGTGTTTGATGTATGAACTATGACTCAACTTTTCAAAACAGCAAAATTTGAAACTGTTCCTAATTGAAAACAATTTGTGGACAACAAATTAACCCATTACCACACAATCCCTACTTTTGACGACCTTGAGAAAGAAGCCTTTTGAAAGCATTGTGGGAAAAGGAGAAAATGCTGTTGACCAGCGTTTTCTCCTTTTCCCACAACATATTTCAATTTTTGAGTAACATTTATTTTGTTGTCTGCAAGAACTTTCAATTTGGGCCAGTCTAAAATTTTGTTGTTTGGTAAAGAGTTAACTATAATTTCCTTGGAAACACCCAATAATTGATGCTTAAATTATGAGTCACTCAGCTGCTCTTCAAAACAAAACCATTCAAAATTGAAACATTTGTGGACAACAAATTGAAATTTGGCACATGGTGGATCTAGTATCAGAAAGGTTAGAGAGTATTCTGGAAAAAGGGAGAAAATGTTGTTTCAGACACAACACAGCAAAATAATGGACTCGGATCTGTGAAACCTTGCCCAAGACTTGAGACAGCATGAGGTTGCTGGTTTGAATCTGCAGTTAAGCCAATGTCTGTCTGAGGTTTGATGATAGTGATTTCAACAGGATTCATTTTTATGCTCCCCAAACATTTCTGGGGAGCATAATTATAGTCTCTGCACTGTGCATAATGTCTGCTCGTGGGTGTATCCCTTCGTCTGACCGTCTGAAGCCATTTCTCCACAACCCCTGGACCAAATTTTATGAAACTTGATATCTAAACTCCTTAGAACAGTGCACAAATACCTCTTTCCCGGTTTCTTAATTTGAGACTTTGTTATGGAAAAAGGGGGCTTCATGTAAAAAAACTGTGTTTCACTAGCTAATATCTCTTATATCAGTGCTCAGAACTTTGTGAAATTTCAAATCTGAACTTGTTGGAATGTTTCCCAGACACCTCTTTCCTGGTTTCTCAATTACAAGCAGTGTCACGGTAAAAGGGGGCTTCATGTAAAAAAATAAAATTCATACATTTTATGACCACTTGTTTGGGGAGCATAACCTGTTGGATGGCTGTTGTTCGATCTCAATCTGCTGATCATTGTTAAACCTTTCCCAAACAAGCACTGGTTTTCACCTGTCTGCAGTAAAAGGCTTTTGAAAACACTATGTAAAACACTCGTAACGAGCAATTTCTCCTTTTCCCACAGTGTTTTCTACCCTTTTTGAGAACTTTCTGCCATTTTCGCCAAATCTAAAATTGTCGTCTGCAAACTCTTGCGATTTGGAAGGGTCCAAAATTTGTCGTTTGGGAAAGGGTAAAGGGAATGGTTATATGGGAAAGCAGCAAGTAGCATGGTTAATTTTTTTTCTTTTTTTGCAAAACGCTTGTGAACAGCAATCTGGGAAATATGGATAGAGTGCCACAATTTAACTGAAATAATGTTGAAAGCAGCATAAGAAAATACAGACAGGTACATGTATATGAGTCATATCAGGTATGAACATGAAGGGGCAGTTCTGGATTTATTAGTAAACATGGGTTAGTTATTGAGTGATAAAACTATTGACTTACTGCCACATTTCACCCTTAACTCTTTACAACACAATTCCGACTTTTAACACCTCTGTGAAAGAAGCCTTACAGTGTTTTCTACCCTTCCTAAACCAAGTTTAGTCACATTTATTTTGTCTTCTGCAAATGCTTTCAATTTGGGCCAGTCTTCAATTTGGTCATATGGTAAAGAGTTAAGCAAACAATTCTGAGTTTTAACAACTCAGATGGAGAAGACCTTTGAAAAACATTGTGGGAAAAAGGAGAAAATGCTGGTTAACCAGCATTTTCTCCTTTTCCTATAATATTTTCCACCCTTTCAATTTGTTGTCTATAAATTTAATGCTTTTGGTTTGGACAAGTCTTGGGTGTTGTTTTTTAGTAAAGAGTCAACATAGTTTGAATTTTTGCCTTAACTCATCCTTCGGTCCGTAGACCACATTTTTGTGGGAGCATAACTCAAGAAGTATTTCAGGTATCATCTTGAAACTACATAAGTGGATAGATCTCATTAAGGAGAATTGCAGTGCACATCATATTTATGGAGTTATTGCCCTTTGTTGATTTTCATACTTAATTTTTGTCCGGAGCATAACTCGAAAGGTTTTTCAGGTATGATCTTGAAACTTTATGTGTGGATAGATCTCATTCAGGAGAAGTGCAGTGCACAAGAACCATAACTCTGCCCATTATATTTTTGCAGTTACTGCCCCTTATTGATTTTCGTACTTAATTTTCTTCCGGAGCATAACTCAAAAAGCATGTGAGGTAAAATCATGAAACTTTAAAAGTTGATAGTTCACATAAATGGGAAGTGCAGTGACCAAGAATTGTTAAGGTAGTGGACCCGTAATAGGCATAGTGCAGCATGGCATAAAATTTCTGGACAGTTGATAAAGACAGATTTTGTACAGATATGATACTATTGCACATTTTAACCGAACAGAAATTCCTTCGGGGTCTGTCTTGAAATTATTTGTTGATACTTCTGTTAGTTTCCAGAAAAGGGAGGTAATTATCAAATCCATTTGTAATGAAATTATAGTAGTTTTAGATTTATAAATGATAATTCTAGGAAGGACAAAAAAGAAAAAGTGGCTTGGTGAAAGTAGTACACTAATGCTCGTTTTTAATCTTAGCAAATTTTCTAGGGTAATATTATAGTGGAAATAGCTGTTTTCTATTACGGGTCCACTACGTTAATTTATCATTAATAATTTTTGAGTAATTACCCTTTGTTCGTTTTTACACTTTGAACTTAACAGTTTATAATCACATGTTATATCTAGAATTGGATGCCATTAGGGGGGCATACATGTTTTACAAACATCTCTTGTTTTGGTAAAGTTATGATCAAAATAAAAATTTTTCATGGGTCGTTTGAATATTTTGCTGCTTCTGCACCAATTGTGAAAGACCCTTTACATACGTAGCAGGAGACGTTCATATGGGTCAATCCAAAGAGAAAACCAAGAACTTGAGCATGCCTGATGTGAGACTTGGGGCCCATGCTACTATTTTTTTCTGGGGGGGGGGGACCATTTTCCAAAAATCATTTGGGAATCCTGCGTTGGTGTGGCCTAGGCACAATGCTGTATAATGAAAGCATTTGCACATGACATAAAAGGTGGACTTATTGACTAGATTACTGTTTGGAATGATAGAAAATTTTGGGTGGAAGTTCTGATTGTCAGCATTGTCTCCTTTTAGGACATGTTTCTAAATTAAAAGGGGTCCTATGTGGCTCAGTGGTAAAGTGCAGGACTCGTAACCTGGAGGCCCCAGGTTCGAGCCTCGCTGGCTCCACTGGGTTTTTTACACAGGAGTGTCCTTGGGCAAGACACTTCAGAGCCTAGCCTAGTACTGGTGAAACCCAGGACACATGAATATGTGAACTGTCGCCGTGATATGACTGAAATACTGTTGAAAGCGACGTAAAACACCATTCAAACAAATTCTAAATTAAAAATCTCATCATCAGCGTTCTCAAAAGGGGATTCTTTTGGCAAGAGTATAGAAATACTACTATTACTACCACGATTACAACTACTATTGATAATAATAATGATGATATGATGGTGATGCTGCTGCTGATGATGTTAATAATAATGATAATAATGATAATTAATTTAGTGGCAAAAATCACAAAATTTTTTTCATAGCTAATATCTCAGTTTTGAGAATCTTTATTTGAAACAAGATTTTTCAGGTTGTATAAGTATTGATGAAAACAGATTTTCGGCAGTGAAATCCCCCATGGTTTGGAATGTTGTGTAGACGGAGAGAATGCTGTGGTGGGTGACAGCTCTGCTCTTTCACCACTTCTTATGGACTTGGCCACTGCAGTGCTGTGCCAAAGGACACTCTCAAGTGACAGTTACCAGTGTGGTTTGAAGCAGGATTTTCTGATTAAAGCTGTTATTACCCTTTACCACTTGAAAAAATGTTAGACTTGTTTAAAACCTTGGCCTTTGAAGATGATATTTTAATAGTTTACCTCACATTCATGCCTTTTAGTGACCCTGAGGAAGAAGCCTTTTGAAAAAAATGTGGGAAAAGGAGAAAATGCTGGTAACCAGCATTTTTTTCCTTTTCCCACTAAGTTTTCTACCTTATGAAATAAAAATCGTGTCAATTCAGCCACTATGAAATCGTTAGCATTGAATGCTTTCAATTTAGATCTATAGGTAAAATATTTTGCCATGTGGTAAAGGGTTAACCCATTACCACACAATCACTACTTTTGACGCCCCTGAGAAAGAAGCATTTACAAAACATTGTGGGAAAAGGAGAAAATGCTGTTAACCAGCATTTTCTCCTTTTCCCACAATGTTTTCTACCCTTCACAAATCAAATTTCAAATCTTCAGTCACTTTTATTTTGTCATCTGCAAATGCTTTCAATTTGGACCAGTCTAAAATATTGTCATGTGGTAATGGGTTAAATGTAGTTCAAAAATTGAATTTTATTTTTAGAAGCTTGGAAAACTCTGTTGAAAAAAGAGAAAATGCTGGTTACCAGCATTTTCTCTTTTTCCCAAAATGGTTTTAAAGGCCTTTTCTTTAAGATTGTGCAATAAAGTATTAATTAATACACTTAACATATAGGATGGCCCCCTACTTTACTCAAAGATTATGAAATTGAGAAACAGACCTACTCAGATGGGAAAAAGTGTTAAACTCTTTAGCACATGATCCCAACTTTTTTACAACCCCAAAAAAGAAGCCTTTTGAAGACGATGTGGGGAAAGGAGAAACTGCTGGTAACCACAATGTTTTCTGCACACCAAAGATAAATTCTGTCATTTGAGCAGCATCTAAATTTTCATCTTCAGATGCTTTTAGTTTGGCCAAGTCTACATTTCTGTAGTTTGATAAAGGGTTAAAGGTGGGTACTTAGAATTTTCACATTACACCAAATCAAAAAATATATACATCACTGAAATTTATATGAAAGAACAATACAAATCATCATTAATTATGAATAATAAAATTACCCGAAAAAATTTTTTTGATGGTATCCCCTTAAAAGGCTACAATCATAGTCTATTAAGCTATTTTTAGATTTCGCTCCAAAAAAAAAATGCATTGTGGGAATGTTAAGTGACTGGCACGTGACTAATGACGCTTAAATTCCATTACATAACAAACATGTAATTATTATTCATAATATCTTCTTCGGACGCTATGTTTGAAGCTTCGTCTGTGTATTTCCGGTATGTAAATGAGCGAGTTGTTCATGTAAAAATAGAACGTGTTTCATGTCGATGTCGACATTGGCCTTAGTAACTCTTTAATTTGTCGTGTTTTGGGATGATTTTCGACTACTGGGGTTTTATCAATGACAATTATAAGGCTTTGGGGGTATAAGGATGATATTTTTGTATTTTTGTAAAATTTTCGTCCCAAATTCTAAAGGGCCACCTTTAAGCCTAAAACACAAATTTGTATTAGTTTTGTATACTAAAAAAGAAGGAATAATTAGAAACACTGATTGATGTTTTAAAGACAAACAATCTGTCAATTAACATTCTTATCTATTTGTCCATTGAGGACCTTTTGTACTACTAACCCTGTGTTTCTTTTGGCTTTAATGCCTTACATTGACAAAAGTTTTAGACTGGTACATATTTAAAGCATTAATTTTGTACATTGCCGATTTACTCTTTACCATTCACACAAACCTGACTTTTAATGACCCTTGGAAAGAAACCTTTTGAAAACATTGTGGGAAAAGGAGAAAATGCTGGTAACCAGCATTTTCTCCTTTTCCCACAATGTTTTCTACCCTTTACAAAACAAATTTCAAATTTTCAGTCACTTTTATTTTGTTGTCTGCAAATGCTTTCAATTTGGACCAGCCCTAAAATTTTGTAGTTTAGTAAAGAGTTAAATTTAGCTTCAGTGGCAGAATTTGTGTCTTAAGCCTTTCCCAAACGACAAAATTTTAGACTGGTCCAAATTGAAAGCACTTACAGACGATAAAATTAATGTTACTCAGAAAGCAAAATTTTTTTTCCAGCAGGGAAGAAAACATTGTGGGAAAAGGAGAAAATGCTGGTTACCAGCATTTTCTCCTTTTCCCACAATGTTTTCAAAAGGCTTCTCTCTCAGGGTCGTAAAAACCAGGGATTGTTTGGGAAAGGGTTAAAGAGTACAGAAAAGAAAAGCTTTTTCCTGGCATTGTCTCCTTTCCTCACAATGTTTTTTAAAAAATATTTTCCCCAGGACTCTAAAACTTCAGATTATGTAGTAAAGGGTTAAGATTCTGTTGTACCAGTTTCAGGTACGACCTTTTTAATGACTTAACCCTTTACCAGACCACAAAATTTTAATTTTGTCCAAATTGAAAGCATTTGCAGACAACAATTTCATTGTGGCTCAGATAGTGAAATCTTTCTTTGAAAGAGTGAAAAACAGTGTTGGAAATGGAGAAAATGCTTGTTGCCAGCATTTTCTTCTTTTCCCAAAACATTTTCAAAAGGCTTTTTTTCCAGGGGCGTCAAAAGTTGGTGGGTAAAGGGTTAATTCCAAAGCCTAAATCTCAGTAGTCTATTTACCTTCTCATCCAAAATACATCCAAATAAGAGTGGTTACCAGCATTTTCTCCTTTTCCCACGATAAAAGGCTTCTTTCTCAGGGTCATTAAAAGTCGTTATTGTGGGGTAAAGGGTTAACAGTCAACTCTTTTATCAGAAGACAAAATTTTAGACATGTTCAAATTGAAAGCGCCTGCAGACAACAAAATAAATGTGACTCAAAAAATTAAAATCTGTGTCTCGGAAAGAGTAATAAAATGTTGTAGGAACAGGAGAAAATGCTGCTTACCAGCACTTTCTGCTGTTCCTACAATGTTTTCTGAATAGGCTCCTTTTCAGGGATGTTGAAACTCGGGATTGCGTGGTAAAGGGTTAGGGATTTTTGTGATAGATATTTGTCTATACTAATGTCATGACCTACCGATCGAAACACTTTGTGGATAAAATACATCAGACATTCAGCTCTTTAACTCATTACCAAACAACAAAATTTTTGGATTGTCCAAATCGAAAGCACCTGCAGAAATACAAAATAAATGTGACTGAAAATTGAAATTTATTCTTTGAAGGAAAGAAAACATAGTGGAAACAGGAGAAAATGCTGGTTACCAGCATTTCCTCCTGTTCCCACCATGTTTTCAATAGGCCACTTTCCTGGGAAAGTTTAAACTCAGGATTGTGTGGTAAAGAGCTAAGGACTCTAGTGATAGATCTGATATTCGTCTGTATTGATGACATGACCTACTGATCAAAAGACTTTGTGAAAAAGATGAATCAGGCAGTCAACTCTTTACTGAACAACAAAATTTAAGACTTGTTCATTTTTAAAGTATTTTGATGGAAAAATAAATAATGCTCAGAAATTGAAATTGATTTTCAAAAGGGTAGAAAATATTCTTGGAAAAAGAGAAATAAATTAATTCTTTTTAAGATCCATCTCCCTTAACCCATACCCATACAACCCTACATTTGACGACCCTAAGAAAGAAGCCTTTAGAAAACATTGTGAGAAAAGGAGAAAACCAGCATTTTCTCCTTTTCTCACAATGTTTTCTACCCAGCTGGAAAGAAATTCAATTTTTGAGTTGCATTTATTTTGTCGTCTAAAAGTGCTTTCAATTTGGACCAGTCTCAAACTTTGTCATTTTGTAAAGAGTTATCTCATTACCATGCAATCCCTACTTTTAATGACCCTAAGAGAGAAGCCATTTAAAAACATTGAGGGAAAAGGAGAAAATGCTGGTAACCAGCATTTTCTCCTTTCCCCACAATGTTTTCTACCCCATCAAAGACAAAAACTATCATTTTAGCTACATTTATTTAGTTGTCTGCAAATGCTTTCAATTTGGACTGGTCTACAACTACCTTGTGTGGTAAAGAGTTAAGGTAGGTGAAATTTTGGATTGTGCAGGATCGGGTTATATAATAGTTGTCAAAAGCATTGATCATGAGATCAAAATACTGATTTTAGTAAAACAAATTTATTTTACATCGATTGAAGGAACAAGTTTTTATACTTGTCTGTCTCATTTCTGCTTCCTGGGAACTACACCAGCACTCGCTCTGAATGTGTGTGCCAGTGAACAGTTCCAAAGTTGACACCTACTCCAGGGTACCAAACTCTGGATGTTATGATAATGAGGCTGACTCTGAATCTCACAATCACAAACATGATTAGTTTTTGTATTTTAGTAAGGGAGTGAACTCTTACAGAAACCTGCAGTTTCATTTTAAAGTGTTATTTCCCTTCTTATCTCTTTACCACACCGTCCAGAGTTTAACATCCTTGAAGAAAAAGCTTTTTCAAAAAATTGTGGGAAAAGGAGAAAATGCTGGTCACCAGCATTTTTTCCTTTTCATGCAATTTTTTCTATCCTTCTAAAATCAAATTTCATTTTTGTGTTGCATTTATTTTGTCGCCTGCAAATGCTTTCAATTTGGACCAGTCCAACATTTTGTCGTTTGGTAAAGAGTTAACCTTTTTTTTTTTCTTCTTCACTGTGAAACATTTCAACTTTGTAACTTAACTGTCATACACAGTTCCAGGAAACATTATGGAAAACTAGCTGTTGTATGCAGTTAAGAATGCATTCTGTTATATTGATTTTATTCAAGAATTGTCTATCTAATTCTGTTTGCCCCACATATCATTATAATCCCTCCCCCTCCACCCCCAATGAAAATTACAGAAGGTAATGAGTTTATTGGGAACAGATAAAAAAAAAACACACTGTGGAATTGGTTCTTTATCTTTCTCTGGTAGCAAATGAGTTGATTTATTAGAACAAAGATAAGCAGACCCTTCAGATCTCTACTAAAGCTTCAACAAGTTTTAATCCTTTACTGCACAATGATGACAGCTCTGAGGAAGGAGCCTTTTGAAAACATTGTGGGAAAAGGAGAAAATGCTGGTAACCAGCATTTTCTCCTTTTTCCACGAAGTTTTCTACTCAAGAGAAAAATTTTGACATTTGAGCCACTTTGTAATTGTCAACTACGAATACTTTCAGCTTGGATTGGTCTAAAATTTTGTTGTCTGGTAAAGGACAGGCTTCTGCAGAGTAGATGACTTTGGCAAAAAAGTTGCCTGATTTCCATTTTCTCCAGCTAGAAGGCATTCTACAAATACACATCTAATTTTGGCACCCTGAGTACAGAACCAGACTACTTTTTTATGTGACAACTGCTACTTTGAATTTCAAACTAAAAATAAACGTTTGCTCAATAAAACACTGCCTGTTGCAGTTCATTCCGCTATGATCAGCAGTTTAGCGAAATCTGGAGCTAAAATAGGTCTGATTTCTTCTCAAACATATTGATAAAAACCATTTTCTGTTGCTACTTTATAGCGCATAATACTATAGTCTCCCGAATATCTGGAAAAGTGATGTGTCTTATAAGACAGGTCGAATCTTCAAAGAATATGACATGCACAGACAACAGCCTGATTTCAAGAAAATTTGCTTGAAAAAGCAACAAAATTTTAGACCTGTCTGAAATTAAAACAATTGCGCATGGCCCATAAAGTGTGACTCGAATTGTCATATTTTTTATGAAAGGTGAAAAATTATTCTCAGGAAAAGGAGAAAATGTTGTTTTCCAACATAATATTATGATCTTGTTCCTACAATGTCTTAACTCATTACCAAACGATAATATTTCAGGTTTGTCCAAATCGAAAGCATTTGCAGACGATAAAATAAAAGTGACTGAAAATTTGAAATTTGTTTTGGGAAGAGGAGAAAACATTGTGGGAAAAGGAGAAAATGCTGGTTACCAGCATTTTCTCCTTTTTCCACAATGTTTTCTAAAGGCTTCTTTCTCAGGCTCGTCAAAAGTAGTGATTGTGTGGTAATGGGTTAAACAGCTCTCTTCCTCAGGTTTTATAAAGTGGATTGTTTGGTATAAGTTGAAAGTATTTATTCCTCTGGGTTATGAGTTTCTGTGCTGGGTACCCCTGAAGATTTTACTCTTTACCAAACATTGCAGAACATTTTAACTCTTTACCAAACAACAAAATTTTAGACTTGTCCAAACTGAAAGCATTTGCAGAGAATTAAATTATTGCAACCCAAAACTTTAAGTGTTTTGGGAAGGATAGAAAACATCGTTGGAAAAGGAGAAAATGCTGGTTACCAGCATTTTCTCCTTTTCCCACAATGTTTTCTATATGCCTCTTCCTCAGGGTCTGGAAAACCAGGTATTGTTTGGTAAAGGGTTAACTCTTTACCACACAATCCCGACTTTTAATGACCCTGAGAAAGACGTCTTTTGAAAACATTTGTGGGAAAAGGAGAAAATGCAGGTTACCAGCATTTTCTCCTCCTCCTACAATGTTTTCTACCCTCCCCAAACCAAATTTCAATTTTTCAGTCATATTTATATTGTCGTCTGCAACTGCTTTCAATTTGGACCAGTCTAGAAATTTGATCTTGGTAAAGAGATAATGACCCTTTTGTAGATACCTTTTGAAAACACTCTTGGAAAAGGAGAAAATGCTGGTAACCAGCATAACCAGCATTTACTCCTTTTAGGCAGTAGAATGTTTTTGTCTTTTACATTGCAAAATTCAACTATTGGGCAGCATTCAGTTGTGCAAGTGTAAATATTTTTGGTTTGGTAAATATTCATTGTGAAAAAAGGGGTTATCTCTGGTCCATTAGAGATAAGATAAGCAGTGAAATGCTATATTCAACAGGAACCTGTCTGGCCCTATCATGCAGAGTGCATGTTTAACCCTTAGACTGTCAAGTGCAACTTAATGACCTTTTATGGACAGTGTAGAACCAGATCAAACTGAGCAGAATCCGTATTCTTGTTGTGAATCTACACTTTGTGTTAAATACATATGTATTTCTCAAAAAAAAAAAAATAACTTTTGGAAACAACTTTTGAAATAATAACTTTCGGGCTTTTCCATAGGCTTGAAAGTTTATTTTCACATATGTAGCAGGTAAATGTTTAACTCTTTACCACACGAGAAAATTTTAGACCGGTCCAAATTGAAAGCATTTGCAGACGACAAAATAAAGCTGACTGAAAAATTGAAATTTGTTCTGGGAAGGGTAGAAAACACTGTGGGAAAAGGAGAAAATGCTGGTACCAGCATTTTCTCCTTTTCCCACAGTGTTTTCAAAAGGCTTCTTTCTCAGGGGCGTCAAAAGTAGGGATTGTGTGGTAATGGGTTAAGCATGCTTTTGCTTATGTGTTTATTTGTTTTTCATTCAAAGTGAGGTTTATTCTTAAAAGATAGCATTGGATTGAAAGAGCTAACTGTATTGCTTTGGAATTTAAATTGTTTTTCAGTGATAGAAAAATTCATTTGGAGATGTATTTTTCTAGTGTGTGTTTTTTTTGTCAATAATGTAAAAAGAGGAACTTATTGAAAAACAGTATAGGGAGCCTTTAACTCTTTACCAAATGACAAAATTTTGGACTTGTCCAAATTGAAAATATTTGCAGACAACACAATATGTACTGTAATATTAACCCTTTACTCCATAGATACTCATTTCTACGTATTGCTTGTAGGAGCTTTTGGAAAACATTGTGGCAAAAGGTGAAATTGCTCGTGACAAGCAATTTCACCTTTTGTCACAATGTTTTCTCTGCTATCAAAACGTATCATATACACATAAGAAACAGCTTCATCCTTGCTGTTATTTAGGGTCAGTTGGAGATACCATAGAATTGCCTCATGGGGTAAAGGGTTAAAAGACCGAACATACAGGTTACTTGGCAGAATAGCCCATAATAGGAAAACATGGAGGTTACACAATAGTTACCCATTACTTGAGGGTCCATCTTCGCTAGCCAAGGTTACGATCACTACGTGGATCTTACCTGGCTGATTAAGCCCGATTTCGAGATTCCTGCAATACGCCCTCTATTGGATGCTGGTTATTACCCCCTTTTACATCATATTTCTAAAAGCTAGTGAAATATGGTTTTACAAACCGCTTAAGAATACACATGAAGCGATAAGCAGACATCCACATAGGTTTCCATATTTACCTTCTTTTCGAAAGGTAGCAACCTTGATCTATTTTTTTCAAAGATAAAATGCTACGAGCGATTTCATTTGTTGCAGTTAGAGCTGGCTGCATCCAATGAAAATGTAAAAATCAAGCTCGATCTGCCAAGGGTAGAGTAGCGTAGTGAATCGTCAGCTTTGGCTTGAGAAGATGATGAGAGTCATAACCTTTAAGTATTAAAAAAATTTCTCTCTGGTATTGTAACAGAAAGGTAGTCTGTTATCTTTTTATAAAGCCATTCTGATGTTTTATGATATGACAAAATTTTGACACCCATTTCTATGTTGAATGCATTTACCAATCAGATGTGGCTCCATTGATAAAATACAATAAATACAAATAATTGAATACAATGTAAATAAATAAATGTATTTATTTTATTTGTAAATAAATTAAATACAATGTTTGTTCTTACCCCTTTGCCACATTATTTTTGATGACTGTGCTAGAGAAAGCTTTTGAAAATATTGTGAGAAAAGGAGAAAATGCTGGTAACCAGCATTTTCTCCTTTTCTCACAATGTCTTCTGTATAAAGAACAAAAATCATCATAGGAGCTACATTTTATTGTAGTCTGCAAATGCTTTTAGTTTGGTCTTGTTCAAAATTTTGTTGCATGGGGGAGTTAAAAATTCAATTTTGTTCATGCTTATTACTTTGTTAATTCTTTACCAAACAACAATATTTTAGACTTTAAAAATGTCCAAACTGAAAGCAATTGCTGATGACAATTTAAAAGTGACTGAAAAACATTTTTGGAAGGGTAGAAAACATTATTGGAAAAGGAAAAAATGCTGATTACCAGCATTTTCTCTTTTTTTCCACTAAGTTTTCAAAAAGCTTCTGTAATAGGGTTGTTAAAAGTTAGGATTGTGTGGTAAAGGCGTAAAATCAAGAAAGATAACTCTAACAGGATAACTGGTCAATTTTTCAGGGGAAATTACTCTTAGAATTTTTCAGTGAAATATTGTATCAAGAGTTATTTCTCTTACTAATCCATCACCAGACGTATCAAATTACAGCTGTCAATATTGGGCAATAAAAATGTGTCACCTGAGCTGTTTATGTCTCTCCCCTTTGAGTCCCTAGGGGACATTTCGGAGACAGGAGTAACATGATAACCTGTCAAAAACCAATTACAGCATTGTATGTGTTACATCTTGTCTTCAATCCTGCACTTGTATTGACTCTTCTTGTCCCCCTTTTGAAAATATTGTGGGAAACCTAGCAATTGGTTGTCACATGCAATTACTACTTTTCCCACAATATTTTGGAATTTTTGAAAACAACTATTTGTTGCATTTAAATGAAAATTGCTTGTGACAAAAAGTTGCTCCTTTTCCCCATAATATTATTTAAGATTCTGTGAAAAAAGAAAACAACCTTATGCATATAAATATAAATTTAAGCCTACTAAATTCAAACCACTCAACATAGTGTTACAGATATTGTGGATTAGGATCATAATATACAGAACAAATACAAGTGAAACAAGCTTTTGGAGGAAAGGGGAGATTCATTGTGTATTCACCGAATCAAATTAAGCAATGATATGTAAAAACGTAAAAAGGTGAGCATAGAAAATGATGTCAAACTATTTTACAAAAATATCCGGAAGCGGGAAGAAAGTGAAAAGGGAGGGGATCTCATTACAGCAAAAGTTTAGAATTGTATCTATAGAACACAAGAAAAAAAATCCATTTTGCATGGCAAAAAAAAGAAAAACACAGAGAGATTAGCTATCACCGTGATATTTAACACATTACCAAACGACAATATTTTAGACTGGTCCAGATTGAAAGCATTTGCAGACGACAAAATAAAGGTGACTGAAAATATGAAATTTGTTTTGTGAAGGGTAGAAAATATTGTGGGAAAAGGAGAAAATGCTGTTTACCAGCATTTTCTCCTTTTCCCACAATGTTTTCTAAAGGCTCCTTTCTCAGGGGTGTCAAAAGTAGAGATTGTGTGGTAATGGGTTAAGAGAATAGTATTGCCTAACATGGCATCAAACTATATGTCCAAGAAAAAGATGCTGAAAAGAGGGAAGGTATCTCATAAGAGTATAAGTGTAGAAATGTTTCTATAATAGACTACAAAACAAGTCTATTTTTTTTGTGACTTGAAAGGAAAAAATATAACTAGGTGAGCTGTCACCCTGATAAACAAAAGAATAAAGACTGTTGAAAATGGAGTCAAACTACATTAAAAATATATACATTGAAAAAAGGGAGGGGATCTCATTACAGCATAAATTTGTGTATTTATGGAATCAAATAAATTCTGTTTGTATAGCAAAATTGATATGAATGGCCTTTTTTGTGGGTGAGAATAATGCTTGAATGCGTGATAATTCAATAAGATATACAGCAAGTTTTTTGTGTCCAGATACTTGATAAGATTCCTGAAGATATCAGTCCCTTGCCAAAAATAACCCAGTGTTTAACTCTTTACCACACAATCCCGAGTTTTACCGGCCCTTAGAAAGAAGCCTTTTGAAAACATTGTTGGAAAAGAAGAAAATGCTGGTAACCAGCATTTTCTCCTTTTCCCACAGTGTTTTCTACCCTGCCCAGAACAAATTTCAAATTTTCAGTCACCTTTATTTTGTCGTCTGCAAATGCTTTCAATTTGGACCAGTCTAAAATTTTCCCGTGTGGTAATGGGTTAACTCTTTACCACACAATCCTGAGTTTTACTGACCCTTAAACAGAAGCCTTTTGAAAACATTGCTGGAAAAGGAGAAAATGTTGGTAACCAGCATTTTCTCCTTTTCCCACAATGTTTTCTATCCCATCCAAGACAGAAATCAAAATTTGAACAACACTGAAATTTTTGTCTGCAACTGCTTTCAGTTTGGACCAGTCTAAAAATTGTCATTCTGGTAAAGATTTAACCCTCTGTTATACAATCCCTACTTTCACAATCCTGAGAAAGAAAGCTTTTGAACATATTGTTGGAGAAGGAAAAAATGCTGGTAGGTATCATTTTCTCCTTGTCCTACTACGTTTTTGCCCTTCCCAATACAAGTTTCAGTTTTGGAGCCACATATTATTTCTTTATCTATAATGCTTTCAATATGGACAAGTCTGAGATTATGTTGTTTGGCAAAGGGTTAAATGATTCTATGAAAGGAGGCACTTGAAAACATTGTTGAAAAAGAGAAGATGCTGGTAAGCAATTTTTTTCATCTTCTCCCACAATGTTTTCTACCCTTCTAAAGGCAAATCACATCATTTGAATAGAATCAGATATTTTATCCGCAAAACTCATTAAAGAAGTCTTGATTTTTAGCTCCACTGGCTGAAGGCCAGTGGGCTTATGTCACGGCCAGGTGTCAGTTGTGTGTCCGTCAGTGCGTGCATGTGTCTGTGGGTGCATGAGTGTGTGCGTTAACTTTTATTTCAAACATCTTCTTCTCTGAAGCTACTCATCCAATTTTGATGAAACTTTACAGAAATGATGCTGCCATAGTCCTCTTCAGAATTCCTTGATAAATATTTTATTCCTTCAAAAACTCTGGTGGCCATGGCAACATGACTGATAAATATGGAAAATTTTTAAAAACCTCCTTTGAAACCATAAGGCCTAGGGCTACCAAATTTAGCATGTAGCTTTATCTAGTGGTCCTCTACCAAGTTCCTTCAAGTAATAACCCTGGGGTCAAAATTGGCCCCGTCTCGGGGGTCACAAGTTTTATATGGGGAAAACTTTAAAATCCTTCTGGTACCTAGCTAAAGGGCCCAGGGCTACCAAATTTGGATGGGTGGGGGAGGCAGTTAGAAAGAAATTTGAAACCAGTTGGCCAAATAATGTAATGTTTGGCTTGTAGTGGAGCATGAATATGTGAAATGTAGCCATGATACGAATGAAATAATGTTGACAGCGTTATAAAACAAACAAACCACCCTGAGATAGAAGCCTTTTGAAAACATTGAGGGAAAAGGAAAATAGGGTAAAATGCTTGTAATCAGCATTTTCTCTTTTTCCCTCATTGTTTTATACCCTGCTGGAAACAAATTCCAGATTTTGAGATACGTTTATTTTGTACTCTGTAAGTGCTTTCAATCTAGCCAGTCTAGAATTTTGTCATTTGGTAAAGAGTTAAGGGTTAGGTTATTTGATGCCAAGAAAAGGTTCATTGGCAAGCAATGTATTGTGTACAATGAAGAGCCAAGATACTAGTAAGACTGAGTGCCCGCCTGAGTGGCTCAGTGGTGAGTGTGTCGGACTCATGACCTGGCGGTTGTGAGTTTGATATCGGGTTGAGGCAAACTTTCTTTCAGGCATATTTTTACCTCTCACCTCTTCTGAAGCATGTGAGAAAAGTAGTAGCTTTGGAAAGACAGTTGTGTTAGTAGGACTGGTGTGAGAAAGCCAGGAAACAAAACCATGCGTCACTGATCACCATGATATGACCTTAGCTGTAAGTGGCGTTAAACCCCAATACAACCAAAGTGATACTGAGAAGAACTTGCAGTCTGATCAAGATTCTGCACTATCCGTTTCAATAGGTATTACTTGGATTCATTGGGGGTAAAATTACAATATTTAGGTGAGCGTACATTTTGGGACTGTATGAATTACAAGTTAAAAGAAGTATGGTATATTTGAAGTTTGTTGACACAACTTTTTACTCCTGTTGACATACTGTTTATGACCATTCACACCTCAAATCTTCTTAACCCAATTTAAACTATTTTCAGAGGAGTAGAAAACTTGTTTAACACTTCGCCAGATATAGCATTTTAACAGTCTATATAGAAAAAAGCTTTTGAATACAATGTGGGCGCCTTGTAGTAGCTCATTGGTACTTTTTAGGGTCTTGAATGACTCATGACCTACCCATCCCAGATTTGAGCCTCACTGTATCCAACGGGTTTTCCATGAAAGGGTCCTGTGGCATTTGAGATTAACGTTTGTGAAATGAGTCTAACAAAATATTATTAAGTGAGCTGCTATGAATTTTTGTGGACAAATTAATAAAATTCTATCTCTAAGGCAAACAATGTGACATACTTAAATCTGTTGTTACTAAAGATTCGGCATATCTCGGTCGGCTGGAACTGGTGGATTGTTTTGTGTCAGAGATTGATGCATTCATTGCCGAAAATACGCCAGTTTACCGTTCTGAAAATTGTAAGGCTCCTCTTACAAAGGAAATCTTGAGTTTCAATTTTCTATTAGAATCTTTCTAGATATATTTCAGTGGACAAACAGTTTGTACATTCTCTTTTTAACATGGTTTATCAATTCCAATTGAAGTTTTCACCGACAAACAGACACATGCAAATAACTTTATCGAGGTTGTTTATGTCGTTGCTAAACAACTGTCGGGCGTGCTATATAATAGAATCATTTGATTCTTATTTCAAAATGAAAATCTCCTTGATACGGACAAGGTTAGATGTAGGTACGGAATCGGCTGAGTTGTGACGAGTGCAAAGATACTTAGTTCAAACTTGGACAAGTTGTTAACTATCAAAAGAGGAACTTAATTACAGCAAGGGCAGGTAACCATTAAAGAATAGTTTAACACATTTATGTCCCTTCTTCCTGAGGATCGTTTAATCCAGAACTAATTGGTAAAGGGTAAAAATGAACATTATTGACCTAGATATTTTCTTGGTGAAAAAAAAAAGATTTCGAATGGTAAAAAAATTAATTTTGAAATTTGATATGATATGGTAACCATGATCTGAGTATTATTGAAAAAAGCAAGGTTTGGAAGACTGTTATAGATCTTATCAATGAAAAAATACGGTTTCAAAAACATATTACTAAAGAACTTTCACACAAACTCAAGGTATATGACATTGATATGAAAGGGAATATTTTTGTTCACTAGCTTGACCTTGTGAAAGGAAATAGATATATGGACCCCTAACCCTGTACCACATTACAATTGATTGATTGTTTGATGTTAAAAGCCATTTCAACATTAACCCATTACCAAATGACAATTGTTTAGACTGGTCCAAATTGAAAGCATTTGGAGACGACAAAATAAAAGTAATTGAAAATTTGAAATTTGTTTTGTGAAGGGTAGAAAACATTGTGGAAAAGGAGAAAATGCTGGTTACCAGTATTTTCTCCTTTTCCCACAATGTTTTCTAAAGGCTTCTTTCTCAGGGGTGTCAAAAGTAGGGATTGTGTGGTAATGGGTTAATTGAAGGACAGTCCATGGCAACTAATACACTTAACTGCTTATTGGGAGTTTTTTTTTAAATAGTATTTTGCTTAAAATTTTACCCAAGCAACTTGCTGCTTTCCCACCTAACCATCGTCAAAACAATAATTAGCAACGAGAGAGGAATAAATACTTCTGCACAATTATAATAAATCCTGAAGAAGTGACCCCCCCTTCCTCCTCCTTTAACTCTTTACCACATCAGAAAATTCTAGACTGGTCCATATTTAAAGCATTTGCATACGTCAAAATAAAGGTGAGTGAAAAATAGAAATTTGTTCCAGGAAGAATGGAAAACACTGTGGGAAAGGAGAATACGCTCATTACCAGCATTTTCTCCTTTTCCCACAATGTTTTCAAAAGGCTCCTTTCTCAGGGGGGTCAAAAGTAGGGATTGTGTGGTAATGGGCTATGACTGTAGTGGTAAAGGGCACTTAAATGGTTAAGCACTGATTGAGAGCATCCATTTCATTTAATTAGCGATGCTGGGGTTTAAGATTGGTTAACATGTGTTGATACTGTTCATATTTAAAAAAAAAACCGATCTGATTCATTTGCTAATTAGTTCGGAAAACATGAAGAGAAACAGAAAAATGTAATCAATCAATCATTATACAATTTCATGTTTTTTGCTGTAAAAATACTGTTGTCTTTTTTTGTTTAAATCAATATTTATAATTTTAATCAAATTAAGCTGTTAATTATTTGCCAAATTTTCATTCTTCGTGTTCTTAAACTTTAAAGAGTTGTTACGGTCAAAACCCTTGTGTACCTAAATATTGATTTGATAGTAAAATTTGTTCAATTGAGAATGAATTTGTATTTGTAAAAATTTTCAATGGGATTAAAAATTCCTTTGGAAATGTCAAGTTTATCCAAGGCTTTAGTCTTTCTTGCAAGTCATAGTTTTCGTATTATTCAACTCTTTACCACGCAACCCTGACTTTTAACAATGTTTAAAAAAAGGAGCCTTCTGAAAACATTGAAGGAAAAGGAGAAAATGCTGGTAACCAGCATTTTCTCCTTTTCCCTCAATGTTTTCATCCCTTCCCAAAACAAATTTCAAATTTTCAGTCACTTTTATTTTGTCATCTGCAAATGCTTTTAATTTGGACCAGTCCAAATTTTTTTCATTTGGTTAAAGAGTTTACTCATTACCAAACGACAAAATTTTAGGTCGTCAGCATTTTTTCCTTTTCTCACAATGTTTTCTACAGGCTTCTTTCTCAGGGTTGTCAAAAGTAGGGATTGTGTGGTAATGGGTTAAACTCTTTCCATACCATAGACCACACCAGAAGCTGTTGTGGATAGTGAAGATCAAGATCAGACCGCACAGAACATGCAGTCTGATCTTTGACCTGTATGGTCATGAAAGAGTTAAAATTCTTTACCAAAAGATAAAGTTGTAGACATTTGCTGACGACAAAATAAACATGGCTGAAAAATTGAAATTTGTTTTGGAAATCGGTAGAAAACATTGTGGGAAAAAGAGAAAATTCTGGTTACTGGCATTTTCTCCTTTTCCCACAGTGTTTTCAAAAAGTTTCTAATATCTCAGGGTTGTTAAAAGTTGCGATTGTGTGGTGAAGGGTTAACTCATTACCACACGAGAAAATTTTGGACTGGTCCACATTGAAAGCATTTGAAGATGACAAAACAAAGGTGACTGAAAAATAGAAATTTGTTCTGGGAAGGGTAGAAAACACTGTGGGAAAAGGAGAAAATGCTGGTTACCAGCATTTTCTCCTTTTCCCACAGTGTTTTCAAAAGACTTCTTTCTCAGGGGCGTCAAAAGTAGGGATTGAGTGGTAATGGGTTAATGCTAATAAGACACAGTACTGAGAAGAATTTAAATTTTTTATTATGCAGAAATTGTTAATTTTAACTTTTTACCATACAACAAAATTTAAGACTTACCTAAACTGAAAGTGTTTATAGATGAGAAATTCAGTATGGTTCAGATGTCTTTGAAGTGGTAGAAAACATTGTGGGAAAAGGAGAAAATGCTGGTTACCAACCAGCATTTTCTCCTTTTCCCACAATGTCTTCAAAAGTCATCTTTTTTAAGGGTTGCATAAACCTAAGAATGTGTGGTGAAGGATTAACCTAAATTTTAACTCTTTACCACACGAGAACAGGTTAGACGAGTCCAAATTGAAAGCATTTGCAGACGACAAAATAAAAGTGACTGAAAAATTGAAATTTGTTCTGGGAAGGGTAGAAAACACTGTGGGAAAAGGAGAAAATGCTGGTTACCAGCATTTTCTCCTTTTCCCACAGTGTTTTCCAAAGGCTTCCTTCTCAGAGGCGTCAAAAGTAGGGATTGTGTGGTAATGGGTTAACAAAGTGTTTTCTCAACTTACATCAAAATGTCACTGTGTGTAAAAATGTTTGAAGCAAATAAAATAAAAATAGACATAATTACATTTTTTGGTGATATACTAGTCAATCAGTGATTCAAGATTATTTCAAACCCACTCCTCCCTAAGGTTTGTTAAAATGTTCCGATCTAATCCTTTGCCTCACAATTTCAAGTTTTGATGACCCTGGTGAAAGGGCTTTTTGAAAATACTTTGGACAAAGAGAAAGTGCTGGTAGCTAGCGATTACCACCACTTCCCACAATGTTTCCAACTCTTTTGAGACATCTCATTGTTAACCTTTTACCCCATAAGGCATTTCTATGGTATCTTTAATTGACCCTAAATAACAGCAAGGATGAAGCCGTTTCTTATGGGTATATGACACCTTTTGATAGTGTAGAAAACATTGTGGCAAAAGGTGAAATTGCTCGTGACGAGCAATTTCACCTTTTGCCACAATGATTTCCAAAGGCTCCTACAAGCAATGCAACTGAACATTATAAAAAAGTTATTGACGAGCAAACAAATTTTTTACCCTAGATAATTTGTTTGCTCGTCAATAACTTTTTTATCAGGTGTTGTTTAAAAAATCTAACACATCAAGCAAATCCCCGGAGTCCTTCCGCCTTCTCTGCTTCAAACCAAATTCCAATCGGTCACGTATTAACGGAATTATTGAAGATTTTCTTACCTGAAGTGGAGGATTTTCTTCAAATGTCGGTCATTCTTGTTGTTGTTGTGTCACATGATTCCCCTCCCCCCCCCCCCCCCCCCCCCCCCCGTGGCTTTAGTCCACATGTTTCCCAGATTTTACCAGAGCTATGGTAGGCCTTTGATGTGTTTTGCCCAAGAACACTCTTCTAAGAAATTGAGTGAGGTTAAACCCAGGTCGAACCCAGAGTCTCCAGGTTGGAGTATACAATTTACTCCTGAGCTTGCAGGACCCCATAAATAGTAGGCTAGAGTTCTGAAGTGTCTTGCCCAAGGACTCTCTTTCAAAAAACCCAGTGCTTCCAGTGAGAGCCAATCCTGGTTGATTGTGAGTCCCTCAGGACCCCCAAGTCAGAATGAACAAGCCTATGATATCGTTTGCACACAAAGTTTGTTACATAAATGACATAAGATTATAGAGAGCCTTACGGGATCCCACTTTCAGAATGAACAACTCCATAATATTATCATGTAGTTTAATTTAAACATATTTGTTTTACTTTGATTGAGAAACAAGATCTAACAACTTATACTAATCTCTCTCAATTCTGCTTCACGGGAACTACACCAGTACTCGCAGCGAATATGTGGGCCACTGAAAAATCCCAAAGTTGACGCCTGCTTCCGGGTATCAAACTCAGGACCTTATGGTTATGAGTTGACGCCTGCTTCCGGGTATCAAACTCAGGACCTTATGGTTATGAGGCCAACGCTCTACCTCACAGCCACGGATGCAATCATGTAAAGTGTCCCTGTTTACAAAATTTGTAACATAAATGACATAAGATGCTAGAGAGCCTTACAGAATTTCACTTTCAGTGCAAACGAGCCTAAAATTTTATCATGTAAAGTGTCCCATGTTCACAAAATTTGTTACATAAATGACAGAAAGATGATACAGAAAAGCTTGTCTATCTACTGGCCCTTGGGGCATGTAATAAGAAGCAGTGAAAATCTAGGTAATAAATCATTAACAAACAATGTAGCAGAAAGAAAATCTGGGCTTAACCTGTCCATCACAATGGGGAAAATTCAATAATTAGTTAGGAGAAGATTTAACCCATTACCACATGACAAAATTTTAGACCTATCCGAATTGAAAGCATTTGCAGATGACTTAAATAGTGCAACTTTGCTTTGGTAGGGAAGAAAAGTTTCTGGGAAAAGGAGAAAATGCTGGTAACCAGCATTTTCTCCTTTTCCCACAATGTTTTCAAAAGGCTTCTTCTTCAGGGTCGTTAAAAGTGGTCATTGTGTGGTAAAGAGTTCATCCATTCCTTCACACATCTTGAGTGCTGTGGAATGATGCCTCATTGTCTAGTTAAAGAACACATGGCTTTTTAGCTCAGCTGAGCACAACATGCTCAAGAGGAGCATTTAGGATCACCCAGTGTCCATTGTCCGTCTTCCGTCAGGCGTCCTCTATCGTCAACAATTCTTTTAACATCAACTCAGCATCAGTTTTGCAAACAACAAATTTAATATAGCTCACATGATGGAATTTGTCTTTGGAAATAAGAAAACATTGTGGAAAAAGGAGAAAATGCTGAGCACTGAAAGTTTAATTCTTCGGAATTGTTTTGTAAAAGGGCTGAGTTTGGTTGAAAAAAATGTTAACTGCAAGCAAATAGGGGTAGAGCATTAACTTCTTGCATGAATAGATCCAAGTTGGAATCCTGTGACGGGCAGTGTCAATTGGGTCAGACGATTATAAATCATTCTTTTCGAAAAGAAGAATCATCTTGTTTTGAGTAATGGCTCCTTTTCCCATGGTCCATTGAATTCGAAATTTTAAGGATCGGAAAAATTATACCTATGAGAGGAAAGGGTAAAGGATACACTTGTCAGCAACTGAAAATTGGTAGGGAAGGTGTGTTAGTATTATAGGTGATCGTCATGGATCGTTTAATTTTGACCCTTTTCCAAACAACCCCTGACATAGAGGACTTCTGAAAACATTGTTGGAAAAGGAGAAAATGCTGGTAACCAGCATTTTCTCCTTTTCCCACAATATTTTTTACCCTCTCAAAGAAATATCCTACCGATTTCGCCGAATCAAATTGGTTGTTTGGAGATGGTGTTCAGAATTATGGACAGGTCAAAAATTTTGTCATGCGAAGAGTAACGAACAAGATAGATAGGTCTGAGTGACAATACACTGTCTCGTACAGAGTCTACTGTAAGGACTGGGAAAATTGTAAATATCAAGAAAAATATTTTGAATTAGGTAGATTTAGGTAGATTTAGTATTTCAGTGTTTAGTACATTACATTTATGTGGTTTTTAGTATCTGGTTGTGTGAATTTGGTTGGATTCCGTGTATGTGTTTTGTGAAGTATTTTGAGGTGATTTAATGCAAGTGATGAATGTGGATTTAAGAATTTTGTGGTGCTTTTTTTTTTCTCCTGTTTGAATCAGATTTATTGTCGGGGAAAAATGGAAATTTGAAGAAAAAATAACCATATTTTAGCCATAAATATCATCTTTTATAAAGATGGGTATCATATTTATCGTAGTGATCTTAAAGTAACCCTTTGTCACACAATTCTGACTAAATACAATGCCCATGAGAAAGAAAGCTTTTGAAAACATTGTGGGAAAAGGAGAAAATGCTGGTAACCAGCATTTTCTCCTTTTCCCACAATGTTTTCTACCCTTCTCAAATCAAATTTCAACTTTTGATTCATATTCAGTTTGTTGTCAGTAAATGCTTTTAATTTAGACAATTTTGTTGTTTGGTAAAGTGTTAAATCAAGAGTTGTATTGTTCACTTAAATTTAAACAGGCTGGGTTAAGTTAATTAGTTTAGCATATCTATGCTGCAATTTATTTTGCTCTTACCTCTGATGCATGTGGGAAAAGTAGTCAGTTACTTTGAAAAGAAAGTTGTGTCACCCGGGGACTGGTATGAGAAAGTCACAGAAGCACATGTGTAGCCACACTGACTGTAGTGATATAAGCTAAGCTGTTAAAAACTGTGTTGAACTTCATTACAAACAAATAAACCAATTATGTTTTACAAGCATACTTTCAAAGTTGTCCGCTGCAAACTTTGTTTCAAGAGGTCATGAGGGAAATGGATTATATGTTTTTGATTATATGTTAGAATGAAACTAGATTTTTAAGATAAAATAAAAAGGAAATAAAAAAAAAACTAGCTCTCATGAGAAGATGGTGAGAAAAAGTGGTTTATTTTATGCTTTATTTTGTTTATATGAGGTTTATACTTGTTTTAATTAAGCTAAGTAATATGTCATATCATGGCGCTCAGGGCACCTTCAACATGTGTTTCCTGGCCTTCTAATGCCACTACTGACACAAGTCCTGTATTGTCTGTGACTCACCAACCATTCTGAAGAACACTCTTTGTCTTAACTCTTCAAGATTGCCTGACTGTGAAAGTAACAGAACTTTTTATTGGTGGTTTAACCAATGAGAAGTACTGTTACCTTCACATTGACTAAATTCTGAAGAATAAGACTGAGAATGTTCTGAAGAATGGTTGGTGAATACGGACCCTGGACTACTTTTCTCACTTGAACCAGAGGTGAGAGACAGAAAATAACCAGAAGTTTGTTGCAACAGGCAGGGTACAGTATTCACCAACCATTCTTACAAACATTCTTTGTCTTATTCTTCAAAATTTTCTGACAGTGAAAGTAATTGAACTAATCTGATTGGCTAAACCATTAACTCATTACCAAACAACAAAATTTTAGGTTTGTTTTAATCATTTGTGTGTGTGTGTGAAGGGTAGAAAACATTGTGGGAAAAGGAGAAAATGCTGGTTACCAGCATTTCCTCCTTTTCCCATAGTGTTTTCAAAAGGCTTCTTTCTCAGGGGCGTCAAAAGTAGGGATTGTGTGGTAATTGGTTTAGAGGACACTGTAGATCACATTGTTTTCTTCATTTCAGATATGAACATTTTCAGATGATTTGAAGGGTAATTATGTGTTTTAGATAAAAGTTTAGTGAAATTAGATATTAAGGTTTGATACTGGAGCTTGTAACAAATATGCAAATTGAGTTTAATCCTTTCCCAAACCACAAATTTTTAGATTAGACCAAATTGAAAACATTTGCAGACGTCAATTCACCTCTTGCTGAAAAGATGATTTCTGCCTATGGTAGGGTAGAAAACATTGTGGGAAAGGGAGAAAATGCTGGTAACCAGCATTTTCTCCCTTTCCCACAATTTTTTCAAAACTATTCTAGACCCGTAAAAACCAGGGATTGTTTGGGAGAGGGTTAATGTGTACATGTTTGACATGAAGAAGATACATGAAGGGCCGAAAAAAGGTCTTTTTTTAGTGAAACCGAACATATTTGGGGAAAGAAGTAGTGTCATATATCAAGAAATAAATCCCTATTTAGTCAAAAGTTGCAGACCACAGTCACTATGGTATTTAACTCTATATCACAATTCAAAAATTTTAGACGTCGTCCAAATTTTAAGCATTTGTGGAGACAACAAATTATATGTGGCTGAGATGATGTGACTTTTTTGAAAAGATGTATAAAATTTGTGGGGAAAGGAGAAAATGATATCCGTATAATTATTCGAATTATGTTTTAACTCATTACCAAGCGACAAAATTGTAGGTTTGTCCAAATTGAAAGCATTTGCAGACAGCAATTTAAAAGTGACTGAAAGTTTAAAATTAGTTTTGTGAAGGGTAGAAAACATTGCGGGAAAAGGAGAAAATGCTGTTTACCTGCATTTTTTGCCTTTTCCCACAATGTTTTTCAAAGGCTTCTTTCTCAGGGTCGTCAAAAGTAGGTATTGTGTGGTAATGGGTTAATCTTTGTAAATCTGTAAATGGTTTCAATTTTGTTGTGTCCAAAAATTTTGTCGGTAGTATAGGGTTAAAAACTGCACAAAAAATTGTGCAATGAACTAGGTATGCACAACTGAGTAGGTATGGCAAACAAAGTGTAATCTGATCTATGCTTATACCCTTTTTGTGTCTAGATTTGAGAATGCTTGAGGGTGACTTGAATCTGGTAGCAGATAATGTAGAATAAGATCAGACTGCATAGACTTTGTGGCCTGATCTTTGACCGTTTTTGGTGTAGGAAATTATAACTATATCTCTGGCCAAAAGAGATCTGAAATTCATTCCTTAACTGCTGAATGAAACTTTCAACACCATTGTAAAAAACCCAGGTGTTGCTATTTTAACCCATTACCACACTATCCCGACTTTTAAGGACCCTGAGAAAGAAGCCTTTTGAAAACATCGTGCGAAAATGCTGGTAACCAGCATTTTCTCCTTTTCCCACAATGTTTTCTACTCTTCACAAAACAAATTACAAATTTTCAGTCACTTTTATTTTGTCGTCTGCAGATGCTTTCAATTTGGACAAGCCTAAAATTTTGTCGTTTGGTAACAAATTAACCTGCTACTTGATTTAAATGAAACTTTCAAGATCATTGCAAAAGCCAATTTTAAGGAGAAATATCTCCTTCTTGGACAGGGTAGATCCACGATCAGACTGCACATTCTGTGCAGTCTGATCTTGATCTACACTTTCCACAAAAGTCCTTGAGTTGTGTTTAGCTGTCTATAGGTATAAAGTTAAATTCATCATTTGGCCAAAAGAGCGTTGAGATTTTGTTTTATCCATCAGTTATATTTTTTCCTGCCTGAATGTTATATCTTCTGGGGCAATTAGAACCAGTTCAATTATTGGTTTCCATTAGGGTGTTGCGCATGGCAAACAGTCATGTGCATTTAACCCATTACCACACAATCCCTACTTTTGACGTCCCTGACAAAGAAACCTTTAGAAAACATTGTGGGAAAAGGAGAAAATGCTGGTAACCAGCATTTTCTCCTTTTCCCACTATGTTTTCTATCCTTCACAAAACAAATTTCAAATTTTCTGTCACTTTTATTTTGTTGTCTGCAAATGCTTTCAATTTGGACAAACCTAAAATTTTGTCGTTTGGTAATGAGTTAAGAAAAATCTGAGAACAAAGTTGTAGATAACAATATCATATACATGATGGTGTTTTTCTCCTTTTGCTTTTGGTGGGCCTATCAAAACTAAATAGGTAGGTTAAATTGATGCACTGCTTACTAGGAAATTTTTCTATGTTTAATAAAACATGGTGCTGCCTCATGTCAAGTCATCAGTGTGCATATATATTTTAGCCCTGGCTACGCTATGGTTTCTAAAGCATGGATACCGTAATACTTGTTACATTGACTTGTTTTTTCTCCATCCATGTTTTTGTAGTTGCACTTTTTTGTGTGTGTTTAACTAACTTAATTTACATGGATTTTAATTAGCCCTTTACGAAATGATAAAATTTTAGACCAGTCTAAATTCAAAGCATTTGCAGACGACAAGATATGTGCAACTGAAAAATTGAAAATCTGTTTTAGATAGGTAGAAAATATTGTGGAAATAGGAGAAAATCCTGGTTACCGGCATTTTCTCCTTTTTCCACGATGTTTTCTGTAGGTTTCTTCATCAGGGTAGTTAAAAGTCTGGACTGTGTGGTAAAAGCCTAGGAATATTGATTTCAGCTCAGGACTAGAATTATGACCCAACTTTTCTTGATGTCTACTGAACAGAATGTCGAACTTTAGGTGAAGAAAAAGGGTAAAGAAAAGATAGGTGACCCCAGACCATCACCTTGTTGATGGCCTATTAAAATTTCTTTACAAAAAGAGCAGATAGACGGACAGTTTCTGTGCCCACTGTATAATTAACCCTTGGGCTTCATGATCAGTGCTACAGGAGATCACTCCTTCCCTCAATGCATAGCTTCATCCTGTATTAACACTTTACCACACAATAACTACTTGTAATGACCCTTAACCCATTACCAAATAACAATATGTTAGACTGGTCCAAATTGAAAGCATTTGCAGACGACAAAATAAAAGTGACTGAACATTTGAAATTTCTTTTGTGAAGGGTAGAAAACGTTGTGGGAAAAGGAGAAAATGCTGGTTACCAGCATTTTCTCCTTTTCCCACAATGTTTTCTAAAGGCTTCTTTCTCAGGGGTGTCAAAAGTAGGGATTGTGTGGTGATGGGTTAAGAAGAAGCCTTTTGAAAACATTGTGGGATAAGGAGAAAATGATGGTAACCAGCATTTTCTCCTTTTACCATTGTTTTTTCCCTACTAAAGGAAAATTGTAGCATTTTTAGCCATATTGAAATTGTCGTCTGCAAATGCTTCAATTTCGACAGTGCAAAAATTGCTGATGGAAAGTTGCTCAAACTTTTCACTGTTTTATTTTCTCGAGATAATGTGGAGATAATGTCAGTGGGTACAACTTTGTCCAATAATACTGCATAATTATGAAGAGGGGAGCCTTTCAGTAAGTGTGTTATGTTCAAGCTGTGCTCATGGGGTGAATATTTAATGCTTGGTTTGTTCCGCATACTTTTGTTTAACCCATTGCCATACAGTCCCTACTTCTGACGCCCCTGGAAAAGAAGCCTTTAGAAAACATGGTGGGAAAAGGAGAAAATGCTGGTAACCAGCATTTTCTCCTTTTCCCACCATGTTTTCTACCCTTCACAAAACAAATTTCAAATTTTTAGTCACTAATTTATTTTGTTGTCTGCAAATGCTTTCGATTTGGACAAACCTAAAATTTTGTTGTTTGGTAAAGGATTAACCCTTACACTAGTGTTTAAGACTGGATTTATTTCCGGTGAATTAAGACAAAAAATCTCAATTGGCATTATTATAAGTGCAGTCTGATAAGTGCACATCCCTTTTTCACTCTGTCAATTAAAGTGAAACTCTACACTCATGTTAGTTATATTATGGCAACCAGTTCACCTATCCATGCTTTCCTGGAGTTTCTTTTACGGGTATTCTGTATAAACCTTTACCATACATTAGCATTTTAGCCCTGTCCAAATTGAAAGCATTTGCAGACAACAATTTCAATGTGGCTCAAATGGTGCAATTGTTATTGATACGGTAGAAAACATTGTGGGAAAAGGATACTATGCTTTTAAAAGTCTTCTCACACAGGGTTGTGATAACTGGAGATCATGTGATAAAGGGTTAAGATTGGAACTGCTGTATAAAGGAAATAATTTCGGTCACCTCCAGAAAAGCCCATCTATTGCAGAACTAACCATCAGCTTTAATAAATACATCAAATTGATAACATTAGACAGAATGGATCATGTCTAAGACTGTACACTGCATGCTAAACAAGCAATCTGATCTGAATCTACAGCCTCTAAAAGTCCCTTAACTCATTACCAAATGACAATATTTTAGGTTTGTCCAAATTGAAAGCATTTGCAGAAAAAAAAAAGTGACTGGAAATTTGAAATTTGTTTTGTGAAGGGTAGAAAACATTGTGGGAAAAGGAGAAAATGCTGGTTACCAGCATTTTCTCCTTTTCCCACAAAGTTTTCTACAGGCTTCTTTCTCAGGGGCGTCAAAAGTAGGGATTGTGTGGTAATGGATTATGTTTTACTTGGCACTGTCAACAGAAATGCCATAGTGTTAGTCTTTGTAAGGGTAAAACTTGAATTACCATGAAGTCATGTGACCTATTTTATGATGTATATATTAAGGACAGTATGACAAATGTTTAAATTACCACATTCATCGCCTTTTGGTTATGGAAATTTTTGGTTTACTCTTCAAGACCTTAGTTCGTAGTTGAGCATGACGCTCTTTTTTTCCTTTATGGGAGGAAGGGGGGGGGGGGGGGGTTTGCCCATATTGGCAACCATGGGTGACAGAAAATAGGCGCAAAATCAGTCAATCAAGTTATCTGATGAAAGGGAGCAATGTTGCAAAGGTAAAACGCTAGACCATCAACTCTTAGGCCCCAGGCTTGATACCAAGCCTGACCAGGTACTTTCAGAGACACTTTGTGTTTTCTACCCAGCTAGAGATGAACTGGTTTGAAACCTAGAGAGTAGCCTTGTGTGTATCAGAGTTTCATTCCAGGAAATTTAAAAAACCACAGCTGACCATTCTTTCACCCGAAAATAATGACGTGGGAAAGAAGCCAGTGGCTTGGAAGAAGATTGTGCAGAGTACTGGTAGAAGAAACTTAAGGAAAGCATGGATAGGTGCACTAGCCGCCAAGATATAACTGAAATAATGTTTAAAATATGGCGTTGAACACTAATAATTCAATCAATCAACATAAAAAACCAAGGTCTACTGAAGAAGAGCCAGGGGCTTGCACCTATAGCTAGGTCTCCTTGGAATAGGTTTGACTCTTTCTGTCGAATTGAACCATATCATACAAGAGAAAAAGAAGACGCAAGGGCGTCAAGGTCGCCCGAAAACGATTTTTTTCCCATTATTAAACTGAGAAATATGTAGACAACAGAATTGATCTGACTCCAATTTTTTCAGTTATTTTTCATCTGTGATAAAAATAGCTAGATCTATTGTTTTCCAATGAAATTGACATGACAATAGTGACCTACAATGTTATAAATTTGCCATATGACCAAATGTCAAAATAAAGTATGGGCTTTCGCACTGCAAAACGTTCAAATGCCCGATTTACATTTTATTCTACTTTTATGCCAGTATTCAATTTCGCCATCTGAGAATAACTGCATAATTAAAAAAATGCTACAAATACATTTTTTTCAGCCATGAGTACAAAAATATTGTATTTCGTTTATAATTGGAGATACATGTATACCTTATAATTGGTCAATGATTACAAAATATACATGTGGTTACAAAATAGTTTATTTTACAACTTACATTCAAGTTATATTTCCCTTGTGAAGTTTCTTTTTCCATTGCGCCGGTCCCGTGCAATGGTAATTTAGAAGAAGTTTAATGATCTGGGTACTCAATAGGTATGGGGAAAAAAGTTTCAGCTTATTTAACTTATAACTTATCAAGTAATATCATCTTTATTATATATTTCATCAACCATAAATTCATTCTTTTTTTCAAAATGGTCAATGGTCTTGTTCCAAACTACCTATGCTCTCTTGTCCCGCCCACTATTGGAAGTAACACGACGTACAATCTTCGTAATTCTAATGACTTGGCAAACATAGTTTGCAGAACTATAGCGTTTATAAATATGAATTCCTTTCTGCAATCAGGTGTAAACGCATGAAACTCTTTGCCACAAGCTACAAGAGAAACTGACTCTCTCTCGTCGTTTAAACGTTTGCTGAACATAGACATACCCACTCCTTGTAAACTGTATTTTTATGGGGAGAGAAAAATGCAAATTATTCATACTCGACTTAGAAATACATTTAAATGTAGCGATCTAAAGCAACATCTCTTCTGGAAAAATATTGTGGCTTCTCCTCTTTGTCGTTGCGGGGAAGTTGAATCTAATACACACCACTTCTTTAAATGCAGATTTTATCATTCGAACAACACTCGGACAACATATTAGTGCAAAATCTGCTTTTAATATTGATACAGTTCTTTTTGGAGACAATGAACTCTCCCTTGTCGAAAACAAACAGATCTTCAATGCAGTTCATGAATACATTTATAAAAGCAAGAGATTCTCTTAGTTTTAATCCAATACATTAAAAGTCCTCTTTTTTGACAATGTAACACGTTACTGTCGAGAACATATAAATTATATACATGTACAAGTATAATTTTGTATCTTTTGTTGCCACTCTGCTCAATCACTCAATCACCAATCACCATTCCTTTTTTCTTTTTACTTTTTCAGATAATGAAGCCTTTTTGTTCTTTACATTCATTACTTTCTGTTTTTTATGATAATCTTTTCTCTTCTTGATATTATTTGATAGTATTGGCGTATCATGTGATTTAGCTTGGGGAGGGGAACTATATAAGCAATATGCTTTCGTCCCGATCCTTTTCACATTTAATTCTAGTATTATCTATGTATAGCCAATACAAAATACAGTTTAACAAGATATGCAAGACATGAGAAAAGACAAAAATGCATGTATATCAGTATAATTTGGAAAAAACAAGTGTGTGTCGGCATTACATGAAATACTTCATGTTTTCCGAAGGAATAATGGAAAAGATAATTACAAATTACGTTGTTTACGTTGAAAAACCAAAAACCGTTGACATACAAGAATTCAAACATCACCAAAACTATCTGCTGCTGAGCGCGCCTAAATATGGTATTGCAAATGTTGTGCATCAGGACCAGACGGCATGCAATGTGCATTCTGATCGCTAATCCACAAAGTCCGAAAATTAACGGTTCGAACAACTCAAACTTCAGCTTTTCTTTCCTCAAAAATTTTCAATTACATTCATAAATACGAAGAAAGTCTGATAACATTTCGAATATCTGAAATTAAAAAAAAAAAGATTTCATGTACAATGTACATTTATACAAATAATCAACTGCGAATGATAAAACATATATTACATGTATACTGATAATTGCAACCAAATTCTGTAGGTGAAATTTCTGAGGACAGTGTAGATTAAGATCAGTCTTACAAGAAATGCTCTCTGATCCTAGATCTACACAGTCCAATACACTGATCAACACGCTGAACTACATACATGTATATGAATTCATACATAACCTGACAAAATAAGTAAGAATTACGGATATTGCTAAACATGTAAGCTGGCGTGTAAACTGATTAATGTAACCAAAGCAAGTCAGTGAAATATCTGAGGACGGTGTAGATTAAGATCAGACTTACCAAAATTACAATCTGATCCTAGATTCACGCAATCTAATGTATATGATAATGTAACCAAAGCCGATCAGTGAAATATCTGAAGAGGGTGTAGATCAAAATCAGACT
Source organism: Tridacna crocea (assembly GCA_943736015.1). NCBI lineage: Eukaryota > Metazoa > Mollusca > Bivalvia > Cardiida > Cardiidae > Tridacna > Tridacna crocea. The sequence continues at coordinate 11,190,983 of OX031070.1, forward strand.
TACCAAAATTACAATCTGATCCTAGATTCACGCAATCTAATGTATATGATACATGTAACCAAAGCCGATCAGTGAAATATCTGGAGAGGGTGTAGATCAAGATCAGACTTACCAAAATTGAAGTCTGATCCTAGATTCACGCAGTCTAATGCATGTAAGCTGATATTTAAATCAAGTTATTATCCATTTCAAAATTCAATCTGAACTTTAAGACCAGTGTGTTGGGTGCATTATATTGTACTTGTTCGAACTTGGTAATTTTTCCATTTCCCTTTCTGAGATTACCTGCTGAAAGAAGGAAATATTGCTACAAATATATTTTTTTAACAGTAAAAACTTTATTTTTCAATATTCCTGTAGATATACCCTAGGAAAGATATATGAGTACAAATACATACGTTTGAAATCATACGTATTTACTTTATATAGTAACAAATGTATAATGTCTATTGCGTACTTTCTTTTCCATTGCGCCAATCCCGCACAAAGGAAATTTAACCCTTTCCCAAACAATCCCTGGTTTTTACGGATCTAGAATAGTAGCCTTTTGAAAACATTGTGGGAAAAGAAGAAAATGCTGGTAACCAGCATTTTCTACTTTTCCCACAATGTTTTCTACCCTATCATAGACAGAAATCATCTTTTCAGCAAGAGTTGAAATTTCGTCTGCTAATGCTTTCAATTTGGTCTAGTCCAAAAGTTTGTCGTTTGGAAAGGGTTAAAAGGTTTTAACTTTTGTACTTATAAGCATAAAGAAATTCTAATCATTTTCTTCAATTAACTACCCATAAGAAAATACATTTAAGACCTGTAACACTTTAGGTACAATATACTGTTGGTAAATTTTTCATTTCGCCATCTAGGAATACGTGCATAAAGGACAAATATCACTACAGGTACATTTTTTTTCAGCGGTACAAAAACATAATTTTTGGTTTTTACTTGTAAATTATCTTTAATGGGTAGAAAAAAAACATGTTTCAAATCTATTTAAACCTTTCCCAAACAATTCCTGGTTTTTATGGGTTAGGAATAGAAGCCATTTGAAAACATTGTGGGAAAAGGAGAAAATGCAAGTGACCAGCATTTTCTCCATTTCCCACAATGTTTTCTACCCTGTCATATAGAAGAATCATCTTTTTAGCAACTGTTAATTTGTCACCTGCAAATTGCTTTCAATTTGGTCCGGTCCAATACTTGCCGTTTGGGAAAGGGTTAATAAACAGGCATAATATATTTCCATGCGTATTTTTTTTCCATTCCGTCCATTGCTCTAAAATATTTCCATTCCGCTCTTTAGGCCTACCGGTAAAGAGTCATTATCTCCCGCTAGTTGGCATTCTATAAATACTCGAATCATCGAAGAATATGACATGCGCAGACAACGGTAAAGAGTAGGAGCAGTTCTGCATTTCCATTGGTTCCTAAGATCTTGTGACTGGACGAGTTCATTTGCGTTAAAAATAGATGCATTCTGCACAAGAACATTAATTGTTTCACAAAATGTTGCGCAGCAGACCGTTAATAATTCTTTCACGATTCTTTATCGGTTTAAAAACAAGTAAACAACCTCAAAAAAGGTGAAGAAAAACCCACACAACAATTTCACAAACATTCACACCTATTTTACCAAATTAAACCTGGCGAATATCATGAAAGATTTCAACCGGAAGTACCTACACTCTCCATGAACATCTCTTCTGAACTATATTAAATATAAGGTCGCCGGCTTCTGCCGGGCGACCAATAATATAGCATGGAGACTGTAATCCCATAATGTAATTGGCGTCATCATTAAGTAAACTATTTAGTCCACTCTGGGGTATGCTGTGGACTTATATTTCAACTCTTTAATGATCCTGCAAGAGAACTCTTGAAAACATTGTGGGTAACCAGCATTTTCTCCATTTCACACACTGTTTTTAAAAGACTTTTCTTGCAGAGTTGTTGACAGTTGAGAATTTGTTTTGTGGTAAAATTGTGGTATCATTGGTATTTTAGCTTCTAAATGACACTAGAGAAGTGAACAAATAGTACAGAAGCAATGAATAATAACATTGGTATCAGAAACTTGACATGACAGATAGGAAAGTTACCATTGTGACAGGAAGCTTACAACTCTGTCCTAACATCTGAACACATTTCCTTCCTGCACACACCTTTGTCGTGTCTTCAAATAAGTGAATTTGAGATGTTAAGGGCTATAGAGAAAGTTCTTGCTCCATAATTATGGACTCTTTGTTTACTGAGTTATTTTATAAATCAAGCCTAAAAAGATGGTGGTAATCCCATCTTCATGAGCCCGAAGGTTAAGATCACTATGTGGATCTTACCTTGGCTGATTGAGCCCGATTTCGAGATTCCCGCAATGCGCCCTCTATTGGATGCTGGTTATTACCCCCCTTCACATCATATTTCTATAAGCCAATGAAATACCGTTTTACAAACCGCTTACGAATACAATTATTCAACATGAAGCGATAAGCAGACATCCATGTGTTTATCTTCTATTCGAAAAGTCCTTACCTTATTCTATTTTTATCAAAGATGAAATGCTCCGAGTGATTTCATTCGGTGCAGTTAGAGCTGGCTGCATCCAGTGAAAAAGCGTATGGGGGAATGTAAAAATCAAGGGTAGAGTAGCATAGTGAATCTTCAGCCTTGGCTTGCGAAGATGTGGTACTCCCTGCTTTACAACAGTGTTGCCAGAAGTTGTCTGCCTCAAATTGTTTTGGAGCATGATGTGCCAATGCACACTTTTATCCATGTAAGTGGCATTAAAAATTTGCTAAGGCACTAGAGTAGTTTAAGATTAGACTGCACAAAAAGTAGTCTGATCTTGATTTGAACACTGTCTATGATATGGTGTGTTAGTCTTGTCAAGAAAAAAGCCTTGAAACTACAATATTTGCTATCTATTTCTTGTTAAAAAATGGTTAGAATTTGGCTACTTTATATTTAACCCCCTACAACACCACAAATATATAGACTGGTCCAAATTGAAAGCACTTGCAGGCGACAAAATGAAGGTAAGTCAAAAATTGAAATTTGTTTCCAGCAGAGTAGAAAACATTATTGGAAAATGAGAAAATGCTGGTTACCAGCATTTTCTCCTTTTCCCACAGTGTTTTCAAAAGGCTTCTATATCAGGGTCGTAAAAACCAGAGATTGTTTGGTAAAGGTTTAAAAAGCATCCTTACTCTAGGTTGATAAAACATGGGTTTGTTTTGAAAGGGTTAAATTGTTAAAAATGCATGAAAATCTTGTTTGTCACTATTCATAATCATTTTAAGTATTTACTGTCACTTAATGGATTATGATAAAGTCATACTTAACCTCTTGCCACTATGAGGACAACCGAAAGGATCTTTTTGGGATGGTGTAGATGAAGATCAGATTATACAGATCATGCAGTCTGATCTGTAGTAATCTATAGTTACCATTATTATGAACGATTTTCTGATCAAATCAGTCTAAAGATATTGCACCCAGTGAGTTAATAGACTACTCAGAGAAACACATTGTTAATAACATGACAGAATGCATAGTTAGCCAAGACTGACAGGGGTTGAAATCTTTTGCCACTGGTGTTTTTCCTGCATGACAAAGGACCATTTCACTTTCCAACCCATTTGATTATAATGTAAAAAATGGATTTTAACCCAGTACCACTCAATCCCTATACTTTTGACGACCCTGAGAAAGAAGTCTATAGAAAACATTGGTGAAAAAGGAGAAAATGCTGGTAACCAGCATTTTCTGCCTTTCCCACAATTCTTCCTTCCTACCCTTCACAAAGGAAATTTCAAACTTTCAGTCACTTCTATTTTGTTGTCTGCAATGTGCTTTCAATTTGGACAAACCTAAAATTTTGTTGTTTGGTAATGAGTTAATAAATACAATAGATTTTATTGATCTTTAACTCTTTACCACACGACAAAATTCTAAACTGGTTCAAATTGAAAGGATTTGCAGACGACAAAATAAAAGTGACTGAAAAATTAAAATTTGTTCTGGGAAGTGTAGAAAACACTGTGGGAAAAGGAGAAAATGCTGGTTACCAGCATTTTCTCCTTTTCCTACAGTGTTTTCAAAAGGCTTCTTTCTTGAGGGCGTCAAAAGTAGGGATTGTGTGGTAATGGGTTAAGTATGTGATGAACTGCTTTGTGTACTATATCACAGAGATGCATTAACCCATTACCAAACGACAATATTTTAAACTGGTCCAAATTGAAAGCGTTTGCAGACGACAAAATAAAAGTGACTGAAAATTTGAAATTTGTTTTGTGAAGAGTAGAAAACATTGTGGGAAAAGGAGAAAATGCTGGTTACCAGCATTTTCTCCTTTTCCCACAATGTTTTCTAAAGGCTTCTTTCTCAGGGGCTTCAAAAGTAGGGATTGTGTGGTAATGGGTTAAGCCCCCTTTTTCCCAGAGCCTGACTCAATTATATGTCAGTTTCTCAAGTTCTTGTCAAGGCCCATATTCACCAACCATTCTTGAAATATTCCTAGTCTCCAAAGTTTTCTACATTTGTAAGTAACACAACTTCTGATTGGCTTAAGTGAATGGTTTAGCCAGTCAGAACTTGTGTTACTTAAAAGTGTAGAAAAATTTTGGAGAAAAAGACAAAGAATGTTCTAAAGAATGGTTGGTGAATACGTACTGGCCCTGTAGGATTTTGAACTTGTTGAAATTGAACTCATTTTTAGAAGAGATATAAAAGGTGGCCCAAATGATGGAATTTCTTTTAAAACAGAAAATATTGTTGGAAAAGGTAGCCAATATTATCATCTTTTCCCACAATGTTTTCAAAAGTTTTCTTCCTCAGGGTCGTCAAAACTGAGGATGATTTATAAGTCTTTGGTACTTAGGGAAACGTGACAGTCACCATGTGGAAAATAATAAAGTGAAACAATTTGCTACAAAATTAACTGTTAATGTGATGGTGTTGGATTTTGACAGTGTGCTGGGATATTTTTTTGATGATTTCTGTTTAGAAATATTTTATTTGTGTTGGATATTAAACGAACTACATCTGTAAAGAATTAAACAGACAAAACGATTAACCTGTATATAGCAGGATGAGTACAACTATCACACGAAGACCTAGTCCCCGGTTAAAGTCCTCCACCTCGAACTTAAACCATACAAAGCGACTGAGACGAGTAAGTACTAAATTTTATTTTTCTGCATAGCTGAATGTGTGGCTCTCGACCAACTTTTTTATATTGATCAACACTGTCTGAAAAGGGTCAACAAGTCTGCAAAGGGTCAACAAGTCATGCTTTAAGCAAGTTAACCATTTATACCTCACAAGTCCGACTTTAAACAATTCTTAACCCTTTACCAAACAACAAAATTTTAGACAGGTCCAAATTGAAAGCACTCGCAGACAACAAAATCAGCAGAATTCAAAAATGAAAAAAAAAATTTTTTCTAGCAGGATAGAAAACATGGTTGAAAAAGGAGAAAATGCTGGTTACCAGCATTTTCTCCTTTTCCCACAATGTTTCTAAAAGGCTTCTATCTCAGGGTTGTAAAACCCAGGGATTGTTTAAAACAATTTTTCAAAAGCTCTCTTCTTGACCCTTTACCAGGTAAAGGATTAAGAAAAGGGCTTACGAAAAATTTGTGGAAAAAGGAGAAAATGTCGATAACCAGCATTTTCTACTTTTCCCACAATGTTTTCTTCTGTTCCAAAAACAAATTTCAGTTTTTTAGTCACATTTATTTTTTGCTCTGCAAAATTAATGCTTTCAATTTGGACCAGTCTAAAGTTTTGAGGTTTGGTGAAGAGTTAAGGGTCAAATTTCTTTACTATTTCATTGGTCAAGTTGAGATAAAGGGAGATAAATGTTCTATTCTTTTTATTGTATCAGACAGAAGTTATCTCATTTGAAATAAAGTTGAAGGTGAATAACGATAATAATATGTGATGAAATTTGAACTATGTCCTGTAAGTTATGGAGATTCATTTGAATTAATTTCCATATGGATATGTGATTTTGCATGTCTACTTAGATGAAACCCAACAGTAGGGTCATGACCTGTGATGATGTTGATGGACAAAGCAGAGCTATTTTATCTCCCATTTTAGCGCTAAATGCATGTACTGCAGTGATTGTTAGTGCAAAAAAGCTTTTATTTTAGTAGGTAGTTGGGAAAAAATCTTCTAATATTGCATTGTTCACACGATAGAATTTCTAATTCGGCAAAACCTCATCGATAAAGTTTAGTGAAAGTCCTTGTTACAAAAATTATTTCTTGATTATTGCTTAACTCTTTACCTAACAATCCCTGGTTTTTACGACCCTGAGATAGAGACTTTTTTTCCAAAACAATGTGGGAAAAAAAGGAAATGCTGGTAACCAGCATTTTATCCTTTTCCAACAATGTTTTCTACCCTCACAGAACAATGTTCAATTTTTTAGTTGTGTTAATTTTATCGTCTGGCTAATGCTTTCAATTTGGACCAGTCTAAAATTTTGTCGTTAAGACATTACTTGAGATGGAAAAGCAGCCATAGGGTTGTATAAGAAAGCAGCCATCGTCTACTTAGGTTCTTCTAGCATTTGATTGAAGGTTTTAATGTCAAACTTAAGATTGTTTGGTAAAGGGCGCTTTATGTGAGGGGATGGGAGAAACAGCTTTTATTTCATGCTTTCTGGTATATCGAGAAATAGCAGTAAAAATGTTTTTCGATATTACACATGTAAGACCAGTGAAAATACCAATTTTCATGTTCTTCTTGCCTAGGTAAATTGCGTGTGCCTCACAACCAGATGGAAATATGACGTCATTTACCTTACATTTCTTGCGCTTGACGTAATATTGTAATGTGTTGCTATGCAAAAGGGTTACACCACGGGAAATAACGGAGAAGAATTGCTCTGGATTTTGATAAACCTCCTCCCAGAAAGGGTTAAAAGCATGAAATAAATAGACTATTTGTTTTTTCTTTGAAAGATCGAAATTTATTTAATCTTGTGAACACCATCAGTAATAATTACCAATGGTGTTCACTGGATGAAATAAATTTCAATCTTTCACAGAAAAAAACCTATATCCTCTATATGGTTTAGAATGAGTAAAGGGTAAGACATAAGAAATTAAGAATGCACTGAAAGGTGAACTGGGTACCACAACATAACTGAAATATTGTTGTAAACTACATTAACTCATTGCCAAATGACAAAATTTCAGACTGGTCCAAGCATTAGCAGACAACATATTGAATGTTGCTCAAATGGTTCAAATTTTCTTTGATATGGTAGAAAACATTGTGGGAAAAGGAGAAAATGCTGGTTACCAGCATTTTCTCCTTTTTCCACAATGTTTTCAAAAAGGACTGTTATCCAGGTTCATTTATGTCAGGATTGTGTGCTAAAGAGTTAAACAAACACCTGTATGCTGGATGAGTTAAAAAATGTCTGCATTGTTGTGAAGGAATAAGATATCCTAAAGGTAGTTTTATTACACACAATGTATATATTGATAAGATACAAGGTGTTTGAAGTTTTTTTTTAAAAGTATAGTAGATACACCACAGGTACAAATTTATTTGATTCAGTGAAACTGGTGTTAGTCAATCAATCATCTCGGAATAACTGGAAGGGTGTTTCTCTAGAACCAGGTGGCCTGTGGCTACAAGTTTCAATATAGTGTTATCATATGGAATTGTGATTTTTTAAGAGCAGGAGATATAAGCAGGATATTTTCATATACAGTATTGGAGTAAATTTTTGCGATTTCACGGATTTGAAAATTTCGCAAACTTTCTGTTCGTGTAATTAAGCGCAAGTATACTAAAAAATGATGATGTGTCCTGAATTCGCACATATTTTCATACACAAAATGTCTGTAATCGTTGATTTGCAGATATTTTGACACACATATAATTATATCCACATAATTATAAAGCATTACGAATGGCTTTTCCTTCTGATTTGACTGGAACACTGTAATGGTTAAAGATTGAAATTGTTTAACTCTTTACCAAAAGACAAAATTACAGACTGGTCCAAATTGAAAGCACTTGCAGACAGCAAAATAAACGTAAAGTTAAAAAATTGAAATTTGTTTCCAACAGGATAGATAACATTTTGGGAAAAGGAGAAAATACTGGTTACCAGTATTTTCTCCTTTTCCCACTATGTTTTCAGAAGGCTTCAGCTCAGGGTTGTAAAAAACCAGGGATTGTTTGGTAAAGGGTTAAGTATAATGAAACAGTGTGGATGAAGGTGATTTTTGGAGGGTGCATTCATGACAAAGTGTTTCTGATAACTTGAGTAGAAATTCTTTTTCAGTGGTACAGAAATAGTTGTCTGCAATTCGTATCAGTTTGATCCGCTCCAGTACTTTGTTGGTTGTTAACCCATTACCACACAATCCCTACTTTTGACGCCCCTGAGAAAGAAGCCTTTTGAAAACCCTGTGGGAAAAGGAGAAAATGCTGGTAACCAGCATTTTCTCCTTTTCCCACAGTGTTTTCTACCCTTCCCAGAACAAATTTCGATTTTTCAGCCACATTTATTTTGTCGTCTGCAAATGCTTTCAATTTGGACAAGTCTAAATTTTTCTCGTGTGGTAATGGGTTAAAGAGTTAAAGCATTTTTCAGTTGTTGCATTTTTGTACAGTGTAGATCAAGATCAGGCTGCACAAAATATGCAGCCTGATCTATGATCTACACTGTGTCTGCTCTGCTGAAACACTGTATACAAGAGCAACCACGAAATTTAAATAAGTTGGATCATGTTAGTAGTACAAGACACTTCAGGGTTCAAACATTTATTTTATATCCATTGAGAAACAAGTTCTGACAACTTATACTAGTCTCTCTCAATTCTGCTTCCTGGGAACTACACCAGTGCTCGCATCGAATGTATGGCCAATGAAAAATCCCAATGTTGACACCCGCTCACGGGAATCCAACTCAGGATCTTTTGGTTACGAGGCTGACGCTGTACCTCACGACCACGGACGCCACAAGAGCAACCATGAAATTTAAAACACTTCAGAGCCCTAGCCTAGTACTGGTAAAACCCAGAAAATAGATGAATATGTTTGCTTTTACAGTAAGATATCACTGAAGTAATGTTGAAAATACTGAGTAAAACACCATTCATTTAATCAATCAATCAATCAGTCAGTCAATCAATCAGTCATACGTTGCAGGATGAAAATGTCTGAATAGTTGGCGCTCTCAGCAATAATTTTTAGGTAAGGATGATTTTTTTTTCCTTATCAGGAGCTATTTTGTTATCATGTTCACACATTTATAATGTACTTTGTACATACTTCAGGCAAAAACCAAACATGTGACCTCATGATGCTCTGTGAAAAAGGGGTTAAAGTGCATCTGGAGAGGTATCGTCCAAGTCAGCCTACGCAACCAGGGCAGGATGACCTGGGTCAAAACCTTTTGCTTTGGTCAATTTTTTTACAGTTAACCCTTTCCCAAACAACAAATTTTGGACTCTTCCAAACCAAAAGAGTTTGCAGATGACAATTTCAGGTTTGGAGAAAATGGCAGAAAGTTGTCAAAAAGGGTAGAAAACACTGTGGGAAAAGGAGAAATTGCTCGTTATGAGCAATTTCTCCTTTTCCCACAGTGTTTTCAAAAGACTTTTAATGCAGACACGTAAAAACCAGGGCTTGTTTGGTAAAGGGTTAAAGGACCAGGTTGCCCCACAATTCAGTCAGTTCATAGACAAAGTAAATTTTGTGGATTCATATAGTTACGTAAGGACTTGCTAGGTATCATGGATTGGGGGCGGGGGGGGGGGGGGGGAATGCATGAAGCCCCCTTTTGGTAAAGTGCAGCTCACATTTTATTTCTAAGTTTGTAACCCATAGGGTGTTTGTGAGGTGTTTAACTCTTTACCACACAATCCCTACTTTTGACGCCCCCAAGAAGGAAGCCTTTTGAAGCCCCTGAGAAAGAAGCCTTTTGAAAACACTGTGGGAAAAGGAGAAAATGCTGGTAACCAGCATTTTCGCCTTTTCCCACAGTGTTTTCTACCCATCCCAGAACAAATTTCATTGTTTTAGTCACTTTTATTTGTTGTCTGCAAATGCTTTCAATTTGGACCAGTCTAAAATTTTCTCGTGTGGTAAAGAGTTAACTATATAAGACAATTTTGTGTTTTAACTCATTACCCAACAACAAAATTTTAGGCTTGTCCAAATCGACAACATTAAAATTTGCAGAGGACAAAAAGAAAGTGAATGAAAATTTGAATTTTTTTTTGTGAAGGGTAGAAAGCATTTTTTGGAAAAGGAGAAAATGCTGGTCACCAGCATTTTATCCTTTTCCCACAGTGTTTTCAAGAGTTCTGTCTCAAGCTCGTAAAAACCAGGGACTGTTTGGTAAAGGGTTAATCATTGCATACCTATAGGAAGGAGCTTGAAAAAAAATTGCAAGAAAAGGTGAAAAGGCTGGTAACTTGCATTGAAAGCTTTTGTCACAATATTTTCCACTCTTGCAAATTGCATTGTTTGAGTCATCATTATGTTATTGTCTACAAATTCTTGTGATTTAGGTTGATTGATTGATTGTATAGTGTTTAACACAGTGTTCAACATTATTTTATTTAAATCATAACAGCCAGTGCACCTATCCATGCTTTCCTGGGGACTCCTTTACCAAGTTTGTGGCTGCTTTCTTACATAGCCATTGTCGAAACAACATTCAGCGATTGGTGAGGAATGAATCCTGTTGCAATGACTATCATCAATACTCAGAAAGACATTTGCCGAGCCAGGGATCAAACCCACAACCCCTTGTTCTCAAGTCTTGCATGCTACTGACTGCACTACTGGGGCTCAGAGTTTGCAATTTAGACAGGTCTAAAATTTTGTTATGTGTAAAGAGTTCAAAGAGTTTGAAATATTTTTTCACTTCCTCAGCTGCAGCCTGGTGCTGTGCTCTCGGCATTCTTCACTGTACTTTAGTATATAGGGGTTTTTCTAGACTGGTGTCAGTCCGTTAAATAGATCCTTTTCATTAATAAAGCCTGAGGATTCAAACTCACAACCTAAGGTGGATCACTGGCCCTAAACTTCAGCTTGCCTGTTAGAGCACCAGGGCAACTGTAGGTTGTTTGTCACCAAGTGTACTGGTAGACCAAGATCAGGTCGTGCACAGAAAAGCTGTGTAATACCCCCATTCCAATAGGCCGCGATCTATGACGCTTTTGAGTCTTGGGTCCTCTATGCCACTAACTGAGTGACTGGGGCTCTGTGTTGGAAAGTCTGGAATAGAGGCAGACATTCAATGCAGTCTGATCTTAACCTACCTTGTCTGCATAAGCAATGAAATCCAGTTAACCCATTACCACACAATCCCTACTTTTGACGCCCCTGAGAAAGAAGCCTTTTGAAAACACTATGGGAAAAGGAGAAAATGCTGGTAACCAGCATTTTCTCCTTTTCCCATAGTGTTTTCTATCCTTCCAAGAACAAATTTCTATTTTTTAGTCACCTTTATTTTGTCGTCTGCAAATGCTTTCAATTTGGACCAGTCTAAAATTTTCTCGTGTGGTAAAGAGTTAACGGGAGTGATGAGGCTACAAGGGTTGAATGGCTTGTTTGAATGATATAGAACATGTGTTATAGGAAAGTAGAGAGAACACCTTTCCACAGGTGGTCTTTAGCTGTCAGTCTGCTGGACAGGTGATATATCCTGAAGGCTTTAATCTGCTTCTTATTTTCATCTTGGAATCTGAAAATATCCTGAAGGCTTTAATCTGCTTCTTATTTTCATCTTGGAATCTGAAATGCCAAAGATTATTATTGTGGTAATTAATCAGTTATCCTTTTCCATATCAGTTCAATGCTTTTTTGGTCCTTGATGATAAAGGTTTACTGTCCTACAATTAAATGAGACCAGCCCGCTGTAGCATATCTCAGTTAGTAGAGAGTAGGACTAGGGAAAGTTATATTTCAGGTCACTTGAGGGTGTGGGTTTGATTCCCATGGCTGGCCTGCTAGAAAGTCTTTCGGATGAGTTGTTAAACCGAGGTCATGTTTGAGGTGTTATACACCAAGCATGTTAAAGAATCAGGCATCACTTAAGATGGGTTTTGTCTTTTATCTGCACTTTCCGCTAGTAATAAGAGTCATTGTCCATATTGGCAACTAGTGGTGATGAATAAACAAATGCAAATTCAGTCAGTCAGTCCACGATTTAAGACGCATTCAGTCTGTTGGCTGCAAAATGCTTATATACCCCAGTCACAAACAGCCGGACGGCGAGTTTTTCGGGAGATTTTGACATAATTGTCCAGGGACCACAGTTGGATGGCAGTTCAATTTAAATGGTGGCAGTTCAATTTTCAGACGCCGTCCAGCGCCTGTTTGAAGTTTAGGAAAAGTTAATATTGGACGGCGACCGGACAATTTTTTGGCCATTGGAGACCCTGTTAACTCAGTACGTAACCAGCATTTTCTCTTTTTCCCACAATGTTTTCTACTCTTCTAGAGTCAAGTTTCAATTTTTGAGTCACTTTTATTTTGTTGTCTGCAAAATGCTTTCAATTTGGACCAGTCTTGAATTTTGTCATATGGTAAAGAGTTTAGGATTCTCACATGAAAAATTCAGCACATCAGGTTAGGAGTGAATGAGAGGCTTCCAGCTACTCCATCATTTCAGAGCCAGACAGGAACCCTTTAACCCTTTCCCAAACAGCAAATTTTGGACCAGACCAAATTGAAAGCATTTTGCAGATGACAAATTAAGAGTTGCTAAAAAGATGATTTTTCAATATGATAGGGTAGAAAACATTTTGGGAAAAGGAGAAAATGCTGGTTACCAGCATTTTCTCCTTTTCCCACAATGTTTTCAAAAGGCTTCTATTCCGGACCCGTAAAAACCAGGGATTGTTTGGGAAAGGGTTAATTTTCTTGTAAAGAGTTAACCCATTACCACACAAGAAAAATTTAGACTGGTCCAAATTGAAAGCATTTGCAGACAACAAAATAAAGGTGACTGAAAAATTGAAATTTGTTCTGGGAAGGGTAGAAAACACTGTGGCAAAAGGAGAAAATGCTGGTTACCAGCATTTTCTCCTTTTCCCACAGTGTTTTCAAAAGGCTTCTTTTTCAGGGGCGTCAAAAGTAGGGATTGTGTGGTAATGGGTTAAATGCTTTAACCCTTTACCTCACAATGACGACTTTTAACACCCCTGAAAGAGATGGCTTTTGAAAACATTGTGGGAAAAGGAGAAAATGCTGGCTACCAGCATTTTCTCCTTTTCCCACAATGTTTTCTACCCTTTCAAAGAAACCTCACTTCGTATGAGTCACATTGAAACTGTCATCAGCAGATGCTTTCAATTCAGGCAGGTCTAAAATCTTGTTGTGTGGTAAAGGGTTTAAAAAAAAAAACAAGTGGGTTAATTGATTAGGGTCAAATTTTACATTAGTTAAAAGTCTTCAAGGTTGTTCTATATAAAACTTTTTTTTCTAAATCAGTAATTTGATCAGGGATTATGATAATGCTTTTGTGTCTTGTTTTTAGCTCACCTGAGCACAACGTGCTCAAGGGGAGCTTTTAGGATCACCCGGTGTCCGTCGTGCGTCGTCCGTCGTGCGTCGTCCGTCGTCAACAATTCTTTAAACATCAACTCCTCCTAAACCGCTGGGCGGATTTGGACCAAACTTGGCAGGAGTGTTCCTTGGGAGGTCCTCTTTAAAAATTGTTCACAGAATTTGATTCCATCAAAAACTCTGGTTGCCATGGCAACCAAATGGAATTTTTTAGCAAATTCTTTAAAAATCTTCTCCTCTGAAACCGCTGGTTGGATTTTAAAATAATTTCACAGATATGTTCCTTGGGTGACCCTTTTCAAAAATTGTTCGTGAAATTTTGATTCGTCAAAAAATGTGGCTCTGGTGAATGGGGGCTTCTTGCACTATACAGAAATGAAGGAATTCTTTAAAAATCTTCTCCTCTGAAACCGCTGGTCGGATTTTGAAATAATTTCACAGATATGTTCCTTGGGTGACCCTTTTCAAAAATTGTTCGTGAAATTTTGATTCGTCAAAAAATGTGGCTCTGGTGAATGGGGGCTTCTTGCACTGTACAGAAATGAAGAAATTCTTAAAAAATCTTCTTCTCTGAAACCGCTGGTCAGATTTTGAAATAATTTCACAGAGATGTTCATTGGGTGACCCTTTTCAAAAATTGTTCGCGAAATTTTGATTGGTCGAGAAACATGGCTCTGGTGAATGGGGGCTACTTGCACTATACAGAAATGAAGAAATTCTTAAAAAATCTTCTTCTCTGAAACCGCTGGCCAGATTTTAAAATAATTTCACACAGATGTTCCTTGGGTGACCCTTTTCAAAAATTGTTCGCGAAATTTTGATCCGTCAAGAAACATGGCTCTGGTGAATGGGGGCTTCTTGCACTATACAGAAATGAAGAAATTCTTAAAAATTCTTCTTCTCTGAAACCGCTGGCCAGATTTTGAAATAATTTCACAGAGATATTCCTTGGGTGACCCTTTTCTAAAATTGTTCGCGAAATTTTGATTGGCCAAGAAACATGGCTCTAGTGAATGGGGGCTACTTGCACTAGATGGAAATGAAGAAATTCTTGAAAATTCTTCTTCTCTGAAACCCGTGGTCAGATTTTAAAATAATCTGACAGAGATGTTCCTTGGGTGACCCTTTCCAAAAGCTGTACATATAATTTTGATCCGTCAAGAAACATGGCTCTTGTGAATGGGGGCTACTTGCACTATACGGACATGATGAAATTCTTTAAAATTCTCTTTCTCTGAAACCCCTGGTCAGATTTTGAAATAATTTCAGAGAGATGTTCCTTGGGTGACCCTTTTCAAAACTTGTTCGTAAATTTTGATCCATCAAGAAACATGGCTCTCGTGGATGGGGGTTACTTGCTCTTATACAGAAATGAAGAATTCTTAAAAATTCTTCTTTTTGAAACTGATGGTCAGATTTGGAAATGACTTTTACAGGTGACCTTTTGAAAATTGCTTGGCAAAATTATAAATTTGGTTCCAATGTTTCAACGCTAAAAAAGAAAAAAAAAAAAAAAAATAGACTATGGTCATCTCAAAAATTCAGGTGAGCGATCCAGGGCCATCTTGGCCCTCTTGTTTAATGAATTATTGATATGTAGACCTGAAATCTTTAGGCAAAATGTCTATGGGCTTCAGTATGTATTGAAGATCAAGATCAGACATGTAAAGATTCATGTTGTATTCATCCACACCTTTTTTGCCACTAGCAAAAGTTCTGTAGCACGCCAAACAGATTTTTAAGTCATGCTATGGAAAAAGGGGGCTTAGCTCTTTACCAAACAAAAAAAAAAAAATTAAGATTGGTCCAAATTAAAAGCATTTCCAGATGACAAAAAATTGAAATTTGTTCTGGGAGGGTAGACAACATTATGGGAAAAGGAGAAAATGCTGGAATAGCTTACTCCATAACGTACAAGCCGAAAGCGTTTTTATTTGCACAGTTCTGTTTTCCAAAACTTCATTCACTAGTTAGATTTAAATCTCCATTGTAGTAAAAACCCATTAAACCTTTACCACACAATTCCGACTTTTAGCGACCCTGAGAAAAAAAAGGGCCTTTTGAAGACACTGTGGGAAAAGGAGAAAATGCTGGTTACAAAAAATTGTTCGCAAAATGCTGATTTGTCAAGAAACATGGCTCTAGTGAATGGAGGCTACTTGCACTATATGACCATGAAGAAACTCTTTAACCCGTTCCCAAACTGCCAATTTTGGACTCTTCCAAACCAAACGATTTGCAGACGACAATTTTAGATTTGGAGAAAACGCCAGAAAGTTCTCAAAAAGAGTAGAAAACATTGTGGGGAAAGGAGAAATTGCTCGTTATGCGCAATTTCTCCTTTTCCTACAGTGTTTTCAAAAGACATTTACTGCAGACACATAAAAACCAGGGCTTGTTTTGGAAAGGGTTAAAATTATTTTTCTCTGAAACGGCTTATCAGTTTATGGAATAATTTCACAGAAATATTTCTTGGCTGACTCTTTTCTAAAAGTGTTCAAGAAATTTTGATCCGTCAAAAAACATGGCTCTGTTGGCTGCAGGCTATTTACACTATACAGACATGAAGAAATTCAAAGAAATTCTTAAAAATTCTTAAAAATTCTTTATTACTGAAATGGCTGATCGGATTTTGACAAATTTGGTTATGGTCTTCTCTGAAATTCAGGTGAGCAATCTAGGGCCATGTTGGCCTTCTTGCATTATCTCCCGCTAGATGGCATTCTATAAATACTCATCTATCTGATATAGGCATCCTGGGTAGAGAACCGAACCACTTTCCTACGCGACTAACCGTTACTATGAATTTAAACAGAAAAAAGGTTTACCCAATAAAACGCTACCTCGTGCAATTCACTCAACTATGATCACCAGTTTAGAGAAATCTGTTGCTAAATCAGGTCTCATTTCTCCTCAAACGTAATGATAGGTAAAAGCTTTTTTCAACATTGCTACTTTATAGAGCGTAATATTACAGTCAGCCCGCTTTCGGGGCTAATAGTGATGCGTCATATAGGACAGTTGAATCTTTGAAGAATATGACATGCGCAGACAACAGGCCCTCTTGTTTTTTCTAAATATGTAAAACAGTGTGGGAGCAAAATTTTTGAAATACTTCTTTCTTCGGTTCATCAAAACCAGGGGTTATTATAGTAAAGCGTCAAGAGTTGGAAAAGTACAATAATTGGAGATAAATGTTTTGAATTATTATGGGCAGGGGCATTTTGGTGTGATTTATCTGTAAAATAACCTGTTTACATTGTGAATGCAGGAATTTTTAACTCATTACCTGAGGCGGCAAAATTTTGGACTTAAGTCCAAATTGAAAGCATTTGCAAATGACAAAATAAATGTGACTCAAAAATTGAAATCTGATTTGGGAAGGGAGGAAAACACTGTGGGAAAAGGAGAAAATGCTGGTTACCAGTATTTTCTTCTTTTCCCACAATGTTTTCAAATGCTTTCTTTTTCATGACAGGTCGAGATTGTATCTATGTTGAAGGGTTTTATTTAGGGAGGAAGTGAGTTGTGGAAGGGGGGGGGGGGGGGGGGGAAAGGGAGAAAATAGGCCTGATATTGAATGGATAATTTGGAAAATTTGAAGTGGAATATTGTATGGGTGGTGATAGAGCATAGATAGTGAATGAAATATATCTCCTACAATAAAATTTTGGACTTATCCGAATCAGAAGCATTTGCAGATTTTAACAAATAAAAGTTCACTCAACTGTTGAGATTTGTCTTTGAACAGGTAGAAAACATTGTGAGAAAAGGAGAAAATGCTGGGTACCAGCATTTTCTTCTTTTCCCACAATGTTTTTAAGAGCCTTCAGTCACTGAAAGATGATCAAAACCGAGGATTGTGTAGCAAAGGTTTAACACTTTACCTTAGGACAAAATCTTGGTTTTTCTCAGGCAGTCACAAAGATTAAATTAATATCCTGGCTAAAAATGTGGAATTTATGTTTATTTTGTGATAGTGAATACATGATGTGAATTACAAAGAAACAGCATATTTGACAGGTATTTTTTATGAAGAATGATACTCTTTCTCCCTAAACTGTGTTGTGAATTTCCTAGGGTTTGTACCTGTAACAATTGGTATTTACCACACAGTCTTACCACACAACACAGACTTTTTAAAAGCCCAGAAAAAGAAACCTTTTGAAAACATTGTTTTTGGAAATGCCTGGCAACCAACATTTTCTTCTTTTCCTGCAATGTTTTCAGTCCTCTATCTAAGACAGATTCCATCATTTGAGCTACATTTAACTCATTACCAAACGGCAAAATTTTAGACTGGTTCAAATTGAAAGCATATGCAGATGACAAAATGAAAGTGACTGAAAATTTAAAATTTCTTTTGGGAAGAAAACATTGTGGGAAAAGGAGAAAGTGCTAGATTACCACCATTCTCTTCTTTTCCCATAATGTTTTCAGAAGGCTTCTTTCTCAGGGTTGTTAAAAGTCGGGATTGTGTGGTAAACAGTTAAATTGTTGTCTAAAAATGCCTTTCATTTGGATAAGTCTACAGTTTTGTTGTGTGGTAAAGATTTTTAAACCCATTACAACACATCCCTACTGTCAACTACCCTGAGAAAGAAGCCTTTAGGAAACATTGTTGGAAAAGGAGAAAACTAGCATTTTCTCCTTTTCCCACAATGTTTTCTACCCTTCACAAAGCAAATTTCAAACTTTCAGTAACTTTGTGTCGTTTGCAAATGTTTTTGATATTGACAATCCTAGAATTTTGTCGTTTGACCAGTTAAAGTCAAGTGTTGAAGAACAGTGACATACTGAGTTAAAGAGAATCAATCTTACTGATGGCACAGCAGTTCCTATGCCCACAATGTGAAGAGAAAAAAAAAGTTTGTTTGAGAAGTGTTTTTTTTACATCAAAATGAACAGAACTGCTAAAGTGTCAAAAATGTTGGAATTATGTGTCTTGTAATGTCTCAAAATGGTCTCTGAAGTCATGTGAGGAGCTTACTTACTGCTGTTAGTGTTACTCCAGTCAAATCATAACAATATTAGGATATCTGAAATAAATTACAGCACCTTTTTTGCACCTCAGAACCTTATTTTAATTTACTCTCCACCAAATACTGCCATGCTTTTATGACCTGTAAGAGGAAGCCTTTTGAAACAATGTGGGAAAAGGAGAAAATGCTGGTAACCAGCATTTTCTCCTTTTTCCACAATGTTTTCTATCTTTTTCGGAGAAATACCTCTTTCTCTGAGCTGCATAATAGTATCTTGTCTGCAAATGCTTTCAGTTTGGACAAGTCTAAAAATTCTGTTTTTGGTAAAGAGTTCGGGAATGATCAACACAAACAAAAAGAGGTTAAACTGTCTATCGAACAAATCTTTGGACATGGCAAAACCAAAAGCTTTGCAAACCTCAAGTAAAATGTTGCTGAATTTGTGAAATTGCCTTTAGAAGAGGAGAAAAGGAGAAAACTATTTTATCAGTATATCTACTTTTCGAAGAATGATTCAAAATCGTTCCCTCTCTGTCGTTAATTGCAGATTTTACGGTAACAGGATAATGCAAGTTCGTACTTGTGTCAAACGTTGTGGAAAAAGATTGCTGTTTAAAAGTTATTTCTATGTTGTGACGATGTTTTAAAAAATTGTTTATCGCAAGAATACTTGTCAGTTGCATGAAACATGATAATCTTTGTTAAATATATTTTAATTCATACAAAAAAAACCTAAAAGATTGTTAAAAAAAAAAAACCCACACATTTATAATTTCAAGGAAGAAAATGATAAACAGGAAAACTGATGTTATGTTGAAGTTTTTGTATGTTTTTTTTCGTATTATATTTAACATGGTGAATAACATCTTTAAAAAGAAAACAAATTTTTTATGAAGAAAACAACTTTTTTAAAAGATTCCAAAAAATGACTTGTTTATTTCAACTACAAACCCATTAAAGGTGGGTATTTTGAATTTTTACATCTCACCAAATTAAAAAAAAAAATATACATGTCACTGAAATTTATATGAATAAATAATACCAATCATCAATGATTAAGACTCATAAAATTATAAAAAAAAGTTTTTTTGATGGTGTTCCCTTAAAAGGCTATGTAACCTCTTAAGGTATTTTTAGATTTCACACCAAAAATCAATAAAGCATTATGGGAATGTCTAGTGACCGGCACGTGACTAATAACACTTAAATTCCATTACATGACAAATATGTAATAATTGTTTTCCATAATGTCTTCTTTGGACG
The DNA here is from genome assembly GCA_943736015.1 of Tridacna crocea. NCBI lineage: Eukaryota > Metazoa > Mollusca > Bivalvia > Cardiida > Cardiidae > Tridacna > Tridacna crocea. Next base: position 11,210,779 of record OX031070.1, read on the forward strand.
CTATGTTTGAAATTCCTGTATGTAAATGAGAGAATTGATCATCTAAAAATAGAACGTGTCTCCCATTGGTGTCAACCTGGGCTGTAGTAAATCACTAATTTCTGATGGTGTCAGATGTGTTTTCGTCTACTGGGGTTTTATGAACGCCAATTAAAAGGCTTTTTCAGTACAAGGATGATTTGCATTTGCGTCCCTAAATCTGAAGGGCCACCTGTAAAGTTGGAACCAAAAAAAGCAGTTCCCTTAAAATTATGCCAATTACAGTAATTCTTTATCAGATAATCCAGACTTTTCATGACCCAGAGAAAGCAGCCTTTTAAAAGCATTGTGGGAAAAGGAGAAAATGCTGATAGTAACCTGCATTTTCTACTTTTCCCTCTATGTTTTCTACCCTTCCAAAATAGAATTTCAATTTTTTTCAGTCACATTTGTTGTCTGCATATGCTTTCATTTCGGACTGGTCTAAAATTTTCTAATGTGGTAAGCAGGTGTGGTGTTAGTGGCTTAGTGCTAACTTTTCCTACATTGGTCCCAGACCTGAGCCAGGTGGAAGTTCAATGGGTAATATGTAGGGGGTTTTTAATCAAGGTAATGTTTTAGACTTGTTCAAATTAAAAGCATTTTCAGAAGATATATGTAATAGCTCAGTTTATGGGATTTGTCAAAAAGGGTAAAAATCATTATAAGAAGGATAAGAAAACTTTGTTCGAAAGGAGAAATGCTGTTTACAAGCATAAATTATTCTCCTTTTTCCACAATGTTTTCTAATGATTTACCCTTTAGGACCAGTGTTTTCTCCTTTTCCTACAGTATTCTCAAAAGCCTTTAACCCTTCAGGGTAGGTGAAACAAGGGATTGTTTTGGTATAGGGTTAGGGGTTTTGATATCATTGGCAAGGTATGTGTCAGTTTGGGCTGAATCCAGAAGGGATGAGTATCAAATTTCCCCAAAACACAAAATCTATTAATTTATATTCACCAATAGGTTAAACCATTAAACAATTAAAGTTCAGTATGAATTTTATAAACATTGTCCCATGCAATAGTGGGCCAACTGCCAACCAAAGGTTTTCCTTGATACTAGGTTCTTGCAGGTTCTTTCATCTTTTTTCCCTCTCCTGTCAAACAAAAACTCATTACCATACCAGCTACTTTTCTGGCATACCACAAATACAGTTGACACAAAGAACAATTGAAGGAAAGAAAATATGGCTTGCAGCACGTGAAAAGGGTCATTCGGACATTTGCGTAAAGTGTCGTCTCGGATCGGCCTGCGCAATCCGAGATGGCACTTTCCTTCTACATTAGATTTTGTGCTACCACAGACTTGCGCAAAACAGAAAATTACATAAAAAGGGAAAGTGCTGTCTTGGATTAGCCTGTGCCGCCTGCGCAGGCTTATCTGCGACAACACTTTACACAAATGTCCGAATGCCCCTTTTCGTGTATCGCAGGCCATATGTGACCCGGCACGCAAAAAGGGACAATTTGGAAGTTTCATACATTAATTAGATGAGAACAGATCAACAATAGTGCAGATCAATTTAAGTTGATAGTTTAGAAATGTTTGTATAACATGTAGAATGACCACTTGTCATACAGAAAATATCATAAAAGGGAAAAGTGTCCACTCTGGTCAGGCTGCCCAATTTGTGCAGTCTGACCAGGGTTGACACTTTTCGCAGTTCCAAGATGGTCCCTTATATGTCGCCCGCGGGTCACACAATAAGAACTTTTTAGTCAGGCTGATTTCACAGAAAACAGCGAGGTAGGATCATAGCTCTGGCGACGTCCATCTTGTTGTCGTGCAAAAACTAACATGTCATGGTATCTGTATTGTTGCTGAAGATGCTTTCTGCAGACTTGGATAAATTGTTCACTGTCAAAAATCTGTTATGTCCCTTTTTTGTCCAAAATGTTTGCTGAAGATCAAGCAACTGCACCTAAGGATTGTTGTTGTTACCATGGTTATGTTGGGAAGCAGCCAGTGGCTTGGAAAGAATATTGTGCAGAGTACTGTTAACAGAAACTCTAGAAAAGCATAGATAGGTGCAATGGCCACCGCGATGTAACTGAAATGATATTGAAAACGGCATTAAACACCATGCAATCTATCAAAGCACCGAAGGATTTGGACTGTGCTCTTGTTAGTTATGCTAATAACATTGTGAAAAAAAGCAGCAGTTATTCTTGTAAATTTTGTTATCAATAGAAGGGAAATAAAAAGATACAGAGATTATATATATGGAAGTGGGTTAATTCTTAAGGAAATTTTTTAATGAATGGAAAGATGGTTGTTGTCTTTGAAATGGGAGATAACACTGTTGGAAAGGGAGAAAACATTGTGAGAAGAAAAGGAGAAAATGCTGGTTACTAGCATTTTCTCCTTTTCCCACAAATGTTTTCAAAACTGCCTTTTCAATCAGGGCTGGTAAAAGATTAATTGCCTTACTTTACAGGCCAGTTGTAGCAACCAGTTTTAGTCCGATGCCATGGACACATTTTAAGCCAATTTACAATCATATATATTTGCAGCCCATATACAAGCAATAACGATTGCTATGTTTCTGTCAGTAGTTTCATAAAGCTGGAAAATGCCATAATATTATGTTTGCAGTAGTGAGTCAACCATGAACCGAACAATACTGAGTTTTTCCGTCATGTTTCAAAACAAAGCCAGAAAATAGTGTCATTTTCTCCTGTTTGGTCGTGTTTTCATATCTCAGTCCACTGTGAAATATGTACAAGTTGCGAATATATCATCTATTATCATCTTTGGAAGGTCTCAATTTCGAAAAATCAAAAAGTTTGTGGCATGGTGAAGCATAAATCTGTACAAAATGACATAATTATAGTCTCATCCAAATTGAAAGCATTTCCACACAACAAAAATTAATAAAATGTAGCGGAAACTCAAAACGGATCATGTATCTATGAGGCTGAGCAAGTTTTGGGAAAATAAGAGATTGGTTTGCAGCATGTTCTCCTTTCCTCAGAATGTTTTTGAATGCCCTCCTCCTTGAGATTTTATGTTAACCCTTTACCCCATAAGGCATTTCTATGGTATCTTTAATTGAGCCTAAATAACAGCAAGGATGAAGCCCTTTTTTATGTGTATATGACACCTTTTGATAGCATCGAAAACATTGTGACGAAAGGTGAAATTTTGTCACAATGTTTTCCAAAGGCTCCTACAAGTAATGCGTAGAAATGAGTATCTATGGAGTAAAGGGTTAAAGGGTAAACCCTATACTAGACAACAAAATTTTATACCGGTCCAAATTGAAAGCATTTGCAAACGACAAAAAAAGAGACAAACAAATTTAACCCATTACCACACAAGAAAATTTTAGACTGGTCTAAATTGAAAGCATTTGCAGATGGTAAAATAAAGGTGACTGAAAAATTGAAATTTGTTTTGTGAAGGGTAGAAAACACTGTGGGAAAAGGAGAAAATGCTGGTTACCAGCATTTTCTCCTTTTCCCACAGTGTTTTCAAAAGGCTTCTTTCTCGGGGGCGTCAAAAGTAGGGATTGTGTGGTAATGGGTTAAATTTGTTTTGGGAAGAGTAGAAAATATTGTGGAAAAAGGAGAAAGGTTACCAGCATTTTCTCCTTTACCCACAACGTAACTTCTGAAGGCTTCTTTCCCAAAGTTGTTTAGCATTGTTCAGTAAAGGATTGAAGTAGGTAAAATTCAGATTTTACCAATAAATGAGCACCAATAAAATAAATCCCTCTTTTATAACCATTGTCATTACGCATCAAGATTGGAATCTATCAATCAGCTTTTATAATTGGTTCAGTAACTCACCGATTTCATCGAATTGATTTTAAATTGAGTTGATTGAAATTATGTACATGTTATGAGGTATTTAATTAAATGACAGGACTTAATGTTATTTGTTTATTTCAAAAAGGTGATTTAATTAAGAAGTTTTTTGTTGGAAAAGACACAAGTCATTTAGTTGGATTTTAAAAGTCATTTTAAACTGGAAAAGATATACCTACTTTGTGATGGGCGCAAATGATTATTATCAGTGCTAGTTAACCCATTACCATACAATCCCTACTTTTGACGACCCAGAAAAAGAAGCCTTTAGAAAACATTGAGGGGAAAAGGAGAAAATGCTGGTAACCAGCATTGTCTTCTTTTCCCACAATGTTTTCTACCTCTCAAAACAAATTTCAAATTTTCAGTCGCTTTTATTTTGTTCTCTGCAAATGCTTTTGATTTGGACAAACCTAAAATTTTGTCCTTAAGTAATGAGTTAAAGTGACAATAATGATCAAAACTAATCAATGCAAGTGTTAAAATGCATTTGAGTTTAAAACATAACATGTAAAAGTATGAAAATCAATTTGGAGAATGACAATGCCTTATTGTGTGGTCCGCCCAAGGTTTAGTTTGGCAGAGAAATGAATCTTAAAACTAGGTTAAAACCTGAGAGTTCACATCTTTTGTTCACTTTTTATCAGATTTTGAAAATCTCTTTTTCTGCCAGTGACTAAACTTCTACCGACCACAGAATTAGCAGTTGTCATCTTCATCATAATTTCCATACTGTTAAAATTTGAATGGTATGATTTAATTTAAATGCATTTTAACACATACATTATGATTTGGCCACTATTGAACCTTTAACCCTTTCCCAAACAAGCCCAGTGGTTTTTATGTGTCGGCAGTAAAAGTCTTTTGAAAACACTGTGGGAAAAGGAGAAATTGCTCATAACGAGCAATCTCTCCTTTTCCCACAATGTTTTCTACCCTTTTTGAGAAGTTTCTTGCATTTTCTCCAAATCTAAAATTGTCGTCTTCAAACTCTTTTGGTTCAGAAGAGTCCAAAAAATTGTCGTTTGGGAAAGGATTAAGTCTTCACCTGTTTACTCATAATATTAGACTTGTCCAAAATTGAAAGCATTTGCATATGACATTTGATATATCTCAAATAATGGTATTAGTCTTTGATAGGATAGATAAAGATTGGGAAAAAGGAGAAAATGCTGGTAACCAGGATTTTCTCCTTTCCCACAATGTTTCAAAAGTTTTTTTTGCTCAGTGTTGTTAAAAGTTGGCATTGTGCAGTGAAGGGTTTAAGGACATAATAGCTAGCTGTTCATGGCAGTCCTTTTTGACTGAATTGATATATATTAGAGAAAAGCTGATTGTTTATCCTCTTAATATGAATAAAGTAAGGAAGACCGAGAAAGATTCTATAAATAAATATTAGAGAAAACTGAATGTCTAATAAACAAACATTACACTGATAAAGACCTCAAGTTCTGTTGATACTTCTGAATTGATATGAAAATAAACAATTGATACCAAAATAATCACATATTTAGGAAGTAAGTAACTTCTCACATGAGTTCAGAAAGCCATATTCCAACCCTGAAAAGGGGAGGAAACTCAAATAAATCAGGAGTATTTGTGGAGAGACAAAAGGAGTTGTTTGATGGGATTGATAATGTTTGCCATAAAATAAAAAGTGAAAACTATGGAAGTTATTTATGTGACTTGAACAGTGATTGTACTTCAGAAAAACAGAATAGGTCTTCACAAGGATCTACATCTGTTGGAAGGTATGTGGTTGAAAATGATTGTGTTGCAAAGGGAGGTGACTTGAAAATATCAAATGATTCTAGTGCTGAAGACATAGAGAATTCGGATGATGATTCAGATGAATTTTCATTTCATAAATCTACACAGGATCAACTTGAGTCTATAGATTTAAGTGGAAGTCAGGAGAATGTGATGTCAAGAAAAAAGGAGGCAAATGAAAACCATGATGTTATAAACGAGTATGAGTATGTGATAGTAAATTCTAGAGTTAGGTTGAAAGAGGCAGAATTGAAAAGAAATTTAGCTTTAGCTGGTAGCTCATTTGAAAGGGACAGATCTGGATTACAGAGAGGTGCAAGCACCAGTGTACTAATCAGAGCAAACAGAGAAATGTCTGCTGGCAAAGTAAGTGCAGCAAGACCACAATCAACAGAAAGAGAAGCATCAGCCAATGCTTCTCCCAAGCAAGGTTCTATACCAACCAGAAGTTCTCCAAGAACCTCTCAGTCTACTGGACAACTACCTAGAAGGACTGGAGCCGTCAGATCTAACAAGTCTGTGAGACAATCTCCTAGATTGTCCCAGAGTCCTTCACCAAGGAATGGACAAGTCATGCATGACAACAGTAAAGAGGAGGAAACGTCATTAAAACTATCTCTGAAAGGTTTGAATGATTCTGATGATGAAGATGATACTTTAGATAATGGTGAAGAATCATGTAGCCCTCGTAAAGAAAGGGCTATAAGCCCAAGAAAAGGAGTAATGCTGACTACAAAGTCATTTGAAGCAAAAACATCCTTGATGCGTAGAAATGAAAGTGATGGGAGCATAGCAAGGCTATCAGTTAGATCGCCTTCTGTGACAGAACAAGTTGTATCAAATAACAAAAAACCAGTCTTAAAGAAATCTTTGTCAAATAGAGAATTCAGTATTCAGTTAAACAGAACCTCTACATTGAATGAAAACTTGCTTCGTTTGGGTGCAGGCTTAGAAAATAGGGGAGAGCCAGTTCTGAAACGGACTTCATCTGGTAGAAAGCTACCTGGTGTACCAGTAGATAAAATAAATAAAGCCCTTCAGAAATCCAACTCCAACACAAACATTGACAGTGGTCCAAGTAAATATCCAGATCCAAGTGTAAAGCAGGTAGATTCTGACAGTAGCTTTCTGTCAATAAGTAAAGATGGAAGCACAGAGTATGTGTCATTGGATTTCAATGACAGTTCAGGTAACTCTGTGAAAACTTCTAAAAGCAAAGACATAAGTTCTCCTGATAACAGTTCATCAGGGGATGGAGACACTAAAGATGTGAAATCAAAAGTACCTCTGGAAAAGAGACCACCCATAGCAGAACATCCAACTTCAAGAGGGCATCCCTCCCCCAGGGATACAAAAACAGGGAAACCTCCAATAGAGCGTAAATCCAGCAAAGGTGCAATTGAAAAGTCTGTCCCTGCCTCACCACGCAATAATGTGCCTGCTTCACCAAGAAAGACTATTATTGCTGCTTCTCCTAGAGGGATTCCATCCCCAAGAACCCAGGGGTCACCAAGGGGGCCACAGTCTTCTTCCCCAAGGAGGGTTCAATCAAGTTCGCCCAGGACAACAGGAAGGGCTTCCCAACCATCCCTAGGGGACAATATGCCAAATAAAGGAATTTCCAATGAGAAACATTCAAATACAGATATGGGTAAAGTGCATGAAAACTACAACACTGTAAATAAAACAAACAGTGTTCGCAAGTTAAGTGCACATGGTGCCAGCAGTGGCCAAGCTGTTGATGCACCTGTATCGCCCACAAGGAAAACAAGGCCTCACAGTGATGGTAGTGTTACATCTCCAAGACCTGGATGTCCTTTTAAAAGGCTTCGGCAAAATTCTAGCTCAGATTTAAAAAATTGTCAAATTACGGAAGAACCTTCACCAAGAACTGTGATACATTTGAGACAAGATGGCTGTCAAAGTTTGGATTTGCAACAGGTTATTGATATATTTGGAGTTAGGAAAGAAGCTGTAAAAGATAAGGTAGGGTTATCAGTATTTTTCATCTTGTTTATGAGTGACCAAAAACATAAATTTAGACTTAATTTTAGACATCCAGCAGATTTTTGTAATGATACTAGACTCAGTTTTCCTACAGGCTTATTTTGATCTAACATACTGTGCTCAACAGTGGTGTATGCATAGAACCAGACAGCTTTAGTTTTGATTGAGTCTTTACCAAACAGTTCTGAAGTTTAGTGGCTCTAGTGGCTCTAAGAGAAAAAGCTTTCGAAAATGTAATGGGGAAAAGAAAAAATGCTGGTACCCAGCATTTTCTCATTTTTCCACAAGGTTTTCTACCCCATCAAAGACTCTGAGCTCCACTATTTGCAGCCACAGTTAGTTTTATGTCTACAATTTTATGGCCCGATCGTATGTCTGTCTGTCTGTCTTTTAGCAATGTCTTGTGTGCGCAACTCCTCCTACAGTTTCAGTTTGAGTAACTTGAAATTTTCCACAATGAATCTCTATGGTGTGTAGTTGTGCATGTGACTTGTAAAATTTAGATCTCTGCAAGTGTTCTAGATCCTAATCCATTTCATTGATGAGCCCTTTTGAGCGTATATGCGCCGCTTTGCAAAGATCTTGTTTCTTTTAGGAGCCTATAGTAGCACAGTCACTTGGAACTGAGGGGTTGGGGGTGGGGGTTGATGTCACTGGTTCCAATCCTAAACTGGACCTTTTTGTTTCTGAGGATTGATGATAATCATTGCAACAGGATCCATTCATCTTTCATAGCTGGTCTTTGTTTCAACAAATGATGGCTATGAGGGAAAGCAGCCAGTAGTTTGGGAAGAATACTGTGCAAAGTAATGATAACAAACACTGGAGGAAAGCATGGATAGGTACACTGGCTGCTGGGATGATACTGAAATAATGGTGAAGAGAGCGAATAATATGGTACCTGTAAACAATACAAAAGGATCCTTGAAAACTGAAAACTGTAGAAAACACAGTACATGTACCAGCAAAGCATACAAAAAGGTCCTTTTACTTCAGTATTTTTAAAAACCTTCTTCGTCAGGGATGTGGAAAATCTGATTGTAGAATAATTATCTCTTTACCAAATGACAAAATTATAGACTTGTCCAAATTGAAAACACTTGTAGATGACATAACAAATGGGACTCAAAAATTGAAATTTTATTTGGGAAGGGTAGAAAACATGGGAAAAGGAGAAACTGCTGGTTACCAGCATTTTCTCCTTTTCCCTTAATGTTTTAAAAAGGCTTCTTTCTCAGAGTCGTTGAAAGTTGGGATTGTGTTGTAAAGAGTAAACCGTTTACCACAAAATACTAAGTCTAATGGCCTTGAGTAAGAAGGCTTTTTAAATTATGGTAGGGAAAGGAGAAAATGCTGGTTACCAGCATTTTCTCCTGCTCCCACAATGTTTTCTACTTAACCCAAGACAACTTTTGCCTTTTAACCCTCAGGCTGTTCACTCAATGATCTTTAATAGACAGAGTAGATCAAGATCTGACTGCACAGAATGTGCTGTTTGGTCTTTGATTTCTGTCTAATAAGGACATAATATTTTCTGTTGAGTTTATTGGGACTATTGGGGTTAACCCCTTACCACACAATCCCAATGAATAGCTAGAAAACTTTGTGAGAAAAGGAGAAAATGTTGGTAACCAGCATTTTGTCCTTTTCTGACAATGTTTTCAAAAGCCTTTTGTCAGAGTCATTAAAAGTCAGGATTGTTTCTCAAAGGGTTGAGGATGGTAATGGTGGTAGATAAAATACAGGTTTACAACAGTTACTTCCCTTTAACAATATCATCTGTTGAGGTTATTTTTCAATTTGCAGTCTGTATAAGTACAAATTAAATACAGAATAGAATGGGTAATTGGAGAGGTGTTAGAACAAGAGAGAGGAAGTAGCATGGATGGGGATGGGGGTGAGAGAGGGATGAGGAGAGAGACAGAGCGAGAGAGATACAGTGAGAGTCAGACAGAGAGAAAGAGTGAGCAAAAGAGAGTGAGAGGTTAGGGGGAAAAGAGGTGGGAGAGAGGGATGGGATATGGGATGAGAGAGGGCTGGGGTAGGTAAGAGGTCCGTGTACAGAGAGAGAGAGAGAGAGAGAGAGGGATAGATGTGGGGAAGAGAGAGGGAGAGATGTGGGAGAGAGATAGGGAGAGAGAAAGGTTGTGGGGATAGAGAGAGAGAGAGAAAGAGAGAGAGAGAGAGACAGAGAGAGAGAGGTGGTGGTCTGAAGACAAATAGTCAGACAGATGGATGGACAGACAGTCTTAAGACACAGACAGAATGAGAGCAAGCAATTATAACTACATTCCAATAGAGATAACTGTTGTCAAGTTTATTTGAAGTAGTTCTTATCATTAGTAAACATACAATCTTGTTAGTATGACTTTCTCAAACATTGATTTCACTGGTTACAATATAACCTTTTACTCCATAGATACTCATTTCTACACATTGCTTGTAGGAGCCTTTGGAAAACATTGTGGCATAAGGTGAAATTGCTCGTGACGAGCAGTTTCACCTTTTGTCACAAGGTTTTCTATGCTGTCAAAAGGTGTCATATACAGATAAGAAACGGCTTCATCCTTGCTGTTATTTAGGGTCAATTAGAGATACCATAGAAATGTCGTATGGGGTAAACTAAGGATAACATTAAGTTGGTGCTGTTGGTGGAATAGACACAGATCAGACTGCAAGGAATATGCAGCCTGATCATAGAGCAACAGTGACATAATCGTTCATGTATCCTTTACCTTACAACCGATTCAGATGAAAAAAAAAATACTTGATTGGTTTGTACCATGGAATTGAGACAACAAAATGCAGTGAGTCTTGGTCTGTTAACCCTTAGCCCATTACCACACAACCCTACTTTCGACAACACTGAGAAAGAAGCCTTTAGAAAATATTAAGGAAAAAAGGAGAAAATGCTGGTAACCAGCATTTTCTTCTTTTCCCACAATGTTTTCTATCCTTCACAAAACAAATTTAGAATTTTCAGTCACTTTTAATTGGTCGTCTGCAAATGTTTTCGATTTTGACAAACCTAAGATTTTGATGTTTGGTACAGAGTTAACCCTTTAACTGCTTTATAAATGAGACAAATGTTTCCTCTCAATACTAAGAACCCATATATTGCAATTTCAAAGATGATTTCACCAAAGATGAAAAAAATTGTCAGAATGAGTGGGTGAAAGATCAGAATGAACATTTTGTGCAGTCTACACTATCCACAAAAGGTCAGTGACTTGGGCTTGGCAGGCTAAGGGTTAAAGGGTAAAAAAACTTGAGATCTGTTTGGTAAAAAGATTCATTCAGTAGATAATTAATGGGTGAAGTATGAGATCTTTTGTACGTATAGTTTTTGATCACATATTCAACAGTATTTTGCGGAGGTCTCACTAGTAGTGTGCAGGACTTGAGTACACAGGATCCAGGGTTTGATCCATGGCTTATATGACCCCTGGCTCTTGTCAATTTCCCTTCAAGGATTGATGATAGTCACTGCGACGGGACTCATTCCTCTCCCAAGGCTCAAGTTTCCACAATTACCTTGTGGGAAAGTAGCCAGTAGCTTGGAAAGAAAATTGTGCGAAGGACTGGTAAAAGAAACTCTAGGAACATATGGATAGGTGCACTAGCGTATGCTATATCTGAAATAATGTTGAAAATAGCTTTAACCCATTACCACTCAATCCCTACTTTTGACGCCACTGAGAAAGAAGCTTTTAGAAAACATTGTGGGAAAAGGAAAAAATGCTGGTAACCAGCATTTTCTCCTTTTCCCAAAATGTTTTCTACTCTTCACAAAACAAATTACAAATTTTCAGTCACTTTTATTTTGTCGTCTGCAAATGCTTTCAATTTGGACCAGTCTAAAATATTGTCGTTTGGTAATGGGTTAAACACCATACAATCAATCGATCAACAGTATTTCAGTTGTGTCTAAAGTGTACCTATCCTTGTTTTCCTAGATTTTTCTTACCAGCTATTTGCACAGTATTCTTGTCAAGTGAATAATTCTGCTCTCCGACAAAAATTCTAGAAACAACCATCAGTAGTGAGAGGGGAATGAACCCTGTCTGTTACCAACTGTGCTTCTGGGACTGGGCACTTTTCATTCTGTTGGATCAGTGGTTGCCTATGAAGATATGATTGCCACCAGAAATCTTTCAACTTGGTGCACCAACTCCCAGAAGCTAAGTCGGTAGCGCCCCGCACGGGTGGCTCAGTGGTGAGCATGTCGGACTCATGACCTGGTGGTTGTGAGTTCGATACCCGGTTGAGGCGAACTTTCTTTCCGGCGTATTTTCGCCTATCACCTCTGCTGAAGCATGTGAGAAAAGTAGTCGGTGGCTTTGGAAAGAAAGTAGTGTAAGTACCGGTGTGAGAAAGCCAGGAAACACATGTGCGTCTCCGACCGCCATGATATGACCTTAGCTGTTAAAGTGGCGTTAAACCCCAATACAACCAACCAATAAGTCGGTAGCATACAGGACTTGAGAACTGAAGGTGGCTAGTTCCATATCCAGCCAATATCTACCCCGAGGATTGATGATAGTGACTGTGACTACATTCATTCCCCTCTTACAGATAATCTTGTATAGATCAAAGGGTTAGTGCAAGACTATTGTAAGTGCATGTACAATGTATAATGCACTTACAATAGTCTTGCACTTACCCTTGACTGATGATGGCTATGTGGGCAAGCAGCCAATGGCTTGGAAAGAATATTTTGCAGAACACTGGTAAAGGAAACTCCAGGAAAGCATGGATAGATGCATTGGCCAGTCTGCAGCATAAATGAAATAATGTTAAAAATGGTGTCAAACACAGTACAATCAACAGTCCGTCAGTAATATTTTAAATTGCTCTAAATAAAAGATTTCTAAAATATGTCTTCATTAAATTTTCATTGTCTAAGCATTGGATTTTCAGAAGCAACATAAAACAAATCCAGAATGTCAATATCTTGAATTAGTTTAGATAATAGTTTTCTATAAGCCTTTAACACATAATCTTGAGTTTACACAAAAGGAAGCTTTTGAAATCATATTTGGAAAAGAAGAATATACTGGTAGACTGGTCCAAATTGAAAGCATTTGCAAAAAGCAAGTGACTGAAGAATTAAAATTTGTTTTGGGTAGGGGAGAAAACATTGTGGGTAAAGGAGAAAATGATGGTTACTAGTGGCAAATTGGGACCAAGCTTCCTTTCTTTCAGTGTCTTCTCCCATGATTCACTTTTCCTTGTATTGAAAAGGGTTTTCCCTTGATATTCTCCTTAATATCCTCTTCTGAAATCATGGAAATAGGAAAAATTGTCTCAAAGAGGGCATTGGCTGTAAATGATCTTGAAATAGATTGACTTGTTAGGGATGGGTGTAAATTCTTTTAAACTCTTTATCAAACCACAGAGTTTAAAACTTGGCCATTCTGAAAGCAGTAATAGAATGACAGATCAAATTATCCTTCAATGGTCATATTTGCATTTGATTGGGTAGAAAACATTGTGGGGAAAAGGAGAAAATGCTGGTTTCCAGCATTTTCTCCTTTTCCCCACAATGTTTTCAAAAGCCTATGTTTCTTTCAAGATTCATTAAAACATACAATTGTATTTTGTAAAGTGTTTGAACAATAGTTTGATGGTTGTATCAGATTGGTTGACAATATAATATGTAGTCCATTGTATTTTGAATTTTTATATTAATGACAGAACAAAAGTTTAAGAACACAATCAGGCTAATCAGCTGTTATGAAGATATTCAAACTTGTAATCTACAAGATTTTTTTTTCAATATTCATTACTAATGATCTTTGCTGAATGATAGAATTTAAGATCTGTGCAAATTCAAAGAGTTTGCCGGCTACAAAAAATGTGTGACACAAACCATGGAGTTTTTCTTTGACAGAGTTGAAAATGTCCTAAAAAGTCCTGTTTTGGATGCAAAGTTTTTAAAGCAAGTTTCTCCATTTCTCCACTTGCGTCATAAAAATACAAGAGTATTTTGTATTTCTGAATACAGAGTTGAACGAAAAAGTTTCAGGAAACATTATAGGAACGGGAGAAAATACTGGCCACAAAAACACCAGAGCATTAAAAATTTTGGCATTGCTATTTGGTACCATTTGGGTCATAAACACTTTGAGAGTATTTAGTATTTCTTTCTGTACGAAACAGTTTAACGATCTTGCATGTAAAAGCTTCTGAAAACACTGTAGGAAAAGGAGAAAATGCCTAAAATATTGTTGTTTGGTATGTGTTAATGACCGTGATGATTGTTGTATGGTGTTTAACTCATTACCAATCGACAAAATTTTAGACTGGTCCAAATCGAAAGCATTTGCGGATGACAAAATGAAAGTGACTGAAAAATTGAAATCTGTTTGTGAAGGGTAGAAAACATTGTGGGAAAAGGAGAAAATGCTGGTTACCAGCATTTTCTCCTTTTCCTTCAATGTTTTCTCAAGGCTTCTTTCTCAGGGGCGTCAAAAGTAGGGATTGTGTGGTAATGGGTTAACGCTGTTTTCATCATTATTTCAGTTATATCACAGTGGCCATACCACTTATCTGTGCTTTCCTGGAGTTTCTGTTACCAGTAATCTGCACATTCTTTCCAAGCCACTGGCTGTTTTCCCACACAATAACCATCATTGAAACTACGATTAGCATTGAGAAAGAGGAATGAATCCTGTCACATGAGGGTTGAACGAGAAATGATGGATTTAGAATACCAATTTACGCCCTCTCATCTGTAGCTCTGAAAGTAAAAATTGTTGGTAAAGGGGAAAATGCTGGTAACCAGCAGTTTTCTCTTGTACCCACAATGTTTTCTAGTCTTTAACATTCCAGCCATATTCCATTATCTGCAGTGCTTTCATTTTGGACCAGCCAAAATTTTTGGTCTACTTTTAATAAGTTAAATAACCCCAAGAAAGAAGTACAGTGTATAGTGTGAAAACATGGTGAGAAAAGTAGAAATTGCTGTTTAAAGCATCATTTTTAGCTCACCTGAGCACCAAGTGCCCATGGTGAGCTTTTGTGATCGCCCAATGTCCGTTGTCCGTCGTGCGTTGTGCGTCGTCCACAATTTCTTTAAACATCTTCTCCTCCTAAAACACTGGGCCAATCTTGATGAAACATAGCAGGGATGGTCCTTGGGTGAAGGTCTACCAGAGTTGTTCAAGAGATTGAATTCCACCCATGACTTTGGTTGCCATGGCAACCAAAAGGATAAAAATGGCAAAATGTTAAAAAATCTTCTGATGAAACTAGAAGGCGTAGAGCTTTGATATTTGGTGTGTAGCATCTCCTAGTGGAGTTCTACAATGTTTGTTCATATGATGGCCCTGGGGTCAAAACTTGCCCTGCCCCATGGGTCACAAGTTCGAAACATAGGAACAAAGAAGGAAAACTTTAAAAATTTTCTTCTCTGAAACTGGAAGGAGTAGGGCTTTGATATTTGGTATGTAGCATCTCCTAGTGAACCTCTACCAAGTTTGTTCATATGATGCCCCAGGGGTCCAAACTGGCCTGCCACGGGGGTCACAAGTTTGAACATAGGAACAAAGAAGGAAAACTTTAAATTTATCCTTCTCTGAAACTGGAAGACTTAGAGCTTTGATATTTTGTATGAAGCATCTCCTAGTAACCTTTTCCAAGTTTGTTTATATGATGTCCCTTGGATCCAAACTGGCCCTGGCCAGGGGTTCACAAGTTTGAAAATGGGGAAAAAAAGGAAAACTCTAAAATTCTTCTTCTTTGATACCAGAAGGTGTTGAGCTTTGATATTTGGTATAAAGCATCTCCTGGTGGATTTCTGCCAAGTTTATTCATATGATGGCCCTGGGGTTATAATTTGGCCAGCCCCGGGGGTCACAAGTTTAAACATGGGAACTAAAAAGAAAAATTTAAAATTTTTCTCCTCTGAAACTTAGAAAATTGAGTCACCTTGAGTCATAGGTCACTAGGTCACTATGTTAAATTAAAGAAATACCTTGTGGGCTCTGTAGAGGCCACATTTTCTTGCTCAGCTGACTTGAAAATTAGTCAGAATGTTTGTCTTGATAAAATCTCACATGAGACTGCATTTAGTGCTTGTCTTGAATATAATTTTGTCATCTCAACCACTTCAAACTTGGTGTGCGTGTTTGTTGCAATATGATTGGGTACTGTGTGCAAGAACAGTAACTCTACCTAGCTGGAATTTTGAGTAATTCCACTTTGATATTTATTTTTACAGTATTTTTTGCTTGTCCAGAATGGGACTTTGAAGTCTGAAGTCAAATTGACTTGAGACTTGGTGAACATGTTTGTTGTATTGCCTGCCCTTTGCAACTATTATACCTCCTTGACAACTGCCATTGGGATGGGCATGTGTTGTGACAATTTGTCACTCTTGTTTCATTGTCATTTGGCCTTGAACCTCAATATTTCGTATTTATCTTCATTGTAGATCTTCACTGCTTAGTACTCAGATGAGCGATATAGGACCATCATGGTCCTCTTGTCATATTCATCCACAGTGTTTTCCATCAGCTACATTTTGTCATTTGCAAGGGCTTTCTAAAGTGACAAGGTGAACATTTTGTTGTGTAGTGGTAACTCTTTACCAAACAACAATATTTTGAATGGGACCATATTCAAAGAATCTGCAGACAAGTTTAATCTTCATATATAATTATGATGATTTCTGACTTTGCTGGTAACCAGCATTTTCTCCTTTTCCCACAATGTTTTCCATGGGCTTCTTTGCTTGTGAAGACTTGGGATGGTGTGGTTAAGAGTTAAAAGGTCTATAAATGGTTGAGGTAAAGATTATTTGCAAATGGGCCGCATATAGACAAATATGGTGTATCGATGATACAGGTTTTTGTGGAGTTTATTTACTGGCTTATTCACCCACTACTGAATGCTTCACGGGAGTACAATGGTGGGGTTGTATTAGTTTTCACATTGAAATTGAATATTGAACTCCCGGTGTTGTGATTTTGTGCCTAAATGTTTTTGACATCTTAAATATCATGATTAAACATGGACATGTATCACATCTCAGGAGTTATGGTAAAATAAAGGTGGGTTCAACTTACACCGAATTTTTTCCTACCCTATCCGCACCTTATTTCTGGTCCGCTCTGGATGATGTTTTTCTGTAGCCAACGTAAATTCATCTTTTGTGTTGTTTTCAACCATATTTCAGTCATACTTGTATCAGTGGTTTATTATACCTGAACTAGATTTATCCTGTTACTGTACAAGACTTGGGTTCTTTAATACCTTGCTCAAGGGCAAGCTGTTTTCATGAAGATGTTACAAAGTCTCACTAAAATAGAAGTAAAATATATAACCCTTTTACCAGACAACAAAATTTAAGCCTTGTCCAAACTGAAAGCATTTGTAGATGACAATTTCAATGGGACTCAAATGGTGCCATGTTTTTCTTCGATAGGGAAAGCGGGGGAGGGGGGGGGGGGGAGAGAGGAACACTTCAGCTCTAAAACATACCATCTCATCAGTTCTTCAGGTATGTTCAATTTGTAAAATTGATTTAGTAGTTTAGCCTTGTTTTAAGTGCTTAGGTCTTATCACAACGGCCAGTGCATCTATGCTTGTGTTTTAGTGGCTTTCTCACACCAGTACAGAGTCAAAAAAAATTCAGAATTCATATTTATCCTACTGCCATTTTGCACTCGTCCTACAGTTAGACAAAGAAGGAAAATCCACTTGCCCTCACCAAATTTTTACTAGTTAGGATGAATTCTGGATGAGTGGATTTTTGGGTACGCAGGACTGACACAATTTCCTTTCCAAGTTACTGAGTACTTTTTCTCATGCATCAGAAGTGAGAGGTCAAAGATTGCTGGAGAGAAGTTTGCCTCAACTGGGTATCAAACATACAACCATCAGATCACAAGTTTGATACACTAATAACTGAGTTACCCATGCTCAATTTGGAAAAACTCTGTCTCAACCCTTTTAACTCTTTACGACACGACAAAATTTTAGACTGGTTTAAATTGAAAGCATTTGCAGACGACAAAATACAGGTGACTGAAAAATTGAAATTTGTCTTGCGAAGGGTAGAAAACATTGTTGGAAAAGGAGAAAATGCTGGTTACCAGCATTTTAGCTCACCTGAGCACGAAGTGCTCATGGTGAGCTAATGTGATCGTGCTGTGTCCGGCGTCCGTCGTGCATCGTCCGTCGTCAACTTTTTACCTTGTGTACGCTCTACAGGCCACAGTTTTGGTCGGATACTCATGAAAGTTGGTCAGGATGTTTGTCTCGATGAAATCTCGGACGAATTCGAAAATGGGTCATGTGGGGTCAAAAACTAGGTCACTAGGTCAAATCTTAGAAAAACCTTGTGTACGCTCTACAGGCCACATTTTGAGTCGGATACTCATGAAAGTTGGTCAGGATGTTTGTCTGGATGATATCTCGGACGAGTTCAAAAATGGGTCACATGGGGTCAAAAACTAGGTCACCAGGTCAAATCTTAGAAAAACCTTTTGTACGCTCTAGAGGCCACATTTTCAGTTGGATACTCATGAAAGTTGGTCAGGATGTTTGTTTGGATGATATCTCGGACGAGATTGAAAATGGGTCACGTGGGGTCAAAAACTAGGTCACCAGGTCAAATCTTAGAAAAACCTTTTGTACGCTCTAGAGGCCACATTTTCAGTTGGATACTCATGAAAATTGGTCAGGATGTTTGTCTGGATGATATCTCGGACGAGATTGAAAATGGGTCACGTGGGGTCAAAAACTAGGTCACTAGGTCAAATCTTAGAAAAACCTTTTGTACGCTCTAGAGGCCACATTTTCAGTCGGATACTCATGAAAGTTGGTCAGGATGTTTGTCTGGATGATATCTCGGACGAGTTTGAAAATGGGTCACGTGGGGTCAAAAACTAGGTCACTAGGTCAAATCTTAGAAAAACCTTTTGTACGCTCTAGAGGCCACATTTTCAGTCGGATACTCATGAAAGTTGGTCAGGATGTTTGTCTGGATGATATCTCGGATGAGTTTGAAAATGGGTCACGTGGGGTCAAAAACTAGGTCACTAGGTCAAATCTTAAAAAACCTTTTGTACGCTCTAGAGGCCACATTTTCAGTTGGATACTCATGAAAGTTGGTCAGGATGTTTGCCTGGATGATATCTCGGACAAGAACGAAAATGGGTCATGTGGGGTCAAAAACTAGGTCACTAGGTCAAATGTTAGAAAAACCTTTTGTAGGCTCTAGAGGCCACATTTTCAGTCCGAAACTCTTGTAAGTTGGTCAGAATGTTTGTCTTGATGATATCTCAGACAGGTTTGAAAATGGGTCATTGGGGGTTAAAAACTAGGTCACCAGGTCAAATCTTAGAAAAACCTTGTATATGCTCTGGATGCCACATTTTCAGTCCAACACTCTTGAAAATTAGTCAGAATGTTTGCCTTTATAATATCTTGGATGAGTTTGAAAATGGGTCATGTTGGGTCAAAAACTGGGTCAATAGGTCAAATGTTATAAACACCTTTTGTATGCTCTGGAGGACACATTTTCAGTCTGATACTCCTAAAACTTGTTCATAATATTTGTCCTGGTGATACCTTGAATGAGTTTGAAAATGGGTCATGTGGAGTCAAAAACTAGGTCAATGGGTCAAATATTAGAAAAACCTTGTGTACACTCCAGAGGCTACATTTTCTGCCTGATTCTCTTCAGACTTGGTCAGAATGTTTTTTTTGGTGATGTCTCAAAAGAGTTTGATAATGGGTATTTGTCGGGTCCAAAACCAGGTCACTTGATGAAATCTTAGAAAAACCTTTTGTACACTGTAGAGGCCACATTTTCAGTCCAATACTCATGAAACTTGGCCAGAATGTTTGTCTTATTGATATCTCAAAAGTATTTGATGATGGGTAATGTCTGATAAAAAACTAGGTCACTGGGAAACTAGATGGTGCATGTTTGGTCAATAAACTCAGGTGAGCGATTTCAGGGCCATCATGGCCCTCTTGTCTCCTTTTCCTACAGTGTTTTCAAATTAGGCTTCTTTCTCAGGGGCATCAAAAGTAGGGATTGTGTGGTAATGGGTTAACCCATTACTACACAATCCCTACTTTTGACATCCATGTTAAAGAAGCCTTTTGAAAACATTGTGGGAAAAGGAGAAAATGCTGGTTACCAGCATTTTCACCTTTTCATACAATGTTTTCTGTTCTTCCTTAAACAAATTTTAATTTTTGAGTCACATTTATGTTGTTATCTGCTCATGCCTCCAATTTGAACCAGTCAAAAATTTTGTCGTTTGGTAATGAGTTCTCATAACTTTAAAGATCAGGATCAGACAGGACTTAGTGTGTTTCAGACTTCTCCAACTTGCAAGCAACAAGTGAGTGATAACTGAAATGATGAACATTGTATTTAACTCTTTACCACACAATACCGACTTTAGACGACCCTGAAAAAGGAACCATTTGAAAACATTGTGGTGGGAAAAGGAAAAAATGCTGGTATTCATCATTTTCTCCTTTTCCCACAGTGTTTTCTACCCTAACAAAGAAACGTTGCACCATTTAAACCGCATTGAATTATGGTCGTCTGCAAATGCTTTCAGTTTGGATAAGGTTAAAATTTTGTCATCTGGTAAAGGGTTAATACAGTAAAAAAGAATTTGTTGAAAAAGAATTGAATGCTGGTTAGTTGTTACCTATATTCTCTCCTTTTCCCATGTTTGAAGGGTTGTTACAATTTATGTGGTAAAGAGTTAAAAGAAATAATTTGTGAACAAATAAAAGATAAATAGTAGATCAAAGGAGCTGATAAGAATTTTGAAGGTTGTATTATTGCTATAATTGTGAAGTATTTCTTTTTTGTGATTCTTAAAATGGATCCAATACAGAATACTTAAATTCTATTTTGTCAGTGTTCTGTCTTTGCTCATGTCATATTCTTCAAAGAATTGACCAGTTTTATCCCTTTACTCCATAGATACTCATTTCTACGCATTTCTTTTAGGAGCCTATGGAAAACATTGTGGCAAAAGGTGAAATTGCTCGTGACGAGCAATTTCACCTTTTGTCACAATGTTTTCTATGCTATTAAAATGTGACATATTCACATAAGAAATGGCTTCATCCTTGCTGTTACTTGGGGTCAATTACAGATACCATAGAAATGCCTTATGAGGTAAAGGGTAATATGACGCATCTATCTCCCCAATATTAGGGGCATAATATAGTAATACGTGCTATAAAGTCACAATGGAGAAAATGGCTTTCATCAATATGTTTGAGGAAAAATCATGCCTGTTTTAGCTGCAGATTTCTCTTAAACTGATGATCATAGCTGAATGAATCGTACCAGGTAGTGTTTTATTGAGTAAACATTTATTCTAGTTTGAAATTCAAAGTAACGGTTGTTTTGTTGGAATTAAAGCACTGTCCGGTTCTTTATGTAGAATGCCATGTAGCTGGAGATAATGGTCTTTGGGCAAGACACTTCAAAGCCCTAACCTAGTACAGGTGAATGATATGACTTGAATAATGTTGAAAATGTAAACCTACTTGTATATAAGGGTCACCTGTGACCACATAACGGAAAGATTGGGTCATGTTTTCTTTGTATCTACTGTATTGGTCATAAAGACATTTATTTACTGTGCAAATAAGGTCATGTTTGGTCTAACTCTTTATCCTTTATCAAACGACAAAAGTTTAGACTGGTCCAAATCAAAAGCATTTGCAGACGATAAAAGTAACTAAAAGTTTGAATTTTTTTCTTTGTAAAGGGTAGAAAACATTGTGGGAAAAGGAGAAAAATGCTGGTTACTAGCATTTTCTCCTTTACCCACAGTGTTTTCTAAAGACTTCGTCAAAAGTAGGGATTGTGTGGTAATGGGTTAACCCTTTTCGAAACGACAAACTCTAGACTTTTCAGAACTAGAAAAATTTTGCTTTTGACCATGTTATATTTGATAAAAGTTGGAGAAAGTTGCCCAATTAGGTAGAAAACAATGTGGGAATAGGAGAAATTGCTTGTTAAGAGTGTTTTCAAAAGACCTGTACTGCAGACTTGTTAAAACATAGGTTTGTTTGGGGATGGGTTAACTATCCTATGTATTAATGATACGGAAGAATATGGCCTTTTAAAAAACATTGTTAGAACAGGAGAAAATGGTGGTAACTAGCATTTTCTCCTTTTTGCACCATGTTCTTTACCCTTTCAAAAACCAAAAACCAATCATTTCGGCACTTTTACTTTGTAATCTGTAAATGCTCCCAATTTGGATGCATGAGTGTACAGTTTTGTCTCACTCAGAAGAGTTGATTTCAATGTTATATCTGGTGTAGTTAAGTTTTAATGATTCTGAGTCAGAGTGCCTTCTACTCTGAAACTTCTTTTTGTTTTATGAATTTGAAGATCAAGATCAGACCTGATGGTACATGCAGCCTGATCAACGCTATCTGTTATGTTGAGATATTTTAACAATGTGAACCTCCTGTTCATCATTTTTGACTATCCGACTGCTGTCAGAAATCCATATTAACTCTCTACCAAATAACAAAATATTAGCAGACGACAATACCAAAATGGCCAAATAATATGATTTTTCTTTCATAGGGTAGAAAACATTGTGGGAACAGGAGAAAATGCTGATTACCAGAGGAAAATATTGTGGGAAAAGGAGAAAATGCAGAATGTTTTCTACTCTTTGGACAAAGCCCAGCATTAATTTTGAGCCATCTTAACCCTTTACCAAACGACAAAATTTTAGACTGGTCCAAATTAAAAGCACTCGCAGACGACAAAATAAACGTAATTCAAAAGCTGAAATTTGTTTCCAGTAGGGTAGAAAATATTGTGGGAAAAGGAGAAAATGCTGGTTACCAGCATTTTCTCCTTTTCCCACAATGTTTTCAAAAGGCTTCTACCCCTGGGAAAGGGTTAAATTTTCAATTTGGACAAGTCTAAAATTTTGTTGCCTGGTAAAAAGTTAATAATGTAAGGCACTTGGATGTAATTTCAATGTTTACCAAACAACATGTTTTTTTTTTCCAAATTGTAAAACTTTTCAGATAAAAAACAAATGTAATTACTAAGATTAATTCTGTCTTTGAAATAGAAGATAAAAATGTGGGAAAAGGAGAAAAGGCTGTGATCTACAATATGTTTTAGTGCCTTTCTTTACTTCTCCCCATTACCAAATGATAAAATCATGTACTGGTCCAAATTTAAAGCATTTCCAGGCGACAAGATAAATGTAACTAAAAAATTGAAACTCAACTTTGGAAGAGGAGAAAACATTTTGGTTTAAGGAGAAAATGCTGGTTACCAGCATTCTCTCCTTTGTCCACAGTATTTTCAGGAGGCTTAACTGGGGACTGTCTGGTAAATTTTAAAGGGCGTTTAATCCTGGGATTGTTTAAAAAAAGGTTGAAGTAAATTGAATGAAAAATTAACTCCTTACCACACAATCCTTACATTCAAGGTAACCAGCATTTTCTCCTTTTTCCTCAATGTTTTTAACCTTTCACAAACCAAATTTCAAATTTTCAGTCACTTTTATTTTGTCGTCTGCAAATGCTTTCGATTTTGACAAACCTAAAATTTTGTCGTTTGGTAATGAGTTAAGTGTAAAGTAACAGAAACTTGCATGAAAGGTGTGTATTTACCGTATTTGATTGAGTGAGTTGATAAAACACATTATGCATTTAGCATGAATAAATTAGCATAAATAACATTTTAAATAGAGTGTTTTGCTCTCAAATGTATGCATTTATTAACTTTCCTACATTTATATGAAGACATTATTAATCCTTTACCAAACATTCCCTGGTTTTTATACCCCTGGGATAGAAACCTTTTGAATGCATTTGTGGAAAAAGGAGAAAATGTCGGTAACTAGCATTTTTTTTTCCTTTTCCCACAATAATTTCTAGACTGCTTGAAGCAAATTTCAATTTTTGAGTTAGGTTATTTTGTTGTCTGTTAGTGTGTTCAATTTGGACCAGTTTAAAATTTTGTCATTTGGTAAAGAGTTAAATAGAGTGATTTTCTCTCAAATGTATGCATTTTTTAACTTCCCTACATTTATATGAAGACATTTTTAATCCTTTACCAAACAATCCGTGGTTTTAACACCCCTGAGATAGAAGCGTTTTGAACACATTTGTGGAAAAAGGAGAAAATGTTGGTAAACAGCATTTTCTCCTTTTCTACAATGTTTTCTGCACTGCTGTAAGCAAATTTCAACTTTTGAGTTACGTTATTTTGTTGTCTGTATGTACTTTGAATTTGGACTGGTTTAAAATTTTGTCATTTGGTAAAGAGTTAAGCTTTGCAATTTTGTAAATGAGGCTGTTGGGAGACTTATGAAAATTTTTGGTGCCAAATTTAAAAAAAAAATACTCGGTATCTCTTAAATTGTCATGACCATGTTTGAAGTTACAGTAAATTATCAACCAGTAAGTCTTCACCAAATGACATTCAAACTTTTACACTGGTCCAAATTGAAAGTATTTGCAGGCAAGAAATTAAAGATGGCTCAAATGCTTGACTTTGTCGTTCATAGAGTAGAATACTGTGGGAAAAGGTTTCTACTATTAATTTGTTCCCTAAGTTAGAAGCTACTCACCAGAAGAAGTGATAGGAAAACATGGCATTGTTTGTGAACTAGGTGAAGTTTTCATGTTATGTCATTCTGACATTTTAATTATACAGCAGAGATAAGTGACAGAACCATTTATAATAGCACCTGTCAGGACCATGTCATGGGTACTGTTTATCATCGCAATGTAGCTTTAACTCATTACCAAATGACAAAATTTTAGACTGGTCCAAATCGAAAGCATTTGCAGACGAAAAAACAAAAGTGATTTAAGATTGAAAATTGTTTTGTGAAGGGTAGAAAACACTGAAGGCTTCTTTCTCAGGGTCATCAAAAGTAGGGATTTGGTGGTAATGAGTTAATTAGTTACCACACAATTCCGAGTTTGATGCCTTCGAAGGAAAAGCCTTTTGAAAACATTATGGGAAAAGGAGAAAATGCTGGTAACCAGCATTTTCTCCTTTTCCCACAATGTTTTCTACCCTGCTGGAAACAAATTTCAATTTTTGAGTTAACTTTTTCTTACGAACGAAGTCCGTAACAAAGAAACAAATGAATAAATGCATGGCAGAAATAAGGGTCGGAGCGGGATTCGAACTCCGAACTCTCGGACGCAAAGCCAATACCCTAACCACTGAGCCAAAGAGATATCTCCCTGACGCAGTAGCCAGGTATTGTATTTAAATCGGGAGTATATGCCATGCAGGAAGGAGTGATCTCCCGTAACACACCCCCTCTTAAAGTCATCATTTATTGATGACTCGAAGCCTTATTAGGCAGGAAGTCCAATTTTGGACAACAAATGGGATTTATGGCGTCCGTAACAAAGAAACAAATGAATAAAGGCATGGCAGAAATAAGGATCGGAGCGGGATTCGAACTCCGAACTCCCGGACGCAAAGCCAATACCCTAACCACTGAGCCAAAGAGATATCTCCCTGACGCAGTAGCCAGGTATTGTATTTAAATCGGGAGTATGCCATGCAGGAAAGAGTGGTCTCCCGTAACACACCCCCTCTTAAAGTCATCATTTATTGATGACTCGAAGCCTTATAAGGCAGGAAGTCCAATTTTGGACAACAAATGGGATTTATGGCTCAATGGCCAATCCCGGACGAGCCCCCATCTTACGAACGAAGTCCGTAACAAAGAAACAAATGAATAAATGCATGGCAGAAATAAGGGTCGGAGCGGGATTCGAACTCCGAACTCCCGGACGCAAAGCCAATACCCTAACCACTGAGCCAAAGAGATATCTCCCTGACGCAGTAGCCAGGTATTGTATTTAAATCGGGAGTATGCCATGCAGGAAGGAGTGATCTCCCGTAACAATTTATTTTGTCGTTTGCAAGTGTTTGCAATTTGGACTAACCTGAAATTTTGTTTGATAAAGAGTTAATTAGTAGTGTACTCACTGCACAGTATGAACTGTCAAATTACTGAGATTGATCCTTTCAACTTCTTACCAAACAAGAAAATTCAAGACTGACCTACACTGGAAGTATTGGCAGGTAACGGGTTAGAAGTGGCCCAAGTGATGAAAAATGTCCATAAAAGCATGACAGGGTAGAAAACAGTGGGATGGTCCACACTGAAACCATTTGCAGATGAAAAATTGAAGTTGGTCCAAAGTGAAAAAAAAGGGTAGAAAACATTTTGGGAAAAGAAGAAAATGCTGATACTAGTAGCCAGCATTTTCTTTTTTTTTTTCCACTATGTTTCTAAAGTCTTTTTCTTCAGGACCATTAAAAGTAGGAATCATGTAATAAATTCATTACTGCTTCAGAGAGTGTAACGCTGTATGGAAGGCTTGTATGAATATTTGGAAAAAGATGAAATTTTTGCTTTTGCTACATTATTTTGGATCTCATTCAATAGTTGTAAGCAAGTTTTTTCTTTATAATGTTTCAATTGTATCACACACACTAGTAGCAGCACAATACTTATTGCTGCTGATATGTCAACAAAGAGCCTCTGTGCCATAAAGATCAGTGGGCTTGCTTCCCTTTATGCAAATTTCATAATATGCAAATAAGTTCAACTGGTACAGAATGTGAGAGGTGTTTAGATATATATAAAAGTGAAGGTTGTGAGCAGTTCTATGGAAATGTCAGTTGTCCTTTTCAGAGCTCTAACTCTCATGTAGATTAATTCTTTACCACATAATCCAGACTTTTAACCACCTTCAGAAAGAAAGTTTTTGAAAATGTTGTGGGAAATGAAGAAAATGCTGGTAACCAGCACTTTCTTCTTTTCCCACAATGTTTTCTACCCTTCCCAAACAAAATTTCAATTTTTCAGTTACATTTATTTTGTTGTCTGCAAATGCTTTCATTGTGGACCAGTCTAAAAATTTTTCATGTGGTAAAGATTTAACTCTTTACTATGCAAACCTGAGCTTTAACAACCCTTAGAAAGAAGCCTCTGGAAAACATAGCGGGAAATTGATAAAATGCTGGTTGCCAGCAAAGACCAATTCCATAATTTTATCCTCATCTAAATTGTCATCTGCAAATACTTTGTATATGGACAATTATGCACTTTACACGGCGGGGAATCACGTGACACAACAACAACAACAATGACCGTTATTTGAAAAAATTCCGCGACTTCAGGTAAGAATTTGCTTGATGTGTTAGATTTTTTAAACAACACCTGATAAAAAAGTTATTGACGAGCAAACAATTTTTTTACCCTGGATAATTTGTTTGCTCGTCAATAACTTTTTTATCAGGTGTTGTTTAAAAAATCTAACACATCAAGCAAATCCCCTGAGTCCTTCCGCCTTCTCTGCTTCAAACCAAATTCCAATCGGTCACATATTAACGGAATTATTGAAGATTTTCTTACCTGAAGTTGGGTAATTTTTTCAAATAACGGTCATAGTTGTTGTTGTTGTGTCACGTGATTCCCCGCCGTGCTTTAGTCATGTGAGAAAGACTTGATAGATGGTTTGAATCTGGGTACTTATGGTTTTGGTCTTTTGATATGGCCTGCAACAAGGAAAAATGGGCATTCAAACATTTACGTAAAGTGTCATTTCAGATCTGCATGTGCAGTCTGGGCAGGCTAATTGGAAACAACACTTTCCATTTTTATATAATATTCTGTTTTTCACAAGTTTACTGACGGACAAAATCTAATGTAGTGGTAAAGAGCCATCTTGGATCAGACTACTCAGACTGATCCTAGACAGCACTTTATGCAAATATCGAATTGCTCATTTTCACGTGTTGCAAGCCAAGTAAGAATTGAGTTGAGTTAACTGATTGAGATTGGTATCTGGAAAAGTTACATAGATTTGTTCTGTACTTTCAGGCTAGATCAGAGACAGAAGTCCAATCAGAGAAAACATGGATGGATGCAGAAAGAGTTTGGCTTGTTCACAAAGGCGGGTTTGCCTCAGCCAGTCAGCACAAGGGGGACGGACAAGGTGTACCAGAGGGGCGTGTCCGTATTCGACTTGATCATGGTGGAGAAATCCTGGAAGTGGATGAAGATGACGTCGAAAAGGTATTTAAAAAATCACTAGATGTCATCATACAGAGCTCCTGATAAGAGGGGAGTGATGGTATTCTAAAGTCATTATTTCTCTTCGAAACCCTGTGTCGTGGGTACACATTAGTATCGTCTCAATGAGACGATTCTAATGAGTACCCACAACATAGGGTTTATTGGGGAATAATTGATATTTTCAATTTTAAAATTGAAATCACCCTCTCTATCAGGAGATTTGAACATAAATAGTTTGCCTTGACAATGCCACTGTTCAAGTATATTAGGAAAAATCTATATGTGAACTGTAATGTAAAAGTTAGACAACGAGTGGGGATGTCAATGCAGTATAGATCCAAGATTTAGTGAATTTTTATCTAGTATAGACAATTCCATCAGCTTTTTCTACCCAACTTTGACCATGTGGAATAAAAAAGTGTTGTAAATGTGATTTATACAGACCAAAAACCAAGCATTAACTGGCTAATTTACTAGAATCATCAGGTCTAATAAGAAATATCTTGAGTTGTGTCTAAATGGCATGAAATACAGTACCAGGGTCAGTATTTACCAACCATTCTTAAGAACAATCTTTGTCATATTCTTCAAGATTTTCTGACAGTGAAAGTAACAGAACTTCTGATTGGCAAAACTATATGGTAAAGCCAATCAGAAGTTCTGTTGCTTTCACACTGACAAAATTCTGAAGAATAAGTCTTAAAAATGCTCTGAAAAATGGTTGGTGAATAATGGTCCCTGAGGCACTGCAGGATTTTGCCTGGTCTTTCTGATGTTGGGGTCATTTTGACCTCCTTCAGATGAATTATAAGCATTCATATATATTTTGGGGGTTATTTAGAATACTTTTTGGGTCCAGATTCAAAGAAGTAGGGAGGTCAGGGAAAGCCAATTGCACAGTCTTATTTTTAGGTTTATCTAGGTAATGACAAGCTGTGCAAAAGTCAAGAAAAACAAATTAGAAATAAAATTATAAGGAGGATTGTTATAGCATAAAACAGCAAAAAGACAGACATGCTGTAAAGTAGATTATTTACCTAGATGTTCATGCGTGTCAGATATGTACGAAATGTATTCATCCTATTTGTAACAACCAGCCAGCTATGATGGATGACCTAATAAGCCATAAAAAGAACGACTAGATGAAAGTATAATGAACACTAAATGTATACCAACATTTGTATAAATAGAATTCATATCCTATGACCTTTCATGTTAACCCTTTACCAGATGACAAAAAATTTTACCCTTGACCAAATTGAAAGCATTTGCAGATGATAATTTCATTTCATAAAATGTTTCAATATTTCTTTGACAGGGTAGAAAACATGTTGGGAAAAGCAAAATATACTGATTAACTGCATTTTCTCCTTTTCTCAAAATACTTTCTGTAGCCTTTTTTTTTCATAGGGTTGTTGGAAGTCAGCATTGTGTTGTAAAGGGTTAGTTGTTTAGCTGAAAATTTCATCATTTAAAAGAGTTTTTCTTAGCTATTGTACCTTAAGTCTTTACCTAAAGACAAATTTTGGACTGGACCAAATTCAAAGCATCTGCAGACAACAAATTAAATCTTTTTAATATGACTCTTTACCAAAAGACAAATTTTGGACTGGATCAAATTCAAAGCATCTCCAGACAACAAATTAAATCTTGTTAATATGATGATTTCTAATTTTGATAGTGTAGAAAATATTGTGGGAAAAGGAGAAAATGCTGGTTGCCATCAATTTCTCCTTTTCCCATGATATTTTCGATAGGCTTCTTTCTCAAGGTCATTAAAAGACAGGATTATGTGGTAAAAAGTTATGGCTGTAACAAACAACAAAATTTGTCCTCTGCAAATGTTTTTAACACTTTCCCACACAATCCTGACTTTTGATACCCTGTGAGGCTTTTAAAAACAATCTCAACAGAGAAATCACCTGTAACCAGCATATTCTCCTTTTCACACCATGTTTTCCATCCTATCATTTGAATAACATTTATTTTGTGGTTTGCAATTGCTTTTAGTTTGGGCCAGTCACAAATTTTGTTGTTTGGTGAGTTACCTCTATACCATACAATTCTGGTTCCCATTTTACCAAGGTACCGGTAGTTATGAACAGCATTTGCCCAAGTTTTATGTAACTATACCATGATTGCATATTCTGTCACAAGATTCGAAATAATGATCATGATTGGTTTAGAAAACTGAAGCAACGAATTAAAAGTTTCCTGGAATTTTTTATCTATATAAAATGAAAGATATCATTTCGAGGAAACTGATTTATTGCAATAATTTTCAAAATTTATCATGATAGTTATCCTATATATTGTGGCAGAAATATGCCATTCTAATATCTTGTGGGAGAAAAAATGCTACCCTGATGGCCTGTGTCAGAAATATGCCAATCTAATGTCTTGTGGCAGAAATATGCCATTCTAATGTCTTGTGGCAGAAATATGCCAATCTAATGTATTGTTGCAGAAAAATACCAATTTTATATGGTGTTGCAGAACACCAATCTTATATATTGTGGCAGAAAAATGCCAATCTAATATATTCTGGCAGAAATATGCCAATCCAATATATTGTGGCAGAAAAATGCCACCATACAATAGTTAAGAATTGCACAAATTTTGTTTTGTAACTACCTTAGTAAACAGCGCACAGAGTTTTAGCTATGGTTAAGGAGAGAGCTGTTGAAAATATTGTGGGAAAAGGGGAAGATGCAGGACTAAGCAGCATTTTCTCCTTCGCGAACAATATCTTTTATTCTATACAGGAATAAAGGACAGGAACTATCATTTTAAGTATAATTGTTTACTTCAAATGCTGTTGGTTTTGTGTAGTCTTTGCATGATGAAGACCTAGAGTTTATTTCATCAGATTGTGGTTAATATGGGGAAATATTTGCTGAAAAAGGGAAAGGTATGCGAAAATAACAAGTGCCATAAGGCATGAGTTATTTTTGTGGACCTATCCCTTTTGAGGCAAATATTTTGCCATATTAACCACAAGCTGATGAAATAAATTATATATTATATTTCCTCTGATTATATTGTCAATGAATGCCACTTTTAAAACAAGTGATTTCAAGTCAATTAACCCGATAAGCAATATTTTCAAAAAAAGTAGTTCCAGATTTTCGGCAGGAGAAAAATATTCACTTTGACTGGGAAGTGATTCCCCCAGCTTAAATTATGACAGTTCTTTACCCATAACATTTCTAAAAATAGACACATGAAATATGATATATTCCGTTATCTTGTCATGAATGATTCAGCTTCTTTCCTTACATTTACCAGGCCAATCCACCACAGTTAGACCGAGCGGAGGATTTGTCTTTGCTGAGATTTTTAAATGAGTCCAGTGCCTTACATACGCTCCGACAGAGATACGGCAGTAGTCTTATACACACTTATGCGGGACCTTCCCTGATCCTTGTGAACCCCATGCAGTCCTTACAGATTTACTCAGACAAGGTGAGCAGTAGCAGCAGGTAGTAGTTACTTGCTTTGATCTTGTGTGCTTGTATCTAGTATGGATGTATATAGATACCATAAATCTTTATCACACAAAACTATTTTATGTTGAGTGGTTGACCCTTTACCACACAATGACGATTTTTAACAACCTTGAGGAAGAAGCCTTTTGAAAACAATGTGGGAAATGGAGAAAATGCTGGTAACCAGCATTTTCTCCTTTTCCCACAAAGTTTTCTACCCTATCAAAGCAAAATTGCACCATTTCAGCTACTTTGAAATTGTTGTCTGGAAATACTTTCAATTTGGTTAGGTCTAAAATTTTGCTGTGTGGTTACGGGTTGAGTAAAGTACAATTTTCGTTGAGATTATACTTATTGCTGTTTATAAATTTCCTGTGCTCAAAGGACCA
The DNA here is from genome assembly GCA_943736015.1 of Tridacna crocea. Lineage (NCBI taxonomy): Eukaryota > Metazoa > Mollusca > Bivalvia > Cardiida > Cardiidae > Tridacna > Tridacna crocea. Next base: position 11,242,359 of record OX031070.1, read on the forward strand.
TCTTACTGCATGATTTAGCAAAACAGATGATTAGATCGCAAGAATTTGCTATGTGACAATGCATGAAATCCCCTTATACCAGAGTGCTGCTTATGTGTGTGACATAGCTAAGTTTTCTATTGGTTTATACTAGAATACTTTGGTTCATTTGAACTCCATCTGCTAATACCTTCTGTTACCAGCCGATATAGCTCAGTAGGTAGAGCGTAGGACTTGTGAACACAATGTCCTACAGGTTGTGGGTTTGAATCCCCGGCTGGACAACTAAAAATTACTAATAGTCTTTCGGATGAGACGTTAAACCGAGGTCCCGTGTGACGGTGCTACACACCGAGCACGTTAAAGAACCAGGCGGAATTCTCAGTAGTTTCGTTCTGTATCCTTGCACTATTCCCCGTAACAACTAACCGTCTTCTGGGGGCATCGCTCAGATGGGCAACCGGTAGCGACGATAAATAAACGAAAAAAAAAAAAAAAAAAAAACCTTCTGTTTATTTGAACCAGCACCACCATGCTTTAACACTTCACCACACAAATGAGTGTTTGATGATGCTGACAAAGGAGGGGTTTTGAAAACATTGTGGGATAAGAAGAAAATGCTGGTAACCAGTATTTTCTTCTTTTCATACAATGATTTTTACCCTCCGTTAAAAAAAAAAAGAATCTCATCATTTGAGATGGTTGGTTAAATTACTCTTCTAACAGTGCTTTTATTATGCAGAAGTGTAAAATTTTATTTAACCCTTTCCCAAACAAGTCCTTGATTTTACGTGTCTGCAGTACAGGTCTTTTGAAAACACTGTGGGAAAAGGAGAAATTGCTCGTAACGAGCAATTTCTCCTTTTCCCAAAGTGTTTTCTGCCTGTTCAGATAATTTTCTGCCATTGTTGTGAAAGTTAAAATAATAGTAGCCAGCATTTTCTTCTTCTCTGACATTATTTTCTTATACACTTTCATTGTATGAGCCACATGTATTTTGATGGCCGCAAGGGCTTTCAGTTTGGACGGTTTTGAAACTGTAGCATTTGATCAAAGAGTTATTCATTTTCAATTTTTCACAGGTGATACAAATGTTCAAAGGATGTAAGCAGGAAGACATGCCGCCACACATTTTTGCCTCGGCTCAGATTGCATATCGGGAAATGCTGAATACTCGTCAGGACCAGTCAGTTGTTGTTATGGGACGTAGCGGTAGTGGAAAGACATACAATGTTCGACATTTACTGCACTATCTTGTTGTATCAGCGGGAACAGTCAATAATGTTGTCACAGGTAAATTTAACTTTACTTTGCTGAGTGTTTTAATTCTCTGCAAGCTATTATCCCTTTCCCAAACAATCCCAGGTTTTCATGACCCTTACAAAGAAGCCTTCTGAAAACAGTGTTGAAAAGTAGAAAATGCTGGTAACCAGCATTTTCTCCTTTTCACACAAAGTTTTCTATCCTGCTGGAAACAAACAAGTTTTTAGTTACGTTTATTTCATCATCTGCAAATGCTTTTAATGTGGACCAGTCTAAAAATGAACACATTTGGTAATGTATTTAGACCCTTTAGAAATCATGTAGATCGCATGAACCTTTTACCAAATGACAAAATTTTAGTCTGGTCCAAATTGAAAGTGTTTGCAGACAAAATAAATGTAACTCAAAAATTGAAATTTGTTTCCAGCGGGGTAGAAGACATTGCGGTTACCACCATTTTCTCCTTTTCCCGCAATGTTTTTAAAAGGCTTTTATCTCAGGGTCGTAAAAACCAGGAATTGTTTGGTAAAGCGTTATAGATCATTGTTTGGAAAGAAAAGATTTTTTTTCATCAGTTTGAATTTACAATGCCTATGGGATGTTAAAATTGTGAAAACCATGACCAGGTATGTTTAATAAGATGTTAACCTGAATCCAGCATATTCCAGATTCTTTTTTATCACATAACAATATTTCACAAATTAACTCTTTACCACACAAGCCCGACTTTTAACGACCCTGAGAAAGAAGCCTATTGAAAACATTGTGGGAAAAGGAGAAAATGCTGGTAACCAGCATTTTCTCCTTTTCCCACAATGTTTTCTACCCTTCCCATAACAAATTTCAATTTTTGAGCCACATCTATTTTGTCATCTGCAAATACCTTCAGTTTGGACAAGTCTAAAATTTTACTGTGTGGTAAAGGGTTAAAGATCAGAAGATGCAGAACCATTTAAAGATGCACCTGCTATAATATCCATAAAGCCCATTCACTTCACTGAAATATGTACTAAATAACATCAAAAAAGATGTCGCACAAATGTGATACTGAACGTGCATAAGGTAAGAAAATTGGTAGTGGTGATTTTACGATGAAAACAAGGGAAGTTATATGATAAATGGTGTTATCAATGATATATGAAAATATTTAACCCAATACCACACAATCCCTGCTTTTGACAACACTGAGAAAGAAGTCCTTAGAAAACACTGTGGGAAAAGGAGAAAATGCTGGTACAATGTTTTCTACCATTCACAAAACTAATTTAAAATTTTCAGTCACTTTTATTTTGTCGTCTGCAAATACTTTTGATTTGGACAAACCTAAAATTTTGTTGTTTGGTAATGAGTTTCAAACCTCACTGGCAATCATATTTTGCCTGATTGGCTTTCTTTCAGGGTCCTGGTGTTTGTCATTCACATCTTTTTTGTTTCAATTTTTTTAAAAAAATCATCTTTTTTGGAGTTTGTAAAATGGCTGGAGAGTTATTAAAAAATCACACCATTTACATTTTATTTTCAGTGGACAAGTTAAATGCTATGACAGTGTTATTGGAAGCCTTCGGGAACAGTAGGACAATACTGAACACCAGTGCCAGTAGATATGCACAGCTTACCACATTGGACTATGATCATTCTGGACAAATAGTGTCTGGCTCTGTTCAGGTAATGTTAGATAGAGTAGAGGATCTGACATAAGTTTTCATTTGAGATTTTATTGAAAAAGTTAAAAAAATCTATTATTTAGGGAGCCTTTTTTCAAACTTAATCATTGTTTTGTCAACAAGTGTAAGAAAATATTACAGCAAAAGCCAACAAAAGCTATCATTTATCTCTATTTATGGTAAGTTTGTGACATAGAACTAAAGTATCAAGTTGCACCGACATAGCATGATTAAGATTTTCATGACAAGAAAATAAACCATTCAGGACTTTTCCTCACATTGTTTTCTCTTTTATCTTTAGGTGTTACTCTTTGAAAAGACAAGAGTGGTAAGACGCCCAGAGGGTGAGCCAACATTTCATGTGTTTTATCAGCTTTTAGCTGGAGTCGACTCCAAGTTAAGGTAAGAAAATATTTTAACTGGTCAACCATATGATTTTATGATCTTGGGCATGAAAGCTTTTCAAAACATCGAGGAAAAATGAGAAAAGGCTGGTTACCAGTCTTGTCTGCTTTTCCCTGCATGTTTTTCACCCTTTTAACCCTTTACCAATCGACAAAATTTTAGACTGGTTCCAATTGAAAGCATTTGCAGACGACAAATATATAAACGTTTCTCAAAAATTGAAATTTGTCTCCAGGTTAGTAGAAAACATTGTGGTAAAAGGAGAAAATGCTGGTTACCAGTATTTTCTCCTTTTCCCACAATGTTTTCAAAAGCTTTCCTTCTCGGGGTCGTGAAAAGTCGGGATTGTGTGGTAACGAGTTAAAAACAAATATGTTCTTTTTAAAGGCATTACTTTGATTCCTGCAAATGCTTTCAATAAAGAAAAGTCTAAGTGAGTTTTGAGAACAGCTAGATAGCTCAGTGATTAATGTGTCTGACACATGACCTTGATATTGCAAGTTTGATACCCAGTTGCAGCAAACTTTCTTTCCACCGATTTTTTTCCCCTCACCTCTGATGAATGTGAGAAAAGTAGACGGTGGTTTTGGAAGGAAAGTTGTGTCAGTTCTGGTGTGAAAGCCAGAAAACAAATAGATGTGTCACTGACGACCATTATTACCTAAGCTGTGAAAATATTGAACTCCAACACAGAGTTTTGTTCATTGGCAAAGATTTAAAATGGAGTGAACTCTGGATGGGCCCTAGTAACATCCTTGCAAGAGACAGCTCATTTGCATTGTTGTTTTTTTTTTCTATTTCAACCCTTTCCCAAACACCATAGTTTGGGCTCTTCACAGCTGATAGCAACTTTAGTGGACAAATTTGAAATCATTGTAAATCAGCTGAACGTCTCTGATATGGTAGAAAACATGCTGGTTACCATCATTTTCTCCTTTTTCACAATGTTTTCAAAAGCTTTTTTCCAAGCCCATTTCCAAATGACAATATTTTAGATTGGTCCAAATTGAAAGCATTGGTAGAAGTACAAAATAAAAGTGACTGAAAATTTGATTTTTTTTTGTGAAAGGTAGAAAACATTTTGGGAAAAGGAGAAAATGCTGGTTACCAGCAATTTTCTCCTTTTTCCACAATGTTTTCTCAATGCTTCTTCCTCAGGGGCGTCAGAAGTAGGGATAGTGTGGTAAAGGGTTAAGGGTTGTTAAAACTGGGGATCGTGTGGTTAAGGGTTGAAACAATTTTCCACAGTTGTTTAACTCTTTACCACACAATCCCAACTTTTAACAACCTTGAAGAAGACAGCTGTTGAAAACCAGCATTTTCTCCTTTTCCCACCCTATCAAAGACAAATTTCATCATTTGAGCTACCTAGGATTTGTTGTCTGCAAATGCGTTCAGCAAAATTTTGCTGTTTGGTAAAGAGTTAATCATGCCATAGTGTCGATGCAGAAATGTGTATTTCCCCGTTGTCTCTTTTTCTAACAGAACTACACCTAACTCTGCCGCTGAGCAACTGGCAGATTTCTCACATGAAAATGCAAGCAGTGTTCAGTGTTGAGGGAGAGAAATGAATTCTGTCACCAACCGTAAATGCTATCATCAATCTTGGGACAAAGTTCAAACTTTCATGGGGGAGGGGGGGGGGGGGGGAGGGGTGATTGATAGTATGGTGTTTTACGCCACTTTTAACATTCCAGTTATATCACTGTGGCAGGTATCATAATTCATGTATTTCCTGGTTTTCATGAGTACTAGGCCAGGGCTCTGAAGTGTCTACGCAAACAACACCCTTGTGACCAGGAAAAAAACCCTGTGGATACAGTGCACCTAAAACCAAGGACCTGTAGGTTACAAGTTCTACACATTACCACTGAGCCACGCAGGTTTCCTTCAGGGAGTTTGAACCAAGAACCTAAACTGTAAAATGCTAAAATTTTGTTTTTCTTTACCAGGTCAGAACTACAGCTGAACTCTCTAAATGAACCCAACTTGTTTATGACCCCACTACAAAAGGTCTGTGACATTCCTTTTTTTGTAAGGTTTAGACTTTTTCAGCCTCTAACAAAACAGATATTTTACCTGGTGTATGCTATAGAGGCCATATTTTTAGTCCAGTAATCTTGAAATTTGGTCAGAATCTTTGTCTTGATAATATCTAGGACAAATTTAGAAAAGGGTCATCTTAGATCCGAAACTAGGTCACTAGGTCATATCTCGGAAAAACCTTTTATATTCTCTACAGACTCTACAGATTAAATAGATACTAATATGCAAATTCTAAAAAAAATGTCAGAAAGCATAAACCATAGGGCTACCAAATTTGGCATGTAGGTTAAGTTCAGCATAAATTAATTTTTGCTTTATTTCTGATAGACTGAAGACAAACAAAGAGCAATGCAATACTGGGCCAAAATCTACAATGCCATGGAGGTCATTCAGGTTACCGATGACGAAATTAAAAGCATCTGTTCAGTTCTAGCTGCGATTTACCATCTAGGAGTAGCAGGAGCAGTGAAAGGTTTGAAACCTTGCTTGATAGAGCCATTGCAAACATGTGTCAGATACAGGCTTGAAAAGAAGTAACCTTGTCAGAGTTTTGACATTTTTGGTTATTTCCTTACTTTTAACAGCACTAAAAGCTTTTGTGGCCCATATAGATTGAGATCAGACTGCACAGAACATGCAGTCTGATCTTTGATCTTCACTGTTGAATGATTTGTTTTAGATTTAGGCCAAACTGTGTCTTCATGTTGCAGTAGAACTATATTTATAGTCATTGGAAAAGTGTACATCATTTACCTTGTCGAGGAGTTAGAATAATCATTATTTATTTCTTACATTGTCCATTTTAACATGATTTTGTTTGGGGATTTTAGTATTGCGCTCCTTACCAAAATGACAAAATTTTAGACTGGTTTGAATTGAGAGGATTTGCAGACAGCAAAATAGAAGTGACTGGAAATTTGAAATTTGTTTGGGATAGGAAGAAAACATTGTAGGAAAAGGAGAAAATGCTGGTTACCAGCATTGTCTCCTTATCGAACAATGTTTTCTTTCAGCTTCTTTCTCAGGGTCATTAAAAGTCGGGATTCATTGTGTGGTAAAAGGTTAAATTTGACATAATTTTAGACCAAATTGAAAGCATTGGTTGACTATGTGATTTTGCTTACATTCAGGTATTTAGTAATAATTTAAAGGAATTGGAGAAAACACTAGTTACCAACATTTCTTTTTTTCCTCACAATGTTTTGCAGTCATTAGAATTAGGAATTAATTTGGAAAGGATTAACCCTTTACCACACAATCCCTACTTTTGAACCCGAACCCGAGAAAGAAGCTTTTGGAAAACATTGTGGCAAAAGGAGAGAATGCTGGTACCCAGCACAGCATTTTCTCCTATTCCCACAATGTTTTCTACCCATCACTAAACAAATTTCAAATTTTCAGTGACTTTTATTTTGTTGTCTTCAAATGTTTTCAATTTGGACAATATTGTCATTTGGTAATGAGTTAAGCGTATCTTTTTAATAATATTATCTCTGAACAAGGCCTTAGAAGTAAACTAAAGAAGTTAAATGAAATGAAGAAGTCTGCTCTTGGTGCAAAGAAGGAACAAATCCCTTTTCTCTGGTCATTTTAATTTCCTTAGATGCTGCTCTTTGACTGATATTGCACCAAATTTTCATGTCTTTGTATCATGTGGATGGATTGAACAAGTACATATGAAAAATGAAAGCATAAATTTCCTCTCCTGTTCTGGTATTGAATTTTATCACATAACCTCCCTTCTTTTTGATGTGATATACCAGTCATGAATTTTTTTATCTTGTACATGTTTGATATCATAATTGTGTGACCTCATTTTTTGACGTGATTTTATATGCATTTCATAGAGGTGAATGGGTTTTATGGATATTACTGTTAGAGCATCACTGGATGATTTTGAATTTTATGACATGTAAATTTTGTAGTGTTATGTGATAAAAAGAATGTGTTTTAGATTAAATGTTATAAAACATGGCAAGAAAAAGTGATATTTAGCTTGCCTTAGGTTCCCTTGATGAAATTTTCTCTAGACTTGTTTAATGGAATTCTATCTTAAATGCCACCTGATGTCAGATCCTTAAAGTCATTCATTGGTCATATATTTTTTTGTTCAATTTTTAATAACCTGGTTTTGATTTAACAGGAAACAATAACAAAGGTCAATTTGCGAGACCGGCTGGGGCTCAACGTGCAGCATCATTACTAGGAATCTCCGTCGAGGAATTAGGTAGAAACATTTTCGCATCATCAGGAACAGCTACACTGACTCGTAACACATCATCAAGAAGCACAAGTAGTCCCGCAGACAAAAACGCCGAAGCTCACACCACTGCCATGGAGGCCCTTGAAGGGTTTGTTATAGGGCTGTATTCTGATGTGTTTAATGCCATTGTGTCCCTTATAAACAGGTAATAGAAAGTACATTTTCTATAGAAAGCTTTACACCTTATCACACAATCATGAGTTTTAAAAACATTGATGTAAAAACCTTTCAAAAACATTGAAAGAAAAGGAGAAAATACTTTATTGACTGACAATTTCACTATTCCTGAAATAGGAAACATTGTGGTAAAAGGAGAAAATGCTGGTTATCAGCATTTTCTCCTTTTCCCACAATGTTTTGATCTATAGGCCTGACGAAACACAGATCTAAGTCAGTTCAGGGAATTTGGTAAAATAATTTGTTAAACTTTTACCACACAATCTGAAGTTTTAACTTCTCTAAGAAAGCTGTTGAAAACATTGTGGGAAAGAAGTTTGAAAAGTACTTGTAATACAGGAATGCGTGGATAGGAGTAGTTGCTCTCATAATAAATTATAAATGTTGAAACTGACCGTATGGTAGAGGGCATGAAAACAGGGGGACAGTTTGGATCCCCACTTCAGTGCGTCCCCCCCCCCCCTTTTTTTTTTTTTTCCTTATCAAGGATTGATGATAGTCATTGTGACAGGATTCATTCCTCTATTCTTCTCTCACTACTGAGGATTGTACAGCGATGGCTATGTGGGAAAGCAACTAGTGGCTTAGAAAGAATATTGTGCAGAATACAGGTAAAAGAACACCAGAAAAGCATGGAAAGGTGCACTGTCTCCCAAATATTCATTTAGTTCTCTCACTGTGTTTCAGATGTTTATCATCAACTTATCGTTCTGCGACATCAATCACTGTAGTTGACACCCCAGGCTTTCAGAACCCGTCAACTTGTGGGCGACAGTCGGGTGCCAGTTTCGAGGATCTCTGTCATAATTATACCCAGGAGAAACTTCAACTATTGTTTCACGATCTTGTGTTTACAACCCCACAGGATAGATACAGTCAGGTATGTTGTCCCCTGACACTTTTACAACCGAAAAGAAGAAGACAATTAGCCCTTTACCACACAATGCCAACTTTTGATTGCCCTGGAAAAGAAGCCTATTGAAAATACTGTGGGAAAAGAAGAAAATGCTGGCAACCAGCATTTTCTTCTTTCCCCACACTGTTTTCTACTCTATCAAAGAAAAATTACACCATCTGAGCCACACTGAAATTGTCGTCTGCGAATGCGCTCAGTTTGGACAAGGCTAAAATTTTGTTGTGTGGTAAAGGGTTAAAAGTATTGTGGAAAATGTTGAAACTCTGGTTCTCCATTTCTCACCATGTTTTTTCCCTGTCATTACCAGCATTTACACAATATTTACTGTGTCTTGTACTACTGTTAACATATTTGTATTGATGGTGTCCACATTTGGTGTTTTTTCTCTGTTTGGTTTATTGACGGTGATTTATTTGGCAAATCATAACTTTACCATCAAAATAAATTGTCTTAGTCAAATTCTAGATCCATATTTCAAATCTGTAATCGAAAATAGTATAACCAAGTGTGAAAATGGGCTTTGATAGACTAAGGGAAACAACTCGTATATGCCAATATAGCCAAAATAAAAAAAATACCAATAAAACCGTGTATACAGTAATGCTTTCAATCTGCATTAGCCTGAAATTTTGTTGTTTGGAAATCAAGAAACCCTGAGATGGAAGCCTTTTGGTTAGGTTGATCATGAACAGTTCTAATTGGACAAGGGCTGCAAAGCTTTAACCTAGTACTGATGAAACACTTGACTTCTGTATGTGTGGAGTTGTTAAATGAAAGTTTGTTTTTACCCTAAGAGTGTAGAATAACTATCAAACGACAGAATTTTAAGCCTACATTAAATTAAAAAGATCTGCGCAGATGTAGTAAATGTGACTCAAAAAGTGAAATATGGTGTTTTGGAAGGTTTTAAAGCGTTGTGGGAATAGAAGAAAATGCTGGTTACCAGCATTTTCTTCTTTTCCCGCAATGTTTTCAAAGGCCTTCTGTCTCAGGGTTATTAAAACCCGGGATTGTTTCGTAACAGGATAAAACAAAAATGGATATGTTCATTCTACAAATAGGACTAGAATAATTTTAATTTCTTGGCTGCATTTGTGCACAGTGTTGCAGCAAAGTAGACAGTATAGATCAAAGATCAGGCTGAATGTCTTGTGCAGCCTGATCTTGATCAATACTGGCCACAAAGGCAAGGATTAACCTTTACCATAGAGCTAATCTATATTTTTCTTTTCTGCTAGGAAAACATCGACTGTGATTTTGAATTTGTGACTTCAAGTCCCGCAGCCATGGTGTCCTTGATTGAGAAAGCTCCTGCACAGACCTTGGTAAGTGTTTTGAGTGGCTTCTTTCATTGATGGTCACAGACCTATCTTTATTCTTTGCAAAACAACAAAATTTTAGACTTGTCTGAATTGAATGCATTTGCAGATGACAAAATAAATGTGAATCAAAATTCAAAATTTGATTTGGGAAGGGTAAAAAAACACTAAAAGAAAATGGGAAAATGCTGGTTACCACCATTTTCTCCTTTTCCCTCAATGTTTTACAAAGCCTTCTTCCTTAGGGTCGTTTGAACACGTGATTGTGTGGTTATAGGTTAATTTCGTTATGAACCACTGATTTAGTACATTTTGTCGCTAAGTCATAGAGTTTTGGAAAAAGGCTGTAATATCTTTTAACTCTTTATCACATAAAACTCAGTTTTAAGGACCCTGTGAAAGAAGCGTTTTGAAAACATTGTGGGAAAAGGAGAAAATGCTGGTTACCAGCATTTTCTCCTTTTCCCACAATGTTTTCAGAAGCTTTCTTTCACAGGGGTGTTAAAAGTTGGGATTGTGTGGTAAAGGGTTAATTCATTTGGAAAAAGTCTCAATTTAGGTAAGTCTGTCCAGCTTGACATGGACCAAAACTTTTTGCAGTAGGTCCATTTTCCCTATGTCAAATGACCCGTCTATCTAATGATGCAGGCAGTTGTTATACAAGGCGGATTTGACGGATCCATTATTATACTCCCATGTTGTCCCTCCATTTGTCCGTGTGTGTACAAATAATTGCCTGTTTCTGTCAAAAGGCTGGTGGGGGTATTAGGTCACATTCAGTGACACCTCTAGTTAACCCAGTACCATACAACAAATTTATAGACTGGTCCAAATTGAAAGCATTTGCAGACGACAACATTAATGTGCCTGAAAAATTGAAATTTGACTTGGAAATGGTTAGAACACATACTGGTTACCAGCATTTTCTCCTTTTCCTACAATGATTTCAAAAGGCTTTCTTTCTCAGGGTCGTTAAAAGTCAGGATTTTGTGGTAAAGAGTTAACCCATTACCACACAATCCCTACTTTTGACGCCCCTGAGAAAGAAGCCTTTTGAAAACACTGTGGGAAAGGGAGAAAATGCTGGTAACCAGCATTTTCTCCTTTTTCCCACAGTGTTTTCTACCCTTCCCAGAACAAATTTCAATTTTTCAGTAACCTTTATTTTGTTGTCTGCAAATGCTTTCAGTTTGGACTAGTCTAAAATTTTCTCATGTGGTAAAGAGTTAAGTGATAACTTGCTAGGTAACATACAGAAAGAAGATGCTTTAAGCCTCTTTTTGCCAGAGCACAGCTAGCTATGTTTGTTGTTAATTAGCCGGAAGAAGTCTTGAAATTTCCCACAGTATCCTCATTGGCACCACTGTTTCCAACAGTAGGCTGCTGTTGGAGGGAGAAATGTCATCATCAGAATGGCAACATTTGAACTGAAAGGTAATTTGAATCTTGCTCTGTGAAAGGAGGGTTTAATGTACCTACAAACTGTTTTGACCTGTGTCAGCTCGCATTGTCCATGCAGGCAGACATGGGTCAAAACATTTTGCCTGGCTGTTTTTAAACTGAAGTGTTTGTTGCAGTTTTTTGCTAGTAGTCCAACAAGCTTATGTTTTAACCCTTTGCCACTCAGTCCCGTGTTTTAACAACCCTTTAGATGAAGGCTTTTGAAAACATTGTGAGAAACATTTTCTTCCTCGTCCAAAACAAAAATCATCGTATTAGTTAAATTTAATTTGTCATCTGCAAATCCTTTCAAATTGGACCAGTCCACATTTTTGTCACTTGGTAAAGAGTTAACGAGCTTGAAGTCATTTTTACAAAAGCTTTTTTTTTAGGGTTGTTAAAACTTTGGGATTGTGTGGTAAATGGATAAATGCAAACTTATTATACATGTGTTGAAGTTTAGGAAGAAACTTAAAATGTGATGACTCAATTTTTTTTCATGTTAACCCATTACCACACAATCCCTAATTTTGACGCCCCTGAGAAAGAAGCCTTTAGAAAACATTGTGGGAAAAGGAGAAAATGCTGGTAACCAGCATTTTCTCCTTTTCCCACAATGTTTTCTACCCTTCACAAAACAAATTTCAAATTTTCAGTCACTGTTATGATGTCGTCACCAAATGCTTTCAATTTGGACAAACACAACAGTTTGTTGTTTGGTAATGAGTTAATCCTATGCTATATTCTGGTAATTGAAGATGATAAAAAAGATTTTTCTTAGTTTGCTCTGATAACCCTTTGATAGAATGCTTTTGAAAGCATTGTTGAAAAAGGAGAAATTGCTAGTGACCAGCATTTTTTTCTTCTTTTCATACAGTGTTTTCTACCTTTTCATGGACAAATTCTGTCAGTTGAGTTGCACGAGAAATATCAACTGCAAATGCTTTCAAAATGGCATTGTTTTAAGTTTTTTCATCTAGGAAATAGTTTGGCAAGAAAATCAGAAGTCATTATCATGGAAACTTTTTGTATTTTAAAACCTGTATTTTTCAGCCAAATACCGTCTCATCTGTGAGCTTTTGTTTTGTTTTGTTCTTGTTCAACCTTGGTCCAAAATGTAGTGTTTTTTTTCCCTTTTGATATTGTTTCTTGGTGTTTATCCCCAAACTTATTTGATCCACAAACCAAACCGTGTAACCCCTCCCATATCCATTATTTAACCTGCACTAAGATGAGATTCAAAATGTTTTGACAGAATTGTGTTTTTCTTTATGGATATTATTTGTTAATTAGATTTCCATTCTTGTTTTACAAAATCATTTTAATCAGCATTGCAGAAATGATGCTGAGACATCACGAGGACCTGCCATCTTTACTTTTAATGAAATGACAAAATTTCATGCTTTTCTATATTGCAAGTATTTTCAGATAATAGATTAACATTTTACCAAAAAATACCGAGTTTTAAAAACCCAGAGGAAGTAAACTCTTGAAAACATTGTGGGAAGAGAAAAAATGCAGGTAAACAGTATTTTTGCCCTTTCCCTGCAGTGTTAGAAAGGCCTTCCTGTTGTGGTTAAAGGGTGGTTAAACCGAGGATTGTTGGGTAAAGAGTTAAATGATAAATTTTAAGTTTTGAAAAGAAAAAAGATGGGTATGAAGAAATGTTATAAGAGATGATACTGTACCCTTTGTTACCATGTTTTTCATCGCAGTCTTCTAATAACTGTTTTTTTCCTACCAGTTCCTGAAAATTCCTGCCTCGCCTATACCTGGTTGTTTCTTAATTATTGAAGTTGGGGGGAAGGTGGTATTGTGGGAAGAATCAAAGGAAAAATCCAGTGTCTGTTAAATCTTTACCAAATGAAAAAATTGTAGACCAGTCCAAATTGAAAGTACTTGCTGGCGACAAAATAAACATAACTCAAAAATTTGCCAGCAGGGTAGAATACATTGTGGGAAAAGGAGAAAATGCCGGTTACCAGCATTTTCTCCCTTTCCCACAGTGTTTTCTGAAGGCTTCCATCTCAGGGTTGTAATTGCATTGCTTTGTAAAGGGTTATAATAAACTTTTCCAAAACATAGTGGGAGAAGAAGAAAACGCTGGTAATCGCCTTTCTCTCCTTTTCCCACCGTGTTTTCTACTTTTTCAGGAACTAATTACAATTTTTGAGTCACATTTATATGTATTTCATGTAATGTAGACAATTCTAAAATTTTGTTCTTAGGTCAAGATTTTAAAACGAGGTAAAAAATCACTAAAACATGCGGGAAATGTACGCAAAATCTGCTTTGTTACGAAAGGAAATATGAAAGCTTATTGTAAGTAAAAAACAAATAAACTTATCCTTCATTTACTTTTTTAATGGTTAAAGTCTATAGTAATATTATACAGAGATAACTAGATATGCACAGAAGGCACATCAAACTTTGTATTATGACCTTTTATGTTATTGGTTTACATACTGTAATATGATGTTGTTGGCAAATATTGACATCAAAACTACTTTACACAGTTGACAAGACCATATGCATTGGGATCCCTTAATTACAAGAGTTTTGAACACCACAATGATGATGTGTTCATCTCAACCAATGACACGCATCTGAAGGTCAAAGGTCAAGGTCATCATAGTCATGACAATGAGAGGTCACCAAGGAATAGTTCGTCATCAAGCTTGTCTGGATTTGTATCCAAAATTCCGATAAAGGTCACATCTGCAACCTTAAAGTCTTACCGTCACCTCTGTAACCCAGCCGGTCACAGAACTAGCAGTCAGGGTAGTGATGACCTTGAGGAGGTAGATTGTCATGGTGATGAAGGTCACTGTTGTGTGATGTGTTGGTGATATGGCAAGGTGGGAATAGGACATCACAGTTTGTGAATGAAATAAAAGAAAATGCTTTCTCATGGGCATAGATCTAGATAACTACATGTACATGAAAATGTTTGTTTACATTTCAGTTGGGTTTCGTTAATATGAAAAATAAATGTAACATTGCATGAGGCATATGAACTTTAAGGCTTGGTCAGACTGGCTCATGGACATGTAATAGAGGGAAAATAGACAAAAACATGCAGAACTTTGTTATCCACAGCAAAAATCATCTCCTCTGTTGCTTGAGGCTCATGCAATTGATGTGTGGGGCAAAGAAACCACACAATGACTGTGCAGGTACCGCACATTTAATGGAAACAATGCACTTATACAGGATATTTACCAGATAATAAACAAGCTATAAACAGATATCATCGTATGAGTAACAGACTTGTACTGAATAAAACAAAAGGGCAATGCAAGAGAACCAGATATAATGTTCTTCCAATGTACTATGAAAAGAAATGTACTGAACACCAATGTATGAGGAACATACTGGTCTTGTGGCATGCTGATGGTATAAATTGTCAGATGCATTCAAAGTCTGTCATTTGCACGTCTCTTTTGGTTTTGTGTGGTGGAAATTTTTGAACATGCTCAAAACTTCCCGCTTGACAGAATGGACATCACCGGACTTAGGGAAAAGGAGAAATTGGCAGTACTCAGCAATTTGTTCTTTTCCCCAAAAATGTCTACCTTTCGTAAGATTCCCATTATGTAAGCCACATTTAATTTTTGGAATGCAAATGCAATAGAGTTGAGGTTGAACTGTTTACCAAGTTAATAATCTTGAAGAAAGTTTCGGAAAATGTTTTAGGTAAGGAGAAATTCTGGTCACCAGCATTTTCTCCTTTTCTCAAATTGATTTCATGAGCCTTATTTCTTAGGTTTGTAAACCCATAGGCTGATAAATTTCATTTTAGTTGGGTTAGTACTTGGAAATTTGTCATTAAAGGTTGACATATATAGATATCTGTGAAAATGGAAAATGTTCTTGCAATAGGAGAAATTGCTTATTACCCAAAATTTTTCCATTTACCCACAATGATTTCAAAAAAGTGGTTTGTGAGCTGCGAGATGAGTGTTGTGTCTTGGCGATATCATGCTAATATGGTGAAAGATGTGATATTTTGATGTGAACATTGTCAAAAGATTTGGAGCAGGGTTTTAGTTTATTTCACAATATGTTCCATAGATTAAGTCTGAGTCAGAGGTACAATGTAATTTAGGTGTTTTTACTTTTCTTTCATGTTGAAAGCTTTTTTATCCTTAGACTTGTTTTTTCTTCACGTGTACCAAACTGTCCTGCCTTTTAACACCATGAAGGAAGGAGGCTTTTAAACTTTTACTTCACAATTTTGAGTTTAAATGACCTTCTAACCCTTTACCAAACAATCCCTTACTTTGAAGACCCTATAGAGGAAGCCCTTTGAAAACATGGTGGGAAAAAGAGAAAATGCTGGTAACCAGCATTTTCTCCTTTTCCCACCATGTTTTCTAACCTTTCAAAGAGAAATCAAAATATGTGAGCCAAATCTAATGCTTCATCTATAGATACTTTTTGAAAACAGACCAGTCAAAAATCTTGTGCTGTAAAGGGTTAAGAGAAGGCTTTTGAAAATATTGATGGAAAAGAGAAAATGCTAGTTACCAGCATTTTCTCCTTTTCCCATAACGTTTTCTGCCCTACCAAAGACAGATTATCATTTTTGAGCACCATTTAATTTTCTATCTACAAATGCTTTCAGTTCAATTTGGTCCAAAGTTTTGATGTTTGGTAAAAGAGTTAAAAATATTGTGGGAAAAGGAGAAAAAGCTGACTTCCATTATCCCCTCCTGTTCACTGAGATTCACTATCCTTTTAAAGAAAATTCTTTTAATTTTGAGTCGCATTTTGATTTGATGTGCAAGTTTTTTCTGATTTGGACATACCTTAATCCTTTACCACACAATCCCGACTTTTAACACCCCTGTGAAAGAATCCTTTTGAAACACTGTGGGAAAAGGAGAAAATGCTGGTAACCAGCATTTTCTCCTTTTCCCACAATGTTTTCTTCTCTTCCTAAAACAAATTTCAATTCTTCAGTCACATTCATTTTGTCGTTTGCAAATGCTTTCCATTTGGATCTGTCTAAAATTTTGTGGTTTGGTAAAGACAACAAAAACAATTCCAGGTTTTCACAACTCTGAGAGAGAAACCTGATGAAAACATTGTTGGAAAAGGGGAAAATTCTGGTAACCAGCATTTTCTCCTTTTCCCACAATGTTTTCTATATTTTCTACACTTTCAATCAGGTATTTTGATGTTTTAGTCGCATCAATTTTGTCTGCAAATGTTTTCAATTTGCACAAGGCTTAAATTTTGTTTTGTGGTACAGAGTTAAATTTTGTCACATAGTAAAAAGTTACTGTATTGTCTCTGTTTAGGTTTTCGGTGGGGAATGAAACTTTTGTCATTTTGTTTGTTTGTCTGTTTGTTTGATTGTTTGCTTGGTGTTTTAGCCTAGTAATTCCTTGGAAAATTATTTTTTCTAATTCTAAATTTTAATAGTTTACTTATATCTAACTTCAATAAAAATGAATTTATGTATATTTATCAAAGATGTATAGTTTTGCTCGTTGAAAGGCAGTACAAGATGAAAAATTTTCAAGTTTTCATTAGGTTGCAACTTTTATAACGGTACCATGTGGAATTACCCACAATGTCATTCTAGTGTTTTTTAACCCTTTACCAAATGACCAAATTTTAGACTGGCCCAAATTGAAAGCACTTGCAGACGAAAAAATAAAAGTAATCTAAAAATTGAAATCTGTTTCCTGCACGGTAGAAAACATTGTGGGAAGAGGAAAAAATGCTGGTTACAAGCATTTTCTCATTTTTCCTCAATGTTTTCAAAAGGCTTCTATGTCAGGGTCGTTCAAACCAGGAATTGTTCGGTAAAGGGTTAACTCTTTACCCAATGCTAAAATTTTGGACCGGTCCAAATTGAAAGCACTTGCAGACAACAAAATAAATATGTATCAAAAATTGAAATTTGATTTGGAAAGGGTAGAATACATTGTTGGAAAAGGAGAAAATGCTGGTAACCAGCATTTTCTCCTTTTCCCACAATCTTTTCAAAAGGCTTCTTCCTCTGGGCCGTAAAAACCAGGGATTATTTGGTGAAAGGTTAACTCTTTACCACACTATCCCCTTTAAGCAACACAGAGAAAGAAACCTTTTGAAAACATTGTAGGAAAAGGAGAAAATGCTGGTTACCAGAATTTTCTCCTTTCCCCACAATGTTTTCTACCTTCCCAAGACTGATTCAGTTTTCATACTTAGGTTGTTGTCTGCAAATGCTTTCAATTTGGACTGGTCTAAAATTTTGTCGTTTGGTAAAGAGTTAAAATGATAGGTAATGATCCATTTACGCTGGCTTGAAGTTAAATAAGGTTTTGACAGGTACATGGACTTCAATTTCATATCTTGATTGTTTTAGGTGAGAACTTCCAATGCAGAAACTAGAGAATCTGAGAAGAAAGGGTTGTTATGGATACTGGACGAGGAGGCCATATTTCCAGGAGCAACAGAAGACTCTTTTATGGACAGGTTTTTCGGTTACCATGGAGAGCAAAAGGTCAAAAGTAAGATTTTGTAATTTTTCTGTTCATTTGGTTTTAGAGATAAAACCAGTGGTTTAATTCGACACTAGCCTGACAGCATAAGACTAATGCATTTTCTCTTGGGTTCATAAAAATTACTAATATACTAATTGGATGGGTTTGTAAAATACAAGTGTAGTGCCAAGGAGGCAGAATCGAGAGATGAGTTGTAAGAACTTGTTTCTTAATCAGTGTGAAATAAATGTGTTTAAACTAAATGCCATAAACATAGTGGGAAAAGGAGAAAATCCTGGTTACTAGCATTTTCTTCTTTTCCTACGGTGTTTACAATAACCTTCCTTGTAAGTTGTAACAATTGTTAAAACTCAGGATTGTGTGATAAAAGTTAAATACCTTAGCAGATGTATAAAATCCTTTTTCAGAGAGTAAGACACATATTTAGACAGATAAGAAGTGTTTTTTTTGCAATTTGCATTGATATGGGCTGGCAAATGGAAACAACAAATAACTACAAATAATATCTGTTTCAGGAGACAGTTTGTTGAGAAAAGCTTCATCTCTTGGGAACACCTTTATTCTAAACCACTTTCAAGGTACCAATCCGGTACAGTATAATGCCAGTGGCTGGCTGAAAGTTTGTAGAGAGAACCCCATCACAAAGATTGCCACACAGGTTTTACAGGAATCAAAAAAGTAGGTCAAATATATTTATTGTTGTATTACTGGAACAAATTGACTTGAAATTGACCTTTCTGCAAAGAATTTTTAAAGAGTGAATATTTATATCATCTGGTATAAACAGATGGTACAGAACTGCTGTAAACGGTAAATGTCGATTTTGAGCCTTGCATTGCCATTGTCAAAATATGTGAGCTTTTGCAAATGACATGGATCAAGATCAAACTACATGGAAAGTTCATCTTTTATCTATGTTAGTGGCCACATTTCACCAATTTATAACCAAAAGAATAATGTTTATTTCAGGTATTTTTGGTATTCTTGAAAGACACGATTAATATATTTCCTAAAAAAAAAGTAAATAAAAATCATCCACCAAGTTTTGCGTGCAGATGACATTAGGCGAAGCTAAGTTTGGGCAATAATTCAAGCATGTAATATATGGTAATAGAGGTCATCTATTTCATGTCAATTTGCACGAGAAGTAATAAGAAAATACGTACTATGTTTTAAGAGAGTGAAAGTATTTCAAACTAGTCCAAATTGGAAGCACTTGCAGACAACAAAATTTTGTAAATCCCAAATTGAAATTTGTGTTGGGAAGGGTAGAAAACATCATGGTTAAGAGCATTCTCTCCTTTTCCACAATGTTTTCAAAGCCTTCTTTCTTAAACTTTTGAAAGTTTAGAATGTTTGATAAAGATTAAATCTGAAAAAAAAAAAAATGATCAAAATGCTGTATTGGCTGATCTTTCCTGTACATCAAATGTTTGGTCTAGTGAATCAGAATTTTTAGGAAAATAAACATGTTCTTACTTTCTTCACAGTGTTTACACAAACATGTGTCTGTTAACTCATTACCAAAAGACAATATATTAGGCTTTCAAATCGAAAGCATTTGCAGATGATAAAATAAACGTGACTTAAAATTTTAAATTTATTTTGTGAATGGTAAAAAACATTGTGGGAAAAGGAGAAAATGCTGGTAACCAGCATTTTCTCGTTTTCCAACAATGTTTTCTAAAGGCTTCTTTCTCATGGTCGTCAAAAGTATGGATTGTGTGGTAGTGGGTTAGGATGCAAAAAAAAGGTGTTTTGGAGATATTTGAATCTTTTTTTTCCACCAGCTATATTTTTTATTGCAGACAAAATATAAAGGATTTATTCAACAGTGTGAAAGCCCCAGTTGGGGGTATGGTTAGTGGATCAATTGTCGGAATGGAAGGCTCAAACACTCTCAGACGGGTCGGAAGTATGAGGAGAACATTCATGTCTGGAACTGCGGGACTTAAAAAACGTTCCATGTGTCTTCAAGTGAAATTTCAAGTGGTAAGCCAGTTGATCTCAAACCCTGCTACGTAAAAACCTGATACTAAACGAGCTGTATGGATGCTCTGTGAAAAGGGAATTCAATGCATCTACAAAAAGTATCAGTCTGCACAGGCCATGCCCTGGTTACTCAGTCTGTAGCACACAGGACTTTAGAACAGGGAGTCATGATGGAAGCCTTTTGAAAACATTGTGGAAAAGGAGAAAATGCTGGTAACCAGCATTTTCTCCTTTTCCCACAATGTTTTATACCCTGCTGGAAATAAGTTTCAATTTTTGAGTTCTGTTTATTTTATCGTCTGCAAGTGCTTTTAAATTGGACCAGTGTAAAATTTTGTTTTTTGGTATGGGTTAAACACCATACAAGCAATCACTTTTGATAATCACTGAAAATATTGCATTAACCCTTTTCCACACGGCAAAATTTTAGACCTATCCAAAATGAAGCATTTGCAGACGACAATTTCAAAGTGGCTCAAATGGTGCAATTCTACTTTGATAGGGTAGAAAACATTGTGGGAAAAGGAGAAAATGCTGGTTACCAGCATTTTCTCCTTTTCCCATAATGTTTTCAAAAGGCTTCTTTCACAGGGGTGTTAAAAGTCGGAATTGTGTGGTAAAGGGTTAAGTCACGGTTTTCATTGACAAGGCTCTAAAGGAGAGCAGGCATCTTGTTTGACATCGACATTCTAGATTTCTTGCTGAAAACATAGTTTTGATGCAAAAAACTTTCTGTAATTTCATTTTTGTATATTTCTGTTATAGGATTCTATAATAGAGACTCTACGCAAGACAAAGTGTCATTTCATTCACTGTTTATTACCTCAAGTGAATGCTGGACTATGCGAGGTCAGAGGTCAGGCTGATTTAGCCAATGAAAAAGCCGATGACATTCTTATAAATGTTCCCTTAGTGAGGAGTCAATTCAGAGGCAGTGAAATACTGGATTCTGTCAGAATACACAGACAAGGTAAATAACTATTCCATGAAACTATTTTAAACAGTTTTCATGTATAGTCTCCCTTTAATTCTTTTTACCAAATGACAAAATTTTAGACTTTACCAAATTGAAAGCACTTGCAGACTAAAATATAAACTTGACTCAAAAGATGAAACTTGACTTTGGAAGAGTTGAAAAGATTAGGGGAAAAGATTTTCTCCTTTTCCCACAATGTTTTCAGCAGGCTTCTTCCACGGGGTCGTTAAATCTAGGGATTGTTTGGTAAAGGGTTAAGCCTTTACTGCACAATCTGGTGTTAATACAACCCAGAGTAAGGTGTCTTGAGAAAACATTGTGGGGAAAAAGAGAAAATGCTGGTAACCAGCATTTTCTCCTTTTCTCTACAAAGTTTTCTTCTCTCAAATACAGAAATCACCCTTTAAGCTCCATATGATTTGTCATCTGCAAATACTCTAACTTTGGTCCAGTCTGAAGTTTTGTTTGGTGAAGAGATTCAACCTATCTTCTTTAGTAAGACAATTTCAGTTTTCTTTACTACTTTGATTTAACCCATTACCAGACAATCCCTACTTTTGATGACCCAGTAGAAAACATTGTGGGAAAAGGAGAAAATGCTGGTAACCAGCATTTTCTTTCTCCTTTTCCCACAATATTTTCTACCATTCTCAAAACAAGTTTCAAATTTTCAGTCACTTATTTTGTCATCTGCAAATGCTTTTGATTTGGACAAACCTAAAATTTTGTCGTTTGGTAATGAGTCAAGTTTTTTATTTATTGCATGTAAAAGCCCCCATGTTGGCCTGCTATGAATAGTTTTACAGCAATAGTGCTCCCGAGCAGATCAAGATTAGCCTTTGACATCCATGGACTTACAGGATTTTCATGACTGTTAAGCCAGTCCTAATTCAGTCATGGAACCACTAGCAGTTCAGCCTGCTGGGTGGCTCAGTGGTGAGCGTGTCGGACCTGGTGGTTGTGAGTTCGATACCTGGTTGAGGCAAACTTTCTTTCTGGCATATTTTCGCCTTTTATCGCTGCTGAAGTAAATGAGAAAAGTAGTTGGTGGCTTTGGAAAGAAAGTAGTGTTAGTACTGGTATGCGAAAGCCAGGAAACACATGCGTCACCAACCTCCATGATACGACCATAGCTGTTAAAGTGGCATTAAGCCCCAATACAACCAACCAACCAACCAACTAGCTGTTCAGATGAAATATTGTCTATTTTTAGGTTTCCCTGATCATCTGAGTTTTGCTGAATTTATACAGAAATTTGAGGGTCTCGTACCTCCAAATGTCAGACCAACAAAAGATATGGGAGAAAAGCCAGTAAGTCAGCATTACTATAGAGATTTTTGTAGGATGTTTCTAACTTAGCTAAAACCCCTAGCCAACCATTCTTGTTTAATATTGTTGGAAAAGAAGGACAGTAACCCCTTCACTAACAATGCTTTTTTCAATAATTTGAGGACAAACTTTGTTGTGTGAGTCCTAAATTGTTACCTTCAAATGCTTTAACCCCTTACCATACAACAAAACTTTAGACTTGCCCACATGGAAAGTGTTTCAGTGGAGAAAACTTTGACAACTTTGACTAAATATGAAAATAGGCTTATTGAAAATGCTGGTAACCTTTTCCAACAATGTTTTCTATTGTATCAGGGACATTTCGTCATTTGGGCCTCCTGCATTTAAGTCCTTGTTAAGCGAGAAAATTTTAGACTGGTCCAGATTGAAAGCATTTGCAAACAACAAAATAGAAGTGACTAAAGAATTAAAATTTGGTTTGGGAGGGGTAGAAAACATTGTGGGAAAAGGAGAAAATGCCTGTTACCAGCATTTTCTCTTTTTCCCACAGTGTTTCCAAAAGGCTTCTTTCTCAGGGTCGATAAAAGTCAGGATTGTGTGGTAAAGAGTTAAATTTGAAACAGTCTTAAATTTTGTCAGTACATAAAAAGTTAACTCTTTAGCGAAAGATAACATATTAGATGGTCCAAAATAAAAGCACTTGCAGATGACAAATGAAATGAAACTTAAAAATTTAAATTTGTGTCAATCTGGGTAGAAAACAATGTGGAAAAAGGAGGAAATGCTGGTTACCAGTATTTTCTCCTTTTCCCACAATGTTTTCGTCAGGTTTTTTCTTCAAGGGCGTCAAAACTCAGGATTGTGTGATAAAGAGTTAACCCCTTTTCCAAAATCTAAATCTAATTTTAAAACCAGCATTTTCTCCTTTTCCTACAATGATTTGTACTCTTCCAAAATCAAAATTCAACTCTTTACTAAATGACAACATTTTTGACTAGTCCAATCTGAAAGTATTTGCAGAAAACAAAAAAAGGTGAAAAAAGAATTGAATTTAGATTTTGGAAGAGTAGAAAACATTGTAGGAAAAGGAGAAAATGCTGGTTATAATCATTTTCTCATTTTCCCACATTGTTTTCAAAAGCCCTTTTCTCCAGGGTTGTTAAAACTTGGGATTGTGTGGTAAAGGGTTAAAAATGGAAACAATGTGACAATAGAAGTTTTTCATCTTTTGCAATATCTCCTATTACTACAATGTTTTATAAAGTCCCTAGTACAGAAAAAAAAAATATTTGTTAATTCTTTTCCAAACACAAATTTTGATTTAAATTTAATTTTTTGTCCCAATTGAAAGCATTTGCAGATGATATATATTTTATGCTGCTCAAGTGATAAAATTTGTTTACGACTTCATGAGAAAATGAGAAAAAGTCGGTTTCTGCATTTTCTCCTCCCAAATTTTTTGTAGAAGCTTATTTCCTCAGGGTTGTCAACTCATTACCCAACAACAAAATTTTAGGCTTATCCGAAATCAAAAGCATCTGCAGATGACAAAATAAAAGTGACTGAAAATTTAAAGTTTGTTTTGTGAAGGGTAGAAAATATTGTGGGAATAGGAGAAAATGCTGGTTACCAGCATTTTCTCCTTTACCCACAATATCTTCCAAAATGGTCTTCTCAGGGTTGTCAAAAGTAGGGATTGTGTGGTAATATTGGTTAAAACACAGGTTTATGTGTCAAAGGCTAAAGAACCCTTACTGTACAATCCTCTTAACAATATCAGAATAAGTTCTTGAAAAGATCTTGGGAAAAGGAGAAAATACTGGTTACCAACACTTTGTTTTTTTCTCATGATGTTTTCTATCCTTCCCAAAACAATTTCCATCTTTGGTATCACATTTAATTTGTTAGCTGCAGCATACTTTTAAATTTGGTCTTGTCCAAAACATTTGTCCTATGAAAAAGGGTTAAAAAAAAGAAAAGGGTGGATTTGTTATTTTATTGGTTTATAAGGGTCATTGTTTGATTGAAGTGAAGATTGGACAATTTTCAATTACATTGTAGAAATTTTGTTAAAATTACAAAATTGGCTGTCATTTTGTTCAAACTTGTTCTTAGAGGGAAAGAGAGAAGTGTACTGTCTCGGAGAGGTCAGTGTTTTTTTTCTCTTGTCCTGTTTGAAAGTGAATGGAGTATTTTTTTGTCGATATATTTGAGCCTTGCTCTTTGAAAAGGATGATAAATGCATCTGTTTAAAAATTGATTCATGTAAGCCAGTGCAATCTGTGATCTTTCTTTGATAGGATAGAAATCATTGTGGAAAAGGGAGCATTTTTTCCTTTTCCCACAATATTTTATAAACCCTTATTCCTCAGGGTCATTTAAAGTTAGCATTGAAAACTTTTGGCTATGGGTACATTTTCTGCATGACCGTTCTACCTCATAATTTAGTCAGTCGATAGACAAAATGTATTCTACGAGTCTAGTGCAAATTGTGTGATAACTTTCTTGGCTCATGTGTCACAGAGATGTGTTAACCCATTACAACATAATGCGGACTTTTGACATCCCTGGGAAAGAAGCCTTTTGAAAACATTGCCCTTAATGTTTTCAACCCTCCCAGAAAATAATTCAATTTTTGAGTCACTTTGAATTTTGTCATCTGCAAATGCTTTCAATTTGGACCAGTATTAACCCTTTCCCAAACAATTTCTGTTTTTTACAGGTCTGGAATAGTAGCCTTTTGAAAACATTCTGGGAAAAGGAGAAAATGCTAGTAGCCAGCATTTTCTCCTTTTCCCACAGTGTTTTCTTCCATATCATAGACAGAAATCATCTTTTCAGCAAGAGCTGAATTGTTGTCTGCAAATGCTTTCAATTTGGTCTAATCCAAAAGTTTGTTGTTTGGGAAAGGGTTAAATGTTCTTGTATGGTAAAGGGTTAAGTGATGAATTTCTTGGCTCTTGTGCTACGGAGATGCGTTAACCCCCCTTTTAGCTAGAGCATGGCTCATTTGTAAGAATTGTACATAATATTCAAAATTCGGTAGATATAACATTATAAATATTCAAATATTTTAGGTCATCTTTTTTTGGGTCATTTTTGAACGGAGTGATTTTAATTTTCTAACTTAGCCATTTACTCTATAGATACGACTTTAACTCTTTACCACACGAGAAAACTTTAGACTGGTCCAAATTGAAAGCATTTGCAGACAACAAAATAAAGGTTACTGAAAAATTGAAATTTGTTCTGGGAAGGGTAGAAAACACTGTGGGAAAAGGAGAAAATGCTGGTTACCAGCATTTTCTCCTTTTCCCGCAGTGTTTTCAAAAGGCTTTTTCTTTCTCAGGGGGGTCAAAAGTAGGGATTGTGTGGTAATGGGTTAAATGACCAAACAAGCTTATGTTTTGTTGATCCTTAGGAGAAAATAAAGCTTTCTGAAAACATTTTGGGAAAAGGAGAAAAATGCTGGTCACCAGCTTTCAGAAAGGAATCGAGCAATTTAAGCCAGATTTAAAGAAAAATTTTTATTATCTGCTAAAGTTTTTTCTGTTTGAGCTGTCCTAAAGTTTTGTCGTCTGATAAAGAGTTGCAGGATTAGGAATTAACCCTTTCCCAAATGGCAAATTTTGGACCAGACCAAATTGAAAGCATTTTGCAGATGACAAATTAATAGTTGCTAAAAAGATGAGTTTTCTATATGATAGGGTTACCAGCATTTTCTCCTTTTTCCACAATGTTTTCAAAAGGCTTCTATTCCTGGCCCTAAAAACCAGGGATTGTTTGGGAAAGGGTTAAGTCCTGCAATGACTGTTAGAGAAATCTGTTGACTTTGAGAGATGCTGTTTGCTTTATTTTGTTGACATCTTTCTCATTAACTAATAATGCAAATTTCCTCCCTCAATCATTTTCTGGACAACAAGACTTTAGACTAATCCAAATTGAAAGCATTTGCAGACATCTTTAATGTGGCTTAACCCATTACCAAACAACGGAATTTTAGACTGGTCCATATTGAAAGCACCTGCAGACTACAAAATAAACATAACTCAGAAGTTGCAATTTGTTTCCAGCAGGGTAGAAAACAGTGTTGGAAAAGGAGAAAATGCTGGTTACCAGCATTTTCTCCTTTCCCCACAATGTTTTCAAAAGGCTTCTATCTCAAGGTCGTAAAAACCAGGGATTGTTTGGTAAAGGGTTAATTTGTAAACAGTTGGGAGCTGTACCTGCTCAGTGGAAAAGGACTAATAAAAGCAATGATAACTAGATTTTGAATTTTGAAATGTCCAAAGTTTTGCCATTTGGTTAGTGTTTAAAAAGGGATACTTGATTTTAACCCTTTACCACACAATCCTGACTTTTGATGACGCTGAGATAGAAGCCTTTTGAAAACACTGTGGGAAACGAGGAAATGCTGGCAACCAGCATTTTCCCCTTTTTCCCCCACAATGTTTTCTCCCCATTCCAAATCAAATTTCAATTTTTGATTCACATTTACGGGTATTTTATTGTCTGCAAATGCTTTCTATTTGGACAAGCTTAAAATATTGTTGTTTGGTAAGGTGTTTAAGGGTAGAAAATTTTGTTGTTACTGCATCTGCAAAAAAATACTGACTCATGTAAGCCTGTGCAATCTGTGATCTTTAGGATAGAAAACATTGTGGGAAAGGGAAAAAATACTGGGGACAGGCATTGTCTCCTTTTCCCACAATGTTTTTCAAAGTCATCTTACTAAAGGAGTTAAAATTAGGGATTATGTGGTTCAGGGTTGATCTTTTCAGCAGATAGAGAAGACTTTTAGACAAGGTGGGAGAAAACTTTTATCAGGAAATCAGGATATTCATTTCTTATATCACTTAACTCATTACCACACAATCTCTACTTTTGACGCCCCTTAGAAAGAAGCCTTTTGAAAACACTGTGGGAAAAGGAGAAAATGCTAGTAACCAGCATTTTCCCCTATTCCCACAGTGTTTTCTACCCTTCCCAGAACAAGTTTCTTTATTTTAGTCACGTCTTATTTGTTGTCTGCAAATGCTTTCAATTTGGACCAGTCTAAATTTTTCTCGTGTGGTAATGGGTTAAAATAAAAAATAAATTAGTACTTATTTTACTTGAGATTGGATTTTTTTTTAACTTATTTCCTTGATGTCAGAAAAATGAAATTGTTACTTATCTCACTTGATATAAAAAAAATTGTTACTTATTTCACTTGATATCAGAAAAATTGTTACTTAATTCACTGGTAACCAGCACTTTCTCCTTTTCCCACTATGATTTCTGCTCTATCAATGAAAATTTTTGTCATTTTTGTCGCTTGTAATTTATCGTCTGCAATTGCTTTCTATTTGGACAAGTCTAAAATTTTGTTGTTTTGTCGTCTGCAATTGCTTTCTATTTGGACCAGTCTAAAATGTTGTCGTTTGGTAAAGAGTTAAAGGCTTGAAATCCAACAAGCAAACAGGTAAGGGTTGGGGAAAAATGAAAATTGAGAGTTTCTCTTACAGGTATTTGACTTAGAGGTAGATTAATTATTCATTAATTGATATTGATTTATCCTCAGTACACTGGTATGTGCAAAAATTTGAATGCTTTTGGATGACATACACCTCTTACTAGACGACAAAACTATAGACTTGTCAAAAATGAAAGCAGAAAAAGGTTGCTGTCATTTTGGCCTTCCATTACAATGTTTTCAAAAGCTGTCATTCTTAACCCATTAACAAATGACAATATTTTAGACTGGTCCAAATTGAAAGCATTTGCAGACGACAAAATAAAAGTGACTGAAAAATTGAAATTTGTTTTGTGAACGGTAGAAAACATTGTGGGAAAAGGAGAAAATGCTGGTACCAGCATTTTCTCCTTTTCCCACAATGTTTTCCAAAGGCATCTTTCTCAGGGGCGTCAAAAGTAGGGATTGTGCGGTAATGGGTTAACCCTATACCACACAATGACGACTTTTGATGACCCTGGGCTAGAAGCCATTTAAAAACATTGTGGGAAAAGGAGAAAATGCTGGTAACCAGCATCTTCTCCTTTTTCCAAAATGTTTTCTACCCTTCCCAAATCAAATTTCAATTTTTCAGTCATATTTATTTTTTCGTCTGCAAATGCTTTCAATTTGGACCAGTCTGTAAATTTGTTGTTTGGTGACTAATTAAGATGATAAAACCAAAGGATATAATTGGAAAGGATTTTAGTTCATATTTATTGTTATATTTTCAGTCTGTGATACAGATTGTGGAGAACCTAGACATTGACAAGTTGAATTACAGGATTGGGTTGAGTCGGGTATGTACTGGATTCTATTTACATGTAGCACTTTTTGGCTCGGCAAAATATTAGAGTTATTGTCATAGCCCTGGTGTTGGCATCTGCATCTTCTGTATGCGAAAACTTTGCAGGGTTGGAAATTCCCACTAGCAAAATGCAAGTCAGAATTGGAAAATGCGAGCTCAAATTTCAAGCACTTGATTAAAAAAAAATGTGAGAGAAAATTAGCGGAGAACAGTTACCGAAATAGACTAAATTTCATCTGGGAATAGAAATGAGCTAATTCTTTTTGTTCTGGATAAACATAGGTTATGTCGCACTGAGACTAGCCTTTGACTGTTGTTGATAATTTTACATGTCGCCATTAAAGTCTCCAAGTTGTCGTTTCTTATCTGAGTTTCACGAGCCAAAATCTGCTCTCAAGGCCGATACTGAGGTTTTGCATTGTTTATACGGCAAAATGGTATGTGAATTCAATCACTGATTATAAAACAAAAATGTTTATCAATCTTTCATGAAAAGATAATTATTATGCACAAAAAGCAATGAGACGCAAGTTGGACCTGGTGGACTCGCTAAACCAGTTACCAGATAACTGGCAGATATTCGGATATGTCCGCAATTCATTTTCAAAATCGTTCACCATTGTAAGTTTTATAGAAATTTCAGTTGGTTTGAAAACACAAATTCTGCTGGAATGGAATTGATGGTGTAACAAGGGTTTTAATATTAATTTTGTTTGGTTGTTGTCTTTACTCGACAGGTTAAATAGTAGAATAGAATTGAACAGTTTGTACCAGCCATTCATTCTTTACCGTTGGTATGCAAGCTGAGCCTCAAAAAAAAGAAGAGTCTAATTTCAATTTTGCAAGTGGAAATAAAAGCCACTTGCTGAAATTTGCAAGTGGATAAAAAAATGAAATTCGAACCCTGCGTCATAACATTTTATCATATCTATGTTATTAGTGGAGATATTTACTACAAACATACTGTATTTGTCAACTATTAAAAGGGGAACCAACATAACAGGGACATGCAACCATCAAAATATTTATGACACAGTTGTGCCCATTTTTAACTTAAAATTTTAATAAGCTTTGACAGCTTACAGTGTCTCTTTTATTACTGGAGATATACTCAGCGGCAATGAAAAGTCACCAGGTAGTCAATCAAAATTTACTCTTTATTGATGAAAGGGCATAATTCCTGGAACTTTTAAAGACCCTGAGAAGGAGGCCTTTTTAAAAACATTGTGAGAAAAGGAGGAAATGCAGGTACCCAGCATTTTCTCCTTTTCCCACAATATTTTTTACCCTTCCCAAACCACATTTCAATTTTTCATTCACATTTATTTTGTCGTCTGCAAATGCATTCAATTTGGACAGGTAGATTATTTTCTCGTTTGGTACAGAGTAAAACCTGTGATTGTATGACAAAGGGTCAAGAATCAAGCAATATGTTCTTTCTAAGGGGAAAAGAAATATTTATAAACAAATATTTATGATACAGCCATCAGTATATGTTGTAGATAGATGTCTGGATCTACAATCCCTTCACATTCCTTTACCATATTTTAATGACCAGATTTTAATGACAATATTTTAATGACCCTTTGGAAAATGCCTTTTTGAAACAATGTTAAAAAAGGCAAAAATGCTGGTGACCAGCATTTTCTCCTATTCCCACAATGTTTTGTACCCTTTCATTGACAAATTCCAGCATTTGAACTACATTTAACCCATTACCACACAATCCCTACTTTTGACGCCCCCGAGAAAGAAGCCTTTTGAAAACACTGTGGGAAAAGGAGAAAATGCTGGTAACCAGCATTTTCTCCTTTTCCCACAGTGTTTTCTAGCCTTTCCAGAACAAATTTCAAATTTTCCGTCACCTTTATTATGTCGTCTGCAAATGCTTTCAATTTGGACCAGTCTAAAATTTTCTCGTGTGGTAAAGAGTTAATATGTCGTCTGCAGGTGCTTTCAATTAGGACCAGTGTAAAAATTTGTCGCTTGGTAAAGAGATATTGCTGCTAAAAACTGTAAATATTTATTTTATTTTCTCTATGTTTTAAGGTATTTTTCCGAGCTGGTGTTCTCAATCGTTTAGAGTCATCAAGAGATGACCGTGTGACGGGTCGAATTATCAACTTTCAAGCGTACTGCCGAGGATATCTTGCCAGAAAAAATCTTGAGAAGCTTCGAGTAAGAACATCTGGTATTCCGCAGAATTGTAAACTTTTTTGTTGTGTTTGTTTTATTATAGTATTTATATTAACCCAAATGATGCCAAGGGAACCAAACAGGTATTTTCTATCTGAGAAGTATACCTGGGAGCAGAGCAATATTGGTTTTATTGAAAATGTCCCTGTGAGGAGGATGGATTGGGTAAAGGATCAGACTGCACATTTTGTGTCATATGATCTTCATCTATGCAGAGATAACTGAAGTTGTGACTGGTGGCTTTGGAAGAATTCACCACACACCCTTCCCTCCCTGCTCTTTCTTAATCTCCCCTCTTAAAGTTTTAGAAAAATTTCCCGCTATCAAATTTCCATCAGTCAACTTTGAAATAATCCCTGTGACACATGCTTGACACACGTAAGTTATGAATTGATACATGAAGCAATGGAAGAAAGACATCATATTTAAAATTCATTTTGTCTAACAGCTGTCAGAGTCCTGAGATAGACTGGTTGTATGACCATACAGAAAATTGAGCAGTAGTAAATTCTTTGACCTAGAACATGCTGGGAAGATTGCAGAAGCTGACATGGCTAATTACTTTCACAAATGCATTAAAACCTCTTTTCAGCGAGCATGGCTCACATATACATGTACACTTATAGCTATGAATCCTATAGAAAACATTGTGGGAAAAGAAGAAAATGCTGGTAACCAGCATTTTCTTCTTTTCCCACAATGTTTTCTTCCCCTTCAAAGGCAAATTTTATGGTTTGAGTTACACAAATGAGATCAATTTGGACCAGGCTAAAATTTTGTGGTATGACAAAGAGTAAACAGTAGGGAAACAGCTGTATGTGGTTTCTCAGTATTGAGTTTACATAATTATTTCAATTGAGAGAAAAACAACTGAGGTGGGGCTGTGAGAATTTTCAAGGTCTTGAAAAAGACCTGTTTATTCGATATGTCCTGCAACACACAAAAGGGGGCATTGGGACATTTGGGTAAAATGTCGTCTCGGATCATCCAGCACAATCTGTGCAGGCTAATCGGAAATGATGCTTTCTGTTTTTACGTAATTTTCTGTTTCTCACAGGTCTACTGTTGGAAAAAATCCTATCTAGTTGTAATGTGCTGTCTTGGATTAGCCTGTGTGGATTGCACAGGCTGATCCAAGACGGCACCTTTCGCAAATTTCGGAATGCCCCTTTTCACATGTTGGAAGCCATAATGATTTTGTAGCTTAGCATAATAGATAGTGCATAACCTGTGATACCATGGGGTTGAAGATTTGAATCTCTTACTAGGCAGATTTCTGTCTGAGGACTGATGATGTTAATTGCAACAGGATTCATTCCTCTCTCACTGCTTGTTATTGTTTTGACAATGGTTGAGTGGGAAAGCAGCCAGTGGCTTGTGAAGAATATCGTACAGAGTTCTAGAGAAAAAAGAAGTGCCCAAAAGCATGGATAAGTGAACTGGCTGCCACAATATAACTGAAATAATTTTTTAAAAATGGTGTTAATAACCAAACAAAATAGAAATTTTTACACCAGCATTTTCTCCTTTTTTCTCACAGTGTTCCTCACCCTTCTTCAAAGACGAAGACCAGTACTTTGTCAATAGTTAACTTGTCGTCTGTAAATACTTTTTATTTAGAGGAACCTACACATTTTGTAGTCTGATAAAGAGTTTATTCTGTATCAAAAGACAGAATTAACTCTTTACCAGATGGCAAAATTTTAGCCCTGTCCAAATTGAAAGAACTTGCAACAGACAATTTCATTGTGGCTCAAATAGTGCAGTAGTTTATTGGTAGGGTAGAAAACTTAGTGGGAAAGGGAGAAAATGCTGGTTACCAGCATTTTATCCTCTTGCCACAATGTTTTCAAAAGACTTCTTTCCAAGAGTCGTCAAAAGTCGTCATTGTGTTGGAAAGGCTTAATGAAGTTCAAATGATGATTTCTTTCTTATCTAGGTGTGAAAATATTGTGGAAAAAGGAGAAAATTGTGGTTACCAGTATTAACTTCTTTTCCAGCAATGTTTTCAATATTCTTCTTCGAGATAAAAACCTCAGAATTTCCTAGTAAAGGATTAATTATTTACCAAACAACAAAATTATAGACTGATCCAAATTGAAAGCATTTGCAGACGACAAAATGAAAGTAACTGAAAATTTGAAATTTGTATTTGGAAGGTGAGAAAACATTATGGGAAAAGGAGAAAATGCTGGTTACTGGAAGGCTTCTTTCTCAGGGTCATTAATAGTCGGGATTGTGTGAGGTTTAACCCATTACCACACAGTCCCTACTTTTGACGACCTTGAGAAAGAAGCTTTTAGAAAACATTGTGAGAAAAGGAGAAAATGCTGGCAACCAGCATTTTCTCCTTTTCCCACAATGTTTTCTTCCCATCCCAAAACAAATTTCAAATTTTTAGTCACTTTAATTTGCACATCTGCAAATGCGTTTGATTTGGACAAATGTAAATTACTGTCGCTTGGTAACAAGTTAAATGGATAAATGCCCTCTGAAGTTCTTGTTTCTTCTCTTTCTCTGACGATACTGTCTTGATAGAGCCAAAATTTTTGTGAATGAAAAAAAAAATCAGATGTTGTAATCTGAAAAGCAGACATGTGTTTACCCTTCTAGTGCCTTTCAGACTAAGTTGCTTTAGCGGCCATTGTAGAAATGGATTAGGCTGCACAAATGTGCAGTTTGATCTTTTATGTACAATTGCTGAAACATTCTAGATAAAACAGACCTTGACTTTTGCTTTCAAATTTTACTTTAGTCTTATTTCATGTTTTGAAATATCTGTTGGGTTTGTTTTAGACTCTATGGTTTACCTTTAACCCATTACCACACAATCCCTACTTATGATCCCTGAGAAAGAAGCCTTTAGAAAATATTGTGGGAAAAGGAGAAAATGCTGGTAACCAGCATTTTCTCCTTTTCCCACAATGTTTTCTACTCTTAACAAAACAAATTTCAAATTTTCAGTCACTTTTACTGTGTCGTCTGCAAATGCTTTCGTTTTGGACAAACCTAAAATTTTGTCGTCTGGTAATGAGTTAAGGCTGGCAAGCACATTTCAAACATTGAAGATCAAGATCAGACTGCACATTCTGATCTACACTGTCCAATAAGGAGATTATATTGTCCACCAAAAAATACCTTTGTAATAGCAAAATTTGGGCTTTTCCTTTCGGCTGAATAGTCTCATTCCACTTCCTTAGCAGGATAAGGGGATAAGATACCTGCATATCAGTGAACATGCCATTTGAAAGATTGATAATGCATAAATGCGTGTAGTTTGCTTTAACTCTTTACCAAACAACAAAATTTTGGACTCTTCCAAACCGAAAGAGATTGCGGACGACAATTTTAGATTTGGAGAAAATGGTAGAAAGTTCTCGAAAAGGGTAGAAAACACTGGGGGAAAAGGAGAAATTGCTCGTTACGAGCAATTTCTCCTTTTCCCACAGTGTTTTCAAAAGATTTTTACTGCAGACACGTAAAAACCAGGGCTTGTTTGGGAAAGGGTTAACTCTTTACTAAACAACAAAATTTTAGGCCAGTCCAAACTGAAAGCATTTGCAGACAACAAAATGTGACTCAAAACTTGAAATTTGTTCTTGTAAGGATGTAAAAGATTGTGGGAAAAGGAGAAAATGCTGGTAATCAGCATTTTTCTCCTTTTCCAACAATGTTTTCAAATGGTATCATTCTCAGTCTCGAAAACCAGGGATTGTTTGGTAAAGAGTTAAAGTTACAGAATGTACAATGCTACAAGGGATCGTCCGAGATCATGCCTTGGCTAAACAACAAAACTTTAGACTGGTCCAAATTCATAGCTGTTGCAGATGACAATTTAACTTTTTATCAAACGACAAATTTTAGACTTGCCCAAATTCAAAGCACTTGCAGAAGACAAAATGAATATGACTTATAAACTGGAATTTGTCTCTGGAAGGGTAGAAAACATGGTGGGAAATGGCGAAAAAGCTGGTTACCAGCATTTTCTCTTTTTCCCACAATGTTTTTGAAAGTCTACTTTTTCAGAGTTGTTAAAAGTCGGGATTACGTGGTAAAGCGTTAAATCAGGCTTCATTGATGAAATTTGTCTCGAAATGGGCAGAAAACTCTGTATACTAGCGTTGTCTTTTTTTTGCTCATTGTTTCAAATGGCATCTTCTGTGTGGTCAATAAAGCATGAATTTGTGTGATATAGGCGTAGGACATTGGATTTGCAGACCTGGCAGTCTTCACTGAAAAAGCAACAAATTCTGTTGCAATTTTGAAAGCATTTGCAGATGACAGAATAAATGTGACAAATAAGAAATTTGATTTGGGAAGGTTAGAAAACATTGTGGGAAAAGGAGAAAATGCTGGTTACAATGAGGCTTCTATCTCAGGGTCATCAAAAGTCATCATTGTGTGGTAAAGGGTTAAGTTAGGTTCCAGATGCCCTGGTTATGTTTATTACAAATCATGTCTATGTCATGGATGTTTTTGTGATGAAGCTGCAGTATTTACTCTTGGCTTACAGATTGTTACAATTACATGGCTGGATTGGTGTTAATAACTTTCAAACTATCAGACAGTTTGACCGGAAAACACGACCCCTTTTGGGGCCTGTTAATTAAAAAAATGTTTTGGGCTTCAAACCCGAATGTTGCTGCTTTGATTCTCCAGTTTGGCCATCTTCTTTTTAAAATTCATGATAGTCATTGCAACAGAATTTGTTGCTTTTTCACAGTGAAAAAGGTTTTAATGATGTTTTGGGGGGAATGTAGCTTGTTGCATTTCCAATAATGATGCTCCAAGTGCCAGTAAAAGAAATTCCAGAGAAGCATAGAAAGTTTCACTGGCTGCCACGATATTAGTGAAATAACATAGAAGCAGAAAACAAACAAACAATCAGATTTAACACCATTAAATTTTTTGTCACAGTCATTCAGCTTGTTACAAATTTTATGCAACAAAGGACACAGTCATCACACTAGGGAAAGGAGGATTTTAAGCAGCTTTGTGAAGCACTCTACTAACCAAGGTTCTGCATAAAATGGACCCATTTTGTCTAAAATGTGATGCATTAACTCTTTAACACACAATCCCAATGGTATAAATACATGTATTCATTATTCAATTATTCTTTGCATAAAGATCAATTTCATGTCAATTTTTTCGAGTAATACTTATTTCTAAAGGAGACAAGCTAAAAAGGTGGTTTCTCAATGCTTTTCTCATGTAAGCTGAAAAGTCAATGTAGCATATTTGCCAATTCATTAGTTGGTATGATAGACATGATCATTATTTTACCTTGGAATGAGTGTCAGTTTGTCAGGGGAAACATGAAAAAGGCAGAGATATCTTGGAAATGTTGAGGATGAATGCCATTATATGTTTACATGTGTACATCTCTTTAGATCTACCTATTGACATAATTTTGGTCTTGACTTAAAAACATTCAAAGAGGCCAAATTTAGATGTGGCTGTAATATTGGGATTAGTTGGTCACATGACAGAAAATATTTGAACAAACAGAAGATTTATTTTCTATTTGAAATTATGTTGTACTATACCCACAAGGATTTGAAAAGCTTTCGTCTTAAGAATTGTTAAAACATGGGACCTTTTGGTTGGGGGTTGATTAAAGAATTTCTGGGCCCGTATTCACTTACCATTCTTAAGAACGTTCTTTGTCTTATTCTCCAGAATTTTCTGCATTTGTAAGTAACACAACTTCTGATGGTTGGTGAATACAGGCCCTGCTGAAGTGTTTTACAGAATGCTGAGGCAAGGGTGCTGAAATTTTTTCTTAAGCTTATAGTTCTTGTGAAAGCTAGAAAAGACATGATAAATGACATTATAGATATCGCACCTGATATTATAGATATCTTACCTTTTCTGTACAAGTAGAAATTTTGGCAATGCAGAATTCTTTTAAATTTGAAAAAAAATGACAGTCTTTTCTGCCTGCATATTTTACTTTGAAGTATTCCAACAACTTATGAGTTTCTTGAATGATCAAACATATCGGCACAAAAAATGTCTGTAGTGAGTAATTGAAAATGTTTTTCAACATGTGTATATAGCCTTAATTAAAGTATATATTCTATGACTTGGATACTATTTAAAGAGGCATGAAAGATCATTCTTTCATAGTCAGTATGATGTAAAACAAGGTTGTATGTTGTGTATATATATATGCATCATGGAAAATGATAAAATTCATGTTTATCATCTACAGCACAATCTCATGTTTTCAAGAAAAAATACTTCGGAAAAAATGCTGTTTTTCTCCCTTTTAACTCTTTACCAAACAACAAAGTTTTAGACTGGTCCAGTCTGAGAGCATTTGCGGATGACAAAATAAACATGCCTAGAAATCTGAAACTGTTTTAAGAAGGGAAGAAAACATTGTGGGAAAAGGAGAAAATGCTGGTTACCAGCATTTTCTCCTTTTCCCACAATGTTTTCAGAAGGCTTCTCTAACAGGGTCATTAAATGTTGGGATTTGTGTGGTAAAAGGTTAAACTACAAATTTCAATTTTTGAATCACATCTTATCTGCAGGTGCTGCACAAGTCCAAACTATTATTATTTTGAAGAAAATTAAACAGCATTTAAATTGAATGAGTTTGCTCTAGTAAAAGGGGGTTTCACACATCTCTGTGATGTATTATACCTCTTAACCAAACAACAAAATTATAGACTGGACCAAATTGAAAGCAGTTGCAGACGAGAAAAATACATGTGATGGAAAAATTGAAATTTGGATACGGGAGGGTAGAAAATGTTGTGTTAAAAGGAGAAAATGCTGGTTACCAGCATTTTCTCCTTTTCCCACCAGCATTTTCTCCTTTTCCAACAATGTTTCCTTCTCAAGGTCGTTAAAAGTCAGGATCTCATGGTAAAGTGATACCTAATGAGCCCTCACATAACTATAGATTCTCATAATCCATTTTTTAAAAAAGAAATCTAGTAAATCAGGAGTTAGAATGGTCCTGGTACATGCAGAAAGTTTACAAATTTGAAAAAGTTTCAACCCAGATCAGCCTGCATGAACTGTGTAAGCTGACCTGGTTGGATACTTTTTGCAGATGCATTAAGTCCCAGTTTCACAAAAGGATAATGCATTTTACGCTTTATGTAATGATATGCCAAAGATGAATGATATTCTTTCATGTTTACTCTGTACCAAAAATTCCGAGGGTTTAACATAGGGAGAAGCCGTTTAAAAACATTGTGGGAAAAGGAGAAAATGCTGGTTACCAGCATTTTCTCCTTTTCCTACAATGTTTTCAATTCTGTCAAGGACAAATTCTGCCATTTGAGCCACATTGAAACTGTCCGCTGCGAATGCATTCAATTTGGACGAGTCTGAAATTTTGCCATTTGGTAAAGAGTTAAAGTGAGAAAGAGTTAGGTTTCCCTTGAATAATTAGTTTGGAAATTTCCTGATTACAAACAGCTGTCTTTCTTGCAATACTTGTCAAAAAATGTATATAAACATCCGCTCAGATTTATGGGGCAAATCTATCTTTCTTATTATCTCAGGAACTTTCTTCACATGTAATATGTTGCAATGCTTTTTGCAAGTTGCTGTGCATCTCTTTTCTGAATCATAAAATGTTTTGATTTGAAAGCATTTGCAGTCGACAGATAAGATATAGCTTTAAGACGTAACCCTTTACTATACAATTCTGACGTATAAAAACCCGAGAAAGAGGCCTGTGGAAAACATTGTTGGAAAAGAAGAAAATGCTGGTAACCAGCATTTTCTCCTTTTCCTGCAATGTTTTCAAAAGGCCTTCTTTCTCAGGGTCATTAAATCTCGGGGTTGTATGGTAAAGGGTTGAAAATGAATAAGCTATAGAAATAGTTTTGTGGGAGATAATTTTGAGATATTCATGTGAAAAACCAGCAGCAGTTAACCCTTAACTTTTTTCCACACAATCCTGAGTTTTAACAATCCTGAGTTTTAACAATCCTGTTAATAAACCTATCCTGTGGCAGAATAGGCTTCTGAAAACATTGTGGGACAAGGAGAAAATGCTGGTAACACAGCATCTTCTTCTTTACCCACAATGTTTTCTACCCTTAAGAAGGCAAATTCCATTATTTCAGCCTCATTTAACCCTTATCCTGCTAAATAACTAAAGTAAAATTTTCATCTCTATAGTTAAAACCCAAATAATGCTATTTCAAAGTTATGTTTTGGGAAATAATATCTCCCTATCGGACAGTGTGGATCAGAGATCAGACTGCACATTTTGTGCAGTCTGATCTTGATCTACACTGTTCGCAAAAGGTCAATGAGTCACGCTAAGCAGCCAAAGGTTTAGTTAATAATTATGTCCTCTGCAAATACTTTTAATTTGGACAAGTGAATTTTTTTTATTTGGTTAAATCTTGCGAAAGGGCCTTTCAGTATCACCCTGCCCTGGTGGCTCAGTGGTGAGCGTGTCGGCTTCATGACCTGTTGGTTGTGAGTTCGATACCCAGTTTAGGCAAACTTTCTTTCTGGCGTATTTTTGCCTCTCACTTCTGCTGAAGCATGTGAGAAAAGTAGTAGCTTTAGAAAGAAAATTCTGTTAGTACTGGTGTGAGAAAGCCTGGAAACACATTATGCATCAACGACCGCCGTGTTATGACCTTAGCTGTTTAAGTGGCGTTAAATCCCAATACAACCAACCAACCAGCCAACCAAAGGTGCCTGTTTGGTTAGTGTAGATCAAGATCAGACTATATAAAATGTGCACTGTCTGCTCTCCTTAGAAGGTGTGAACTAAAGCAACCTGAACACTTCAATTGTTTAGGTTTTATTTCTTGGCTGAAAAAGTCCCTTGGGTTTATTTGGAAATCTAAAGGCCAATTAAGGTTAAGATGAATAATGCATTTATGAAAATATTATTCATCTTAACTTAAGATTTCCAAATAAACCCAAAAGAAAAAAATGCTGTAATATTCACATATAGGATAATGGGCTAATATATAAAAGAGATGCATATTTATCACATTTGTAACAATATATGTAAACTCAGGGACCCTACAGGGCTGTTGACCCCAATTTCGTAAAATTGTCATAATACTAAAGTGCCATGCTGATGTTACTGTCATATCAAAAATATCAAAATTTAACTCTTAACAAAATTTGGTCACATGTTTTAACAAGATATTGCTAAGTGTTCTTTGGGACAGTGAAATGGTCTTTTCTAATAACTGCAAAATGTGCATGACTTTTAATTGGCTCTGGGTCAGTGCGTTTCCATTCATCAAAGAAC
The DNA here is from genome assembly GCA_943736015.1 of Tridacna crocea. Classification (NCBI taxonomy): domain Eukaryota; kingdom Metazoa; phylum Mollusca; class Bivalvia; order Cardiida; family Cardiidae; genus Tridacna; species Tridacna crocea. The sequence continues at coordinate 11,282,340 of OX031070.1, forward strand.
AGTAATATTTTACATCTTGCAGGAAGGAGGTTTTGAGAACATTATGAAAAAAGGAGGAAATGCTGGTAACCACAATTCTCCTTACCCCGCAATGTTTTCTACGCTTCTAAAGACAGAAGTCCTCATTTTCGGTACTATGTGATTCCTCTATTCAAACACTTTCAATTATAATAGGTCTAAAATTTTGCCATGTTGTGAAAAGTTAAAAGTTGTTGGCATTGTCATTTTGAAATCAGGGTTTGAGTCCATCTGATGCCATTGGAAATGTGAGAGTGAGCTTGGGCAAGGTACCTCAGACCTCAGTCTTGTACCGCTTGAACCCGGGAAACACATTAATTAGTGGAATGTCTTGGAATGTTTGGCTGTGTACCAGTGACCTTGAGCAAGGCACTTTCAACTTAAGTTTTTAAATGTCAAAACCTAGGAAACATAAGTACAAATAAAGTGATGTTATGTTTCATTTTCTTTATTATTTGATATTTATATTATAGGTACAGAATGTTGCCATACGCTGTATACAGAAGAACGTGAAGAAATTTTATCAAATACGAGACTGGGATTGGTGGAAACTGTATGTCAAAGTCAAACCGCTGTTGAATGTATATCGGACTGAGGAAGAACTGAAAGAGAAAGAGGTAGGTTAACGCTTTACCAAACAATCCCAAGTTTTCATGACCCATCAAAAATGGGTTTTAAAAACATTGTGGAAAATTCTTTCTACCGTTTTAAAGAACAATAGTATCATTTAAGATATATTTGCTCATTTAACCCTTCACTAAACTTTTTTGACTTTCTTACAACAGTGGGAGGAAACATTGTGGGAAATTTTGAAAATGCTTGAAACCAAATTTAAGTTTGTCGCAAATACCGGTACTTTGAGTTTGAACAGGACCAATATTCCACAAATGTGGGAAAAGAATAATATGCTTGTGACTAGCATTTTCTCCTGTACCTACAATGTTTTAAAAAAAATGTCATCTCTTTTAGATCATGAAAACTTGGCATTGTGTGGCAAAGGGTTAAAGTTTGGTACTATACCATAGTGGAAACATTGTCTATATAAACAGATGTCCATAGTAAACTTGATGCTTATGTTGCATATTGCATGAAACAAAGGAAATTCTTAGTTTTCCCTTTTCCTATAATGTTTTAACCCTTTACCAAACAATCCCCGGTTATTACGATCCTGAAATAGAAGCCTTTTGAAAACATTTTGAGAAAAGGAGACAATACTGGTAACCAGCATTGTCTCCTTATCCCGCAATGTTTTCTACGCTGCTGAAAACAAATTTCAATTTTTGAGTTACATTTATTTTGTCATCTGCAAGTGTTATCAGTTTGGACAAGTCTAAAATTTTGTTGTTTTGTAAAGGGTTAAAAACCTTCTTATTTGCCTAAACTTTGTTTGGTTAACCTTTTACCAAACAATCCCTGTTTTTTACGACCCTAAATTAGAAGCTTTTTGAAAACATTGTGGGAAAAGGAGAAAATGCTGGTAACCAGCATTTTCTCCTTTTCCCACAATGTTTTCAGCTCTTCTGGAATCAAATTTCAATTTTACAGTTACGTTAATTTTGTCGTCTGGAAGTGTTTTAAATTTGGACCAGTCTAAAATTTTGTCGTGTGGTAAAGAGTTAAAGGTTAAACATAGATACCACACTATACTGCAGACATTGTCCTTGTTTATAACATATGCTTGTTGTAAGCTTCATTCTAAAGTTGCATATTGCATGAAACAAACAAAATTCATAGGCTTCCCGTTTGAACACAATGAGAAATTTTATTTGAAATTTATAATCCTTTTTTAACTCTTTACTAAACAAAAAAAATTTGAACTTATCCAAATTGGATGCAATGGCATAGTAAGATTTATTTACCTCCAACAATGACATTTTGTCTTTTTACAGGGTAGAAAACATTGTTGGAAATGGAGAAAATGCTGGTTACCATCATTTTCTGCTTTTTCCACAATGTTTTCAAATGGTGTTTTATTTTGGGTTGTTAAAACTCAAGATCGTGCAGTAAAGGGTTAATGCAAAAGACCCCTAACAATGCTGATAATCCTATAAAATCACATTACTACGATAATCTAATGTTCAATGTTTTTTAATCATCAAGAGTTTTCCAAATTTTGTTTGTCTTTGAATTTTATGACCATCAGGGTTCATCAAGTTATATAGGATCTGACATGAGTGGGCTTTTAAGATAAAATATTATTATACGAGAAATGTCACTAAGCAAGCCTTTGGCTCACTTAACCCTTTCCCAAACAATCCCTGGTTTTTACGGGTCAGGAATAGAAGCCTTTTGAAAACATTGTTGGAAAAGGAGAAAATGCTGGTAACCAGCATTTTCTCCTTTTCCCACAATGTTTTCTACCCTATCATATTGAAAAATCATCTTTTTAGCAACTGTTAATTTGTCATCTGCAAAATGCTATTAATTTGGTCTAGTCCAAAATTTGACGTTTGGGAAAGGGTTAATAACATTTGTCTTTGATGTGTTTAATAAGATTTTAACTCAAACGTCCACAAATGTAAGAATCTTTTTATCACATAACGGCATTTCACAAAATATAGATTAAATGATGCAAAAACAATTATAAATGCACCCGCAGAAATATCCGTAAGACTATTTACTTCTGCCTAATACATACAAAATTACGTACTAAATGATGTCACACAAATATGATATCAAACATGTACAAGATAAGAACATTCATAATTGGTATATTACACTGAAAACAAGGGAGGTTATGTGATGAAAATATTTCTGAGACAGTAAATTTTATAAAAATAGAATTAATTTATGCACAAGATGTATTGTTTAAACTCTGGATTGTTTGACAAAGCATTGCACTAAATCTCCAGTGAAAATAAAAGATTTTTACAAAATGTAAAATAATCGTGTTATCTCAGAACAAGGGCTTCAAATTTTATGAACATAAAAGTTAGATAAAGTAGATAATGATCAGAGATATTCTCAATGATTTGTTTTCCCTAGAGCTCTATCATTGTGTAACCTTTGACTCCTAAGTTTTACCCTTGAGGCTTTTTGTGACCTTGACCTTCAACTCATTAACAAAAGACCATATTTTAGGCTTGTCCAAATTGAAAGCATTTGCAGACAACAAAATAAAAGTGACTGAAAGTTTGAAATTCATTTTATGAAGGATAGAAAACATTGTGGAAAAAGGAGAAAATGCTGGTTACCAGCATTTTCTCCTTTTTCCCACAATGTTTTCTAAAGGCTTCTTTCTCAGGGTTGTCAAAGTAGGGATTGTGTGGTAATGGGTTAACCTATTGCCTCAGATATAAACTTGGGACTTTTTTTCAAATTTACTGTAACAAACCAAAAATAGGAAAAGAATTGTGGCATCCATATAATTTTGTTTCTTCTTTTGCTTGAACAATTTTTACAAAATTACATTTTTAAATCTATAGGTATCTGTTCTCACAAAATAGTTTTGCAGTCTGATCAAAGGTATACAGATGTAGATCTTACACAGCTGTATCTGGCCAAAATAATCATATTAGGTTCAAGACCATAATGGAGCGAAATTATTGCACATACATTTGGATAGATAAAATCAAAACACGATGATGATGGCAGTTTTGATTATGATAATCTGCATAGCCAATAGTGCAAAAAAGAAATATAAAATCTGAAATGAAATGACACCATATTATAACAATTAAAGAAACAAATTATGTTATAAAAAATAAAGAAAGAACTTGATATAGTAACCCTTTAGCACAAAATGATGACTTTTGACAGCCTTTGGAAAGAAGCCTTTTTAAAACACTGTGGGAACCAGCATTTTCTCCCTTTTCCACAATATTTTCTACCCTATCACTATACAATTGCACCGTTTGAGCCATATTGAAATCGCCTGCAAATGCTTTCAATTTGGACAGGGCTGAAATTTTGTTGTCTGGTAAAGGGTTAATAAATAAACAAGCAAACAAATAAACAGATATTTTGATTTAAGTTGTTTTTTATTGATACAAAAATTAGACCTGTCTTCATTTTAGAAGAATCCAGTCTTATCTAATCTCTGTTATTGTTGTTTTTGTGGTAGAGTCTATTTAACAGTAGGTACATCATTGCCTGTGACAAGTCTCATGGCTTCAGGGGGTCATTTGATATCGGAAAGTTCGGCAAAGGTCGTGTGATGTGAGACAGATTACAAGTGCAGTGCAACATTAAAACGTCTATCACATTTGGCATGTGTTTAATTGTTCATAATGTATTTTGTCGTGTAATCGTCATAGTATATGTACTTGGATTAAGTAAGGAGAAATAAGTGGATAATTATGTGATTATTAAAAACATAAGCATCCCAGTTATTACCATATGACAAATTTTTGGACTTGCCCAAATTCAAAGCAATTGCAGACAACAATTTAGATTGGGCTCAAATAAGATGGAAAACTGGTCTTTGATAAGATGGAAAACATTGTGGGAAAATGAGAAAATGCTGGTTACCAGCATTTTCTCCTTTTCCCACAATGTTTTCAAAAGGCTTTTTAGGTTTCTGTTAAAGTTGGGATTCTGTGATGAAGAGTTAAGACTGGATAAATAACTCTTTAACATACGAATAATTTTTAGAACTGACCAAAATGAAACTCTAAAGCAAAAAAATTTCAGACTGGTCCTAATTACAAACATTTTGCAGAAGAGAAATTGAATGTGGTGCAAACGACAAAACTTTTCCTTGATATGGTAGAAAACATTGTGGGAAAAGGAGAAAAGGCTGGCCACCAGCATTTTCTCCCATTTCCGAAAATGTCTTCAAAAGCTCCCTTTGTAAGGGCAGCACTTCCTTTTCCAAAAATTTCTTTGAAGGCTTCCTTTGTAAGAGTTGTTAAAGTTGTCATTGTGTGGTAAAGGGTTAAAGAGTCTGTCACAACTAATTTTGTTTTTGTGTTCAGTATGGATCAGGATCAGACAACACAAATATGCTGTCTAATATTTGATCTTCACTATCAGCTTAGCTTCAACGCTCTATTCAAAACTATAATTTGGTTTTATTCCTGGTCTAAATAATTATGCTTGTTGGGTTTTTGGAATGCTCTAAGCTTTAAAAAGTATTTGCAGATGATAAGTATGACAAGGTTTGTCCAAGGAAGAATTGAAAACATTTTAGGAAAAAAAAGAAAATGCTGGTTACCAGCATTTTCTTCTTTTTCTATAATGTTTTCAATAGCTTACGTCATTCAGGGTTTTAAAGACGTGAGATTGTTTTGTAAAGGATTGATGGCTCATAACTGTTGTTGTAGTGTTATGTCAATAAGCCAATTGGATTTAACCCATTACCACACAATTTACACTTTTGATGCCGCTGAGAAAGAAGCCTTTAGAAAACATTGTGGGAAAAGGAGAAAATGCTGGTGACCAGCATTTTCTCCTTTTCCCACTATGTTTTCTACTCTTCACAAAACAAATTACAAATTTTCAGTCTTTTTTATTTTGTTGTCTGCAAATGCTTTTGATTTGGACAAACCTGAAATTTTGCCATTTGGTAATGAGTTAAGAAAATGGTGGATGATTGTGTAATCAAATACATATTAAACACTTAGACTGATGGAAGTCTGTATCAGACCACAAAATTCATAGATTTATTTTCATCAAGAGAACTTGCAAACTTTGATTTAAATGTATGGTGGCATGGAACTGCCATCCCTGTTGAAATGACAATGGCAAAAACTATGGCAGATTTCACATTCAATCTAGAAATATCATGATTATTTTTTATGAAACCAGATCGGTAACTTACTATGAATTTTTCACTGCATCCAGTGACTTATTTTTGCAATAGACATTTGGAAACCCTTAGTCTATCTTAACTTCTTACCAAACGAAATTTTTTTTGACTTTCCAAATTGAAAGCATAAGTTGCAGAAAACAGAATAAATGTTAATCAAAACTGAATTTTGACTTTTGAAAAGTAAAATACATTGTTGGAAAAGAAGAAAATGCTGGTTACCAGCATTTTCTCCTTTTCCCGCAATGTTTTATAAAGGCTGCTTTCTCAGGGTCATTGAACGGTTTATTATGCACATTGTGTTGACTTTTAAGATATTTGGTGTTATGATTTCTTTTTTGTCTGTTTTATCTTGTAAACTTAAAAATGATATCACAGCAGTTATTTAAAAAAGAACACGAAATCTCCCATACTGATTTATGAAAATATCTGCCATAATTAGCTGGTAAGCAGCAGCAGTTTATGGGCTTTTACAGGGAATAAATTTGTGTTAGGTTATTCAATTGGTGTCGTGATTAAAATTTTCATAACGGTTTAAAAAAGATTTTGTGGTGTCCTTGGTTGTGAGGTAGAGAATTGACTTCTTAACCACAAGGTCTGGAGTTTGATACCAGGAAACAGGCTGTTCATTGGCCAGCCTGTACACTGTATAATTTCCAGGAAGCATAATGAAGAGGGATTAGTGTACACTGGGACTTGTTTCTCAATTGGTGTATCATGAATATCTTTAACTCTTTACCAGACAACAAAATTTTAGACTGGTCCAAATTGAAAACATTTGCAGATGACGAAATAAATGTGACCAAAGAATTGAAATTTGTTTCAGAAGGGGAAGCAAACATTGTGGGAAAAGGAGAAAATGCTGGTTACCAGCATTTTCTCCTTTTCCCGCAATGTTTTCTAAAGGCTTCTTTCTAAGGGGCGTCAAAAGTAGGGATCGTGTGGTAATGGGTTAACTCTTTACCAGACAACAAAATTTTAGACTGGTCCAAATTGAAAACATTTGCAGATGACAAAATAAATGTGACCAAAGAATTTATATTTGTTTCAGAAGGGAAGAAAACATGGTGGGAAAAAAGAGAAAATGCTAGTTACCAGCATTTTCTCCTTTTCCCACAATGTTTTCAAAAGACTGCTTTCACAGGGGTGTTAAAAGTCCGGATTGTGTGATAAAGGGTTAAACTTAAGTATTTAACTCTTTACCACACAATCCTGACTTTTAACGACCCAGAAAAAGAAGCCTTTTGAAAACACTGTTGGAAAAGGAGAAAATGCTGGTAACCAGCACTTTCTCCTTTTCCCACAGTGTTTTCAGTCCTTTCCAAACCAAATTTTAATTTTTCAGTCACATTTATTTTATCGTCTGCAAATGCTTTCAATTTGGACCAGTCTAAAATTTTGTCATATGCTAAAGAGTTAAATAACTTGCAATGTGTTGTAAATTTTTCCTGAAATATCACCCATTCTTGTTATGTATGTGTTGGCAGTTCTATGCTTCCATATAAGTGAGGTTTACATGTGATTTATGTAATCGTAGTTTTCTTTGAACATTCTTGAGACATACTATTGAGTCCATACCCCATAACAAAATTTTGCTCATGTTCAAGTTGAAAGTATTTGACAAAAGAATGAAAGGCCCTCAAAAACATTGTGGGAAAAGGAGAAAATGCTGGTAACTGCGATGTTTTCTACTTTAGCAAAGACAGAAATTGTCATTTGGTAACCAGCATTTTCTACTTTACCCACAATTGTTTTCTACCCTTTTTAAATCAAATTTCTAAGTCACATTTATTGTCATCTGCAAATGCTGTTAATTTGGATTAGTCCAAAACTTTGTAGTCGGGTAAAGGGTTAATTGCTATAAGGGACAAAGGGTAGTTAAGAGACAGTTTTGGGGATAAAAGCAACTCATTTTGATGATACTGAAAACTAGAGACTTATATATATATAACAAAAAAAGAACATCAATTGTATTTGATGATAACAAAAATTTTATGAGAAAGAAGCTTGTAACCAGCTGAGTTCTTCCTTTACCCACAATATTTTCAGTAGCTGTTTACTTCAAGACTATCTGAAATGTATTTTATGTGTTTTAAGTCTACTAGACATTAAAATCTCGGAAAAGTCCCGCCTGATAGCATTTGCAGACAAGTTCAATGTAGCTTAACTCTTTACCACACAATGTCACCTTTTAACGACCCTGAGAAAGAAGCCTTTTGAAACCATTGTGGGACAAGGAGAAAATGCTGGTTTTTATCCTTTCCAAACTTAAAGTATCTGATTAATATTCATTTTATCATCTGCAGATACCTTCAATTCGGAATCAGCTCAAATTTCCTCATTCGGTCAAGGGTTAAGGACTGCAATTTTAAAGAGAAGAGAACATTGTGGGGAAGGGAAATAAATACTTGCTACAAGCAGTTTTGCCATTTACTACAATGCTTACAAAAGCTGTCATTGAAACATTGTATTATTTGTTAAAGGGTCAACCTTTTACCAAACAATTCTCAATTTTAATGGCTCTGGGAAAGAAGCCTTCTAAAAACACAGTGAGCATTTTCTCCTTTTTCAGAATTTTTTTTCCCTATGGAGGACATATTCAACCATTTGGACCACCAATTAATTTGTTGCCTGCTAATGGGTACAACTTGGACTATCAAAAAATAGTGTTGTTTGGTAAAGATGTAGGGGGAGAGGGAAAACACTTTGACAGCATGAAAAATCTCTGTTGTTTAGTACATTTCCCTAGAGGTCTGGGCATGTCTCGTACAGTGAAGAGACAGGGACAATTACCATTAGTCTGACTCATTACTTTTTTGTGCAGGTTTTTTAGTTGTTTTACTCAAATTGAAGATAACCTTAACTCCTGACTTATAATAAACATGAGAAAGAAGCCTATAGAAAACATTGTGGGATAAGGAGAAAAATGCCGGTAACCAGCATTTTTCTCCTTTACCCACAATATTTTCTACCCTGTCAAAGTGAGAAATCATCATACTGACAAGATTTCATTTGTTGTCTGCAGATACTTTTAGTTTGGTCCAGTCAAAAAATTTGTCGTTAGGTAAAAGTTTAAGGATAGAGCAAATAGTAGCCGGTCTAGAATATTAATAAGTAGCCATATGAAACTGTATGACATGCCACATGCTAAAAGGGGCATTCAGACATTTGCGTAAAGTATGGTGTTGGATCAGCCTGCGCAGGCTAATACTAGACAGCACTTTAAGACTGCATTAGATATTGTGCAACAGTAGACTTAACCCATTACCACACAATCCCGACTTTTAACGACCCTGAGAAAGAAGCCTTTAGAAAACATTGTGGGAAAAGGAGAAAATGCTGGTAACCAGCATTTTCTCCGTTTCCCACAAGGTTTTCTACCCTTCACAAAACAAATTTCAAATTTTCAGTCACTTTTATTTTGTCGTCTGCAAAGGCTTTCAATTTGGACCAGTCTAAAATTTTGTCGTTTGGTAATGGATTAAGCAAAACAGAAAATTACATAAAAAGGGAAAGAGTCATTTCGGATTAGCCTACGTGGACTGCACAGGCTGATCGAAGACAGCTCTTTGTGCAAATGATCGAATACCCCTTTTTGCGTGTTCCAAGCCATATGATAAATGGAAAAGAATCAAGATACATTGTAAGTGAGAAAAAGCAATGAATGCTAAAATAACAAGTATTGCTGCCAAAAGTAAATATTTAAATCACACTGTTTATAAGTATAGAAATTATTGTAAAGATGACAATCTGGTATTGTACATGCAGTCAGTCTAAATGTTGGTTGCTGGCATAGAAATTTAATTTCAAGACTAGGTTAAAAGCTGCCAGGTCACTTTATTTTTTGTGTGGTGGTTATAAGGAACTAAAGTCTGTTTGTTCTTGATATCCAACTGAGTATGAGACACCAAAGAATCAAAATCAGACAGTACATTTTGTGTTGTTTGATCCACATGATTACTTTAACTCATTACCAAACGACAAAAGAATAGACTGGTCCAAACTGAAAGCATTTGCAGACGAGAAAATAAATATGACTAAAAAAAGGGAAATTTGGATTGGAAAGGATAGAAAACATTGTGAGAAAAGGAGAACATGCTAGTTACCAGCATTTTCTCCCTTTCCCACAATGTTTTCTAAAGGCTTCATATTCTAGGTTGTCAAAAGTAGGGATTGTGTAGTAATGGGTTAAACTGCACTGTAGGCTCAAGTTTTCTGTATGACTCACTGAGATAGACTTCTATTGCATCTGTGGCTGGCTTGTTACTGTATCATTTAGTTTGATGTTTCGCTGATTTCGACAAACATTTCGATATTTCGGAATAATTATTTTTAATGTGTGGTGAGGTTTTTCTCAGAAAAAGGTAGAATGGCTTTTGTGATCGGTGAAACTTTTGTTGAATTTGGGATTTATACTTTGCAGTACAGTGTTTATCATTTATTGCCGTGTTCTGTTGGATTTGACAAATCTTTTATAATGTTTAACTCATTACCAAATGACAATATTTTAGACTTGTCCAAATTGAAAGCATTTGCATACGACAAAATAAAAGTGACTGAAATTTGAAATTTGTATTGTGAAGGCTAGAAAACTTTGTGGCTACCAGCATTTTCTTCTTTTCCCTCAATGTTTTTAAAAGGCTTTTTTCTCAGGGTCGGTAAAAGTTGGGATTGTGTAGTAAAGAGTTAGCTCTCATTTACACTTTTTCCTTGGCTATAATCAAAAGTTTCACAGCGAGATCAAGCAACATTTTTGTTTAAACATATTTATTTTACATCAATTGAGAGACAAGTTCTAACAGCTTATACTAATTTCTCTCAATTCTGCTTCCTGGGAACTGCACCAGTGTTCATGTAGAATCTGTGGGCTAATGAAAAATCCCAAAATTGATACCCGCTCCCAGGTATTGAACTCGGGACCTCATGGTTACTGGGCCGACACACTGGTTACCACCACTTTCTCCTTTTCCCACAATATTTTCGAAAGGCCTTTCTTTCCAAGGTCATTAAAACTCGAGATTGTATAGGAAAGTATTTAAAAATATTATTAAATCAGCGATTATGTAATTGCTGTTTTAAAAATGTTAATAGAAAAAAGGAATAGAGACATTGCTGAAATCTTATCATATGACAACAGTTTAGATTTACCCAATTTGAAAGGATCATCGGGTGAAAATTTAAATGTGGCTCAAATGATGGTGTTCATCTGTAAAAGGGAAGAAAATGTTGGAAAAGGAGAAAGTGCTGGTTACCAGCATTATCACCTTTTCCACAAAGTTTTCACAACCATTTTTTGCCAGGTTTATGTAAACTGGGGATTTTGTGGTAATGGATTAACTTTTCATGATGCAAGAAAAATGTAGTCTTGCTCAAATTGATAGCATAAAATTCTGCTGATGACCAAAAAAAATGTTGTGCAGAATAGGTAAAGTTATCTTTAAAAGGGTAGAAAACATCGTGGGAAAAGGAGAAAATGCAGGTTACCAGCATTTTCTCCTTTTCCCACAGTGTTTTCTGAAGGTTTTTTCCCATGGGTTATTAAAACTCGGGATTGTGTGGTACAGGGTTAAAGATAATTTACGAAATTCACATTTTCTTGCAACATGAAGGTTTATCAGATAAGCGAAATAAATGCATGTTGGAATTTTCTTGGATACTGTGAAGTGTATTTCATGAATTTACGAATTTTAATGCGTTGAAGAATCTTGTCTCTCAAGGTCATGAAATACTGGGTTTTTTGCTTAGTCTTTGCCTGCCAAGCCCTGGTAGCTGGGTCAGAATCATGCAGGACTTGAGAACAGGGGTTGTTGGTTCGATCCCTGGTAACAGTCCCAGGCTTGGCAAATTTCTTTCATAGGATTGATGATAGTCACTGCAACAGGATTCATTCCTCTTCCACTGCTGGCCATTGTTTTGATGATGATCATGTGGGAAAGCAGCGAATGAATTGGAAGGAAGATTGTGTGGAGTGCAGTGAAAGAGACTCCAGGACAGCATGGATAAGTGCTCTGGCCTCTATGGTATAACTGAAATATTGTGGTAAAAGGCGTCAGATACAATACAATCAATCAATCAACTGATTTTTTACTGAACAACAAAATTTTAGTTTGTTTCAAAAAGAAAGCAGTTGCAGATGACAATTGAAATATAGAAAAAAAAATAATGATTTCTGTCTTGAATAGTGAATGGTCTCCTTTTCCTATAATGTTTTTGAAAGCCTTCTCTTTCAGTGTTATTCAAATTCGGGATTGTATGGTAAACAAGATTAAGGTTAACTCTTTACAACACGACAAAATTTTAGACTGGTTCAAATTGAAAACATTTGCAGACCACAAAATAAAGGTGACTGAAAAATTGAAATTTTTTCTGGGAAGGGTAGAAAACACTGTGAGAAAAGGAGAAAATGCTGGTTCCCAACATTTTCTCCTTTTCCCACAGTGTTTTCAAAAGGCTACTTTCTCAGGGGTGTCAAAAGCAGGGTTTGTGTGGTAAAGGGTTAAGGACTTTGAATTGCCTTGCCAAAAGACACTCTCAAGAGTCAAAATGACTCAAATTAGTGATATTGTGGGAAATGAAACAGTTGCTCATCTCCTGCAATTTCTCCTTTCCCCATAGACATTCTTTCCAAAGTTTTATGCATGGGCATAAAAAGTATTCCACAACAGCACTGTGATTTTTATGTCTTATCTGCGCCTGGCTGGGGGAACTGTAGAGTTTGGAGAAATAGAGTTACATTGTCCAAAGACTCTCTTATTTGTTGAACTTTGTAGGAAGCATTATGGAAAATGGAAAAGGTGCTTATTACAAGCAATTCCATAATCATTTTGTAGAAAATGGTGACGTGGGAAGGAAGCCCGTGTCTTAAAAAGAATACTGTAAGGAGTACTGGTTAAAGAAATTCTATGAAAGCATGGATAGGAGCACTGGCTGCTGTATTATAACTGAAGTAATGTTGAAAACTGTGTTTAACACCATGCAATCAATCAATCGTGCAATATAACATGCAATTTGTCCCCTTTTTGTGTTCAGATGTGTTCAGAAGTTTTATTTTGTATGGGCGTAAAACTTGTATTTATACAACTGTCATTTTACAGTTCTATCCTGAAGGCTTGCAGATTTGTGTATTCTCTCAGAAAGTGAATGAGAAGAATTTTAAGTGTGATTGATAACAGATAACTGCCTTCCATTTTCCAGAATTTCCAAAGTTTACTTTAGGCCTTTTTCTTGTACTATGTTTTAAACAAACCTCTGTTTCAGACCCTGAGCTAGAAGGTTTTGAAAAACATTGAGGCGGAAAAGAAGAATGTTATCAGATTCTCATTTATCAAATAACTGTTATTTAACTCTTTACCAAACGACAAAGTTTTAGACATATCCAGATTGAAAGAATTTGTAGACAACGATAAAAATAACACAGAAATTGAAATTTGTTTCCAGAACAGTAGAAAACATTGTGGGAAAAGGAGAAGCTCTGGTTGTCACGACTCATGGGAGAAGCCTTTTGAAAACACTGGTAACCCTCATTTTCTCCTTTTCCTACAATGTTTTCTATCCTACCAGAAATAAATTTCAATTTTTGGGTCACTTTAATTTTGTCTACGGTGAATGCTTTCAATTTGAAACAGTCTTGAATTTTGTTGGCTGCTAAAAGACTTAATTGATGCAAATGATGTGGACATTTTTATTGTTAAAATTATTTCTAAACAATTTTAACAAAACTTGTGAAGACAAGTAATAATGGATTCCCAACAATACAACATGGATAATATCACAATAAACTTTTGCTTTTCATTTCTGTATGAAACCTTTCAACTGAAATGTCCTGGAAGCAATGGATTGGTTCACAAGGAAGATGGTTTTAACAAGTCTGGATCTTTTAAGTGCTTGATTAAGTGGTTTAAATAAAGCCTTGTGATGAGTCAGATTCACTTGAGGATGTTAATGCTGGAATAAGAAAGTTTTCTTTGAGGATTGGTGATAAAAGTTTAATAGATATGGGAAGTTACGTATTATTTGTGCTAAAAGTGATAAACAATTTACTTTGGAATAATATTTGCTTTGCTTCACATTATCTCTTTTATAAAAAGGATCATGAGCTCTGCTGTATTAAAAAGGGGGCTGAGTGCATCTGCAAAAAGTATCAACCCATGTCAGCCTGCACTATACGGGCAGACTGACATGGGTCGAAACTTTTTGCTTTTGGTGATTTTTTTGCAAATCTTAGAACAATTCTACATACAGATCCAGATAGTAGATAAACTAAAATGCGTTGTATGGATCCAATATCATGTGATGACTTGCGTCTTCTTATGCAGCGTGGAGATCATTCACATGAAGCCCACTTTTGCCAGATATGGTCAATATGAAATAATCAAGTCATGTGAACAACTGTAATGCTATGTATAAGTTCTACAGGGGCCCTCTTTGATCTAATGGCTGAATAGATTTTGAAACATTGTTGCAGAAGACAAACTGACATTTACCAATTACATGTATTATCTTATTTTGCTGCACTGTTTTTACATGCTTTCATAAATTTATCAAACGTAGACCCTAAGTTCATATTTCTATAATCCTTTACCCCATAAGGCATTTCTATGGTAATCTTTAATTGACCCTAAATAACAATGACGCCTTTTGATAGCATAGAAAACATTGTGACAAAAGGTGAAATTGCTCGTCACGAGCAATTTCACCTTTTGCCGCAATGTTTTCCAAAGGCTCCTACAAGCAATGCGTAGAAATGAGTATCTATGGAGTAAAGGGTTAATATCTGAAAAGTAGAAAAAAGCCATCTCCATGATAAAAACTGAACAACTACTAGGATGCTATTTGACTGAATTGAACATTTTGAAATAATTAGAACAGAAAAAGACTCAAATTCTGGACATGACCTAGCAGTTTTAGCTGTAGTTTCTCATTAGATAGTTGTTACTAAGTATCCAAGATCAAACCACATAATCTTGGCACTCTGATCTTGATCTGCTCTCTGCACAATGGCATTTGATAATATCTCCGCTTCCTAAGCATTCATTCTAACCCAATACACTGTAAGTTTTTTCCTATCATTTTTCCAAAATGATAATTCCATGGGAGGTAAAACAGATGTGATGTTACTTTCATGAAGAGAGATTTTATAGAAATAGGGCAAAAAGGGAGAAAAGTGTGTGGAAGGGCAATGGCTTTCTTTGTTGCTCGCTCTGCTGATTTCGAAGAAAACATCAAGTTATTGTCGTATATACCGTAAAACGCTGTGTATACCACGCAGGCATGTATAACATGCAGGCCTTTTTCAGCATCAGATCCAAGGAAAAAATGTTGTTCGGATGTACAACACACATCAAAAATTGACCAAAATATCGTAACGTGAAGATTAGGTCGCCGTCTTGAAAAATTGTAAATGGCGATACTTTATCAAAGGGAAATAACCAGTTTTAATCAAAGTGGAAATAGTAATGATTCGATGTGTACTCGGGGGATTATAAAAACATGCCAGCTAATGACATGTTGCAAATTCACACATTGAACTGACGACCATATCGTAGTTGATCTCCTATTTTCTCACCTCGATCAACAAATGTGACAGGTGTGAAATAAACATAGATCTATATGATGTAAATCACGGTTTTTGTAAAAAGTAGCGATAAATATAAATTATATTTTTAGATCATTCATTTCTTTCTGAATCATTATTTTACTCTTTTACAGTTGTTCAACTTCAGCTATTAACAAAGAATAAAAAAAATACGAGACGAATCAGACGATAACAGTAAATCAATATTTATCATTCCGGGGTACGTTCGCCATTGCCAAAATGGCTGGTAGAATCGGGAAATTACGAATCCTAATCCGTTGTCATATTCTTCGAAGATTCGACTGTCTTATATGACGCATCACTACTAGCCCCGAAAGCGGGCTGACAGTAATATTACGCTCTATAAAGTAGCAATGTTGAAAATAGCTTTTACGTATCAATACGTTTTAGGAGAAATGAGACCTGCTTTAGCAACAGATTTCTCTAAAATAGTGATCATAGTTGAGTGAATTGCACAAGGTAGCGTTTTATTGCGTAAACCGTTTTTTGTTTTAAATTCAAAGTAATGGTTGTCGCGTAGGAAAGTGGTTCGGTAATGTACCCAGGATGCCCATATCAGATAGATGAGTATTTATAGAATGCCATCTAGCGGGAGATAATGAATTCTCATCCACAAATTAAGAATGTACAAGTACATTTTAACAAAATTAAAACATAATGGTTTTTTTTATCGGTAAAAGTTGAAATGGGATGATGACAAAAGTTAAGGCTGTGGCGAGAGAACTTTGCCTTTTTGTACCTACGCCCCATCCCCCCACCCACTTTGAACAGGTATACAACCGACTTTCAGAGAGGAGAAAAACATGGTTTTGCCTATTGTAGTGTATAACACGCAGTCCCCAGTTTGAAATTATTCAGAGCTGAAAAAAAGTGTGTGTTATACGCACCAAAACACGGTAATAAGGGCAGGCAACTAACAAAATATTTTTGACACAGTTATCCCCCTTGTTTGACTTCCACTGAAAATCAAGCACTTGCTTTAGAGTGAAACTGGCACCCACATGCAGTGCTTTTCTTGGAAATGGGAGATGTTACATTTCACTGGCATCTATAGCTTGATGTACCAAAATTGCAGGTATTACATTCTTGGTGCATTCTGGTTTGGGGAAAATGTAGGAATATGTGAACAATTGTCTAACCAGTTATGACAGATCATGCTGAGGCATCCATTGCTAAACTACTTGCAATATAACACTGCCATTTGGCAAGTGAATGGCTGTGATTGTATAGCATTGAGGTTTTTTGTATTTGATAGGCTTTCACTACAGTTGTAGACCCTTAACCCATTACAACACAATCCCTACTTTTGATGCCCCTGAGAAAGAAGCCTTTAGAAAACATTGTGGGAAAAGGAGAAAATGCTGGTAACCAGCATTTTCTCCTTTTCCCACAATGTTTTTTTCCCTTCAGAAAACAAATATCAATTTTTCAGTCACTTGTATTTTGTCATCTGCAAAATTAATGCTTTCAATTTGGACCAGTCTAAAATATTGTTGTTAGGTAATGGGTTAAGCAGCTGAGTAGGACTTGCTGACCTTTTGCGGACAGTGTAAATTAAGATCAGACTGCACCTTCTGTGCAGTCTGATCTTGGATCTAAACTTCCCGATTGAGAGATATTTTTCTCAAATAAATAATGTTTAAGTAAGCATTATGCAAAATTTTACAATTGGCTTGAAAGGTTCACTTAATTTATTTGGCAGGGTAAGAGTTAAGTATCAGTAGCAACAGAGTGCTACTTTCTTGATTTAGATGTAGTTGTTGATTGGCTGCTGTTGAAGTTGTTTAGCCATTTAGGTAGATTCGGCATCATTGCAGTTTCCTAGCTACTTTTGTGGTTGATTGGCTGCCATTGCAGTTGATTTGCTGCAATCACTGTTCGTTGACTACACTTATTGATCTGGTGCTTATGAAGTAGGTTTACTTCTGCTGCAGTTGATTGGCTGCTGTTGCAGTTGATTTGCTGCAATCACTGTTCATTGACTACACTTATTGATCTGATGCTTATGAAGTAGGTTTACTTCTGCTGCAGTTGATTGGCTGCTGTTGCAGTTGATTTTCGTCGGTTACAATTGTTTGGATACCATCTTAATAGATTTACTGCCAACTGTTGAAGTTGATTGGCAACTGTTGAAGTTGATTGACTCTCACTGAAGTTGATTTGCAGCCTGCACAGTTGGTTAGCTGCTGTTGTACCCAATAATCTAGGCTAGAGTTTTTGTGACTATGGCTTGAGGGGAAAGGTTTGTGAAAACATTGCTGGAAAAAGATGCTGGATAGCAGCATTTTCTTTATTCCAGATTGTTTTCTAGCCTTTCAAAGAAAAAACAGGCATAACCTATCATCTGTTGTCTACAAAATACTTTCAAAAAAGAGGAGTTTTGAATTTCATTGTCTCTATAGTGTAGAGATAGACAGTAATTGACTTAATTTAGCCCTTTCCCAAACAAGCTCTTGTTTTTTACATGTCTGCAGAACAAGTCTTTTGAAAACAGTGTGGGAAAAGGAGAAATTGCTCATTACGAGCAATTTCTCCTTTTCCCACAGCGTTTTCTACCCATTTCTAGAACTTTCTGCCATTTTTATCAAATTTGAAATTGTCGTATGCAAGCTCTGAGAGTTTGGAAGAATCTAAAATTTATCTTTTGGGAAAGGGTTCATGGAGTTGGTGGAAATACTAAGAAATACCATCACAGAAATGACAGAGTTTACAATACCTGCCATATAATGAGGTGTTAAAGATCTGAAAATGACTTAACAGATAAACCAACGTAACAAAAGTTCTAACAAAATGATTACACTATAAAATTATATTCTATGGTATAAAGATAAATTGTATGGTGAGAAACCAGTGATATTATATGTCTGCAGGTAAAGAGAAGCAGGACTGTTCCCTAAAATCTGAAAAAATATAACAAGTTATGACTAGAATTACATCATTAAAGGAACAATTAAAAACCAACACAGCTGACACTAAAATATTATTACACAGAGTTTTAACTAACAAATACCTGATTACAGATGTTAAAGTGATATAGCTATAAACTGAATGACTTGATACCAAAGCTTCTTAGAATACTTTGTGTAAATTTAAAAAAAAAAAAGTCCATAGAGACTGTGATAAGCACCTGGATTACATTGACAATGTCTGCAAGTAAGGTGAAGTGTTACAGTTATATCTATAGACAGTCAACTAATCCTTGTACAACATGTACTTCACTACAGTTGGAACTGGACCAAATGAAAACCAAGCTAGAAAAACTGGAAAAAGAGAGAAATGATCTCAAGCAACAGGCAGATAAACTGGAAAACAGGGTAAGTGAATTTTTTTTGTCTTAGATGGTGTGGAAACTGGCATAAGCTCTCTGTTAACTGGTTACACAACGACAGAAGTTTAGGCTTGTCCAAGTCGAAAGTGTTTGCAGACGACAAAATAAAAGTTTCTGAAAATTTAAAATTTGTTTCATGATGGATAAAAACCATTGTGGAAAAAGGAGGAAATGGTGGTTACCAGCATTTTCTCCTTTTCCTACAATGTGTTCTAAAGGCTTCTCTCTCAGGGTTGTCAAAAGTTGGGATTGTGTGGTAAAGAGTTAACCCACAGTGCTACTGAGCTTGAACTCTGGCTTAGCCAGATTACCGTCAGAGAATTGATGAAATTGATCATGAGAGGATTCATTCTTCTCCCATATTAGTATTATGTATATTATGTGTATATGGGAAAGGAGCGTATGGCTTGGAAAGAATGAGGTGATATGTATTGGTAAAGAGACTTGATGAATCCATGGATAGGTATACTAGCTGCTAGTGCTTTTGCAGGAAGTGTTGATCAAGTCCAGGTTAAGATATTTTTGCCAAATATTTCTTACTTACAATATATTAATAAAATATTTTATCTTTGATTTGTTAACTCTTTATCATGCAATCATGACTTTTAATGACCCGGAGGAAATCGCCTTTGAAAACCTGGTGGGAAAAGATGAAAATGCTGGTCATTTTCTCCTTTTCCCACAAGGTTTTCTACACTTTCATAGACAATTACTGTGGTTTCAGCTACATGTAATTTTGTCGTCTGCAAATGTTCTGAATTTTGACAAGCCGGAAAATGTCGTCTGGTAAAGAGTTAAAACATTATGTATTTTTATTATGCCTGCCAAAGGCGGAAGGATTTAGTTTTAGCATTGTCCTTCTGTCAGTTTGTCTGGATGAATATCTACAGTACCATTGGAGGAAAATTTGTGAAACTGTATACATGTGTACAATTACCCATTTTGCCGGGACAGTTCTTTTGTTTTTTTGATTTGATGCAAAATGGCCACCTGGGAGCAATTCTAAAGTATGTGGGCCTTCTTCGGCGGGTGATATCATTTCAACAAAAATGCTTGTTGTGTAATACAGCCCTTTTGCTTGCTGTTGCACCATGGAATAGTTATAACAAGTAGAATTTTTTCAAAACAAACCTCACAACAGCTATAAAAAATATTTTATACTGTTTATGTAACCAGGTGGAAATGTTTGTAATGGACCTGGCAGAGACAAGATGGCCACTCTCGCTTCAAAGATATTAGATTGTAAATGGAGCATAAAATTGTACAGTCAAACCTGTCCTACAGATGATTATGTTTTAAGCAGCCTACTGCTTTAGAACACCACTGTTTGGTTTCTACATCCCTTTTTAAATTCGCGTTATTATTAACTTCTATTAACCCATTACCACACAGTCCCTACTTTTGAAGCCCCTGAAAGAGAAGCCTTTTGAAAACATTGTGGAAAAGGAGAAAATGCTGGTAACCAGCATTTTTTCATTTTCCCACAATGTTTTCTACTCTTCACAAAACAAATTTTAAAATTTCAGTCACTTTTATTTTGTTGTCTGCAAATGCTTTTGATTTGGACAAGTCTAAAATAATGTTGTCTGGTAATGAGTTAAAAGACTGTCTGCTGTAAGTGACCACCTTTCTTTTGTCATTAAGGTGATGTCTGAAAACAGGTTTGACATTGTATTCAAACCACAGAAAAGAAAACATATTTGATGGATGGTCTGACACCCAAGATGGTTCAAAATATGAGACAATGTGGATCATTAATCCCTCTGAATGTTCTATGCAGGCTAGCTAATCTTTTTGTAAACTGACTGTTAAAGTAAATTATATGACTTGCAACACGTGAAAAGGGAAATTCGGATATTTGAGTAAATTGCAGTCTTGGATTAGCCTGGGCAGTTTGCACAGGCTAATCCAAGACGGAACTTTACGACTACATTTGATTTTGTACTACAGTAGACTTGCGCAAACAGAATATTACATAAGAAGAGAAAGTGTCGTTTTGGATTAACCTGTGTGGACTGTGAAGGCTGATCCGAAACGGCACTTTACGCAAATGTTTGAATGACCTTTTTTGTGTTTTGCAAGCCATATGGCAAGCAACACGCAAAAAGGAGTATTTGGACATTTGTGCACAGTCTACACAGGTTAATCAGAAATGACACTTCACGTTTTTATGTAATTTTCTGTTTTGGACAAGTCTTCTGTACAACCAAATCTAATGGAGTCGTAATATGCTGTCTTGGATTAGCCTGTTCAAACTGCACAGTTGATCAGAGACAACACTTTAGGCAAATGTGTAAATGCTCCTTTCATGTGTTGGAAGTCTTTTATTGTATGTTACCTCTGGCAAGCCAAGGGAAAAGCAAAGTGCTTACTGTAAACTGTCAGGTCATGGTGCTTAATGACAAACTAAATTGTTTATATAAACAGGTGGTTGAGCTTACAGCGGACCTGGCAGAAGAGAATACTACTGCAACTCAGGCCTCAGAGATGTTGGAAACAGAAAGTGCTGAAAGAATGAGACTGGAGAAAGAACTAAAAGATATCACGGTATAATACCCATATCTTCAACTTTCTAACTTCTACCATATTATTCTAAAGTTTTAGCATATTATTTCAAAGTATGAAAGCATTTGCAGGCGACAAATTTAACTCTTTACCACACAATCCCTACTTTAACAACCCTGATTAAGAAGCCCTCTGAAAATATTGTAGGAAAAAGAGAAAATGCTGGTAACAATCATTTTCTCCTTTTCCAACAATGTTTTCTACCCTTCCCAAGAATGAATTTCAATTTTTGAGCCATATTATTTTGTGGTCTGTAAATGCTTTCAATTTGGACAAGTCTACAATTTTATTGTTTGAGTTAAAGAGTTAACCCATTACCACTCAATCCCTACTTTTGACGACCCTGAGAAAGAAGCCTTTAGAAAACATTGTAGGCAAAAGAGAAAATGCTGGTAACCCACAATGTTTTCTACCCTTCACAAAACAAATTTCAAATTTTAGTCACTTTTATTTTGTTGTCTGCAAATGCTTCCAATTTGGACAAACCTAAAATTTTGTGGTTTGGTAATGGGTAAATGTACCTCAAAATTCTTCTGTCAGTAAATTGGTAGGAAATGGTGCAGGAAAAGGAGGAAATACTGTTCTTATCCTGCGTATAAAGTAAACTTTACATCCAGATAGAGTATAAAGTATCGAAAAGAAACCATAAAAATTTGTCTTTACTTCTACATATACTGTAGTAAAACAGAACTCTAGATAGAGGGAGTGATTTTGATTTCAAAATTATAATTATTATTTATTCTCCATCAAACCCCATGTTGTGGATACTCATTAGAATTGTCTTGATTAGACGATTCTAATGAGTACCCACAACATAGGGTTTTGAAGAGAAGTAATGAATAATTGATAATACCATCACTCCCTTTTATCTGGAGCCCTTAGTTCAAGCTTTATGAATTGATAAAACATTGCAGGGGAAGTATCAATCATTGAGGAGAAACCATGAGAAACTGGAGATGGAAGCTGTACAATTAAAGTTATGGCAAGCAGAGACTGTTGACGGGGAACTTGATGAAGATGATGTGGATGGTAGTAGTAGTTTTTTTTAATCAATATCTAACCGGAAATCATACTCCTGGACAAGTTGACTCTTACCCACATGACAGTATTTTAGACAGTTTAATTTGAAAGCACTTGCAGATTACAAAATTCACATGGCACAAATGATAAGATTCATATCAGATTGTCTAGAAAACATTCTGGGAAAAGGAGAAAATGCTGGTTTCCAGCATTTTCTCCTTTTCCTACAATTTTTTCAAAGGCTTCTTTCTTCAGGGTCGTTAAAAGTCGGGATTGTGTGGTAAAGAGTGAAGATATTAGCCCTGAGTAGCTGATGATGTCATTTGCATATTTGTGTCGACTCCATACAAAACAGTCTTGAATTCAAACGACCCAGAGTAACAAAGCTTTTGATAACTTTTTGAGAAAAAGAGAAAATGCTGATAACCAGCATTTTCTCTTTTACCACATTTTTTATCTACAATGTCTATAAAGTCAAAGTGCATACATAATATGGGACGCATTTCATTTGTAGTCTGTGAAGGTTTTCAAGACACACAAGTCTAACATTTTGTCAACTGTTAGAAAAGAAAACAACTATTTGGCTCTTCATGGCTGTATGGACGATTGAATTGATTTAGAGTTGGCTCATCATTGTTGGATCTAGTCGCTTGGGTTGGGTCCAGCCTTTCACTGTTGAAAGCTTGGAAAGACTTGGAATAAGTGAGTTGTTGTTGTTGTATGCCTATTAGATGGCTGTTGATGTAGCCAAACTCATGTTTTATCATATACTTGTACCAACCGAATATGTGTTAGAGGAAAAAGACTCGAAAAAATTGATAGAATAGGGCAAAGTGCTGGTTACCATAATTTTCTCCATATCTTACCTTCCTTTCAGAGAAATCCCCTAGGTTTCACCTTAATAATGGCCTGCAAATGCTTTGAATATGGATGAGGCCAAAATTTTGTCGACTGCAGAAGAATTACTGCCATGGATGAAGACAAAAGAAATTATTTTACTCTTTACCACACAATCCCGACTTTTAAAAGACCTTGAGATAGAAGCCTTTTGATAACATTGTGGGAAAAGGAGAAAATGCTGGTAACCAGTATTTTCTCTTTTGCCCACAATGTTTTTACACAGTTGGAAATAAATTTCAATTTTGAGTTTATTTTGTCGTCTGCAAATGCATTCAATTTGGACCAGTCCAAAATTTTGTCGTTTGGTAATGAATTAAAAAAGGTCTCTTTCTAAGGTGTTAACAGCAGGATTATGAAGACAAGGTAAATATTGTACAATATTGTTTAAGGTGGTATCTACAAAGAGAGGTATGACAAACTAAAGCGAGAATCACAGTACACACGTAAACAGTTACAGCAGCAGCATGAAGAGGAGATGGAACAAGAGAGAGTGGCAAAGAAACAACTGGAAAAACGGGTAGGAATGCCATTTTTCTGTGGACAGACACGAAGCATAAGGACAACATTGAGTCCTGCCTACCTGAATGCACTATGAATTTAGCCCTTTATCACACAATGATGACTTTTGACAACCTTTAGAAAGAAGCCCTTTGAAAACATTGTTGGAAAAGGAGAAAATGCTGGTAATTAGCATTTTCTCCTTTTCCCACAATGTTTTCTTTCCTTCCCAAAACAAATTTCAAGTTTTGATTCACATTAATTTTGACATCTGCAAATGCTTCCAAATTTGAACTAGTCTAAAATTATGTTGTTTGGTAAAGAATTAAACACTTAATTTTTCCTTTGATAAGATAGAAAACTTTGTAGGAAAGAAGAAAATGCTAAGCCTTTTTCCTCAAGATTATTACAACTTGGCAATGTGAGGTAAAGGGTTATAGAATGAATATAAAATAAAATCCCCCTAGTGAAGGCAGAGGGAGAATATGAAACTAATATCCCCCTAGTGAAGGCAGAGGGATATAATTTAAGCATACGTCTGACTGTTTGTCCGGATGAATGCATGTATCTCCAATAGCATTGGATGGAATTTCCAGAAACTTTATACATGCGCACAGTGACCCATTCTGCCGAAGTTTTTTTTTTTGTTACTGGATGCAAAATGGCTGGCTGGTAGGTCATTTTTGGCAGGGGATATCATTTCAACAAAATTGTTTGATAAAGCCTGAAATCACCCTGGCCAGGTAGCTTGGTGCTTAGTATATTTGACTTTGGTTGGAAGTTTGTTACTCGTTTGAGGCAAACTCTCTCTCAGGCAATTTTTCACCTTTCACCTCTGTTGCATGTGAGAAAAATAATGATTTGGAAAGGAAGTTGTCTCAGTACTTGGATGAGATAGTTAGATCTTACAAACAAAGTCCGTAACATAGAAACAAACGAACAAATGTATGGCAGAAGTGAGGGTCCGGGCAGAATTTGAACCCTAGAACACCCCAACAAAAGGCCAATACCTTAACCACTGAACTAAACAGATATCTTTATAACGCAGTGATCAAGATATTGGCCTTTTATCCGGGCATTCCAGGGTTTGAATCCTGCCTGGTCCCTTATTTCTGCCATGCATTTGTTCATTTTGTTTCTTTGTTACAGACTTTTTTTCGTATGGTAGGAAATACATAGGTAAGTATACCGAGAGCTATGATATGATCTAAGCTGTAAAAATGGTTAAAAGCACAAATTCAAGTTTTGTACATACAAGCCCATGGAGGCCTGATGGTATTAGTATTGCAACAAAATCATGTGATATCTATTTATAGCTACATGAGGCTTTAGAAGACGTGGAGGATGTTAAAAGACAACTATCATCAGCCAAGAAAAAGCATCAGAAAGTTTTGTCTGAGATGCAAGACTCTAAGTTACATTTGGAGGAACAGACGTCCCGAAATAATGATCTGGAAAGGAAGCAAAGAAAGTAAGTACTGAACTCTGATTTTGCTGAGAATAAATTATTGCATGAGCTTTTTACCACTCAGCAAAAATGTGATATTTGCAGACAATTGTTGAAATATGGCTTAAATGATGGAATTTGCCTTGACAGGGTAGAAAACTAGGTGAGAAAAGTAAAATTTGCTGGATACATATTTGCCTTTTCATAATATGTTTTCAATAAGTTTCTTTCTCAGGGTTTTAAAAGGTGGAATTGTTTGGTCAAGGGTTAATTCGTTACTGAACGAAAAAAAATTTAGGATAAATCGAAAGCATTTACAAACAAAATGAACGGGACTGAAAATTTGAAATTTGTTTTGTGAAGGGTAGAAAATGTTGTGGGAAAAGGAGAAAATGCTGGTTACTAGCATTTTCTCCTTTTCCCACATTGATTTCTAAAGGCAGTTTTTCTAAGGGTCGTCAAAAGTATGGAATGTATGGTAATAGGTTAATAAGCTTCCCATGAAGAAGAAAGTAATCTTTTGAAATCATTGTTAAAAAAGGAGATAATGCTCATAATGGGCATATTCTTGATTTCTACTGTTGCGAATATAAACTTTACCATGTGAGCCACACCTTAAAATTACTTTCAACTCATACAGTACACAGTTTTAACAGTAGACATGTTTTAACAAGACTAGGAGAAAAGTTTAAGAATTATGGAAAAAGGAAAAAAATGCTGGTGACCAGCATTTTCTCCTTTTCCCACTGTGTTTTCTACCCAGTCAAAGAACTTTGTTTCATTTGTATCAACTTCCAATTTGATGTCTGAAGATGCTTTCTGTTTGGCAGGGTCTAGAATTTGTTGTCAGGAAAAGGGCTAAAACTCACAAGTATAACACTATTTCTGTATGTTACAGGTTTGATTCAGAACTTAACAATGCTCATAAAGAGGCCACCAGTGAGAAAACACAGAGAGAAAAGTTACAGAGGGAGAGAGATGCCTTGCTAGCAGAGAAGTATGCTCTGGAAAAAGAGGTCAATGTAAGCAAACATTTGAGATTGAAAGAAATGGGCAGAGGATAGACGCGATATTATGTTAGAAGTGGGGCTTAAAGGTGGCCCTTCAGATTTTGGGACGGAAATTTTACAAAACTGCAAAAAGATCATCCTTATACTCACAAAGCCTTTTAATTTTCATTCATAAAACGCCAGTAGTCGAAATCCGTCCGACAACACGAGAAATTAGAGATTTACTACGGCCCAGGTTGACACCAACGGGAGACACATTCTATTTTTAGATGGTCAATTCGCTAATTTACTTACAGGAATACACAGAAGAAGCTTCAAACATAGCGTCCGAAGAAGACATTACGGAAAATAATTATTACATGTTTGTTATGATAGGAAATTCAAGCGTTATGAGTCACGTGCCAGTCACTTAACATTCCCACAATGCTTTATTGATTTTTGGCGCGAAATCTAAAAATAGCTTAAGAGGCTACGTAGCCATTTAAGGGAATACCATCAAAAACAAATTTTTTTGTAATTTTATGAATCTTAATTATTGATGATTTGTATTATTTTTTCATATGAATTTCAGTGATATATATATTTTTTAATTTGGTGAGATGTAAAATTTCTAAATACCCACCTTTAACCCTTTATCACACAATGACGACTTTAACACCCCTGAGGAACAAGCTTTTTAAAAACATTGTGGAAAAATACTGGTTACCAGCATTGTCTCCTTTTCCCACAATATTTTCTACCCTGTCAAAGTCAGAAATCGCCATATTAACAAGATTTTAATTTGTTGTCCGTGGATGCTCTGATTTTGGTCTAGTCCAACAATCTATTGTTTGGTAAAGAGTTAATACATCTGCAAAAAGTATACAAATATGTTACCCTGCACAGTCTACGCAGGTTTACCTGGGTCAAATAAACATATATTTGTTTGGTACTCACCTCAACTCTTAAAATTTTTTGTACACTCAAATAATTTGAAAGCATTTGTAATACAACAAATCATGTGTGCCTCAAAAGATGATTCCTCTTTTTTAAATGGTAGAAAACATTTTTGGAAAAAAAAGGAAATGCTTATTATCAGCATTTTCTCCTTTATCCACAATGTTTTAAAAGACCCTCTCATACTCGTTATTTAAACTCTGGATTGTTTGGTAAAGGTTTAACCCTTTACCAAACAACCCATGGTTTTTACGACCCTGAAATAGAAGTCTTTTGAAAACATTGTGGGGAAAAGGAGAAAATGCTGGTTACCAGCATTTTCTCCTTTTCTAACAATGTTTTCTACCCTGCTGGAAACAGTTTTCAATGTTTTAGTTATATTTATTTTGTCATCTGCAAGTGCTTTAAATTATGACCAGTCTAAAATTTGTTGTGACATAAAGAGTTATTAGCTCAAAGATAACATGTAGTTATCCTTTGAACCTTCTGGTTATCATTTGTGACATATTTCTGTCATACTATGTAAAATATTTATTTCAGAGGTTGAAGGGAGATGTTGAATCACAAGACGCCAAATACGAGAGATTACAGAAGGAATTAGGGGAGACTTTAACAGCGTCAGGTATGAAGGACGAGAACGAAATTACTCACCTTAAAAAAGCCAAAGCTGAATTAGAGAGCAAAGTTCTTGACCAGGAAGAAGAGCTAGATGACCAGGCTGGTCAGATACAACAGTTAGAGCAGGTAGATCTATATAAACTTTTTCTGTGGTTTTAAACAGTTATTCTTAAACCTCAGGCAGCTAAGTGTTACTTAAGGACCTTTTGTGGACAGTATAGATCTAGATCAGACTACACAGAACATGCAGTCTGATCTTTGATTTACACTGCCCCATAAGATATTTTTCCCCTGAAGACAGCTTTGAAATACCAAAATTAGGGATTTTTATAAGCCAGAAGGGCCATATTATGTAATGGCCCCTGTTGTCAGACTGTCAATCAGTTTGTCTGTCAGTCTGTCTGTTCATTAGCAACTTCTACATTTTACATTGGAATAAGTTAAAACTTACCACAATGATTTTCTATGATATTTAAGTTGTGCATGTGACTTTTAAAAATGTGAATATCTGCAGGTGTTCTAGATTTTAACCCATTTTACTGACAAGCCCCATCAGCCGTATCAGCACCTCATTGCGAAGCTCTTGTTTAAAAAGAAAATATAGGTTACCAGCATTTTCTCCTTTTCTCACAATGCTTTCAAGCGCCCTCTCTTTCAGTGTAGTTAAAATTTGTAATAAGTCAGTTTTGTGTGGTAAAATGTTAATTGCATTGTTTTTCTTGTTCAAGAATTTTCAAAATTTTAGATTCGCTTTTTCTGATTGGCTCATTCTTTTTACCTGTGTGGTTTAGCCAATTAGAAACAGTGTTACTATCTTATTACAGAATTTCACTATTAATTCAGTTTAGAATGATAAATACTTATCAAAGACTACTCACTTGAATCACATTTGATTTGTTGTCTTCAAATGCTTTGAAAATGGAATCAAAATGAAATCTAAACACTGCACCAGACAACCTTTTTTTTCTCAGGACTCTGAAAAATAAGCTTTTGGGAGCACCCAAAATGCATTGGGAAAATTTCAATACTAGCTATTTGTCCTTTTCACATAATGTTTCCTAGCATTTACCATAATTGAATCACATCATTTTAGCAACATTTATATCTTTTCCATCTGCAAGAGCTTTCAGGGAACAAACCAAATTGTTTTTTCTCATTTAATTGAACTTTTATTGATACATAATTTTGATTTGATTTTACAGGCCAAAGTCAGGTTAGAAATGAATTTGGAAAAGAGTAGACAACAACACATGAAGGAAATAGAGGAAAAAGAACAAGAAATGGAGGAACTGAGATACTCTACACAGAAAAAGGTAATAAGATTATCAACCTTTTAAACTATTAATTCTTAAGCTGGATTGCTTTTGTAGAAACTGTGGCTCAAGATGAAGGTGCACAGACTGCATCCATTCAGGTGATATCATAGACAATAAAACAAGATCTGTGATTGGAACTGTCCTGTGCAGTCAGTCAGATTTTGGGGCTAGCTGTATGACATTTGTACATCTGTGAATGAATAAACTGTCCCTAGTTGGAAGAGAACATTTGAAAGTTTTGAGATTAAAGAAGTTAGCCTAGGACACGAAATCAAGCATAGAAGATAATATGGAATACCTAATATCATCACTACACAAGTTATTTTTTGAAACAGAATCACAGGTCAAATAATATGAAAAAACCTTTTGAAAGAAGAAATACCTGTACCTGTTTAAAAACTCACCTTCACTTGTTTTCAAGCAGTCCATATGTAATCATTCTTGTATCTTCCCCTTGACTGTTGCAAGGTTGCACAGATAGAAATTGTATTTGATTCTCTGGACATTTTATGTAGACATTACAGCCAGTTTCTGGTTGAAATCGAGGAGAAATCCCTTGTATTTCCTTATGCCATACACCTTATATCCATTTTTTATCTATGTTTACATAGGTAATTAGATTCTACATGCTGTATAGTTTCAACAGCATTTGTTTACTCTGTGTAGAATGTATTTTTAAATGTAGAAGACATGGCAGAGAAAAACAGCAATGACTTGGAACACAAACTATTGCTTGTTTTGCTATACAATGTTTCAAAATATATTGTACCTGTGCAACAGCTGAATGCAACTTAATTCAGCAACAATGAGGAAATAGCAAGTCTATGATTTTGTTATTGGGAAAGGGTTGATATTATACACTTTTTATCACAGTTGAAGCAAATGGAGGCTCAAATTGAAGAAGAATATGAAGAGAGAAAGTTACAGATGCAGAAAAACAGAGATTTAGACCAGCAACTCCATGAACTAAAAAATCAGGCATCATTTCGGGATAAAGGTAAGGGTCTGCATTCACTAGCCTTCTTTAATCCTGTACTACACAATGATGACTTCAACTCATTACCAAACAACAATATTATAGACTTGTTCAAATTCAAAGCGTTTGCAGATGACAAAATAAAAGTGACTGAAAATTTGAAATTTGTTTTATGAAGGGTAGAAAACATTGTGGGAAAAGAAGAAAATGCTGGTTACCAGCATTTTCTCCTTTTCCCACAATATTTTCTAAAGGCTTCTTTCTCAGAGGTGTCAAAAGTAGGAATTGTGTGGTAATGGGTTAAACAACCAACCGTAAGGAAGAACCTTTGAAAACACTAAGGGAAAAGGAAAAAATGCTGGTAACCAGCATTTTCTCCTTTCCCACAAAATTTTCTACCATGTTAAAGAAAAATTGGGTCATTTGAAATCGTTGTCTGCAAATGCTTTTAATCTAGACAGGTCTAAAATTCAGCCTTGTTGTAAAGGATTAAGAACATACTTAGTCTAGTTTTAGATGTAGAAGGCAATGCAACTGATGATTGGTTAAACGTTTGGTTAGAATTTTATTGACCGAGTCTGATACATGTGGAATTTCAGGTGCTTTCATTTTGAACAATTCTAAAATGTTGTGTGGTGAAGTGTTAAACAATGATCCTTTAACTTCAAAGTTTTCACTAAACAATAAGACTTTCAGATTGTCCAAATTACGCCAACTTTACTGACAATAAAATTAATATGGTTTTACTCATTATCGACATGCATGTAGCAGCAAACTCTAGCAAACTTATGGACTGAACCCAATTCAAAGCACTTGCAGACTAAAATTTTTAGATGTATATTGCTGAGAAGATGACTTCTGTCTTTGATATGGTTGAAAATATTGGCAAAGAAGAAAATGCTCACAATGAGCATTTTCTCCTTTTCCTACAATGTTTTAAAAAGCCTTCTTTCTTAGGATTATGAAAATTCAGGCTTATTTGAGGTAAAGATTTATGACAGAATACTTCAGTTCATTCCTGAAAAACGTACTTCGAACTTTATTTCAGATTCAGAGAAACGGCTCAAGAAAAGTTTGAGAAGAACTAAAGCATTGTTGAAGGATGCTGAGTTAGTTTTACAAAAACAGAAAAGTGGTGAAGGTTCCAAGGCGGCCGTAAAACAACTGAGAAACCAGGTCTGTATCTACATATACTTTTGAGTACTTGTTATATCCCTGCAAAATGAATGTTTCGGGGGTATACTGGAATCAGCCTGTCTGTCCGTCCATGAGTTCATTTGTGTACAAAATACTAGCAATTGACTGTTTCTGTCAAAGTGCTGTCAGGGGTCTTAAGTTACATTCAGTGACAGCTCTAGTTAGCTCTACTGTTTTCAAAGAAAACACTAAGGTATTTTTGTAGCCTGGCATTCACATTGTCTGCATTTTTTGCATCCCACAAAACCTTCGACATTTTCGAAAAATTAAAGATCTTATATTATCTTTGTTATAACTGAAGATGTCGCCTTTAACTTTGACAATTTTTTCCCTATCAAAAGGAAAACCCACACAACAGGGGAAAGGAACTATCAACGTATTTGCAGACAACATATATAAAACTCTGTCCCAAGTGAAGACAGTGTTCAGTCTTAACAGTTTCCCATTGATGTCAATATTTTTTCTTATTTTTTATTTGACAGTTGGAAGATGCAGAATTCACAGCTGCAGCTTCAGTCAAAGCAAAGAAAACCATGGAAATAGAGCTGGCGGACTTGCAGCAGCAGATAGATGATCTTTTCAAATCTAAACAAGATGTAAGTACTTTGATTTTAGTGTGCTATCATTGAGGCATTTTCTGGCAAGAGTTGGCTTGACCCGTTACAACACAATTCCTACTTTTGACAACCCTGAGAAAGAAGCCTTTAGAAAACATTGTGGGAAAAGGAGAAAATGCTGGTAACAGCATTTTCTCCTTTTCCGACAATGTTTTCTACCCTTCACAAAACAAATTTCAAATTTTCAGTTAATTTTATTTTGTCATCTGTAAATGCTTTCTATTTGGACAAACCTAAAATTTTGTCATTTGGTATCCCCAAGATGCATTATAACAAGCAAGTCAACACATAGCAGAAGCTAAGCCCTGTAGCTGATTTGTTAACCCATTACCACACAATCCCTACTTTTGACGCCCCTGAGAAAGAAGCCTTTAGAAAACATTGTGGGAAAAGGAGAAAAAGCTGGTAATCAGCATTTTCTCCTTTTCCCACAATGGTTTCTACCCTTCACAAAACAAATTTCAAATTTTCAGTCACTCTTATGTTGTCATCTGCAAATGCTTTCAATTTGGACAAGTCTAAAATATTGTCTTTTGGTAATGAGTTTATCTAGAGAGCTAGTAATCATGGGGGATGAGTTTAAATGCAAGGTCAACAAAACTTTTTTTTCAATCCGTTATCATTATTATAACTTGATAAATTTTTCCCTCAACTTTAAAGATTGTGTCAGCCATGTTTGTAATGGAATGGATATTTGAAACCTATGTGAGGTAATGCAGACTTCAAATCTATGGAACTGGTTAGTTTACCAATGGGCTATTATCAAAAGTGTTTAGTGTTATAGGTTATTGCACTTGTATGGAAATTTATTGTGTTGAACGAGTTCTTTTGGCAGGTTTCTTTCTCAGGGTTGTTAAAAAGTCGGCATTGTGTGGTAAAGTGTTAAGTATAAATCATTGATATAAAGTAGATTCTAACATGGCACAAGACTTTGGCTCTATAAACACAGTGCAAGGAAAACGTGGTTAAATCTGCAACAATCCATGTAGAGGACGTCATCCTATATCGAGTGACATCATTCAGTGAGTGAGTTATTCAATGGAACATAATCTTCATCCGCGTTTTTACTCTAAGTTTGAACTTGTTTTTATTTAACAAAGAATTGGCCATGTTAGAATTGAAATAATCTTCTTTCTATCGTGGTATATTGTTCAATAAACCATGTTGTGGATTATTTATTGCGCCGCATAACTCACAACTGTGGTTTATTGAACGATAAACCACGATAGAAAGAAGATTGTTTCTTAATTACAACTGAAAATAACCTGGAAATTTTACTATCAACAGGCTGAAAATAAGTACATGGCAGCAATGAGAGAGAAGGCTGATATACAGAATCAGTTAGAGGAGAATGAAGAAGACCAGTCAGAGCTGATGAAAAAGTACAAAGCCGTCGTACAACAACAATCTGTGGACCAAATAACCATGAATGATCAGTTACAGCAAATAGAGGAACTTATACAGGAGAGAGATAAAGTTAAAGCAGAGGTAAGATGTTTTATGATATTCCTATTGGTGAATTACAGGGATCTCACGGTGAATGATATCACTAGTGATGATAAATATTGTATCATTACCAGTGATGATACCATTTTAGAATGTTTGCCAAAACTACTTTTTCCCTTCAAATGCTTTGAAATTAAACTAGTACAAAATTTTTGATGTCTGGTAAAGAATTAAAAGACCAAGACCTTGACTTCTTAGCTAAAGAGAATTCTCCCAAACATAGTTGTTAGGTATTGATTTTATACGAGATGTAGCTATGCAGTAAGGAAGGAGTGATCTCCCTTAACAATATACGCAATAGCCTTGTGTGACTTATATTTTTTATCAACCTTTCAGGTCAATGAGCTGAGAAGCAAAGTACAAAGCCTGGAAGAGAATGGTGTAGATAAAACAGTTGTACAAAGATTAGAAAACAAAATTAGAGAATTAGAAACTAAACTAGAATTTGAAGTGTCCAATAAACACAGATTAGAGGTAAGTTTTGAATATTATAGTTAACATATAGATATTATATATGTTATAGTTAACATTAATGATTCTTTAACCCATTACCACACAATTCCTACTTTTGGCATTCCTGGAAAAGAAGTCTTTTAAAAACATTGTTGGAAAAAGAGAAAATGCAGGTAACCACCGTTTTCTCCTTTTCCCACAATGTTTTCTACCCTTCACAAAACAAATTTTAAACTTTTGGTCACTTTCATTTTGTTGTCTGCAAATGCGTTTGATTTGGACAAGTCTGAAATAATGTTGACTGGTAATGAGTTAAACAATCTGAGGCAAGGCCGGGTCAATAGCTTATCTGACTTGTGACCTGGAGGTTTTGGGTTCAATTCCAGGTCGCGGCAATCTTTCTTGCCAGGAAACGCATGGGTGTGTCACTGAACGCCACGATATAGCCTAAGCTGTTAAAATTGCGTTCAACTCCGGTACAAACAGACTTAACAATCTGAAGGGACTGTGTGTGAAAAGATAGGAAATATTGTTGGCAAAGCATTGAGTTCTGGCTTTCACGGTATTGGTGATAAACAGTGGAATCAATCAGTCAAGTGTTCTTTTTATACTCCCACAGAACAAATGTTTTCGGGGATATACTGGAATCAACCTGTCTGTCCATGTGTCCATCCATGTGTCGGTGTGTCCATCTGTGTACAAAATACTAGCAATTGTCTATTTCTGTCAAAGTGCTGGCGAGAGTATTAGGTCATATTCAGTGAAAGCGCTATTTTTTATACCCTCCACAATGTAGTAGAGGGGGTATACTGGAATCGCCATGGCTCTCTGTCCGTCTGTCCGGCTGTAGACACAAATTTGTCAGGAGCACTTCTCCTACAGTTTTTCATGTACTTACCTCAAATTTACACACAGGGTTCTTATATATGTGAAGTTGTGTATGTGCAATTTTCATGATCCTGCTGAGATTTATTATGGAATTATCTCCCCTTGAACCTTTCCTCAACTCTTACTTTTGTACTTTAGAAACCATATAGCATGCTGTGACAAAGACCTGTTTTTGTGACAAGGAGCTGGTGAGGGTATAATCAGGTTTAGTGATAGCTATAGTTTCAGATCTGATGTTCTCAAATAAAATGTCAAGGTTTTGTCCTCAGCTAGGCATTGTCTGCATGGATGTGTGCATCGTCTCCTTGTAATCTATTACTACTAAAGATATTCACTTCAAATTCTTACTGGTTCTTTACTGTTGAAAGGGGAACCTGTGACATAAGGGCAGGTAAACAGCCAGAGTTATGCCCCATTGTAGACCTATAATGTTCACTGGAAGTCAATCTATTTTTGACTCTTTACCAAATGACAGAATTTTAGACATGTCCAAGCTGGAAGCATTTGCAGATGACAAAAGTAATGTGACACTAAGACTGAAATTTCTGTTAGGATGGTTGAAAACATTGTGGGAAAAGGAGAAAATGTTGGTTACCAGCATTATTTCCTTTCCCACAATGTTTTCAAATGGCTTTTATCCAAGGGTTTGAAAAAACCAGGAATTGTTTGGTAAAGGGTTAACCCATTACCAGACGACAATATTTTAGACTGGTCCAAATTGAAAGCATTTGCAGACGACAAAATAAAAGTGACTGAAAATTTGAATTTTTTTTATGAAGGGTAGAAAACATTGTGGGAAAAGAAGAAAATGCTGGTTACCAGCATTTTCTCCTTTTCCCACAATGTTTTCAAAAGGCTTTTCTCTCAGGGGCGTCAAAAGTAGGGATTGTGTGGTAAAGGGTTAAGTCACATTATAGTGACAGCTCCAGTTTTCATTGTTATGAAATACAACTTGGTACATGTACTTTTCAAAAAAAAAAAATGACAATGTATTTCGTGTTGTTGAATAGTTCATTACCTCTGTAATTTTTACCTCTGTAATTATGCCCCCCTTTCGAAGAAATGGGGGTATATTGCTTTGCACTTGTCGGTCGGTCCGTCCGTCGGTCAGTCCGTAGACCAAGTTTGTCCGGAGCATAACTCAAAAACTATTTCAGGTATCATCTTGAAACTTCATAGGGGGATAGATCTCATTAAGGAGAAGTGCAGTGCACAAGAACCATAACTCTGCCAGTCATATTTTTGGAGTTATTGCCCTTTGTTGATTTTCATACTTAATTTTTGTCCGGAGCATAACTCAAAAACTATTTCAGGTATCATCTTGAAACTACGTAGGTGGATAGATCTCATTAAGGAGAAGTGTAGTGCACAAGAACAACAACTCTGCCCATCATATTTTTGGAGTTATTGCCCTTTGTTGATTTTCATACTTAATTTTTGTCCAGAGCATAACTCAAAAAGTATTTTAGGTATCACCTTGAAACTTCATAGGTGGATAGATCTCATTAAGGAGAAGTGCATTGCACAAGTACCATAACTCTGAACATCATATTTTTGGAGTTATTGCCCTTTGTTGATTTTCATATTTAATTTTTGTCCGGAGCATAACTCTAAAAGTATTTCAGTTATCACCTTGAAACCTTATATGTGAAAAGATCTTATTAAGGAGAAGTGCAGTGCACAAGAACCATAACTCTGCCTATCATATTTTTGGAGTTATTGCTCTTTGTTGATTTTCAGACTTAATTTTTGTCTGGAGCATAACTCAAAAACTATATCAGGTATCATCTTGAAACTACATAGGTGGATAGATCTCATTAAGGAGAAGTGCAGTGCACAAGAACAACAACTCTGCCCATCATATTTATGGAGTTATTGCCCTTTGTTGAATTTCATACTTAATTTTTGTCCAGAGCATAACTCTAAAAGTATTTCAGGTATCATCTTAAAACCTCATAGGTGGATAGATCTTACTAAGGAGAAGTGCAGTGCACAAGTACCATAACTCTGCCCATCATATTTTTGGAGTTATTGCCCTTTGTTGATTTTCATAGTTAATTTTTGTCTGGAGCATAACTCAAAAAGTATTTCAGTTATCACCTTGAAACCTCATAGGTGGATTAACCTTATTAAGGAGAAGTGCATTGCACAATAACCATAACTCTGCCCATTATATTTTTGAAGCTTTTGCCCTTTGTTGATTTTCATACTTAATTTCATACTTAATTTTTGTCCAGAGCATAACTCAAAAGGTTTTTCAGGGATCATCTTGAAACTTTATATGTGGATAGATCTTATTCAGGAGAAGTGCATTGCACAAGAACCATAACTCTGCCCATTATATTTTTGCAATTACTGCCCTTTGTTGATTTTCATACTTATTTTTTTGCTGGAGCATAACTCAAAAAGGTAAAATCATGAAACTTTAAAAGTTGATAGTTCACATAAATGGGAAGTACAGTGCCCAAGAATTGTTAATTTATCATTAATAATTTTTGAGTAATTACCATTTGTTCGTTTTTACACTTTGAACGCAAGAGTTTATAATCACATTGGATGCCATTAGGGGGGCATACATGTTTTACAAACATCTCTTGTTTATTTTCTGTTCTCCATCGTCTATTATCTAAGGTTCAAGTTGCCAGAATGAAAGAACAAATGGACAGAATGACAGAGGAGAAAGACCAGTTAGCTGCCACAAAACTTTCAACAGAGGAGACTCACAAGAAAACCCAGAGACAGTTACGAGACTTGCGGGAAGAATTCTCTGATGTTCAGAAAAAAGAAATGGAATTGAGTCACAAAGCTAAAGAAAATGTTTGTATAGCTAGCTTTATTTTGTTGGCAACATTTTTATACCACCCCCACACCCCCCACTCCACAAATTGAATGTTTTCGGGGCTTTACTGGAATCAGCCTGTCTGTTCGTGTGTCCATCCCTGTGTTCATCTGTGTACAAATAATTGCCTGTTTCTGTCAAAACAGTTATTAAGTCACATTCACTGACAGCTCTTTTTCTTTTTATGGTGGTTTACTTCTCACATAAGTGATAACATAATTTTAGATTAGTCCAAAGTTGAAGCATTGACCAATGACAATTTGCATTTTAAAGGGTGTCAAAGAAGTTTTTATGCTGATAGGAGTTTATTCAAATGTTTGTAGTTGGTTATTTTCTGTACAACATAGTGTTTAACTCTTTACCATGCAATCCAGACTTTTAATGACCCTGAGAAAGAAGCCTTTTGAAAACATTATGGAAATAGGAGAAAATGCTGGTAACCAGCATTTTCTTCTTTTATCACAATGTTTTCTATCCTTTCAAAACCAAATTTCAATTTCTCAGTCACATTTGTTTTGTCAAATGTTATTATTATTATTTGCAAATGTTTTCATTTTGGACCTGTCTAAAAATTTCTCATTTGGGGTAAAGAGTTAAGAGATACTAAAGTCATATCACCCAATTGTCTGTCAGTCCGTCTATATATAATTTGTGCCTTTGTACAGTTTGAAATTTTAATGGAAATCTTTTTCCCTTTTGGGACTTATGCCTTTGCTCTTTAAGCCCTTTACCGTACAATCCTGATTTTTAGCAACCCTGAGGAATAAGGCTTTTCAGAACAGTGTGAGAAAAGGAGGAAATACTGGTAACCAGCGTGTCCTCTTTTACCCTCTATGTTTGCTTTAACCCTTTACCACACAAGAAAATTTTAGACTGGTCCAAATTGAAAGCATTTGCAGACGACAAAATAATGGCGACTGAAAAATTGAAATTTGTTCTGGGAAGGGTAGAAAACACTGTGGGAAAAGGAGAAAATGCTGGTTACCAGCATTTCATCCTTTTTCCACAGAGTTTTCAAAGGGCTTCTTTCTCAGGGTCATCAAAATTATGGATTGTGTGGAAATGGGTTAATAGGCAATTTTCCCATTTTTGCCTCAATTAAATTGTTTTATAATTTTTTAGTCTTTTAAAAGTAATTTTGTTAAATGGGCAATAGTTGAGGGGTATTGGCCCTTTTTTTCTTATCTTTAGTTCAAATAACTAGTGCGGGGAGGTGGTTACAGTTTTAGTGTATAATTCAAATTACAGGAATCCAGAGTAAACGAGTTAGAGGCCGATTATGAACAGAGTCAGTCAGATCTAAAATTGGCATTCAAGCGTATAGCTGATCTTCAGGCTGCTTTAGAAGATGGTATAGATAGTGACGAGGATCTGTCAGACAGGTAACGTGATCGTTCCTTCCCGTAATATACCATTTATCTTTACCCTGTTTCATGCTCTGATTTTAACAAACGCAACATTGAAGAGTTGAAATGTCAGTACAACAGAAGAAAACATAGAGACATCTTCAAATTGATCAAAGGTCCCTTTTGTATAAGTAGAACAATCTTTACAATTTAAGAATGAATTCCTGTGTGTGTGACTTTGCTTTTGATTTTATTTCTAATTATGTAACATTTTGACTTCATTTTTAACAAAATTAAAAAAAAGTTACCCTGGCTACAAGCTTTACTAAACTGATTTAAACTTACATGTACCTCATAAATCATTCATGAAGTCATTCATTTAACAAAATTGAATTCCTTTCCATGGATTGAATAATGAGTTAGGGAAATAATTGTGATAAATATATTGTAAGTAATGTTTTTCTTATACAATCAAACATTCAAAGGAATAGCTGAATAAGTAAATTTTTGAAAGATGATTGTTTACTTAACCCTTTCCCAAACAAAAAACTTTTGGACAAGACCAAATTGAAAGCATTTAGAGACGACAATTCAACTCTTGCTAAAAAGATGATTTCTGTCTATGATAGGGTAGAAAACATTGTGGGAAAAGAGAAAATGCTGGTTACCAGCATTTTCTCCTTTTCCAACAATGTTTTCAAAAGGCTACTATTCTAGACCCGTAAAAACCAGGGATTGTTTGGGAAAGGGTTAACCCATTACCACACAATCCCTACCCTGAGAAAGAAGCCTTTAGAAAACACTGTAACCAGCATTTTCTCCTTTTCCCACAATGCTTTCTATTCTTCACAAAACAAATTTCAAATTTTCAGTCACTTTTACTTTGTCGTCTGCACATGTTTTTGATTTGGACAAGCCAAACATTTTTTGTCCTTTGGTAAAGATTTAACTGTATTTGAAGAAAACATTGAAGTATTTTCAGAGCCCAGTGGCCTTTTTTATTGGCATGCAAAAACTTTTGACATTTATTTAAACCTCTGTCAATTTTGGACTACCAAATTAAAAGTAAAGTACTAAAAGGGAAATCTACACTACAGGAGCCTGCAACCATCAAAATATTTGTAACACAATTATGCCCCCTGTTTTACTTCAAATTGTTGCTGAAAATCAATCTATTTCTATTAATTAACCCTTTACCCAACAATACCTGGTTTTTACGACCCTAACAGAAGTCTTTTGAAAACATTGTGGGAAAAGGAGAAAATGCTGGTAACCAGCATTTTCTCCTTTTCCCACATTTTCTACCCTGCTGGAGGTAATTTCAATTTTTGAGTTCCGTTGATTTTGTTGTGGTTTCAATTTGGCCCCGTCTAAAATTTTGTCATTTGGTAAAGGGTTAACGACTGCAGCAGAGGGTTGGCACCTACATGTAGTGCTAATGTGTCTGTACCCATTTCCCTGATTTAGATAATATATATTTAATATACTATATAATGTGACTGTCTAAATATTAAGTAGTCCTGTATCATAATGTCTTAACTATTTATTAGGCAACAAAATTTTAGGTTTGTCTTAAATTGAAAAGATTTGCAGTCATAGAATAAATGTGACTCAAATGACGAGACTTGTCTTTCTGTGTATGGAAGACATGGTGGGAAAAGGAGAGAATGCTGGTTACCAGCATTCTCTCCTTTTCCCACAATGTCTTCAAAAGTTTTTTGGGGGTTTGAAAAAATACTGGATTATTTGATAAAGAGTGATACTATCTAAACTTCACTGATATAGAATACTATTGATAATCACTATGTAGAAGCTCAAGATCATTTGTATGAACTATGTTTGTTTGTCATTACAACTTGATACTTTGTGTAAATATACATTTATAGTATTTCTCCTAATAATAATAAGCTACTAGGAGCTATGCAACACATAAATAGATTGGAACTTTTATTTTGTACCTGATTTGCAAAGCAAAATGTTTGTCTAATTTTGTATTTCTTTGTGTGTAAGTGATTTTTTAGAGAAAATATTAATCAAATTAAACGAAATAATTATCAAATTCTTCAAATACATGTAATGTCATTTTAATCAACTAATGTACATAAGTTTTTTAGTACTTCAAGGTTTTTCTTTTGGGAATGGGGAGGGGAGCCACTATTAGGGTGCTTTTATTAGGAGAAATACAGTGTGTCTGAACTGTCTCCATGATGTGATAATAGGTTATTTAAGATGCTTGGGTACAATCTACAATGTTATTAATCAAGTGATTTCGTATTGTCCAGTTTCAGGGCCCAGAATCAATATGACCTAAGAGGAGGTGAAAATAGGGTTTAATGGTCACATTTTGTACTTGGTATAGTATACAGGTTGTGAGTCCCTGCCTAATACGACTTGACCTCCGATTAATATAGCTGACCTTGTGTCAATATATTGATGACTCGCAACCAATACAGAAATCCTTGAACGTGATTGGCCAAAAGTTCAGTCGCATTAGCATCTGCGCTTACTTTGACCAATCACATTCAAGGATTTCTGTATTGGTCGCGGGTCATCAATATTGATATGACGTCAACTGTATTGATCGGAGGTCAAGTCGTATTAAGCCAGGGTCACAACCTGTTTACTATACGAAGTAAGAAATGTGACTAGTATCGCATGGACCGGTTTCCATGTATAACTTCTATATATATCTGATACAATGCAGCTAATGAATAATGAATTCTATTGGATGAGTACATCGCAGAACCAGTCAATATTTAGAATGAGGCAACAGTAGAGTCCAAAATATAGACTAGTTCTGCAGTGTACGAATCCAAATGAATTCAGTATTGTACCCAAGCATGTTAAATGACCTCTTTATTCCACACTTCCATATTGACTTTAAAGTAAACAACAAGTATAAGGTCATTTCAATTTAAATAATTTAAAAAAAAAAATCAAAATATATCAAAAGAGAGTTTTAAAGTTGCTTTTTTACGAGGGACTTTGGTAGACTACTCGTCCAGTCGAATAGCGATATTTGGGACTCTAGCCTCGTTTTGAAAAAATCCATCTTGGACTCTAGCCTCATTCTGAAAAATCTATATTGGACCCTCGCCTCGTTCTGACAAATCCTTATTGGACTCTTGCCTTGTTCTTAGAAATCTGTATTGGACTCTACAGTGTCTAATGTGTGCCAAGATATTCTGTACTCATGTGGTTGTATTAAAGCCATTTCATTGGATGTTAAATTGAACATGTGAAATGATAATGTATTGAATCATCAAGGATGATCTTATGTCATTTCACCTTTGTCAGTCCTTTACCAAACAGTCGAGAGTTTTAGTCAATGTAGGGAAGACGACCTTTAAAACAATTGTAAGGAAATGAGAAAATTTTCGTAACCAGCACTTTTTCCTTTTCCCAGTTTTCTGCCGTTTCAAAGAAAATCCCATTGTCTGAGCTGCATGTTATCTGTTTTCTACAAATGCTTTCATTTCAGACTGGTCTAAAATTTTGTAATTTGGTAAAGGGTAAATATCTAGTTAAACTTGTATGTTTCATCTTTCAACATCGAGTATACTATTTTCTTTTTTTTTGTTCTTTTTTTTTTGAGAAAATTTAGTGTTCAGTTTTTTTTTTACTTTCTTTGGCATTTTTCTCATCCAAATTCTAGAGCAGGAACTAGAGCAGAATATTATTTTGGTACTTGAAGAAACAGATTATTAACCTTGTATCAAACAACCCTTGTTTTAATGAAAACCCTTTACTACATTACAGAATTGTAGACTTCACTAAATTGACAGCACCTTAACCCTTTACCACACAATGATGACTTTTAACGCCCCAGAGGAAGAAATCTTTTGAAGACATTGTGGGGAAAAGGAAAAAATTGTGGTAACCAGCATTGTCTACTTTTCCCACAAAGTTTTCTGCCCAAGCATAGCAAAATTGCACCATTTGAGCCGCTTTGAAATTGGCATCTGCAAATGCTTTCAATTTTGATAGATCTAAAATTTTGCTGTGTGGTAATGTGTTAAACAAATAACAGACTCCAGATGGTGGGAAAGATTTTATTTTCAAAATTTAAAGTATTAATTTGTTCTTCACTAAACCCAATGATATGGATACTCATTAAAATCATCTCATCGAGACGATTCTAACAGGTACCTACAACATCACGTTTCGAAGAGAAAAAAAGACTACAATTACTCCTCCTTTCCTGGAGCTCTGAAAGAAGCTGACAAAGCTCTATAGCTAATTTCTGTCTTTGAATGGTAGATGACATTGTGGGTAAAGATGAAAGTGCTGTTAACCCACCATTTCTGTTTTTTTTCTTCATAGAAACGTTTTCAAAAGCATCTTTCTCAGGATTGTTTAAACAGTGCATTGTATGCAAAATGGTTGTTTAGGAGTTGAAAGATAGATCTGATCATGTCTTTATGTTGTTTATGTTGTCTCATCCCACATATAATCATTATGTTGTTACAGTGATGACCTAGAGAATGGCGGATCTGACTCTGACATTGAATCATTTTTAACCAATCATAAAAGTTCACCCCTTATGCTGCGGCAGACAAGTTACGATAGTGGTACGAGGTCGTCTCGAGGAGGGTCCCTTTCAAGTTACATCACTGATACACCGTCTAGTCCACGATTATCAAATAATATAGAACTTAGTATGTATCTAACATGGGGAAAGTATACACCTAACATTGTCATGTTGTATTTCATTATACACCTCTGTTAGCATGTATTTTCTATTACGGGAAAATTCTTATGAAAAATTTGTGGGAAAAGGAGAAAAAGCTTGTTACCAACATTTCCTCGGTTTGCTTGCAAAACCTCATAACTCACAGCTTGTTACAAGCTGTAGTTACGAGGTTTTGCTAGCAAACCGACGATTTTCTCCTTCTCCCACAAAGTTTTCAAAAGAAGCTTTTAAATCTTAAAAAGGCAACAAGTCCATATTGAAAGTACTTGCAGACATAAAAGTTTTCAAATGACTGATTTTTTTTTTTCAAAAAGGCATAGGAAACATTGCTGGATAGAGAAAAAATGCTATTTGTATGCATTTTCTCCTTCCCCAAAGTTCTTCTCTCCAGAAAGTGGCATTCTCCAGATAGTGATAAAACCACAGAATTATCTGATTAACCATTTACCTCACAGCAAAATTTTCGACCTATCCAAATTGGAAGCATTTGCAGACGGCAATTGCAAAGTGGCTGAAATGGTGCAATTTTTCTTTGATAGGGTAGAAAACTTTGTGGAAAAAGGAGAAAATGCTGGTTACTAGTATTTTTTCCTTTTCCTACAATGTTTTCAAAAGGCTTCTCCCTTGCAGGCATCAAAAGTCATCATTGTGTGGTAAAGGGTCAAGAATTATAGCATATTAACCCATTACCACACAATCCCTACTTTTGATGCTACTGAGAAAGAAGCCTTTTGAAAACACTGTGGGAAAAGGAGAAAATG
This sequence comes from Tridacna crocea, assembly GCA_943736015.1. Classification (NCBI taxonomy): domain Eukaryota; kingdom Metazoa; phylum Mollusca; class Bivalvia; order Cardiida; family Cardiidae; genus Tridacna; species Tridacna crocea. The sequence continues at coordinate 11,326,616 of OX031070.1, forward strand.
CTGGTAACCAGCATTTTCTCCTTTTCCCACAGTGTTTTCTACCCTATCAAAGAACAAATTTCAGTTTTTAAGTCACCTTTATCTTGTCGTCTGCAAATGCTTTCAATTTGAACCAGTCTAAAATTTTGTCGTTTGGTAAAGAGTTGAAATTTCAAGAGATAAGTATAACGCCATATTTTCTATATTCATTTCATTACTTTGCATGCTCAATAACTTTCTGATTATGTGTGGCATTTAAAACTGTTGCTCTTTTTCTTTTTAGAAAATGTTAACAAAGTAATATTTTGTTATTAGCTCTACTGGCTGAAAGCCAGCAGAGCTTATGTCATGGCGTGGTTTCCGTCATCCGTCCGTCCGTTAGTCTTTTTCTTCTTTACGCGAGAAAGTCTTCATTTTTGGTCAGATTTGTGTGAAACTTAAACAGTTTGTTTATCCCATCAATAGCTTTAATCTTATCAATTTTGAAAAAAATCCAACGAACAATATGGGAAAAGTAGCCATTTCAAGTTTATAATTTTCATTTCTTGTTTACGCAGTGAAGTCTTCATTTTTGGACAGATTTCTGTGGAACTTACACAGTATGTTTATCTCGTCAATAGCTTTATCCCTATAGATTTTGAAAAAAAATCCGACACAGAGTATGGGAAAAGTAGCCATTTCAAATTGAACAGTTTCATTGCCTGTTTACATGATAAAGTATTTATTTGTGATCAGATTTATGAATTTTCAGCTTGTTTATCCCATCAATAGCTCTTTAACCCTGTTGAGATTGAAAAAAATTCAACAAACAGTAATGGAAAAGTAGCCATTTTGAGTGGTAAATGTCAGTTTTTTTGTCTTTTTGCATAATGAATTCCTAATGTATGCTTTATTTATAAGCAAAATTCTCTGCCAGTAGAGCATATTCAGGCCCTTCAGGGCCTTCTAGTTAGTAACTTTTCCAACAAGGGACTACACAGTTATAATGTCAGAATTAACTCCAATAACTCTCAGTAAGTTGCTTCATCTTTACATTATACATGTACTTTGTACTAGAGAGGTCCTACTTGGTCCAGTAGCTAACACTTACAGTGTTGAATTAACCCTTTCCCAAACAATCCCTGGTTTTTACGAGTCTGGAATAGAAGCCTTTTGAAAACATTGTGGGAAAAGGAGAAAATGCTGGTAACCAGCATTTTCACCTTTTCCCACAATGTTTTCTACCTTATCATATAGAAAAATCATCTTGTTAGCAATTGTTAATTTGTCATCTGCAAAATGCTTTCAATTTGGTTTGGTCCAAAATTTGCCGTTTGGGATAGCGTTAATATCATAGACCACTTCAATTACTGCAAAAAGAATCTGCTATGCCATATTTACATTATTGTTATCACTAGAATATGTAATAAAGAAGCAGACAGTGTTGATCCAAGATCAGACTGCAGATTCTGTGCAGTCTGATCTTGATCTACACTGGCCAAAAAAAACAACTTCAATCTGTTCCCCACTTTATAGCTGGAGGTGTTGGTAGCAGACGGAAAAAAAAAAAAACGATTGAAAATTTGCAATTTGTTGTGCAAATAGTAAACAACATTGTTGGAAATGGAGAAAATGCTAGTTAGCAGCATTTTCTCATTTTCCCACAATGTTATCAGAAAGCTTCTTTCTCAAGGTCGTAAAGAGTAGGGATTGTGTGGTAATGGGTTAACTCTTTACCAAACGACAAAATTTGAGACTGGTCCAAAGTGAAAGGACTTGCAGACGACAAATTAAACTTAACTCAAAAATTGAAATTTGTTTCTTACAGGGTAGAAAACATTGTGGGAAAAGGAGAAAATCCTGTTTACTGGCATTTTCTCATTTCTCCACAATGTTTTCATAATGTTAAAGAGTAGGGATTGTGTGGTAAAGGGTTAAAGAGCATCATGAAAAGGCAACTCACTGGGTACCTGCACTTTCACCTTTTCCCTGATTTCATCAAATGACTTCATAATGGTGGTTGGAAGTTTTTTATTGTCATAGGCTGACACTTGAATTACACATTGCAAATTGTTTTAACCCTTTACGCCATAGATACTCATTTCTACAGACTGCTTTTAGGAGCTTTTGGAAAACATTGTGGCAAAAGGTGAAATTGCTCATGACAAGCAATATCACCTTTGTCACAATGTTTTCTACGCTATCTAAAGGTGTCCTATACACATAAGACATGGTTTCATCCTTGCTCTTCTTAGGGTCATTTAGATATACCATAGAAATGCCCTATGGGGTAAAGGGTTTTTGAAAGAAGGATCTTTAGAAACTTGTGGAAAAAGGAGAAAATGCTGGATAGCAGCATTTTCTCCTTTTCCCACTATGTTTTCAACATGAAAACATTTAAATTGCCAATTCCTTCATTATGGAGTTTAGAGTTTTGCTGTATTGCTGAAGGCTTATGACAATGAGGTAATACAGCAACACGCTGTTCTTCTTTGTAAATCTTTTACTTACATGTATTATGTATTTCCTTTTCAGATGAAGCATGATAGAGAGAAGCATTGATGTAGGGGTTGAAATTTGCCAAAATTCCGGGCTACGTGCAACAAATTTTCAGTAAACAGAGACAAACCCAAGCTCCTTGTGGTTTACATAGCTACAGAATCCCAAAGAATTGATAGACTGTACAATCACATTGAATGTATGTGTATACATGTGATGAAATGTTTAGGAACCAGTCCAGGAAAGTAGTTCCAATGATAAGTGTATACATACACTTTCAGTTGGACAATTTTGACCAAGAAGTAGTGCAAGGGCATATTTACCATAAGACAAATTTTAAGGTTGGCCCAGATTAAAAGCTTTTGCAGCTGAAACACGACGTGTCGCGCATATTATGATCAGGTTAACCCATTACCAAATGACAGAATTTTAGACTGGTCCAAATCTAAAGTATTTGCAGATGAGAAATTGAAAGTGACTGAAAATTTGAAATTTGTTTTGTAAGAGAGTAGAAATGATTGTGGGGAAAAAAATGAAATTTGTTTTGTGAAGTGTAGAAAACATTGTGAGAAAAGGAGAAAATGCTGGTTACCAGCATTTTCTCCTTTTCCCACATTTTTTTTTTCTAATGGCTTCTTTTTCAAGGTCGTCAAAAGAAGGGATTGTCTGGTAATGGGGTAAAGAAGAAAATGGTGGTTTCCACCATTTTTAGCTCACCTGAGCACGAAGTGCTCATGGTGAGCTATTGTGATCGTGCTGTGTCCATCGTCGGTCGTCAACTTTTTACCTTGTGTACACTCTAGAGGCCACATTTTCAGTCCGATACTCATGAAAGTTGGTCAGGATGTTTGTCTCGATGAAATCTCGGACGAGTTTGAAAATGGGTCATAAATTAGGTCACTAGGTCAAATCTTAGAAAAACCTTGTGTACGCTCTAGAGGCCACATTTTCAGTCGGATACTCATGAATGTTTGTCTGGATAATATCTCAGATGAGTTTTAAAATGAGTTATGCCAGGTAAAAAACTAGGTCATTAGGCTGAATTTTAAATGGGTCATATGTGGTCAAAAACTAGGTCACTAGGTCAAATCTTAGAAAAACCTTGTGTATGCTCTAGAGGCCACATTTTCAGTCGGATACTCATGTAAGTTGGTCAGGATGTTTGCCTGGATTATATCTCGGGCGAGTTTGAAAATGGGTCATGTGGAGTCAAAAACTAGGTCACTAGGTCAAATCTTAGAAAAATGTTGTGTACGCTCTAGAGGCCACATTTTCAGTCGGATACTCATGAAAGTTAGTCAGGATGTTTGCCTGGATGATATCTCAGACGAGTTTGAAAATGGGTCGTGTCAGGTCAAAAACTAGGTCACTAGGTCAAATTTTAGAAAAACCTTGTGTACGCTCTAGAGGCCACAGTTTCAGTCGGATACTCATGAAAGTTGGTCAGGATTATTGTTTGGATGATATATTGGACAAGTTTGAAAATGGGTCATGTCGGGTCAAAAACTAGGTCACTTGGTCAAATCTTAGAAATACCTTGTGTACGCTCTAGAGGCCACATTTTCAGTCCAAAACTCTTGAAAGTTGGTCAGAATGTTTGTCTTGATGATATCTCAAACAAGATTGAAAATGGTTTATGTCGGGTAAAAAAGTAGGTCAATAAGTCAAATCTTAGAAAAACTTTGTGTACGCTCTAGAGGCCACATTTTCAGTCCAATACTCACGAAAGTTGGTCAGGATGTTTACCTCAATGAAATCTAGGACGAGTTTGAAAATGGGTCATGCCAGGTCAAAAACTAGGTCACTAGGTCAAATCTTAGAAAAACATTGTGTTAGCTCTAACGGCCACATTTTCAGTCGGATACTCATGAAAATTTGTCAGGATGTTAGCCTGGATGATATCTCGGACATTTTTGAAAATGGGTCATGTGGGGTCAAAAACTAGGGTCACTAGGTCAAATCTTAGAAAAACCTTGTGTATGCTCTAGAGGCCACATTTTCAGTCTACAACTGTTGAAAGTTGGTCAGAATATTTGTTTTAACGATATCTTGGACGAGTTTGAAAATGGGTCATGTGGAGTCAAAAACTTGGTCACCAGGTAAAATGTTAGAAAAACACTTTGTAGGCTCTAGAGGCCACAATTTCAGCCCAAAACTCTTGTAAGTTGGTCAGAATGTTTGCCTTTATGATATAATAGACGAGTTTGAAAATGGGTCATTGGGGGTTAAAAACTAGGTCACCAGGTCAAACCTCAGAAAAACCTTGTATATGCTCTGGATGCCACATTTTCAGTCCAACACTCTTGAAAATTAGTCAGAATGTTTGCCTTTATAATATCTTGGATGAGTTTGAAATTGGGTCATGTTGGGTCAAAAACTGGGTCAATAGGTCAAATGTTATAAACACCTTTTGTATGCTCTGGAGGACACATTTTCAGTCTGATACTCCTAAAACTTGTTCATAATATTTGTCCTGGTGATACCTTGAATGAGTTTGAAAATGGGTCATGTGGAGTCAAAAACTAGGTCAATGGGTCAAATATTAGAAAAACATTGTGTACACTCTAGAGGCTACATTTTCTGCCTGATACTCTTCAGACCTGGTCAGAATGTTTGTTTTGGTGATGTCTCAAAAGAGTTTGATAATGGGTAATTGTCAGATCCAAAACTAGGAAAAACTAGGAAATCTTAGAAAAACCTTTTGTAGGCTGTAGAGGCCACATTTTCAGTCCAATACTCATGAAACTCAGAATGTTTGTCTCATTGATATCTCATAAGTGTTTGATGATTGGTAATGTCTGATAAAAAACTAGGTCACTTGGAAACTAGATGGTTCATGTTTGGTCAATGAACTCAGTGAGCGATTTAAGGGCCATCATGGCCCTCTTGTCTCTTTTTCAACATCGTCTTGGAATAGATTCTTCCTCAGGGTTTTGAAAAATATGGGAATGCATCTTAGTATTTATCATATGTGAAATAATTTTTCCTGAAATACACTGCAGGAACAGCAGTTTTGATATCCTGCCTGAGCCATAAGCTTTTTTGCAGCAAAGATGCTTGTTTAACCCATTACCACTCAATCCCTACTTTTGACGCCCCTGGAAAAGAAGCCTTTCGAAAACATTGTGGGAAAAGGAGAAAATGCTGGTAACCAGCATTTTCTCCTTTTCCCACAATGTTTTCTACCTAATCAATTAACAATTGCACCATTTGAGCCACACTGAAATTGTCGTCTGCAAATGCTTTCAATTTAGACAGAGCTAAAATTTTGTCGTCTGGTAAAGGGTTAAAAAAAGAACATCTTCTTTGAATTTACCCTTAACCCAAAAATCCTGTATTTTCATGAACCTACAGGAAGAGGCCTTTTTTGAAAACATTGTGGGAAAAGGAGAAAATGCTCCTTTTCCCATAATTTTCATACCCTGTTAAATTTTTTTATCCTGATTTTATCTGTAGTCAGTAAATGCTTTCAGTATTTGCAATTCTAACATTTTGAAATCTGGTTAACACATTACCAAAGGACAGTATTTTAGGCTTGTCCAAATCGAAAGCATCTGAAAATTTTAAATTTGTTTTATGAAGAGAGTAGAAAACTTTGTGGGAAAGGGAGAAAATGCTTGTAACCAGCATTTTCTCCTTTTCCCATAATGTCTTGTAAAGGCTTCTTTCTCAGGGTCGTCAGAAGCAAGGGTTGTGTGGTAATGGATTAAGAGATTGCAATTTTGATTTATTGGGATATTTTTAACACTTGAGGAAAGTATTATGAGGGACACTTTAAGTTCGTAGAGTAGGGCGGTCTTTTTAAAACCGCTTGAAATATCAAAATTTTATTTATCTAAGACCTTCGAAATATGCCCCGTCTGCCTCCGGACACATTTTACACCGATCTACCCATTAGTAGATGTCCGGTAGTCCTCTTTAGGTATATGTTGCAGACACTGGTAGACCGCACTGCCTATACTACAACGGGATTCAAAACGGTGCCCTGCCAGCATTTCCATTAGTTTTGGGAACAACCAAAAGTCACAGGCGGACAGGTCAGGGCTGTATGGGGAATGATCTAAGACATCGAGCCCAGATTCTTTCAGATATTCCTGTACTGTAGCGGATTTATGGGCAGGTGCGTTTTCTTGGAGTAATTTGATGCCGCGGACACCGGTGCGCGGTCTGCGTTTCTGATAGAAATCAACAAGTTGAGTAAGAACACTTTCTCTGTAAAACTTTCCAGTGACAGAACTACCTTTCTGGACTGGAATTTGAAGGACTGGACCTTTCGAATCAAAGAATTACACAGGTTCTGTGTAAAAAAACATGCAACTTCATAATCACATTAAAAAGTTATAGGCTTACTCTACGAACTTAAAAAGTGTCCTTTGTATCACTGTGAAAATATGTGTTTCTGGTGATGTTGTCGATATGATTTCTTTTCCTGTCACAAAATTTTTAATTGGGAATGGTACATTTGGAAATCTGTTACATGTCAATTAACTCTAATGTGTCTTTTTCCTGTGTCTATATGTAACACAATTTAATCTATGGTACTTTAATTTGACCCTAGCCAACAAATTTTTGTTTGCTTTGCAGCAGACCACCCTAGAAGAATATGAGGCATGAGGTGGAATTACTTGTGGCAAGCAATTTCTCCTTTTGCCACCATATTTTCACCAGTTTACAGCCAGTGTCACTGCTGAAGAACAGATACTATTTTTTAGAAATCACACTGGTAAACAATACAAATACAAGAATTACCGTACTAATGAAGAAATTGCTTATTTGGGCAAAATCTGCATTTGTAGCGATTTTGTGTAACACCTGACTTTACAGGAGCATCATAGAGGCTTAAGAGATGCTAGCGTGTGTTAGCAATATTGGGTTCTACAGGAAAAAAGAGTTTGTTTTTTTTCATCTCGCCATGCATAAAATTCGTCATCATCAATTTCATAAGTGTGAAAAAAAAAAAACCATTCCTCTATAAATATTCATTAGAGCTCTATTGTATGAATATTCATTCGGGCTTTCCTACATAAATATCCATTGAGGCCCTATATGAATACCCATTAGGGCTCTCATATAAATATCTATTAGGGCTCATATATATGAATATCCATTAGGGCTCTACTTCATGAGTATTCAAAGCTCTCCACCATAAATATTCATTACCGAGGTTGAGGTCTGGGTCCATTTTCATCTGATTGGCTAAACCATTTGGTTTAGCCTGTCAGAAGTTGTGTTACTTTCAATTTTAGAAAATCTTGAAGAATGAGACAAAGAATGTTCTTACGAATGCTTCGGCCCTGAATTCTGTGGTAAGTCATGTGACCAGCTGTAATTTGCATATCTCAGCCAGTTAGGTAACTTGTTACAGAATCTAAAATGAGGACAGTATTTTTGTTCATGAATATGTATGTCCTAACAAATGTTGAATGATCAATGTCCTATTCATGCCTGTTTAAGTATATTCTTGTACACACTTACTTGTATTTTCATGTTTAATGTCATATTTCATATTTAAGTCATATGCATGAATAACAGTAATTACTAAGTTATCCATTTTTTTAACATGAAATTTAAAATGAAATAAATAAATGAAATGAGTATCCATTTGTTTCTTTTTTTGTCATTATTCCTACTTCTTGCATAAACTCTAGTCTCAACATTTTCTCCTTTTTCCCATGTATCAAAGTGGTTACAAGCTTTTTCTTTTTCCCCCCACTGTTATCGTAAGCAGTCTTTCTCAGTGTCGTCAAAACTTGAGTTTGTGTGGTTAACCCATTACCACACAATCCCTACTTTTGACAATGCTGAGAAAGAAGTCTTTAGAAAACATTATGGGAAAAGGAGAAAATGCTGGTGACCATCATTTTCTCCTTTTCCCACAATGTTTCTATCCTTCACATAACAAATTTCAGTCACTTTTATTTTGTTGCAAAATTTAATGCTTTTGATTGGGACAAACTAAAATTTTGTTGAAATTTTGTCATTTGGTAATGAGTTAACGGTTATTGATGGTATGGGTATCACAATGATCACGTGAAAAGCTTTGATATGGAAGAGTCAGAAAGTTACATTGATTCCTCATCTCGAGCCAAGGGTGACAATCACTACTTTTGGTCTTTTCACCCTTGGCTGGTGATGTAGGAATTTATATTCCCTGTAACATGCATAACCATTGGTTGCAGTATGTTCTAAAAGCACCAAACAAGCAGGGACTTAGTTTAACTCTTTACCACACGAGAAAATTTTAGACTGGTCCAAATTGAAAGCATTTGCAGACGACAAAATAAAGGTGACTAAAAAATTGAAATTTTGTTCTGGGAAGGGTAGAAAACACTGTGGGTAAAGAAGAAAATGCTGATTACCAGCATTTTCTCCTTTTCCTACAGTGTTTTCAAAAGGCTTCTTTCTCAGGGGCGTCAAAAGTAGGGATTGTGTGGTAATGGGTTAACTCTTTGCCAAAAAACAAAACTTTAGACTGGTCCAAATTGAAAGGACTTTCAGACAACATAATAAATTAACTCAAAAGCTGAAATTAGTTTCCAACAGGGTAGAAATCATAGTGAGAAAAGGAGAAAATGCTAGTTACCAGCATTTTCTCCCTTTCCCACAATGTTTTCAAAAGATCGCTATCCCAGGGTCGTAAAAACCAGGGATAGTTTGGTAAAGGGTTAAACATATAATACTCTGATTGAGAAACTAGTTCTTAAATCTTATACTAATCTCTCTCCATTCTGCTTCCTGGAAACTACACCCGTACTCATGCCTAATGTGTGGTCTGATGAAAAATCCCAGTTGACACTTGCTCCAAAGTATTGGACTCTGGACCTTTCGGTTACAAGGCCTGAGCTCTCCTTTGAGGCCACGGACATCACAAGTAGGGAGTTACACCTGCTTTAATATATATCATCAGTTAAAGAAATGGGGACCGCAAGGCAAGATTTTCGGATATCCTGGGAATCTTTGCCCAAACAAGGAGAAAATTCTGGTAACCACAGTTTTTTTTCCATTTTCCACAATGTTTTTGACTCTCTTGATGGCTATTGTTTCATTTGTCTCACTTTCGAAATTTTTTTTTTGCACAAGTTGTCAATTTAGAAGAGTGTAAAATTCGTCGTTTGGTAGGTAAAGCAGTATAACATGTACCTACTGCCATAAAAAGGGCAGTGTCAAATAAACAAATCTGCACAGATTCGTTGTTGTACGGATTATGGTTGCATTATGTTTTTTGAAAAAAAATGTCTCTGTCACCCTTTCTAGGCTTTGCCTTTTTTCACATTAGTTTGTGCGACTTTCAGGAAGTTCCTGTATTGCATGAACACTTTTACTTTCTTTCCACACTGTTTACACCGATTTACGTCAATGGAAAATTGTGTGTGGCACGAACCAAAACCGGCTGAAATTAGGAGTAATTTATGGTCAAAGGGAGAAAACTCGTATATACTGACATCATTTTTTTCATGGCAGAGTTACTTCCCTTACATTTGTGGACAGCATAAAACCGAAGACGAATAAACATCATTGCAGCTTGTGAAGACGATCTATATCGGAAAAGAAAATGTTCGTGGAGCTGTCATTATTTCTAGTAAAGTTTAAGACAGCCTCGCAGATGCTGCTATTCTGATAATATCATGACAGAAGACAACAGAAAGAAAAAACAGAGGTGGTTACTATTTTGTGAACAAATGGTAGTCTCCCTTGATTCGTCACAATTGTAAACAAGGCGACCGCTGAAATTTGGAAGTAAAAATTCGGTTATCAAAGTAAGAGCCCGTGCAGAATCTAAATGTAATTTTTACAATTAAATTTATCAACTGATGAATGTATACGATAATAAGCTTTATTATGTTACAATATTTAATCTTATGAACCAACGACATGTTTTCGTTCAATTAAGTTTTCGAGGTTATTAATAAATATCGTTAATATGGGCTGAATTATCACATTCTAATCATTTCTCTGATCATTGACCGTAAAGAACAAGGGACAGATAGTGAAAACATACAGGTCTGAATCTTCCAAGCGAATAAAGAGAAATGAAAGGTATGCTTTTACCCGATTTTATAAATGTTGATCCTAGCTTAGCCGACACCCCACCCACCCCCGCGTTTTTAATGGAAAGGGTTGTAAGAGTGATCTCCCCTGTTACAACCCTGGTGGCGCGGTGTAATAATAAGGGAGAGTACTCTTCATAACTAATGGACACCGGATTGTCTGAGTTCTTTCCCTTTGACCGTAAAATCACAGTGGAATCTGATGGTGAACGTATCTGGGACAGACTCGAGACCGATCCATAGCGATATTTAGTAGCTTTCTTTCGTTTTTAATTCTACTGTCTATGTCATGGCGGGGTTTCCGCTATCCGTCCGTCTGTCTGTCTGTCAGACATGTCTGTCTATCTGTCTGTCCATTCGTTAATCTTTTTCTTGTTAACGCGGTCAAGTCTGCATTTCTCATCAGATTTTTGTGAATCTTACACAATTTGTTAATCTCATTAATCGCTTGAAACCTATTGATTTTGACAAATTTCAACAAATAGTATGGGAAGAGTAGCCATTCCAAGTTTGAAATTTCCATTCCTTGTTTGTGCCATAAAGTCTACATTTGTTGTCAGATTTCAGTGAAACTTGCACAGTTTCTTTATCATATCAATAGCTTCGGCCCTATTGATTTTGAAAAAATCCCAACCAACAATATGGAAAAGGTAGCCATTTCAAGTTGAAAATTTCCATTTCTTGTTAATGCGATAAAGTCTGCATTCGTTATCAGATTTTTGTAAAACTTGCAGTTTTTTAATCTCATAAATAGCTTGAACCCTATTGAATTTGAAAAAAAAAAAAACAAACAAACAAACACAAACAGTATGGGAAAAGTAGCCTTTTGCTGATGAAAATTCCCATTTCTTCAGTTTATGCCATGAAGTCAGCATTTGAGGTCAGATTTTCATGAACCTTGCACAGTTGTTTTGTCTTATCAACAGCTTAAACTTTATCGATTTTGAAAAATTATTTTACAATCAGTATGGGAAAAGAAGCCATTTAATCATCCATTTCTTGTTAATGCAATGAAGTCAGCATCTGGTGCCTGATTTTCATCTAACTTGCACAATTACTTTGTATCATAAACAGCTTGAGCCGTATTGATTTTGAAAATAAAAACTGACAATCTGTGTGGGAAAAGTAGCCATTCAAAGTTTAAAATTTCCATTTTTTGTTTGGGCAATGAAGTTCACTGTGTTTATCCAATTGTGTTGAAACTTGTAAAGATTGTTTGGTTCATCAAGGAATTGAACTCTATTAAAAGTAAACCATTCAGAAAAAGCTATTTGATAACTTAGTACTGTTTACTTAACAAGTCCACATTATTAGTCACGTTTTCCTGAAATTTGTTAGGACTGTGTAATACCAGGTGCACTAAAACAATTCTTAAATTTGGCTTGGATTCCAAACATTTAGTTTTTAAATATTGTACTTCATTTTATTCACTGATTTTTCAATTCATCATACCTACTGATGCTGTCTTAGTGGGTTGAAGCCCTGTTGCAAAGAGACACTTCTTTTTTCTTTTTATATTTTTACATCATAAACTCATTATACTGTATGTTAGCACAAAATCAAATTTGCTGCCACTAGAGCGATTTCAGGCCCTCAAAGGCCTCTATTTTTTATTCTAGTCAAAGTTTCATCTGTGAAAACGTCCATTTCCTCCCATACATCTATTGCCTACTATCTTTATTTGAAATTTTGCTGTAGATCTAGATTGATAAAAATTTATTTTTCTTACTACATGTAGCTGATTAGGACACAAGGCCTAATTCGATTCAGAGGGTAGCTCTGTTGTTATTATTGTGGCTTTGTCTGGAGTGCTACAGTCTAGCCCTGCAAGGGCATCTGCTTATACCTTTTGCTTTAGAGGTGAAAAGGGGGTTGTTAGCCCTGTCTCTAATGGGATTCTGGGACAGCAAGCAAGACACATTTTGAGACCAGTTGTACCATTGAAACTCAAATAAATAGGATAGATTTTTCTTTGTCAATAAATCTTGCTGCGTTACACAGATCTAGATCTACTGTAAGTGGTCAAAATAGTATCAGGAGAACTGGTATCATGGAGATTTCATACCCTGGAGAACTTGTATCCCAATCTCAAGGGTACGAGTTCTCCAGAGAAGTTGTACTCCCACTAATACTGTTATTATTATACATGTAATGATAGTTTACCACCATGTTGTCAACTTTTATTTTTAACAAAGGTGAGAAACATTTAGGAAAATGAGACAATGTTGGTTATCTTATTTTGCACCTTCTCCTATAATGCTTACAAAAAACTTCTTTGGTGTGGTTGAAACTTGAGATGGTATAGTAAATGTATAAGAAGTCATGAAGGAAGTCGGTGCAATGAAAATGAGTGTGAGAGAAAATGCAAATATTGATTATGTGAACTCATATTTTAGTCTCTTCAAAATTCTATGGCTTACATCTGCAGACAACAAATTCATATTTGGTACAAATGGACCTCAATTCTCTGAAAGGGACTGTGTGGAAAAAAAATGTAGGAAAAAGTGGAAATAATGGTTATAAGCACCCCATCCCCATTTTTTCTAAGAACATTTTCAATTGCTAACTCCCACAGCAACTCAGCACTATTTGGTAAAGGGTAAAGTAATGATCCATCAAGATTCAAAGAACTAGATTTCTTCATTTAATGTTACATAATTAAAAGGTTATACTCATTTTATCCTTTTTTATATGTTTATGGAAGTCGTTTCCTTGTAAAACCATGTGATCGATTGGTAAAGGGTTAAAGGTGCTTTTAACAAACAGTACCCGTTTAACCCTTTACCACACAATCCTGAGTTTTAACATCCCCCAAGGACGAAGCCTTTCGAAAACATTGCAGAAAAGGAGAAAATGCTGGTGGTGACCAGCATTTTCTCCTTTTCCTACAACGTTTTCTATCCTGATGGAAACAAATTTCAATTTTTCAGTTGGGTTTATTTTGATGTCTGCAAGCGCCTTCAATTTGGACCAGTCTAAGATTTTGTCGTTTGGTAAAGGGTTAAATATTGGTAAATGGCAAGTGTGCACAATGGTGTTAATCACATCTGATGTGACTTTATAGTACCCAACACCTTTCACTCCTTTGAAAAATTGGAATAGTCCATTTATATACCATAAATACATATATCTAAAAGAACTTTTTAAAAAAACGTATCTTCGCATAATTCGATCAATCCAGACGATGTAGATCTACCTGATAATTTCATCTTTCTAAAATTTACCAGCCCATTTACCTTACTTCCATTCTATTAAAATCTATCAAACATCAGGTTACAAAACTGATATTTTACTACAAATACATAAATCACCAATGCTTGATTATTCTATAGAAACTTAAAATTATTCATTTCACAAAAGATAAAATGAAAATCATCAAACTAATGAAAATCATCATTCACCAAAATAGTTAAAGTTAAGGATAGCAAAGGTGCAATTTCAACACTCAAAAAGAGTGTAACCAATTAAATGTGGCGATTAAATTAATTATTCACAATGGACTTTAACCTGTTGTAGATTCCATGGTAATTATATTACTTAGCAAATACTTTTATAATTTCAGAGACAGTTTGGTTCAGATGAAAAACCAAAGGACTGTTTTTGTTTTAATTCAGTAAATGATTCAATGGATTTTTTTTTTCCCTAATATTTTCCATTTTAACCCTTAGGAAGTATTTTTTTTGTAACATATTTAATCATTTGGAAATTCTTTAAATTTGGAAAAGTGAAAAATTTGGTTGTCTAAGAGCAGTGACTTAATTACATTACATAAAATTACCATTATTATTTATACCATTTTTTTCACTGGATTAAAAATTTTTTTTTTTGAAGGGGAGATATTGTATGATATATTCTGCACTGAGAATATTTTGAACTTATCTCTTTATCAGTGAGGTTAAAAACTTAGTAAAAACAGCCAAATGTAATCAAATCATAAGGCCTAAATCAATGCTAAGCTTTGAAATTTGAGTGATATATTTATTTTGTATACAAAGTAGAAATTAATTATGTGGGAAGTGCCATGTTCAGGGACGAACAGCCTGTGTAACTAAGGACGGTTTCAAGACAGTTCCCCGACAAGACAGTTCCCCGACACGGCTTTTCGAGACAGTTCCCCAACAAAATTGAAGACAGTTCCCCGACACTTTTGAAGACAGTTCCCCGACACATTCATTATTAGCAAACTTGATTTTCATCGACATTTATCATCGATATCTATAACTTTTAAGGAAAGGAAATGGGGGTCTTGTACTTGTGAAAGGATTGTGAATAATTGAGAGTTTTTCTCCTTTTAAGTTTATTATTGATGATCACTCACAAATCGGAAATGATACAGTACCTTGGCCGTTATGCAGATCAGAATATTATTACGTGTGTTATATGAATATGTGTATTTGATTACTAAAACAATTTGTTATCCCAGTGTTGGATTTGAAATACAGAGACCTAGGTTTAGCGCATTTTTTTTTAGATCTCTTACTGTTACTTCCGGAGAAACTGAAATAATGCGCTAGTAATGTAATGGATAATATGAATGTAGATCCCCTTTATGTTGTGCCTTTATGGACAGTAGTAATATGACAGTTATACAGTCCAACGAGAATCAACAAAAAGTTTCAATGTTTAACTTTATTACAAGAGTTATGCATGTTAAAATTGCATTTCAGAAGCCAATACTCAAGTCGCAGACTTGTTCTTGTAGCTGAACTACATGCCACCGCGATCATGCACAATTAACGGAAACTCGAAAGGTTCCCGCCAATTAAACCAATCATTATTACAAACACCCAATCATGGTAACAAACAGTCCAATCACAATATATCGACCTCCTTAATTGGGCATAATACTCAATTTAATAACCACCAAAGTTGAAATTTACTTCCATCATTTCAAAATAGATGTCTATAAAAATATTTAAAAAAGAAAAATCCAAACCTATTCAATATACTAATAATAAAAGTGTCGGGGAACTGTCTTCAAAAGTGTCGGGGAACTGTCTTCAATTTTGTCGGGGAACTGTCTCGAAAAGCCATGTCGGGGAACTGTCTTGTCGGGGAATTGTCTTGTTCCCAGGACGCACTAGAGTTTGGACGAACATGCTTGAATCCTAGACTGGTTACCGCCTGAACTGGCCACCGTTGTATACCGTGTATTACAACAGGCACAAGCTAATCGTACCGTGCCCTGTGATTGGATAATTGATACGGCCAATGAAACGGCTCGAAACATATATCGAGTAACCTGACAATGTGCTCAGGTGACTTTATTTCATTCTTATTTTGATTATTATGTTATTAATAAATAATAGAATACAGGTATTCATAGAGCATAATTTATAACTTTCAGATAAAAGGACCTTTTCCATCTAGAATGATCTTTTTTTTTTTTAAAAAAAGGAGAGGGAAATATAAACATTCCATTGTGAGAAAAGGAGAAACTACTTGTAACAAGCAATTTCTCCTTTTCTCACAAATTTTTCTACCCTATATAGTACTTATTTTCAATTTAAATGCTCTTTAAAATGTCGTCTGCAATTTGTTTCAATTTGGACTAGTCTGAAATTTGGTCGTCTGGTAATGGGTTAATTAGATACTTTTATTTCAAATCCTCTCTAAATTCTTTATTCATTTAATTTTTTGACTATTAGACATCTGAACAACTGAGTAATACATAAATATTCGGCAAGCATTCCCCCCCCCCCCCCTTTTAATTTTTTCCCCCAAACAGTTGTTAGTAAATGTTGAAACATGCTTCTTTATTCCTCACAAAACAAAGAAATTAAATGTTAAGGGAGAATTAAATGATAATTAGACACCACATGTGTTTTATTGCCCCTAGGCTTATCTCTGCAGGCTTCTTCAAAGGGACAACACACTTTAATCCTTGAGAATTGCAACCTACAATTCAATTTATAAGATAATTGATTATCTTATTACCCTTTCTGCTTTATCAAGTACAAACTTGTGCATTATATTTGTTATTTTGATGTTAATATTTTTAGTAAAAGTTCAACGTCAGCACTTGAAAATTTTTCATGTATTCATTAATTTAGCTTTTATTATAAACATAATAATCAAATAATATTCTTATAATCATTAACATTTTTTTTCTATCAAATTTTAGACATTCAGCTATTGTTTCTTGAAATGATTCCATGCATAAGTAATTATATTATGATCACAAAACAATCACTTTAAAAGACGGTAATATTGAAAATTATTTTCATAGCTATTGCTTTTTACACCCACCTAAAACATACACAAAAAAATCAAGAGACGCTACTCTAAGTTACTACTGTCTTTTAAAGTGATTGTTTTGTGATCATAATATAATTACTTATGCATGGTATCATTTCAACAAACGATAGGTGAATGTCTAAAATTTCATAGAAAAAAAATGTTTATGATTATAAGAGTATTATTTGATTATTATGTTTATAATAAAAGCTAAATTAATGAATACATGAAAAATTTTCAAGTGCTGACGTTGAACTTTTACTAAAAAAATTAACATCAAAATAACAAATATAATGCACAAGATTGTACTTGATAGAGCAGAAAGGGTAATAAGATAATCAATTATCTTATAAATTGAATTGTAGGTTACAATTCTCAAAGATTAAAGTCTGTTGTCCCTTTGAAGAAGCCTGCAGAGATAAGCCTAGGGGCAATAAAACACATGTGGTGTCTAATCATCATTTAATTCTCCCTTAACATTTAATTTCTTTGTTTTGTAAGGAATAAAGAAGCATGTTTCAACATTTACTAACAAGTGTTTGGGGGAAAAAATTAAAAGGGGGGAAAATTGCTTGCCGAATATTTATGTATTACTCAGTTGTTCAGATGTCTAATAGTCAAAAAATTAAATGAATAAAGAATTTAGAGAGGATTTGAAATAAAAGTATCTAATTAACCCATTACCAGACGACCAAATTTTAGACTAGTCCAAATTGAAACAAATTGCAGACGACATTTTAAAGAGCATTTAAATTGAAAATAAGTACTAGATCTATATAGGGTAGAAAAATTTGTGAGAAAATTGCTTGTTACAAGTAGTTTCTCCTTTTCTCACAATGGAATGTTCAGATTTCCCTCTCCTTTTTATCTAAAAAAAAAATGATCATTCTAGATGGAAAAGGTCCTTTTATCTGAAAGTTATAAATTATGCTCTATGAATACCTGTATTCTATTATTTATTAATAACATAATAATCAAAATAAGAATGAAATAAAGTCAACTGAGCACATTGTCAGTTTACTCGATATATGTTTCGAGCCGTTTCATTGGCCGTATCAATTATCCAATCACAGGGCACGGTACGATTAGCTTGTGCCTGTTGTAATACACGGTATACAACGGTGGCCAGTTCAGTAGACTACTACGTGTAGGCTAATTGGAGAGGTCATCAGACCTCTCCAACAGTGTTGAGTTTAAAAGGCAGACTGCCTCAGAAATTGTTGTCTAAATCCAATCTTTGTAGGGGAATTGTTCCTATACACAGTCTGTTTCGTCATGATTTTATAAAGAAATCGAAGTCTAAAAACTGAAATAGGAAATAGACGTGGTTTGTTTCTATATCGCGAATTTCAACAAAATTGTAAGGATTTATTTGCATTTGTCCTTTCCAACAATTTTAATTTTGTATTACAATCTTAAATCTAAACAAAAAGAAGAAAAAAGAAAAACGAATTTCGTTAAAAATAGAAACGAACACGGCGGAAAAAAATCACGTGACCTTAAAACGCGGGAAGAAGGTCATATGACTTACATAAATTACAAGGACGGATGTATACGGAATCCTGTTTTTGCCATCCACTTTGATGAATGTGTATTTACAACTGAACAGATTTCAACTACCCGATTATTGTCTTGCGTGTTTCTTTACATGTACCTAGATATATTTAACCTAAAAGCATAAAAAGTATTTGAAAAAAATGATGTCGACCTCTCCTGGCTTCTTTTTTAAAGAAGCCACTTGTACACGGTATACAACCATTCGGAACATCTCGGTCAATTCTACGAATCAAGCCTCGGATGTATGCCGACAGACTACTTCCGGAAGGAACAACAACACCCCCATAACAAGAAATACAATGACGTCATTATCGCGCAAACATTCGAAAATCTCGGCAAATCTTTCGATCCAGCCCAATTTTTCAAGTGCGTAATCAATGCAAGTCCGAAATTCAGCCATTTATGCTGCTATAGTTAGAATTACCGTCATTCTATAGGATTTGTTGCATTCGAAATGGTTACTAGTTGACGTGATTTGGAACATCCCGAGAACTATGTAGTGGGGAGTATCTGTCGAATAACTGCTTCCGGCGATGCATGTCAAGTTTTTTAACATATTATTCCGTCGGCATACATCCGAGGCTGGATCGAAAGATTGGCCGAGGTGTTCCGAATGGGTATACAACGGTGGCCAGTTCAGCTTGAATCCCAGCCCAACAAAGTAGCGGAATGGGAAAACGATATTTCTGTGATTTTTGTGACAGATCTTTTGCAGATACAGGTGTCAATAGGAAAAATCACTTTAAAGGAACCATACATCAACGAATGAGAAAACAGCACTATGATTCTTTCAAAGGTATTATCGCAAACACTATCGACGACATGTATGGAAAAAATGCATATCAATTCGGAAAGAACTAGTAGTCGGGTATATACTTATTTGAAGACATGTCATCTCGCACGTTTAAAAATTGACTTAAGACAATAAAACAAACAAAAGACATCTGTAAGATCTAAACTGCTCAGTTGAATGGGCAAACAAAAGGAGACCAAAAAGCTTGAGTGATCTATCTTAGTACAGCTAACTGTCCCCAAAGGCGATGTTACTTTTTGACTGGTCGCCTCACGGTGTACAGTAAATGTCCAAGTATGAAAAAGATCACCGGAGCATCTCATTATTGAGACTAAGATCTATCTACAAGTATGATATCAGCAATCATTAGTGTGGACCTGTGCTCTTGTTGTAGTTGACGTTTGGTGGTCTCACAACCAGTTGTCAGTTGGTAGAGCTGTTGTTAGATCTGGGGATCATGGGTTTGAGCCCTGCGTGTGGTACACTTTTCTCCCTTGATTTACTTTATTTGAGACAAGCATGTGGTGAGTGTGGGGCAGTGGCAGTCCGCTGAGAGCGGAGGGGGGAGTTGGTGACTCCCTAAAATTCAAGAGTGGGCTGTGTATTATAGTTGACATTGGATGGACTCCACCGACGGTCTGAAGGTCTGCTCAGATGCTGTTTTTGTTACTAGTTTGCGCAGACCTTCATATTAGCCTGCTTTAAACGCATATGGAATTAATGATTTTACCGGCATCTTTTCAAGCGGCTGTATGCGACAAATTTGCCAAGGACAGCTAATAAAGTGGGCATGGATCGTTAGTAGTCTCAATAATGAGACGCCGATCTTTTTCACACTCGAACATCTACTGTACATTGTACAGAGGCGGCCAGTTGAAAAGTGACATCGCCTTTAGGGACAGTTATCTGTACTAGGATCTTTAGATAATTGATTAATCTTTACAAAAGACTGATGTTAATTAATATCTAAATCTTACTTTCATGCAAATCTGTACTTATCAACGTAAATATTTGTTGACCTACTTCCATTGACCAACTACTTGTAGACTTTTTTACTGGGTTGACCCAATACTGTGTAATCCAGAGTTTTAATGACTTATAGGGAAAAGGGCATTAGGTAACTTAGAACATTGCAGGGATAGGAGGGAATGCTGTTAACCAGCATTTTTTCCCATGATGTTTTCTATCCTTTTGAAGACAAATCCTATCCATTTCACCACATCTGAAAATGACTGTTAGTCCAAACTTTTGTTATTAATCCTTTACCAGAGGACAAAGTTTTAGCCTTGTCGAAATTGAAAGTACTTGCAGATGAAAATTTCAATGTGCCTTAACTCTTTACCACACAATCCCGATTTTTAAGGCCACTGAGAAAGAGCCGATCAAAAATATTGTGGGAAAAGAAGAAAAATGTTGAAATTTTCTCCTTTTCCCGTAATGCCTTCTGCCCTGCTGGAAACAAATTTCATCTTTGGGTCACATTTATTTTGTGGTCTGCAAGTGCTGTCAGTTTGGACCAGTCTAAAATTTTGTCGTTTGGTAAAGCGTTACATGGTGCAACTTTCCTTTGATAGGGTAGAAAACTTTGTGGGAAAAGGAGAAAATGATGACTACCAGCGTTTCATTTCCATGGTCATCAAAAGTTGGTATTGTGCGGTTAAGGGTTAAACTTGGGTAACAATTTAAATAAAAAAAGCTGGGCACATCTAGAAGCCTGTAGCGCTTTACCAAACAACAAAATTTTGGACTATTTCAAATTGAAAGCATTTGTAGGCAACAAAATAAATGTGAATCAAAAAGTGAAATTTGATTTGGAAAGGGTAGAAAACATCGTGGGAAAAGGAGAAATGCTGGTAACAAATGCAGGTTACCAGCATTTTCTCCTTTTCCCACAATGTTTTCAAAAATATTTCCTTTGCAGGGTCGTTAAAAGTCGGAATTCTGTGGTAAAGAGTTAAACTCTGGTAACAAGTTAAACAAAACAGCTGGGCACAGTCATCTAGAAGCTTTTAAACAGGACAGTTTTAACAGGGCTTTAGCAAAATGGGGCTTAACCCTTTCCCATACGACAAACTTTTGGACTAGGCCAGATTGAAAGCATTTGCAGACAACAATTCAACTATTGCTGAAAAGATGATTTCTGTCTATGATAGGGTAGAAAACATTGTGGAAAAAGGAGAAAATGCTGGTTACCAGCATTTTCTCCTTTTCCCACAATGTTTTCAAAAGGCTACTTTTCCAGACCCATAAAAACCAGGATTGTTTGGGAAAGGGTTAATGCATTTCTAAGATGCATTATGTCAAGCAGTTTATCACATAATTATGGATAAATAGCATCTACCTTGTTAAAGGTGGCCCTTCAGATTTTGGGACGAAAATTTTACAAAAATGCAAAACAGTCATCCATATACTCCCAAAGCCTTTTAACTTTCATCCATAAAACCCCAGTCATCGAAAACCATCCAACATCACGAGAAATTGGAGATTTACTATGGCCCAGGTTGACACCAACGGGAAACACGTTCTATTTTTAGATGATCAATTCGCACCTTTACATACAGGAATACTCAGATGAATTTCAAACATAGCATCCGAAGAAGACATTATGGAAAATAATTATTACATGTTTGTTATGTAATGGAATTTAAACGTTATGAGTCACATGCCAGTCACTTGATATTCCCACAATGCTTAATTGATTTTTGGTGCGAAATCTAAAAATAGCTTAACTCTTTACCACACAAGAAAATTTTAGACTGGTCCAAATTGAAAGCATTTGCAGACAACAAAATAAAGGTGACTGAAAAATTGAAATTTGTTCTGGGAAGGGTAGAAAACACTGTGGGAAAAGGAGAAAATGCTGGTTACCAGCATTTTCTCTTTTTCCCACAATGTTTTCTAAAGGCTTCTTTCTCAGGGCCGTCAAAAGTAGGGATTGTGTGGTAATGGGTTAAGAGGCTACATAGCCTTTTAAGGGAATACTATCAAAAAATTTTTATCTGTAATTTTATGAATCTGAATTATTGATGATTTGTATTATTTTTTCATATGAATTTCAGTGATATATATATATTTTTTGATTTGGTGAGATGTAAACATTCTAAATACTCACCTTTAACAAATGGCATGACTCATTACCAAACATAAAAATTTTGGACTAGTCCAAATCGAAAGCATTTGCAGACGACAAAATAAAAGTGACTGAAAATTTAAAATTTGTTTTGGAAAGGGTAGAAAACAATGTGGGAAATGGAGAAAATACTAGTTACAAACATTTTCTCCTTTTCCCGCAATGTTTTCTGAAGGCTTCTTTCTCAGATTTGTCAAAAGTAGGGATTGTGTGGTAATGGGTTTAAGAGGACAGTTTGAGCTAGGCTTTAGCAATATGAGACTGAACCCATTACCACACAATCCCCACTTTTGATGACCCTGAGAAAGAAGCTTGTTAAAAAAAAACCAGCATTTTCTCCTTTTCCCACTATGTTTTCTACTCAACAAAATGAATTTTTAATCACTCTTATTATGTCGTCTGCAAATGCTTTCGATTTGGAAAAGCCTAAAATATTGTCCTTTGGTAATGAGTTAATGCGTTTCTAAGATTCTTTGTATCAAGCGATGCATTGCATAGTTATGGGTCCATAGAACCTACTTAGTCAAACGATTGACTGAAACAACTTGGTCCAACAACTGACTGAATCACGATGTAGAATAGTCCATGGACATGTGGACAATTTACAAGCAGCAAAAGAACTCGACACCTGTCAGTCTGCATAGATTGTGCAGGCTTGCATGGGTTAACCCATTACCACACAATCCCTACTTTTTACGCCCCTTAGAAAGAAGCCTTTTGAAAACACTGGGAAAAGGAGAAAATGCTGGTAACCAGCATTTTCTCCTTTTCCCAGAGTGTTTTCTACTCTTCCCAGAACAAATTTCTATATTTTAGTCACCTTTTTAGCTCACCTGAGCACATAGTGCTCAGGGTGAGCTATTGTGATCGATCGTTGTCCGGCGTCCGTCCGTCCGTCCGTGAACAATTACTTAAAAATTCTTCTCCTCTGAAACCGCCCAACAAATTTCAGTGAAACTTCACAGAAATGATCCTTAGGTGATGCACTTTCAAAATACTTCAAAGATTTGAATTCCATGGAGAACTCTGGTTGCCATGGCAACCGAGAGAAAAAACTTTAAAAATCTTCTTGTCCCAAACCGTAAGGGCTAGAGCTCTCATATTTTGCATGTAGCATCATCTAGTGACCCTCTACCAAAATACTTCAAATTATGGCCCTAGTTTTGAAATTGGCCCTATGTTGTGGGTTCTTGGATTTCACATGGAGATAAAGAAGGAAATCTTTAAAAATTTTCTTGTCCCAAACCATAAAGGCTAGAGCTCTCATATATGGGATGTAGTATCATCTAGTGGCCCTCTATTAAAATACTT
Organism: Tridacna crocea; assembly: GCA_943736015.1. Classification (NCBI taxonomy): domain Eukaryota; kingdom Metazoa; phylum Mollusca; class Bivalvia; order Cardiida; family Cardiidae; genus Tridacna; species Tridacna crocea. The sequence goes on from OX031070.1 coordinate 11,350,149, forward strand.
CAAATAATGGCCCTAGTGTAGAAATTGGCCCTATGTTGTGGGTTCTCGGATTTCACATAGAGATAAAGAAGGAAATCTTTAAAAATCTTCTTGTCCCAAACCGTAAGGGCTAGAGCTTTCATATTTGGCATGTAGCATCATCTAGTGACCCTCTACCAAAATACTTCAAATTATGGCCCTAGTTTGAAAATGGCCCTATGTTGTGGGTTCTCGGATTTCACATAGAGATAAAGAAGGAAATCTGTAAAAATCTTCTTGTCCCAAACCATAAGGGCTAGAGCTCTCATATATGGCATGTAGTATCATCTAGTGGCCCTCTACCAAAATACTTCAAATAATGGCCCTAGTGTGGAAATTGGCCCTATGTTGTGGGTTCTCCGATTCCACATAGAGATAAAGAAGGAAATCTGTAAAAAACTTCTTGTCCCAAACCTTAAGGGCTAGAGCTTTCATATTTGGCATGCAGCATCATCTAGTGGCCCTCTACCAAAATAATTCAAATTATGGCCCTAGTGTTGAAAATGGCCCTATGTTGTGGGTTCTTGGATTTCACATAGAGATAAAGAAGGAAATCTTTAAAAATCTTCTTGTCCCAAACCATAAAGGCTAGAGCTCTCATATATGGCATGTATTATCATCTAGTGGCCCCCTATTAAAATACTTCAAATAATGGCCCTAGTATGGAAATTGGCCCTATGTTGTGGGTTCTCGGATTTCAATAAAGATAAAGAAGGAAATCTTCAAAAATCTTCTTGTCCCAAATCTTAAGGGCTAGAGCTTTCATATTTGGCATGTAGCATCATCTAGTGGCCCTCTACCAAAATACTTCAAATTATGGCCCTAGTGTTGAAAATAGCCCTATGTTGTGGGTTCTCGGATTTCACATAGAGATAAAGAAGGAAATCTTTAAAAATCTTCTTGTCCCAAACCATAAAGGCTAGAGCTCTCATATATGGCATGTAGTATCATCTAGTGGCCCTCTACCAAAATATTCAAATAATGGCCCTAGTGTGGAAATTGGCCCTATGTTATGGGTTCTCCGATTTCACATAGAGATAAAGAAGGAAATCTGTAAAAAACTTCTTGTCCCAAACCTTAAGGGCTAGAGCTTTCATATTTGGCATGTAGCATCATCTAGTGACCCTCTACCAAAATACTTCAAATTATGGCCCTAGTGTTGAAATTGGCCTTATGTTGTGGGTCCTCAGATTTCACATAATGATAAAGAAGGAAATCTGTAAAAATCTTCTTGTGCCAAACCTTAAGGGCTAGAGCTTTCATATTTGGCATGTAGCATCATCTAGTGGCCCTAGTGTGGAAAATGGTCCTATGTTGTGGGTTCTCGGATTTCACATAGAGATAAAGAAGGAAATCTTTAAATATCTTCTTGTCCCAAACCATAAGGGCTAGAGCTCTCATATATGGCATGTAGTATCATTTAGTGGCCCTCTACCAAAATACTTCAAATAATGGCCCTAGTGTGGAAATTGGCCCTATGTTGTCTGTAGTTGTTGGTGTATTTAACAACATTATAATACTAACTTGTATTGAAAGTCTTGAATCGGCAAACATTCTCTACTAAGTTTGCTCAAATCAAGCAACTTTTTGCCACACACCAAAAGGCCTAGGGCTTTGTTATTATTCCTTCAAAACTCTGTTCTGGAGGTATATAGGAGTCAGCTTGTAGGTCCGTCCATCCATCCATCCATCAGTCTTTCTGTAGCATTTTCTTGTCAGAGCTTGTTCTCAACAACTACAGGACAGATTTCATTCAAATTTTAGAGAGACTCGGTGCCAAGCAAGAATGTGCATATTATATTTTGGTGACGGTTCATTGAATTTTTACAAAGTCATTTTCCTTTGATGAAATTTCTTGTTTTCCCTATTTTTCAACAACTATTGGACAAATATCATTCAAACTTCTCTTAAATATTTATATAACCGGGTTTGGTTAAGAAAGATTATCTTCTTATCTAAACCAAGAAGACCTAAAGCTTTGGCCTTGCACTTCGATATTTGGTATTTATCTTCATTGTAAATCTTTACTGCTTGGTACTCAGGTGAGCGATATAGGACCATCATGGTCCTCTTGTTTTTTGTTGTCTGCAAACGCTTTCGATTTGGACCAGTCTAAAATTTTCTTGTGTGGGTGTGGTAGAGAGTTAAGGCTCAGAAAAATTAATATTCCTTTTAACAGATGCAGCTGGATTGCTAGCTGATGATGATCTGAAGCTACCCTGTCATAGGTTTCAAATGGGTAAGTGTATGTTTTAATGACTGTCCAGTATACCTTTTAACCCTTTACCCCATAAGGCTTTTCTATGGCATCTCTAATTGACCCTAAATAACAGCAAGGATGAAGCAGTTTCTTATGTGTATATGACACCTTTTGATAGCATAGAAAACATTGTGACAGAATGTGAAATTGCTCGTCATGAGCAATTTCACCTTTTGCCACAATGTTTTCCAAAGGCTCCTACAAGAATTGTTAATTTATCATTAATAATTTTTGAGTAATTACCCTTTGTTCCCTTTTACACTTTTAACTTAACAGTTTATAATCATATGTATTTAGAATTGGATGCCATTAGAGTGGCATACATGTTTTACAAACATCTCTTGTTATTCTTTGCATAGAGGTCAATTTCAGGTCAATTTGTTCGAGTAATAAAACTCTTGAAACAAGCATCTTCTTCTGTGCCCACAATGTTTTTGAAGCCTTCTTGTATTGGAATGAGCTGACCATGTAAAATGCATTCCAATCTTTTAATGACCCAGAGAAATTTAAGAATATTGTTGGGAAAAGGAGAAAATGCTAGTAACCAGCATTTTCTTCATTTCCCACATTTTCCACCCTGTCAGAAAACTACAGCTTATTTGTACTTCTTTCAAACAAAATTAAATTGTCTTCAATATCATTTTCAGTTTTAAACCATCATCAATTTGTTAACCTATTACCACTCAATCCCTGTTTTTGACAACCCTGAGAAAAAAGCCTTTAGAAAACATTGTTGGAAAAGGAGAAAATGCTGGTAATTTTCCCAGAATGTTTTCTACCTTTCACAAAACAAATTTCAAATTTTCAGTCACTTTTATTTTGTTGTCTGCAAATGCTTTCGACTTGGACAAACTTAAATTCTGTCATTTGGTAATGAGTTAACCCTTTACTCCATAGATACTCATTTCTACACATTGCTTGTAGGAGGCTTTGGAAAACATTGTGGCCAAAAGGTGAAATTGCTCGTAACGAGCAATTTCATCTTTTGTAACAATGTTTTCCATGCTATCAAAAGGTGTCATTTACACATAAGAAAGGGCTTCATCCTTGCTATTGTTTAGGGTCAATTAGAGATGCCATAGAAATGGGGTAAAGGGTTAATAGGGAAAGATTTAACCCCTAGAGTGCCAAATGAACTAAAGAGATATTTTCCTTCTAGAGACAAAACCAAAATAATTGTAATTTCAAGGTTGCTTTTGCCTAAATTGTCTCAGCAAAGGTGACAGTGCAGATAAAAGAACAAACTGCTCTTTTTGTGCAGTCTGATCTTGATCTACACAGGCCACTACAGTTGTGAAAGGGGTTTTGAGGGTTGATAATATCAAATCAGAGATCCCCCAAGTTGTGATACTTTATTCCAGGTACTTGTGATTATGGAGATAACTGTAAATTTTCACACATGACAGCAGAGAGAAAGAGACAGCTCCAAGAACAAGGTAGCTCTAGCATGATTTTTAGCTCTACGCTTTTTTTCTTAAAAAATTGTCAAAAGATGGTCATAACACTCTTGTCACCATCATTACTACAAGTATTCACTTTAAACTCAGACTAGCTCTTTACTATCCAAAGGTCATAGTGTTACATTTTTTATAACTCCTCCCCCACAACAAAGTGGAGGAGTGGAATTGCAATGACTTTCTGTCTGTCCGTCTGTCCATTTGTCTGTAGACACAAATTTGGCTGGGTAATACTTCAACAGTTTTCTAGGATGAAAACTTTAACTCATTATCTAACGACAATATTTTAGACTCATCCAAATTGAAAGCATTTGCAGACGACAAAATAAAGGTGAATGAAAATTTGATATTTGTTTTGCGAAGGATACGAAACATTGTGGGAAAAGGATAAAATGCTGGTTACAGTGTTTTCTATAGGCTTAATTCTTTCTCAGGGTCGTCAAAAGTAGCGATTGTGTGGTAATGGGTTAATTTAAACACATTGTTCCTATATATATATATATATATATATATATATATATATATATATATATATATATATATATATATATATATATATATATATATATATATATATAAAGTAGTGCATGTGCAACGTCCATGACCCTGCTGCAATTTTGTTGCAGAATTATCTCCCCTTGCACTTTTTTCAAGCGGTGTACTAAATCATTCTGCATTCTTTGACAAAGACCTGTTTTGTGACGAGCTGGTAGGGTATGACTCTTTCAATAGCAAATCCCATCATTTGATTCATCTGTAGACTAGAAGTGCTTTCAAGTTTGCTGGAAAATGAAGTACAAGAAAAAGAGTTACGAAAATATTTCAGTTGCAAAGGGAAAAGCCAGAGAAGAGGAAAAAGCCAGACTGGATGTTATTGAACCAACACTGAATGAATGGCTTGCAAAACGAAGAAAACGTCAGAAAACAGACAAAGATGTGGAGCCAGCAACTGAAGATATTCAGTACACCCTGCCACCATTTCTGGCTAGTATACCAAATCTACCCCCATCTTTGATGCCCCCTACTGCTGAAGAGTTGAGGACAAAATCACTGTTTGAATGGGGATGAGATTTGTATTCCTTGGAAACATTTAAATGTATACTAAACAAAAAAATTTCAGCCTTTGCCCAAATTGAAGGTTTTTGCAGATGACAGGTCAAATGTGGCTTAATCCTTTACTCCATAGATACTCATTTGCTTGTAGGAGCCTTTGGAAAACATTGTGACAAAAGGTGAAATTGCTCGTGACGAGCAATTTCACCTTTTCTGACAATGTTTTCTATGCTTTCAAAAGATGTCATGTACACATAAGGAACGGCTTCATCCTTGCTCCATAGATACTCATAGATCCTTTACTCCATAGATACTCATTTGCTTGTAGGAGCCTTTGGAAAACATTGTGACAAAAGGTGAAATTGCTCATGACGAGCAATTTCACCTTTTGTGACAATGTTTTCTGTGCTTTCAAAAGGTGTCATGTACACTTAAGAAACGGCTTCATCCTTGCTGTTATTTAGGGTCAGTTATAGATACCATACAAATACCTTATGGGGTAAACGGTTAAGTGATGGAATTTGCATTTTCTCCTTTTCCAACAATTTTTTTCAAAGAATCCTTATTCAGGGTCATAAAAAAACAACAACTGAGGATTGTATGGTAAAGAGTTAATCATTTACCTCAACCTTTACCTCTGGGATGTTGTTGTGGTAATCTGAATCAAATAAGTAAAAAATAAATACAGCAAACACTATTTTGAATAACAGAGCTTATTTGAATTGATGCAAAATGATAGACTAGGAGCCATTTTGAGTAACGCAGTCGCATAAATTATTCAAAGCGTCTTCTTCGGTTGGAGATATCATTTCAACAAAATTGCTTTCTATATTAAGACTTGTGTGCATTTAGTTATTGTGTATTTGCATATTCTATGATTCTGTTAATTTTGAGTATACTCCATTTTGTTGAATTATCAAAGTATTTTTATGCTCCCCAAAGGGCGGGCATATAGTTGCCGCTTCGTCTGTCTGTCCATCCTTCTGTCCGAAGCCATTTCTCCACAACCCCTCTACCAAATTGGATAAAACTTCATATATGAACTCCTTAGGGTAAGGCGCCTACATATCTTTCTTGGTTTTTCCATTTGACCCCGTGTCATGGAAAAAGGGGGCTTAATGCAAAATTGCATTTTTTACTAATATTTCATTCAGTTTTTATCAAAATTCCATGAAACTTCATGGTTATATTGTTTATGGAAAGTTTCAGGAAGTGCCCTTGCTATTTTTAATCTAGGTTTTTTTTAAGTTGATGTTCTCTCACGGAAAAAGGGGGTTTCTTGCAAAATTCCAATTTTTACTAATGTCTCCTTCAGATTTGGTCAAAATTTCATTAAACTTCATGGTTATATTGTTTTTTCAAAGTTTCACCATGTGCTCTTGTTTCTTTATCTCTGTGTTTTTCAATTTGACCCTCTGTCGTGGAAAAAGGGGGTTTCTTGTAAAATGCCAAGGAAAAAGGGGCCTTCATGCAAAATTGCAATTTTTACTAATATCTCGCTCAGTTTTTTTCAACTTGAATTCGTGAAACTTCATGGTTATATCTTGTGTTACAAGTTTCAACATGTGCCCTTTGTTTTCAATCTATGAATTATTCATGTGCAAATACCTCTTTCCTTGTTTCTCAATTTGAGGCTGCATCATGGAAAAAGGGGACTTCATGGAAAAAACTGTTTTTCACTTGTATCTCCTACATCTGTGCTTTTAACACCCCTGAAGCATGTGAAAAAAGTAGTCGGTGGCATTTGAAAGCAAGTTGTGTTAGCACTGGTGTGAGAAAGCCAGGAAACACATGTGTGCGTCACTGTTCGCCATGATATGACCTTAGCTGTTAAAGTGGCGTTAAACCCCAATACAACCAACCTAGACCCCTGATAGAGAAGAATTTAGAAAACATTTTGGGAAAAGTAGAAAATGCTGGTTACCAGCATTTTCTTTTTTCCCACTATGTTTTCTATCATGGCAAAGAATAATACATGTAGTTTCATATGAGCCACTTTGAAGCTGCATCAGCAAATGCTCTCAATTTGGACCAGTCTAAAATTTTGTCATGCAGTAAAGGGTAAATGATTTTAAGTACTATTATGTCCCTTGAAAAGCCAATAGGGTTGTACTAGACAAAACTAGTTGAAAATAAAAGAAGAAAGTACATACTTTGGGTTAGATCTTTTTTATGCTTGAAGGAATTTGAAGTTTGCCTCTTTGCAAAATGTCACAGCTAAGTAAAAAGTGTACATCACAGATCAGACTATAAATTATGTGCTGCCTGATCTGAATGTTCACTGGTCACAAAGGTAATATAAGTTGTGAGTTTTAAATGCCATTTAAGGGGGGATAAAACATGTAACATAGTCAAAGAGAGAAAGTTTTGGAATGAAGCTAGACCATCCGCAAAAAGTTTTGACCCATTCCGGCCAGATCGGACTGTCCTGGCGTACACAAGTCGGCACTTTTTGCAGATACATTTAGCCTCTTTTTCAAGAGCCAGGCTAAAACATAAATGTTAAGGAAACCAGTTCATGTCATCTATAATAAGCTAATGCTTTCATAGATGTGTTTTAGAAGTTTGTTTTTACGACTGAACTTTTTGTTAGATATCAGAATTTTTCATTTGTCTAAACTGCAGGCATTTACGGGCTACAAATACATGTAATATGCAATGAATTCTTTATGTAATAATTCTTTGATAGAAGCATTTTTATAAACATCATTTTCTCCTTTTTCCTGCAATGTTTTCTACCCTGCTGGAAACAAATTTCAATTTTTGAGTTGTGATCATTTCGTTATCTGCAAATGCTTTCAATTTGGGAAAGTCTAAATTTTTCTCATATGGTAATGGGTTAAGCAAATATGATGTCTTTAATTGGAAACAAAACAATGAGGGAGGAGAGGATGCTAGCTACCATAATTTTTTCCCATTCCTACAGTGATTTTATAAAGGTCATTTAACCCTTTACCACGCAATGACGACTTTTAACAGAAAAGCCTTTTGAAAACAGTGTGGTAACCAGCATTTTCTCCTTTTCCCCCAAAGTTTTTTTTACCCTATCAAGGCAAAATTGCACCATTTGATCCACTTTGGAACTGTCATCTGTAAATACTTTTAATTTGGGTAGGTCTAAATTTTGCCGTCTGGTAAAGGGTGACACAAAGTTTGGCAAAGAATTTACTCATTTCAACACAAACCTGACTTTCAACAACCCATTTGGAGAAAACTTGAAGACATTGTGGGGAAAGGAGAAAATGCTGGTAATCAGCATTTTCTCCTTTTCCCACAATTTTTTCTACTGAGTCAAAAAAATCCTTTTAATTTGTAACACTTTAAAAATTGTCATCTGCAGAGACTTTCAATTGATAAAAGTCTAGAATCTGTCATTTGGTAGAGTTTAATTCTAAAATAAACGACAATATATTAGGCTGGTCCCAATTGAAAGCTTGTGCAGACAACAAAAAAATTGAAATTTGTGTCCAGCAGGATAGAAAACATTGTGGGAAAAGGAGAAAATGCTGGTTACCACAATGTTTTCAGAAGGCTTCTATCTAAGGGTTGTAAAAACCAGGGATTGTTTGGGAAAGGGTTAACCCATTACCACACAATCCCTACTTTTGACGACCCAGAGAAAGAAGCCTGTGGAAAACATTGTGAGAGAAGGAGAGGCTTGTAACCAGCATTTTCTCCTTTTCACACAATGTTTTCTACCCTTCACAAAACAAATTTCAAATTTTTAGTCACTTTTATTTTGTCATTTGCAAATGCTTTCAATTTGGACAAGCCTAAAGTTTTGTCGTTTGGTAATGAGTTAAAGGGAAAATACAGACATACATGATGGGAAAAAAAAAAAGATGGCAGTAGTAAACTATAAGCATTGATTTAATAAAGTCAAACAACAGAGTTTATTAACAGAAATTTTTAACCCTTTACCCCATAGATACTCATTTCTGCGCATTGCTTTGGAAAACATTGTTGCAAAAGGTGAAATTGCTTGCGACGAGCAATTTCACCTTTTGTCACAATGTTTTCTATACAATCAAAAGGTGTCGCATACACATAAAAAGCTGCTTCATCCTTGCTGTTATTTAGGGTCAATTAGAGATACCATAGAAATGCCATATGGGATAAAGGATATTTTAATATTTCATGTAGCTGATAAAAACAAAGTGTAGCCCTTTTACCTAAAAAACAAAAATAAGAATTTTAGACTTGTCCAATCAGAAAGTATTTGCTTATATGTACACATTTTGCTTATGGATCATAGTGTAGAATTTCTCTTAAAGAGGATAGAAAACATTAAGGTAAAAGCAGGATATTTTGTTTTACCAGCATCTTCTCCTTTTCCTAAAAAGTTTTTGAAAGCCTTCAATTTCAGGGTTATTAAAACTCCGGATTATTTGGTAAAAGTTTAAAAGACGCTTTAAGCTTTTATTTTATAAATCAAGTCAAGATCAGACTGCACACAGAAAGTCTACATTTCAAGCAAAGCTGTCCAATACTTCACTTGAAATTCGCAGGCTTAAACCTTTCCACACAATGTTTTCTAAAGGATTCTTTCTTGGGATCGTCAAAAGTAGGGATTGTTTGGTAAGGGGTTAGCCAAAGAATCTTAAGTTTTAACCTCCTCTCAAAGAAAATAAGTCAAATACATTGTGGGAAAGGAGAAAATTCTGTAACTTTCACAGATAATGTGTCCAAAATGCAGAATTGTTTGGCACATAATGTGTCCAAAATGCAGAATTGTTTGGCACTTAATGTGTCCAAAATGCAGAATTGTTTGGCACATAATGTGTCCAAAATGCAGAATTGTTTGGCAAATGGTAACTCTGAATTTGTTTCAATCTTAAGATACAGTCTAACTTTTATGAAGCCAAGTCTGTAACAGGGAATTCCTAACAATCCTAGATTAGACTGTGGTCATCTTGTTTGTAGCTGGATTCTGAGCTAGAGTTTACAAAAGCATCTAAAATTGCCGAGCCCTCTACGCCTTCACCAGATAACAAAATTTCAGCCGTCTTCATAATGAAAGCATTTTGCAGATGACAATTTTAATGTGGCTGGTTACCACCATTTTCTACTTTTCCTGCAGTATTTTCAAAAGACTTCTTTCCCAGGGTCATTTAAAGTCGGCATTGTACAATATAGAGTCAACTGGTAAAAGCTAATAAAACTACCAAGGTCAGTCATGAAAAATTTAACAAATATTTAACCCTTTACCAAACGACAAAATTTTAGACTGGTCCAAAATGAAAGCACTTGCAGATGACAAAATAAACAAAACTCAAAAATTGAAATTTGTGTCCAGCATGATAGAAAACAGCATTTTCTCCTTTTCCCACAATGTTTTCAAAAGGCTTCCATCTCAGGGTCGTAAAAACCAGGGATTGTTTGGTAAATATTTAAAAGAACTAAGCTAGATACAAAAATAATCAAAATCAGCAGCAGTTGTACTTAAGCATTTCAGTGTTTTTTATGGATTATAAGTGGTAACATATCGTTCTACACTTTGACGACATACAGGGCACTTTAAAGGATGTGGAAGAGCCACAAGGCATTCGGCACACAGACAAATATGTCCACAATTTAATAATACTATCTCCCGTCGGTTAGTAAGGCAAACAACACAAGTGTTGTCATGGGCAACATCCTCATGACCTTCATTTGACCTTGACCCTGTGGCAGATGATGCGCCGTTTTCATTTCTAGCTCTTTCTCTCTGTCTACGTATTTCTCCATATATATCTTGCCTTTCTCTATTCTCCTTAAATTTTCGGTAACTTTTACGGATAATATGGACCAAAATCATTGTCCCTACAACACCAGTGACGTATGCAAAGACTTTAACCCAGAAAGACTGTTTTTGATAATGCTGTACCAGTTCTTTTCTTGTCATCGTAGTTAAAATATACTTCATCCCTTCACCTGGTGACCGTAATTCTAACTTCCCTTTTGACAAGGCCACTTCCCCAATGCCCCGAACAACTGTGTTGTTTAGTAACATCTTTTCTGTTTCTTGGTATCCTTTTGTCACCTCGCCAGATATTCTATCAACAACTCTTGAAAAGAAACCACTTCCGCTAGGCTCATAATGATCATAGGTGACAATTAGAGAGTCTGTCAAAAGTTCCGCCTCGGATGGGTTACAGACATGAAAGTCTTGGTTTGACCCATCATCAATTACTCTTCGTAGCAGGAAGGGAACCATCTGCATTCTGTCCTGGATGACACGCTTCACATCTGTCCTGTAAAAGATGATATCAACACTTATCACTGGCTTAACCCTTTCCCAAACAAACCCTGGTTTTTACTTTTCTGCAATGTAAGTCTTTTGAAAACACTGTGGGAAAAGGAGAAATTGCTTGTAACGAGCAATTTCTCCTTTTCCCCAGTGTTTTCTACCCTTTAGGAGATTTTTCAGTCATTTTCATCAAGTTTAAAATTATCGTCTGCAATCTCTTTCAGTTTGGAAGAGTCTAAAATTTGTTATTTGGGAAAGAGTTAAGAAAAAAAAAAATCTCTATTTGAGCCCCTTTGATTTGGACGAATGTAAATTTTATCATTTGGGAAAGGCTTAACCCATTACCACACAATGCCTTCTTTTGATGCCACTGGTAAAGAATCCTTTTAAAAACATTGTGGGAAAAGAAGAAAATTGTCTCCTTTTCCTACAATGTTTTCTAGACTATCATAGAAAAATTACACCCATTTTAGCCACGCTGAAATTGTTGTCTGCGAATGCCTTCAACTTGGACAAGGCTAAAATTTTGTCATTTGGTAAAGGGTTAAAAGATCATCACAATGATAAGAATCAGTATTTTGCCTGCAACACCCACAAACAGGCATTCAGACAGGCTAATCAAAAACAACATTTTCCTTTTTTATATAAGTTTCTGTTCTGCACAAGTCGGCTGTAGTGCAGCATCTAATGTGGTTGTAAAGTGCTGTCTCAGATCAGTATGCACAGACTGTGCAGGCTGATCCAAGACGACACTTTACACAAATATTCAAATGCCTCTTTATATGTTACAGGCCATTTTATACACAGTCCCATTGGGCCTTCAACTGTCACATGCAACAAAGGTCATTGCTGTCAAAACTAGGTGCCACCATTTTGTGCTGTAGAGAAAAGCTTGTTGGAAGGCAGAAAAAGGTGGTAACTAGTATTTTCACCTTTTCTCACAATATCTTTTATCCTTTCTGAGCCATTCTATACTCATAATACTAGTAACTGATGACGAAAATTTGGATAAGACCAAATTGAATGCATTTTGCTGTAAACAACATCTGACATGTCTAAAATGATGTGATTTGGCTTCGAGACTGTAGGCAGAATACTGTGGGTAAAGGAGAAAGTATTAACCCTTTACCACACAATCCTGACTTCTAACGAACCTGAGAAAGACGCCTTTTGAAAGTATTGCGGGGGGGATCAAAATTTGTTTTTGGAAGGTTAGAAAACATTGTTGGAAAAGGAGAAAATGCTGGTTATCAGCATTTTCTCCTTTTCCCACAATATTTTCAAAAGCTTTCTTACTTCAGATTGTGTGGTAAAAATTTAACGAATTAACTTACCAAATTCCCTGAACTGACTTAGACTTGTGTTCCGTCATCTGTAAATGATGTACAACACCTGATCTGCCCTCAATATAATGACTGTAGAGAGCTTGGTTGACTGGAATTACCTCCCCTTCCACATAGGCATATGCTATGCTTGCTGTATGTGAGTCGGTTAATTCTTTGATAATGCTGCTGTCTAGTTTCACCTTTGTGGCTTTCTGGAAAATGGATCAGAATAATGAATCATTTTCAGTTCTAAAATCACCAAATCGTCAATTCAAAGGAAGATTATTGCAATTTTACTTTCTCTACAAAAAAGTAAATGAGGTATGAACAGAAACTTTTTAGATAAACATTTAACCCATTACCACACAATCCCTACTTTTGACGCCCGTGAGAAAGAAGCCTTTTGAAAACACTGTAGGAAAAGAAGAAAATGCTGGTAACCAGCATTTTCTCCTTTTCCCACAGTGTTTTCTACCCTTCCCAGAACAAATTTCAATTTTTCAGTCACCTTTAATTTGTCGTGTGCAAATGCTTTCAATTTGAACCAGTCTAAAATTTTGTTGTGTGGTAAAGAGTTAAAGAAATTCTTGGCAGTTAAAAGTGTTTTGAATTACTGAATCATCTTATATTCTAAATAAAAAAATATATATACCATGTTGACCAGAATGTTCAGGAGAGAAAAGCATAAGATTGAAGGGTGAAATCAACCATCATTTTCAATACATAGAATGGTAACTGAAAGATGTCTTAACCTTTTACTCCATAGATACTCATTTCTACGCATTGCTTGCAGGAGGCTTTGGAAAACATTTTGGCAAAAGGTGAAATTGCTCGTGACGAGCAATTTCACCTTTTTTCACAATGTTTTTTATGCTATCAAAAGGTGTCATATACACATAAGAAATGGCTTCATTCTTGCTGTTATTTAGGGTCAATTAGAGATACCATAGAAATGCCTTATGGGGTAAAGGGTTAAAGAAAGGTTAACATACATGTACTTCCAGATTGACAAATGGACCGTCAACAGACACAGAGTCATGACATTAAGCTCAACGGCTTTCAGCCAACAGAGTTTACAAAGAATTCACCCTGATTCCAACTACTAGCCATACCAACTCTACCAGAACACTGGCAAAAACACCAAATTGAAAAGACTCCTGGATCTTACCAGTCATTTTCCAATCAGCTTAGTGTATCTTAAGTCTGCTTGTAAACTATGAAAATGGACATGACACAAAGTCTAGTGCAAAGTTTTCATAGATCTTTTTTGTAATTTACCTTTTACTTCACATGAACACACCTACTTAATTTGTTAACAAACACACAAACACTCATTATAAATTCAGGTAACCATGCATGTGTGGTTAATTTGAACTGAAAAATGAAATAGTGTGATCTGAAATTCAACTGAGAGTTGACTTCTTGTAAATGAAATACATCCAGTACTTTTTAGTTTCCCTTTCCATGGCCAAGCTGTACCCAGAGCTCCTGATAGTGGGAGTGATTTTGGTTTCAAAATTAAAGATATTAATTTTTCTTGACTAAACCCTGTGTTCTGGGTACTCATTAGAATCGTCTCGTCAAGACAATTCTAATGAGTACCCACAACATAGAGACTGAAAGAGAAATAATGGATTTGGAATAACATCACTACCTACATCTTACAGCTCCCAGAATATGTGCAATAAATTTCAAGCCTAGTTTTATTTCTTTGGAAATGAATCAATGGATACTTAAATTAAAAAAAAAATGAAATTACATGGAGGTAACACTGACATTTTTAACCCTTTCCCAAACAAGCCCTGGTTTTTATGTGTGTGCAGTACAAGTCTTTTGAAAACACTGTGGGAAAAGGAGAAATTGCTCATAACGAGCAATTCTTCCTTTTCCCGCAGTGTTCTTTACCCTTTTTGAGAACTTTCTGTCATTTTCTCCAAATCTAAAATTGTCGTCTGCAAACTCTTGGTTTGGAAGGGTCCAAAATTTGTCGTTTGGGAAAGGGTTAACTCTTATCCTGCTAAATAACTACATGGAAATTACCATTTCAGTACTACAAACCCAAATAATGCTATTTCAAAGTTATGTTTAAGGAGATAATAACTCCTTAATGGACAGTGTAGATCAAAGATCAGACTGCACAATCTCTGCAGAATGATCTTGGTCTACACTGTTGGAAAGGGGTCAGTGAGTAGCGCTTAGCAGTCTAAGGGTTAATAATTTTTAAGCATTTTGAATTTTTACTCCAGAATGGACGTAAGAGTGGCTGCTGCAGGGACCAGTGGAGACACAATCACTAACATAACATTGAAACTAGTCCCCAAAATGGAGGTAAATACAGGCTAAATGTTTAAATATAGACTAATAGACTGAAATTCTTCAATATTAAAGACTATATAAGCAAGATATTCCTGAAAGTAGACCGTTAGACACTGGCAATATCAGGTAAGACTGAAACAGATCTACCTCTGCTATCTGACCTTTGTCTACACTATCAGACATAACATCTTTCATTGATCATGGTGAAGTACTAGACAGATTTTTCTACCTCTGAATTTTTTATATAACCCTCTTAAAAGCATGAAATGACAGACTCCATAGTACAGTGCGGTAGTTGCCATGTACATAAATCAAACTGAAAACTAAAAACCCACAAGCCGTCAAGGACAAGTTTTGAAGTTTCATCATTTTGTATACACATACTTTGATGTCATCCGCAGTCTTGTTCAAACTTTTATACCACGAATGTAGGATATAAAGAACAGAAAGATCCACTCCTAATCCGATGATAGCCCCTAAATTGTCCATTTTTGTGGTGTATGTTCCGAGTTTCTTACTTTCGGTTTTCCTTATTGTTGTTTTTGTTTCTAATAGAATCCGTTTACTTTGCGGATATATCTTTTACCTGCAGAGAATTTACTGTGTTCGATGATGAATCTAAAATAAAAAATGAAAATAAACACCAATATTGTAAGAATATGAGATAATCGTGCATTTTCTTGAATCCACATTCCTGTCATCTGTTTATTCATTTCCCGCAACAACTTTTCGGTATTTTTTCCACAGATGGCTAAATGGGCCCGCACTAGCAATGTTTTCGATTTTGTGGTAGCAGTACACGGTTGTCGGCTAAACTCGTCTCGGTCCGCCGTATGCCGACCTGAACTTCCTCAAACAATCTATATAGTCAGCCTGAAATTATAAGGAGCACTTAATTTAGTAGACCCCTAATAGAAAACAGCTATTTCCACAATAATACCATCCTACAAAATTTGCTATGATTAAACAAGAGTGTTATTGTACTGCTTTAACCAAGCCACTTTTCCCTTTTTGTCTTTTCTAGAATAATCATTTATAAATCTCGAACCACTATATTTTTACTCCAAAGAGAGATAGTAATTACCTCCCTTTTCTGAAAAACTAACAAAAATATCTACAAATAATTTCAAGATAGGCATAAAGAATTTCTGGTCTGTTCAAAATGTGCAAAAGTATTATACCTGTATAAATCCGTATTTATCAACTAGGAAAACTTTATGCAATTCAGTACTAGAGGTGTTAGGGGTCTACTACCTTAAATGCAATCCTAATTCTTTAGATTTTATCAATAAATCATGTTCAACTGGTGAAATAGTGATATCAATGATCAATATAAGCAAGTGACATGGTCGGACAAAAACTGAAAAAAAAAAATGCCATTTTAGCCTATATTCCAAAATTCACTAAATCCAAACCCAGGAAGTTAGCCAAAAATGCCAAGCTAAATTGAAACTCCAAACAACACATAATCTGGGGATGAAATCCAAAATAGCACATTACCATGCCGTTTTTCCGCAATCTTTCTTGCCCTGAGCCTACCCTTGTTTTCTCCGCTAAAAACAGCCGCTTGATCCATGACCCCTCGCATTTGGGGTCAAAACTATAGAACAAAGAAGGAAAGGTCATGACTCCCCTGTTTCACATACAAAACAAATGCTTCTTTTCCTTAATGTAACACAATTCATGGGTGTAAGTACTCTTCTTATCAAAATTGCATTAAAAACCTACCTTACTCACTTATTTCTATTTTTGACCCGGCCAATTCGAAGCAAACTGTTTACTTGTGCCTGTTCATCTTCGCAAGCCAACGATATTAGGGTACATAACGAACAAAGTGGAGTTAGTATCCTTGGCTTGCGAAGATGGTGCCTGTTGAGAGAAACAGTCACTCTCTTGGTGTCAAATCGCCTAGAGAAGTACTTCCGGGTCGTATGGTCCCTGGCCAATTCGAAGCAAACTGTTTATTTGTGCCTATTGAGAGAAACAGTCACTCTCTTAGTGTCAAATCACCTAGAGAAGTACTTCCGGGTCGTATGGTGCTAAAGTAGTTCTTAAAAAAAAAATAAAAATGAAACCTTTTCTTGATAGTATATGCTTCATTGCATGATTGCTTTTCTCACATTATTTTCACCTGATGTTTTGAAAAAGGGTTTTTTTTGTGCTGAATGAGCTAAAATCCATCTTTCTTTTCAGGACTATTTCTTGTGTAGGGATGCTGGAAATTTTGAAGTAGATGTGGGTACCGGACCTGTGACGGTTAGGAAAAAGACATGGTACGCATGTTTGACCTAATTTTATGAAAAATCCAAACGGTCATGATGAATGTATTTGTTGGAAAATCAAGGGATTAGTGAAGTTTTTGAAACATTTGGAGCATATTATTCATGAACGAATGTCATGGAACAGTTGACACTGTGTGGAATTAGCGGAATTTACATTGAATTATATAGGAGTCTATTTGAGTGATTTGAGACCTCTTGCACTCCGGATCATTCGCATTCACCTCTGTAGTGGGCTCAGAAAGTAGTCCGTCATTACGTGATACTTTCGTCACATGACCAGAACTCAAAATGGCGACACAAACGCCGGTGAAAGAAAGACCAATATCGATTACTTTGTGTGCTGTTCAAACAGGATACGGCCAATCAGACTTAGTGGTAGGAAATGTGAAAAGACGGATTTTCTGAAAAGGTTAAATGTCTTTTAAAGGACCATAACTTGTATTTTTATCTTATAAACTAAGATCTATCGGTGTGTCAAAACTGTTGTCATCATTCATGGGCGCAGCCATTTTTGTTAAAATTGGTGTAAGATTCTGAGTAGTAAAGAGGCTCGAAAAAAAAAAAAAGTTCTATTGTATACAGGTAAATTCATCAGTTTGAACGCACCTATAATGTATCCAGAATCACATTTTCTTTGTCTACCTTATAATTTTACACATAAAACAGTTAAACAATAACAAAAGGTATTTTCCTCGGTTTGACAAGATTCTTGTCATTTAGCCCATCGCAGAGATGTATGGTGAGAGTAACGAACAACGATTCTGCTCAGAGATTGGAAATTAGTATCTCAGGGTTGAACTCAAACTCTGCAGAGTTTGGGTGGGCTGTCTCGGTATAGACTCGGTATAGACTATAAAGAGTTTGGGTACGCTTTGACAAAATGGATACGCTGGCATATGTAAAAATATATATCATATAGAAGATCTGTAAATCAAAATTCAAATTTAAAAGTCGTCCTAGATAGCTGCAAATTATGAGAAAATGGTAATATCCATGTTATTAAATTGAACTACTTTATGCCAAGTTTTATATTCTTGCACTAAACCCTGGGACCCTTCGGAGGTCGGTATGACCAGATACCGAAAATAGCCTATTTTCACGAAAATAGCTTGCCCTGTATGAAAATAGCTTCAATTTATTGCTTCCTGGATATATGTTTGAATATATTGCTTTTATTTGTTATTTTTATATACTATCTTTCATAATAGATATTGATAACGTGTTGAAAAAAGTGTGAATTGAAATTAATTGAGCTTAATAGAGGTTTTAGACAACTGGACTATGCATATGCACAGTCAATTTACCGAAAATAACTTAAAATCCCTGAACGAAAATTGAAAACATTAAATGATGTATTAATATGATTAAATACATTGCTTTTAGTTCCCTCTTTTTTCCATATATTGTTTTGTATTACAGACCAGAAAGGTATTTAAAAAACTTGAATTGTAGTTAACCGGCTTACAAAGAGTTGCATGTTTTATGTCCGGAATTTACATGAGTAGATCTTTACCATTTTTTCAATATCTACGAAAACAATCGATTAACGCCTCTTTTTTCCTGATATACGCTATATTTTCACTGTGCAGTCTTTGCTTTTGTTCGGTTTTTGTAAACAAAATTAATCAATGGACAGCATCGTGGAAAATAAATAGGAAACTGCTCATTAGGCTTACAGAGCATAACAAATTCAAGACAGCTGCGACGAAGATAGCACATTAGAATTCTAAACTGAATAGCCCTATTGCAATTTACGCTTAATATGTATAAATCTCTAACATTATTATTTTAATATGAATATTAACATGACCGTGGTTTAAAATGTCATAAGTACAAAGATGTAAATATATATACATATATACATATATATATGTATATAATTACCGGTAGTATCTATTGGGCTATAGCAAAGCATCAAATAGAAGACTGAAAACGATTATCGCAAGTGTGACATTGATAACACATCATTAACAGAGGTGTTTTAATCCAATCAAACTATTTTCGTACGTTCGTTTTACAAAACTTTTTTCGTGGTAACTCCCTGTAAACAGAAGCTATTTTCGTTAGGTTCCTATTTTTGTATGGAAGGGGAAGAGTTATTTTATTATATTAAATGGTATATAAATATATGGTTGAATACATTGCTTTTATTTCTCCCTCTCTCTCTCTCCCCCCCTCCCTTTATTTATTATCTTTCATTTCATACCAGAAACGTACATGTTTAAAAAGCAGGAATTGTAGAACAATAGGTATCAAAAGAGTTGTTATATGACCGAGATGTACATGAATATATCTGTATCAAATGTTTTTTTTTTTTATCTTCGGAAACAATTGATTAACGCCTCCTTTTTTTCCTTATATATACTAGATTTTCATCCTAAGTTCCTTGTATTTGTTCATATAGAAGACCAAAAACTATTATCGCAAGTATGACATTGATAACACATCATTAACAGAAATGTTACTTGAATTACCATTTTCAAAAAAGTGTTCGCTAAATTTTGATTCATCAAGAAACATGGCTCTGGTGAATGGGGGCTACTTGCACTATATAGAAATGAAGAAATTCTTAAAAATTCTTTTCTGAAACTGATGGTCAGATTTTGAAATGACTTTTACAGGTGACCTTTTGAATTTGCTTGGCAAAAAATAATTTTCTTTCCAATGTTTCAATACCGCAAAAACACAAGAGCTTCGCAAAGTGGCGCATATACGCCCGAAGGGGCTTGTCAGTGAAATGAGTTGAAATGAAGAGTAGTTAATCTCAATGATATGTGAAAAATATTAAAGAGAAATAGCTAAAACAAGAGGGCCATGATGGCCCTGAAATCGCTCACCTGAGTTTATTGACCAAACATGCACTATCTAGTTTCCCAGTGACCTAGTTTTTTATCAGACATTACCCATCATCAAACACTTTTGAGACATCACCAAAACAAACATTCTGACCAAGTCTGAAGAGTATCAGGCAGAAAATGTAGCCTCTGGAGTGTACACAAGGTTTTTCTAATATTTGACCCATTGACCTAGTTTTTGACTCCACATGACCCATTTTCAAACTCATTCAAGGTATCACCAGGACAAATATTATGAACAAGTTTTAGGAGTATCAGACTGAAAATGTGTCCTCCAGAGCATACAAAAGGTGTTTATAACATTTGACCTATTGACCCAGTTTTTGACCCAACATGACCCATTTTCAAACTCATCCAAGATATTATAAAGGCAAACATTCTGACTAATTTTCAAGAGTGTTAGACTGAAAATGTAGCATCCAGAGCATATACAAGGTTTTTCTAAGATTTGACCTGGTGACCTAGTTTTTAACCCCCACTGACCCATTTTCAAACCTGTCTGAGATATCATCAAGACAAACATTCTGACCAACTTACAAGAGTATGGGACTGAAAATGTGGCCTCTAGAGCCTACAAAAGGTTTTTCTAACATTTGACCTAGTGACCTAGTTTTTGACCCCCACATGACCCATTTTCGTTCTTGTCCGAGATATCATTCAGGCAAACATCCTGACCAACTTTCATGAGTATCCAACTGAAAATGTGGCCTCTAGAGCGTACAAAAGGTTTTTCTACGATTTGACCTAGTGACCTAGTTTTTGACCCCACGTAACCCATTTTCAAACTCATCCGAGATATCATCCAGACAAACATCCTGACCACATTTCATGAGTATCCGACTGAAAATGTGGCCTCTAGAGCGTACAAAAGGCTTTTCTAAGATTTGACCTAGTGACCTAGTTTTTGACCCCACGTGACCCATTTTCAAACTCGTCCAAGATATCATCCAGACAAACATCCTGACCAACATTCATGAGTATCCAACTAAAAATGTGGCCTCTAGAGTGTACAAAAGGTTTTTCTAAGATTTGACTTGGTGACCTAATTTTTGATCCCACGTGACCCATTTTCGAACTCGTCCGAGATATCATTCAGACAAACATCCTGACCAACTTTCATGAGTATCCGACTGAAAATGTGGCCTCTAGAGCGTACAAAAGGTTTTTCTAAGATTTGACCTGGTGACCTAGTTTTTGACCCCACGTGACCCATTTTCGAACTCGTCCGAGATATCATCCAGACAAACATCCTGACCATTTTTCATGAGTATCCGACTGAAAATGTGGCCTCTAGAGCGTACAAAAGGTTTTTCTAAGATTTGACCTGGTGACCTAGTTTTTGACCCCACGTGACCCACTTTCGAACTCGTCCGAGATATCATCCAGACAAACATCCTGACCAACTTTCATGAGTATCCGACTGAAAATGTGGCCTCTAGAGCGTACAAAAGGTTTTTCTAAGATTTGACCTGGTGACCTAGTTTTTGACCCCACGTGACCCACTTTCGAACTCGTCCGAGATATCATTGAGACAAACATCCTGACCAACTTTCATGAGTATCCGACTGTAAATGCGGCCTCTAGAGCGTACACAAGGTTTTTCTAAGATTTGACCTAGTGACCTAGTTTTTGACCCCACGTGACCCACTTTCGAACTCGTCCGAGGTATCATCGAGACAAACATCCTGACCAACTTTCATGAGTATCCGACTCAAAATGCGGCCTCTAGAGTGTACACAAGGTTTTTCTAAGATTTGACCTAGTGACCTAGTTTTTGACCCCACATGACCCATTTTCGAACTCGTCCGAGATTTTATCAGTACAAACATCCTGACCAACTTTCATGAGTATCCGACCAAAACTGTGGCCTGTAGAGCGTACACAAGGTAAAAAGTTGACGACGGACGACGGACGACGCACGACGGACACAGCACGATCACAATAGCTCACCATGAGCACTTCGTGCTCAGGTGAGCTAAAAAGAAAGGGTGGCACAGTTACAAATTTTGTAAATTGCTATTCTCCACAAGGTGTTCTATCAGTTTTGAAAGGTTCAAGATCATAGCTTTTATATTTAAGAAATTATGGCCTAGACGAAAATTCAAAGAGAAAACTAACAAATGGCAATAACTAAAAAAGAAGGATGGCAGTAACAAATGGCAATAACTAAAAAAGAAGGATGGCAGAGTTATGGTTCTTGTGCAGTGCACTTCTTTATAATGTGTTCTTTAAGTCTTTGAAATTTCAAGATGATAGGTTTTAAAGTTTGGGAGTTACGGCCTGGACAAAAATTCAAACTGAAAATTAACAAAGGGCAATAACTAAAAAAATAAAAGTCGCAGAGTTATGGTTCATGTGCACTGCACTTCTCCATAATGTGTTCTATCAGTGTATGAAGTTGCAAGTTATTAGCTTTTACAGTTTGGAAGTTATGGCCTGGACAAAAATTCAAACTGAAAATTAAGAAAGGGCAATAACTAAAAAAATAAAGGTTGCAGAGTTATGGTTCATGTGCAGTGCACTTCTCCATAAATTGTTCTATCACTATATGAGGTTGCAAGTTATTAGCTTTTATAGTTTGGAAGTTATGGCCTGGACAAAAATTCAAACTGAAAATTAAGAAAGGGCAATAACTCAAAAAATAAAAGTGGCAGAGTTATGGTTCATGTGCGATGCACTTCTCCACAATGTTATCTATCAGTGTATGAAGTTCAAAGTTTATAGCTTTTATAGTTTAGAAGTTATGGCCTGGACAAAAATTCAAATTGAAAATTAACAAAGGGCTTTAACTCAAAAAATAAAAGTGGCAGAGTTATGGTTCATGTGCACTACACTTCTCCATAATGTGTTCTATCAGTGTATGAAGTTGCAAGTTATTAGCTTTTATAGTTATGAAGTTATGGCTTGGACAAAAATTCAAACTGAAAATTAACAAAGGGCAATAACTCAAAAAATAAAAGTGGCAGAGTTATGTTTCATGTGCACTGCACTTCTCCATAATGTGTTCTATCAGTGTATGTAGTTTCAATTTAATACATTTTATGGTATGGAAGTTATGGCCTGAACAAAAATTCAAAGTGAAAAGTTGGTTATTTCAGAAATCAAGGGCAGATAATTTTGGAACGGAAACAGCGATCAAAATTCTAAGACCCAGGTGCACAACTAGACATCATGGAGATTCATTGTGGCAAGTTTCAAATAATTCCGATGAAAACTGTAGGAGGAGTTGCGCACACAAGAAATTGCTAACAGACGGACGGACGGACGACTGGGGGTATAACATAATACGACCCTTCAGGCGTATGAAAATAGGCTATGGTCCTCTCAAAAATTCAGGTGAGCCATCCAGGGCCATCTTGTCTATGCTTCTTAACCCATTACCACACAATCCCTACTTTTGACAACACTGTGAAAGAAGCCTTTAGAAAACATTGTGGGGAAAGCAGAAAATGCTGGTAGCCAGCATTTTCTACTTTTCCTACAATGTTTTCAACCCTTCATTAAACAAATTTCAAATTTTCACCTTCATTTTTTCTTCTGCAAATGCTTTTAATTGGGACAAACCTAAAATATTGTCGTTTGGTTCTGAGTTAAAACTATATTAAATACCATGATTTATCTAAACAGGCCAGTAAGCTTGCGTGATATGAACTGAATTTTCTCAACAAACAGTGTAAAAAAGGATTTAAAAACAACATTAAGTTCAGAAAAATGTATTATTTAATGATGATTTAAACTTAACAGTTTACAATAACTTATTATGATTTAAATGTATTAATCCTTTACCATTTTCCGAAGGCTTTTGTCATATTGGGCTTACTACTCTTAACTCTTTACCAAAAAATAATTTTAGACTGGTCCAAATTGAAACCACTTGCATACGACAAAATGAATGTGACTAAATATTGAAATTAGGCAGGGAAGAAAACACTGTGGGAAAAGGAGAATATGCTGGTTACCAGCATTTTCTTCATTTCCTACAATGTTTTCAAAAGACTCTTTTCACAGGGGTGTTAAAAGTAGGAAATGTGTGATAAAGGGTTAACACACTGTAGCAAAATACTAGTAGTATTAGTTTATCATGGGCAATTTCTCCCTCTGCCACAATGTTTTCAGCAACATTCATATACTGCAACTTAATTCATACAATTTTTACACGGTTGTATATAAAGTACTCTACTGCAAAATGATGGCAGAAGTATGCAGTTGATCTTTGATCTACATGCTATGCACATCCAAGATACTGCAATGCAATTTAACCCTTTGCCAAACAACAAATTTTGTACCCTTCCAAATCAAAAGAGTTTGCAGACGACAATTTTGGATTTGGAGAAAACTGCAAAAAGTTCTCAAAAAGGGTAGAAAAAACTGTGGGAAAAGGAGAAATTGCTCGTTCTCCTTTTCTCACAGTGTTTTCAACGACTTTTACTGCATACATGTAAAAACCAGGGCTTGTTTGAGAAAGGGTTAAGACTACAAATATTTGGGTCTTTTCTTTACAAAGTTTATCAAGTGACCTATGACTTAAGATTTTGTCAGCTGGATTCCTGCAAAATTGAACTTTTTGACTAAAAAAACCAACAACAACTTTGTTCCAGTTACATACTGACACCAGATTAGGTTAACCCTTTCCCAAACAAGCCCTGGTTTTCACGTGTCTGCAGTAAAGGTCTTTGAAAACACTGTGGGAAAAGGAGAAATTGCTTGTAACAAGCAATTTCTCCTTTTCCCACAGTGTTTTTACCCTTTTTGAGAACTTTCTGCAATTTTCTCCAAATCTGAAACTGTTGTCTGCAAAATCTTTCAGTATGGAAGGGTCCAAAATTTGTTGTTTGGGAAAGGGTTAACTTGGGTGAAGCTACCGTTGGTGCATTGGAAGAGTGTACAACACAAACACACTGTAACGATTTCCTCATCACAACCACAACTACTTTACCTTGACTCTTTCCCATACAATAAAATTTTGAAAGCATCTGCAGAAGACGAAATAGCTCTTTACCACACAATCCCGACCTTTAACGACCCTGAAAAAGAAAGCCTTTGAAAACATTGTGGGAAAAGGAGAAAATGCTGGTTACCAGCATTTTCTCCTTTTCCCACAAAGTTTTCTATCCTTTCCAAAACGAATTTCAGTTTTTCATTCAGATTTATTTTGTTGTCTGCACATGCTTTCAATTTGGAGAAGACCAGAATTTTGTCGTTTTGTAAAGAGATAAATATGATTCAAAAGATGAAGCTTGAATTTCAAAGAGTAGAAATCATTGTGGGAAAAGGTGAAAATGCTAATGACCAGCATTTTCTCCTTTTCCCATGATATTTTCAGAGGGCTTCTTCCTAAGGGTTGTGAAAACCAGGGATTGTTTCGTAAAGGGTTAAATACTGAAGTTGATTGACCAATTGCCATACATATTTTTAATACTTAACTCTTTACCACATGATCCAGACTTTTAATGGCCTTTTTCTGGTAACCAACATTTTTTCCAATTCCCACAACCCTACATGACCCTACCCTATAAAAGTAAAAAATTATCATGTTACCAAGGTTTAATTTATTGTCTGCAGATACTTTGAATTTGGTCCAGTCCAAAAATTTTTTGTTTGGTTAAGAGTTAAACTGTCATTACTAGTACAATTTTCTTGCAATAAACAAGTTATAAGATGACCCTATTGAGATAAAATAATTAACTCTTTACCAAACGACAAAATTGTAGACTGGTCCAAATTGAAAACATTTGCAGACAACAAAATAAAATATGACTGAAAAATTGAAATTTGATTTGGGAAGGGTAGAAAACATTGTGGGAGAAAGAGAAAATGCTGGTTCACAGCATTATCTCATTTTCCCACAATGTTTTCAAAAGGCTTCTTACTCAGGGTCATTAAAAGTTGGGTTGTTTGGTATAAGGAGTTAAGATTATCAAGAGCATAACATGCTGGTGCTTAGACTCAGCTGTAGTTGCTTGATTTTCAGTGAAATCTTTAAGTCAAAAAAAGAGCACAACTGTTTCAGACTGCCAGTGTTGTACAAGTTCCCTTTTTGATAGTATACAACTTGTCCTACTTTGAAGTAAATATCTACAGTAATAAAAGAAACATTACAACAAGTCAGTTCTTGCACAATGATGCAAGCAGCAAAATGCCGAGATGCCACTACCACAAGAGCTACCACAATACCTGTGTGTTTTCTTTGAAAACAACCAAGCTAAAAATAAAACCATTTTATCACCCTAAAATCTATAATACAACATTCACACAGCATTCCCACCCAAAGGCAAATACATGAAATATTGCACTACATTGCAGAAATATCTATGCATTTCTACCACATTCTAAACTGTTTTGACTCGATAAAGTAAAAATTTATCTGTAGATTATAATCATGATCAAGAGGTGTCAAAATTGTACTACCAGGAACAGAGGGAACACTGCCTTTGTCTAATTTTCAACTCCTAGACTGCTATGCACTAACTGTGGACATTTTGCAGATAGTGTAGATCAAGATCAGTCTACACATTCTGTGTGGTCTGATTTTGGATTGTTAAGTCCAATTAGCACATATCTTTCCCTCAAAAAGTACCTTTGCAAAGCAAAATTCAGTGTTTTTTTTGTCTTGAAACTTTTATTTCACTTATTTGAAATCTGAAACTTATTTTCATTTGTCCATGACAGAAATATTGCTAATTTATTTATTCAACTCCTCACCAAATAATCCCTGGTATTTACGACCCTGAGATACAAGCTTTTTGAAAACATTGTGGGAAAAGGAGAAAATGCTGGTAACCAGCTTTTTTTCTCCTTTTCTCATAATGTTTTCTACCTGTTCGTTAACAAATTTCAAGTTATGAGTTACTTTTTTTATAGTGTCTGCAAGTGCTTTCAGTTTGAACCAGTCTTAAATCTTTTTGTTGTTGGTAAAGAGTTAACTTTTTACTACATGATCCCTATTTTTCTTTACCATAAAGAAAGGTTTGAAATGCTGGCTACCAGCATTTTCTCCTTTTTCTCACAAATTTTTCCAGGCATTCCCAAACCAAATGCTGTCAACACAAATTTCCTCCTTTTCCAACAAAGTTTTCAAGACAATCCCAAAACAATTTTTCTTCTCTCAGTCATACTGAGTGCGTCATCTCTGTATGCTTTCCATTTGGACAGGTCTGAAATTTTGTTGTTTGACAAACAAACACAAACAAATCTTGCAAATTAATTTATAGTTGACCAAAAAAAAAATGTCTTATTTGCTCTAGTGATAGATTCCTTGTTGAGCGGCTTGAATGGCATCGTAAGATTTAGCCCTCCAACTCTGGTAGCATTTTCTAACAATATCCAGCATGTATTTAGCTGCTTCCCTCTCATTAGCCTCTGGCATAAATCTCTGTCGAAGCTGTTTAATGGTCTGTCCACGGAAGCATGGTAAGCCAGTGTCAAGCATCAATGAAACAAGGGAGATAATTGCATTTTGGTATGGTCTACAATAGAAAGACGAATGAAGCTTTGATGGTATTACAGTATGCAAATACTTAATGCTAAATTTTAAAGTTACTGAAAGTATGATAAGCATATGACAAAATATTATTTTCAGACTGCTCACATTGTGCAAAAAAACCCTTTGATCTAGATAGTCCACTGCCTGTAGGATAGCCCAGTCAAAACATCCCTGAATACATTGCAATATTCAAGTTTTTTCACCTACTGAAAAATATTCCTTTTATTAACTCATTACCAAATGACAATACTTTAGGCTTGTCCAAATCGAAAGCAATTGCAGACGACAAAATAGAAGTGACCAAAAATCTGAAATTTGTATTGGGAAGGGTAGGACAGGTTGTGGGAAAAGGAGAAAATGCTGATTACCAGCATTTTCTTCTTTTCCCTCAATGTTTTCTACAGGCTTCTTTCTCAGAGTTGTAAAAAGTAGGGATTGTGTGGTAATGGGTTAATCTATTACTCTTATGTCTGACTGTATAAAACAAGGTTCATACCCAAGACCTACCTGACTGCTAGGTATCCCTGGACACACAGCTCCATAAACCACTGGAAGGGCTCAGCCTCCATTTTACCACCCATAATCAGAATCATTTCATCTGTCAACTTCATATCGGGCTCCCATCCTAAATTACCCCCAGGGGAACTTTCAAACATAAATCCAAAATCTGGAAAAAGAAACAAAGTTTGTATAGACATGTACTGATCCATAAGTACATCTTAACCCTTTACCACACGGCAGAATTTTAGACCTGTACAAATTGAAAGGACTTGCAATCATTTCACAGTGGCTCAAATGATGTAATTTTTCTTTGATTAGAAAATTTTGTGGGAAAAGGAGAAAATGCTGGTTACCAGCATTTTCTCCTTTTCCACAAAGTTTTCAAAAGGCCTCTTCCTCACGGTCGTCAAAAGTCATCATTGTGTTGTAAAGGGTTAAACCTTTATCACACTGTTCAGACTTTTAATGACCCTGAGGAAGAAAGCTTTTGAAAATGTGTCAGAAAAGTAAGGTAAGCTGGTAACCAGCATTTTCTCCTTTCCCTACAATGTTTTCTACCTTTCCCAAATCATATATCAATTTTTCAGTCTCATTTATTTTGTTGTCTGGAAATATTTTCAAACAGGACCAGTCTTAAAATTTTGTTGTTTAGTAAAGAGTCAATATGAAAACAAAATACAAGGATAAGCAAAATATTTATTCTTTCTCCATCGACAAAATTTTGACTTTCCTAAACAGACCGTACTTGCAGACAACAATTTAAACATTGTTAAATGGTGAGATTTCTCTTCTATAGGATAGAAAACATTCTTGGCAAAAGGAAAAATACTGATTATCAGCATTTTATCCTTTCCAAAAAAAAGTTTGAAAGAGCTTTTTTCACAGCATTGTTAATAGTAGAGAATATTTGGTGAAGGTTTAACTATGAATACACGGTGTAAGTTAACCCTTTACCCCATAAGGCATTTGTTTGATATCTCTATTTGACCCTAAATAACAGCAAGGATGAAGCCGTTTTTTATGTGTATATGACACCTTTGAATAGCATTGAAAACACTGTGGCAAAAGGTGAAATTGCTCGTTACGAGCAATTTCACCTTTTGCCACAGTGTTTTCCAAAGGCTCCGACAAGCAATGTGAGGAAATGAGTATCTATGGAGTAAAGGGTTAAGTACTGAAAACTCTTTCTCTGAGATAAACTTACCAATATGTATAAGATGTCCAGCCCCATCTATCATGATGTTTCCATTATGCCTGTCCTTGATTTGTAAAAGAAAACTAACCAGACTGTATGCAGCCATACTTGTAATAAAATTTCTTCTGGCCTGAAATTTTGAGAAAAGAGAAGTGAAAATGGCTGTGTTTCGTCAAGTTTGTGAACTTTTGTGAATTTTTCATTTTGTCATGCTGGTAACCAGCATTTTCTCCTTTTCCGTCAATGTTTTCTACCCTATTCAATAAAAACTTTGCACCATTTCAGTCATCTGAAAATGCTTTGTTTCATTGTCTGGTAGAGTTAAAGGTGTAGAGGGAGGGGCATAAAGCTTAATGTACCAGACCACATGAAGAAGAAGAAATCCAAAATTAGACTTGACACAAAACTAGGGTAACAAGCATTCTGATAGTGTTGCATAGCAATACCCGGTCTCTTACCTGTTGTATATATCTCTGGCGTGTATAGTTTGTTAAACTCTGTGGAGGAGAAAGAATGTATTTGACCCCCTTACAAAATGTGTCTGTCTTTGCATGCAATGCTTAAATGAAAGCCAGATATTTTAACATTTTTCCTTGTTAATGTAAGTTCATTGAATAAGTTTTATTAAGACAAGATGTGTTTGTGAAACACAAATGCCCCCATAAAAGCAAATTTTTAAGGCCTGTAATTTTGTCAAAAATCAGTGAACTGGAACAAAACTTGATCATATCATATATGGGTGTGCATGGAATGCTGGTAAATTCAGACCTCAATATCTGCCAGGTTACTGTTTTTTAAGTGAAATTTTCTAAGTCCAAGGCCTGTTATTTTGTAAAAACACAAAAAACAGTGGACCATTTGAAAAAAAGAAGACCAGGAAAACTTTTTTTGTGTGTGTGAAAATTTCCAAGTCCAAGACCCGTAATTTTGTCAAAAGTCAGTGGATCAAAGAAATCTGTAACTAATGGCAGTTGACTTACACACAATAAATCAGCTCTATATCTGCCAGCATTTAGAAAAAAAGACCAGAATTTTTTTTTGTCCAAGTCAAATCAAAAGTCAGTGGACTGGAACTTAACTCAAACTTGATCTGTGACTCATGGTGGTTGACTTACATGCCAACACTCAACTCATTATCTGCCAGTGTATAGACATCTTCACAAGCCAAGGCTGACAATTCACTACGCTAATCTACCCTTAGCGGATCGAGCTTGATTTTGACATTCCCCCATACGCTTTTTCATAGGATGCAGCCAGCTCTAACTGCAGTGAATGAAATCGCTCATAGCATTTCATCTTTGATAAAAATAGAATAAGGTCACGACCTTTCGAATAGAAGGTAAACATTGGAACCCACGTGGATGTCTGCTTATCGCTTCATGTTGAATAATTGTATTCGTAAGCGGTTTGTAAAACGATATTTCATTGGCTTTCTGAATGTAAAGGTAGGTAATAACCAGCATCCAATAGAGGGCGCATCACAGGAATCTCGAAATCTGGCTCAATCAACCAAGGTAAGATCCATGTAGTGATCGTAACCTTAGCTTTCGAAGATGGTGTTTAGAGAAAATGTCAAAAAAACCCGATTTGCCAGAGGATGGACAGACAGCAAACCTAATGTCCCCTTCTGCTTTGCTGATAGAGGACTAAAAATATATATCAGACATACATCTTGGAACTTTGGCGAGTCTAGGTCACCATATTTCTGTATAAAGTACTGATCTAGTCGAGTGTCTGTTGCCTTCCCAATCTGATCTCTTGATTTACTGTCTGGTACACATTCAATCACACCACACTGAAAACAAAACAAATACATGTACTGCAAAAAGTATCTACCCATGTCAGCCTGCACAGCCAGTGAAGACGTATCGAAGTGAGTGATAATTAACTCTATGCCCACTACAGGCAACATCATTATGGTGCTTGCATATGGTCAATATGAGGATAAGAGCTTTCTAATCACATTGATGATTTGAGGGACAGGTATATTCGGAACAGCTTTGGAATTACTACAAAGTGATTTTATCTACTGACTTATCCTTTACCACAATCCCAAGTTTTAAAGACCCTGAAAAAGAAAGCCCTTAAAAACATTGCTGCTAGAGGAGATGCTGGTAACCAGCATTTTCTCCTTATTCCTTCTTCTAATGTTTTTTAACAACTCAATGACAAACCAAATCATGTCATCCTTGGTTAATTTGTTACCAGTAAATCCTTTTAGCCCTTTACCCCATGAGGTATTTCTATGGTATCTCTAATTGACCCTAAATAACTGCAAGAATGAAGTCGTTTCTTACCTGAAGTTGTTTCTGACCTGTTTCTTACCTGTACCTGTTCTTACTGTCTTCAAAAGTGTTGGGGAACTGTCTTCAATTTTGTTTGGGAACTGTCTAAAAAAGCCTTGTCGGGGAACTGTCTTGTCGGGGAATTGTCTTGTTCCCCTTTTGAAGCCCCTGAGAAAGAAGCCTTTTGAAAACACTGTAGGAAAAGGAGAAAATGCTGGTAACTAGCATTTTCTCCTTTTCCCACAGTATTTTCTACCTTTCTCTGAACAAATCTCAATTTTTCAGTCACCTTTATTTTGTCGTATGCAAATGCTTTCATTTTGAACCAGTCTAAAATTTTGTCGTTTGGTAAAGAGTTAAAATCTGGAAAAGTATGGACCTAGGTTACCCTGTGCTAACTGACATGGGACAAAACCTTTTGCTATAAGTCAATTTTTATGCATGTCAAAGCACCGGTATACATCATGGTTTGGTTGGTTACTATAGAAAATGGATTGTATGTATCAATAATTATGAGATGACATGCTTAGAATCATGCATCAGAAATGCATCTTAACAACACAATCCCAACTTTTAACGACCCTGAGAAAGAAGCCAAAAGAAGCCTACAGGAAATATTGTGGGAAAAGGAGAAAATGCTGGTAACCAGCATTTCCCCGCAATATTTTCTAGCCTATCGAAGTCAGAAATCATCATATTAACAAGATTTAATTTGCTCTCTGCAGATGCTTTGAATCTGCTCCAGTCCCACACTTTGTCGTTTGGTAGAGTTAAACAACTTTTTCCCACAGAATGACTCACAAAGATCCTTTAACACTGTCCCAAGCAATACCTGGTTTTTGCGACCCTGAGACAGAGGTCTTTTGAACACATTGTGGGAAAAGGAGAAAATGCTGGTAACCAGCATTTTTTGCTTTTCCTACAATGTTTTATATCCTTCCCAAAACAAATCTTAATTTTTGACTTACCTTTATTTTGTTGTCTGCAAGTGCTTTCAAATTGGACCAGTCTAAAATTTTGTTTGGTAAAGAGTTAAAGAACTAAAAAAGAAAACAGTGCAAGAGAACAACATACCCCAGGTGAGGTGGCTACCACTCTATAAGGTGCTAGATACAGCTCTAATCCTGTTTGTTCAAAAATATTTTTAAACAATCCGATCACTTGCAGTGCCAACATGTCCTGTCTTACATCATCTCCAACCTTGAAAATACACGCCTGCCACTTTGTGCCCAATGATTGCGTGTCTTGAGCTTCCGCAGCATCATCACTCATACCAAGATTCTCTAACTGCTGTATCCCACATGGCTGTACTCGGAAACGAGCTAAAAACGGAGCTTTGGCAGCACTGTCACAAGGAATATAAAATATGTCATGCAATTGTTTGCATAGTTTTTGTTTTGATCTATTCTAAAGTCTTTATTTGTCTAGAATCGTAAACTATTTGTTCATATTTATCATATTGATAAAACGTGTGTGGTATGAAAAACTCAATAACTACTAGTATACTATGAACTATTGCAATTGCATGTAAAATTTGTAAGTATGCTTTACAAACGACAATATTTTAGGCTGGTCCAAATTGGAAGTATTTGCAGACGACAAAATTAATTTGATTCAAAAGTTGAAATTTGGTTTGGGAAGGACAGAAAACAATATGGGAAAAGGAGAAAATGCTGGTTAAAATAGTGTTTTCTCCTTTTTCCACATTGTTTCCTAAAAGCTTTTTTCTCACTGCCATCAAAAGTAGGATTGTGTAGTAATGGTTTAACTCTTTAGTTCTGAAAAGTAATTCTAGGATGCATTTATGAAAATATCTTTTTAGAATAGGACTACCGGTATTCAGTATAAATGGAGGTTTAACTCTTCACCACACAACCCAAAGTTTGAAGGGCCCTGACAGAGAAGACTTTCTAAAAACACTGAGGAAAAAGGAGAAAATTGCTGATTTCTAGTAGTTTCTCCTTGTCCCACAATGTTTTGACCCTATCAGAAGTCATCAACTTAGTTGTATCAAGATTGAAATTCTTGTGTACAGAAACCTGGGATTTCCCTAAATCTAACATTTGTTGTTTGGGAGAAGTTGAATTCAAAAATAAAAGTGTAAACACTTTTAAAGAAGAAACACTTGCTCATCACTAGAAACTTTCCTTTTGCAACAATATTTTCAAAGGTTGTCTCACACTGCAACAAATTTGTTTCACTATGGCCTCTGGATTAAAGGGGAAATGATAACATGAATACAACCCCTGTCAGCAGCAAATACTCAAAACTATGCAGTTTACATGCTTACATCAAACTTAAAAAAAAAACCCCCAAGAACATCAAATTTCACAAATAATACAGTATACTGCAAATTTAGTGCTCTCAGGTGCTAGGAGTTAAAAGTCCTTAGTTAGATAGTCATTTACCCTTAACCCTTAACCAAACAGTCCCTGGTTTTTACTAACCTGAGGTAGAAGCCTTTCGAAAACAATGTGGGAAAAGGAGAAATGCTGGTACGCAGCATTTTGTCTTTTTCCCACAATGTCTTCTACCCTGCTGGAAACAATTTTCAATTTTTGAGTAACAATTATTTTGTCTGCTGCAAATGCTTTCAATTTGGATCAGTCTAAAATTTTGCTGTTTGGTAAAAAGTTAACCACAGCATTTTCTCCTTTTGTACCTTTCCCAAAACATATTTTCAAATTTTCAGTCATACTTATTTCTCGCCTGCAATTGCTTTCAATTTGGACAAATATAAAACTTTGTTGTTTGATACAGTTAACCCCCATTACCACACAATCCCTACTTTTGACGCCCCTGAGAAAGAAGCCTTTAGAAAACATGGTGGGAAAAGGAGAAAATGCTGGTAACCAGCATTTTC
This sequence comes from Tridacna crocea, assembly GCA_943736015.1. Taxonomy (NCBI): domain Eukaryota; kingdom Metazoa; phylum Mollusca; class Bivalvia; order Cardiida; family Cardiidae; genus Tridacna; species Tridacna crocea. Next base: position 11,384,271 of record OX031070.1, read on the forward strand.
TCCTTTTCCCACAATGTTTTCTACCCTTCACAAAACAAATTTCAAATTTTCAGTCACTTTTATTTTGTCGTCTGCAAATGCTTTCGATTTGGACCAGACTAAAATATTGTCGTTTGGTAATGGGTTAATATAGCAGAGCTCATAAAGAGCAAGAATGCATGGGCATGTAAACTGGCTGACTAGAGATAATGAAACAGTATTCAAATTGGCATAAAAAGCCAAGCAAACAATTAAAGCCAGTGGCTACTCTCCTACATATACAGTTCTGAAACAATGTTCAGCTTTGAGAGAAGAATAGATCTAGTAACAATGCCTTTAACCCATTACCACACAGCAAAATTTTAGACCTATCCAAATTGAAAGCATTTGCAGATGACAATTTTAAAGTTGCTCAAATTGTGCAATTTTGTTTTGATAGAGTAGAAAACATTGTGGGAAAAGGAGAAAATGCTGGTTACCAGCATTTTCTCCTTTTCCCACAATGTTTTCAAAAGGCTTCTTCCTCAGGGGCGTCAAAAGTAGGGATTGTGTGGTAATGGGTTAATCAACCTAAACCAGGTCATGGGCAGGATAGGACATAATTTCGCTTACTTTCTAGCACCACCAATTGATGCCTGACTGCATGACATCCCTAATAGGATCAAGGTGTGGTAATTCTGTTTTCAGTATGCTGTCACTGTGTCTAAACCCTTTACCACACGAGAAAATTTCAGACTTGTCTGAATTCAAGGCATTTGCAGATAACAGTTTCATTGCGACTCATACCAAATTAATTTTCTTTGATTGGGTAGAAAACATTGTGGGAAAAGGAGAAAATGCTGGTAACCAGCAATTTCTCCTTTTCCCACAATGTTTTCAAAAGCCTTCTCTTTCAGGGGCGGTAAAAGTCGTCATTGTGTGCTAAAGGGTTAAGCATATAACTGGATGGACAGCAAAAAGTTCTGAGCTCCTTTCCAGACCTAGCCCATCCATTAAGTTTGTACAGAGATAGTAAAAGGTTGCTACTATGGATGATGTAGTAAAAGGTTGCTACTATGTCCACTCAAAAACAAATCCTACCATTTGATTTGCTGCTAAATGAAGACAGTTTAACCCTTTCCCAAACATCAAAATTTTAGACTGATCCAAATTGAAAGCACTTACAGACAACAAAATAAATTTGACTCAAAAATTGAAGTTTGCATCTAGCAGGGTAGAAAACATTGTGGCAAAAGGAGAAAATGCTGGTTACCAGTATTTTCTCCTTTTCCCACAATGTTTTCCAAAGGCTTTTATCTCAAGGTCGTAAAAACCAGGGATTGTTTAGTGAAGGGTTAAGTCTGTCTGGCAGCATTTTTCAGAATGGAGTAAGAATGAATTTGACAGGAATATAAGTAAGACAAAAAGCTACCTTTGCATGGGTGTTCCTGACTTGTAATCTATCTCTTTCACAATAGCCTCTGGATTAGATGGGAGATAACACCCTGAAATTCAGATATACTTGCATGATAATTGTTTAAGCCTTAGGCTGCTAAGCGTTACTCAAAGAACCCAAATGTGCAGTCTGATCTTGGATCTACACTGTCTGATCTGGAGATGTTTTTCCTCCAAAAAAAATTAAAACTTTGAAATAGCAACAATTAGATTTTTACCATCAACATAAAAATTTCATTGAAGTTACTTACCAGATTTTGTGCTAAAACCTTTCTTATGGAGGACAACACTTTTGAAAATATTGTGGCAAAAACAGTAATTGCTCATAATAAGCAATTTCTCCTATTGCCACATCTTTATTGCAGTAAATAATTGTTTTAAAGTTGTTTAATATAGCTTTAAAGTTTAATACAGCTTTAAGTATTTCATGCCACAAATAATAATTATATTTACCTTTCCCAGACGGTAAAATTCTAGACTTATCAAAACTGAAAACATTCACACAAGACAAAATAAGCAGCAATCAAATGGTGGGATTTGTTTTTGAGAAATTTAGGAAATGGAGAGAATGCTAGTTATTAATATTTAATATCAACCTAGAACGGGATAAATCCTTGATTTAAAATGGCCCACTGACATACGGAAAATGTCAAAATAGCAAAGTATCATCCCATGTCAGTGTATGCACACTGCACAGGCTGACCTGGGTTGATACTTTTAGCAGGTGTATTAACCCTTTCCTAAACAATCCCTGGTTTTCATGGCCATGGAAAAGAAGGCTTTTGAAAACATTTTGGGAAAAGGAGAAAATGCTGGTAAACATTATTTTCTCAGTTTCCCACAATGTTTTCTACCCTCCCAGAACAAATTTCAATTTTCGAGTTGTGTTTTTTGGCAATTTGGACCAGTCTACAATTTTGTTGTTTGGTATAGAGTTAAGCCCTCTTTCACAGAGTATGGCTCAAGTATATTGATTCAGCTCAAGCTGACAAGGCTAAGACAAGTGGGACACTTATACAACTTACCCCTTTGTAGCTGGATTTCACTCAGTGCCTGTAGACAAGCCTTCTTTCTCTCGTCTCCTTTAGGGTAGGGTCTGAAAATGCCATCAATCAAAATTAAGTCTTTACATTACTGTTGTGAGAGTTGTAATAAATTCAGTAGAAACAAACAAACAATAAATTCAGTAGAAACAATAAAAAATAGCTATAACATAATTATAGGATCTTTTAAATCCTTACTGCATGTCACACTTTTGGACCTGTCAAAACTGAAAGCACTTGCAAACAGCTAAGTATGTGTGGCTCATATTATAGGTTTTTTCTTTCCTTTAACTCTTTACCAAACGACAAAATTTTGGAATACTCCAAATCGAAAGCATTTGCAGACGACAATATAGATGTGAATCAAAAATTGATTTTTGATTTTGGGAGTGTAGAAAACATTGTGGGAAAAGGAGAAAATGCTGGTTACCAGCATTTTCTCCTTTTCCCACAATGTTTTCAAAAGGCTTCTATCTCAGGGTCGTTAAAAGTCGGGATTGTGTGGTAAAGAGTTAACCCATTACCACACAATCCCTACTTTTGACACCCCTGAGAAAGAAGCCTTTTGAAAACACTATGGGAAAAGGAGAAAATGCTGGTAACCAGCATTTTCTCCTTTTCCCACAGTGTTTTCAACCCTTCCCAAAACAAATTTCTATTTTTTGTCTCCTTTACTTTGTAGTCTGCAAATGCTTTCAATTTGGACCAGTCCTAAATTTTCTCGTGTGGTAAAGAGTTAAAGGTTAGAAACGAGTTTTTTTCCCTCTTTCCATAATTATTCCCATATGACAATCTAATTCTGGTTCATAAATATCGGATTGCTTAGAAAAGGCTTAGCAAAGAATGTATTTATTTGTATGGTGTTTAACTCTGTACCAAACGACAAAATTTTAGACTGGCCCAAATTAAAAGCACTTGCAGATAACAAAATAAAGGTAACTCAAATTTACATTGTGGGAAAAGGAGAAAATGCTGGTTACCAGCATTTTCTTCTTTTCCCAGAATGTTTTCTGAAGGCTTCAATCTCAGAATCGTTAAAACCAGGGATTGTTTGGTAAACGGTTAACAATGTTTTCATTTATTTCAACAATATTGCAATGGCCAGTGCACCTATTCATGCCTTTCCTAGAGTTTCTGGCATTTCACACAATATTCTTCCAAAGCCACTTGCTGCTTTCCCACAGTAATAACCATAGAAACAATGATCAGCTGAGAGAAATTTATCCTGTGCAGAGAAATTAATCCTATGATAATGACTGTTATTAATCCTTGGAAAGAAATTTGTCCAGCTGGAGTTTAACTCTTTACCACACAATCCCGACTTATAACTACCCTGAGAAAGAAGGCTTTTGAAAACATTGTAGGAAAAGGAGAAAATGCTGGTAACCAGCATTTTCTCCTTTTCCAACAATGTTTTCTACCCTTCCAAAATCAAATTTCAATTTTTGTGTCACATTTATGTTGTTGTCCGCAAATGCTTTCAATTTGGACTAGTCCAAAATTGTGTATTTGGTAAAGAGTTAAACCCTCAGGTAGAGCTCCAGATCAGGTGGAGTAGTGAGATTCTAAATACATTCTCTTTCAAATCCTATGCTGTGGGTACTCATTAGAACTGTCTCAGTAAGACCATTCTAATGAGTACCCATAAAATAGAGTTTGGTACAGAATAATTAATATATTTAATTTTAATATCAAAATCACTCTCCCTATCTGCAGCTCTGCCTCATGTTTCTTCAAGTCACATGTGTTACTGACTAATACCAGACTCTTCCACACAGAATGTAAGATACAAGAAGTTTTCTTTACCTGATGATTCTAGAGATATCAGTTATTTTACCAAAGAAGTCAAATTCTCTTTCATAAAATTTGAGAGCCGAACCAGACAGATTTTTCTGTATGCCCAACATCAAGTTTTCTAACTGGTCACCGATTTGATCTAAAAAGAAAGACAACAACTTACATTCATTGAATATTCTTAAAAAAATTCTATGTCTATTTCTCAAGAATTTCTTTATTTACAAATAACACGAGTTCTACTTGGATAGAGCAAAATAATCAGCTTATCACAAATTGCATTATTTTCTAAATCTAGAGTTAGAACCAGAATGCCATTAAGATTTGTTTGTATATACCATTGAAAGATTTTTTTACAATTTAATTTCAAGTTACTGAATACATGACAACTACTTTCTAGCACTGGGCAACATTCATCATCCAGTTAACTCTTTACATAGTGTCAAAATTTTGGACATATCCAAAGCATTTGCAGAGGACAAATTGAATGTTTAAAATATTAAATCAAATCTCTGACATGGTAAAAAAAAAAGGACAAGGTGCTAGTTACCAACATTTTTTTCTTTTCCTGCAAGGTTCTCAAAAGCCGTCATCTTTTTAAACTTTAAAACATGATATTGTGCAAAGAAAAAGTTGAAAGTCAATTCTAATTGGCTGAAAAAGAATATCTCAGACAAACAAAAATAAACTCTTACTTATTTTAAACTTAGCTATTAACACCATAAGCAATTTTTTCTTTAACCATTAGGACTTCATACATATTCATTTTCACACATAATCATCTTAATTCTATTTTGATTTAACACTTTACCAAACAATCCCTGGCTTTCATGACCCTGAGGAAGAAGCCTATAGAAAACATTGTGGGAAAAAGAGAAAATGCTGGTAGCCAGCATTTTCTCCTTTTCCCACAATTTTTTCAACCCTTCCAAATTAAACTTCAATTTTTGAGTAACATCAATTTTGTTGTCAGCAAAAGTTTTCAATTTGGACAAGCCTAAAATTTTGTTGTTTGATAAAGAGTTAACATAGGTTAACAAGTGTATTTTCCATGTTGTCTGCCGCACAGAAAGTAATGTGCAAAAAAAAAAAAACAGTTCACGAAAAAACAAAAGCGCCACATACAGTTGCTTACACTCAGCTGTAGTTGCTCTTAACCACACGACAAAACCTAACATGGTATATGAAAGCATTTTCAGATGGAATATCAAGAGATACTAAACACATAAATTTACCTTTTCAAAGGTCAGAAAACAGTTGAAAAAGAAGAAAATGCTAGTTACCAGCATTTCCTTCTTTTCTGAAAATGCTTGCAAATTGCCTTTTTCTTCAGGGTCTTTAAAAGACAGGATTGTGTGGTAAAGGGTTGAAAAACAGACTGATATTCAGTGAAAATGTTGGGTCCAAAAAAAGGCAAATATTTAAAGAATATTTTGATGGTTACCCATCCTCGTTCAATGGGGTTCATTTTTTATAGTCTACAACTCATCCAAGTTTAAAGTAAACATCTTCAGAAATGACAGAAATATAAAATGTCAAAGTTTTTGCATGAATAATTTCATTCAAGAAAAGGGTATAAATGTGTCAAAATAGTTTTGATGGTTATCTGCCCTTGTTGTATTGGTGCCCCTTTTGACAGTATAGTCTGAGTATGAAGAAAATACCTTCAGTTATAACAAAGATATGATAAAAAGTGAAGTTTTTGTAAATTGATGTAGACAATAAAGCTATACTAAAATACATAGATATTTTCTTAAAAAAAAAAAAACAGCTGAGCTAAAGGTGAAAACTCTGTCTTACCATCTTTCTCATTTCCATCTTCATCTCTAAACTTGTTTGTTTTCATATTCCATAATAGCTGATGAGCAATCAGCTGTGAATGACTGGCAGCCCATTGTATAAAATCTACAACATAGCCCATCTGAAAAGGAAAGGGTATTAACTTTATACCAAACAACAAAATTTTAGACTTGTTGAAATTGAAAGCATGGCAGAAAACAAAATACATGTGACTAAAACTAAAATTTGATTTGGAAAGGGAATAAAATAATGTGGAATAAGGAGAAAATGCTGGTTATCAGCTTTTCTTCTTTTCCCAAAATGTTTTCATCAACTTTCTTCCTCAGGGAAGTTTAATCTCTGGATTGGAGGGCAAAACGTTAAGCTAGTGTCTGTTCATTGTCTGGAAAAAGTTTGGATTTCCAATAGACCAAATTAGTAACCCACCAAGCACAGCAAATACCTCCATTTGTTAAATTCTTACAAGTGAATTACAGGCACCAAGGCAAATACCTCAATTTGTTAAATTCTTATAAGTGAATTACAGGCACCAAGGCAAATACCTCAATTTGTTAAATTCTTATAAGTGAATTACAGGCACCAAGGCAAATACCTCAATTTGTTGAATTCTTATAGGTGAATTACCGGCACCAAGCACGGCAAATGCCACAATTTGTTGAATTCTTATAGGTGAATTACTAAAACTTCACAGTGAATAACACCACTAATGATGATAAATATGGTACCATCACTAGCCAAGACACAGTCTTAGAATGTGAAATGGAACTACTTTTTTCCTATATTACTCCTCATATTGTACCATTCTTGACAATTATCAGAATAAAAGAAGCTAAATTAGGAATGTAATAAATTGGATAATCAACTGGTTGTGCGTGACATTAGAAATCTGTCACTTGAATGGGGTTTGAAGAATTAAAAAACCTGTCCCTTGAACTTGATTTTTCAACAACATCACACCCAGTCGTAGTGACAGATTTTTGTACCACACACAACCAGTTGATTGTCCTCTATCTCCTATACACACAAGAAGACATAATATGGCCTGCAACATATGAAAGGGGGCATTCAAATATTTGCGCAAAGTGCCGTCTCATGTACGCCGGAGAAGTCCGCGCAGGCTAATCCAAGATGGCACTGTAAAACTACATTAGATTTTGTGATACAGTAGATTTGCTCTTAACAAATAATTACATAAAAACAGGAAGTATTGTCTTGGATTAGCCTGTGAGGACTGTGCAGGCTGATTAGAGACGATGCTTTACAAAAATGTCTGATGTCTGAATGTCCCTTATTGTGTGTTACATGCCATATTACAATAGTAATGGAAATGAAGCATGCTCTAGCAGAGGGTGGATAAATGCACCTCAATCACACATTTACCCAAGCAAGTCATTACAATAATTACAAACTACACAATCCATGTTATCTAAAAACTGACTGAATCATGATGTAGAATGGTCTGTGGTGGAAAAGCAGAAAACTGACTAATAGCACCAAGTTTTTACCTCGGTCAGCCTGTGCTGACTGCATTGGCTGACCTAGGTCAATAGTTCTTTGCATTTGTGTTAACTCTTTTACCAAACAACAAAATTTTAAACTTGTCCAAATTGAAAGTACTTGCAGATGACAAAACAAATGGAACTCAAAACTTAAAAATTGTCTTTCGCAGGGTTGAAAACATTGTGGGAAAAGGAGGTGGTTACCAGCATTTTCTCCTTTTCCCACAATGTTTTCAAACAGCTTCTATCTCGGGGTCGTAAAAGCCAGGGATTGTTTGGTAAAGGGTTAAACCTCGTTTTCACTGAGCATGGCTGAAATATGAAGGATATATAAACTTACAGTATCATATCTCACTGCCTGTACCAACTGTGGAATGTAGATCATCAGTGCTTCCTGCATATACATATAGATAAAACTTTAAAAAAATAGATCTTTACTTGTTTTCAGGCAGTTTTTTAACCCATTTCATCTCCATTTTATGAAAACTATAATAATTCCTGTATTTTCATACAAAAAGTTTCTCCTGTTGGTTGCAAGGTGGCACAGGTTAAGATCCAAAGAAAATGTGTTTCATTCTCTCAAAGCCATTAACTCTTTACCAAACGACAAAACTTTAGACTTGTCCAAATTGAAAGCACTTGCAGACGACAAAAAATAAATGTAACTCATACATTGAAATTTGTTTCCAGCAGGGTAGAAAACATTTTGGGAAAAGGAGAAAATGCTGGTTACCAGCATTTTCTCCTTTTCCCACAATGTTTTCAAAAGGCTGATATATCAGGGCCGTACAAACCAGGATTGTTTGGGAACGGGTTAAAGACAGCACTGTTGTTGTGTCCTGTTTTAAATTAAAGAGAATTCCTTTGAGTTTCTTTATCTTGTACACATTATATATTATTATTTTTTGGAAATAAAAATAATAAATGTTACTTTTGCAAAGACAGGGCCAAGTTTTACTGTCAGACTAGAACTGACAGAAACACTCTTTTCCATATTTTGTCTATTTTCCACCATACAAAGTCAAATTTAAGTTCAATTGTGAGGCAGCTATGACTTACACAGATTCAGTCAACAGAATTTTGAAAGTGCCAAAGTTTTATGTCAGACTAGAACTGAGAGAAAACACTGTTTTCCATACATAGTCTATTTTCCACCATACAAAGTCAATTTTAGTTCAATTGTGACAGTAATTACTTATTCAATCACCGATTCTGTCAACAGAATTTGGAAAGTTCCAAAGTTTTTTGTCAAATCTGTGCATGCTTGATAAAGAACTTACTGGGGGGTATGACCTCAGTGACTTTACGGCACATTGTGCTGTAAGTGGGTGGGGTGGGTATAACCTTGAGAAGTAGGACAGACACATCAGAGGTGATATAGGACACCAAGTCAAGGCATAACTCAGCTGGAATAAAAACAAGAAACAAATCATTACACAAATACACAGATAAATCATTATCATATCCATTTTCTTAATGTAAACTCTTCAAACAATACACCATCTTTTGCAGATGATTTGTAAATCAAGTGACATGTGAAAACAGTAAAGAAATTTCTCCTCTTGCCACATTTTTACATGCATTTCTATGACTAGGGTACAAATTAACAACCACAATAAATGCACAGCACAAGATATCAACTAGTGGGATGAAGTCTGGATAGAGCAATGAATACAGACAATATACATCCAAAATTTAAATCATTACCACATGGTAAAATGATGTACTTGTCTTAATTGAAAATATCTGCAAACGAAAATTTAAATACGGTGCTTGATTGTATACGGGTTTTAACCTTTTACCCAACAAGGCATTTCTATGGTATCTCTAATTGACCCTAAATAACAGCCTGGATGAACCAGTTTCTTATGTGTATATCATAACTTTTGATAGCATAGAAAACACTGTGACAAAAGGTGAAATTGCTCGTCACCAGCAATTTCACCTTTTGCCACAATGTTTTCCAGAGGCTCCTACAAGCAATGGGTAGAAATGAGTATCTATGGAGCAAAGGGTTAATGGCATTTTAGCAGCTTTGGTAATGGCAGTTAATACACCAACCCATCTGTATCTTGGCTTTTTCACACTAGTACTGACACAAATTTCTTTCCAGTCATGGACTACCTATTGCCACAAGCATCAGAGGTGAGAGGCAAAAAAATCGCCAGAAAGAAAGTTTGCCTCAATAAGGTATCAACGTCACATCCAACCAGACAAAAGTAAGATAAGTAAACCAATGAGCTACCCCGCTGGGCTTAAATCTTTACTGAACGACCAATTTATAGACTGGTCCAAATTGAAAGCACTTTCAGACGACAAAATAAACATATTGAAATTCGTTTCCAGCAGGCTTCTATCTAAAGGTCGTAAAAATTAGGGATCGTTTGGTGAAGGGTTAAATAAAGTGATTTTCTGTAAATTCGTTTTGACCTAACATTTGATGGGTTTGTAGGTGTCTGATTTCAATTATTTATCCTTTTTTCAAAAAAGTACCCCTAACATTTTGAAAACAGTAAGGGCAAATGATAAAATACTGGTGACCAGCATTTTCCCCTTTTCCCCTCCGCAAGGTTTTCTTATTTGAGCCACATTTTATTTTTCATCTGCATATGCCTTTTATTTTAAAAATGTGTAAAATTTTGTCTAAGGGTAAAGACGTAATTAAACAATGTCCACATTACCTCTGGAGCATCCACCTCTACACTGTGAGGTGTGACCAAGAACTGGATAGCGTCTGGAATATGGTTTACTGCCATTGGATTATTGCGCACAAGTCTGGTCACTTCTTTAGATAGGGCTTCTGATGTACGGAATCTGCAATGTAGAGAGTATATTGTACTTAACCCCTACCACACAATTCCATAATTTAACAACCCTGACAATAGTGTTTTGAAAACAATGAGGGAAAAGAAGAAAATGCTTGTAACCACCATTTTCTCCTTCTCCCATAATGATTCCTACCCTTTCAAGAATGATTTCCATAGTTATTTTAAGCCATATCTATGTGGCCTGCAAATACTTTTGATCTGAGTGCTTTACATTTGTACAAGTCCATTTTTTTTTTGGTCTATTATAGTATAGTCAACTTTAGGAACATGGGATACAATGAAGTGTTTCCTTCAAATCTATCTTTCTGTTCAAAACAACAAATTGCTTATCACCATGAAAGTTTCCCCTCCATGATAATTTTAGAGTAGTTGTTTTCAAGCCATTCTCAAATCTTCTTGCCATTGCTTCTCCAATAAATCCTGGCTTCACCATTCAAATGGCTTCTCTACATCGGGTATTCTCATTACAAGCTATTTTCTTTTGCCATATTGCTCTTTACTTTCTTATTATATAAAGTCACAAGTCTTAATTTTTCAAGGCAATTTTGCAAGCCAGCTCATACAGACTTGTCTACAAATAAGAAGCGATTGAACTGAGCTCTAGCAAAAGGAGGCTTAACTCTTTACCACACAACAAATTTTTGATTGGTACAAATTTGAAACATTTGCAGATAGCACAGTAGATATGACTCAAATGATGGAATTTGTATCAGAAAGGGTAGAAAACATTGATGGAAAAGAAGAAAATGCTGGTTACCAGCATTTTCTTCTTTTGGCAATGTTTTCAAAAGCCTGCTTTCTCAGGGTTGTAAAAAGTCGGGATTGTGTGGTAAAGGGTTAATGTATCTCCATGATCCATGGTACCTAGCAATACATCACATAATTATGGATCCATAACACCCCCTTTTTTTTAAACAATCAAGTTAATCATGAGGTAGAATGGTCTTTGTGCATACAGAGAATGACCAATACTGAAAAGTATCCACCCAGTGGAGCTTTTTCACAGATGCATTAAGCCTCCTTTTCACAGAGCCTGGTTCAATAGATTGTAGTTTCAAGGTTGTTTTGTCTAGCAATGTAGACAGTGGAGATCAAAGATCAGAATGCACAGTTTGTGCAGTCTGATCTTGATCTTCACTGGCTGCAGTGGTAACTGAAGTTATCAAAGTTGCTTTACAGGTATAATTCTACACAGTATCCCAACAGTAAATACAGAATATTTCAACAGTAAACACATATATTTCACCTTGAAGGCATGAAGATGGCCAACACAGGAGACAACTCCCAGGCCAGTCTTGCATACTCTCGCCACTGTTTCTCTGAAATACTCTGACTTTGCCAATTTAAGGGCTTCTCTTCCTCAGGGATCCTCAGTTCAGGTAACTCTAATGGATTATGCCATGTGGTGAACAACTCTATTGTGCTGCTCTGAAATACACAAAAAAATCAAATGATAGGCTACAGTGTTTGTGAAAAGGGGTAGGTCAGGCTCTGAAAAACTGGTGATAGAGAGATCATCAGACAATCCCTGGGTTTTACGAACCTGAGATAAAAGCCTTTCGAAAACATGGTAAAGGGGGAAAATGCTGGTAACTGGCATTTTCTCCTTTTCCCACAATGTTTTCTATCCTGTTTGAAACAAATTTCAATTTTTGAGTTACCTTTATTTTGTTGTCTACAAATACTTTCAATTTTGACACGTCTAAAATTTTGCTGTTTGGTAAGGAGTTAATAAGACCTATAATAATTTCTTGTCTGGTAAAGAATAAACAACAGAATTTTTAGGTACACTTTCCATAGGATGAATATCTAATCAATGACAAAATTTCAGACTTGTTCATATCGAAAGCATGCAGAAAACAAACTGAATGTTACTAAAATGATGAAGTATCTCCATGAAATGATATTAGACAGTTTATCAGTATTTTCACTTTTTCCCACAATGTTTTCAATAACCTTCTTCCTTCTTCTTCCCCCAAATTATTAAAAATTGTGATTGCTTGGTAGAGAGTTGAGGGCTATTTCATTACTAGATAGTTTTGTTTTCAACTCCCCCACTTACATAGTTATGACTTGTCTTACGAACATGAAAGCTCGCAACAGATGCATAGCTAAAATACAAACAGCCTCTGGCAGAATTCGAACCCATGACAGACAAATATCCTCGTTATTGGAGGTTTAAAAGACCAAAATACCATAACCACTGAGCTAAAGAGATATCTCCCTGACGCAGTTGTTAGGTATTGTATTTAACTCTTTACCACACAATCCCGACTTTAGACGACACTGAGAAAAAAGTCTTTTGAAAACATTGTGGGAAAAGGAGAAAATGCTGGTAGCCAGCATTTTCTCCTTTTTCCACAATGTTTTCTACCCTTCACAAACCAAATTTTAAGTTTTCAGTCACACGTATTTCTATCGTCTGCAAATGCTTTCAATTTGGAACAGTCTAAAATTTTCTCGTGTGGTAAAGAGTTAAACTGGGAAGAAGCCATGCATGAAGGAATGGTGTCCCGTAACGCTCGACCTATTTCTTACCTTAACCAGGTATTATATAACAAATTCCTAATGACTGTATGAAAAATAGGGCAGTTAGGCAAGAATAACAATTATTTCCTTTTTGGAACATTTTACAATAAAGCGATGGAAATTACCACAAGTAGTAACAAAAGACTTCGTTTCTTGATGTAATTCTTTAGATAGATGTTGTTGGCATCTTGTGATTTTGGTACACCACCTGCAATTTATATCAGATTTTAAATAAATGATTTTTTTAATTCATCACAACATAATAACTCTATATCAAACCTGTGTTTCAATGACCCTGAGAAAGGAGATTTTTGAAAACGTTTTAAGAAAAGGAGAAAATGCTGATTACCAGCAATTTCTCCTTGTCCCAAATATTTTTGGTACCTATCTAAAGATAAAACCCAATGTGTAAGTCACATTTAATATATCATTGAAAGTTTTCAATATGGAACAGTCTAAAATGTTGTCCTTTGGAAAAAAGTTATCTATGTACAATCCTATATCTGAGTTTTATACCAAGTGATTTTGTAATTCTGTAATTCTGCAAGTCAGTCATTTCTATACATTAGCAGAGATAATTTTATGCTCTTAATTCAGCATTTACAAAAATCAGTCTTACTATATAAGTTGGGTACCAGGGTCAATATTCACCAACCATTCTTAAGAACATTCTTAATCTTATTCTTCAAAATTTTGTCATTGTGAAAGTAACAGAACTTCTGATTGGCTAAACCAAATGGTTTAGCATTTGGTTTAGCCAATCAGAAGTTCTATTACTTTCACAGTCAGGAAATCTTGAAGAATAAGAAAAAGGACGTTCTGAAGAATGGTTGGTGAATACCGACCCAGAATATGCCTCATCTCTTTTCCACGACATAAATCACAGACTTCCTTAAAGTGAAAGTATTTGCAGACCAGGAATTAAATGTAACTCAAATAATTTGATCGTTCTTCAAAAAGTTACCAGCACTTTTCCAATGATGTTTTCAGAAGGCTTCTTTCCTAGGATGGTTAAAACTCGAGATTGTATACTTATGAGTTTAGCAATTTGGTTGGTCCATGAAATTTTGCCTGAGTTTTGTCAATCTTTTCACCTCAGCAACCACAATATAACTAAAACGGTTGAAGGATGCCGGGCATATGCTGCAGCTATGATATGTTGTACTTTTTCCATTAATTTTTTAAGCTGTGCATTTGTTGCAGTAGCATTTGTAATTGTGACTATATCAGCAGGTTAAATACTTACTTGCTGATCTCTTGGAGATTGTTGAGTAGCCACTGTTGAGAGACATCAGCCATTTTTTAGACTGAGCCAGATCTGCACTGGATATTGTCATCTGGTTGACACTAGAGTAATCTTCTACTGCCTGGTTGTCCTCAACTGGTGAAATATAAACACTTTATAGTACAAAATTCCGACATTGCATACTAAATTGCTTTCACACTGGTCCAAAATGAAAAGGCTTGCTTTAGGTAAATCAAATAAAGCTTACATAGTGGATTTACCTTTAACTCTTTTACCACATGACAAAATTTTAGACAGGTTCAAATTGAAAGCATTTGCAGACGACAAAATAAAGGTGACTGAAAAATTGAAATTTGTTCTGGGACGGATAGAAAACACTGGGAAAAGGAGAAAATGCTGGTTACCAGCATTTTCTCCTTTTCCCACAGTGTTTTCAAAAGGCTTCTTTCTCATGGGCGTCAAAGTAGGGATTGTGTGGTAATGGGTTAACTGGGTGTAAAAGATAAAGGGAAAGGAGCAAAAGCTTGTTATCAGCATTTTCTCCTTTCCCAACAATGTTTTTAAAAGCCTAGTTCATTAGAATCACTAAAACATGTGACTGTTTGGTAAAATGGTAAATTGCAAAACCATGTAGAGTTAGGATAACAGATACTAAATACCTCAATTTTTGCTGACAACATCAAAGGTAATAAAAACTCACCTCTATTAGGGAAAACATTCACATTGAAATACTTCTTGTCTGCATGTAAAAGTAGCCAGAACTTAACAAGTATAGAAATGTCTTCACGAAGCTGTGAGCCTCTCTGTGTTGGGCAGATAACAGAACATCTGAAATATAATTTCAATCAATTTAACCCTTTCCCAAACAATCCCTGGTTTTTACGGCCCTGAGAGAGAAGCCTTTTGAAAACATTGTGGGAAAAGGAGAAAATGCTGGTAACCAGCATTTTCTCCTTTTCCCACAATGTTTTCTTCCCTGCTAGAAACAAATTTTGCTTTTTGAGTAACATTAATTTTGTTGTCTGCAAGTTCTTTTAATTTGGACCAGTCTAAAATTTTGTTGTTTGGGAAAGGGTTAATGAACCTTCATAAACTATTCCTTGTTTCATCAAACCTGCAGAAAATGGCTTTTGAAAACAATTGTAACATTTTGAAAACAATTGCTAATTACCACAATTTTTCCCACAATGCTTTCTACCCTACTAAAGACAAAACCTTAATTTGATCCACATTCAATATGTTGTCTGGAAATGCTTTCACTTGAAATAAGCCTAAAATTTTGTCTTTTGGCGAAGAATTGATATGCTACCTTTACAGGCTTTGTTAAGATCTTACAAAGCATAGTGACTTATGAAAAAATTTTAAAAATAAGACTTGCCCCAATAACCTACTTCTTGATCCAATGTGAATTATCTTCAAGCTCGCCCAAGATATCATCAAAACAAACATTTTGACTAATTTTCATGAGTATCTGACACAAAATGCAGTCTCTACCATGTGCAGAAGGTAAATGTCGACAATGCATGACGACCATGAGGACAGCAAATTGAATTAGTTTATGACACAAATGTACCCTTCTGCAAATAAATATACTGACAAATGAAAAAAATGACAGACTAATAGACAGGCAGGTATGCTGATTAAGTTCAACAAAGAAAATACCTGTTTTGTCATGGTATAAAAAGCTGGAAGTATTTGAAAGTGATTGTCTCTTTACTTACGCGAAATAATCCAGAGCTGTAGCATACACCCTCTCACGTAACACACCTTTACTTGTACTGTTTGGTAGGATATCCCCTTGTAGTAAGGACAGTCCCATAGACAGTATCCTGATCAAAACATAGGTATTAACCCATTATCAAACAACAATATTTTGGACTGGTCCAAATTGAAAGGACTTGCAGAAGACAAAATAAAAGTGACTGAAAAATTGAAATTTGTTTTGTGAAGAGTAGAAAACATTGTGGGAAAAGGAGAAAATGCTGGTTACCAGCATTTCTCCTTTTCCCACAATGTTTCCTAGGTCTTCTTTCTCAGGGGCGTCAAAAGTAGGGATTGTGTGGTAATGGGTTAATTTGAGATGCTTCTTAACTCTTTACCTCATAGGTACTCATTTTGATGTATCAACAACAGACAGCTTTTGAAAACATTATTGGAAAAGGAGAAATTGCTCGTAAAGAGCAATTTTTCCTTCTCCCACCATGTTTTCCACTTAATCAGATATTTGTATCCTCATTTATCCATATTTTTAACATCGCATTTTTACTTGCTGCTGAAATGGAAGAGCCTCAAAATGGCATATCAGGTAAAGGGTTAAAAAGTATCAGCAGCTATTTTAAATTTCTTAATTTTGTTTGGCATTCAATGCTGTCTTCAATTTTTTTTCTCCTTAACAATTTAGTTAGCATTCTTTCCAAACCATAGCTACTTTTCCATATTAAAGTCAAGACAACATTCATCCATGAAAGAGGAATGAATCTTATTGCTATGTTTTTCCCTAATCTTTGCACAGTTTTAGCTAAGTTCTGTATTTGTCTGGGCCTGTATATTAACTATCAACAACTACAGCTCCATCAATATTGAACTTTCATAAAAGTACTTGCATAGTGACACAACTGAGTATTACACCTGTCATATTCATCTTTGTTGCTGAGCCTGGGTTGCTAAGTCAGTGTGTTATTCATGGGTGAATGTGTTTAACCTTTAAAGGTACTTGATACAACTTTACTTGCTTTCATGGTGCAGATCTTGCTCAGATGGCACAAATTATGATGATATTTTGTGCAATCATAATAGTATCTTCATAAAAAAGTTATTGCAAAAATATTTGTCAAAAACAATTTTGCCCCTTTTAGCAAGCCATGACAAAAAAAGACAACTAAGTTTTATACCTCAGTCTGGTGCCTAGTGCTGCAGGATGACGAGAAATTAAAGATGGGTTTTTCCCAACATTCAAAAATAGAGATTTATTGATCACGCTGACAAAAATGCTGACTTCATTGATACTGCTGTACTTTGCTATTTCCAATCTTTCTTCTAAAAACTGTAAAATGATAATGGAAAACAATAAGTGGATAGTCTTGGCCTGTATTCCATTGTCATGCAGATACCTCTCATCTGTTAAACATTGCATCTAAATGCCTCACCCTAATTTTTTTCAATTGAAAGTTGTCAAATTTGCTTAAGTTTTAACCTAATGACACAATTTCCGACAATCAAATCAATTTAGACAAATAACATGAGACTAAAATAACGGGATTTTTGTATTCAAAAGGTAGAAAATGTTGTGGAAAAAAGAGAAAATACTGACAACACTTTAAAAGATGAACCCTTAATTTAGCCTTACTTATCATTTGCATTTTTTTCAACTTGAACAAGTCTAAAATTTTGTCATTTTTGAAAAAAAAATAACAACAAAATCCCATGTTTAAAGGACTCTAGTAAAGGAGGCTTTTGAAAACATTGCCCTTTTCCAAAAATGTTTCAAAAGCTTTCCCTCTCAAAGGTGTTAAACCTCTGGACTAATTTGTAAATAATAAAACTGTTACAAAATAATTCCTGAGGAAAAGCATAAAAAACATGGGCAAAGAGACATTGTTCCAGTTTGTTAAATACATTATAAAAGCTAGATCAAATTTTTTAGATGCCACTGATTTTGCCATGTAAAAGTTTGTTATCTAATGAAGAATTCAAGATTCTTCCACAAAATAATGTCCACTGAATTTCAGAAAGGTCAAGTCAGTCTCATTTCTAGTATTCAACAGCAGAATAAGTGAAATGGTTGGCCAAACTTTAATACAGTGTGTACAGTATAAAGATTTTTTCCATCTGTTGTCACTGGGAGCCTGGGACTCTTGAAATTCTAAAACTAGACATGTATATATGTCTTAATAGTGAATTTTTAGAAATTTAAATACGGTATTATGCTTTAAATATAGACTGTGCCTTGTTGGCAACCGGATAGATGATATTCCAAATGTGGAAAAGATTTTAACAAGTAATAGGTAATATCAAAAGAAGTCTAAAATGCATCTATTATTCAATGAAAGAAAGTTCTCATATAAGTAAAATCTAATACATAATTATGAGCCATGCACTGTGATAAGGGGACTTACTGCATCTGCGAAAAGTATCGACCAATGTCAGCCTGCACAGTCCACGTAAGCTGACCTGGGCTGAAACTTTCAGCTATTGGTTAATTTTCTGTGTGTTCAAGGACCAGTCAGCCTTGCGTTTAACCCTTTACCCATAAGCCATTTCTATGGTATCTCTAATTGACCCTAGATAACAGCAAGGATGAAGCTGTTTCTTATGTGAATATGACACCTTTTGATAGCATAGAAAACATTGTGGCAAAAGGTGAAATTGCTCGTCACGAGCAATTTCACCATTTTGCCACAATGTTTTCCAAAGGCTCTACAGGCAATGTGCAGAAATGATTATCTATGGAGTAACGGGTTAAGTTGGTTGCTGAAGAAAAATTGGCAATAATGGAACCCAAATTATGTGACGTCTTGATTGATACCATGCATCATTGAGATGCATTAAGCCCCCTTTCACTAAGCAGGGCCCATATGTAATACAATTTAACTCTTTACCACACAAATCCGACTTTTAATGACCCTGAAAAAGAAGCCTTTGGAAAACACTGCAGGAAAAGGAGAAAATGCTGGTAACCAGCATTTTCTCCTTTTCCTGCAATGTTTTCTATCCTTCCCTAATCAAATTTCAATTTCTGATTAACATTTATTTTGTCATCTGCAAATGCTTTCAATTTAGATTAGTCAAAAATTTTGTCATTTGGTAATGGTTTAACCATTAGAAACAAACCCCTCCTTAACCCATTACCACACAATCCATACTTTTGGTGCCCCTGAGAAAGAAGCCTTTACAAAACATTGTGGGAAAAGGAGAAAATGCTGCTAACCAGCATTTTCTCCTTTCCCCACACTGTTTTCTACCTTTCACAAGACAAATTTCAATTTTTCAGTCACTTTTATTTTGTTGTCTGCAAATGCTTTCGATTCGGACAAACCTAAAATTTTGTCATTTGGTAATGAGTTAATCTAAATATAGGTCCCATGCCAAAACTGAAATCTGCTTTTGATGACCTAAATTAGCTGGTAATAGCTATGCACTATTTTGGAAAGTTTCAGTGATATGACTTATTTATTAACCCATTACCACACAATCCCTACTTTTGATGCCCCTGAGAAAGAAGCCTTCAGAAAACATTGTGGGAAAAGGAGAAAAAGCTGGTAACCAGCATTTTCTCCTTTTCCCACGATGTTTTCTACTCTTCACAAAACAAATTTCAAATTTTCAGTCACTTTTATTTTGTCATCTGCAAATGCTTTCAATTTGGACCAGTCTAAGATATTGTCGTTTGGTAATGGGTTAAAATAACCTATAATTATTTGCTTTATTACCTAGGCCTGACTGACCTCAAATTTGGGGTAGGAACATCCCAGAAGTACAAAACATGTAACATGCACATGTAACTCAGAAAACCCAGTAGGGGAAAAAAAAAAAAACTTTCCACCTTTGTCCAAAGGTTGTGAGGGGTCACAAAGGGCTCATCTGGGCCTAAAACTGTGTCCTCTGTCTTTGCTAGGGGATCAGGTCTTGGCTTATCTTCTCGAAATATACCCAGCTTCATGTCAATGGTTAGCTGCCAGGCTGCTGACATCTCACACAAAAACTGAAATTCATAATGAATTAATGCAATTGCCACAACTGGAAGATTTTTATCATTCACTACACTTCGTTTATTTGGTGTCCTGTTTCACTATACTCCATTCATTTGATGTCCTGTTTCACAGAGTTTCAAATTTTGTAATTTGGTAAAGCTTTAAAAATGACCCTGAAAAAGAAGCCTTTTCAAAACACTAAGACAACGAGAAAATGGGGGTAACCAGCATTTTCATCTTTTCCCACAAGGTTTTCTACCCTTCCCAAAACAATCTTTGAAATT
Organism: Tridacna crocea; assembly: GCA_943736015.1. Classification (NCBI taxonomy): domain Eukaryota; kingdom Metazoa; phylum Mollusca; class Bivalvia; order Cardiida; family Cardiidae; genus Tridacna; species Tridacna crocea. The sequence continues at coordinate 11,404,397 of OX031070.1, forward strand.
GGAGTTATATCCATTTTGTCCTCTGCAAATACTGGTCTTAACTCTTTACCACACAATCCCGACTTTTAACGACCCTGAGAAAGAAGCCCTTTGAAAACACTGTGGGAAAAGGAGAAAATGCTGGTAACCAGCATTTTCTCCTTTTCCCAAAGTGTTTTCTACCCTTCCCAAACCAAATTGCAATATTTCAGTTACCTTTATTTTGTCGTCTGCAAATGCTTTCGTTTTGGACCAGTCTAAAATTTTCTCGTGTGGTAAAGAGTTAACTCTCTACCAGATGACAAAACTTTAGTATGGTCCAAATTAAAAGCACTTACAGACCCCAAAATGACAGAACTCAAAAATTGAAATGTGTTTCCATCCTAATAGAAAACATTGTGAGGAAAAGGAGAAAATGCAAGTTACCAGCATTTTCTCCTTTATCCACATTGTTTTCGAATCAATCTCAGGGGGTAAAAACCAAGGATCATTCAGTAAAGGTTTAAATCTTGTCATTGGTAAAAAGTTAATACTTTACCAGAACATTACAGCTTTTACAAAAATGAAAGCATCTGAATACAACAAATCAAAAGACTCGCAAAAGATAGAAGTTTCTATGAGGGGTAGCAAACATGATGGGAGACTCAGGAAATGCTGGTTACAAGCATTTTATCATTTTCCTGCTCTGTTTTCAAAAAGTTTTATTTGTCAGAGTCCTGAAAATGCAGTAAAGTTTGTTACATGTATATAACTGATAAATCACTGCATGTCATGACACATACTGTTGGGAAAGGAGCATTTGTTTGTATTATTACTCCTTTTCCCACAAATGTCCACTAATCTTACAAAAAAGAAAGTTTGCTGTCTTTTTTCCATTCAACATCTTTCTTTCTACTTGGTAGTTGCTTGTATGGAAAAAATGTCTATATTGGACAAGTTTAGCTCCACATCCCCCGCCCCCCCCCCCCAAAAAAAAATGAGAATGAATTACCTCTGTACTCCAATGTGGTTTGGCTGCTAAAATCCATTCCCAGCATGCAATAGCAGCTTTCATGGTCATTTCTGTGAAGTGTTTCACAGGGGTCCAGCACAGGGTGTGTAGTAACACTTTATTTACCTCTGAAATTTGAAGGAATTTACTGATGAATTAATAAGCCCTGTACTATACAATCTGATTTTCTTTCTTCCTCTTTTGGCCTACATTCTGAAGTTTTAAAACTCTAACAGAGAAGACTTTAGAACATGTAGGAAATATCAAATGGAGAAAATGCTAGTAACCAGCATTTTCTCCAATTCCTTAAATGTTTTCCACCTTATGAAATAAAAGACTATGAGCTTATTGAGAATTTGCGGCTGTATCAATTTTGAAACTGCCATCTCCAGGTGTTTTCAATTAAGAAGATTCTAAAACAGTTGTTTAGAAGACATTTTTAAAAGACTACTTCATATTAGTATTCACTTACCATTCATGCAGATCAACAGGGAACTAACTCTAAACATGGCTTGTTTGCAAGTTTCAGCATCTGAAAATAACCAGAAAAAAATATAAATATTTTTTTTGATTTTGGCTGTTTTTGAAGAAAACATCAATTTCTTGATGTAGCCCTGGCTTCCTTATCTGCGTCATTATACCAAAAACTCATTTTACAATACATGTATCTCTGTTATTACTTAACCCTTTACCCCATAAGGCATTTCTATGGTATCTGTAATTGACCCTAAATAACAGCAAGGATGAAGCAGTTTTTTATGGGTATATGACACCTTTTGATAGTGTAGAAAACATTGTGGCAAAAGGTGAAATTGCTCGTCACGAGCAATTTCACCTTTTGCCACAATGTTTTCTAAAGGCTCCAACAAGCAATGCGTAAAAACAAGTATCTATGGAGTAAAGGGTTAAGATATTTCAGTCTTTATCAAGCAAAATAATTTCCAACTGGTGTTAATGAGAGCATTTGTGGATGACAAATTTAATGTTGATCGGATTTTACGATATACCTGTGATAGAATAGAAAACATTGTGGAAAAAGGTGAAAATGTGGGTTACTAGCATTTTCTCCTTTTCCCACCATGTTTTCAGAAGGCTTCTTTCTCAGAGTCCTCAAAACCCACGATTGTTTGGTAAAGGGTTAATTCAAAGTTCGACAACTTGTTACCTATCAAACAGGGCAAGTGCATTATTATGACAGATAACAAGCAAGGTATTTCAGATACAGTTATACTACTTTTTCAACTAAAAGTATTTACTGACAATCAAGCAACTACAGACAAGTATTTGTACCTGCATGCAGTGCTCTTGTTCCACATGCCACAACAAGAAGTTTTTTGTTATTAACATATTAACTATTTACCAAACAACAATATTCTTGACTAATCCAACTTGAAAACAATTGCAGATTACAAAATAAAGTGATTTGAAATTGAAATTAGTTTTTGGTAGGCTAGAAAACATTGTGGGAAAAGAAGAAAAATGCTGGTTAGCACATTTTCACGTTTTCCCAGTGTTTTCTAAAAGCTTTCTTGGGGGGGAGTCATTAAAAATCAAGAGTTTCTGGTAAAGGGTTGGTTATACCATTACTCAAGTTGATCAACTATATATGACAAAAGACTTTTTTTCCAAAGTCTTCTGATGAAAGATTGTTGGATAGGACATTTCACCATGCAATAAGTCTTTCAAGAATCCTCAGGAAGAAGGTATACAAAACCATCTGGCAAAAGGAAAAAAGCATGAAACTAGCAATTTCTCCTTTTACCATAACTTTTTCCATTGTAGGGACCTCAAAAATACCAGATTGTTTAGCATAGGGCTAAAAAGCTGAATGTATGACCTGCTAAAATATACCCTTTACAACAAAATCCTGAGCTTTAACAACCCTGAGCTTTTTTCAAACATTATGGAAAAAGCAGAAACCAGCATTTTCTCCTTTTCCTACAATGTTTTCTATCCTACTATAAATCTTATGATCATTTTACCCATTGCCACTCAATCCCTACTTTTGACGCCCCTCAGAAAGAAGCCTTTTAAAAACACTGTGGGAAAAGGAGAAAATGCTGGTAACCAGCATTTTCTCCTTTTCCCATAGTATTTTCTACCCTTCCCAGAACAAATTTCAATTTTTCAGTCACCTTTTTTTTGTCGTCTGCAAATGCTTTCAATTTGAACCAGTCTAAAATTTTGTTGTGTGGTAAAGAGTTAAAGATTTTAAGCTCAGTGGTACTATGAATTTGTTTCAATTTGGGAACCATTCTAAAATTTGTTGCTCAGCAAGAATAAACAGTTAGAAGACCAAACATTCAGTAATTAAAAGTAAGGCTGTTAACTTTACACAAATATTATTATCAAAATCTTCAAAATTATCAAACTACAGCCAATCACTTACCAGTGTCTTGGCAAGCTTTTGTCAGTCTGTCACACAGTAGTTTTACCAGTTCTTCATCTCCACATATACTTCGCATTCCAGAGATCTAAAGAAATAATTAATCCCATAACAATATCTAAAACACACCAAAGAAAATCTTTCAATGCTTTTTCTTTCAGTATTTAGTCCATAGTTTTCTTTACTTTACACTAAAATGGGTATCTGAAACACCATCTTCGCAATCCAAGGCCGACAATTCACTACGCTACTCTACCCTTGGCGGATCTAGCTTGATTTTTACGTTCAACCGACACGCTTTTTCATTGGATGCAGCCAGCTCTAGTTGCAATGAATGAAATCGCTCGTAGCATATCATCTTTGATAAAAATAGAACAAGGTCTCTACCTTTTGAATAGAAGGTAAAACATGGAAACCCACATGGATGTCTGCTTATCGCTTCATGTGTATTCGTAAGCGGTTTGTAAAGTGATATTTAATTTAATTTTAGAAATATGATGTAAAGGGGGGTAATAACCAGCATCCAATAGAGAGCACATCGCAAGAATCACGAAATCGGGCTCAATCAGCCAAGGTAAGATCCACATAGTGATCGTAAACCCTGTCTGTATCAGGATCCATTTGGTAGTATTGTCAGTCACATAATCATTACAAGGTAGTGCCCATGCTAATCCAATAGCAATGACATAACTAACAAAAGTGAAAATATTCATATATATAAACCTGCTGGTGAAATCTGCAACCAGAATTGACAGAATACCTTTCATATTTAATGGAATTTTACTTTAAAAGACTTTAAAAGACTTTGTTAGAAAATTGTTTGACTCATGTTTTCTTGTTTTAAATGGAGCCTGATCATTTTAGAAACTGTAAAGTTGTGTATGTATATTTATTATATACCTAGCGGTGAAATCCTGGAATTTCCCAGTGTAATAAATTTTGATATCATCAATAGTGACGATATCAAATTTCACTTTCACTTTCACTTCCTGTCGTAATTTAGGCACTCCTCTTTTTTTTGACTACATTTTTTTCCGACTTTCAAATGAAATATTACAAATAATGATGCTTATAATGTATATTATAAATAGAATAATCAATTGGTTATTTTTGATATGAAAAATATCTCACTCAGATGCGTCGTAAGGCGTTAAAAAAACTCGTGCTGCACACTCGTTTTTTCAACGCCTAACAATGCATCCTCGTAAGATACTTTTCATATCAAAAATAACCAGTAGATTATCCTCTATATCACCCATCATAATACAGCCAAGGATTTTCATCAACAGATTACCTGAGATCTTTGTCCAATGAACAGTTTCTGTCACCTCTCAATTCCATACTGTATATGTAAAACATTATTAAATCAACTGTTTCCTTCACTTTACCTTCACTTTACCTTGCTGTATGTGGGTATCTGTGAACTCCGATATGAACGACCCAGAGGAAGAAGCCATATGAAAAGCTTGAAGGGAGGAAAAAATGCTGAGAAGCAGCATTTTCTCCTTTGCCTATGATGTTCTTCACTTTTTGAGTGACATTCAATTTGTCATCGGAATTTGCTTTCAATTGGACAAGCCTAAATCTTTGTCGACTGTACAGAGTTCAGACTACAATATGGATATTTTTTATGGTGACTACTATACAAACAAACATTTTGATGAATAAACATACTGCTCAACCATTTGTTATCATGGCAGCCTTCAGCTCATGTGTAACAATTATCAAAATGTAAGTTAGTAAAATATAAATTACAGCAGGAAAATTTTTATATAAAACATAGAAAATTACCTCTCCTATGAATCGACTTCTCAGACTTAAATTTGCCATAAAACTGGAACTGTCAGAGGTTACACATTTTGGTCTGCGGTCAAGGGTAGAACTCTAAAATAAGCAAGCATTGAGAAATACAGCATTTACCATTAATTTTCAGCTCTGTTTATAACTGACTTCTTTACCAAACAGTTTCTTGTTCTCATGTCACCAAGGAAGATGGTCCAGCAAACCTTGGGAAAAGGAGAAAATGCATTCTCTCTCTTTCCAACAATGCTTTCTAACTTTTCAAAGACCAGTGTGATCATTTAGGTAGTGGACCCGTAATAGGCCTACTGTAGCATGGAAAAAATTTTTCTTGACAGTTGATAAGGACAGATTTATACAGATATAATACTTTTGCACATTTTTAACCGACCAGAAAATCCTTTGATGTCTTTCTTGAAATTATTTGTTGATACTCTTGTTGGTTTCTAGAAAAGGGAGGTAATTATCATATCCATTTGTAATAAAAAGATAGAAGCTTTAGATTTATAAATGATAATTCTAGGAAGGACAAAAAGGGAAAAGTGGCTCGTTGAAAGTAGTACAATAATACTCATTTTTTATCTAAGCAAATTTTCGAGGATAATATTATAGTGGAAATAGCTGTTTTTTATTACTGGTCCACTACGTAAAGCAACATTTATTTTATTGACTGCAAAATGCTCTCAATTCCTGGTGAAGAGTGCCTACAATGAAGACTACAGAAAGAGCAGTTTGATCTTGATTCCATCATGTTCCAAACCTGATGGTATAATATTACAAAACAGTTATCTCCCCAAAATCCTTTACTAAACAATCCTATTTCTAATGCCTCAGAAAAAGAAACCTTTTGACAACACTGAAGCAAAAGGAGAAAATGCTGGTAATCAGTGTCTCCTTTTTAAACAATGTTCTCTACCCTATAAACGACAACTTCCATCATTAAATCTCTACCAAACGACAACATTTTGGACTTATCCAAATTGAAAGCATTTTCAGACAACAAATCAAAGTTGGTTCAAATGATGAAATTTGTGTTTGATAGGGAAGAAAACATTTTGGGAAAAGAAGAAAATGCTTGTTACCAGCAAAGTAATTAAAAGCCGGGATTGTGTCATGAAGAGTTAATTTGAACCGCATTTAGCCTTCAAACTGTAAATGCCTTCAACAAAACAACAAGATTTTGTGACTCTTCTGAAATATGGAGTACACCTATGCTTTATTGTACCATACTGAAGATAGTGACAAGTCTTTTCTCCTGTTTTCCACTGTATTTTCTACCCTAGAAGATACTTTTTGAAAACATTGTGGAGAAAGGAGAAAAATGCTGGCAAGTAGAAATTTCTCCTTTTATCAATACTGTTTTCTACCATAGACGATGCCTTTTGAAAACATTGTGGAAAAAGGAGTAAATGCTGGTAACCAGCATTTTCACTTTTTTCCACACTGTTTTCTACCCTATCAAAGCAAAGTCCACCATATGAGACAGACTTAGACAGTCATTTAACCCTTTACCAAATGACAAAATTTTAGACTGGTCCGAATTGAAAGCAATTGCACAGGACAAGATAAAGGTGACTCAAAAAATGAAATTTGTTTCCAGCAAGGTAGATAACATTGTGGGAAAGGAAGAAAATACTGGTTACCAGCATTTTCTTCTTTTCCCCAAAATGTTTCACAAGCCACTATCTTCAGGGTCATTAACTCATTATCAAACGACAAAATTTAAGGCTTTTCCAAATTGAAAGTATTTGCAGACGACAAAATAAAAACTATCGAAAAAAATTTATTTTTCTTTTGTGAAAGGTAGAAAACACTGTGGGGAAAAAGAGAAAATACTGGTCACTTACCAGCATTTTCTCCTTTTCATAAAATGTTTTCTAGAGGCTTCTTTCTCAGGGTCGTAAAAAGTAGGGATTGTGTGGTAATGGGTTAATGCTTTCAATTTGGACAAGTCTAAAAATTTGTTGTGTGGTAAAGACAGACTCAAAACTGCTATATCTTGGTTGTTTTTTCCCAGTTTTAAAATTCCAGTTTGTTAATTTAGCACTGCAACAGTTAATGATGAATTTTGCATGTGTGAGTGACCTTGTACAAAACACTTTAAAGCCCCAACCTAGTACCTGTGAAACCAAGACAAGGCATTATTTTTAAGTGAGCTTTAACTGTAATAAAACTCAAAACTGTAAAAATAAAATTGATTAAAATCATAGCATTTAATATATCTTGTCAATATTGTATGTGGCTTTTGAATTCAATGTACGATGTTCAACAATAACTTTTTAAAACAACACAGCAACTTGTCAACAAACTGAAGCATATTATTGTAAAATGTGGCTAAACATAAAAATTGTCGTCTGCAACTGCTTTTGATTTGGGCTAGGCTAAAATTTTGTCATCTGGTGATGGGTTAACCATCCATTAGAAGAAAGCATATGAAGATCTGGGAAAAAGAGAAAATGCTGTATATTAACATTTTTATAACTTCTATTGCAGGTTTTCCATCCTTTGAAAGAACAGTTCCATTATGTTGGATTTCTGCTGCAAATGCTTTGAATAGAGCCTGAAACTGATTGGGGTAAAAAGGGTAGAGAACCTTAAAATTGTTTGGGTTTATAAAAAGCCAATAAAAGTCCCATTGCCAAACACTCTAATTTAAGACATATAATACACTGATGCGTTAAAACCAAGGCAGAAAACTTGACTCTTTACCAGATATTCACTTTTAAAAAATTGTGAAGAAAATATTGTTAAATCTGTACCACACAACACAATTTTAGACCTGTCAAAATCGAAAAAATCTGCAGGCCACAAATTAAATAAGGCTAAAAAACAGAAATTTGCTATTGAAAGGCTAGAAAGGCTGGAAAACATTGTGGAAAAAGGAGAAAATGTTGGTTTACAGCAGTTTCTCCTTTTCCAAAAAGATCTTCATCAGGGTCACTATAACTGAAGATTGTATAGTAAAGATTAAATTAACATTTTCTCACCATATCTACCCCTTTTGCAACTCGAAAGAAGATGGCTTAAGAAAACAGGGTAGAAAACAGAAAAACATAAGTGATCAGTATTTTTTTTATAACACTTTATCACACAATCCCGAATTTTAATGACCCCGCGGAAGAGGCCTTTTGAAAACATTGTGGGAAAAGGTGAAAATGCCGCCAGCATTTTCACCTTTTCCCACAATGTTTTCTACCCTTCCCAAGACAAACTTCAATTTTTGAATCACATTAATTTTATTTCTTGTCCGCAAATGCTTTCAATTTGGAAAAATCTAAAACTTTGTCGTTTGGTACAGAGATAATACTTCTATCTTTTATAGAAAAAACCTCATCATTAGACCATACTTTATTTAACTCTTTAACCCTTTACTCCATAGATACTCATTTCTACGCATTGCTTGCAGAAGCCTTTGGAAAACATTGTGGCAAAAATGAAATTGCTAGTCACGAGCAATTTCACCTTTTGCCACAATGTTTTCTATGCTATCAAAATAACTCATGTATACGAAACAGCTTCATCCTTGCTGTTATATAGGGTCAGTTAGAGATAACATAGAAATGCCTTATGGGGTAAAGGGTTAACACATACTGCCTTTTAAAAACATTTTAGGTAGAGGAGAAAATGTTAGTTACCAACATTTTCTCCTTTTCCCACAATGTTTTCCACCTGTCAAAGAAAAACTGTAGTGTTTGAGCCACAAGGAAACTGTCTTCTGCAAATGCTTTCAATTTGGAAAAGGATGAAATTTTATCCTCTGGTATGTGATTAATACTCAAGGACTTTCAATTTCATTGTCTGGTAAAGAGCCAAGGGCAAAGGAATTACCTTTTTTTTCTTATAATATAAAAAATTGTTTATGGGATTTTCTGGCATTTTGATTTTTAATTGTGGCAACTGTAAAGAAACAAAATTACTTGCTTGATTTTTATATAACAACCCCTTAGCTTCCTTGAAATCATTGTTTGAAGAATCTCATGTAAGACAGAGCTTTTGTATTTCGGTCAAAATTATCCATATCATTCAGAACAAGATAAAGTAAAACTGTTACCATGGATGACCTGATATTGCCCCCCCCGCCCCCCCATCCCAGTGCCAGGATAGAGAAGGCAGCTGGTTAAAACTTGGCATGCTTTAAAGTGCTATAGTGTTTTGACATAACATCTATAAATTCTTCAAAAGTTACTTCCTTCACAACTTAATTAAGTCTTTACCAAATGACAAAATTTTGGACAAGTCTAAATTGAAAGCATTTACAGACGACAAAATAAATGTGAATCAAAAATTGAAATTTGATTCAGAAAGAGTAGAAAACATTTCGGGAAAAGGAGAAAATGCTGGTTACCAGCATTTTCTCCTTTTCCCACAATGTTTTCTACAGGCTTCTTTATCAGGGTTGTTAAAAGTCGGGATTGTGTGGTAAAGAGTTAATAAGTCACACTTTTACACCTTCACTGCAAGATGGAGAAGCACTTTGGTCATAGAATAAAGTAATGGACCATGTTGATCAGAGATCAGACTGCACATTCTGTACATTCTGTGCAGTCTGACCTTAATCTACCCTGTCCATATAAGCTTTTTGTGTCATGTACAGTCAGTACAGAGTTAAAGGCCCACAAATAGCAAAAAATAAACAACAGAGAGACAAATGTATGCAAATTCAGTTAATGGCATTCAAAAGTACAATGTACCATCCTTCTTATTATGAATATGACAATCTGTTATCCCATTACCACACAATCCCTACTTTTGATACCCCTGAGAAAGAAGCCTTTAGAAAACATCGTGGTAAAAGGAGAAAATGCTGGTAACCAGCATTTTCTCCTTTACCCACAATGTTTTCTACCCTTCACAAAACAAATTTCAAATTTCCTGTCACATTTATTTTGTCGTCTGCAAATGCTTTCAATTTGGACCAGTCTAAAATATTGTCGTTTGGTAATGGGTTACAGCACAGTCTGTCAGAGTTACAGTTACAGGCAGAATGTATTGAAAAAGTAGAATTTAACCCTTTCCCAAACAAGAAATTTTAGACTCTTCCAATTCGAAAAAACTTTGCAGATGACAATTTTAGATTTGGAGAAAATGGCATAAAGTTCTCATAAAGAGTAGAAAACACTCGTTATTAGCAATTTCTCCTTTTCCCACAATGCTTTCAAAAGACTTTCACTGCAGCCACATAAAAACCAGGGCTTGTTTGGGAAAGGGTTAAGCTACAAACTTTAATTCTAGTTTTAAGATTTACTTTTCTGCAAGTGACTGGAACTTAAAAACATGTTGAGTAAAACATTGTCAGACTCATTATAACATCTATACTCTCAAATAATGTTATCAAACTTACCTGCCATTTCAGCCTCTATATGCTCACTCTTGGCCCCTAGTAGGCCTTTAACCACAGGGTAACAATAATTCCCTGCTTTAACAACCCTTCTAAAAACATTGTGGCAAATGGTGAAAACGCTAATAACCAATATTTTATGCTTTTCCCACAGTATTTTCTACCCTTTCAAGGTCTAATCCTGTAATTTATATCCCATTCATCTTGTTGTCTGCCAATGCTTTCACTTCATACTAGCGTAAAAGTTTGTTGTCTGGTAGACAGTTATCTTACATATCAACAGTTTCTGTTGAACTTTCAATTTATTGACAGCAAAACTGAAAGGTGAATTCACAACATAGGTTTTTACCCTTAACTAATGACAGAATTTTAGACCAGTCACAAATGGAAATTTGCAAAAAAATATGTGACTCAAAACATCTGACTTGGGAGGGATAGAAAACATTGTTGCAAAAAGAACTTTCTCTTTTTCCTGCAATGTTTTCAAAAGCTTTCTTTCTCAGGGTCATTTAAAGTCAGGCTTGCATGTTGACAGGTTAAGATGTACTGATAACCTAAGGTTCCATGCATAAACTGACACACAGACAGACAGACAAGCTTATTCCAGTCCTGCCAATTTAATTGGCACAGGTATTATTATTTTCTCTAGATTTTCCTTTATATCAACTGTAAGAAATGTGTGACATGTCAAAAATTTAGTGTTTGTGATGGGTAAATTGTGTAACATGTGTAAAATGGTTAAAAGATAGGCTTACAGTGTCTACCCACCAAATTGGCTACAAGTTGGATGAAATAAATTAACATGTGTATAAATTCTACCCTGAAAAATTGCTGAAAATTACATCAAAACAAAGAACAATGCATATAAATTATGTCCCATGCTGTGTGAAAGAGGGCTAAATCCATCTGCAACCATCTTTGCGCACCAAGGTTACGATCACTATGTGAATATTACCTTGGCTGATTGAGTCTGATTTTGAGATTCCTGCGATGCGCCCTCTATTGGATGCTGGTTATTACCCCCCTTTACATCATATTTCTAAAAGCCAATGAAATATTGTTTTACAAATAATATACGCTCACGAATACACATGAAGTGATAAGCAGACTTCCACGTGGATCTCCATGTTTACTTTCTACTGAAAGGTAGCGACCTTATTCTATTTTTATCGTTGCAGTTAGAGCTGGCTGCATCCAATGAAAAAGGGTATCAGGGGAATGTAAAACTTAAGCTTGATCGGCCAAGGGTAGAGTAGCGTAGTGAATCGTCAGCCTTGGCTTGCAAAGATGATCTCCAACAAGGTATTGACCATGTAAACCTGCACAGGCTTACATGGGTCAAGACATGTCTACACAGGCTTACATGGGTCAAGACTTCTTGCTATTGGTCAAAAATGTATTTTCTACATGTCAAAGGACCAGAGTGCCCCATGACTCAGCTGGCTGTTCTACAATTATGGTTCTATGAATACACAATTATGTAATGCCTTGCTTGTTGTCATCTACCACTGAAAAGCATTACACCTCCTTTTGCCAGAATATGACATATGTAAAATTTTTCCCTTTAACTCTTTCTATAGATACTCATTTTGATGTATCAAAATAGAAGCTTTTGAAAACATTGTGGGAAAAGGAGAAATTGCTCCTTTTTGCACAATGTTTTCCACTCAATCAAATATTTGTATCCTCATTTGTTTATACTTTTGACATCACATCTTTATTTGCTGCTGAAATGGAAGAGCCTCAAATTGGCATACCAGGCATAGCCAACTTTCACGGACATGCCTTATCAGCAGTCTCGCATATCAACAAATCGATGAAAATAATCGATACCATACGTAAAAGTCCGGGAGTTTCCGGAGTTTGGCGAACTTACATCGTGTATACAAGTAATCGATATTCAATAGCCTGCAGCGATAAAAGATAAGAGAAACGTAACATTACGTAACAGTAGCCTGCTTCAAATTCACAATCCTTGCCTAAACGGTATATCTGTCCTGGCATTTTTTTTTCTGATTTTAACCCAAACCCTTTGTCTGGTACAGCATAGTGTGGCTCTTGAATATAACTATCAGACTGCGCATAATGCGCACCCTTATTAGACTAAACAGCATATTGGAATAACATCTGATAAAGCGAGATTTTTCTTGAGAAAAGAACATTGAAATTGTTATATTTCAGCTTTATTTGTCGGTTTGTAATTCATTTATCTTCGGATTATGGGTTAAGATTTGATTCTCTGAGACATAAACTGATCGGTCCTAAAACTGCTCTCGACAAATGCACTTTTTGTAGTCTGATCCTGAAATCTAATCCGTCCAAATGCACTTTTGCTGACAATGTAGATTTATAACAGGCTGCATAAAACAAGCTGTCTAATCTTGGACCTGATTGATTCTATAAGGCGAAAATTATTTTGGTTAAAAAAATCTTTGATATTCATGGCAAAATCAACAAGTTGTATTCAGCAGAAAATTCGGCCTTTTGAGAAGGTAATACCAGTTTCACACTACAGCAATCTAACGGACCTGAGAGAAAAGGCTTTAGTACCCTTTGCTGGAAAGGAAGAAAATTTTCTCCTGTTCCTAAAATGTTTTCTACCTTTTCAAAACAGACATTATCATTTGAGTTGCATTTGTTTTCTTAGGGATCGTATATAACATGTTTTCTACGATTCCTGTTCTCCCACAGTGTTTTCTACCCTTTCGAAAGCAAGTTTCATTATTTGCCGTATTTTTCGTCTGTAAGTTCTTTCAACTTGAAAAAAAATCATAATATATTTTGTCGTTTAGTAAATAGATAATGGTTATATCTTGATTGGGTAAACCTTGTCTTTAGTGTGCATGTGTGGTTTGATGGTTTTGATTTTTATAATGTCCAATTCCTACGATTTTTACAAGAAAAAAGGTTGGGAAGGTGGAGAAATAAAACTGTTATAGCACATAAAATAATTTCAACGGCTGCTCAGAACCATCAGAGTAAATTTACATGGTTTTACGAAGAAGAAAAGTTACAGATTCGCCATATAAAAAAGCATTAATTCAAAGTTGGTTTTCATCGAACAAATAAAAGAAAATGGTTCGTTCCGAACACTCCATATACTGTGAGGCGCCGATTTGTATTTTGGCTTAATGAGGGATGTTGCATTTGCTTACAATGTCTACTATTATCAATAAATGTATTAAGATGTTTCCATTTTGAGCGAGTCTAAAAGCTGTTTAAGTATAAGTATTTCGGAACAACTTAGGTCTATCTATGCACTAAACTATATCTTTATACATAAAAGTAGGTCCAAGCTATCACACAAGTTTAAAAACGCTGCAGATGTATTATATATACTTAAGATTCTTTTTATTGCATCCGAAATGGGGTGAAAATGTGCTCGAGACTCAACAGAAAGTTACTAAAAGGTTCGTCTTGAAAGTATCATAACAGATCAGCACTTGTGAACTGATCCGATGCCTCACTCTAGCGCCGCTTACAGGCATGATAAAGATAAAAAGGTATTTCTTTCTCTAAAAAAGTTATTTATGGTGTCATTTCAACTAAGCATCAGAAGAATTCACCAGCAAGCTGTGTTAAAAACCGGTTTCAAACCAAGGTACATGTAAATCATTCTTAATACAAGGTTGATTAAATACTATTTCTTGAAATAATAAATAATGATTATGCAATAGGTAACTTTTTAGTTACTGGTAAAGGAGAAGTAGCTTGTATTATTCCCATTTCCGTGTACATGCATGGTCTATGTCATTTTTTCTCTTTTATTCACTCATAGCGGTTATGCTTTTTGCAGGTTGTATCGTTTTAAAGATGGAAGAACCTCACTGTTTAGGCCAATTCTACCAATGAACAATTAAAATATTAAAGATGTTAAAGGGAGGGGGACATTTGAAAGAAGGGAGAAACTGTTTGATTTATGTAAAAGAAAAGTTGTCTATTTTGATCTAGTGTTGTCATTCTTTGAATAGTAAATACTCTTTGCAGGAGAAGCGGATTGAGTGATGTAGACAACAATGTTTGAAAAGTAGAAGATAACTTGTAAAAAGATAATGCGCCTGTTTCCATATTTTATCCTAAACAATCAACAGCAAGGTCGTTAGATGTCGTATTTATACAGTAACAGGTTAAGCTTGTTATTTGAATCTTTACAAAAAGGCAAAATTTCAGACTTGTTCAGAATGAAGTAATTTTCTTTAGACAAATAAAACATGGAAAAAATGGAACTTATCTTTTATTAAGTTAAAAATAGTGTAAGAAAAGGAGAAAATGTTGGCAACCAGCGGTAAAATCTTTTTCTTCAATGTTCTCAAAGGCCTTCTGTATGATACGACAGATCAAAGAACGATGTGAAAAGAGCAAGGAAACGTGAGTTTGTGAGCTGTCGCCAGAGAAAAAAAATTATTAAGCATTAATTTCTAAAAGGCTGAAAAGTTGAAAAAAATCATCAAACGTACATTTCCTTATTTCATGTCAATCTTAATCATTGTAAAAGGAAATAATTTCATAAGTATTAAATTCTGGTCTTTTAGATAAATAGGATACATAATAAAACATCTTAGGGATACTGTCAGGATCAAACTGTATCCGATCTGAAAACAACCCGGGTATAAATTCCAGTTTATAATCATGTGGATACATGTATATCATAAACACAGCAGGGGGTCCGTTTGTCAATGAAACATTACGTAACACAATAAAGATACCCGGCTGGCTTATCTAACAGTAAGACTCGGCCAATATCGGCGAAGTCCGGCATAATCCGAACGTTCACGGAAAAAGAAAAAAATAGGATAGTGGTATTAAAAAACTGAAAAAAGGACCAAAAGTTTATTTTTTTAAATGACTCAAAATTATATCATTTGAAAGAGAAATGAATAAAGTAACTTACTCCACTTGAGATAATTTTGACTTTTCGACACAAGGAAAGAAAATTAAACAAATATTACAGTGTTTGACCTCGGAAAATGCGTTTTTCCTCTTTATTCTATATAAACCATACCTACAATTTTTAAGTTAAAAAAGGACCAAAAGTTTCTTTTTCGAAATTTTTAAAACTAAGTTCATTTGAAAGAGAATAAATTGAATTTTCTTAACTCACTTGAGATAATTTTCAATTCTGAAAATTGATGAAGTTATAAGCGTTTATTTACCAAGGCCCTTCATAATTCTATATAAAAAAATGCAGGTAAAATTGGCCGATATCGATTTTTCCATGTCCGCGAAAGTTGGCTATGTAAAGGGTTAAAAAGTTGGTTGCAAGTAGGAACAAAATAGATAATACAAGATGAAAATGATGAAAATCTTTGATCATTACAGTGTAACTAGGTAACTTTTTATCCAGTGACAAAATTTTATGTATGTCCAAATTAAAAGCATTTGCATATGACAGATCAAAGGTAGTTTTCAGGGGTCTATCTTCAATACTATAGAAACATTGTGGGGAAAACGACAGGGTGCAAGAGACCTGCATTTTCTCCCTTTCCCATAGTGTTTTCATGAGTTGACTTCATCAGTGCAGTTTGAATACAAGCTTGTTTTGTATCGATTTAACCAGCTATCAGTTTATCATCTGGCAATATCACAACAACCACAATGCCACCAAGATGAACCTTTGACCTCCAACTTCAAAAGCAAATGCCTTTACTGTGGAGGCTACATAGAATATCTATGAAGCAAAAACCTTGCACAGCTGTGAGGAATGCTTAAACCCTGTTCGTAAGGCTTTTATATATTTTTCTACATGATTTTGCAAGCTAGAATTAAAAGTTGCAGCCCCAGAATAACAAAGCCCACACATTACCACATAGAAATTCTGGCTCTGGTCAGTTTTTAAGTGTGTTTATATATCCAAAGATGCATAAAATCAAAGCGATGGCAGGAAATGTTGGGTCCATGCATCAGAATTTTAGACTTTGCCAAACTGAAACCATTTGAAGATAAAGAATTGGTTGTGGCTCATATAAAGTCAAGTCTTTTAAAGACAAAAAATGGAAAAGAGGAGATAGTGCCAGCCACTTCTTTGCTCAAAATGCTTTAACTCATTACCACACGACAATAATTTAGGCTTGTCCAAATTAAAAGCATTTGCAGACGACAAAATAAAAGTTACTGAAAAGTTAAAATTTGTTTTGTGAAGGGTAGAAAACATTGTGGGAAAAGGAGAAAATGCTGGCTACCAGCATTTTCTCCTTTTTCCACAATGTTTTCTAAAGGCTTCTTTCTCAGAGGTGTCAAAAGTAGGGATTGTGTGGTAATGGGTTAAAATGCCTTAACTCATTACCACACGACAGAATTTTAGACTGGTTCAAATTGAAAGCATTTGCAGACGACAAAATGAAGGTGACTGAAAAATTGAAACTTGTTCTGGGAAGGGTAGAAAACACTGTGGGAAAAGGAGAAAATGCTGGTTACCAGCATTTTCTCCTTTTCCCACAGTGTTTTCAAAAGTCTTCTTTCTCAGGGGCGTCAAAAGTAGGGATTGTGTGGTAATGGGTTAACTCTTTACAAAACAACAAAATTTTATACCTGTCAAAATTGAAAGTATTTGCAGATGACATAATAAATGTAACTAAAGAACTAAAATGTTTTAGAAGGGGAAGAAAACATTGTGGGAAAAGGAGAAAATGCTGGTTACCAGCATTTTCTCCTTTTCTCACAATGTTTTCAAAAGGCTTCTTCATCTGGGGTGTTAAAAGTTGGGATTGTGCCGATGATATAATAAATGTAACTAAAGAACTAAAATGTTTCAGAAGGGGAAGAAAACATTGTGAGAAAAGGAGAAAATGCTGGTTACCAGCATTTTCTCCTTTTCCCACAATGTTTTCAAAAGGCTTCTTCATCTGGGGTGTTAAAAGTTGGGATATTGCGGTAAAGGGTTAATCCTCAGGGTGATGAAATCATGGGATCATTTGGCAAGGGACAATGGTACTAGCCAGATGAAGGAATCCCATATATAAACCACTGGTTTGCTACAAACTCATTACCTCCTGAAGAAAAAAAAAAGGGTGAAGATAACTTTGTAAACATTCCTACAGAATATCAATCATCATTTTGAACAATTTATTGATATTTGCGTATACATCACTATGATCAGTGTGCCAAATGGTAAACAAATTCATTATGTACACATGAACCGGTATCATGGTTTCTGAAAGGAAAGATGTGCCATCCCAGTTTCCACCCAAAATGCATGAGCCCAGCCCCTTTGGTCATGTGAAAGATTGGTCAGGGATTTAAAAAAAAAAAGAAGTCTGGAGAAGGTGATAAGTCAACATTTTGGGAGACAGAGGGGTTAAGTTATAGAAACTTCTGCTTGCCTGAACAAGATTTTGAAGCAAAATAAGCTATTGCAACAGAAACTGATGGCATCATAGCGCATTTTACCTTAACCCATTACCAAACGACAATATTTTAGACTGGTCCTAACTGGAAGCATTTGCAGACAACAAAATAAAAGTGACTGAAAATTTGAAATTTGTTTTGTGAAGGGTAGAAAACATTGTGGGAAAAGGAGAAAATGCTGGTTACCAGCATTTTCTCCTTTTCCCACAATGTTTTCTATAGGCTTCTTTCTCAGGGGCATCAAAAGTAGGGATTGTGTGGTAATGGGTTAACAATTTGCCAACCAGAAAACTTTAGTCTTCAAAATTGGAAGAATTTTCAGATAACAGATTTCCTTCAGCTCAAACTATGGGGACTTTCTTTGAAAAGACAGAAAACATTTCTTTTTTGGAAAA
The DNA here is from genome assembly GCA_943736015.1 of Tridacna crocea. Classification (NCBI taxonomy): domain Eukaryota; kingdom Metazoa; phylum Mollusca; class Bivalvia; order Cardiida; family Cardiidae; genus Tridacna; species Tridacna crocea. The sequence goes on from OX031070.1 coordinate 11,422,630, forward strand.
GGAGAAAATGCTGATAAGCAACATGTATTCAAAAAGCCTTCTTGCATACCATTGTTACTATTCAGGATTGTTTGGTAAAGGACTAAAAAATAAATACTGGTCTTACTGTATGTAGACATTTTGGGAGGAAAGTTGGGAAATTCTTAATTTCCAAGGCTATTCATCTGATTGATGTGGGTGGGGGGAGGGATAGTTTAACCCTTTACCAAACAATCCCTGGTTTTTATGACCCTGAGGTCTTTTGAAAGCCTTTTGAAAACATTGTGGGAAAAGGAGAAAGCGCTGGTTACCATCATTTTCTCCTTTTCCCACAATGTTTTCTGCACTGCTGGAAACAAATTTCAATTTTTATGATATGTTTATCTTGTCGTCTGCAAGTGCTTTCAATTTGGACAACTCTAAAATTTTGTCCTTTGGTAAAGAGTTAACTCGTAACCAAACGACAAAATTTAAAATTTCAGGTTTGCCGAAATCGAAAGCATTTGCAGATGACAAAATAAAAGTGACTGAAAATTTGAAATTTGTTTTGTGAAGGGTAGAAAACATTGTGGGAAAAGGAGAAAATGCTGGTTACCAGCATTTTCTCCTTTTCCCACAATGTTTTCTGCACTGCTGGAAACAAATTTCAATTTTTATGATATGTTTATCTTGTCGTCTGCAAGTGCTTTCAATTTGGACAACTCTAAAATTTTGTCCTTTGGTAAAGAGTTAACTCGTAACCAAACGACAAAATTTAAAATTTCAGGTTTGCCGAAATCGAAAGCATTTGCAGATGACAAAATAAAAGTGACTGAAAATTTGAAATTTGTTTTGTGAAGGGTAGAAAACATTGTGGGAAAAGGAGAAAATGCTGGTTACCAGCATTTTCTCCTTTTCCCACCATATTTTCTAAAGGCTTCTTTTTCAGGGTCATCAAAAGTAGAGATTGTGTGGTAATGGGTTAAATAGTGAGAAGAGTACCCAAGGGTAAAGTTGATCTGCAGGTCTGGTACAAAATAATGCAGAAGAAAATATTTGTAAACGTGTAACAAACCTTTGATATCAGAATTTCTTGTCCCTAATTACATTAAAATGATCTTTTACATAGTGTTTAAAGGTAGACATGATTGCAAGACGACATCAAAAAAATGTGATAAATTTTGTAAGAAATTCATTACGTCACAATAACTCTCATCATTGAACTTTGGCAGTGATCTAACTTTCAATCCTGGAGTACAACCCTTGACCACTAATGTCTGAACTTCAAGGGCAGGGCTCCAAAAAGTTAAAAGATAAAGTATACACCACTTGGCAAAACACGCAAATGTTCAATACTGTAATAACGTTACAAATTTATGTCATTGTTATGTTAAGAACTAGCAGTTTTTCCAAGCTATGAACTATGGACACTAAATAAACATGCAATGTTGGATTTACAAAAAAAGAAAAAAGATTATCTAAATGCATATTTGTTGTCTGTGATATTGAAATATAAGGAATGAAGAGATTTTTTTGTTCTCATGGAGGTATGAAAAAAAAAAACCTTATCACACTTTTTTGTGAAACTGCAAAGCAATTTTCATACAGTATGATTAAGGTTTTTATCATACCTCCATGAAAACTTTTAAAAAATCTCTTCCTTCCTTAAAAGAATTAAACAAGTCACATTGTGACTCATATGTTTAAAGACCCTGGGAAAGAAGACTTGTGACAGCATAATAGATTGGGAATGAAGAAAATTCTGGTTACCAGGGTTTTCTTTTCTTTTCCCCACAAGCCATCTTTCTCAGGGCTGTTAAAAGCCTGGATTATTTGGTAAGTAGTCAAACAAGGTATACTTTGACTCACCCCAAGTGATGCAGCGTTCTTATTATACCCAGCATAGGTAAGAACACTCTCTGTAGCCAGGGCTAGTCCACTGTGTTGGAAGAGGCCCTGGGCTGTATTCTCCATTTGTAGCAGATACTCCATTAAGTGGGAGCGACTCGTGTTTGGGGACCATTTCAAGGCCTCATGAAGAATGCTGGACACTCTTGCTACAAAATCTTTCACAGTTTGCTAAAATAGGCAAGAAATTAAGATATTGTTTTAACTCTTTATGAAATGACAAAAATTAATTTCAACTAAATTGAAAGCATTTGAAATGACATCTTAAATGATGCTAAAATGATAATTTGTCTCTGATAGGGTAGTATAGATTGTGGGAAAAAGGAGAAAATTCTGATAACCAACATTTCTACTTTTCCTACAAAATTTTCAAAAGCCTTTTCAAACAATACTGATATATAAAGACCCTTAGGAATAAGGCTTTTGAAAACACTCGAAGAGGACAATTTCAAAACCTTGTGTAGAATGCTAGATGCTTCTACTACAAAGTCCTAGACTTGATGTCTGTTGGTAGAAAAAAATGGTAAACAAACTGTTTATGACTATTGTGTGAGATGGTTTTAAACCCTGTAACAAATGACTCTTACAAGGAAAACTTAAGATAAAAAAAAAAAATTATGGGGGATAAAAAAAGAGAAAATGAAACCCTAAAAGAGAAAATGCTATTAAATATTCCACAAAACTAATGACCTCTAATGCATTTGAATTTGGCAAATCTAAAATAACATTGTCCAGTACAGATCTAGTACTGTTGTTGAATGAATATCATCATTATTATGGCACACAGGGGCAAAAAAACCTTACATATATCGATCATGTCCTGGTATCTTTTTTAAACCAGTACTCTGTATAACATTTGGTCAAAGTAGTTTGACTGGTTTTCCAGACAAGCTATACAGAAACAGTATTAAGCTGTGAGAGCAGAGCCCAACAGATTGCTGGCAGTGTACCTGACTCAAAGCCTATCGGATACTAGCTTGAATCCCAAGCTCTGCCAATTTCTTCCTAAAGAAAAATAATAATCATTGCAACAAGATTCATTGCTCTGTCACTGCTGATGACTAGTTCAGTAATAGTTATATAAGAAAGCAACCAGTGGCCTGGAAAGACTATTGTGTGAATTCCTTGTAAAAGAAGTTTCAGAAAAACATAGGTGCACTGGCTGATGCAATACAACTGAAATAATGTTGAAAATGGTAGTAAATGCAATATAAACAAAAAAAAGAAGCTGCAAGAGGAATTTATTATGTTACAATGACTCTCATCATTGAACTCTGGCTGTGTTCTAACTTTCAGTCCTGGGGTACAACCCTTGACCACTAATGTCTGAACTTCCAAGGCAGGGCTCCAAAAAGTTAAAAGATAAAGCATACACTGCTTGGCATACATAAAGATCTTAACACCTATGGTGTTAACCACAACCCAATCACACTGGCAGACATTGGACAACAGCTTGCAGAGAACAAAAAAATCTTTGTGTGCTCCTTCCAATAATTTATTGGATACAGTGACCAAGGCAGCTTTTGCATTTCCTTTGTCAATTGTTTAATTGAACCTGTTGAAATCTGTTTATCTTGATAAAGTCTAAATTCTCACCTCTCTTTCAATCATGTTATCTTTAACTTGCAGTGTGTAGTCTGTGTGAGGAACTTTAAACACTGGAGCCTGTTGATGAGGGTCCTGAAAACATCAAAACAAAGCACTTACAGTCAGATGATCAATGTATGTTTTTCAAGGTGGTGTTGTCAACTTGGTTTGAAAGTAAGGTTTACATACTTCTATATCCACACTTATCCAAGAAATTAAATTGGTTTGAAAGTAAGGTTTTCATACTTCTACATCTATCCAAGAAATTGGGGGGAAAAACACAGCAAGAAAAGGATAAAGTAAAGTAGCAGAAACTGTTCTATTAAATATCAGTACAGAAATCAACACTGAATCTTGTAGCATGGTTAACCCTTTACCAAACAATCCCTGGTTTATAACACTTTGAGATAGAAGTCTTTTGAAAACATCGTAGGAAAAGGAGAAAATGCTGATAACCAGCATTTTCTCCTTTTCCCACAATGTTTTCTACCCTGCTGGAAACAAATTTCAATTATTGAATAAGGTTTAATTTGTTGTCTGCAAGCGCTTTCAATTTGGACCGGTCTAAAATTTTGTCATTTGGTAAATATCATATCCATCTGCAAAAGGTATCAACCCAATTGCAAGTCAGCCTGCACAGTCAGTACAGGTTGACATGAGTAGAATTTGTATATTTTCTGCATGCTAAAGGACCATTCTGCTTCATAATTCAGTCCATTAGTAGACAGACTAGATTTTATGGGTCCTTCACTATGTTATGGCTTGCCTCCCGCAATAATTCATGTGTGATTTTTTTTTATGCGTACATTTTTTTTTTATTTTCAGGCTCATCATATCATAGCAAACAGGTTGTGTGTATATTTAAATGTCCTAAAAAGCCACTGAGGCATAACATGGGTATTATAATCAAACAACACAACAAGAGATAATTACCCTGATATCATTTACCAGGTTAAAAAGATGTAATTTGTGTAGTTCATTTGTCAAGTCCAAATAACAATTACATGCAGTTATATTGTTAACACAGTAAGGAACACCATGTGCTTTAACAAAACAATACCTTACCAACTCTAATGACTTTGAGAGCAGCTCTAGAATATCCAGGCCAGTTTTCAGAACTTTTCCATTCCACAGTAAATGTGGGAACCTGTTTAACAAAAAATGATAAAATCACCTTTAATGCCACTTCTTACGAACAAAGTCCGTAACAAAGAAACAAATGAATAAATGCATGGCAGAAATAAGGGTCGGAGCGGGATTCGAACTCCGGAACTCCCGGACACAAGACCAATACACTAACCACTGAGCCAAAGAGATATCTCCCTGACGCAGCAGCCAGGTATTGTATTTAAATCGGGCGTAAGCCATGCAGGAAGGAGTGGTCTCCCGTAACACACCCCCTCTTAAAGTCATCATTTATTGATGACTCAAAGCCTTATTAGGCAGGAAGTCTGATTTTGGACAACAAATGGGATTAATGGCTCAATGGCCAATCCCGGACGAGCCCCCATCTTACGAACAAAGTCCGTAACAAAGAAACAAATGAATAAATGCATGGCAGAAATAAGGGTCGGAGCGGGATTCGAACTCCGGAACTCCCGGACACAAGACCAATACACTAACCACTGAGCCAAAGAGATATCTCCCTGACGCAGTAGCCAGGCATTGTATTTAAATCGGGAGTAAGCCATGCAGGAAGGAGTGGTCTCCCGTAACACACTTTTCACCGTTTCGTTACCTGCATAGTTATTTAGGCAATTAACTTATCAACTTAAGCATTGAAACTAACCTAAAAACTCAAAATGTGAGTGATTTGGGTGAGTCAATCAGTTAGGACCAATGGACAGAAACCGACACCACACAATGACAATAGTGTGTCAGGCTCTCTGACCTTTGAGCTAAACTACTGACTATGAAACATGTTACCACATGACAAAACTTTACTCTGGTTCAAATTGGATGCATCTGCAGATGACAAACTGAATCTGCGACTAATGATACAAATTATATCCCACGGGATAGAAAATATTATGAAACAAGAGCAGCAAATTGTTGCAAGATACGCCAATTACACATCCAGTTGTCAAGGGGTAATACTGATCGAAAATGCCAGGTAGCAGAAAATAGCAGTGAAGCATATTATGATTCTTATGCACTGCACTCCATAATTTTTCAACAATTATGCATACCAAATTTTTGAAGATGTTTAGACAATAATTGACAAAGTTACATTCCAGACAAGCAGAATCTGCTGTGATGATCAAAGGGAAATAAGTCAAAACCAGCATGAGGTAGAGTTACGGTTCTTTTGCACTGCACTCTGTTTTATTGCAACAAACACATATGCTAAGTTTCAAGTCAATCCAACTTGAGATGAGAAAGTTATGCTCCGGTCAAGAAGAAAAAAGTGTAAAAATGATGATCAAAGGGAAATAACTCAAAGACAGCACAAGGTAGAGTTGGTTCTTTCACACTAAACTCTGTATTATTGCAACAAACACAATTGCCAAGTTTCAAGTCAATCGGACTTGAGATGACAAAGTTATGCACTGGACAAAAAACTGGACGACACCTGCCTGCCTGGACGCCATGGGTGATCCCATAATAGGTCCCGTCCTCGATGGATGTATAAAAAGGAGAAAATACTGGTTACCAGCTAAGGAATTAATACTATACAACCATGATCTTTTTGTTTATTTGGCATTTAATTATCTTTGTAACAGTATTTCAACTATATCCTACCAGTCAATGCATATATTTAACCCATTACCACAAAATGACAACTTTTAATACCTTTGAAAGAGAAGGCTTTTTGAAAACATAGTGGGAAAAGGAGGAAATGCTGGTAACAGTTATGACAGTTACTGATCATAAAAACTCATTCCATATGAGCCACACTGAAACTGTAATCAGTAAATGCTTTCATTTTCGACAGGTAATCTTGTTGTGTGGTAAAGGGATAAGTATTTCCCTATTTGTCCTTATGATTATCACTTTTACCTACAACAGGCTTCAAGGAACTGGTTGCTTTGCCTAATAATACAGATTACCAATTCCAGTATGATGAAAAAAAATGAATCCTGTGGAACTGACTTCCAAGAAAATTAGACTACTTGGTCATTTCATTATTCATCAAATTTGTAATCATATTTGTAAATGCTGAAAACAATAACTGCATACTTACTTGTCAACAAGTGCAATCAAAGACTTGTCTGCAAAACGCCGAATCCTTCGATGTACATGGTTAAACTTCACTAACAGAAACTGAGCATGCATTTCAAGCTCACTCTCCCTTGCATCTGTTCTTTCCTAAAAATACAAGTAAAAATATTCTTTAACCCATTACCACACAATCCCTACTTTTGACGCCTCTGAGAAAGAAGCCGTTAGAAAACCTTTATTTTCTCCTTTTCCCACAATGTTTTCTACCCTTCACAAAACAAATTTCAATTTTTCAGTCACTTTTTTGTCTGGAAATGCTTTTGATTTGGACCAGTCTAAAATTTTGTCGTTTGGTAATGAGAAATTTTGTCGTTTGGTAATGAGTTAAGTATTTTGCAATTATAAAAATGAAGCAAACATTATTAACCCTTTACGAAAGGACACAATTTTAGACTGGTCTAAATTGAAAGCACTGGCAGACGACAAAATTAACGGAAATCAAAAATTGAAATTTGTTTACAGAAGAGCAGAAAACATTGTGGGAAAAGGAGAAAATGCTGGTTACCAGCATTTTCTCCTTTTCCCACAAAGTTTTCAAAAGGCTTCTTTCTCAGGGTCTTAAAAACCAGGGGTTGTTTGGTAAAGGGTTAAACATTATTAATCATGATACACATTATTTCACATTTTTTTCATTCAGCTTTGGAAATGTGATACATTGTGGAAATGTGAAGCATAATCACAATTGAATACTTCACATACAATCTTTCAACATTCAGTTAACCTTTAGGCTGCTTAGTACAACTTTTGTGCACTGAGTAGATCAAGCTCAGACGGCACAGAATGTGTAGTATTATCTCTGATCTACACTGTCTGTTAATTAACCCTTTCCTAAACAAGCCCTTGTTTTTATGTGTCTGCAGTACAAGTCTTTTGAAAACACTGTGGGAAAAGAAGAAACTGCTCGTAATGAGCAATTTCTCTTTTTCCCCCAGTGTTTCCTACCCATTTAGAGAACTTTCTGTCATTTTTATCAATCTGAAATTGTGGTCTGCAAACTCTTTGAGTTTGGAAGAGTCTAAAATTTATCATTTGGGAAAGGGTTAAGAAGATACTTCTCTCCAAAATAGAAATTTGAAATATCATCGATCAGATTTTTACTATGGACTTGAAAGTCCAGAGCTGTCACTGAATGTGACTTTTTACCCCCGCTAGCACTTTGACGGAAAAAAGTGTCAAGTTCAAGGAGAGATAATTCCTCAACGAAGAAGAGTTGACACTTCAAACTTGCGTTTTGCAAATCTTCAATATATGATCAGTATATGTGCAAAGTTTCGATACAATTAAAGGAAAACTGTATGAGGGATTTGGACACAAAATTACTAGTAGTTTGTCCACAGACTGACACACACACACAGACACACACACAGACAGACAGGCTGATTCTAGTATACCCCCGAAAACATTCGTTTTGCAGGGGTATAAAAAGTAAAGACGAGAGATACGAATAAATCCTAGAGCAATGCTTATCATCAGTCCCCCAAAACTGACTGGCTAGAATTGTACTCACAACCTCTAATTTTTTCTATTGGGCTACTAGGTTCTGTAGTCAGAAAATGAATCGGAGCAATGCTCTAGCAAAACGGGTTGTTAAAACTCAGGATTGTGTGGTAAAGAGTTAATGCATGATGCATGATACCAAGCAAGTCATCCTATAATAGTGGTTCCATAATATTAATGTTTTCAAGGAGTTGAATGAATCTTTAGGTACACTAGTCCTTTGAACTATAGAAAAGGTGGTGTCCGTGGTCGTGAGGTAGAGCGTCGGCCTCCTAACCTAAAGGTCCTAAATTTGATACTTGGGAGCAGGTGTCAAGTTTGGAATTTTTCATTGGCCCACACATTCGGCGCGAGTACTGGTGTAGTTCCCAGGAAGTAGAATCGAGAGAGATTAGTATAAGTTGTAAGAACTTGTTTCTCAATCTATGTAAAATAAATATGTTTAAACCAAACTAAATTGTAGAAAATTTGCCAAACGCAAACAGTTTTGGCCCAGGTCAGCCTGCTTGACGTGGGTAGGCCAACTTGGCTCAATACTTTTTGCAGTTGCATTAAGCCTCCTTTTCTTAGAGTACGGCTCGTATTTTACAGTATCTTGCAAGATAATCTACTGACAGCAGCCTTGAATATATAACATTTAAGCTTTTTCTACAGACTGGGTGTTTCCATACATCGATTCATGTTTATGTCACTTTGAAAATTAATATCTTCTCACCTTTTCAGCTGTGAGTTCAAGGAATTTTTCAAATGTCTTGTTTGCAACTGCAGCAATACAATGCCACATTCCTGAAAAAGAAATCACATTGCAAATAACATATTCGCATTGCCATAAGTCATTACCAAATGACAAAATTTTGGTCCAAATCGAAAGCATTTGCAGAAGACAAAATAAAAGTGACTCAACATTTGAAGTTTGTTTAGTGATGGGTAGAAAATATTGTGGGAAAAGGAGAAAATGCTGGTTACCAGAGTGTTCTCCTTTTCCTGCAATATTTTCCAAAGGGTCTTTCTCAGGGTCATCCAAAGTAGGGATTGTGTTGTAATGGATTAAGAAAATAGTAAATAACCAGCTACCTAATATACTGTAAGTAGAAATGCATGGCCTACACTGATACCCCCAGACTGCAACCTTGACCTTTCACCTGATGACAGTGTTGCTGTACGAAACACACTGTCTGTTCATACTGATCCTTTGTGCCAAATTATTTTAAAATCAGACAATGCACTTGGAAGTTATATTTGTACACAGGTAAGTGTTGTAACACTATTTTAATGCGGGGGCATAAAATATAAGTCTCTCTGGGAAAAATTTGGGACATCCAGCTTTCTATTTTTAGACCATTTATATGGTCGGCATACTCGTTGTGATCAATAATTGCAGACCGGGACTCATTTGTTTCCAAAAAATAGTGGCAACACAGCTCCCCTTTCTTCAACACAGTCTATGAGAAAGCATTTTATCTAGGTCAATGCCTTTGGTCTATAAACTAACATTGGAAATGTACTCTGGAAGCGTTCAAATTTCAGAATTCAGGTTCCCATAAACAAGCATGAAATACTAGATGTGGAACCATTCAAAATGTAGAAAACAGAATTCATATTGAGTACAGTAGTCACCAGCTTAACTTCACCATTGACTCTGTTGTACAAAAGGCATGTGAAAAGATGAGCATGAATACTACAAGTAAATATTTTGCCAAACAATTCTTTTACTGTTAGTTACATGTAAAAATGTACATTCACTTGGTAGATCTATATCATGTTTCCCCTGAAAGAGAGAGGGCCATGAATGTTTTCAAAGTCAGTGTTCTCACTGAAATTTTTTGGGGGGTTTGGATCCCTTGCAATTGGAATATGGAGGTATAAGAAAAAAAATGAGGGTACAAATTTAGAAAAACTAGATCTATGCCTACAACTCTAAATCATTTTCTCTCTTGAGTCAAATATAGGGAACTAAATTTCTAATTTTTTTTTTTCCTCCAGTCTCTTTATGCCGTGACAACAAACCCATTTACGTTGTCTACCGTCTCGTAGGTGCCCGGTACGTGTCCGTGAAAACATGAAAAATCGACTTGCGGAACATTTCGTAGCAGACGACGCCTTAAGTCAATTATATAGATTTTTTTTTTTCATTTTCTCACACTAGGGCCATTGATTTGGTTACGATGATTACCTCACACATACGTGACGGTTACATGCTGCTCATAAAACCGTAAAATCAACTTTCATCCAGATATGGTCAATCCATGTGAACTGCGTTTTAATAGATGGAAATGTGAAAATATAAACCTATACAAAGATAACAACATACCCAAGATATATCTACTGGGGTACAAAATTGAATTGTAAACTTGTACCAGGTGAATGGCTTCATTAAACTCTAAACTTAATCCCCCGTTAATTTGCTTCAAAAGATCCAAGTATTACCCTATAAAAAAAACAAGTTGTGTTTCACATGATGCCCTACCTGCTTTGTCCTTATAAATCATGTTGTCCTCTAAGTATAGAAACATGCCATGGAATGCCCTCGGGTCATCTGAGTGAGTGACTCTGATACAGAAGAAATTATCTTCATTTATAATGATATAAACAATGAGGTAAAACTAACTAACTAACTAACTAACTAACTAACTAACTCTCTCTCTCTCTCTCTCTCTCTCTCTCAGACTGCTTAAATAGAAAAAAAAAACGCATCTGTCTAATGCACTCTATAAAAAATAGTATCCCCATTTAACACAGGACTTAAATATTATAAAACAATTCTGAGCATTTTTAAGTCTTCAGTCACAGATATCATAAACAACAAAGAAAAAAACAAAGCATTCAATTGTTTGGTGTTTAACATGGTTTTCAACATTATTTCAGTTATATCGCAGTGGCCAGAGCAACCATCCACGCTATCCTGGAGTTTCTCTCACTTTACTCCATATAATATTCTTTCCAAACCACTGGCTGCTTTCCAACAAGACCATGGTGGACACAATAGTCAGAGGTGAGACAGGCATCAATCCTGCCCCAATTACTATCATCAGCCCTTGAAAAAAAAAGTTGGCCAAGGCCTGGAATTGAACCAGCGACCCTGTTTTCAAGTCCTGTACCCTACCAAATGAGCTACATACAAAAACAAAGTCATGCAATCAAGACGATATCCATCTAAATATCTCACTTCATCAAAATTTTTCACCTATCACATTATTATAACAAGTCATATTATGACAAACTTCAAAGATCTGCATCAATAAAAGGCCCTACCAAGTAATAATCATAGAACTGTTTTTCTTACCTGAGTATTTCTAGCCTTAATACTGACAGAAGATATGTACATTGTGCAAAAGTTAGGTATTTCACATACTGGTCCACCTCTGGATTATTGCCTAACCATGAACAAATATTGATGCGTAGGTCATTCAGTTCAGTCTGAAAGGAAAAGTATATGTTGTGCTCATTTTTACTCTTTACCACACAAAGATGACTTTTAATGTCCCTGAGGAAGACTTTTGAAAACTTTGTGGGAAAAGAAGAAAATGCTGGTAACCAGCATTTTCTCCTTTTCCAACAAAGTTTTCTTCTCTATCAAAGCAAAATTGCACCATTTAAGCCATTTCTAAAATGTCGTCTGCAAATGCTTTCATTTTGGATAGGTCTAAAATTTTGCTGCGTGGTAATGGGTTAAAACAGATCTAAATAACAATTATTGACCAACAAAGAAGAAATGTTAACTCATAGGCTGCTGTGAGTGAATCAAAAACCTTATATGGACAGTGTAGATCAAAATCAGACTGCACATTCTGTGCAGTCTGATCTTGGATCTACATTGTCCAATAAGGAGAAAATTTTCTTCAAAAACTGCTATGGAAATTGTAAAATTTGGATTTTACTATCAGCTTGAAAGTTTCATTTTTTACTGATTTAGCCGAATAAGGGTTGATATACAAGTCATTCTGGTCAGTAGAAACAAAACATATTGTCATTTGCAATTCGGGCCTGTGGCCTTCTGCATAAATAAAATATTTGAGTTGTAATGTACAGGTCTGTTTAGAGCAATAGTAAAATATTTTACACATATATATATATCTCAGAATAACTGATGAACCAGGAAAAACTGGAATGTGCTGTAGACACAGATGCCCCTGCAACATTGTCATCACTATTGAATGTTACAAATACAATTATTTACAACGTTCAACCATACACTGTGATCTTGACTTTTAACTCATTACCACACAATCCCGACTTTTAACGACCCTGAGAAAGAAAGCCTTTGAAAACATTGCGGGAAAAGGAGAAAATGCTGGTAACCAGCATTTTCTCCTTTTCCCACAATGTTTTCTACCCTTTCCAATTCAAAATTCAATGTCTGATTCACACTTATTTTGTCATCTGCAAATACTTTCAATTTGGTCCAGTCCAAAATTTTGTGGCTTGGTAAAGGGTTAAGCTAATGCATTGTCAATCCATGATGATTGTTTTGTGCCAAATTATCTTAGAATTGGACCATGCATGTCTCTTTTTTTTTTTTTCAAAACTTACATTTATCAGACAACTTACCACATAATGTGTTCACCAAAATGATGCTTCTAGAAAACACTTATAATATGGATAAGTCTTAATACATTTGTTAACCCTTTACCCCATAAGGCATTTCTATGGTATCTCTAATTGACCCTAAATAACAGCAAGGATGAAGCCATTTTTTATGTGTACAGGACACCTTTTGATAGCATAGAAAACATTGTGACAAAAGGTGAAATTGCTCGTCACGAGCAATTTCACCTTTTGCCACAATGTTTTTCAAAGGCTCCTACAAGCAATGCGTAGAAACAAGTATCTATGGAGTAAAGGGTTAATTAAAACAAAACAAAAGTCCAAACTCACTGGTGATACAGCATCATTTCTCAAAGCAACATTGAACATCAGCTCTGACCTCAAGTGACCCTCTGATATAAGTAAAGGAGACTTCACAGCTATCTGACAGACCCCTTCAAACCACTCCCTGGGCCACAAGCCCGTGTCCTCAGCAAACATAAATACAACACAATACTGCCAAAAATCTCTGAACAGTTTTTGAAGCCTGGATCTGGGGTCTGTAATGGGTGGCATTCTTCTTATCAACTGAAAACAAAAAATACATTTTTAGAAAAAAAAATTACTTAGTCTAAAATTCTGTTTAAATTCTTTTAAGGTTTAATGAAAGTTATAACTAATTCAATCATGCTTCTCTTTGCTACACAATCCTAAGTTTTAAACAATCCTGATAAAAGTTTTTGAAAATTTGTCACCAAAATTTTCTCCTTTCCCCACAATATTTTCGAACCTATCAAAGACAGAAATCATCATTTGAAATACAAACCCAATCATTAGAGTTACATTCTGCTTAAAAGCTCTGAATTTCGGATATGTAAAAAAATTCATTGGTAAGATGATAGTTGAATAATGGTCACAAGTTGAATATACTGACCACAGCTATAACTGGAATTAGGACTCCAAGATTGCCTGCACTGCTGGATGCCTGAAAATAATGAATAATAATCAATTCATTCATGATTTTTTCTAGTTTTCACACTGCCATTACAACAAAGTTTATCCCTATAAAAGCTTAACCCTTTAACTCTTTACCATACCTCAAAATTTTGGACTAGTCCAGATTGAAAGCATTTGCAGACAACTAAATAAAATTGACTGTTAAACAGAAATTTGATTTAGTAAGAATAGAAAACATAGTGGGAAAAGAAGAAAATGCTGGTTACTATCATTTTCTCCTTTTCTCACAAAGGCTTTCTTTCTCAGGGTCGTTAAAAGTAGGGATTGTGTGGCAACGGGTTAACACAGAATCACAAGTTTGAACTATCCTTTTGAACAAGCCTTAAAAGGCACTGTTGGAAAAGAGGAAAATGCTGATTATCAGCATTTTCTCCTTTTCGGACAAGGTTTCCATCATCAAAGACAAATTATATCATTTGAACTACATTACAGTTGTGGTCTGCACTTGCTTTCAACTTGGACCAGTCTAACTTTTTTTGTTGTGTGGTAAAGAGTTAACACTTTTTCAACTTCATTTACATGGAAAACACCCTGCAGAAGATCGAGTGCTGTGTGTAGTCCAGATACCAATAATCCAGAAACACATAGATAGGTGCACTGGCTGCCTGATATAATGACTGATGTATTTGAAAACAGAATTAAACTGCAGTTAAACAGATAACTCTAACACTTTCAAAAAAAATAAAAAATGTCCTTTTCATCCTTTTATTAAGATACCAATTCTGAAATATACACAAATCAGCATTTTCTAGCATTTTCTCCTTTTACCACATGGTTTTCAAAAGCTTTCTATGTCATGCTTTTTAAAAGTTGGCATTGTGTGGTTTAGGGTTAATAAATATTTGAAGGAAACAACAAATATAGAAACCTTCAGTACTAGCCTCATAAAATCATGTGTTTTCATGACAAACAGAAAGAAAACTCTTAAAAATATAAAAAAAAAAACAAGCAGTTTCTTTTCCTTTCATAAACAGCCAAATGTTTTCAATTTGGATGACATTAAACTTTTGTTGCTTGGTAAAGAGTTAAGTATTTTAAACTTGTCTTTTGACAAAGAGGTCAATCTATGCTCATTTGTTAGTTTGACTTTCAGAGAAATCAGTACAAACTACAGCCACCAATAAAGTTGGTAAAATCTGACAGGGAATGTTTTTACTTATCTAACAATGTTAACCCTTTACTCTATAGATACTCATTTCTACACATTACTTGTAGGAGCCTTTGGAAAACATTGTGGCAAAAGGTGAAATTGCTCGTAAATAGCAGTTTCACCTTTTGTCACAATGTTTTCTATGCTATCAAAACACGCCTTCATCCTTGCTGTTATTTAGGGTCAATTAGAGATACCATAGAAATGCTTTATGGGATAAAGGGTTAACTACCTTCATCAAGCCAGAATGTTTTTCGCTGACTCTTTTAGCCTCCAGTCCCATGTTTACAAACAATTCTAGAATCCTGATTAAGAAGTCATTCTGGTTTTCCTCGCCGGTTATATTGGCTGCTATATTGGCAAAAGCATTGATGACTGCTGATGACACCTGTCTATAGAAATGAATAAAAATAGAATCTTTATAAACTTTATAATTTTGGATCTCTATGCCAGTGCAAAGAGTTCAAGTATGTTTATACGGGACATAAGCTGGAGTTAACGTGTTTCTATTGAAATGATAGAAGCTTCAGCCTGTTATCTGTCTTCAGTGCTCCACAGTGACAATGTCATCACATTTGACCTATTGGTTTCTTTCAAAATAATGTGAGCAATTCACGAAGCATTTCAAGTACTCTTACCTGTAACCTTTGACTTTCTCATCTTTTTCTTTATTGTTGTATGGAGAACTGCTCAGTATGCTGATCTGGGTAAACATTGCCATCACTTCTTGATATATAGAGGACTGCAAGAGATCAAACAGGTAAGTTTTTTTAGTAGATATGTGACCAATATGTAAAAATAAGACATTTAAAAATATATTCATAGAGAACTTGGCTAGGACAAGTAAAACTGATTTTTTTAGCTACTACAATGCATTTATAGATTTTCACATTTTTTCAAGACAGAAACCACAACAATTAATATCTCCTGTTTGATTGCTTCTCCTGGTTTTGATTAGAAACATTTCAAATGCATCTTTTGGGTACAGTATTGCTGCTAAACTCTCTACCAAAGGACAAAATTTTAGAGTGGTCAAAAATGAAAGCATTTGCATGACTACCGGTGATCAAATGTGGTAAGATATGTTTCTAACAGGCAAGAAAGCATTATGGGAAAGGGGGAAAATGCTTGTAACCAGCATTTTCTTATTTTCCCAACACATGTATTTTCTGAAGCCTTTGACCATTGGATTACGATAGTTACAGGACTCTTTACCATAGGGCAAAAATTCAGTCATCTTTATGCACACTTCAACCATTTTAAGACAATAAATTAACCCATTACCAACCGACACTATCTTAGGCTTGTCCAAATTATAAGCATTTGCAGACGACAAAATAAAAGTGACTGAAAATTTGAAATTTGTTTTGTGAAGGGTAGAAAACATTGTGGGAAAAAGGAGAAAATGCTGGTTACCAGCATTTTCTCCTTTTCCCACACTGTTTTCTAAAGGCTTCTCTCTCAGGGGCATCAAAAGTAGGGATTGTGTGGTAATGGGTTAAACTTAAATAAAAGGACTGGGTTTGTTTTTGAGAAGGTATACAATATCTTGAAGAAGTGAAAGGGAAAAAAATTATATCTCATTAAGACTTTTGCCTATAAAAATCTTTCGAACTCAAACAGTGAATTTATGAGATCAGACTGCATGTTATGCAGATTAACCATTTACAAAAACAATCCTGGTTTTTACAACCATAAGATAAAAACCTTTTGAAAACATTGTTGGAAAAGGAGAAAATGCTGGTAACCAGCATTTTCTCCTTTTCCCATAATGTTTTCTACCTTGCTGGAAACAAATTTCAATTTTTGAGTTACTTTTATTTTGTCATCTGCAAATGCTTTTAATTTGGACCAGTCTAAAATTTTGTCATTTGGTATAGGGTTAATTCCATCTCAATCATCCAAAAAAGTAACAATATCTAGGTACTCTAAGATTCAAAGGGTCACTCACACATCCTGCCATGATCATACTGCCCAGCTGATCCACAATCAGTATATCCAGCGGGGAGGGTGGTGAGCAGAACCGCTGCTGGAATATCTGCAAAACCGATGCAACTGTCTTGGGTGTGTCCCTCAGTGACACAGCAACATGCCCCAGGGTCAGGATTGTGTTTGTGGATATCATAGTTGACTCCCTGTTTAATGTTACAAATAAAAAAGTAAATATCTCTACACTATACTATATCTAAACAAGATTGGATTTTCATTCAGCTTTCGGCTAGCAAAATTTAAGACATATGATTACACCAGCTTTCCAATTCAGTTCTATCCCCAGTTCCTAAAGTAAAATGAATTCAAATTCATTCTTTCTCAGAGTCAATTAAACTAGGGATTGTTTTGAAAAAGATTAAGGTCATAATATTATTTGGGATCAGCTTTAGGCTGCATACAACATGCAGTCTGATCTTCATTCTACAGTATTAAATCTTTACTTAGTTTTATGGACCATAAGAAAGAAGGCTTTTCAAAAACATTTATGGAAAAGAAGGGAATGCTTTTTAAAGGCATTTCATTATTTTCCCACTTTGTATTCCACAGCCTTATATGCTAGGGTTGTGAAAAAGTAGAGATACTGCAAAAAAGGTCTGATATGCCAATGCATGCAAAAAGATTGTTGCCAAGGAGCCATTCCCCTTTTTGTAAGGCTGTTGTAACAACAAAAGAGAAATGTAGAAACTGCTGAAATAAAATGTTGCACACAAACAAAGATTTCTTAAACCATCACTTCAAAAGAAAGTTCTTAATTTCAAAATCTTAATTGAAATTACTTAAAACGAAAAAGTAGCAAATTTCAATGAAATTTTTTCATACTATTCAAATTGCCTTCACTACTTGAGGATAAGAAAATAAAAGAGGAAAAAGAGCATTTTCAAAATCACTTTTCATGTAGTTATAAAATAAAATTGTAATATTGAAGTATTAATCAAACTAGCTTGACTCTTTACCAAACGACAAAATTTTAGACTGGTGCAAATTGAAAGCATTTGCAGACGACAAAATAGAAGTCAATGAAAATTTAAAATTTCTTTTGGGAAGGGAAGAAAACATTGAGGAAAAAGGAGAAAATGCTGGTTACCAGCATTTTCTCCTTTTCCCACAATGTTTTCATAAGGCTTCTTTCTCAGGGTCGCTAAAAGTCGGGATTGTGTGGTAAAGAATTAACTGATAACTAACAGTTAATCATTATAACTCTTGAAGTGTCCTTTATAACATCAATTGCCTTTGTGGCCAACTGTATTCTGCAGAATTTTCTAAATCTAAAAGTAACACAACCTCTGATTAGAAGTTATGTTACTTTCAAATTTTGAAAATCTTCACAAATACTAAGATCATTCTTAGGAATGGTTAGGTAATATGGGCCCAGGACCAGACTACATAAAATGTGGTCTGATTTATGATCTACGCTGAGTACAGACATTCTGGACCAAAGCAATTCTAGTACTGATATTATTTAACCTCTCCTCAAAAAGTTTGTTGGGTTGGTTTTTTTTGCACTTTAAAGGGAGCTAATCAAATTGATACAATCTCGCCAAATCTGACAAATGATTCCTCACTTACTTTCGTAAAGTGACAGCTTGCAAACCATCAGCAAAGAAAAAAGAAAATGTGTAAGTAAGAACTATATTTTGCAGGGCAAAAGAGAAAAAGATAATTTGCAGCAAAGGAATTCTTATAGGCATTTTCATCAGGTTAAGACATATGAAAAAATCAGTATTACATGTACTACAGGTATTTGGTATTTGATTAATAATATATTGAGAAAGCTTCTCTGACTATGTATATTGCTACAATACATGTATATTTCCTAGTACTGTATTGGTAAGGCATACAGGGTAACTATGGTGTTCAATATACATGCAATAGCTATTTAAAACTCATTACCAAACAACAAAATTTTCTGTTTGTCCTAATGGAAAGCATATGCAGACAACAAAATAAAAGTGACTGAATTTTTTTTTTTTTTTTTTTTTGGTGAAGGATAAAAAACATTGTGGAAAAAAGAGAAAATGCTGGTTACCAGCACTTTCTCCTTTTCCCACGATGTTTTCAAAAGGCTTCTTTCTCAGGGGCATCAAAAGTATGGATTGTGTAGTAATGTGTTAAATACATGTATATGTATATAATTCATGTACTTCTGTGCAGTCTAAACATTTGCTGGATTGGGAATGTTGTCCTCACAAAATGAGGCTGTGTTGAGGAGCTGGCATAAGCGCAATCATGACAGAAAAATGATTTAGGAAATCATAGTGCAAGGATAAACAAAAACAAACTTTACCCATAAATCATGTTTTTACGAGAAAAGATGCTGACAAAATCAAAGAATTACTTTTAAACCCTTTGCCAAACAATCCCTAGTTTTCATAACCCTGGGATAGAAGCCTTTTGAAAACATTTATGGGAAAAGGAAAAAAATGCTGGTAACCAGCATTTTCTGCTTTTCCAACAATGTTTTCTGCCCTGCTAGACACAAATTTCAATTTTTGAGTTACCTTCATTTTGTCGCCTGCAAGTGCTTTCAATTTGGACCAGTGTAAAATTTGTCATTTGGCAAAGCGTTAAACAAAGGGTTAAAGAAAACCACTCAGACATAACATTGTTTATCTTTTCCTTTTCCTGGTCAAAACACTAGATTTCCATTTGGTGGTCTTTTAGGGTATCTCAATATAAACTGATTCACTAGTCAAGATGGGTAACTAGCATAAAGTTCAGCTCTTTAACAGAAGATAAATTTTAGTCCAAGTCTAAATTGGATGCAAGTACAGACAACAAAACATAACTAAAACAATGATGTTTGTCTTTGACAAATTTTGAAGCAATTTTAAAGCTTTAACAGACAACATAGTTTTAGACTAGTCCAAATTGGAAGTATTTGCAGACGACAAAATGCAACTCAAAAATTGAAATTTGTTTTGGGAAGGGAAAAAAGTTACCAGCATTTTCTTCATTTCCCACAAGGTTTTCAAAAGCTTTTCTTCTCAGGGTCTTGAAAACAAGGGCTTGCTTGGTAAAAAGTTAAAGCTTATTATCTTTTTCTCACATTTTCAAAGGCATTTTTCATTAGGATTATGAAAACAAGGAACTATTTAATACAGGGTTCCTCCACAAATGCATACAAAATCATTCCTGGAGATGATCCATTTCTCCCATTGCGAAATCTATTTCAAAAGTGGTTACTGCAAGACAAAAATTTGTCTTACTGTCAAGGTATGTTTCCCTATGTTACCCTTTCCAAAGTTTTAATGAACCCATGAAACAGGATTTAAAAAAAAAAAACATCGTGGTAAAAGGAGTAAAACTTTTAAAAGCTGTGTCTCCTTTTCCACAATATTATCTACCCTTCCAAGGCATATTCCATAATTTGTGAATGTGGATGAATGTGGACCAGTTCAAAGTTGTATCATTTAACTCTTTACCACACAATTCCGACTTCTAACGACCCTGAAAAGGAAAGCTTTTGAAAACATTGCGGCAAAAGGAGAAAATGCTGGTTACCAGCATTTTCTCCTTTTCCCACAATGTTTTCTACCCTGCCGGAAACAAATTTCAATTTTTGAGTTACGTTAATCTTATCATGTGCATGTGCCTTTGACCAGTCTTAAATTTTTGTCGTTTGGTAAAGAGTTAATAATGATTTAAGACTGAGGAATTTCTTTTATTTGGTACTTGATGCCATAATAATGTCCATCAAGGCTTGCAGTGACCACATGCAAACCAATAACCAGGCATTCTGAATACGAGAGCTGTTCAGAAATTTTTAATATCAACATTTCACCATTGCATCCCATTCCTTTACAAAATAAATACCATCCAATCCAACCTTATATGTCGCTGTACCAAGTGGTAGTAGTTTTACATCATTCACTATCTAAATAACTCACCACATTTAATGCCACAGTCTTCAATAAACTGAATTATTGAATCTTATACCTCTCAACTTTGACCTGACATGTGGAAAGGCGTCGAATATACTGAGTCCCCAACTCCTGTTGTGATGTATGGAGATGATGTACTGTCACAAACTCATTGCGCCATCGAAAAACAGAAGCCAGAGACACTATCCATGTCATGTTCTTTTTTTTTCATGGGGGTTTGTCTAAGCTCAAGTCAAAACTTTATCTAAGCTCCCTGCTCCACCTTTATGCCATTATCCATTTTGTTTAATTTAAGTAACTTTTCATTGCTATTTTGATATTATTTAAGCTTTTATTCAAGTTTGATTTATTTGAACTCACTTATTTTTACGGCGTGCTCCTCTTACTCATACCTCTTGATTTAGATGGTATGCCATTATGGCATATAACTAGTACAGATTTCATTTAGGTCTTTCAATCTGTAATGGGTTACTTTATGTTTATGGAAAATTTTATGCACATACATTAAGTTTCGCTTTCAAAACACATGTTGTCTCAATAATTTCCGAACAGCCCTGATATATTGACCAATCACAAGACAGGGAATTTTGAACATGCAAATTAATCACATGTCAGGTATTCTGACTAGACTGACTAACCAAATGACAAGTACTCTAAATATGCTTTCCAAAACATGATAGGCATTCTCAATACATTGAACAATAACAAGACAGGATTCTTAAACTTTTATCTCTGTACCAAACAACAAACAACTGCAGATGGCAGAATGAACATGACTCAAAAATTAAAACTTAACTTTAGGAGAGTAGAAAAAATTGTTGGAAAAGGAGAAAACCATCATTTTCTCCTTTTCCCAAAATGTTTTCAAAAGCTTTCTTTCTAAGGGTCGTTAAAAGTCGGGATTGTATGGTAAAGAGTTAACCGATCACATGTCAGCCATTCTTAATACACTGACTAATCACAAGACAGGCACTCTGAATATAACAACCAACCATTTATACTCAGACCAGTTACAAGACAGGATTCTAAATACATTATCTAATCACTTGACTTGGATACAGTTGTACCTACATTAGAAAAGGCTTCAAATTCAGACTGCCCGGAATAAAAAGGCAAAATTGAGAAAACAAAAAAAAAAAAAAAAGACAAATACAGCCTTTGTAAAAATGCAATTAAGTTATTCAGTAGTGAAAGAGCGAAATTTTGTCATGAGATAAAGAGTTATAAAGCTTCAGTGGTAAAAGTAATGAACATGTGGGGTCATGTCTACAAACACATGGACAGATATAAGGACAAAACACAGAAAACTTGATACTTATATTGCCCGTACTCACTGAGGCAGATGTTACATACAAAGAATCCATTATTTTACTTAACTCTTAACTCATTACCACACAACAAAATTTTAGATAGGTCAAAATTGAAAGCATTTGAAGGCAACAAAATCAATGTGACTGAAAAATAGAAACTTGTTCTGGGAGGGGTAGAAAACACTGTAGGAAAAGGAGAAAATGCTGGTTACCAGCATTTTCTCCTTTTCCTACAGTGTTTTCAAAAGGCTTCTTTCTCAGGGGTGTCAAAAGTAGGGATTGTGTGGTAATGGGTTAACTAGATGGCAAAATTTTGGACCTATCCAAATTAACAACATTTTCAGATGACAATTTCATAGTGGCTAAAATGACACACTTTTTCTTCAATAAGGTAGAAAAATTTGTGGGAAAAGGATAAATACTGGTTGCTGGCATTTTCGCCTTGTCCCACAGTGTTTTCAACAAGCTTCTTTCTCAGGGTCATTAAAAGTCTTCATTGTGTGGGTTAAATATAGAGCTCTACAAAGCTTGAAGAAACAGTTATGTATTAATTTTGTGTATATATATTAATAAGCTAGCGAACTATTCAAAGGCTAAGCAATGGTAAACTCTGTACCCAAATACTTTTTGCCTTAACGGCCCTTAAAAAGAGGGTCTTGGAAAATGGAGAAAATAATGGTTACCAGCATTTTCTCCTTTTGATCACTATGTTCTTTGACTCTATCAAACACAAATGTTATTGCTTGAGCCACATTCAAGTTATTGTCAGCATAATGATCTTAATTTGTAGGGATTTTTAAAAAAATTTTTTAATGAACTCTATACTTAACCACAATATTTCAGACTTGCCCCAACTGAAAGCTTTTGAAGACAACAAGAATTGACCTGAACGTTGATATCTATCATTGAAGCATCAGAAAACATTACT
Source organism: Tridacna crocea (assembly GCA_943736015.1). Lineage (NCBI taxonomy): Eukaryota > Metazoa > Mollusca > Bivalvia > Cardiida > Cardiidae > Tridacna > Tridacna crocea. The sequence continues at coordinate 11,445,604 of OX031070.1, forward strand.
GAAAAAGGAGAAATGCTGGTAACCAGAATTTTCTCCTTTTTCTATAATGTTTTAAAAATACTTTTTCCTCCAGGTTGTTAAAAGTCAAGGTTGTGTCGTAAAAAGTTAAATTACTTTGGTGCAAAGCCAACCTTGAATTTTAACTGTCTGAGATTCTGTTAGAGATGCTTTGAAATTAGCAGGCTTGTTAACCCTTTACACAATCCCATATGATGAAAACATTGAGGGAAAAGGGGGAAAGCTGGAAACCAGCATTTTTTCTTTTTCCAGAATCTTTCTACTTGATCAAAGATAGAAATCATCATTTAACTCATTACCAAATGACAAAATTTTAGGTTTGTCCAAATCGAAAGCATTTGCAGACGAAAAAACAAAGGTGATAGAAAATTTGAAATATGTTTTCTAAAAGAAATAAAACATTATGGCAAAAGGAGAAAATGCTGGTTACCAGCATTTTCTCCTTTTCCCACAATGTTTTCTAAAGGCTTCTTTCTCAGGGTCATCAAAAGTAGGGATTGTGTGTTAATGGGTTAAGCAATATCAAATTAATTTGTTAATAATTTGCCATCCGCAAATGCTTCCAATTTGGTCCAGTCCGACACTTGTCCTTTGGTTAAGAGTTAACACGCTGTCTGAAATTAGCAGGCTTTTTAACTTTCAGTTTATTTGAGCCCATCTTATCTTTACTGAACAATGAAATTTAAGACTAGTCCAAGTTGAAAGCATTTGCAGACGGCAAACTAAATGTGAATCAAAAAATTGAAATCGGATTTTGGAAGGCTGGAAAACATTGTTGGAAAAGGAGGAAATGCTGGTTACCTGTAACTCAAGAGTTACAGGTAAGTAAAAAGAATTAGTTTTAAGTCCGACATTGTGGCAAAATTTTTATTAGCAGGAACTCAGTTACAGGTAAGTGAAAAGAATTAGTTGAAAGTCTGAAAGTCAAGCCAACTATAACCCTTAACTGCATGTACATTTTGTGACACACTACTATACATTCAAGATGCCAAAATTTTTTTCTATGATAAAGAGTGAAAAAAGTATATTTCAACTACTTTTTTTGAATATTTGCAGCATATGCCATGAGGTTTTTCAGAAATATTGACTGCTGTTTTGTAATAGATGCCTGTACATGAAGAAAATGGTTTAGTCTTTATGCTCTCTATTGCTTTTTTCCCAGGTCCATTTCAGTATATTGAATCATCTTGTTCTCTACATTTTGATCTGAATTTTTGTAAGAAAGTCCATGTTTTAAAATATGAGAGTGCTGCACCAGAAAAAAAAGGAGGCTCAACCCTTTACTCCATAGATACTCATTTCTACACATTGCTTGTAGGAGCCTTTGGAAAACATTGTGCCAAAAGGTGAAATTGCTCCTGAAGAGCAATTTCACCTTTTGTCATAATGTTTTCATTGCTATCAAAAGGTTGTCATATATATGTAAGAAACGGCTTCATCCTTGTTGTTATTTAAGGTCTATGGTTTTAACCTTTTACCAAACAATCCCTGGTTTTTATGGCCCTGAAAAAGAAGCCTTTTGAAAACACTGTAGGAAAAGGAGAAAATGCTGGCGACCAGCATTTTCTCCTTTCCCCACAATGTTTTCTACCCTACTGGAAACAAATTTTAATTTTTGACTTGCGTTTATATTGTCGTCTGCAACTGCTTTGACTTTGGACCAGTCTAAAATTTTGTTTGGGAAAGGGATTTAAATATGTGAGTAATGCACTGAAAAAAAAGAGGCTTAACTCTAACGACCCCCAGACATAAGCCTTTTGAAAATATTGTGGGAAAAGGAAAAATGCTGGTAACCAGCATTTTCTCCTTTTCCCACAATATTTTCTACCCTGCAGGAAACAAATTTCAATTTTTGAGTCATGTATGATTTGTCGTCAGCAGGTCCTTTCAATTCGGACCAGTCTAAAATTTTGTCGCTTAGTAAAGAGTTAATGAATCTCTGTGATACGTAATACCAAGCAAGTTATCACAGTTTTATAAATCCCTAAAATCTGTAAGACACAAACTGACTCATGGGGTACACTGGTTCTTTGGCATCAAGAAATTTTATCATCAGGAAAAATTTCAGTCTTGGTCAGCCTGCGATGTGCACTGGCTGCCCTGTGTCAATACATTTTGGCAAATTCATTGAGCACTTTTTTCACAGAGTATAGGTCATATCCTAAATCTCTTGACTACTACAGAGAGATGAGAGATCATCTTTCTGGGATAAAAAGTTAACAATATTCATGTACTTCACATTATCAAAATCAACTCTATTTGGACTTTTACAACATACGAGTAGACAAAATAAAATACATGCCCATCAAAATGTATTGTACAAAACAAATCTGAGTGTTTTTGCATCTAAAAATGTTGTTGTTTGGTAAAGGGTAAATTCAGTAAAGAGCATAAAGTGTTACTAGTAGAGTTAGCAAACAAGAAACAAACAAGAAACAAAAAGAAAAAATTGTTTGCCTTTCTAGGTCAGCGTTAAAGTGTTACTAGTAGAGTTAGCAAACAAGAAACAAACAAGAAACAAAAAGAAAAAAATTGTTTGCCTTTCTAGGTCAGCATTTGAAAGTTTTCGACCACCTCTACTGACAAATTTCATCATAATTTTAAGTTGATTCCAGCGAGCCTCAGCATTGCTATTTCTCCTAAAGATCAACATAAAAATGTATAAAGCACAAAACAAGGCAGCATGCATAATGCACAAAAACTGAAAGAAAATAAAGAATACATTAAACCATTACCACACAATCCCTACTTTTGACGACCCTGAGAAAGATGCCTTTTGAAAACACTGTGGGAAAAGGAGAAAATGCTGGTAACCAGCATTTTCTCCTTTTCCCACATTGTTTTCTACCCTTCCCAGAACAAATTTCAATTTTTCAGTCACCTTTATTTTGTTGTCTGCAAATGCTTTCAATTTGGACCAGTATAAAATTTTCTCGTGTGGTAATGGGTTAAACCAATGCAAGAACATAGTACAACCAAAATCAGGGATTTCATTCTTTCTTCAATACAAGTAATTAACCCATTACCAAACAATTCCTGGTTTTCACAACCATGAGGAAGAGACAATTTGGAAACATTGTAGGAAAAGGAAAAAATCTGGAAACCAGCATTTTCTCCTTTTCCCACAAAGTCTTCGCAAGATAAGTTCAATTTTTGAGCAATATTAATAGTGTCGTCCACAAATGCTTTCAATTTAGACAAATCTAAAATTTTGTTGTTTAGTAAAGGATTAAACAGAATAGAGTCATGTTCTGTGAAACAAGGCTTCATGCAACTGCAGAAAGTAACTACCCAGGTCAGCCTGCGCAGTCCATACAGGCTGACATAGGTCCAAACTCCTAATTACCATTTTGAATTTAATTCAATTTTAACTTTGTGTCATATTAACTGACTGATATCAGTCCTTTGATATGCAGGTAATTTCAAATTTTGTCAATCTGCCCAAAATGCCAAGGTTGACCTGGGTATATACTTTTTGCACTTGCATTAACTCATTACCATACGACAAAATTTTAGGTTTGTCCAAATCAAAAGCATTTGCAGGCAACAAAATAAAAGTGACTGAAAATTTGAAACTTGTTTTGGGAAGAGTAGAAAAAAATTGTGGGAAAAGGAGAAAATGCTGGTTACCAGCATTTTCTCTTTTTCCAACAATGTTTTCTAAAGGCTTCTTTCTCAGGGTTGTCAAAAGTAGGGATTGTGTGGTAATGGGTTAAAGTACTGCCAGATTATGTCACAAAGAAAAAGCCTGTATACATCAAAGATTGAACTTTATGTTACGTGCAGTCCTAAGCTTAAGCAACTTAAATTAGATTCAGTGCCTTCAGGACTAGATGATATTGAAACATTATAAGGAAAAAGAGCATTTGACTGTAATAGGCAAATTGCTCCTTTTCTGAGGACATTTTCGTTATCCATCTTTTTTACTGTTCTTCTTTCTTTCTGTATCCATCTTAGGTAGAGAGTAATTGGCTAGCAACAAAAATTGTCAAAAACTGAAAAGGAAACCATTTAAACCTTTACCACAAAGATGGGAATTTTAATGGTCCCGAAAAAGAATGCTTCTGAAAACAATGTGGGAAAATGAAAGAATGCTGGTAACAAGCATTTTCTCCTTTTCCCACTATGTTTTCTTCAAAGAACAATGTCCACCATTTGAGCCACATTGAATTTACCAACTGCAAACGTTTATGGTTTGGACAAGTCTAAAATTTTGCTGTGCAGTAGAGGGTTGAACCATATTTTCCATTATTAAACCCAAAATAGCAATTTAACTAGTTAGACAAAGAAATCAAATTTGCTACAAACAGGAAAGGAAATTATGGAAAATGCAAAGTAATATATTTAACCCATTACCACACAATCCCTACTTTTTTGATGACCTTGAGAAAGAAGCGCATAGAAAACACTGTGGAAAAGCTGGTATCCAGCACTTTCTCCTTTTCCAAAAAAGCTTTTCAACCTTTCACAAAACAAATTTCAAATTTTCAGTCACTTTTATTTTGTCGTCTGCAAATGCTTTCCATTAACCCTTTCCCAAACAATCCCTGGTTTTTACGGGTCTAGAATAGCAGCCTTTTGAAAACATTGTGGGAAAAGGAGAAAATGCTGGTAACCAGCATTTTCTCCTTTTCCCACGATGTTTTCTACCCTATCATAGACAGAAATAATCTTTTCAGCAAGAGTTGAATTGTCATCTGCAAATGCTTTCAGTCTGGTCTAGTCCAATAGTTTTTTATTTGGGAAAGGGTTAAGACAAGCCTAAAATATTATTGTTTGGTAATGAGTTAACTATGGTAGGCTCTCTATAAAAAGGGATTTCAAAGCACTTTCCTGATGTATCAAATCTAGCAAGTCATCACATAATATGGATCTTAATCATTTATAAACTGACTAAATCATAAGGTATAATGGTCCTTGGACATGTTGAAAATTACAAAATAGTAAACTGCTGCTACATGCTGCTACTGCCTGTAAGCACTAGACTGTATAGGCTGATTTAGGGCAAATCTTTTAGCACAACCACTTCATTGCTCATCTAGGTTGATTTTCTTTTCATTATACATTTAACTCTTCCACACAATCCAGAGAAAAAAAGCCTTTGTAAACAGTGTGGAAAAAGGAGGAAATGCTGGTAACCAGCATCTTTCCTTTCCCACAATGTTTCCTGCCATTTCCAAATCAAATTTCAACTTTTGATTCACATTTATTTTGTCGTCTGCAAATGCTTTCCATTTGGACTAGTCCAAATTTTGTCATTTGGTAAAGAGTTAACCACCTTATCACAAAACAAAACCATATCTGTATATTTCAAACTGAAAATGCATGTACAATGTGAAACCTTCCTATGCTTAATAGCTAAACAGGATAAGCAATATGCAGTTTTTATGAAATACTGCATTTTTCTCATTTTTTTTTCAAGCAACTGTAACATGCTGTGAAATGTACAAAATGAAGAACTCTTTGGAATAAACTCTTTAACTCATTACCACACAATCCCTACCTTTGACACCCCTGAGAAAGAAGCCTTTAGAAAACATTGTGGGAAAAGGAGAAAATGCTGTTTACCAGCATTTTCTCCTTTTCCAACAATGTTTTCTACCCTTCACAAAACAAATTCTAAATTTTCAGTCACTTTTATTTTGTCATCTGCAAATGCTTTCGATTTGGACACACCTGAAATTTTGTCGTTTGGTAATGAGTTAACTCATTACCAAATGACAATATCTTGGGCTTGTTCAAATTGAAAACATTTGCAGAAGACAAAATAAAACAGACTCAAAATTTGAAATCTGTTTTGTGAAGATTAGAAAACATTGTCAGAAAAGGAGAAAATGCTGCTTACCAGCATTTTCTCCATTTTCCACAATGTTTTCTGAAAGGTTCTTTCTCAGGGTCGTCAAAAGTAGGGATTGTGTGGCAAAGGGTTAATGATATAGCCTGCCACACAACAAAGGGGCATTCCGACATGTGCGTAAATAGTCGTCTCCGATCAGCCTGCACTGTCCATAAAGGCTAATCCGAAACAACACTTTTTGTTTTTGTGTTACTTTCTGCTTTTGAGTGAGTCTACTGTAGCACAAAATCTAATATAGTCGTAAAGTGCCATCTTAGATTAGACAACACTTTCCTCATATGTGCAAATGCCCCTTTTTGCATGTTTCAAACCTTATTAAAATGGAAAAGAGAACTTAGTTACAACTATAGGTTTTAAGATTTTCTGGCACATACCAAGTTTTACTGACCCTGAAGAAGGCTTTTAAAAATTTTGTGGAAAAAAAGGAGAAAATCCTGATAAGCAGTATTTTCTCTTTTTTTCACAATACTTCTTACCTTATTAACTCTTTACCACACAATCCCGACTTTTAACGACCCTAAGAAAGAAATATTTTGAAAACATTGTGGGAAAAGGAGAAAATGCTGGTAACCAGCATTTTCTCCTTTTCCCACAATGTTTTCTAACCTTCTAAGATCAAACTTCAATTTTTGATTTACATTCAATTTGTCATTTGCAAATGCTTTCAATTTGAACCAGTCTAAAATCTTGTGGTTTGGTAAAGAGTTAAATATGCAGAAATTGTTCTCTAACCCATCATTTATTTGTCATCTGCATATGCTTTCTATTTGGATAAGTTGCAAATTTTGTAGTTTTGTAAAAAGTTCACTGTTTACTAAACAAGAAAATTTCAACTGGTCCGAATTGAAAATATTTGCAGGCAACAGATTAAATGTGACTCAAATGCTTTTGTGTCTGAAAGAGTAGAAAGCATTGCGCAGAAAAGAAGAACATTCTGATAACCATCATTTTCTCCCTTTGTCACAATGTTTTCTACCCTATCAAAGATGAAAGTAATCATTTTAGCCATTCTTACATTTCATAATGTTTTGTTCTGATATGAAAAAACATAAACTAAAAATAACATTCTTCATCAACAAACAAGAAGGATGCAAAAACATCATGCCAACATGCCATCAAAATACAATAAAAAGGACAGACTATAGCCATGCTGTTTTCAAGCAAGCATAATGAAATATGTTGGACATTCACCAAATATCCACATTTTTCAAGTGTTAGCCCTTCAACAAACAATCCTATGTTTAAATGGCCCTAAAAGGTTTTTTTATCTGAAAACATTTGTGTTCACCAGCACTTTCTCCTTTTCCTACATTGTTTCTACCCTTTCAATCCCAAATACAATCATTCTAGTCACATTCAATATGTCATGTCCATAAAACTTTCAGTTAGGACCAGTATAAAATCTTATTGTCTGGCTACAAATTAACAAACTACTGTCTGCTGCTAGTTTTTGTTTACTCTTTACTATACAAAAGCGTTTGAAGACAACAAATAAAAAATTACTTAATGCGGTTTGTCTTTAAAAGGGTAGAAAACTTGGTGGGAAAGAAGAAAACACCTGTTTCATGTATTTGCTTTCTTTATCAACAATTTGTCCAAAAGAGTTTTCTGTCCATGAGTAGGTGACACACAAAGGGATAGCTTTTTACCAGACAACAAAAATGTAGACTTGTCCAAAATAAAAATATTTGCAGATGACAAATTTAAGGTGGCTTAAATTGTCTTTGATAAACTACAAAACAGTTCCGGAAAGGGAGTAAATGCTGGTTGTGAGCTTTTAGTCAATTACCCACAATATTGTCATAATGCTTCTTGCTCAGGGTCGATAGAAGTCTAGATTGACTGTTAAAGGGTTAAACCTTAATTTGTGAAGAGTATCCATACTTTTGAAATTTTTTATACACTACTCAAACTTTAATAGGGATCATTTACATATTTCTGTATGGGTTTATATGTTACAACAGTTTTGCATAAACTCTTTACCATACCGTAAAATCCTAGATTTGTCCAAGTTGAAAGCATTTTCTGACCAAAAACTATCATGCAACCTGCAGTATGCTGTCTGTCATAGGGTTGAAAACATCGTTGGAAAAGGAGAAAATGCTGGTATCCAGCATTTTCTCCTTTTCCAATAATACATTCCAAAGGGTTCTTTCTCAGTGTCTTTAACAGTCAGCATTGTGAGGTAAAGGCTTAAAGATTCATTTCCACTGGTCATTTTATTGATCAGTGTGGCGATCTAACATCATAAAACAATATATGATACATGCCACATATATATTTAGAGTGAATCTTTGAAGGTGATCCCTAGCAAATTTTGAGTAGTTCATAATCGTTCAAAATTTGCTTTAGAATGTAATTGAAAACACAGTGTTTCAAACACATGCTCCAGCTAAAAGGAGTTTGACTAAGCAATATTTCCATTTGACAGGTAGCTTGAAATTTTCATTTTATTCATTTCTGTAGTAATTTAGCAGCTATGAAATCAAGTCTCTGATCTCTATGTACTTACCTGTCACTCATCTCTGCCCTGTACAGTCTGTTTGAGATTGATGCAAGAAAAGCCTGCACACACTCTGGGTCCACCTCTAAGCTTGCCTTAAGTGCCCTGTAAAATTAACATTGAATAATGTTCCATTCCTTTACCATACAATCCTATCTTTTTATAATCCTGAAAAAAGAAGCTGTTTGATGACATTGTGGGAAGAGGAAAAAATACTGGTAACGAGCATTTTCTCCTTTTCCCACAATGTTTCTATCCGACCAAAGGCAAATTGCAGTCACATTGAAATTGTTGTCTGAAAATGGTTTCAATGTGAACAAGTCTACAATTTTGTTATGCGCTAGAGAGTTAACAAAGTATTAATGACAGTAGTGCTGCAGAACACCCTTAAATGCACATAGCCTTGCTGTCTGTTGAAAAATGATTTTAGAAAACGTCAGATTAATTCTTTGTCTAATCTTGCCTTTGGTGCCCTGTAAAACTGACAATGTTATATATGATTTGATGGTATTTAAATGATTTCACTTCTTTTCCAGCGAAAAATCCCACAATGTTTTCTGTATCACTTACAAAAAGATAATCATTTTATTGAAACATCTCTCCTCAGTGTCCACCCTACTGCTTGGTGCATTTGTTTAACACTACAACATCTTAAGTTTTAATGACACTGAAGAAGAAAGAAATACTGGCAAAGAGCATTTTCTCCTTTTTTCCATTAAGATTTTTACTAATTTTAAGAACTCTCTCATATTCGATCCAAATTTAATTTGTTGTCCGCAAATGAATTTAGTGTGGCTAGGTCTAAAACTATTTTCTTTGGTAAGAAGGGCTTTTAAAAGCAATGTTGGGCAAGCATTAACTCTTTCACCACTGAATAAAAACAATTGTATTTTCTCCATGGCTACAAATACAGTCCACTGCAAGTTCAAGAGATGGTTAGTTCATGATCTAGAATACAGCTATGGACAGTGCAGATCAAAGATTAAACTGCATGTTTTGTGCAGTCTGTTCTTGATCTACTTCCACAAAAACTTCTGGTGTCTCTATGGTATGGAAAGAGTTAAATTTGTAGTCTGCTGTTGCATCCGAAAAAGGAAAGTCTTAACCCATTACCACACAATCCCTACTTTTGACGCCCCTGGGAAGGAAGCCTTTTGAAAACACTGTGGGAAAAGGAGAAAATGCTGGTAACCAGCATTTTCTCCTTTTCCCACAGTGTTTTCTACTCTTTACAGAACAAATTTCAATTTTTCATTTACCTTTATTTTGTCGTCTGCAAATGCTTTCAATTTGGACCAGTCTAAAATTTTCTCGTGTGGTAAAGGGTTACATTCATTGATTTTGTTTATGTAAAAATAATAATTTGATCTCCATCTATAACTGACTGTAGCTGAGATCGTGCAGCCTGACATTAAATCTGTACCGTATCCTGTGTACAAGAATATGACCAAACTCTAATTACCTGCAAATATTAGTTATTGCGCAATCCCTTACATTCTGTAACGCCTTCGAAAGTTTGTCAGAGGGACCAGGCTTACGTTGACTGTTACGAGATTCATCTGTTACAGTAATTTTGATCGTAGGATGTCCATCTGGGTTGGCATACTTGTTCAGTTTACTCAGAATCGGAGACGGGCTGACCAGAAAGTCTCTGAGAGATGATACCATAGTTGATGCAAGGTTTGGGAACTGTACTGCCAGCTTGCCTAAAGCCTGTTAATATACAATCAGCTGCAATAGCCTTTCATCATACATTCAGAATTTTTTAAGACTCTGACAAAAGACAGCTTTTCAAAGATAACGGGAAAAAAACAAACATTTTCTACTCTGTGAAAGAAAGACAGCATCTCTGAGCTACACAAACTGTCAACTTCGCATGCTTTCAATTTGAATGAATAAAAAGTTAATACACCAAATTCAAATCTAGTCTTGCAATAGACCACTCTGGAAATCATTGTGATAAAAAGCGAGATACTGCTGAAAAAAAGCAATTTCTCCTTTGGTCACAAGCATTCATTATCAAACCTTGACACCGCTTGAAACCCCAGTGTACTGGTTTAAGTCCCTGACAGTCATTGTGACAAGAATCTTTGATCTCTTACAACTAAATATTGTTTTTACCATGTGGAAAGCAGCTGTTAGCTTGGAAAGAATATTGTGTGAAGTAATGGTAAAAGAAACCCCTGGAAAGCATGCATAGGTGCACTGTGTGTAACAAAAAGACTAAAATAATGTTAAAATTACATATACCATCTACCACCTAATCCCAACTTTTAACAACCCTGAGAAAGATAGCTTGCAACCATTGAGTGAAATGGACAAAAGGCTAGTAACCAACAATGTCTCATTTTTCTACGATGTTTTCCATCCTATTGAAGTCATTAGGCATTTATGAATGGAGACGGATATTGAGATGGAGAACAGAAAGCAGAGAAAACTCGGGGATTGTCTCAACAGATTCATTTGTGACGCGTCACGCATAAAGGAACCGTCTGAGACCTGCAAAAAATATCGACCGTGGTCAGACTACGCCGACTGCACAGTCTGACCAGGGTCAAAACTTAATGCTTTTGCAAGATGTTCTACATGTTAAAACTTAAAAGGCCATTCAACCTTACTAAACGGTTGTTTATTTCAACCTGAACTGGCTTCAATCTGCTCATCAATTATTTGATTTACAGATTCAATGATGGACTCTTTTTGCGTGACGGGTCACATGTATCAAAATCATTATGCATGACGGATCACATGTATCAAAATGATCGTTAAGGCCGTATTAAAAATTTTATTGAAATCTTTTACAATAATCATTTTTTTAGCTCGATTGTTTATGAAGAAAACATCGAGCTCTCGTTGCCCTGGTGTCGTCTGCGCCATCGTCTGCGTTGTCATTGGGTAAAAACTTTGACATTATAAAAAATTGACATTTTATAATATCTCTTGTCATGACGGAAGATAGTCACCTGAAGCTTGGACAGCTTGTTCACTGTCACATGGGGAACCGAGACTATAAGGGCAGATAACCATAAAGGTATTTTTGAAACAGTTATACCACTTGCTCGACTTTGTATTTCCACTAAAAATCAAATGACTGTATCCAACCCAAGAAAACATGATAATCAAGCTAATAGCTTTATTAGAAACATAACTTTTCATCGAATTGATCCCACTGATTTAAAACGATATACTATTTTTGCAATTATTCGAAAAGTTAACGATAGGAATTGTCTCTGAAGCCGCCAAAGTTAACTAATGCATTGATAGCTTTTAAGGTCTGCGTTTATGTCTTCAACCGTCATCCTATAACATGAAATAAATTGCTTCAATCAACATGCATATTGACGTTTATCTCCCACTCTAAGACTCAAATGTGCATTACAGAAGGTCTTGACTAGAAATCTGTTTGGATATATCTTATTTTATCCACGACCAATACGCAACCAACTGGAAATGGTAACCGTTGTCAAATTTGTGCATCAGTATGAATTGATGGGTATCATTCTGATGACCTTTAAGCCAGTTTTCGGTCTACCAAACCATTTCAGTATTGTTTATGACAACCTGGATATAGGCCTACATGCATTCGGCATGCCTCGGGTGATATGAGCCATCAAATTCGATATAGGTAGGGAATTGGCTGAGTTGTGATGAGTGGACCTACAGAAACAGAGGTAAAACTAAAAAAGTAAAACTTTTTTTGATTGAATTTTAGCAGGTCTACATATTTTTGACTCGTTCTGTCCATTGCACAGATAACCATCCCAATTTTATTTAAGTTTCCCCGTCGGTTCGACCATTATGCAATCACATGAAAACCTAGATACCGTTGGAAAGTGTCGTAAAGACCAGACATCAATGCATTTATCACATTTCTTTCTGTAGAGATAAAACAACATAGCTAAAGAGACTTTTGGAAGATGACGCCAACCACATGAACAACAGAAGCACTATGTTTCTACAGAGCAACAATGTTGCAATTTTGTATGGAAAATGAGGAGGCCAAAAACTACGAGGGAACTAGTCATAAGAAGCAGTTCTGAATTGTTGATGCTTATTTAAAAGTTTGATCATCGAGATCTATCAGAAGCACTGAATAAAAGTGGAGTTAAGGATTACGATCCCTAAAGGCAATTCAGCGAATCTCGGCAACTTCTTCTTTTAATATGGTGAGGGGGGGGTGCTGTAGACCTTAAACCATGATGTCTTTTTATCTTTGGCCTACATACATTATGGAATAGTTACTCTGAAAAAACCCCTTATTGAAACCTCTATTCCGTTGTCCATTTCCACATCCATCTCCATTCATAAATGTCTATTTGCATGCTACTGCTTAGGGTTTTGGCAAGTTCATGATTTTGTTATGTAGTACAAAAAACTACCTTGAGTATGCTGTTAGACATCTAAAGCATGCAACATGGTACAGCATCATCAAAACCAATCTTTTTCACCAGAAATCAGTCTAATTACTGTTTTTACATAAAGGTTCATTCCTTCTGTTAGTGTATGAGCAAGGAGAAATACTGCTATTCATTCCAAACTCTGCAAGAAAATACTTACCTCTAAACACACAAGTAATATAGGAGCATGTGGCAACAGGAGCTTCTTTTCCACATGGGAGGACATTTTTTCTGTCAGTTTCAAACACAGATTCTCTGCCTCTGAAGTACACATATGATGACTTTAACCCTTGCCTTCTAAGCCCTATACCAAACAACAAAATTTTAGGTTGTCCAAATTGAATGTATCTGCTGACAACAAATTAGATGGGTCATAAATGATTAGATTGTACGATGTAAACAGTGTGAAGAAAATTACAAAAACATACACCAATACAACAGTATTGTGACCCTTGGAAAACTTCATGGTACCCATTTAGAAACCATTCTTAAAAATATTCTTGGACTCATTCTTAACCCTTTCCCAAACAACAAACTTTTGGACTAGACTAAATTGAAAACATTTGCTGATGAAAATTCAACTCTTGCTGAAAAGATGATTTCTGTCTATGATGGGGTAGAAAAAATTGCGGGAAAAGGAGAAAATGCTGGTTACAAGCATTTTCTCCTTTTCCCACAATGTTTTCAAAAAGGTACTATTCCAAACCCGTAAAAACCAGGGAATTATTTGGGAAAGGGTAAAGAATTACCTAAATTTGAAAGTAACACATATTCTGGTTGGCAAGGCAAAACGTTGCATTTCGTCTTAAATCTAGAATTAGACTAAGACTGTTCTTAAGACTATTTGGTTCATATGAGCGGACTTTCTCTAAAATATTCACTTAATTTTTCTCGCCAGTGAAACCCATATTTATTTGTAGTGTGTTTACATTGAGTCTGTTTAACCATGATTTGTTTCACTTTACACAGGTAACACTATTCAGTTTCATCACACTGACCAATAAACATGCAGCACTCTTTTAGAGAAAATAACTGTGTTCTGACATAACTTAAAGTTGAAACAGCATTTAGCCATGAGGTTAATATTTATCCTGTCACTATGACTTTCATTGATCCTTAAGAAATTCTGGCGGGGGGAAAATTTGAGCATATAAACCCCATAAAATTACACTCTTGCATTACCACAAGGTAGAGACCTCTTGATGGGTTTTAACCCTTTATCAAACACAGGAAGTTTTGACTCTTCTAAATTGAGAGCATTCACATATGGCAAATTAAACAGTCCTCAAGTGGTGTTGTTTGTCTGTGAAAGGAAGGTAAACATTGTGAGAAAAAGAGAAAATGCTGGTAACCAGCATTTTCTCACTATGTTTTCAAATGGCCTCCTTTCTCCATGCTCCTAAAACTTGGGATTGTTTGGTAACATGTTAAATAAGCTTCTGCAGTAACTGGCTTAAAAAGTAACCACTAAAATAAAACATCAGTGCCCCTATGTGTGGCTCAGCAGTTAGTGCAACTGACTTGTGACTTGGAGGTTGCGGGTTTGATACCCAATTGTGAGGAACTTTCTTTCCAACCATTTTTCTCACCTTTCACCTCTGAGGCCTGTGAGAAAAGTAGCAAGTGGCTTTACATTAGAAAGAAAGTTGTGTCAGGTCTGGTATGAGAAAGCCAGGAAACACATGGGTGTATCACTGACTGCCATGATATAACCTTAGCTGATAAAACTGCATTAAACTCCAATAGAATACAAGTAAAACTAGAGCTGTCACTGAATGCGACTTAATACCCCCACCAGTGCTTTGACAGAAACAGACAATTACTAGTATTTTGTGCACAGACGGACACACGGACAGACGGGCTGGTTCCAACATACCTCCGAAAACAATCGTTTTGTGGGAGTATAAAGATCATACCTGTATCATCCCGCACAGCCCAGAACATTAGATCTATACATGCAGCACAACTGTACACAACTAGCTCATATGAGTGAGGGTCTAGCTTTTTGTTTGTTTCTTTACTGAGAAGGTATTTTTGTTCCAGATCAGACTGACATCTGGCCCAAAGTGTCTTGGCAAACTTTTCAACATCTTTCATGAAAGGACCTGGTAAATCTATGGAGTAAAGAAAAAAAAAATTAAATGACCATGGCTAGATTACTTGAAAAAATTTAACTCTTTGTTTAAATCTACTAAATTACCCATTTCGTGACATAACTTGTGTTTGTCATTTGAAATGCATTAAACTTACATCACCAGATATTAGTAACATTTTTAAATCTCAAATTGATCCAAACAACTCAGCAAAATAATGGACTTAAGTCTGTTGGATGAGTTAAGTTTGTTTAGTTTGCTGCGATGAGTCTGCAACATTTTGTCAACTCAGGATTGAACTTTACTTATGCTTGTTAAAGTCAGTGCCACAGGTCTCAAAAAACACACTAACCATAAGTCAGAAACAGAGTCTGTCAGCAAAATGACAGAAGTGTATCTTGTGAAACCAGACCCATTATTTAATTTCTTTACCAAACAACAAAATTGTAGACTTGTCAAGTACAGAAGCATTTGTTGGCAACAAAATTAACAAATGTGGCCAGAATAATGATATCTGTCTAACAAAGGATAAACAACATTGTGGGAAAAGGATAAAATGCTACTTTCTAGGAATCTAACTTCATTTTTATGATTTGTAGATGAGTAAAGCATAAGATTCAGAACAATCAAATAGCTAATCCATTATCATGCATGTATTTGGCTCGCTAGAAAAATCTTCATACCATACGGCTTGCACATCACAAAAAAGGCACATTCAGACATTTCTGTGAAGTATCACAGTCTGTGCAGGCAACAACTGCATTAGACTTTCTTCTTCAGTAGATTTGTGCAAAACAGAAAATGACAGAAAGATGTAAAGTATGGTTTCGGATAAGCCAGAAAAGACAACATTTTACCCAAATGTCTCTTTTCACATGTTGCAGGCCATACTTGGCATCAAATCTCATGCAGATACATTGTTTCCCTATAAAAAAAGTGCATGTACTTAACCCTTTACCACTCAATGACTGTGTATTTAAGCTGGCTAAGTAGGTTTACAAAAAAGTGATTGTACCAGAAAAGGAGGTATATAATAAATGAACCATGCTCTATGAAAAAGGGGGTCTTAACACATCTGCAATCAGCATAGTCATAGGCATAGTGGGCCAAATGAAGTTTAGGGATCCATAATTAAAATGTGATGATTTGCTAAGAGGTGCATTTAGCCCCTCTTTACCACAGCATGGCTTAACCTTTTACCAAACAATCCCTGGTTTTTACGACCCTGAAATAGAAGCCTTTCAAAAACATTGTGGGAAAAGGAGAAAACGCAGCACTTTCTCTTTTTTCCACAATATTTTCTACCCTGCTGAAAACAAATTTTAAATTTTGAGTTATGTTTATTTTATAGTCTATGAGTGTTTTCAATTTGGACCAGACTGAAGTTTTGTCGTTTGGTAAAGGGTTAGATTATTGTACCTTTCTCCTGCTCTAAAATGTCCCTCAGCATTGTTACTACCACTAGCGTAAGGACCTCACTGTATGTTTTATAACTAAACTTAGCCATATTCCCGGACTGAAATTCAGAAAGTATAACTTGTACAGATGTTTTTGTTTTCCTAAATTTGCAAATAAAAAGAAATAATAATCAAAGTCATACACAGCAATTATGCATAACCATACAATACTCCATCTCAAGATCTAAAAAAAAAAGGCTTTTGAAAACATTACAGGAAAAGGAGAAAAAACTATTGCAGTAATAGTAACCAACCTTTTCTCCTTCTCCCCATTTTTTTTACCCATTTTACAATTTTACGAGTAAAGATCCCATTATCTGAGTCAAACTGGATTTGTTATCTGCAAATGCTTTCAATATTGACTATTATAACATTTGGTCATCTGGTAATAAATTAGATGCAAAGAAATTAATTTGTAACAAAAGTTGAAGGCCATCTAGTTGCCAAAAGCCAACTATTTTGGGATCAAGTTGTAAAACAAATTTATACCATTTAACCCTTTACCAAACAATTCTGAGTTTTAACAACCCTAATAAAAAGGCCATTTGAAAATATTGTTGGGGAGGGAGAAAATGCTGATAACCAGCATTTTCTCCTTTTCCCAGAATTTTTTCTATCCTATCACAGACAATTATAATTTGAGCTACATTTATTTTGTATTCTCCAACTGCTTTCCATTTGGTTGAGTCAAAATTTAGGAAAGAGTTAAAAGTATGCACATTTTCAATAGTCTAATAATTTGTTGCTGAGTTCCAGAAAAATGTATTGTTAACTTTAACTCTTTACCAAACAACAAATTTATGGACTGGTCCAAATTGAAAGCATTTGCAGACAACAAAATAAATGTGAGTGAAAAATCTAAATTTGATTTGGGAAGGGCAGGAAACATTGTGGGATAAGGAGAAAATGCTGGTTACCAGCATTTTCTCCTTTTCCCACTATGTTTTCAAAAGGCTTTTTTCTCAGGGTTGTTAAAAGTCGGTATTGAGTGGTAAACAGTTAAATTAAGTTGCAAACTGCATTGCAACACATTATCAGACTACCAAAATAATATCCATGCTTTTAAATGTTATGGAAAAAATTTGTTTGCGACTTGACACCCAAACTGTTAACAATAGGCAGCAAGTTGGCCTTTAAATAAATGGGAAAAAGAAAATGTGATTTTCATGAATCATTCGTTTAACATATCAGACAAACCCTGTAAGTTTATTAACCCTTTACCACATGACAAAATTTTAGACCAGTCCATGTTCAAAGCACTTGCACAGCCACATAGATGTAACTCAAAAATTGAAATTTGTTTCCAGCTGGGCTGAAAACAATGTGGGAAAAGGAGAAAATTCTGGTAACCAGCATTTTCTCCTTTTCCCACAATGTTTTCAAAAGGCTTCTATCCCAGGGTCGCAAAAACCAGGGATTGTTTGGTAAAGGGTTAAACATGACAAGAAAAGGATTCTGCTAGAAGATGAACATGATCAACAAATACCATTACCTCATTCTCTGTATGCACATCATCAAGAAATTTGTCAACTTTAGTGAGGAGAGTTTGGTTAAGAAATCTATTAGCCTGCCAAATATACAACGTATGTCAAACCTGTTAGAGATCACTTGAATTTAGCATATACATATGGCCGTACAATAACCACTGAAATCTTAGTTTAAAAAAAAAATGACAGTCCTTTCCTTTAACTCATTACCAAATGCCAAAATTTTTGGCTTGTCCAAATGGAAAGCATTTGCAGACAACAAAATAAAAAAGACTGAAAATTTGAAATTTGTTTTGTGAAGGGTAGAAAACATTGTGGGAAAAGGAGAAAATGCTGGTTACCAGCATTTACTCCTTTTCCCAAAAGGTTTTCTAAAGGCTTCTTTCTAAAGGTCATCAAAAGTAGGGATCATGTGGTAATGAGTTAACAAAGCAGTATTGTATACCCTTTGCCCTCTGCTTCAATCTTAAATATGTACCCAATTACAAATTTGAAACAGATGCAAATTTAAAACAATTGCAGAAAGAAATATGTAACTGGAATTTTTTTTTAATTTGTTTTGGGAAATGAAGAAAAAATTGAAGAAAAAGGAGAAAATGCTGATTAATAATATTTTCTCCTTTCCCCACAATGTTTTCAAAGGGCTTTTTATCATAATTAGGGTCATTAAAGTTTTGGGATTGTGCAGTAAAATACAATGAAAACTAACACTCTAATGTTCAATATTTCGGCTATTGCCTTTTTCAAGAGTTAGAAATACTTTATCCCTCTAGAATAGTTGTTTCGTGTATCATGCAGCTATATTCTTATTAACTGATTAGTAAAACAATATGGCTGCATGATACCTGAAAACTCTTGAAAAAGGTAATAGCCAAAATATTGAACATTAGATTGTTGGTTTTCATAGTGTTTTGATTATTTCCTTAGGAATTCAAAGTGTCATTGTGTGGTAAAAGGTTATATTGATGGCAAAATTTTAGACTCCTCCAAATTGAAACCATTTGCAGATGAAAAATTGAATGTGGCTTGAATGATGGTGTTTGTCTTTGAATGGTAGAAAACATTAAAGAAAACAAAGAAAATGCCATCCATAAGCATTTTCTTATTTTCCCACAATGTTTTCAAAGCTAAACTTTTTTCAGGGTCAGCAGAATATCATGGCTGTTGCAGCTGAATATCAGATATTGATAAAATATGGACAGAATAAAAGGAAGACAAAAATGAATGATTCTATGATATTAGTGTAAGTTGCTAATTGAATCCTAGAGGTAGACATCAACTTAAATGAATTGCCAAAATGAAAAAAATATATATATATATTCTGAATCTACCGACAGGTAAAAGAAAATTGTCAAAATCAGGAAATCTGTAACCATTTCATGAGAAAATTATTTATTTTTTCTCGACTTGCCCTATTTTTTTTACCTTTTAAAAAAAGGTGATAAAAGTACTGAATATAATTACCAGGCTAAATAACTGAAGCAGATGATTGCTGGAAAATTTCAAATGATCTTGTTCTGGGATAATCTCAAATCCCCATGGCTTTGTTTTAGTAAAACTGGAACCCATCTTGTTAAAGAACAACTCCTTGGAATTTACGTCATCTTCTCTTGCAGGGCTTACACGCACTAATGGCTGGATTGGAGGAGGTAAACTCTTGGGTGAGGGTGACCTTTCTCTTTGTGTGTCAACAAAATCCATGACTGCATGTAATGCTGAGGGACTAGACGGACTATCTGGAGTGATCATGTTGTAGGATAAAGTCCTTGGCAAAATTGGTCGAAACGATGTAAAAGCTTTCATGCCATCATCAGAGCTGTTTCCCTTTGGCACAGATCCCTTGGGTTTGTCAGATTCAAACAGTATGGATATTAAGGGTTCTTTGCCATCACTAGACCTACCTAAAGCCCGGCAAAAACCCAGTAAAATGGGCACTGTGCATGTACAAAGAACATCTGAAAAATAGTTGAATTTGTTTAATACCTATGACTCTTTTTTTTTTCAGTGAAAATTTATCAATTCCCCATTTCCTTTTTCCATAATGTTTTTTCCATTTCAAAGACAAATTTCATAATTTGTGCAATGTTAATTTTGTAGTCAACAAAAGCTCTAATTTTGGACCAGTCTAAAATTTTGTACTTTAGTAAAGAGCTTATAAGTTTCTGCCTATTTTCACCTTTATTCTTTTTGTTGCAGGTCACTTTTGAAAACATTCTTGCAAAATATGAAAATGCTTTTATGATCAATCTCTTCTTCTATCACAATGTTTTCACTTGTATTCACATATTGAACCTCAAATCCTGGCTTAGTTTTAACCTTTTAATTAATTAAATTCTTTAACTTTTAGGTGCTTCAGACAAAAACAGGGGCTTAGGTCAAGATCTGGTTTTACATTGTGAGCAGTCTGAAGTTGAATCTATACTGTCCACTGTTTGGTCAAGCCTATGTGGTAAAAAAGTTTCTGATTTTCCATGGAGTGTATTTTTAGCTTACAAAAAAGGTCAAGTTTGGCACAAAATGAGTTAAAACAATCTTCTGCCAATGGTGAGAATCAAAATTTGAGAAAAACAGGACAAGTATTTCACCTTTAGAGACTTCCTCTTTCTCCTCACACATCAAGCATAGGGTCTCAAGTACCTCAAGTTGTGTGGAAATGATCTGGATGAAGAAAAGTATACTTCTTTTATGAAAATCAGAGATGCAACTCCCTCAGAAAAAAAAAAATTACATGTACTTTCATTTTTATCAATGGATGTGTAAAATATAGATAACAGATAGCAAACTATGAGCTCCATATACACCTCTTGGTTATCTAATTACCAGTCTACCACATCACAAGATGTTGCTCAAATGACTTTGTATTTGTCTTTGAAAGTGTGTGTGTGTGTGGGGGGGGGGGGGGGGGGGGGGCAAGAGAGAAAGAGAGAGAGAGCAAACAATCCCAAGATTTAATTCCTCAAAAGAAGACAGCTTTCACAATTTCAGCCACATTTATTTTGCATCTGGACGGGGTTCGACTTCGGTCAGGGTTAAAATTTTGTCATGTGGTAAAGTGTTAAAGACTGTTTCTTTGACATAGAGCAATAGGATACTTCTTAACCAGATGAGAAAATTAGACCAAAAGGCAAGCTGAAAGCATTTACTGACATCAAAATAACAAAAATAAATGTAATTGAAATGATGAAGTTTGTCTCTGAAAGATAGAATAACATTGTGAGAGGAAAAATGGAGAAAATGCTAGTTACTAGTACTCTCTCTTTTTTTCCCTATGCTGTTTTCACAAGTCTGGTCTATAGGTATAGGTTCATTTGGAAAAGGACTCTTAACTAAAGTAAAACTATTTTGAACTATCCCAAATTAAAGACATTTGGGACAACAAATAAATCTGATTCAAAAACTGATTTTTGTGTTTGTGAGTGTGTAGTAATAGAAAACATTGTGGGATGACTAGAAAATGCTAGTTACCATTATTTTCTCCTTTTTTGGTGATGTTTTCGAAAGCCTTCTTCATAAAAACTCAGGATTGTGTGGGAAAGAGTGAAAATTATAAGCATCTAAAATTAGTAGTACACTTGGGAAGACAAACAGGAAATCTACCTACCTTGTCCCTGCTTGGGGGATCCCTATGGGCCACATCACTGAGTATTGTACTCAAACAAAAACTGAGACATTCTGGTCCAGGCAACTCTGTATGTAAAAATATTGTTTCTTTGATTAGAACAGGTACTATATGAGATATGATCTTGCAAAAGGGGGCTTAACTCTTTACCAAACGACAAAATTATAGACTGGTCCAAATTGGGAGCATTTGCAGATGACAAAAGAAACTAAAAGACTAAGAAAATGAAATTTGTATTGGGAAGGGAAGAAAACATTGTGGGAAAAGGAGAAATGCTGGTTACAAGCATTTTCTCCTTTTCCCAAAATGTTTTCAAAAGGCTTCTTTCACAGGGTCATTTAAAGCCCTGATTCTGTGGTATAGAGGATATCTGTTTTTTTTCAGTGAATATTGAAATTTATTTCATCGAGTGAACACCATCGGTAATATTTTCACTCGTAGCTGCATCACTCGTGAAAATATTACCAATGGTGTTCACTCTATGAAATAAATTTCAATCGTTCACCGAAAAAAACAAATATTCTACTTATCTCATGCCTTTAACCCCTTTTGGGAGGAGCTTTATTTAAATCCTGTCGAGTTCTTTTCCATCATTCCCTGTGGCGTACCCCTCTAGCATAGCAACGCATTAAAATATTATGTCAAGCGCGTGAAATATAAGGTATATGACATCATATTTCCTATCTGGTTGAGAGGCACACGCAATTTACCTAGGCAACAAGAACATGAAAATCTGTATTTTCACTGGTGGTACCAGTGTAAAATCGAAAAGTATTTTCACTGCTATTTCTTGACATCCCTACCGGAAAGCATGAAATAAAAAGGGTTAACCCATTACCACACAATCCCTACTTTTGACGCTCCTGAGAAAGAAGCCTTTTGAAAACACTGTGGGCAAAGGAGAAAATGCTGGTAACCAGCATTTTCTCCTTTTCCCACAGTGTTTTCTACCCTTCCCAGAATGAATTTCAATTTTTCAGTCATTTTTATTTTGTCTTCTGCAAATGCTTTCAATTTGGACCAGTCTAAATTTTTCTCGTGTGGTAATGGGTTAATACATCTCTGTGATGAATTATACCAAGCAAGACATCACCTAATTATGAATCCATATAACCAATATTGTCAAACAGCTGACTGAATCATGAGCATGAGGTAGAATTATCCTTTAAAATGCAGAAAATTCAAACATAGCGAAAATTTTAGGCCTATGTCAGCCTTGTCCCTTTTGCAAGAAGCATGACTCATATGTTTGTTACCTTGATTAGAAAACCTGATCAGGAATTAATTATCTGATTCACTTTTTACTGTATGACAAAGTAATACACTTGTCCAAATTCAAAGCATTTATAGATGGGAGATAAAATGTGGCTAAAATAATGGAATTTTGGCTTCTTTGAAAAAGCAGAAAACATTGCGGGAAAAGGAAAGAAAGTGCTAGTAACCAGGATTCTGTCTTTTCAAAAATATTTCAAAAGAATTCTCCTAATGGTTTGTTGTTAAAATTCCGGCTTATCTCTCTCTCTCTCTCTCTCTCTCTGTCTCATTTAACTCATTACCAAACAGCAATATTTTAGACTTGTCCAAATCGAAAGCATTTGCAGACGATAAAATGAAAGGGACTGAAAATTTGAAATCTGTTTTGTGAGGGGTAGAAAACATTGTGGGAAAAGGAGAAAATGCTGGTTACCAGCATTTTCTCCTTTTCCTACAGTGTTTTGTAAAGGCTTCTTTCTCAGGCTCGTCAAAAGTAGGGATTATGTGGTAATTGGTTACAAACAATGCCATCTAGATATACATGCACATATACATACTGTAGTAGTTTATTCCTCTTGGTACCTCTACCCATATTGCCTTTGGCATCTTTTTCAGAATCTTCAATAAATATGGGAGTAACACATCTTTGTACTGAAATTCAAACAGAAAAGAAATATACAGGCAAATGAGCTTAAATACAATTTCCCTAAATAACCTGACAACAAAGCAAAATGATGCTCACAATGATGTAAGAATAGTTTTCTCTTTGGGTAACGCACATGTACTAGTATTTGTAACTGTACAAAATATTCTAAAAAATGAAAAAAATGGATGCTACCATTAATTTTCTCTTTATCCAAATTGTTTGAAACCTTTTCAGGTTCTTAAAACATAGGATTATAATTTTCATTTTGAAACATGGTTAATTGGATAATACTAAATGTACTTACTTGTAACCCAGATTCCAAGAAATAAATTCCTAAAGCAATAATGGCATCTTGACCTCTCTGATCAATCACCAGCACCCCTTGCGGGTTCTCTGTTGGGCAGTGACCCTGTAGCTTTGATACCTGGGAAGTGAGATTTATAGAAGGGTAGATTTCAATTGAGAACCTTTACCACATCAGGGTTTGAATTTCCCATGTATTTACTTACAAAATATGAGTCAGAATTGGAAAATGCAAGCTAGAATTTCAAACACCCAGACAAAAATTGTCACTGTAAGTTACTGAAGGTAAATTAATAAAACGTGCTTTATTTTTCATTTGAAAAATGATAAGGTAATTCTTTTTATTCTGGATGAACATATTATTAAGTTGTGTCGCACCATCAATACGCTTTGATGGTTGTTAAAAAGTTTACATGTCACCACTGAAGCCTCTGAGTAGTTATCTTTTTATCAGAGTTTCGGGAACCAAGTGTGGTTGTCTCTACTCTCTGCTAATACCAAGATTTTTCACTTTTTATACAAAAAAAAAAAAAAAAACAGGTAAGAAACTTTAACCTCTGATTATAAAATAGAAATATTTTTTCAATTTTCTCAAAAGATGATTATCATGCAAAAATAACAACATGAACTAAGTTAGGAAATGGTGAACTCGCTATAGCATACCAGTTATCGGTCACACAGATATATGGATATGATATGTCCATAATATTCACAAAATAGTCCACTATTGTAAATTTCATGGAAACTTATCTTGAGAGAAGATATCAAACTAGAATTGAATTTATAGTTTAAAGGTGGGTATTCAGAAAATCCACATCTCATCAAATTAAAAAAATTATACATTACAGAAATTTATATGAAAAAAACAATACGAATCATCAATAATTAAGGATCATAAAATTACAAAAAGAATTTTTTTTGATGGTGTTCCCTGAATAGGCTAAGTAGCCTCTTACGTTTTTTTTTATTTTTGTGCCATAATTCAAAAAAGCATTGTGGGAATGTCAAGTGACTGGCACTTGACTAATGACACTTCAACTCCATAAAATAACAACCTTGTAATTTTTTTTCTATAATGTTTTGTTCCGAGGCTATGTTAGAAGCTTTGTCTGTGTATTTTCAGTATGTAAATAAGCCAGTTGCTCATGTAAAAATAAACCATGTTTCCCTTCTGTGTAGACCTGGGATGTGGCAAATCCCTAATTTCTCTTGTTGTCGGACGATTTTCGACTACTGGGGTTTTATGATGAAAATTAAGAGGCTTTGGGAGTATAAATAGAGGATATTTGTTTTTTTCAGTGAAAGATCGAAATTTATTTCATTGAGTGAACACCATCGGTAATATTTTCACGAGTGGCTGTGCCACTCGTGAAAATATTACCGATGGTGTTCACTCGATGAAATAAATTTCGATCTTTCACCGAAAAAAAACCAAATATTCTATTTATTTTATGCTTTTAACCCTTTTTGGGAGGAGCTTTATCAAAATTCAGTACAGTTCTTTTCCCTTATTCCCCGTGGCATACCCCTCCCACATAGCAACGTTACGTCAAGCGCGAGAAATGTATGGTATATGACGTCATATTTCCCATCTGGTTGTTAGGCACGTGCAATTTACCTAGGCAGCAAGAACGTGAAAATCGGTATTTTCACTGGTGGTACCAGTGTAAGATCGAAAAATATTTTTACTGCTGTTTCTCGATATCCTACCGGAAAGCATGAAATAAGGATCATTATTTTTTGTTTTTGTAAACTTTTTGTCCCAAACTCTGAAAGGCTACCTTTAATCATGGTTTCAATGTCAATCAGTGTTTCTTTTTTGTTTGACTGTTGTTGACTCAATTTGATCCAAGTATGGTTACTGGTATGGGTTACAAATCAGATGACCATATCATAATATACATCACATTACAACTGTGCTTGAATGCATTTACCGAATGACGAGAATGAAAAACAAAGGTTTTACAACATTGCTGTTACCTAACATTTTCTCCTTTTCCAATGGTTTCCTATGTTTTAGTAATTTAAGCCACATTTGCAATTTTCAAAATGTCGTCTGCTAAACTGGTAACAAGACGGGGAACTGCAGATTCTGCTCTTAAAAGATATCAACTTGAAACTGTCACGATGTGCAGTATTTTTCTTGATTTCAAGCATTCACTAACATATAAAATTACAACACGATTGGGAAAATAACCTTATGTTACTAACTTTTATCCAATTATATTCTGAACCTTCATATTTGACCCCACCCACCATATTTTCCATGAAAACTGACTTCTCAGCTGTCAAACTTATTATTTATTTTTGAGGTGGAAAACATTTCTATATTTCTACAGCAATAAATCAACTCTTTCTTTGCCCTACCTTCTCCCATGGTGATGGATTTAGCGAAGATAAAGATCTTGCCAGCTGATTTAGAGATTTTGAGAAAAGATTTCTCTCTCCCATTTTCCTGTTTACGTCATATGCGTCTCACAACTGTTCGCTACAAAACTGATTCGTTCCATAATAATTCCGATCTTTTTCGAGAGAAAAACGAGATCGTTTTCTTTTTTCAGAGAAGTTAATATTTCAAATATGAGCTGTACCTGCAGTCTGAACACAGGAATTTGACATTCTATAACCAAAATAAATGATAAAATATGAAAAAAAATCTCCCCTATATAATATAAACTCAAGGAATGCATTGTCTCGATTGCTGGCTCAAGCACCCGACAGCCTTTCCCAACTAAAATCACCCACGAAACAAACATTGATCATAATCTCCTTAAGCCTAGCGATAGACAACACAATAATGTACCTTCGACATCCGGCGATACCTCGGTAGACACCTTTCAACCGGAGATATCTGTCATGTTTTACAACTTTATCAAAAAAAATTTATTTGTCTGAGACTCCATTCGCTGACGTCACAAGAAGAGCCAGGAAGTGTATTTTCGTATTACTTATTACTATTATTTTTTCGTTTTTAAAGGTTGGTATTTAAAATTTTCACATCACACCAAATCAAAAAATATATATGTCACTGAAAGTTATATAAAAAACAATACAAATCATCCGTAATAAAGAATAATAAAATTACACACACACAAAAAAAAAATTGTGGTGGTATTCCCTGAAAAGGCTACGTAGCCTCTTAAGCTATTTTTAGATTTCCCGCAAAAATTTAAAAAAAGCAATGTGGGAATGTTAAGTGACTTGCACGTGACTTATAACTACTAAATTCCATAACATAACAAACATGTAATTATTTTCCATAATGTCTAGAACTTCGGATGCTATGTTTGAGGCTTCGTCTGTATATTCCCGGTATGTAATTGAGCGAGTTGCCCATGTAAAGATAGACTGTGTTTCCCTTCAGTGTCAACCTGGGCTGCAGTAAATCTCTAATTTATCTATCTGTCGGGTGGTTTTCGACTACTGGGGTTTACTGAATGAAAATTATAAGGCTTTGGGAGTACAAAGATGATTTTTATGTATTTTTGTAAAATTTTCGTCCCAAAATCTGAAGGGCCACCTTTAAGATATTTATGGACATCACATGATACTAAAGATTTTTTTAGAAGTAACTAACAAAAGTATTTGAGCGCATTCCTTTTTAAAGAAAAGATATTTGAATTTGTGAATAGGGAAATCCCCCATCAAGCGAAGAAACTCTATATACTTAAGCCGTATTGGACCGTTCACGGGAATCACGTGACGTCAGCGAATGGTGTCCCAGACAAATCAAAATTTTCAGATAAAGTTGTAAAACATGACGGTTATCTCCGGTTGAAAGGTGTCTACTGAGGTATCGCCGGATGTTGCAGGTACTTTAATTTGTTGTCTATCGCTAGGCTAAAGGAGATTATGATCAATATATGTTTCGTGGGTGATTTTGGTTGGGAAAGGCTGTCGGGTGCCAGCGCCAGCAATCGAGACGTTGCATTCCTTGTGTTTATATTATATACAGGGGAAATTTTTTTCATATGTTATCATTTATTTTGGTTATTGAATGTCAAATTCCTGAGGTCTGAAGGTGTCTGCTCCGATGCTTTTTTTGTGACTAGTCTCAAAAATAGCATCGGAGCAGACACCTTCAGACTGAAGGTAGTATCATAGGAATTTGACATTCAATAACCACAATAAATGATAACATATGAAAAAAAAAAATCTCCCCTTTATCACTTCAAAAATAAAACCCTTCTTAACTCTTTACCAAACAAAATGTTGGATTCAATCGAATTTAAATCATTTGCAAATGACCAAATGTAGCTCATATGATTATTTTGGTCTTTGATAAGGTAGAAAACATTGTGGGAGAAATAGGAAATGCTGGCATTTCCTCCTTTTTCCACAATGTTTTCAAAAGTCTGCTTCCTCAGGGTGGTTGAAACTTGGGACTATCTGGTAAAGGCTTAATTCTTAAATTTATGAAATGATAGTTTTAGATATGACCGAGTTAGGGGCAGCAGATGACAAATATAGCCAAAATCACAGGATTTGTTTTGAACTTGCTACCTCAGAATTGCGAGCTTTAACGGACTTGGTGATGAAGGCTATTGAAAACATTGTGCAGAAAAGTGCAAGGAACCTTGTTTTGATAATATTCTTGTTAGAAAGCAGCCAGTTGCTCAGAAAGTGCTGTGCAAAAAATATGGACTTCCAAAGTAAACTACCTAAGAACTCTTGGCGAGGTAAACTAGCTATACTATAAGTTGAAAGCCACTTTAACACCGATTTAGAAAGATGACTTTTGTGAAAATTCAGGCACAAGGAGAATAATAAACAAGTAAATAGTATTTTCTCCTTCTCTCACAATGTTTTCTGTCCTGTCGTATACAAATCGCAACATTTGAATAAACCATGATATATCAAAATGGTTTCATTTCAAAAGAGGAAAAAAATGTCATTTGTCACCTAGTTAAATATTAGTATTCACTATTTTTTTTGAGCAGACGACATGAAAAATTGGAGAGAGAGAAGATATTCAAAAGAAAAGCGAACTTGTTCGTTGTTTCTCCCCATCGAGGAGACCATTCGCTGACGTCACGGGAAGAGCCAGGAAGCGTTTTTTTCGGATTACGTATCAATTGTATTTTTTTTTTTCGTTTTTAGATGTATTTATGGATATCATATGATAGTAAGATTTTTCTAAAGTACCTAACAAAGGTATTTGACCGTATTCTCTTTTAAAGAAAAGATATTTGACTCTATACGTAATCCGAAAATACACTTCCTGGCCCTTCCTGGCTCTTCCCGTGACGTTAGCGAATGGTCTCCTCGATCGAGAGAAATTTTCAAAAAAAATGTAAAACATGACGGATATCTCCGGTTAAAAGGTGTCTACTGAGGAATCGTCGAAGGTACATTTTTGTGTTGTCTACCGCTAGGCTAAAGGAAATTATGATCAATGTTTGTTTCGTGGGTGATTTTGGGTGGGAAAGGCTGTCTTGTGCTAGCGCCGGCAATCAAAACGTTGCATTCCTTGTGTTTATATTAAATAAAGGGGATTTTTTTTTTCATATTTGATCATTATTTTGGTTATAGAATGTCAAATTCCTGTGATAATACCCGCTGTTGTGATAGCAATTTTCGAATGCTGGAGAAATCTGCCCCAGAGGAAATCGTCCCCAAACTGCTTGGGGACAATTTCTCCGGAGAAATCGTCCCCTGGGCACGATTTCTCTGGTGAAATCGACCCCAAATAAAATTTTAGAGAAATCGACCCCAACATCAAATTCCATCCATATCGTTAATATTAAAGTTGTCGATAGAATTTTTTTTTTTTTTTAAATTTCGTTGTCTTTAATATGTACATTATATTTATGAATTACCTTTATCCAAGAGATATTTGGTAGTTTTGCCATTGTTTATACTGCCTATTTCACACTAATAGGATGTATTTCACACCTTTTACACTTGTCACAAATAGATTACACCTGTGTGATTCTTAATATATGTCTTTTATTGACTTTGATTTGAAACCAAATTAATGCTTATCATTTTTTTTTCTTTAGTCTTTCATTTCGGCTAACATAATGTTAAATTTTGCTTCTGATGAAGTACCTTAATTTCTGTAACAATTGCTTATCTCAGTTTTTAATTGTAATTATATGTTGGTCCTATAATCTCTCATGAAGTACTATTAATTAGTAATTTCATGTGGGTCATCAATGGAAATTAAATAGAGGTACATGTACATGTAGTTGACTGGCAATTAGAATAGTGATTTTATAAACATTTTTAATATACAATCTACTGTGCTACGTAATTGACAATAAAGAAACTTGTCATAACAACAAAACATGTGTTTGATTAGGATAAATTTTTGGGAAAAATATGCCACTGTCAATGTCCATAACTTAGGCTAATCCACATGTCTCGATCTTACTTTCGGTTCACTGTTATTTCTGCCTAAAAATGTACATAAACATCGAGGGACAGAACTCCAAAGAGTTTTCTCAAAATTACATTTATTGTTCTTTATAATAATATATTGAAAAAATAAAAAACAATTATGTTCACTAAAAAACGTAACGAGAAAGAAAACCATCAACAAGCCTTTAGCAATATATTTATATTTATTAATAAACAAAAATCATAAGAGTACAATAGGAGTTAAGTTTTAATAAAATTCTGTCAATTTTAATCTTAGAACAAGAAATAAAACAAGTCCCTCAAAAATTAAGAATAATGTTTAGACTAAAAACAATGAAATTTCTGTGTCCTAAAACCTAAATTAAGAATAAATGTAGTTTCAAATTGCAAGTAGATATGGGCAACCTGTATCAAAATAAAAATGATTCCACCTTACTGATGTATATTCCAAGTTTAAATCCAACACTTTTCTATAATTTTGTATTCTTCAAGCCACAAGTCCAACTCCAGAAGCCAAAAGCAAAAGTCAACAAATAAGTCACTCCTATTTATATCAGACTGATAGACTTGCCACTGTGCTACCGACTGGGCAAGTAAAATTTCGTCCGCAGAACTCTGTACCACAAGACAAAATTCAAAACCAGTCAAAACTGAAGGAATTTGCAAACGATAGATAAAAGGTAGCTATTCAAATGGCAGGTTTTATTTTTGAAGGTGTATCAAACATTGTCTGAAAAGTAGAAAACGCTTGTAACCAGCATTCTCTCTTATTTTATCACATTTGTTTTTTAACAAAACGTGACTTCCTCTAGTCGACACAAGCGTCATTCTTTCATAAAAGTTAATCAAAATTGCATTCGTAGTATTTTGTCAAGCTTAAAAGACTGTACAAAACAGTCGAGGATATGTCTACATTGTCACCGATAACGTAGACAAATCCAGCATCGGACACAATGTTACGTAGTGACGTCATATTCAATTTGCTTTCATGCCTAGCAGTGACAACAGCAAGAATGACGCCACTTGACTTTAGATCGTTCGCTTCGTTTTGTACACAATCAAGTTTACTGATCGGCCCTGAGTAGAGAAGAACAAGAATATTTCTAGAATTCGGATTTGCTCCCTTCGCAGCCAAGAATCCAGCGTCCTTCATATGATTCAATGCAAATGCAATATCCACAACTTCTGAAATCTGATTGCGAGGGCTTTGGACATCTTTGAGGGCTTCGTCTGTGGTTGCATAGTCTGAAAACTTGAATTCCTCATATATAGTTCCAGCAAACCTGGTGTAACTTGCTTTTATTCCATCAGCAGACAAAGTCAAGCCTTTGATCATCAGTTTTATGGCCTCTATTTGCTTGTAGTAGAGATTCAGTTCAGTATCCGCTGATGCTTCCATTAGAAAGGCAATGTTGGCATATCGCAGGATACAGTCTGGAAAATAACAACAGTTATTGTACATTCAATTGTTTGGCGCTTATTTCAGGGAAAGGACGGGTTTTTTTTTTTCTATTGCCTTTCCTTCCTTTGTTCTTTGCTTATCATATATATTTAATATGAAAATAGGCAAAGCCTAGAAACGGACGAAAGAGACTTTTTTTCAGACATATGAAAACATAATGAGTACATAGTCTCAATAATGAGTCGTTTCGGTGATCTTTTTCATATCTGGACATTTACTGTACATCGTACGGACCGTCTCAAGTCCATCGTAAATTTTCCAGTAGCAAATATAGAGCGCTATAATGACTTTCTGTTTCGTCGGTTTTATCTATTGCAGCGAAGTGCAAATAACATTTAGTAATAAACATGACAAAAAACAAATTGTCAAACCATTCATTACTTAAAGAGCTTACAGAAGTCGTTTTATAACATGTTTATCTCGGAAAAAAGCACAGACGAAATTCATCGTGCGAGGCGGCCATTTTGTATGTTTGTCGGGAACGTAAACAACTCGAGTTGATTATGAAATGCACGGTGTTTTCTCACGATCACCGTTTAACTCTTTACCACACGAGAAAAATTTAGACTGGTCCAAACTGGAAGCATTTGCAGAAGACAAAATAAAGGTGACTGAAAAATTGAAAGTTGTTCTGGGAAGGGTAGAAAACACTGTGGGAAAAGGAGAAAATGCTGGTTACCAGCATTTTCTCCTTTTCCCACAGTGTTTTCAAAAGGCTTCTTTCTCAGGGGTGTCAAAAGTAGTGATTGTGTGGTAATGGGTTAAATTGAAAATATGTATACATGTATTTCAAACGAAGGAATATTGAATACGCAAACAACAGGTATGTACTCTATTTGCGAAATTATGGGAGTTCAAACTTGCGCACAAAATCTGTGCGAACTTTCAGCTGGCTTTTTCTTGATTGTCTCTTACCCAGAGGCGACCAGTCAAAAAGTAACATCGCCTTTGGGGACAGTTATCTGTACTAAATGAGTACAGTGACTGATCGGCGCAAATAATTATATGCGTTTGACCCTGTCCAACAAATTTTTGATGGCAGTAGATACAATATACATAGTCTAGCCTATCTGCAGACAACAAATTCGAAAACGATACAAATAACAAAAATCCTCAACAGGGTAACATTTTCCTGGCATTTTATCCTTTTCCTGCAATGTTCTCAGAATCCTTTTCTTTCAGAGTTCGAACTGGGATTGTGAAATAAAGGGTTAACTTGCGAAGAAAATTTGCCCCAAATTATCAGGAGTCGCTAATCCCAGCTGGACTAGTTTTTTTTCCAAGAATCAATGATAATCATTGCGACCTGTCATCGGGTAAATGTAGAGTGGGAAAGCAGCCACTGGGCTGGAAAGAAGTTAGTGTAATTCTGATTAACCCTTTACCCCATAAGGCATTTCTATGATATCTCTAATTGACCCTAAATAACAGCAAGGATGCAGCCATTTCATATGTGTATATGACACCTTTTGATAGTGTAGAAAACATTGTGGCAAAAGGTGAAATTGCTCGTCTCGAGCAATTTCACCTTTTGCCACAATGTTTTCCAAAAGCTCATACAAGCAATGCGTAGAAATGAGTATCTATGGAGTAAAGGGTTAAAGGCACAATAGGGAAGCAAGGATAGGTGCACTGACTGCCATGATAAAGAGCTGAAGTAATTTTGAAAGTGGCCGAAAAAACATACCAATAGGACCTATCTATATTTTTAGGGCATTGTGTACAATAAGGAATAAATCATTGCTGATCATTTTCATTTCGCTACATAGGGTTGTGAAAACCTTCTTTGCTCTCGTAAAGAAATTCTGGTACGGTCCAGTCTGTCACCGGAAGCTCACCTTCAGTGGACAAAAAAATCAACAAAAAATCAAAATGGCCGAAAAAGTCTATTGGGGTTTGTAATTTGAATTATAAAATTTGATGATTTTGAGTTTTATTCGTACGTGTAACCTATAGGCGGTCCGTTTCGACAGGATTAAACCTGACAATAACGCAAACAGTTTCCGTTGAGTCATGGTCTGTGAGAATGGCGTTTAATGCAGTTGCATCGACCAAGGTCAGCTTGAGAGGTCCGCTCATGCTAACCCAGGGTCGAAACTTTTTGCCATTAGTCCATTTTCTGAAAATTAAAGGACCAGTTTGACTCATAATTCAATTTGTTGTTTTACAAATGGATTTTATAAATACATGATTATGTGATCAGCTGCTTGGTTTAATGGATCTCGGAGATGTAGTAAATCCGCTTTTTGCCACAGCGCAGTTATATAGCTTTTTAGTGTGTGTAAACATGTGCCGCCAGATCTTGGCCTCGCATTGTTCGGTATCTCTCGATATACTGGTCTTATAAAATTTCATACAAATATCTTGGCCTTTTGTACAGATTGAAACTTAATTACCCAGCACTATTTTACAATACACATCAAAAGTAGTTGAAGAACATGTAACACTCCTTGAATGCAATATTTGATCAAAATATCATATGGCATGCAACACGCTAAAAGGGGCATTCGGACATCTACGTAAAGTGTCTTCTCGGATCAGCCTGCGCAGTCCGCTCAAGCTGATCCGAGACGGCACTTTCCGTACTTATGATTTTTTATGTTTTGCGGTAGTCTACTGAGGAAGAGAATATAATGTAGTCGTAAAGTGCCGTCTTGGATTAGCCTGCGCGGACTATGCAGGCTGATCCGATACAACACTTTACGCAGATGTCCGAATGCCCCTTTTCGTGTGTTGCAAGCTATTATCATGCAACGAAAATCTTACATCTTGACATAGCTTCGACACTAGTTACATGAATCAGTTGGAATGTAACTGGTGACTTCGATTTAAGGTAAGACCTGTGTAATGCACTTCCGGTGAACATTGGGCAAAAGTTCTAATTGGTTGTTAAATAAGGATAAATAAGGATTTATGCAGAAATGATATTTTTGCACATTTCTAACGGATCAGAAATTCCGTTTATGTCTATCTTGAAACTATTTTTTGATACTTTTGTTTGTTTTTTAAAAAGGGAGGTAATTATTATCTTTTTTTTCAATTGAGAATATAGCGGTTTAAATTTATAAGTGATAATTCAAAGAAGGAAAAAATGGAAAAAATGAAAAGGTGAAAGTAGTTCAATAATACTCATTTTTAATTATAGCTAATTTTGCAGGATGATATTTTAGTGGAAATAGCTCTTTTCCATTACACAGGTCTTACCTTAACGCAAAAAAAAGTTATGCAATGGACAGATATAATTAGAACATTGTTTTATAATTCACAAGAGTGAAAAACTTGTTGTTCATCAGGGATGCTCCATCCTCGGATACCCCGGGGTCTCCCTATTTGCTACGCTATATCGACCCCTGGGACAATTGACTAATAAAACTTTGAATCAGCCGCCGAAAATCGATACGAAACGTCATAGCGTACAGTCCACTCGCCCATCACAAAATGATGATGGAACAAATGAAAAGCCAGCATTCGGCCAGCGGTAACACTGTATGGAAACTCTGTACGGGAAATTTCTTCGGTGAATTCAAGATGGCGGACACGTGTTATTGACAAAGTAAGTGTCGTTTAATTTTGGTCCAAACTTGTTTCAAATTGCATCTCATACAACGAATAAGGTACCAATCTAAAGAGCTTTGATTGAAAAATCAAGCGATAGTAGCTTATGAGAAAACGGGAGTGCTTCTTGTCCGTAATCCCGCGCTGAACATGATGTTTTGATGAAGTTGAAAAACTAAGCGGGAGACTGGAAGAAAACTGGCTTTATTTCATCGAATAGAAAGCTAATGATAAAAGAATGTGCCTCGATCGGTGAGGAAATGTCATATTCTTACACCTGTACCAAAATACATTGCTTATATTTACTAATTTAGCTGTTATACAGTTTTGAAATTTTGCATGGTGTACTGTTCGGTGCAAACCGAAACTAAACTACTGTACGGTTGGGTGATCGGAATTTCTGTATGCTTCGGTAACAAATATGAAGTCAAAAATCTGTACTCTTCGGTGAAAACGATTAAGGGAGGAAAAAAGGAAATGTACGAACAACCTACATGGGTCATTTACTGGATGTTTTTATGTTGAACTCAAAGAAACGTGATGTATAAATCCACAGCTTCGTACACTAAAATGGCTTGTTATTGAGAAGTGCTTAGCAACATGAACAGAAGCATCTTGTATACATGTATATATACATGTATATTGGCCTTTAACATAAAAATAATAAACTTCAGGTTTTTGTCTTGGTCTGACACCAAAAATGTAGAAGCCATCCATAGTATAAACTTCAACGACGCATTATGTGAAAAGCGAAATATAGAACAGCACCTCCTCTATCATCAATTATTGGTCAGGGGTCCTCCGTGGCGCAGTAGGTAATGTAGATTTTTAGTAACTTTTTGTGGATGGCGTTGGTCAGAATTCCACAAAGGACACTAGTTATGTTTGCATGTCTGTTGGTGACGCATTTTTAGAGCCCAAGCCCTGTGCTAGTCAACACATGAAGCACTTTCAGAGCAAACTTTGTGTTGATCGGACCAGAACCAGTTGGAAAGCCATATAAAGCCCGAATCAAACAATGACACATCTCTGAGCTTTGGCTTGACTTTTCAAACACTAAGAATCTGCAGTGAAAAATGCAATACAAAACTCCTTCGTGCAATGCCTTGTAGCTGTAGCTCATTTTAAATTTATATTGATATCGCCTAAGTGATAATTTGTTATTCTTTATTCCTTAAGGCCTGTGTAATGGAAAACAGCTATTTCCACTAGAATATCATCCTGCAAAATTAGCTATAATTAGAAATGAGTATTATTGAGCTACTTTCACTTTTTCATTTTTTCCTTGTTTGAATTTTTTTTATTTGAATTTATTGTTTATCATATATAAATCTAAAACCACTATATTCTCAATTCAAAAAGAGATAATAATTACCTCCCTTTTCAGAAAACTAACAAAAGTATTAGAAAATAATTTCAAGATAGACACAAACGGAATTTCTGATCCGTTAGAAATATGCAAAAATATTATTTCTGCATAAATCCTTATTTATCCTTATTTATCAACCAATTAGAATTTTCACCGGAAGTGCATTACACAGGTCTTACCTTAAGAGACCTTTTAAAAAAGATAATCGTATGCATGTTGTTAAATTCACATTTAAGAGTTTTGCTTTAGCATAAATTATACGTTTTTTCATTAATTGAAACCGTCAATTTTCATACAATGATAGAACTGAGAAATTCAGCCTAGCAGAATCATAGCTCTCTTTACATTTAGGGAAAACAAACGACTAATTTCGACCTTAATTTTCAAAGTATCAAATTCTTTGACTAGAAACTCTGGATGATTATACAACACACTCACGCAACTCTGTCTTCATTACATCGTTTTCTGAGTTACGACCCCTTTATATCACAAAAGTATTTCCAAGGGACATTGTCCTTATTCCGTAGCTTTCATAAACTCCCAATTTTATGTTTCAGTTACACGGATGAGGAACTACTTTAGTGTATTTTTTCTTCAGCTTTCAGTGCTCTACTATAGAATTATATACATGGAACTTAATGTTTTTTGTTACATTCTGTTAATAACATATTTTTATTTTGTTACACTCCGGCATTTAGTATACCCGAATACAAGGTCTTGATCGAGATCATCTGAATACGTTGATACATTGTAGTTTTAGCTGGGGATAAGGTTTTTTTTTTTTTTAAATTCACACTAATTTTAAACAGTATTTTAAAATGACTCCTACTTTTCCTTTAGAAAATAGGAATAAGAAAGAATTCTCTATCAAATCCACAAAACCAAGCCAGGAAACCCTGGCGTGACTCATTTGTGAGGCATTATACGGTTTTAACATAATAAACAAGATAATGAGTAAATGACACAAATTGGTTTCATGTACTTGTATAAGGAATTCTTGCTGTGCGGGAAATACAAGTAGACTGTTCTAGCATTTTTCTCCTTTAACCATTTTTCACCGAAGAGTACAGATTTTTGACTTCATATTTGTTACCGAAGCATACAGAAATTCCGATCACCCAACCGTACAGTAGTTTAGTTTCGGTTTGCACCGAACAGTACACCATGCAAAATTTCAAAACTGTATAACAGCTAAATTAGTAAATATAAGCAACGTATTTTGGTACAGGTGTAAGAATATGACATTTCCCCACCGATCGAGGCACATTCTTTTATCATTAGCTTTCTATTCGATGAAATAAAGCCAGTTTTCTTCCGGTCTCCCGCTTAGTTTTTCAACTTCATCAAAACATCATGTTCAGCGCGGGATTACGGACAAGAGGCACTCCCGTTTTCTCATAAGCTACTATTGCTTGATTTTTCAATCAAAGCTCTTTAGATTGGTACCTTATTCGTTGTATGAGATGCAATTTGAAACAAGTTTGGACCAAAATTAAACGACACTTACTTTGTCAATAACACGTGTCCGCCATCTTGAATTCACCGAAGAAATTTCCCGTACAGAGTTTCCATACAGTGGGTAAAGCGAGGGAAATTCAATTAATTGTCCCAGGGGTCGATGTAGCGTAGCAAATAGGGAGACCCCGGGGTATCCGAGGATGGGGATACTCTGTCACATACCCTTTATATGATCTTTTTAACCCTTTACTCCATAGATACTCATTTTGACGTATCAACAACAGACGGCTTTTGAAAACATTGTGGGAAAAGGAGTAATTGCTCGTAACGAGCAATTTCTCCTTTTCCCACAATGTTTTCCACTCAATCAGATATCTGAATCTTCATTTGTCCATATTTTTGACAACATATTTTTATTTGCTGCTTAAATGGAAGTGCCCCAAATTGGCATATCATGTAAAGGGTTAAAACAACTCTGAGACTGTCCAGGAATGTATAGATGAGTGGTTCCCGTAATATGACCGGTTTATCACTGAATATCATTTAGAGAAACCATTTTATACAAATATTTTCTCCCTTTCCCGCAATGTTATCAAATTCCATTCTTCCTCACTGCCATTTAACTTTTACCACATAATCCTGAGTTTGACGACCCCCTAAAGAAGGGGGCTTTTGAAAACTACCTGGGGAAATTGAAGAAAATGATGGTAACCAGCATTTTCTACTTTTTCCAAAATGTTTCCTACCCTTTCAGAGGCAAAGTCCATCATTTAAACCTCGTTAATTTTGTTGCTTACAAGTTTTTTAAACTTGGACAACCCGCTGTCTTTGTCGTGTGGGACAAAGTTAAATAGCCGCTGTAAAGGGATAATATGATTTCTTTTTACAATCAATACCAAGGTCGAACACTTCCTTATCTTGTGTTACTATCGTTGCTCGATTTCGCAATATTTAGCGTGATGCCTGTTTAACAAAACACCTACCCGGACATGCCTCCAAAACATGCTGCCTTAAAATCCATTGCGAAATATCACTTGTTGCGGGGGTAAAAACTTTAGTGTGGTCTGTTACTATATCAAGCAAGAGAGGGTGGTAAACGCTGTTTCCAGTGGCAACGGCTGCTATGGTAACGCCCATATTTTTTAGAGCCGATGCCCTGGCAATTGTTTCCGATCTATCAGAAACTAAACCGTCTGTTAGCACAACTGTGTATCTTGTTCTTGAGCCACTGATATAATCAAACGTTTCCTGTGCGTCCCAAAGAGCTTTGGACAGGCATGTCGGTCCATCAGATATGATATCCAAATTATCGATCATAGCTTGAAACGTTTCATTGGAATAAAAACCCAACTCAAAATGAAATGTGTTATGATCAGAAAACGACATAATGCTAAATCGGAAGTTTCCAGGTTCTGACGTCATTTCTGATATCATCTGCTTGGTATAGTTCCGGGTTTTTTTCATTCCCTCCTCACCGTTGCTTAATGAAGAGTCCAGAATAAAAATAATGTCTGCTCCATTTTGATGTTGAGGTAAACACATGTCTAGAAAAGGGATAAAAGACATAAATATAAGGTAGGAAACAAATTCATATGAAGATAAGTATGACATTTGTTGCACTGGCGATAACCAAATATCGGAAAGAATGTATTTGAGCGCAGACCTTTTTATCACGGATCCCCTAAATCTTAGTCAGTCATGTATCAAACGCTGTTCCTGAAAATAGAATTTTGGTGCATCCATCTACTGAAAGATGAAAAATGTCTTTTCAACCTCATAAATATTATTTCTTACGTTTTCTAGTTTTATAGATTGGCACATTGTTGTGTTAATGACGAAAAAGGGAACACAAACAAAAGCTGGAAGTCTGATGTCAAATGAATTGTGTATCCCTTTTATATGCATCAGTCGGCTTTAAAAATATTTCAATAAAATTAAAATTAAACAAAGGACTAAATGAAATAATCGTTAGCAGTCCCTTTACAATGTACGTACATACTTTGGAGTATTGTAGCAAAAGGAATACATCTTTTAATCAATGCCATTTCAAATGACAAATGGCGTGAAAAATGCCTGAGCAGGATTACATCTACTGGAGAGTAACGTTACCTGTCTCGCAGTTTACTCCGGTAAAGTCCTCTGTACAACTACAATTATACTGGGACATGAGGTTGTTGCAAGTGGCGCCATTCAGACACGGGTTACTGTTACATTCGTCGATATCTAGAAATAAATGGTGTTTGGAATTTCTGTTTATTGATATGCACTTGAACACATCTTCGGAGACACGAATCTTGCTAACTGCTCAGAAACTGGTTCTAAGACTATTAGGTTGCTCCGTTTTCTCATGTTACAAGTTATCACGATGAAAACGTTAAAACGTTATTTCACTATCTCGAGCATTTTTTCTTGTTACATGTAAGTGTCGTTTTCCCCATAATTTCAGTCGTACTACAGTACCCCTTGCACCTGTTCCGCCAAGTTCCGGATTTTTTTTCCCACGGGTACCTCGCACAATATTGTCGCCAAGCTACCGTGGATTCTTTTGCATACAATCATCAATAGTGTTGGAAAAGTATTAAAATTTGAACCAAATTCAAAAGTATTCTCAATACAGACAAATATTAAAATTTTCCGTCTTTTAAAGGTTTAAATCAGATTCAGATATCTTCTTGGACATAAACCTTCCACTAGAGAAAAACAGATATCGTGCTTGAAAGAATTTTTATATAACTTTTTTAAATCAATAATGAACGAAAACATTGTGAAGACAGGAGCTATAGCCAACCTAATCCTAGTTCTCATACAGCGGTCTTCAAACCTCTACACCCCAAGTTGTGGCATTTGTCGACGACAATGCCACTATGAGATCAATAACAAATGTTAAAAATTAAATTCTGAAGAGCATGTATGGTATTTTGTGCAAAACCGAAGGAAATAAACCCAATCAAACTCGATTTTTCTTGACAAATGGGTTTTTTCAAAAGCACTCAGATATATAATTGGAAATGGCGTATTGAAATGAACTGCAAAAGGCCATCGATCGTTGAATTACTTCTTTTTGATTGAAAATAGCTTCATCTCTTCATAGCCTTCTCTGGCGCTATGATAAACACAAAATTTGTCTTCTATCCACTTTGTTTCCGGGTTTGTCCGTTCCAAAACCAGTTCGTCCCTGGGCTTATTCGCTCCATGATTGCACGCCACTCATTTGATCGTGCGTGAATGTTTTCAAGTAGAAAACTTAATTGTTATGTTGGGAATTTCACCCTGTCGGCCAAAAACATCTCAAAATCATAGTGTCCAGGTGTAACATTAACAAAATTCAATGCATTTACATGGCTTCTCTATCTACCCATCATGCATCCTTCCGCCAAGAGACGTTACTCCTGACTCCTCTCGAAAGATCAAAGGGAGGCTACCAATGCACAAAATATGCAAACTTAGGCACCAGTAATCTCCCTTTAACCCAAGAGCCATTTTAATATTGACCTTTCTGCTGATTTTAATTGACAGGTATTCCAACAATTTATCGGTAAATGAAAAAGCAACATTGGGCGTCATGTAAACAAAAAAGTCTGACACAATCGACCTTTCTTAATATTTTGATTGACAGGTCTTATCGGCCCATAAAAACACAGCATTGGACGTCATGTAAACAAAATAGTCTGACAATTTGTTGTAGACCATCTTCGCGAGCCAAGTTTACGATAACTAGGTGGATCTTACCTTGGCTGATTGAGCCCGATTTCGAGATTCCTGTGATGCGTCCTCTATTGGATGCTGGTTATTACTATCCTTTACATCATGTTTCTAAAAGCAAATGAAATATCGTTTTACAAACCGCTTACGAATACACATGAAGCGATAAGCAGACATCCATGTGGGTTTCCATGTTTTACCTATTATTCGAAAGGTAGAGACCGTGTTCTGTTTTTATCAAAGATAAAATGCTACGAGCGATTTTATTCGATGCAGCTAGAGCTGGCTGCATCCAATGAAAAGGCGTATCGGGGGGTTGTAAAAATCAAGCTCAATCCGCCAAGGTAAGATGCACGTAGTGATCGTAAACTTGGCTGGCGAAGATGGTTGTAGACATGAGATAATTTGATCGTATCTATTTAATAATCAAAACAGCTATTGTGTTATCAATCAATTTAAATGTGTGAAATGTTGAAAAGGTGTAGTTATGGATTGTGTGACACTGATATTTCCCCATGTATGATGTTTTACATTGCTGAGTGATTAAAGAGATTTTTTTTACTTTATACTCGTTTTCAAGTCAAACAGCAGGAGGGAGTTAAATTCCTCAAATTTCCAAAGCAGAAAACACATCGGGATAAAATGTCTTCGGCGGATAAAACTATGTGGAAGATCTCGTTAAATGCTAATCTATCACGGATCAGTAAAAATCGTAAAATCTGCACAAAGGTATGTAAATGTCATTTTATGTGACCTATTATCGAAAAAAAAGGGGCAGATAGAAGACTTTCATCTAAGAGAAAAAATTGACGTTTCAATCATCAACAAGCTCTTTTGCACAACTTACTTCCAATTTCATTTCTGTTTAAACCTTTAACAGCAGACCCTCAAGCGATAAGCTTTTGAAAACATTTTGAGAAAAACAGAAAAAAATGATAGCTGGAATACACGGATCCGTGGTGCTAAAATCAACCTTCTTACTCAATACCTTTACAGAATACTATGTACTTACACAAGGAAAAATTGTACAAAAAGTCCGAATTTTGGGGGCTAAGGGCAGTGCAGTAGATTTACATGTTTCAGCAAAGTTTTAAACTTCGGTGGAGAAAGATTAAAACATCTAAACAAAACTCAGTTTAGCCAAAGAAAAATGGAAGTAAATGTGTTTCAATGGTGTGCGGTAAAAAAGCCAGAGGTAAAAAAGCCATAGCTAAAAAAGGCCATAGGTAAAAAAGGCAGAAGTAAAACGGTAAAAAAGCCATAGGTAATAAAGCCATTGGTAAAAAAGCCAGAGCTAATTTAGTATATATGGTTTATTAAGAAAATACCAGAGAGAGAGAGAGAGAGAGAGAGAGAGAGAATATATAAATGATTTACAGTGATTTGTGCAATTAGATACCCAAATATTTATTTTATATTATCAAAGAGGATGGCAATAAAAAGATTTGCATTTAATAGAAATTATATTTGTTTGTTTATAACAAGTAATTGTTGATAAATTAATTGACTCCAATAATCAACATCGTCTTCCATAATAAATTGCACCGAATTACCTGCATGCATTTCGATTATTCATAGATTGTCTGATTAAACAGAAAAGTTTCAATTTCGGAGGGAAACTGGTTAGCTGATAATTTGAAAATGTGTAAAGTGTGCAGCAAATTTACAAACTTGTTCATGTCAATAAAGGCATTTTTTTTTATGTTTTGATATACCGAGACAACGGGTGATCAGGTATAGTAAGAGCGGCAATTTTGGTTTGCGACACACATATTATCAAACAGATTATTATTTGCAATCTGATCTATATCTACACACTCAGCATATTCTTCACGTTTAAAGTTTGTTCCAGTGATGAGATTTGTTTTTGAAAGTATAGAGAACAGCCAAGAAAAGTTCTCAAAAATCTCCTTTAAGGTCGATAAAGGACGGAACTGTGTGATAAAGGATTAAATTTTAAATCCTTTTCCTAT
Organism: Tridacna crocea; assembly: GCA_943736015.1. Classification (NCBI taxonomy): domain Eukaryota; kingdom Metazoa; phylum Mollusca; class Bivalvia; order Cardiida; family Cardiidae; genus Tridacna; species Tridacna crocea. The sequence goes on from OX031070.1 coordinate 11,489,120, forward strand.
ATTGTTTACTCTCAAATTATGTAATATACTGACAAAATGTCTTAAAAACTTATGCCCTTTTTAACAATCATAAATGCTGCGGACAGTAACTTACTCGCAATTTATTTTTATTTGAAATGCTGTGACCGATTTGAAATACCGCGTTACTAAAGGGGGCGTGACAAACTCGCGTTTACATCTTTCCGTCTCTTTAAAATTCCTTTAAACATCTCCTCCTAAACCTCTGGACCAATATGGACGAAACTTGATAGGGATGTTCCATTGGTGAAGTTCTACTAAACTTGTTCAAGAGATTGATATCCACCCTTAACTCTAGCTGCAATAGCAACAGAAAGGAATCAAAGCGTTGAGAACGCTGATGTGGCATTTGTCAAGGAATCAATAATTTGAAAACAAGAGGACCATAATGACCGTGGGTCGTGCACCTGAGTCAATAGTGGAAATTCACCACTCGTGCATAATTCAATTTCTGACTAATTGTCCGGTCATTTGAGCATAAGATACTTTACAGCGTCCACAAGGAATTTCCTAAAGTTGACCTCAACATTTCATCAAGACAAACATTCTGATCAATTTCCTAATTTCTTAAAGTTGACCTCATTTATCACCCGACTGACCCTATTTGATCCAATTCAGAACCCATTAAAAAATATCAAGACAAACATTCTGAACAGTTTTCAACTCAATTGAGCAAGAAATATAGCCACTAGACTGCCCACAAGGTATTTCTTAAAGTTGACTTAGTGACCAAGATTATGGTCCCAGGTGACCAAATTTCAAAGTCATCCTAGATTTTATCAAGATAAACATTCTGATTAATTTTCTAGTCAATTGAGTAAAAATCATGGCCTCTAGGGTGCCAAAAAGGTATTACTTTAATTTGACCTTGAGACCTAGTTTATAACCCCAGGTGACCCAATTTCAAACTGAGTAAAAAAGTTATGCTCAGGTGGGCTAAAAAGATTTGAACAGGTTCACTACATACCAAAAACATCAAAGCTTTACGCAGAAACATTAGTTGAACAAAGTGGGTAGGAGATGCTATATACCAAAAATAAAAGCTCAACACCTTCCAGTTTTAGAGAAAGAGAATTTCAAAATTTTCCTCCTTTGTTCCTATGTTTGAACGGATGATGGGGGCCATCAAACCCTCGGCTATATCTGGTGGACTGATATGCACCACATCAGTACATACGTGGAAGTACGCCGGTGTAATGCAGAGAAATGAGCCGGGTCATTTTTCTACGTCGTGAAATGACCCATGGGTCATTCCTCTACGTCGAGAAATGACCCGTGGGTCATTTTGTAATGGGGTCATTTTTCTGCATTACACCGGTTCTATCGAAATCTTTGTAACTATATTACAGTTGAGTTGGCAAATAGTTCGTATATTCATTATTTATCTATTCCGTATGAAGTTTTCACCGTCAGATAAACAAATGAGAAAAACTTCATCGAGGATGTTTATGTCGTTGGTAAACGACTGACTGTGGCGGGCCATCTATAAGATCACGTGATTCGCAGTTCAAATGGAAACAATCGTTATACGGACGAGGTTAGATGTAGGTACAGAATCGGCCGAGTTGTAACGAGTGTTATATAACAAACCATGCTAGATTTGTTCCTCGCTACTAGGTGGTATGCTATGGCAATGAACAAGAAATGACGAACCTATAAGCCTTGACTAACCTTGACAATCAACGTTACCCTCACATACGTCCGTCACGATGCAGTTTGTCCCAACATCGCATTCCTGGCAAATATTCTCCCTGTACGTCTCGGTCATCTAGAAAACAACACGAAATGTGATAAAACAAACTAATCATGAATAGTCACCCTTACTTGTTTGCTTCTTTGTCATGTTTTCTATTTCACTATTAATCAGCATCAGGGGAGCCAGATTTTGTACACTCACTGTAATGTTCTAAACGTGTTATCTCCCTTGGGAAATCTTGTACAGGTCGGTGTAATTGCCTTTATTTCTTACTTATTCATTCATTCATCAGTTTTAGTTGTATGCATTTCCTCCTTTTTCCGACAATGCTCTCATAAGCCTCCCCCCGGCAGTGTATTGTAAGTACAATAAGTACAAGATTGGATGTTAACCCTTTACTCCATAGATACTCATTTCTACACATTGCTTGTAGGAGCCTTTGGAAAACATTGTGGCAAAAGGTGAAATTGCTCGTAAGGAGCAATTTCACTTTTTGCCACAATGTTTTCTACACTATCAAAAGGTGTCATAAACAGATAAGAAAGGGCTTTTTCCTTGCTGTTATTCAGGGTCAATTAGAGATACCATAGAAATGCCGTATAGGGTAAAGGGTTAAAGGGTTAACCACAAATTAAAGACATTTTCATCATCATTATCGAGAGACGGACTGAATGACGGTAAGACACTCTTGCTACATGAAATAATTCATGAGTTAAACTTTTACAATTGAATGAAAACAAAATATATATTTGCGTTAAGTATAGTCTCGGAAAAGCTTGTGCAGTCCGTGCAGACTAATCCAATCTTAAATAATTTTCTGTTTCGTGTAATTTGACTGTAGGACAAAATAGAGTCAAAGAGTGTCATCTTAGATCAGCCTGCACGGACTGCACAGGCTGATCCAAGACAATTTTTTTGTGAAAATGTCCGAATGTCCCTTTTCGAGTGCTGCAGGCCAGGCTATATGAATGACGATCTAATGTGGTTGTTAGTTATGTTATGGGTAGCTAGAAGTTTAGCCTTAAGGCTACACCAAGACCCGTGCTTATAACTCAGCGTTCCAGACTCAGCTCAGCAACCTAATGAAATTAAGTCCGTTAACCTAAGTTTCAGTTTGATATTGATAATCCAAATATTTCTGTTTCAAAGTTATGTTTTGAAGGATATTTATCTCCACAGTGTAGATCAAAGATCAGACTGCACGTTCTGGGCAGTCTGATCTTAATTTACACTGTTTGCAAAAGGTCAGCGAGTTGTGCTTAGCAGCCAAGGGGTTAAGTCCATTCACTTTGCCAAGTTGACTCTATATAGTTTTGTAGAGGTTCTTAGACGTATTCGGTGTATGGCAGCGTTAGAACACAGGCAATGGTTTCTTTTCTAATTCGAAAGATTAGAAAAAAATCCTTACCGTTTCATCGTAAATCTAAATACTCCTTCTCAAATGTTCAAACTTGTGGCATAATAATTATGAACTACGTATAAATGGAGATCTGTAATCTGGACAGTATTCAACAATCAACCATTCTTATATCTTCGCAAGCCAAGGATACTAAGGTTGTACATAACGAACCAAGTAGAGTTAGTATCCTTGGCTTGCGACGATGCCATTCTTGACAAAATTCATTGTCTAATTCTATAAGATTTTCTGAATTTTAAAGTAATTGAACTTTTGCTCAGCCGATCAGAAGTTGCGTTACTTTCAAATTTTAAATAAAACTGAGAACACTCTTGATGAATACGTGCCCTGTGAGCGGACAGTACAAAATTTGACTGTACAAGATTCACTTACATCACATCTAGAATGTTCAATGCAAACCTCCGGATCGTCACAACCTGTGTCCGTCACACATCTTCTGTTTCTGACGAGGAATGCTAGGGCTTCATTCTTTTCAATGATTGCTGCCTCTCTCTTCTTCCGGGAACCAGGCCATACGCAGTTTCCAGAATATCCCTGGCCTTGCAACAGTGATGAATGAAATAAACTGGTTCAAGCAAAGGATTTTTGTATGTTCATTTGCGGTTTCAAATTAATTGAAGAAGGTCAAAGGGTGATCTAAGATGAAGTACACAGGAGATGCCACAGTGGACAAAAATTCCAACATACATTTAGTATGCACTACATATATGAAAAAAAAAAGTAAATACGAAAATAATTAAATAAATTATATTTCTCATACTCTAGAAAATCTAAAATACTAGTAAAGAAAAAAGAACCCCTGCTTAATAAATGTAGTAGAGTGCAGTTATAAACAATTCAAAAATTAAGTTTATAATAAAATAATATAAAGACACAAACACGAAGAAATTAAACGGGGGTGGGGGGGGGGGAGAGAGAGAGAAGGTCGAACCCTTGAATTGACGCTTCTTGTAAGAAATAATATATATGATACACATGTATATATTGTTATGTAGATAGAAAATACAATGACCTGTTTTCAGAATATTCTAGAAGCATGAAGATCTTTTTTTTTTTTCGGTTTTTCCATTGCGATTATTTTTAGAAACAGGTATTTAGTAAACAAGCGGTTTACTAATCGATGATGTCATCTTTCTAGAAAAGACTTACCTAGAATTTTCCTAGCTGACATAAATAGGAGTGACTTACTTGGTGATTTCGGTATTTTGAAGTTAGACTTGTGGCTTTAAGGATACAGAATTAGTGAAAGGTGTTGGATCTAATTTGGAATATACATCCGTAAGTTGGAATTATCTTTTTATCAAATAGGTTGCTCAGATCTATCTGCAAGTTAAATTTATTATTAATTTAGGTTTCAGGAAAGAAACTTCATACTTTTTGTAGTTTGAACACAATTCTGAATTTAGAGGGACTTATTTTATTTCTTGTTCTAAGATTAAAATTATAAACTTACTAAAGGGGTTATGTTAAAGCATGAAATTAAGGATTTTATTTTTCAGTTTTTAGTTGATGAAGAAATACTTGGTTCTTCTGTTGTGCCTCTAATTCGTGGGTCTCAGACAGACATGAAAGTAATATTAAGCTAGAAATATCTAAACTACAAATGGAAAAAGAGAGAGAGATTGAAAAATTAGAGCAAGATAAAAAGGATGAAAGAATTAGAATTAAATGAATTAGAATCACAATTGGAGTTAGAAAAAGAAAAAAATGTACCGGTATGCTGAAATAGAAGAAAGAAAAAAGGATAGGCAATTTCAGATCAGAATGAAAGAATTAGAAATAGAAAATGAAGGAAATTTATCCTTGCGTGTGGTTACTGACTTTGACATAAAATAAAAACACATCAGGCTTGTTCCGCCATTTCAAGAACAAAAGTTGATAAATACTTTTCACATTTTGAAAGATTTGTCGAAAATTTGAAGTGACCAAAAGAGTACTGGATCTTACTTTTGCAAAGCGTTGTAACTTGAAAGACTTTGGATTTTTTTTTCTCAGCTAAGTAATGAACGGCTCTCTAATTATGATAATGTTCATGAAATTTTGATCGTCAAGAAACAGGCTCTGATGAATGGAGGCTACTTGACGAAATTCTTGAAAATTCTTCTTTTCTGAATATTGAGGAATTTATTCTATAGGCTTATGAATTGGTACCTGAAGCAAACAGAGTAAAATTTGGGAATTGCAAAAAAAGACAATGGTCAAACCTATGTTGAATTTTTTAGAACTAAAGAACAGTTATTTGGTAGGTGATGCCATTCAAAGGAAATAGGTTCAGATCATGGAAAACTTAGACAACTTCTAATCTTTGAAGAATTTAAAAGGTGTATTAATTTAGATGTAAAAAAATCTAAACGATAAAGAAGTTGAAACTTTAGAAGAAGCTTCTTGCTTAGCAGACAACTTTGCCTTGACGCATAAAGTATCTTTGATGAATAAATCAAACCCTCGAAAACCTTTTTATTCATCTACTGGTCGTAAACCAAATTTTAATCAAAATAATTGCAGTTCCAAGCTAAATAGTCCCAAAACTCAAGCTTCCTTATGAAGCTAAAGGTCAAAATCCCTTATTTTGACCCACTTGTAATTATTGCAAAGAATCAGGTGTTATGTACATACCCAGTTATTCCTAGCTTTGTTCATGTGTGTATCTATTTTTGAATGGTTTTCCCCTGTTGCTATTTTTAGAACTGGATTCTCTCTTGTGGAATATTGTGCTGGAAGTTTCCAGGCCTTTATACAATCTGATTACTAGAAATTATGCAACTGATTTTTAACATGAATTTTCTGGAAGTTTCCCTGTTATTATAAAAGGAAAAGCTTTTTACATCTCAGTGTTCACTAGTTAATACATGATTGCCAGACTACAGTGGGGATTATCTTGTGTTTGTGTCCTATAATTAGTGCTTGGATTATATTCAGTTTGGATTTGGATCAGACTAGACTAAAGTGAGGATTACTTTGTGTGCTTAGATTACATTCAGTTTGGATCAGGATCACATTGGAATTAAGACTGGAATAGTTTGTCTTCTGAATTTAACGTTTAAGGTATTGTTTTGTACTATTGTAACTGTTTATTTGATATTTTTTGTTAATAAATTCTGTTAATTGTTATCGTTTGTTGCTGGCTTCTTCTTTCTAGTTACGCCTGACTCGTAACAGAAATTGGGGGCTCGTCCGGGATTGGAAAATAGACTAACGGGATTGGAAAATAGACTAACGTATTTGTTTTCCATTTTGGACTATCCATCGATTGGAAAATAGACTAACGCATTCGTCTACTAATCAGTAATTATAATACAACTTTGTACTTGAATCCAGCAACAAACAAACATGTCTTTTGACTTAGATAAATTTACGGCTGAACCATCTGTGGAGTTATTGAATTTGGGTAAAAAGACTGATTTGCTTAATCTTGCTAAGCACTATAAATTGTCTGAAATAAAATCTTCAATGCGTAAACATGAAATTAGGAACATTTTGGTACAATATTTTGTTGATGAGGAGATTTTCAATGAAAATGCGCTTTCCCTGATAGTTGATGTTCAGTCAAGTTCAAGTTCGAAAGAACTTGAATTAAAACTTCAGATCAGACAGTTAGAAATGGAAAGAGAAAGGGAGAGAGAAGAAAGAGAAAGGGAAAGACAGAGAGAAGAAAGAGTAGAGAGAGAGAAGGAAAGAGAAAGAGAAAGGGAGAGAGAAGAAAGAGAAAGGGAAAGAGAAAGGGAGAGAGAAGAAAGAGAAAGGGAAAGAGAAGAAAGGGAAAGGGAAGAGAGAGAGAAGGAGAGAGAATTTCAATTAAGAATGAGGGAAATAGAAATGCAAGAAAGAGCAAATCAGCCGAAGCAAAAGATTGAATACAATTTTGATGTTACAAAACATATTAGGCTTGTTCCTCCATTTCAAGAAAAAGAAGTTGATAAATACTTCCTACACTTTGAAAAAGTTGCAGAAAACTTAAATTGGCCAAAAGAGCACTGGACTTTGCTTCTGCAAAGTGTTTTGATAGGCAAAGCTCGTGAAATTTATACACAACTAGGTGTTGAACAATGTCATCATTATGAGACTGTTAAAGAACTTATTCTCAAAGGTTATGAGCTGGTCCCAGAAGCATATAGACAAAAATTTAGAAATTGTAAAAAAGATTCTAACCAGACTCATGTTGAATTTGCTAGGAACAAAGAACAGTTATTTGATAGATGGTGCTGTTCTAAGAAAGTAGACCAAAATTATGATAAACTAAGACAACTTGTGTTAGTTGAGGAATTCAAACGTTGTATTCAATTTGATGTTAAGACATTCTTAGACGAAAAACAAGTTGAAACTTTAGAAGAAGCAGCTCGTCTGGCTGATAATTACTATCTTACACATAAAGTTTCTTTTATTGCTAAAGCAAAACCTACTTCCTCACATCCCCAAAATAAATTTACGTCTGGTAATTCATCTGGCATGCCCAGTCAATCCAATACACCCAAACCCAATTCTACTAGTGAAACCAAAAGTCAATATCCCTTATCTCGACCCACTTGTAACTATTGTAAGAAACCTGGTCACCTTGTTTCTGAATGTTTGAAATTAAAAAGGAAGTTAGAAAGTGATGAAGCCAAGCCAACAGGGCTCACCACTCTTAGACCAAGGCCACAGTCTTCTATTAAAACCAATACAATTGACATAGTCATAAAACCCAAGTCTGATTCTACTATGGAGATTTTTGAACCATTTATGTTGAATGGTTTTGTATCACTTTCAGGTGATAATTGCCCACCTACCCCTATTAAAATTTTAAGAGACACAGGAGCTTCTCAATCTCTTATTTTAGCAGATATACTGCCTTTTTCTGAGAAGACTTCTTCCGGTACTAGTGTCCTTATTCAGGGTGTAGAGTGTGGAACTGTTAATATCCCTCTCCATCATGTTAATTTGTCATCAGATTTGGTTACTGGGCCTGTGGTTATTGGTATTAAACCTTCCTTACCATTTAAAGGTGTCCATTTACTGCTAGGCAATGACTTAGCTGGAGATAAGGTTGTGGTTAATCCACTTGTAACTGACACACCAAATATAGGTCAAACAGATGACCCTATCGAGCAGGAAATTCCTGACTTGTATCCTTCTTGTGCAGTTACCCGAGCTATGGCTAAAAAGGCCATTTTGAAAAACTCAAACTCTGACATTGACTTGACGGATACCTTTATCAGTCAATATTTTAATAATGAGATTAAAAAGTCTCTTGATCCCAGTTTGTCTGATAATCAGACAGACTTGTCAATGTCTTGTCATTCACCACCACGGTCTATTGACCAAGGTCATGACACGCTGTCAAAGTCACAGCTTATCCAGGAACAGCAAACTGATCCTGAGATTTCAAAATTAATTTTTAGGGCTTTACCTGAAGATGAAATTTCACAAGTCCCAATGTGTTACTATATAAAGAATGGGATTCTTATGAGAAAATGGCGACCATTTGATGTCCCAGCTGATGATGAATGGGCTGTTTACCACCAAATTGTGGTTCCAAAGTCATATCGTCATGAAATACTAAGTATAGCCCATGAAAGTCCTATGTCAGGTCATCTAGGTATAAACAAGACCTATCACAAAATTATTACTCATTTTTATTGGCCTGGTCTCAAATCAGATGTCTCTAAATATTGTAAAACTTGCCATACATGTCAAATGGTAGGTAAACCCAACCAAACCATTCCCAAAGCTCAATTACAACCTATTCCTGCTTTTGATGAACCTTTCAGTAGGATACTTATAGATTGTGTTGGTCCTTTACCTCGAACCAAGTCAGGAAATGAGTATCTCTTAACAATTATGTGTACTTCTACACGTTTTCCTGAAGCTATTCCTTTAAGGAACATCAAAACAAAGTCAATAGTCAAAGCTCTTATAAAATTTTTCACATTTGTTGGTCTTCCAAAATCAGTTCAGTCTGATCAAGGGTCAAATTTTATGTCTGGTATATTCCAACAGGTTATGCATGAATTAGGGATCAAGCAATATAGGTCATCCGCTTATCACCCTGAAAGTCAAGGTGCTTTAGAAAGATTTCACCAGACATTAAAAAATATGATAAGGTCATATTGCTTTGACACTGAAAAAGATTGGGATGAGGGCATCCATTTGTTACTATTTGCAGCCAGAGAATCTGTTCAAGAATCTCTTGGTTTCAGTCCTTTTGAATTAGTTTTTGGCCATTCTGTTCGTGGACCTTTAAAACTTTTGAAGGATAAATTTCTCTCAAATGATGAAACACCTTTGAATTTACTACAGTATGTTTCTGACTTCAGAAATAGACTGTCTAGGGCATGTGAGGTTGCTAGGTCCAATCTTAAAATGTCTCAGGGCAAAATGAAAGCAAGATATGACAACCATGTTATTGACAGAAAATTTAAACCAGGTGACAAAGTTCTTGCTCTTTTGCCAATACCTGGCAGACCTCTACAGGCAAGATATTTTGGACCCTACACTATTGACAAGAAAACAAGTGATTTAAACTATATAATTAATACTCCAGGAAGGCGTAAAAACAAACAAATGTGTCATATAAATATGTTAAAGGAATACTTTGACAGAGATAGCTCTATTTCAAAACCAATTACAGTTGTAAACACTGTCCCACAAGAATCAAATGTATCTGATCTTGAAGTAAATTCTGACTTTATTGATAAATCTGATCCTGGTCCATCTAAACTTGAGAATTCAGATATTTTGAGAAACCTCGACAACAAACTTTCTCACTTGGAACCATCGCAGCAGGAAGAGCTGAAACAGTTGATACATGAATATGAACATTTATTTCCTGATATCCCCACAAGAACAGATAAAATCTATCATGATGTCATTGTGGAAGATTCTAAACCAATAAAGCAACATCCATATAGGATGAATCCTTTGAAACAGAAATACCTCCAAGATGAAGTAAAATACTTACTGGAAAATGACGTTATTGAACCTAGCCAGAGTAATTACAGTTCACCATGTATATTAGTACCCAAATCAAATGGAACTTATAGAATGTGTACTGACTATCGTAAGGTGAACTCTGTGACAAAAACAGACTCTTTTCCAATACCAAGAATTGATGACTGTATTGACAAAGTTGGAAATTCTAAATATGTCACCAAATTTGACCTGTTAAAAGGATTCTGGCAAGTTCCACTGACTGATAGAGCAAAAGAAGTATCAGCCTTTGCTACTCCAAACGGTCTGTACCAATACAAAGTTATGCCGTTTGGGATGAAAAATTCTCCTGCAACGTTTCAGCGACTTGTAAACAACGTTATATGTGGATTAGACGGCTGTGATGCATATATTGACGACGTCATCATCTACTCAGACAGTTGGAGTGACCACCTTCAAAGAATCAGGAAGTTCTTCGACAGACTCAGTAAAGCGAAACTGACTGTGAATCTTGCAAAAACTGAATTTTGTCATGCTACTGTAACATTTCTAGGACATCTTGTGGGACAGGGTCAAGTTAAACCTTTAGAAGCTAAAGTCAATGCTATCTCTGAGTTTCCTGTGCCTAAATGTAAAAGACAGCTGATGCGATTTCTTGGTATGGCTGGCTACTACAGGAAATTCTGTAAAAATTTCTCAGGTATTGCTGAACCTTTAACAAATTTACTTAAGAAAAGCACAAAGTTCAAATGGAATGACATATGTCAAGATGCATTTGATCGTCTGAAAGCCATACTAAAGAGTGCACCAGTTCTCTTGGCACCTGATTTTGACAAATGTTTCGAATTAGCTGTTGATGCAAGTGATGTTGGTATTGGTGCTGTTCTTTTACAAGAAGATAATAATGGTATTGATCACCCAGTTTGTTACTTTTCTAAGAAATTTAACAAACATCAGAAAAATTACTCTACCATAGAAAAAGAGTGTCTTGCTTTAATTCTGGCAATCCAGCAGTTCGAAGTCTATTTAACCTCTTCAACTTCACCAATTGTTGTATTCAGTGATCATAACCCTTTAAGTTTTCTACACAAACTTAAGAATAAGAATCAAAGATTACTGAGGTGGAGTTTATTGCTTCAAGAGTTTAATCTTGACATTAGACACATAAAAGGGAAAGATAACATTATACCTGATGCTCTTTCAAGAGTTTGAAATTCCAATAGTCATTTTTCCCTAAATCAAGTTTAAACTGTTTTTCTTTTAAATTTTGATTTCATTACCTTGATTATTTTCATTAGTCTGAAATAATTAATATTTGAGTTTGTCATTTCCTATGTAATACTTCAGTTAAAGTATCATATACATGTATGTAAATAATATTGCAAAAAAAGAACGATTTATTTCATAAACCTTTCTTTTTCTTTTCAAGGGGGGAAGTGTTATGTACATACCCAGTTATTCCAAGCTTTGTTCATGTGTGTATCTATTTTTGAATGGTTTTCCCCTGTTGCTATTTTTAGAACTGGATTCTCTCTTGTGGAATATTGTGCTGGAAGTTTCCAGGCCTTTATACAATCTGATTACTAGAAATTATGCAACTGATTTTTAACATGAATTTTCTGGAAGTTTCCCTGTTATTATAAAAGGAAAAGCTTTTTACATCTCAGTGTTCACTAGTTAATACATGATTGCCAGACTACAGTGGGGATTATCTTGTGTTTGTGTCCTATAATTAGTGCTTGGATTATATTCAGTTTGGATTTGGATCAGACTAGACTAAAGTGAGGATTACTTTGTGTGCTTAGATTACATTCAGTTTGGATCAGGATCACATTGGAATTAAGACTGGAATAGTTTGTCTTCTGAATTTAACGTTTAAGGTATTGTTTTGTACTATTGTAACTGTTTATTTGATATTTTTTGTTAATAAATTCTGTTAATTGTTATCGTTTGTTGCTGGCTTCTTCTTTCTAGTTACGCCTGACTCGTAACACAGGCCATATCATTTCTGAATGTCCCATTTTAAAAAAATATTTTAAGAAAGTTTTAAGCCTATAGTCTTTTACTTCTTTTAAGTCTACATCCCAGTCATGTTTTAAAGACCAAACTTTTGTCCAGGCCAAATTACCGGAGACTGATACTGTTATGAAGATTTATGAACCATTCTCATCAGATGGTTTTGTGTACCTAGAAAGTGATTCTGTCTAGTCTACCCAGACATCTTACGTGAAACTGGAGCTTTTCAATCTCTTATTTTAGCAGATGCCCTGCCTTTTTTCTGAGAAGACTTCTTCTTGGGAAAGTGTCCTTATTCAGGGTGTAGCATGTGGATTTGTTAATGTTTTGCTTCATAAAATTTCTTTGTTTTCAGACTTAATTAATGGTTCAACGTCCACTGACTGTTGGTATTGGAAAAACACATACAATTTAAAATTGTTCATTTGTTATTAGGCAACGATTTAACCGTAGATAAGGTAATTGTTAATCCTTGTTGTAACTGACACACCTCGAATGGATCAATCAGCCGATCTGATTGGAGAAGAAATTCCTGACCTTTACCCTTCATAAGCAGTTATTAGATCTGAGGAAAAGACAGACATTTTGACTGAAAATTTATTTGATATTGACTTATCTGATTCTTTGTTGGGTCATTTGTATAAAAATGAAATTAACGCGTCTATTTCACAAAACCCGTCTCAAAGTCAGACAGATTCTAAACATAATTAGACAGAATTGGATTATGCATCTTCACTTTTAGTTACTGAAGGCACTTGATACAAGATGAAGGTCAAAACTAATCAGATGGTCAGTGAGTTGCCAAACATAAAGGCGTCATTCCTAAATCTTATAGATCAGAAATATTAAGCTTAGCTCATAAATCACCTATGTCAGGTCATTTAGGTGTCAAGCCCAAATCTTATAGATCAGATACTATAAGCTTAGTTCACGAAACACCTATGTCAGGTCATTTAAGTATCAATAAACCCTATTAGAAAATTCTAAATCATTTAGAGAAAACTCAATGTAAAATGAAAGAAAGGTATTTTTAGCTCTTCTACCAGTTCCTGTTAGGTCTCTACAAGCAAATTATTTTGGTCCTTATTCTGTAGAGAAAAAAGGTCGGTGATGTGATAACAACTCCTGACAGGCGGAAGCAAAAGCAGTTATGTTATATTAATATGTTATAAGAATATATTGATAGGATAATTCAAATATTTCACCAATAAATGTAGTTTCCTCAGTCATTCAAAATCAAAATCACATTAATCATGAAGACATAAATTGTGAAGAAATGAACTTTGATAAGTCTAGCCCTATTTGTTCTGAAAACTTCAGAATTCTGACATTTTAAGAATTTAACTTGATAAAAAAGTTCACATTTAGATATCAATAAAAAAGATTAATGAAAAAGGTTAATTTCTGTAAATGTTCCTGATATTACAACACGGACAGATAAAATAGATCATGATGTGGACCTTGAAAATTCAAAATCAGTTAAACAACATCCATATCGAAAGAATCCCAAGAAATTGAAGCATCTTAGGGAAGAAATTAAGTATCTATTGGACAATGATCTTATTGAACCTAATCAAAGTGAATGGAGGTCTCCCTGTATTCTTGCACCAAAGCCAGATGGACCTTTTCGTATGTGCACTGATTATATATAATACTGTAACCAAGCCCGATTCGTTTCCAGTGCCAAAATAGACGACTTCATTGACAATGTTGGTCATGCAAAATATGTAACAAAATTTTATCTTCCCAAAAGGATTTTGGCAATTCTTCTTACTGAAAGAGCTAAATAGATATCTGTTTTGTAACTCCTTATGGACTTTATCCGTGTATCTGGATCGAACGACTGTTGGGCCTATATAGATGATGTCATCATACACAGCGATGATGAGGATGAAGATCTAAAGACTATCACAGAGTTTTTTGAAAGACTGACTAAACTTTGCCAAATTAACATTTAATCTTGTTAACAGTGAATAGACTTGTATTTAGTTTATATTTGTCAACTTGTATAATATTTTAACTTGTATTTAATTAACATTTGTCTCGATGTATATGTATTTTCATGTACATTTATGTGGAATGATTTTTTCTATCTTCAGACAACAAAAAGTTTTACTTTACTTCTGAAAACTTTCTCTTCCTTTAGGAGGAAACGTTAAATATAGATAGGATATATAGTGACCTATTTTCAGAATATTCTAGAAGCATGAAGAACATTTATTGGTTTTTTCCATTGTGGTATTTTTAGAAAAATGTTGCGAGTAAACAAGCTGTTTACTAATCGATGATGTCATCTTTCTAGAAGAACTAATCTATAGAAATGTAAAATAGGACTGACTTACTTGATGATTTGGGGATTTAAAGTTAGACTTGTGGCTTTTCAAATTATTGTCAATTTAGGTTTCAGAAACAAGAAAATTCAAACTTTTTTGCAGTCTGAACATAATTCTTAATTTTGAGGGACTTATTTTATTTCTTGTTCTGAGATTAAAATTAAAAAAGAAATCATTCAAACTTAACTCCTATTGTACTCTTTTGTCTTTGTTCTTAACTAAATATTGTTAATTGTTAAAGGCTTGTTGCTAGTTTTCTGTCTCGTTACGCTTGGCTCGTAACAGTTCATAAATTACTGTTTATGCTATCACACTGAATAGAGGTGAGTATTTCGACTTTTCACATCTTACCAAATCTAAAAATATATATATATAAGTCACTGATATTTAAATGAAAAAACTTTACAAGTCATCAATAAATAACAATCCTGCAATTACAAATAAAAAATGTTTTTGATGATGTTTCCCTTAAAGGCTACGTAGTCACTTAAGGTATTTTTGGATTTTGTGACAGAAATCAAAAAAGCATTGTGAGAATGTAAAGTGACTGGCACGTGACTGATGAAGCTTAAATTAATAACAAACACGTTATTATTTTCGATAGTTTTCCATTATTTTCCATAGTGTCTTCTTTGAAGGCTATGCTTGAAGCTTCATCCGTGTATTTCTTGTATGTAAATGAGCGAGTTGCTCATGTAAAAATAGATCGTATTTCCCGTCGGTGTCGACCTGGGCCGTAGTAAATCTCTAGTTTCTCACGGACATGTCGGACGGTTTTCGGCTACTGGGGTTTTATGACTGAAAATTTAAAGACTTTGTGAATATAAGAATTTTTTTTTTTGTATTTCTGTAAAATGCTCGTCCCAAAATCTAAAGGACCGCCTTTAAATGAAAAGGTTTGCCTCTGAAATGTCAACGTCCATTTTGTCATGCAGTGTCTCAGCCAGCGGACTTTGTAGATCAAAGATGAGACTACTCTAGCAAATTGACATACAATATATGACCTCTATTTCCATGTATTACACGTTTGAATTATTGTCCAAACTTAGCTTCGGCTGTTGCCGTATGCGTTGTCTGTCCACCGGTCGTGCAATCAGCTCATTTGTTGTTGGTCAGATTTTTCACTAGTCTACTTTTTAAAAAAAAAAAAACTTAACAGGATATCTCTCTCTCTCTCTCTCTCTCTCTCTCTCTCTCTCTCTCTCAAGAATCTATAAGTTTTCTTTTAGTCTAAAATATAAACGTCGGAGGAAGATACAAAAAAATCACTCGATAAAGAAATGTAAAAAAGTTAAGAAGAGGTAATACGAGTAAATAAAGATTATTCAAATTCAAAACTCTGATCTCACCAAGACCCATAAAACATGCAAAAGCGATAAGTCCGTACAATAACATCTCGAAGCTCCACCAAGCTGTGCTGCAGTTGTCACGACAAGTAACAGTAACGTTATTGCACATTGGTAATAAAGACGTAAAAAGTAGATAACTGGCTTGCAACATGCGAAAAGGGGCATTCAGACAATTGCGTAAAGTATTGTCTTGGATCATTCTGCGCAGTCCGCTCAGGATAATCCGAGGCGGAACTTCAGAACTCCATTAGATTCTGTGCTACAGTAGACTTGCGCAAAAAAGAAAACTACATAAAAACGGAAAGTGTCGTTTCGAATCAGTGGACTACGCAGGCTGATCCGAGAGGACAATTTCCTTTTTTATATAATTTTCTGTTTCGCCATAGTTATAAAATTAAGAGCTGTCGATACACAAAAAGATTGTGAGCATGCTATGTAAAAACGGGTTTCAACCTTTACCTCACAGTCCCGAGTTTTGAAGACTCTGAAGTGGATGCCTTTTAAAAACACTGTGGGAAAAGGAGAAAATACGGGTAACCAGCATTTTCTCCTTTTCCCACAATTATGTTTCTTTCTATTCAAAGAATTTAAAAATCTCATGTACTAAAGTCATGTTTATTTGATTTCTTTACCACGTTTGGATTTAAACAGGGATCGTATATACACATTTATACGATTTCTGATTTGAACGAATCCTAATTTTCATCACAGAAAAAGAGTTAACGCATCTGCTAACGGTAGCGACCGGGATAAGCCTTTGCATTCCGCGCAGACTAACCTGGGTCGATATTTTTTGCTCCGGTATACCTTCACCAACCATTCGTAAGAACGTTCTTATTCTCCATAATTTTCTACATGTGTAAGTAACACGACTTCTGATTGGCTAAATCATTCGATTTAGCCAATCAGAAGTTGTGTTACTTACAAATTTAGAAATCCTTGGAGAAGAAGAATTTATTGAATATTTATGCATATACATGCATTTCGTACATACAAATACATATTTCACATCTAATAGGTCACTTAAAAAAAATGCCATAACAATACATGAGAAAAAAAAAAAGCCAGAAAAGTGGAGAATGAGACTGAGAATATTCTCAAGAACGGTTGGTGAATACGGGCTCAGGTTCGGTCGGTTATGGGACAAAGTGTTTTGTATGCCAACATACATATGTAATGACTTAATTACTTAGAGAGCTGCATTGAATCCCCCTTTTCAAATGCACGGCTCAAATCTTTGTAGTGAATCAATTATCATATTTTTGTGCAGATAGTTATCTCCTTTGACAATTCTTTAACTCATTACAATACATGAAACATGTTTCTATGAAGAAGAAAAGAAAACATACATTTAAAGACGACGAAAATATAGTAAATCAACAATGCAGAAATTATAGTGGATAAGTGTTCGAATTGCGTATTGCAACAAGAACGACAAATTTATTATCGCTCAGGTACAAGCAGTAGCTTCTTTTTCCAAAAATTGTTTTCTTAAGCTTTTAATTGTTATCCCATTTGAAAACAATGATGGACTACTTAGCCATTGCTAAGATAATGACTTTTTTGTCACTGATTGCATATTCATTGTGCAAGATAACCAAAGACTCGCAAATATTTCTAACGCTTAACAACACATTCACGAGTTTTAAGGATCCTGAGACAGCAAGTCTTTCGAAAGCATCGTGGGAAAAAGGAAAAATGCTAGTAACCAGCATTTTTCTACTTTTCCGACAATGTTTTCTAACCTTTCAGAGAAAATACCTCAGTCTGAGCCAAATGTAATTTTTCTGCTGCAAAAGCCTTCAATTTCGACGTGTTTAAAATGTTGTCGGTTGGTAAAGGGTAAAATCACTCCTTTCTGAAAAGAAATCACGACAGACGACTTCTCAAAATCTAGATAATCAACGCAAGTAACGGCTTATAGCATGAACAGTGCATGAACAGTCCATGTCAAAACTGTGCAGAAAAAAAAGATCACTACGTCCATTTTTTTCCATATTGTTTTTCGATGGAGCTTAATGCAGTGTCTTTTAACCTAATTTTAGGTATTACATTTGAATGAATCGATATCTGATATAAGTATATTTCTGAACGTTGTGGTGTTTCCTTTTTATACTGGAGTAAATGGAACAAAATCTCTCTCCCATGTACATTGAAACTAGTTGTGGGAAGACTTGTATATCGTCGGTTTGCTTCCAAAAACTCGTAACTATAGCTTGTTACAAGCTGTAGTTACGAGGGTTTGGAAGCAAACCGACAATATTTATGTTACCGACCTCTTAGTTGTATTAACTAGTGATCCAACCTCATTTCCATGTATATCTTAGGAAAAATTAATATGTTAACACTGAATGAATAAATAAGAATTTTCGATGGTCAAAAATAAATTTATTTGTAGATCCCTGCAGACTCTGCTGACAAATTTACACCGAGTATCTTTGTAGATAGACATTTCTCGGTAAAAGTTGTCATTTGCATTAAAAAAATCTGCATAGTGTCAATCACTTAATTGTTAGTAGTGAGTAGTAAGAGATGACAGTAAGGTGTCGCTCCACAAACCTCTTTTTCCCGGTCAAATTATTTAACCCTTTACGTTACAACCTGGATATTTCACGACTCTGATACAGAAATATTATTATTGTTATTATTATTATTTTGAAAAAAGGAAGTGGGAAAGGAGACAATGCTGCTAACCGTTACTAGCGCATGGCATATTCTTCGAAGATTCGACCTGTCTGCTATGACGCATCACCCATCCCCCAATACCTGGGAAAAGTAGGGCTTATACCGAAGCTATTAGCATATTACCCAAGCATGTAGAGCCTGTTTCAATAAATGGCCGATGCATAGGTTACATGCTAGACGATCATAGCCGAATTAATCGCATAAAGTAGTGTTTTATTAAGTAAACGTTTATTTCACTTTGAAATTCTAATTAACGGTTGATGTTTTGAAAAATTAGTCCGCTTCTGTACCCAAAATGCCCAAATTAGATAAATGTGTATTTGTAGAATGCCATTTAGTGGGATATAATGTGTTGCTAACCAGCATTTTCTGCCTTTCCCATAATGTTTTCTATCCTTTCATAGATAAACCCAATACTTGAAGCCACATTTGATTGGTTGTCTGCAAGGATTCGATGTTGACCAGCGTAAAATTATGTCATTTGATAAAGAGTTAATGCTAAATTTAAGGTCAAGACAACTTATACCTAAAACAAAGAAAAGGAACCCGAAACAACTTCAACAGTCTATATAGAATACTATAGAAAAATCACTAAAAAAGCTGGCAAGATCTTTATCTTCGCTAAATCCATCGCCAATGGAGAATGTAGGGCAAAGAAAAAATAGATTTATTGCTTTAAAAATACAGAGACGTATTCCAACTCAACAATAATTGATCATTTTGACGGCTAACTGAGAAGTAATTTTGCAAAGTAAATTTGGTGGGTGGGGTTAAATACGACGGCGTTGTGCAGTTTCGTTCAGAATAGCTTGGGTCTATTTGAGTAGTATAAAGTTATTTTCCCGTTATGTAGCATAGATTATTCACGTAATCGTCTGCTATTATGGTACTGAAAGACGAAGGCGAATCGAAAGCTGACACCCGAATGATATTTATCGCATACGGAATGCAACGGAATGGATACTAAAGAGATTTTTGTAAATAGACGTAAAAGTAGATCTATTGTAAAAATGATTATCTATCGATAGCGAGCTTTATTAAGGAAATTTGAGAAACCTAGTCACAAAAATGCAAACATTTATCGTCAAACCGGTGGCGTTTTCGTTTTGTTCCAAGCTTCCTTGAAGACGGGACTGGTTTGCTGTTGTTTAATTGAAATGTGTGAAGACATACACACAGCCTTTTTTAAATGAACTCATTAAATGATAATTCAGGCAAACATGTCCTTCAGTATTGAGCTTGTTAAATTTTGGCTTACTTATTGAAAGTGTTCGAAATGTAAGCAGACAAATACTGAATCAGGACAGCAATGGATGGTTATGAAATAAACAAAAAGAGGTTCCGAGGCTTACTTTTCGCGTAAGTTTTAGTTTAGTACCATGACTGGCTTTCTCGAGTGACCTAAAGAAGATGCAGGATGGATAGAAAATCAACGTCAAAAATGGCACCGTCTTCTATATGAGGACTTGGTTGATTACCTTATACACTGGAAAGCATATAATGGTAAAGAGATGAAAGCAGTTCGTTCTCTATATGCTAGGAACTATGTAGAGAGTGAAAGGCTGGGAGATATTTACGACTGAGAAGCAGAAGATGCACCTGATATGAAGGCTGCAATATCACCATTCCAACCCGGTATTGGTCAATGTGACCACGATGTTTTGGTTGCTATCCTTGACTCAAGGGTTTAAACGGGTAACTGTTGATGTCCTACAGGAGCTGGGAAGACATGCACAGTTTCTTGTTTCTCTAGAGAGCTGCAGACGAACACAATGTTCTTATCTATCAATCTTAGGAAAGTAAAACGTTCTAATTTTTTGGAGTTAGTTTATTTGAAACATAATTTTCATCATATGGACTATGAGCCTTTGGCATGTAAATGGTATGAGGAGGAGACAAGGCTGACAGTATGTACGAGGGCCCATCAATAATATCGAGAACTAATTCCACTATTCAATTACGCGTTGACATACTGTCATGAAAATTCATATGATTAAAGCTCATTCCTTTTCCAATTAACTCATCTAACTCCAATACGATGACGTCAAAAATATATGACGTCATAACAAAAATATGACGTCATATCAAGGGCGTTCGTTTAAAAATGGCGTCATCCTGTACCAGCGAGCAACGCGTTGTGATAAAGTTTTATGTGTTACTCGGTAAATCTTTTACGGAGATCCGTGATGATTTGCATAAAGTGTATGGAGACTCATGTTTAGCGAATAGTGCTATTTCAAAGTGGATGCGGCGCTTTAAAGACGGTAGAGAATCAACGGAAGATGATAAACATACTGGCAGACCTGTGACTATAACAACTGAGAAGAAAGTTGCTGAAATTCAAGAGTTTATTCTTGAAGATAGAAGAGTAACTGTTGAAACTGTAGCTAGACACTTTGACATTTCGTATGGTACAGTTCAGGACATTATGACCAATAAGCTCGGAATGCGCCGCGTTTCAGCAAGATGGGTACCGCGCTTGCTGCTTCCTGATCAAATGGGACAAAGGGTCAAAAGGTGTCATGAATACTGTCAACATTACAATGACGAGGGTGAAAACTTTCTGAATCGAATAATTACATGTGATGAGACATGGATACACTTTTTTGAGCCGGAAAGTAAACAACAAAGCTCAATGTGGAAGCATCCTTCTTCGCCTTCGCCAACAAAAGCGTTGATTTCCAGGTCTGCCGGTAAGGTAATGGCCATAATTTTTTGTGATATCCAAGGAATTATTTTGAATCACTTTGTTCCTCCAAAAACTACAGTTACTGGTAACTATTATGCATCATTAATTAAATCTGATCTGCTACCGGCTATCAAGAGAAAGCGCCGACAACTTATGAGGTCTGGGATTCTGCTGCACCACGATAACGCGCCAAGCCATAGCAGTCGCGTTGTATTGGACACTATTAAGGAACTGGATATAGAAATACTACCACACCCTCCGTACAGCCCAGATTTGGCAATTTGCGATTTCTGGCTATTTCCAAATCTAAAAAATAAGCTACGTGGTGAGAAGTACGAGTCAAGAGAGGAGTTGAGGCGTGCCGTTGACAGATATTTGCGGGATATGTCACGTGACGGCCTGCATCACGTGTTCCGGGTATGGGTCGAACGGTGGGATAAGTGCAAACTGTGCAAGGGACGTTACTTTGAAAAGGAGTAGATGTTGAATGTATGTTGGTTGACGTGTTTTTCTGATATAAGATTAGTTCTCGAAATTATTGATGGGCCCTCGTAAATGTAGACTACAGATTCATGGCAATGAACAATAAATAGCTGCAAGCCCAGATGGTATTTTGAGTGAAAACAACATTTTTTAGTTAAATGTCCAACAAAGACAATAGCAGGGCTAATACACTCTGATAGATACGATATACAGAAAAGTACAAATAGAGAGCTTATCGTAAGTTCTAAGGGTAAAAATAGGTTTTGTTCCCAAGGGCAAGCGATAATGTTTTGCACAAAGTCTTCCATCTGTAGATTTGTGGTTTGGACCGCAAAAGAACAGTTAATTCCCAACATTCCATATGATGAAAATTATGTTCCAAATGAACTCACTCCCAAAAGTTAGAAAGTTTCACTTTCCAGAGATTGAAAGATATGTGTAATCATTGTGTTGTGCAATAGAAACAGTGTGACAAAAGATCAAATTGCTCATAATGAGCAATTTCACTTCTAGCACTTGCTTTCAAATCAAAGTTCTTTTTTTGCCTAGGAATTTACTTTAAAGGTGACTGAATCATTAAGATGTCAATAAAGACATGTTTATTACCTTTTAATTCTTGACCAAAGCACAAAAACCAAGACATATCCAAATTGAAAGCATTTGCAGGCACCATACTTAATGTGGCTCAACCCATTGGATTGGCTTTCAAAATGGTAGAAACATGGAGGAAAAAGGAGAAAATGCTGTTGTCTCATCTTCTCAATTCTTTTTTTCAAAAGCGTTCTTCCTCAGGCTGAGGGTCTGTAACCCATTAACGAACAATCCCAAGTAGAAAGAGGGCATTAGGACACATTGTTGGACAAGGAGAAATTGAACGTCACCAACATTTTCTCCATTTCCCAAATTTATTTTTACCTTTCTTATGATAATATTTTTTTATATGTAAAAGTTTGATAATGTGGTAAAGGTTTTCTGTTGAAATCTACCCTTCTATAAATATCACTTTACAGGTATCAAAGCTTCAGAGTCACTGCCCGACAGAGAACCCACAGTTGATTGATCAGAAAGGTCAAGACGCCATTATTGCTTTAGGAATTTATTTCTAGTGATCTGGGTTATGTACAAGTAAGTACATGTTTGGTATTATTCCGTAAAATATTTACTAGAATAATAATCCTATGTTGTCAGACTCTGAAAGGGAAAGGGGTTTAACACTATGTGGACAAAACAGGAAAATTATGGCTTCATTCATTTTATTCAATTTCCAGAAAATTTTGTTTAGTTACTGTGTAAATTTACAAATACACGTCCAAAGTTTTCAAGAAAACTGTATTCATATCCACTTTCACCGTCAGGTTTTGCTTAGTTACAGGAATACATTTCATAAAGAGTTAGATTTCATTACAGGTCACATGTTTTTTTTTTTATTTCAGTATAAAGATGTGTTTATTGATAACATTCTGAAAAGGATGCCCAACGCAACAGTTGTTAGGTCTTTCTTACAGTTCTGGTAATTTTTTAATCAATATCTTGTATTGCCACCTCTGCTGTGTTTTTTTTTTTTGTGTGTGTATGTGATGTGAAGGGACTATATCACACTTATCTTATGAATTTCAAAATATCAAACCTATTTGGAAGCGCATTTCAAAACTTGTTAATGATTTAAATCAGTCGATGTCAGTAAACAAACAAAATGCGCTTTTGGGTTCAAATGAAACGAATTTGAAGCTAGATAGATTACTTCTTGAAACAAAAACATATTTATACAAATGTAGAAATAAAGATATTAAACCATCCTTATTATGACTGAAAAATTGTCTCTTGTATAGTCTTGGCATCATTAAAAGCTCTAAAAATTATGAAAATAAATGGAGGCTTACGACAATTGTACAATGCATTAGTCAGAGACACCCATAACCAAAAGCATTTCTTTTTTACATGCACAGGAACTGTAATGCAGTGCTGAATCATCAAAAGAACACTACTTTATGTTACGTCTCCCTTTAGCTTTTGACGCATCCGCACTGTTCATTGAACCAAGATCAAAAGTTGCACTTGATCAAGACAGTCACTTGCACACTTACAATTCTCACACAATGTTTTTTTTTTTTTCACAATTATGTACATAAGTATGTTTTTTTTGTCTACATAATAGAGAAAAAATACCATTTAAGAAAAAGTAAACCTGTATTAGTCTAATACTCGTGTTAAAATCTTTATGTCTTTGTAAACATATCAATAATAGGACTACAATAATAGGTGTAAAAATTTAGAATCTGAATCTACAGTTTTGTTCAATGTTTTCAGTTACTAACACAGATTAGTAATACCAAATTGTAAGGTGCACTGAGGGATGGCCACGACCCTGTTGCACTGTTTTGACGTGGACAATAAAAGAAATGAAAAAAAAAACATCAGAAATGTCATTTCATTCCTGAACGAGAGCAGTGGTCAAGTCCATGGGATTGTTGATGTTTCCCCGTTATCGAACCTAAGTAATCTCAGACATGTTCTGTTGGATTAATATCCGGCGATAACGCTGGCCAAGGAAGAACGTCAACATTGTTTCTGTTCAGAAACTGCTGACCGATTCATGCAGAGGTGGCCATACAAGATATTAATTGAAAAAATTACAAGAACTTTAAGAACAAGAGGGCCATGATGGCCCTGTATCGTTCCACTGGCTACTACATGTAAGTCAAAACAGTACAAACCAAACATTACAATACTTGGCCAATTGGTTTTAAACAGAATTTTCTTATATAAAATTCTTCGAGAAAGTTATGATCCTAGGGCAAAGCAATTTTTGGCCACAAAGCTACAATTACTTGAATCCTTGTGGAGGTCTACAAGATACAGCCCCATACCAAATAAAACAGGCCTGGTCTAGAATGTGTGGTTATAAACAAGAAGATTTTTGAATCTTGCTCAATAAAAAACCCTGTAAAACAAGTTTGCTCCGTAAAAAGCCCTGTAAAATATGTGACCCATGAGACAGGTTTATCAAGTTTTCACAATAAAAGCCAGTGTAAAACTTGTGACCCCTGGGGTGGGGTCAAACTTGACCCCTTAAGTTAAAATTTGGGCCCTCTTGGAAGAGGCCCATTAGATAAAGCTACATGCAAAATTTGGTAGCCCAATTAGGGCTATGTACGAGTAGATTATTAAAGTTTCCCTATATAACCCCATGTAAAACTTGTGATCCCCCAGAACGGGGCTAAATTTGACCCCAGGGCTATAATTTGGGCACCCTTGGTAGAGACCCCCTAGATAAAGCTACATACAAAATTTGATAGCCCTACATAAGCCCATGTAAAACTTGTTACCCCCCCTGGGTGGGGCAAAATTTGATCCCTGGGCTATAATTTGGACACCATTGGTAGAGATCCACTAGATAAAGCTACATGTCAAAGTTGGTAGCCTTAGGCCCTATTGCTAGGTCAAAGAAGAATTTTAAATTTCTCCCTTTATAAGCCCATGTAAAATTTGTGAGTCCCTGGGCTGGGCCAAATTTGATCCCTGGGCTAAAATTTGGACACCCTTGGTAGAGGTCCACTAGATAAAGCTACATGCCAAATTTAGTAGCCCTAGGCCCTATTTCTAGGTCAAAGAAGAAACTTAAAGTTCTCCCTATATAAGCCCATGTAAAACCCCGGGGCGGGGCCAATTTTGACACCCTTGAAAGAGGTCCATTAGATAAAGTTTCATGCCAAATTTGGTAGCCCTAGGCTCTATGCCTAGGTAGAAGAGGAATTTTGAAGTTCTCCCTATATAAGCCCATGTAAAACTTGTGACTCCCGGGGCGGGGCCAATTTTGACCCAGGGCTATAATTTGAAGGAACTTGGTAGAGGTCCACTAGATAAAGCTGCATTCCAAATTTGGCAACCGTAGGCCATACTGTTTCAGACAAAAAGATTTTCAAAGGTTTTCAATTTTTTTCAGTTTTGTTGCCATGGCAACCAGAGTTTTCGAATGAATTAAATTCTTTCAAGAAATTCTGAAGAGGACCATGGGAGGATTATTTCTATGGAGTTTCATCAAAATTTGATGGGTAGTTTCAGAGAAGAAGATTTTTTTTTTAAAAAAAGTTAACGCACGGACGGACGGAGGAACGCACGACGGACAACGGGCCGTAACATAAGCCCGCTGGCCTTCGGCCAGTGGAGCTAAAAACCTAACTTTAATGTTACCGTAGTTTTTGAGTACTTTTGCAACTTAGATTTTAGTTTTAGCTGCCTTTTTCAACTTTGACATTCTCTGCTTATCTTTACATCAGTAGGTGAAAATGGAGGATGAATGGGTAATGTTTAAAATAAGATGAATAAGTAGGGTTCTTTTCACAATTTCTGTCATTTTCCGTTGTTCTTACTCATCCAATTTCCGGCAGCCGAAAGTCATCAAATCTGCCTCGTGGCAAAGACTGGTGATTGCCACGGAAACGTAACGCATTTCTGCCTCGATTTGGACGCTTTTTCCGCAAATGATCGCTTTTTTTCTTCGGCCATGTATTTTCTAAATCAGCAACTTCATCATCTGTATCAGATTCCATTTTTCCTTTCATTTGATTCTTTTCCTCCCTTCCCGGTAAGTGCGACACATTTTCGTTTCGTCCATGCCATCTTTGTATAAGATAACTTTCACTATCCGATTCATATCCTGCAAGTTTTCGCTGTTCTTGTTTGGATATACCTTCTCTTGCTGTAATGCTCTTGTAGGTCACGTGAAAATGGTTGTTGGTCACGTGGTCAAGTTCTTTCTGGTTTTCTCCACTTTCAATGTCGGCCATGGTGCTCTGGTCTAATGGAGGAAGCTTCTCAATCTTTCTGGAAAGTTTTCGTTTAAGTTTATGTCTGTCTGTGTTGAATGCCAGATCATCTTTGGCTCTCGGTGAGAGGTCAGTGCCCTCGCCGAATAGTCTGTTGTACGAGTCTGGTGCCGAGTTCCACTCTTTTTCTCTAAAATCGATTCGTGGTGTCATAATTGGCTTGAATTGTTTGATCCTCTTTGACCCTGAAATTGATTATTGATTGGAATACTGACAGATTTATTGCTTAACTACCTGTATCCAAACTCTTCTCTGCCGGGGCCTAAGTAAATGAAATAAAACGTTCTCACAAGACTATAAATATCCATATTTTGTTATTTCAAAGGTTTTTATTTTGGAAAATATGTCCTCATCGGATGGTGTAGATCAAAGATCAGACTGTCCCTTCTATGCAGTCTGATCTTGATCGACATTGTCCATAAAAGGTCAGTGAGTCGCGCTTTTGAGGCTAAAGGATTATCAGATTTTGATCAGACATTATCGACTTAGTCTTGAGTATAAATGCCATTTCATTACAATGTAGACATCAGACAGGTTCAACCGATAAAATTTACCAAGTTTAACTACCTTTTGAATTTGGGAAAGCTGCCAGTGGAAGAATAATAGTGTGTTCTGTCGAAGATAGAACACAAAAGAATGCATTGGTAGGTGCGAATAACTGAAGTGCTGTTGAAAATTAACGTTTTTTTTCCCCAAGAAACAAATAGCTTTGCATATCTTGTAAAGTCTGATAAGCTCATTTGGTAACGAAAGGCCGTGACTCGTGAAAAAAGCGTCGCATCCCAGCTTGATCAAAGTCGTTTTGAGTGTGATGATGGACATTGCGACTGAAATCAGTCTTCCCTCGACACAGAACATTTTATTGCAGATACAAATGAGCGAACACAACCATGGAGTGTTGTTCGATGTACTACAAAAAGAAATTCCAAGGGATATGAACAGGATTTGACTAGGAAATCGTTGAAATAGAAACCAACCAAACCCAACTTACCTGTATTGTAACACAAACTCAGCTTACCTGTCACGTAATTTGTCACCTCTTGCGGAGTCATGAACCAACGAAGTTTTTGTCGGTCTTTCGGGAGGAGATCTTTTAAAGCATGTGAAGCAGTTGACGGACGACTGGCCTAATGAATATGGAGATTGAAGATATTTTTTACTTGTATAAAGGTATTTTTATTTAAGTAAGTTATGTAAGTTTAACATAATCCAAATAACATTTAGAATAACCTTCGCTAATCACCAAGACGAAACCTAAATGTTAATTCAAGTGAATTTCGTCATTCAAGTGTATAACTAGCAAAGCCTGGCTCTTAGTTTTCCTAACACTTAAGACAACCATATAGAATTGAAATACCAAGGATTTACCCTTTATAAACATATTAAAGCCTTAACCCACCTACTATAAAAGACATTTACACACAACATAAGCATAACGAAGCCCTTGCCTATTTAATTCTGAAGTACCATAGCAAGTGGCGTAAGCATTGCAAAAAAATGCTCTATATTATATTTCATGTGTCTATGTTCAGACATCTTATGGGCAAAGAAATGATGTCATTTAAGCTGGGGGGGGGAATTATTTCCCTATCACAGTGAATTTTTTCCCCCTGCCGAAAATATCGGTTATCAGGTTTATTGACTTGAGATCACTAGTTTTAAAAGTAGCATCCGTTGACAAAATAATCAGAGGAAATATAATATATATTTTATTTCATCAGTTTGTAGTTAATATGGGGAAATATTTGCTTCAAAAGGAGGTACCTACATGTAGCTCAATGTCTTCAAAGGAATCCCGAAAAATCTTTTCAGCATCCGCCATCATGGCTTGCAGAGTCACATGTTCAGAATATTTAGGTGGTTCTCTGTTGATGTGGAATTTCCCATAACTACTGCAATCAATGTCTTGAAGACTAAACAACAATTCGTCCTCTTGCTGCTTTGCTGGTCCCTGTCGTTTGTGTTTGAAGTTTGCAGTAAAGGGTTCAAATGTATACTACAATAAAGAATTAGACTGAAACTTTACCATGGCAACCAACAGTACTTACCTACATAGCCATGGATGCGTTTACACACACACTTTTATGTCGAAAAAATTTGAATGAAGAACTTATTGCTTATAACAGATGACTTTTGAATGCAGGCCATGATTCTGGTAGAAAAGAACACTTTTACTTTAAAATCAAAACTGAAAGGAAGACTAAAATCTATGTACAGGGCGTTTCATAATAACTGATATAATTTCAAATAGGCGAGGATATACCTCTTACATAGGTAACATACTAACATTTATTCTATCGAACAGGTTTAAAAATACAGTTTAATTACAAGGACAGTATATAAACATGTACAGTATGTAGGGTACCGTTCAACAAAAAAATTGTGGCTATCGCCTTTCATTGACATCGATTGACATCAAATGTTCCATTTTGATGTCTCAGAGCAATCCATGTCTTCACTACATTCGCTTTCTCTGATATTTATTGGTATAATCAGGCTCATCTCTGAATCTATTGATGCCTTTAGGTCATCTGTTGTCTGAAGCTGGACTTTGAATGGGAAAAAATCATGGAATAACCATTATAAAAAATATACCTTTGGTAAACTTGAAAGTGTAAAAAGTCATTTTCAAAGTCGTTTGCAAAAAACTTGTTTCAAATACATAGGTTAAGTAAGCTTACTTTTGGAAGTAGTTTCCAACCATGTGTAGCCACCATATCGACCGCCTTGATTATATAATCTACGGTCTCGTCATCGTAGAAGAACGGTAGGTTGACCCGTACAAAACCTGGCCTGTTGGAATCAAAGAGATATTTTTGACCTTAAGTAGTGTTTGAAGTTTTACCATCGCTTTTCCGATAAAGGGTAGATTTAAGAGAGTTCATATTGCTGTATGAGCAAAAGAAACATTTAGAAGTACATTTGCTTTGCGAAAATTAAGACGATCACATGAAGATTTCAGACGCAGTTGTCATAACCTGCAAATTGAACTGAATTATTTCTGGATCGAATGCACAGAGTTAAATGTATAGACCAAGAAATTCGAATAGTCCCATTAGTTTAAGAATGATATCAAATACGATAATCTGTGACTTTCAGTATCTATTCTGTTTGAGAAACACAGAATAAGTATTTATATTACTTGAAGAGTTGGTAGAGAAATCAAAAGGATTTTATCAAATTACTTAAAACTAGTATTATAACGCTGAACTACTTAGTATGATTCCTGTCCTTGAGAAGGAAAGCAAGCAGGAGCAAAAGGAGAAAATGCTGGTAACCAGCATATTCTTGCCGAGTAATGTTTTCAAGTGCTGTTTCTTCGGGGTCTTCAATAACAGCGTCGATTTATAAAGAGTTCAACGAATGAATGAATGAATAAATGAATGAATGTTGTTTAATGGCGCATCGACAGCTTTGGTCATTTAGCGCACATATCTGTGTTAAAAGTTAATAAAAGTGGAACTGAATAAGTTTGAATACATTCAATATGATAAAATAATTGAATTAAGAAGTATTATGTGTGATCCTCATATGCATAAAGGGCATTATTGAGTCACAGGGCAACCCCTATATACTCCAAAGTTTTAAATGAGTTAAGAATGTGATAAAAAGGTTTGAAGTAAATGTTGGATTGATAATAAGGAGTCTTGAAATGAAGAAGAAATACGTGTCATTTATAATGAGTTCAACTAAATCCCTGACAGTAGAAATAGAGTTTAGAGACAAAGCACTGCAGCAAGAGGCGTCTATTACGTAAAAACAAAATAATCCCTACCTCATGATAGCTAGCTGATTCTGCGAGGCGTTTGGGTGTTTCCTATGAAATAGATCGACGAAAATGTAGTATTTATCCATTTATCATTTAGGTAGTCAATCAATTATATGTCATTTTCAAATTAAATCATTTGTCATTTTCCTATTAAACTATTGTTTATTTTAACTTTCTTTTTCTTTACCAGTCACTAATCATTGTCTTTCACAACTCCAGATAGAGGGAGTGATTTTGATTTCAAAATTGAAATATCAATTCCTCTGCACTAAACCCTATGTCTATGGGTACTCACATGCATATTCTGCATATTATGACATAAATCTCGTTGAGATCTTGTGATAAAAAGGGTGACTTTCGTTGGGTTCTGAGATAAAATGATAGAATCTGATATAAGTTTGGATTTGATATAAAAGTTTAGGAAACTCGTCTACAACAAAAGTTATTAAGCTCATCGGAGGTTCGCCTAAACATGTTTTTGTGACTATTTGGCCATACTTTCAAAACGAAACTCGAACTTGATCTGTAAGTGATGGTGGTTGACTTACACACCAAGAATCAGCTCAATATCTGCCAGCGTAAAAAAAAGTTCGGAAAACTATTTTTTTTCCGTGAAAATTTCTAAGTCCAAGGCCCGTAATTTCGTTAACAATCAGTAGACCGGAACGAAAATCGAACTTGATCTGTAAGTCACGGTGGTTTACTTGCCCACCAAAAATCAGCTGAATATCTGCCAGCATTTAGAAAAAAAGTCCAGAAAACTGATTTGCCTGACTGACGGACATACGGACAGACAAACAGACGAACCTAAAGTTCCCCCCACCCCCGGCTTCGCCGGTAAGGGACTAATGAAATATGTTTAGACTAAAACAGAAAAGCTACTTACCCCTTGCTGTTGTCCACAAACCATTTCAGGCGTTTAGCCATCGTCTCAGTTATACCTAATAAATCCTGATGAAGAAAAACGTAAATTCAAAGAAACTGTGTTTATAAATGATATAAAAAATATGCACCAGCATCAACTATATTGACTGTAATGCTTCATGTTTTAATGGGAAAAAAACATTTATAGAGAATTTCCATATTTGAAAGAATAGCAATAGGAATGTAAAGTGATTTTCTTTCGGTCTACGCGAAATTGACTCTCCTGTCTGCACACCAGTAACCTACAGCAAAGTTCACCTGTTACTGAGAGTTAGAGTAGGTTACTTCCATATCGACAGAGACCAGAGTTAATGTCTTGCTGTGTAGATGTTAATGCCTTACTCACGAGCTTGCGTTTATTCTGTAGCAAACGGACCCTCTCGTATTTTGCCGATTGATTTCAAGTGGCATGCATTTGTTGCATATCAGCCAAAGAAGAATCACAAATGGCCACTACACATTTATTTTCCATGGGGACATAACAAAAGGAAAAACGATAGATAGTTTTAAGAAAAACACTTTTCCAAAAACACAACTTACATGTACATATGGTCCTGCGCATGCACACCCACCACGTGATTGTATCCCAAATAGGTCATTCAGAAGTGTAGATATAAAGTTAAAATGGATGAATTTTCCAGTGTCTGCGTGTTTCACAATGAACGAAAAAATGGTCACCCTCTCTGCATTGTGATTTCCAAGTATGATCAAGTTGGGATTCTGTTCCCACACCGCTAAGGCTCGACTGCGTAGAAAACAATACATAACATGAAAAGATTTATCCTACCCAATAACTCATTACAGTTCCCTATATAGTCGTCCCGTCCACTTTCAAAGGATGGAAAACTTCGGATGGTGCAGGAAGGCCCTCAATCTCTTATTAATTGTTTGAAGGAGCATACTAGTAGGTTGCAGTGTATTCGTTTGTGTAAAAAGCAACAACTTAATTATTACCAGAAACCTTAGTTCATTATCTCTTGTATAAGACTTGCAGCAGATATGTCAAACAACATACAAGAATGAAGGTTGTAAACATGAGTACAAGCAAATCAACTGTCAAGAGTTTTTCACTCTGACAGGTTGCTGCAACATAGACCGAGCTCCAAGTCACAGGTATTAGTAAAGCAACATCGGTTTCTTTGTTCAACTTAAAATCCTTTTGGCAGTGCCAAATCCACGTTATTCGTAGTTGGAGACTTTCACGCTTGGTAATACAAGCGGCAATGGCAATGAAACTCGTGTATATAGTCTCAAAAAATTTAGAGCATTAGGCTTAGACTCATTACCAACATAAATCTTCGTCACGTGACATAATCACGTGTTCAGTGACAGCATCTTTTAACAGAAACGCCAATCCCGTTCTGATGGATTCGATGATAGCTGGCGTGCCACCTTCCTCTCGGCCTTCAATGTTAGACGAGTACGCATGCGTGTCTCTTGTCACCTGCAAAATATGTCAAAGTCATTACCACACAAATCAGCATTTATATCTCTGTTAAGGACAGCTATTGTAGAGGAGATACAGAGCATTTTAGCTGTCTCACGTGAATGGAAGAACTGAGAAAATCTGGGATTCAAAAAAAACGATCGTATTGTCTATGAAAGACTTATGCGTATTAAAAGCAAGACTTCGATACATTTGCCGACACTGATATTAAAATGAATTGAATGCATGTGCACTTTCAGAGTAATTTGTTACAGTCAGTGAGACATTTGCAGGCGAATCAGAACTACAAAACCGCTAAATGGTACAGCCACCACTTACATAAACAACTGTTCCACCACCCACTCTGTCTGGGATCTGGTTTTTGAACATCCATCTCTTTGCAACAAGAATACCTGGTGATCCAGGACCTCCGACAAACTTATGTGGGCTAATGAACACGGCATCTTTGTAACTGGAAAAAGAAACGTTTACACAACGTTTGGTGATTTTCATTTGTACAGGGTTTATTTCTTTTTCAACGCTGAACATTGTTTCATCAATATTTATGTGGGAAATCCGCATGTGGCTTATGAAGAATATTGTGACAAGAGCCGCTAAAACAACTTCAAGAAAGAACATATATGGAGGGACACAGGTTGACACCACATAAATGAAATGCTGTTGGAAAGTTTGTCGAATGCAGATGAATAAATAGGGTTTATTTCATCAGCTTGTGGTTAATATGGGGAAATATTTGCCGGAAAAAAGGGAAAGGTATGCGAAAATAACTCGTGCCTTACGGTACTTGTTATTTTCGCATGCCTTTCCCTTTTGAGGCAAATATTTCCCCATGTTAACCACAAGCTGATGGCATAAATTATTTATTTCCTCTGATTATTTTGTCAACGAATGCCACTTTTAAAGCTAGTGACGTCAAGTCAATTAACCAGATTTTCGGCAGGAGGAAAATATTCACTGTGACGGGGAAATAATTCCCCCCAGCTTAATTGACAACATTTCTTTACCCATAGTAGTTCTAAAAATAGACACATGAAATATAACATATAGATATACCCAACAAATAAGTTCTCTGACACTCTTAATCGGTTTAACTTATCTGCATATTGTAAAACTACGCATAAAGGGAAGTGAGAGCGTTATCGGTATGTATCATTTCGCGATATAGACACTTCATGGATTTATTCGTCTTCGAAATGTAGAAACTTTGTGGAAAAAGGAGACAATGATAGTTTTTTCGGCATTTTTCCTTTACACTGTAACCTACAATATCTTCAAAGGGATTTTCCGTCAATGTTGTTAAAACAAACCAAAAAAATAAACTTATTTAGTGAAGGTATAATGTACGAAAAGGATCATCGTATTTTCTCAACCTATCATACAAAATTATAAAGAAGAAGAAAAGGCCGTTATAAACGGTAACTATACCTTTTCTTGGAAGGATTCATGTCAATTCTAAGGTACGGCCCTCCTCCGGCATAATCAAAAGCTACAAGAGCTCCATGAGTATGCGCGATCCGGGCCACTTCATCAGTGTCCGTGATGATACCAGTCACGTTACTAGCAGCAGAAATCGATACCAATAGTAATCTCTTCTTTTCCTTCCAGAACTATAAATAGAAATATAAGCTATGATCGGACCGGATGGGGGATTCATTGGTGTGCTCTCTGAACGCCTACCAGGTTTAATTAACACCTATCTAGGAGGGGGCATAATGAGGGGCACGGGTAATTATCTTTAAAGCCTTTTGAAAACATTGTGGGAAAAGGAAATAAGACCATTTTCTCCTGATTCTTCACTGTTTTCCAAACCTTTATAGATAATTCCATCTAATGAGCTTTGATATTTTTAATTAACTGTGTACCACAAACTTGAGTTTTCTGAAGAAGAAGCCTTTTGATAACCTTGTTGGAAAAAGAGAAAATAATTCTTCCTTTCTTCAATGTTTTCTAAACTTTTGCTGATAATTCCATCATTTGCACTAGCATGTCAATGTTATTTACCTGTAGTTTATCGTCACAATTACATGTATTCCCCAATTAGAACCCACAATCACCAATTTACACCCTATGTTATTTTATAGGAGTAGGCGTTCGGGGAACAAACTGTTTCATGCATCTTCGTAATATATTGTACCAGGCCAGTCATTATAATATCTAGGGATCCAAATAATCAACTTTATCCAACAACTGACAGAACAATAAAGTTTATATGCAGAAAATTGACCAAAGCAAAAAGTTTCGACCGAGGTCAGCCTGCGCAGGGTGCGCAGGCTGACCGCAGTCGATACTTTTTGAAGATCCATTAAATTTCCTTTGCAGAGAGCACGGCTCCCACTGATAAGTATCGAATCTTACTATTTAGTGTAGCATAATTATTTTCTATACTTATTGCAGAATAAATTCTTATTCATTATTCGATGTTGCATGAAAAAATATTATTTCCTTTCATTTATTTATTCATTAAACGCAACGCGTGATTCAATGTATACTTTATCTAGGCATAAAGTCTTGGTCATTATTTGTGAGTTAAGCACTGGGTCTTAATTATTGTTGAAATTGGTGTGAAACCAAAGCTTTTATTTTTATGAGTCATACTGTGGCAACAGGTGTTAAAGGTGGCCCTACAGATTCTGGGACGAAAATTTTACAAAAGTACAAAAAAAAAAAGTCATCCTTATACTCCAAAAGCCCTTTAAGTTTCTTTCATAAAAACCCCAGTAGTCCAAAACCATCCGACAACAAGAGAAATTAGAGATTCATTACAGCCCAGGTCGACACCGACCGGAAACACGATCTGTTTTTACATGAGCAACTTGTTCATTTATGTACCAGAAATACACAGACGAAGCTTCAAGCATAGCGCCCGAAGACATTATGGAAAGTAATTACATGTTTGTTAGGTAAAGGAATTTAAGCATCATTAATCACGTGCCAGTCACTTAACATTCCCACAATGCCTTTTTTTATTTTTGGCTCGAAATCTAAAAATAGCTTAAGAAGCTACGTAGCCTTTTTAGGGAATACTATCAAAATAATCTTTTTTGGTAAATTCATGATTCTTAATTATTGATGATTTGTACTGTTTTTTTTCCATATAAATTTCAGTGATATATATATTTTTCAATTTGGTGTGATGAGAAAAATCTAAATACCCACCTTTAAATAAATCTCCATGAGCCATACTTTGGCAAAAGGTGTAAGATAAATCTCAATGAGCCATATACCAAGTAAGTCACCAGATAATTATGGATCTATAAAATTCATTCATTCAAACAAATAGTAATGATGTGGAATAGTCCTCACAAATGCAGATCATTTATTATTACTAAAAAGTTTCGATACAGGTCAGTCAGTGCATTCAGCGCAGGCTGACCTGGATCGATACTTTGTGCCGGTGAATTTAAGCCTGTTTTCAAAAAGCATGGTTCCTATGATGATGTAGTCTTATCTGAATGGCAGTGTGACTCACCTTAAGCTCTTTTTCTAACATGTCAAGATCCACAGTACCTTGGTCGTTTTCTTTGATACGCACAACCTAGTAAGACAATAGAGAATGCTGTATTGAACATCTGCAGCTTTTTCTGTATAGATTTTAAACTTGTTAAAGTATTATAAACACACAGTTGTCTCCTTAACAGTTGAATTTCAAACACAAGGCATCGAAAACAATTACAATAGAGGTTAATGTAGTGACATCTGCTTTTAAACTGAGAATTTCTGCTAAGGACACGGTAAAATACAGCACAGCACTATCTCCTTTTCCCATTCTGTTTTCTACCCATTTGAGGAATATAATGTTGTTTTTTTCAGGTCCTGTCAGAGAGGGCCTCGTTTATTTCTCTATAATATAGTACACAAATATAATGTTAATATAATGGAATATTATTATTAATTATTAATATATTATTAATTAATTATGACATTATTAATGTCATTATAATGGAATATAATGTTACTCGAAAGTCATTCAGCTTGTCTGTGCACAAATGCTTTCGATATTGATAAGCATGTTCAAGATTTAAGGATTACGACACTTAACCCATTGATAAATATTATGTAACATGTTTTCGTAAAAGGTATTCGGTAAATCTCAGCAGTTTATGTCTTTTGATATAAGAGTTAGGGGCCATAAACTCTCTTACCCATAAGTAAATATCATGTAACATCAATGTATTCGTAAAAGCTATTCGGTAAACTTTCTGGGCAGTTTATCTTTAAGGGGTCATAAACTTACTAACTTATCGGTAAATATCATGTAACATCGACGTTTTCGTGAACGCTATTCGACCTATCTCGGCAGTTTATCTTTTAGGGGCCATGAACTCACTAACCCATCGGTAAATATCATGTACCATCGACATTTTCGCAAAAGCTGTTCGGCCAATCTCTACAGTTTAAACTATTAGGGGCCATAAACTCACTAACCCATCGGTAAATATCATGTAACATCGATGTTTTCGTAAAAGCTATTCGGCCAATCTCTGCAGTTTATCTTTTATAATGAGAGTTAGGGGCCATAAACTCACTAAGCCATCGGTAAATTTCATGTAATATCAATGTTTTCGTAAACGCTATTCGGTAAATCTAGGCAGTTTATATTTTTTATATGAGAGATAGGGACCATAAACTCACCAACTCATCGGTAAATTTTATGTAAAGTCGACGTTTTTGTAAAAGTTATTCAGCCAATCTCGGCAGCTTCCGTCGTTTAACATGAGGGGTAGGAGAAAGAACGCTTTCGTGTAGACCATTGAAAGTCGAGAAGAGTTTTCTGCGAATGGTGTGTAAAAAAAAAAAAACAAGCAAGTTACCGTAGTTCCAAGTTCTTTCCAAATCAAGACATTAGAGTGGTGCTCGAACGGACCCGTGATCACAACCTGTTGTAAGACAAAACGTTCAGTAGTAAAGAAACCAATACATATGACCCATGTTCTGTGAAAAGGGGCTTAATACATCTGCGAAAAGGTTTTTGACCCGGGTTAGCCTGCTCAGTCTGCGCAGGCTGACCCGGGCCGAAACTTTTCTCTATCAGTCAATTTTCTGTATTTGCAAGTACTAGTAAATCGGTTGCCAGAAACTGTGGCTGTTATGGATCCATAATTATGTGATCAATGCACCATGAAGATGCATCAAGCCCCCTTTTGCTTAGGGCTGGCTCATATGAATGGCGAACTGACCAAAGGTGTATAAACAATTTTATTATATACCTAGCAGTGAGATCCTTGAATTTCCCAGTGAAATAAATTTTGATATCATCAATAGTGACGATATCAACTTTCACTTTCAGTTCCTGCCGTAATTTAGGAACTGCTTTTTTCCCATTAAGCACTTATAGATGGTGTTAATTGTAAATTCTATATTTTTCATATCAAAAATAACGAGTTAATTATCCTCTATTTATCATATATCTAGCAGTGAAATCCTAGAATTTCCCAGTGTAATAAATTTTGATATCATCACTAGTGACGATATCAACTTTCACTTTCACTTCCTGCCTTAGTTTAGGAACTACTTTCTTTTTCATAAAGCACTTGTAGATAGTGTTAATTACAAGTTCTTTATTTTCAACCAGACAATCCAACTAGTTTTCTCAGTCTAAACAAAAAAATAAAAATAAAATTACAAAAATATTCTTGAAATATATTCTTCCAAACGAAAAATTAAAAAAAAATAATGTTAATAAGGTATATAACAAATAGAATAATCAACTGGTAATTTTTATATGAAAAATATCTCACGAGGATGCGTCGTAAGGCGTTAAAAAAACTCGTGCTACGCACTCGTTTTTTCAACGCCTAACAACGCATCCTCGTGAGATATTTTTCATATCAAAAATAACGAGTTGATTATCCTCTATGTATATCATTCTTTTAAAGCAATGGGGTGCTTTCCTACACAATCCAAGTCGAGAAAACGATCTGCGGTAAGGCGGAATGAATCCTGCCACACTGACGATCGTCAGTCCTTGGAAAGAGGTCGGCCGAGCCGAGGATTCGAACCAGCAACTCCCTGTTCTCAAATTCTGTACGCTACAGACTGTGCTACGAGGCTCAGCTAACCTATGAAACATAGTAACACTTTTACTTGGAAAAAAAGGAGTGGCAGAAAACATTATGACTGATTTAATTTCGATAGCTAAAAGCGAAGAAGATTCGTTCATAAAAATCCTGATCATACGGTTTCTTCTGCAACCCTGGGCTGATTGATTTTCAGACTCCAAGCCAGCTTATGTATGCCGGAAGTTGATCCACTTCCGGTAAATATAACAACGTCGTCTTTTCCAGCATTCACACAACGTCTGATAATTGACCTACAAGATGAAATAAAAGAAGTAAAAAGTTGTTATGTATCCATCAAATGACATATTGGTCAGTCTGATATTTAAGAAAGTAGATCTCAAATACAACTAATGAATGAAAGGAAATATATTCATTCAATAATACTCATTAAAAATACACCTGGATCTTTAAATTGAATAACAAAACACGATATAGAAGCTTTCAAAAAGAAAGGAACAACCTACGACTCTGTTAATCGAGACAGACGCACATGCCGACTTACATTTGGGTAGACATTACACATAACAAATCTTTGTCAGATAACAATATCAGATTGGCGCTTTGGTATTTGATTGAATGACAGCAGGGATCGTGATGCCAGTTGGCAGTCAATAGGTTGATTAACTATGTCAGTGTCTGAAAATAATTTTCTTTATCTTGTAATATGCTTGCATTGCTTTATAGGGGTACCAAAACATGAATATCATGTATCTATTTTCCTAGTTCTTAACATAAAAAGATTTTTTTAAAAAAATCACAATTTTTAGCTGTATAAATCGGCTACAGGTGTGTATATATCCAAGAATGTATGTCATTAGCACTATGAGCATGAGGCTTTTATTCTTTGACTGAACACTGTCATAGTGTGGTAAAATGATGATGAGACAACACGTCTGTTGGAGCGTAACCTCAGATGTAATTTTAGATCTATAAGGTCCACAAGTGCGCCCACAGTTTTCTCCAGCATCCAAAACGGCTATTACCTTGCTTCTTCTCTGAACTTCTGTGTTTGACGAGCGTTTCTACCTGTTTCCGAGTGGGTGTTAGCATACAAAGGTAACACGTAGTCTCGGATGTAATCTTCTATAAATGTTAACGACC
This sequence comes from Tridacna crocea, assembly GCA_943736015.1. Taxonomy (NCBI): domain Eukaryota; kingdom Metazoa; phylum Mollusca; class Bivalvia; order Cardiida; family Cardiidae; genus Tridacna; species Tridacna crocea. The sequence continues at coordinate 11,528,838 of OX031070.1, forward strand.
GCCCTGATGCCGTGTAATCACAATAAATAACTGTAAACAAACAGACATACATGTCATACTAAATATCGTATAACGTTCTCAGGTGTTGGCATACAAAAGTAACAAACAGGCTCGTATGTAATTTTATATGATGTTAAGTTCACCCATAATTATTGAAATTCCGACATGACTGTAGACATGCAAAACATAATTTTGTATGTGTTAAATCATACAAAGGTTATACAGTTTTCAGACTGTTTTGGCATGCACATACTCTTGGATGTGATCCTTTATCAATGTCAAGGATAGCTGGGACACCGCGTAATGGCAGTAAAAAGTGTAACAATACAGAAGTATTATGGTTGTTGTAGTAGTCTGATAGAGTTTGGGTAGGCCAAAAGTGTTACCAAAAAGTGTTTATCCAAACTTCAAGGAATGCCATGACTTTGTATAATAGCATCGTGAAGATATAAACAATGTAACTTCTTGAAGGGAGATCTCACAGTCACACTGGCATTTACCTTTAGCCAAGTTACGGACAATTACGGATGTCTGGTTGTGCTTCTGTGGAACAGCTCAGATGACGATAAGACTGGAATTAGTAATTTGCGGGGTGGGTTTTATCAATAGGGATTCAGACAATTGCTAGGAAATCACTCCATAAGGTATGTAGTCATTGTCTGATTTGTAAACACCAGATTAAACTCTCTAAACGCGATATCTTAAGACATGTGCTTACTTGGATTGATGCATCTTAAATACATTTCGTCGGTGTACTTCCAAAACCTCGTAGGTTTTGGAAGTACACCGACGATTTGCTTTTTACTGGTACTCAGTGCTTATGCTACGTGTTTCTACAGATCGTTTGCGTTAAGGTGGTAGCTAGGAGGAGACTGTATTTCTTTACCAGATTTTATTCAAAACACTTTTTGAAGATAAATATTTGCAGTAACACGAGCTTTTCTTGGTTTTAGTCATAATAGCCTTCCATGTTTCGATATCCTGTAGGAATACAACAATCAGTGACATTGTGTTTATGAACTGATAAAAGCAAATCATTAGGCATGAGATTTGTCTGAAATGGCATTGTTCTTTTGAACCATCACTTTTTACGTAGCTTGATTACTTATACAATGTAACTACTTCAGTTAAACAAAAGTATACGATTTCAGATTATTTCAAAACCATCGATTTACTTTCATCGAGACGTGGGCAGATTGTTATCAGGTTGTTGCATTTTAGTAATAGAAAAAACAATACTAAGAAGCAATGTATTCACCTCGTTTTGGTCCAAAAGGTCCGTCAATGATAAGCTTATGTCCAATAACATTGTCTTGTATGTACTTAAGTATCGGGTACTCTTCATACCGGATTTTACCTTCACACTACAAAGAGAAACGTTGTAGAATCAGTGTTGTTTGAGTATACGAGTTACAAGCCGTCGGCTTTGTTGTAAAACGTCAATTTCTGCCATAACCACAACGTTGTCATATACTTTCGAGTATCAGTATCAAACCTATGCTTATCATTTGTGTTGGGAAAAAAGAACACTTTCGAAGATTACTGCGACATGGTTTCTGAAGGTAATGCGTAAATATGTTTAGTTAAAGTACAAATGGTGCAGGCAACGAGCGTTTAGCATGAACGTACCCAAAGTTGAACGCCGAATTGGAACGATTACAAAAATTGCTGAAATCAGATAACAAATATAGTTTACAAACGGTGTTTGGAGACTAACTTTGGATTGTGGAAAGATTGCAGTAGTACTTCCTGCGTTTCCGGTTGAACAGCGTAACATATCCGAGTAAAGTATGACTATCTAGGCATTTCTTTTTTCACCAAGATTTGATGGAAAAAAAAGATAGTGAAAGTAATATTTTTTGCATTTCTAATATCTTTTATGAGCATAAAGATCTAAATTAAATTGAAAACTTCTGTTTTTAATTAAATGCAGTGTCGCAAGAGCAATATCGTGAAATGCTTTGCAATAGCTACTTGGAATGAAGTGAAAAAAAAATCCATGATTAGAAGGAAGCTCGCTGTAATGGAGATCGGATGAGATCCCCGCGATGAGAGTCTTGAAATTTTGTGCGATTGGGGGCATTGTTTTATATTTCCTTTCTTTCTCTTATCATTTCTTGAAAGCGCACTTGCAAAACAACTAGTAATTCAGAAGCCCGAGCTTCAGCGATTCCGTCAGGGTATGTGCTTGCAAGGTACGAACACGAGACACTGCCAAGCGGTTAGCTACAGTATAATTTAGTAAAAATTGTTTATTTGGTAATGAATTACATGTTTTACAAATAAGTCCATGTGTATAACAACTTTGAGGAATAAAACTTTAACTCTTGACTTACTGATTAAGTGAAATGAAACTTTCCAACCGACAGTAAAAATCTAAATATCGCTGTCGGGGGTCAAATATCTCCGTACCGAACAGTCTAGATTCAAGATCTGACTGCAAATTCTGTGCAGTATAATCTTGAACTACACTGCCCGCTAAAGATGCTTGTGTTGCGCTCAGCAGCATAATGGTTAACCCATTACCACACAATCCCTACGTTTGACGCCCCTGAGAAAGAAGTCTTTAGAAAACATTGTGGGAAAAGGAGAAAATGCTGGTAACCAGTGTTTTCTACCCTTCGCAAGACAAATTTCAAATTTTCAATCATTTTTAATTTGTCGTCTGCAAATGCTTTCGATTTGAACAAGCCTAAAATATTGTTGTTTGGTAATGAGTTAAAAATGTCCTAGTTTTTAACCTGTTTATCAAAAGGATTCCTAAAAAATTATTTGCTGTGCACAGACCCTTTTGCGGGGGGGGGGGGGGGTTGACAATAATATGGATTTAGATGATAATGACTCTATAAAAAGTGTACTAACCGAATTACGTGACTGTAGTTCCTCACGTGGAAGCGGAAGGTGCTGCTCTGTCTGGTAGTTGGCCTGAAATTTTAAATCAACCATTTCATGAATGAACTTGTTACCAGACACCAAATTGTTGCGTCTGTCCAGATTGAAGTCAATTGTCAGCTCTGCATATGCTCGGTAGAGCCTGAAAACTTTTTTTTTTCAGATGCAATCTTTTTGTTAGACAGACACTACACTTCTTTTATTCTATTCAGCACTTTAATCCATTAAACGTGAGCGATCTACTTTCTGGCGCAATTGTACATTTTTATACCATTTTCAGTGCAATGATACAGATTTACCATTTTCAGCGCATTTATATGCAGATTGATACCATTTTCAGCGCAATTGTACAGATTTATACCATTTTCAGTGCAATGATACAGATTTACCATTTTCAGTGCAATTGTACAGATTTATACCATTTTCAATACAATGATACAGATTTACCATTTTCAATGGAATTATACAGCTTTACCTTTATCAGTGTAATGGTACAGATTTATACCATTTTCAATACAATGATACAGATTTACCATTTTCAATATAATTATACAGATTTACCTTTATCAGTGTAATGGTACAGATTTATACCATTTTTAATGCAATAATTTGTCCGCTTTACCATTTTCAGTGAAATAGTATAGTTTTATACCATTTTCAGTGCAATGATCCAGTTTAACCATTATCAATGCAATGATACAGTTTTATACCATTTCCAATTAAATGATACAGCTTCACCTTTTTCCATACAATGGTACAGATCTATACCATTTTCATGCCATACAATAATATAGTTTGACCATTTTCATTTCTATGGTACAGATTTATACCATTTTCAATGCAATGGTACAGATTTGTACCATTTTCATGCCATGCAATGATACAGCTCTATCATTTTCAAATCTATGATACAGTTTATACCATTTTAACGCAGCGGTAGTTTATGTCATTTTCCTCGTAATGACACATGTTTACAATTTTCAATGCAATGATACAGTTGTATACCATTTTCAATGCAAAGATACAGTTTTATACCATTCTTAGAAACAAAAAAAATGAAACACTCAAAACTGGTGATGAGGCCAGGTACAGCAATGGCCCAGGGATAAATCAAAGTGGAACGCTCTACTAACATTCACATATGCACGCTAGTATGGGCACAAGTATTACTTATTAAGTAAGTTCGAGTAAGTAAGGTGGCACACTAAACTCTGAGACTGCTAAATGAATAATGTGAAACAAAAGTTACCAAATGTATATAGACGGGTTTCCAAGGAATAACTCAGCTTTTGCTCTAGGACTACTAAGGCAAAGGAATCAGCGTTTTCTGTTGTTGTTGTTTGGGCTTTTTTCTTAATATATCAAAACATGGGACCTTCGAAGCTGGTACTAGTTAGAATATATTTCAGTGTTTCTGTTAGTCAGCGTAGATTCAATATCAGAGAACAAGTTCTGTGTAATTTGATCTGAATCTGCATAGTCTGCAAAGGCACACAATTCGTGCCCAACTTTTCATTAAGTTAACTGTTAGTCTATAAAGTAAATGATTTGAACCTTTTCTCAGTCTTGAAGGAGAGTTCCAAAGACTTTGGTCTTTGTTTAGCATCAGTTAGAAGAAACGGATGGTGTAAATCACGATTAGACAGCACGTTCTGTACAGTCTGATCTTGATTTACACCATTCCCAGAAGCACTGAATGTTGCTCCGAATCTGTTTTAGTATTTAAACATGATTACTAACCTCAGGGGTACAATCGTCTATCTCCTTTTCTTTCAGTTCAACATCTTGTTTCTCACATTCTTCCTCGTTTTCAGCATGAGTTTTGTCTGAGGTCTTTTTACTTTTCTTCTTTGTTTTTACCGACGGTTTCTTTATAACAACATCCTTATATCCGCCGCCGACTCGCTTTCGCGTTATAATGTATTCAGTTTCACTGTCCGACATCGTCGCACTTACGTGTCCCAGGTTTGTTACACGAATGTGATGCACCTCACTAATTGTCACCTTGCAAGATGCGATTTGGCAAGGTCATAACGCGTGATCGAAATACTGTGGATATTCTTATTTTCAAAGCTTCATCTGAAATAGGGAATCATAAGTATTTGGTATCAAAATCAGAAATTGAAATTGGATCTGCATTTCCAATTTTAAAAAAAGGGCGCGATTTATTTTGCAAACCAGAACCTTTTTTGAAAATACTAGATGACGTCGATCAGCAATGTTTCCCAAAACTGTTATTATTATTATTTAATCCGAAAAAAAAGAAAAGAAAATCATCATTGTTTATAAAGAGAATGCTAACACTTAAATCGTTAAGTATAATTAAGGACTTCTGTCCATAATCAAAATCAAATATATTTTGATATTGAAATACTTTCAACTGTTAAAAACGTTACAGATTCTAAAAAGCTTTTTTTTTTTCAATACCAGTCTGATCTATTTTTACATTAAAATCGTCTCATCCCCCCTTCCCTATCTCCTTTGGCAGGGAAGAGACTAAATCCATCAGCACTTAAAAAATCCAAAATACCGGTGCTATTTCATAACTTGTCTTGATTGATTGACGGTTTACATTCTGGTCTGCAGAACACTGATTTTCCGTCTGATAGACGAGATTATCTCGTTTGTACAAAACGGTCAGTTATTTTGTTATTCTTTCGTAATGTTGTCAACAAAATGTCCTCTCACCCTTTGGTCACCGTGAGATGACCCTTCTGTTGTGGTAACAGATCCATGCTTCTGTCTATCTGTAATAGACGTATCCCCTGATGTTGAAAAGAAATGAACCAGTTACCTCCTAAAACAACCTTCCAGCATGCTTTTGGAAATATTGCGACAGAAAGAGATTTCTTTACATAATATTTTTTTAGAAATGGGTCATTCTTGTGATAATGCATTAAACAAAAGTCAACTAGTTGAAATAATGTTAAACATTAATCAAGGGTTAAATATATAGGGAAAAAACTTGGTTCTGGTATGGTTGATATAAATATATCCAATAGGTCCGTGTAATTATTTACCAACTATTTCAAAGAAGATTTATAGTCTAATACTTAAAATTTTTCTAAATCTAAAAATAAAACAAATTCTGATTGGCTAAACCAAATAGTTAAGCCAATCAGAGGTTGCGTGGCTTTCAAATCCAAAAAGTTCTTAAGATTTAGACAGAGAATATTTTCAAGAATGATTAGTAAATGTAGACTTCGACGTCTTTTATAGCAGATCCGGGCGTCTTATGAACAGAACAGATTTTATTCAGAAAAACGACTTGAACACATAAGGTTCATCGTCGACATACATACATAATAATATTACCTCCATCCTTTCGAGACCGAGTGCATATATCTACCTTTACGGGTTTTTTAAAGATGAAATACTCTCTCTCTCTCTCTCTCTCTCTCTCTCTCTCTCCGTTTGAATGCTTTTGTATTGTTTTTCCATTTGAAATAAATGTTTCTGATTGGAACAGAAACTTCATGATACGTTGTTATGGTAATTTATACCGGTAGTATGATGCTGAAGCTCAACAATGAACATTGGATTAGAGTAAAAAGAAAATCGTTACATAGTGACCGTTGGGAAAAATCCGAAACATTTTTAGTAGACAAATGGTAACTTGATTTCTTTACAGATAATCCCATGAATTATCGTTTTAATAATGGAGAATTGCTAATATTTATATAAAACACAATCGAGATGTAAAAATATCATTTCTTTGAGCGGATAAACACAAAACTAAACATTGCACAGCTTTCCTTTGTCCCCTTCCGCTTATCCCTTCACCACGCAATTTTGAGTTCTAACGACCATAATGAAAATGGCTTTAAAAACATAGTGTGAAAAGGAGGAAATGCTATAGTAACCAGCATTTTCTCCTTTTCACACTATTTTTTTTTTTGTGAGGGTCAAACAAAATTAATTGAGCCACATTTCAATTGTCGTCTGCAAATGCTTTCAATCTGGAAAGTCTTCATTTTTGACGTGTGGCAGAGTTCAATATTTGTTTACTACCGGTAACTTTTTTACCTCTTTACGAGACTAAATATTTTAGACCATTCAAAATCGAAAGCAGTTGCTGACGTAAATGAAAGGATAGAAAACATTGTGCGAAAAGGAGAAAGTGCTAGATCTAGTTACCAACATTTTCTCTTTTCCTCCCAATGTTTGAAAATTTCTCTTTCTTGGGGTCGTTAAAAAAGGCTTAACTCATTACCAAACGAAAATACTTTAGTCTTGTCCAAATTGAAAGCATTTGCGGACGACAAAATAAAAGTGACTGAAAATTTGAAATTTGTTTAGTGAAGGGTAGAAAACATTATGGGAAAAGGAGAAAATGCTGTTTACTAGCATTTTCTCCTTTTCCTGCAATGTTTTTAAAAAGCTTCTTTCTCAGGGTCGTCAAAAGTAGGAATTGTGTGGAAATGGGTTAAAGGAATTGAAGAGCAAACGTATGTAAAGAAGGGTTTTTTTTAAAACAAATTAAGAACATTCCTAATAAGAACTAGTTTTCGATTTATCACGGTGTTTTCTGAGTGAAGTCTACAGCCATACAAAGGTTCTAATCCTTCTGGGAAGGAGTTAAAACCAATGTATGGGCTGTTTGATACAGTGTGAATAAAAAGTAAAAAAAAAAACACGGAACAAATCGTAAACGAAATAAAATTAATAAATTGCCCACAGTGAAGAGTTTTTACCCAATTCCCACCTTTTTTAAGAATTCTGGTTTAAGTTCCGTTCATTTCCATTATTATTACCGTTTATCTGGGTCGAATGTAATATTCATAGAAAAGAAACCGAAGCAGGAATGCAAGCGAATATCGAAAAAAGTGCAAGGCTGAAAATTTTTCATCCAATAAAAAGGTCGAATAACCTTTTTGAGGTAATTTACAAGTTGTTACCACAAACTATAGTTGATTAAATATACTGGAACATAACGGGGGCAAAGTTTTCTGGCTGTAAATAACGGAAGCCCCCTGCATGGGAGTTCATTTGATAATTTAGTTTAATCCCATAGCCGGGTGTAGATGGCATGTTTACTGGAAATCGAGCTATGGATGAGTATATCGGGAAAGAAGACAAAAATTAATAATGCAAGAGGATGATCATGATGTGCCGTTCGCTGCATGCTAAGATGAAGTTGTTTTGATATATTATGGTCGATGTCTCATTATCTTCCTCTAGGTGGCATTCTATAAATACTCATCTATCTAATATGGGCATCCTGGGTACAGAACCGAACCACTTTCCTACGCGACAACCGTTACTTTGAATTTAAAACTAAAATAAAGGTTCGTTCAATAAAACGCTACCCCGTGCTATTCACTCAGCTATGACCAGTAGTTTAGAGAAATCTGGAGCTAAAGCAGGTCTCATTTCTCCTCAAACGTATTGATAAAAACTATTTTCAACATTGCTACTTTATAGAGCGTAATATTAGAGTCAGCCCGCTTTCAGGGCTAGTGATGCGTCATATAAGACAGTCGAATCTTCGAAGAATATGACATGCACAGACAACGATTTATTTGGAGTTTACTACCGGTGTAATGCAGAGAAATTACCCTCTCCTAAAAAATGACCCATGAGTCATTTCACTACGTAGAGAAAAGACCCGTGGGTCATTTCACTACGAAGAGAAATGACCAAGGTCATTATTCTACATAGAGAAATAACCCTCTGGGGTCATTTCTCTCCCTAGAATAATGACCCGGGTAATTCCTCTACGTAGTGTAATGGCCAATGGGTCATTTTGTATAGGGAGGGTCACTACACCGGCTTAAAGTTGAGCTTCACCTATTTAGTAGGTTAAGGGTTATACCTTTACCACACAATGATGACTTTTGACGATCATGAGGTAGAAGCCTTTTGAGAACTTTGTGGGAAAACGAGAAAATGCTGGTAAACAGTATTTTTTCCTCCTTTTCCCAGAATGTTTTCTACTCTTCACAAATCAAATTTCAATTCTTCAGTCACACTTATTTTGTAGTCTACAAATGCTTTGAATTTGGACTAGTCTATAAATTTGTGTTTTGGTAAAGAGTTAAAAGTAACCCTCTTCTGTTTTTCTCAGTCGTCTTCTCTTCACTCTTTTATCATATAGTTCCTCGTTTTTGATAAAGACCAAAACGGTACCCAACAATGTCCGTCGTATCCAACAATGTTTTTGATAAACGGTAAACGGTAGCCATCAATTTCCGTCCCATCCAACAATGTTTTCTGTCTTTCGTTTGGACCAATTTCACCTGAACCACTTCCAATTTAATTAATCCTTTCCCAAACATTCCCTGGTTTTTACGACCGTGAGATAGAGGCCTTTTGAAAACAAGGTAACCAGCATTTTCTCCTTTTCCCACAATGTTTTCTACCCTGCTAGAAACAAATTTGCATTTTAAGTTCTGTTTCCTTTTTCGTCTGCAGGAGTTTTCAGTTTTGAACTGTCTAAAAATTTGTCGTTTGGTAAAGAGTTAATGTTGGCGGATGCTCTGCATAAGAAATGGTTTAAAAATGTTGTCTCCCGGTAAACTGTGTGGGAGCAACATCAGAATTAGCGGTTATTGCGTTAAATATGTGAAAAGAGCTACACGTGCTGCATTGAATGAGGTGTTGAAGCAAAGCATAACGTTATGTTAACGTGCCAGTAGAGAAAACAATGAAAAGCAAAGATTGCACGTAGCATTATCATACCTTGTAAACAACCATTGAGCGATTTGAAATGTCGATATTATTCATTCTGTGAAAAAAAAGGAATCAGCAAGGATTAGTCAAGGATTTTTCAAAGCAGATATTTCCTTTGACATCTAAGTTAGAGTAATAACGGGGTTATTGTAAAGGGCCATAGGTTACAAAAATCTGTGTCCGTCCGTACATTTGTCCGGTCGTCTGTTTTTCTGCCTGACTGTCCAACTCTCCCTCCTCGCTTTCCCCGTCCGCCCATCGGTCCACATGTTTGTCAAAATGGCTGAATTCGTTCTAAGTGACTTTCTGGATTCGAACATCACCAAGACAGGTTTACAAACCTTGAGCGATACGGACCGATCTCCCGGAGAACTGCAAATATCAGTAAAGATTTGAAGCAGTGGGTGATTTAATCTTTTACCACGAATTCCCGAAATACAAGGACCCTGAAAAAAAAAAGCATTTTGGAACATTGTGAAAAAATAAGCAAATGCTGGTAATCTGCATTTTTCTCCATTTTTTTCAATAATTGTTTTCTTTTCCCCAAATAAAGATTGCATTATCCAATTTTGTTTCACATGTGACATTTCTGAAATTTTGTAATCTGTTACAGAGTTAAAATAAACCAATGTTTAGATACAGGTAAGTTAGATATCGAATGGCATTAGCTATTTTAAATCTACACTGCTTTTTACTAAATTGAACTACAATACCAAATGAAAAGAATAGTCAAACCGTTATGAAAGGACCCAGTCATGCGATTCTAGTTCTGAACTGCGCTTTTTACTTCTTTGTTTTTCTATCTTTGCTTTTCTTTAACTCTTTACCAAACGACAAATTTATAGACTGGTCCAAATGGAGAGCTTTTGCGGACGACAAAATAAATGTGACTGAAGAATCGAAATTTGATTTGAGAAGGTAGAAAACAATGGGGAAAAGGAGGAAATGCTGGTTACCAGCATTTTCTCCTTTTTCCGCAATGTTTTCAGAAGGCTTCCTCCTCGGGGTGTCAAAAGTCGTCATTCTGTGGTGCAAGGGTTAATTCAGAATTTGGTTCAAATTCAATGCTGTTTTTAACCAAAATTGTACTGGAATAATGTATAGGTGCATATAACTATACGGAAAGAAAACATCGCTATGTGCAAGGCAGTTTATACTTAAATAACGGACCATTGACTACTTTCTCGAGTAAATGCAAAGAAACGTTCGAGGATAAAGAGAAGAAAGAGGATAAAGGACAGAAATAAAATACGGAAAAACCAATTAACTCTTTACAAAGGACGAAATTTTCACTGGTCCAAATTGAAAGCATTTTCAGACGACGAATTAAATGTAACTGTGAATTTGATAATTTCTTCAGAAGGGATGAAACCATAATAGTAAAAAGTGAAAATGTTAGTAACTAGCATTTTCACCTTATACCACAATATTTTTTAAAGGCTTTCTGCAAAGGTTCCGTCAAAGTCGCATTTGTTAGGTAAAGGATTAAAACCATTTCATTAATATGTATTTGTTTTAACCTAACTCTCTACTAAACGACGTAATCTTAGACTATTTGTAGACGACAAATTAAAATGTGGTTCAAATTTTGGGTTTTGTATTTCAAAGGATAGAAAACATTGTTGGAAATGGGAAAAATGTTGGTAACCAGCATTTTCTTCTTTTCCCACAACTTTTTTCAAAAGCTCTTTTTCGTCAGGGTCATTAAAACTCGAGTCTGTTTGTAACGGGTTAAAGCAGTCTTGGACTCAACGCAGTGCTAAGGTATATATCTTGTTCTATTTTAAGATTTAATTATATTTTTATGGACGATTTTAAAACAGAGTGGTAAGATTGAGACCTCCAGGTGTAATTATTTATTTATCTATTTATTTATTTATTGTGTTCTTGAATTTTGATCCATTTTATTGTTGTTATTACCTCATTTCTAACGACAAAATTTTCCTCTAAAACATTCTGAAAGCATATAAGCAGACGACAAAATCACTATCGTTACAAAAGAAAATTTGTAGGTTCTTTGAAATGTTCAAAATGGAGTGGGAAAGTGCACGTGTGAAAGCATAAAGGCTGTAATAGTAATTGCTCTTTACAAACAGTTAAGTCTTTTTGCCATAATGTTTTTCAATGTCGACATTGTGCAAGATGAAAGCATATTTGTGTTTTTATTTTCTAATCTAGTATCAAAGTTACAACATACAGAGACTTTGGCAGCCATGGCGATCACAAAAACACTCCGCCATTTTAAACTGCAAATACTGCTATTTTGTTTGGCCCAAGGGTTGATTTCAATAGCGGTAGTTCTATACACATTAACGTATTTACCGGAAGAACATAGAAATGAGAAACCGGAAATGGAAGCCCAATTACCAAAGCGTCACAAGTTTAATAAAACTAAAATGGCCAATATAACTTGGAGTTTTACTTCTGCTGATGGTGAAACATTTGTTTTATTTCGATTTGATAAATTTATCAATGGACTGGAATATTATGACTGGATGAATATGTCAACAAAAAACACGAAGTATGCCTATTTCAAACCTGGTTACAGGCTGGACGAAATTCCAGACTGGTTCAGTGTCGATGAGATCTTTTGTGGGGGCTGTCTCAAAATTCACGGGAAACGAATTGGTTATCTAAGCAATGCTACAATAAATCCAGACTTAGCGACTGGCAATGTCGGCGGTGAGGTTTTGAATAACATCATGAATCAACCTTTAGAAACAGAATACCTTAAACTGGACCGGGGATTTATTGAAGCTACATCTGAACACATACTGGATATTCCAGATGGTTACACCTTAAACATTGAACTAAGGACATTTCTGAACGCTTTAAACGTTTTACATCCTGATGACGTCAGCGAAACCCGTACATCACGTGGCAAATATGCTGTTCTGGTAACGAGGGTTGAATACGCCAACTTCTATCACAGTACGATGAACTGGTACGAGACTTTTCTTATAATGGTTGTATATAACATAAAACCTCAAGATCTTGAGGTTTACTGGGTAGATGCACATCCTAAATCATCCTTGGACAACATATGGGATAAACTTTTCGGTAAATGTAGACGTGTCAAGGCAATACACAACGCAATAACATATAGACATATGGTCTGGAATGGAATGGGCCAGAGAAGCCCCGTTAATGCCCACAAACTAGAGGATTTGCCTTTTATAAACGAGTACAGACATTTTGTATTGACTAAATACGGAATTTCCAAACAGCATAAAATTGATTGTGCGCAACTCCGAGTGACAATAATATGGCGCCGCCCATATGTTGCACACCCGAGGAATCCAGATGGTTTTGTTGCTAGGCGTATTTACAATGAAGACGAGGTTTGGGAAGCGGTATCCGAAGTCCTTCCGGCTGCTATTATCAATGGTGTTCAGCTGGATAAATTAACAATGTCGGAACAGCTGGAGTTGATAACCACGACCGACATTTTGATAGGTATGCACGGAGCGGGATTATCTCATATACTGTATCTGCCGAAAACATCCGGGGTTATCGAGTTCTTTACACAACGTACTTCCGTTGGAAATGCACACTTCCGGTCAATGTCTAAATGGCGTAGGATTCCGTATATCGTCTGGATTAACTCGAATTACAAGCACGAAATGTTGAATCATCAAACAAGAATTCCGATAACGGCTTTGAAAGAAATGGTTTTGAAAATGGAAGAAAGTCTATGCAAAGATGGCCGCGCCACAGACATGGATACTGAAGATGGTGAAAATGATTAAGCACTGAGACATAGAAGTTAAATCAGAATTTACATGATGTAATTTTATTACAAACATGTTTGTGTTTTAATAAAAGATTTTGAAATATTTTTTCTCTTGCAACATTGTTGAATGTACAAAAAAATAAACCAAAAGCAAAGAAATTCGACACAGCTCAGTTTGTGTAGACTGCCAAAACTGACCTTGATCGATATTTTTTGTTGATACAGTTACCTCCCTACTCAGAAACCACCCCTCGTACATGAATGACGCTGTCTTACAAAACATATATCCTTCTGAAATAAGTAAGTTAGTATTCTTTGAAGTCAACACAGTCGCGTCATTGTGGGGACTAAATATCGGCTGAAACTTTGTGGCCCAGTTTTGAAGTTATTGGCAAGAAAAAAAACGTGAAAACAGGCATTCGGATATTTGCGTGAAGTGTCATCTCAGATCAATCTGTAGTCCGTGCAGGTCAATCCGAAACGACAATCTCTGTTTTGCTGTAATAGTCTTTTTTTGCACAAGTCTACTATGACACGAAATCCTAAGTAGTAGTACAGTGTCATTTCAGATTACCATGTGCAAACTGTACAGGCTGATCTGAGACAACACTTTACGCAAATGTCCAAATGCCCCTTTCCGCATTTTGCAAGCCATATAGGATTCGAGATTTTTCGTAAACGACAGCCCCTGTACAATCTAATATGAAATTTTTTCGACAATATTCTGAAAGATAGTCCAAGAAATTCGGATTATGCTGATTGCAGATAAACACATCTATTTCTACCAGACTGATTTCAATCACCATCATCGTCTATACTAGAGTTCGATGGAGTACTTGGTAAAACACAGTGGACGTATAAATAAGTGAGCTGTTGCTGTGATTTGACTAATCATTTTTGAAAAACGATGTAAAAAAGAATTTTAACAAACAATCTTCTTCTTCTTTTGTTCTTATTTTTCTTCTTCTTCCATACACCTGTCTTCTTCGTCTTAACAACTAGGAATACTCGACGTTTTTCGCTTGTGGCAGGACTTTCCGACTCTGACTATAACACACATAACAGCTCATAACAATCTGCTCCAGGATTTCTAGCAATGTCAGTAAGCTGGCTCCCAGCGCTAGACCCAGATATCCACCGAATGAACCTAGAACGAAGAATAAGTAAACCCTTATACTACACAGTCCAGAGCGTTTGTGATCACTTTTGAAAAAAAAAACAATGTTGGAAAAGGGGAAAATGCTGGGTTGAAATATAGTTATGGTTCTTGTACACTGCACTTCTCCTCAATGTGACCTATCTGTATATGAAGTTTTGAAGTCGCTAGCTTTCTTACTATGGAAGTTATGTCCCGGACAAAAAAATCAAAGTTAAAATTTACAAAAGGCAGTAACTCAATGTTATATTAACCCAGTCGTTCAAGAATGCTTTCAATTTGGAATAATCTAAATTTTTGCTCAATTGAAAATCTTTAGATCTACTCTTATTGTTTTCATTTCGGCTACAATGAAGACGAATACCAAATATTGAAGTTCAAGGCCAATTAAATTATAATGAAACAAGAGCGGCAAATTGTCGCAAGATATGCCCACCGCCAGTCGTCAAGGAGGTATAATAGTTGCAAAGGGCAAGCAATGCAACAAACATGTTTACCATTGTTTCAATTTGACTTGAAACTTCAAATTTCTATTCCGGACAAGCAATAAATACTGTAATCAAAGTACTGAAAGTACTAATTGAGGGTGATGGTAGAAATTTGCTACTCGGTTTTAACACTCGTTCAATTCATTAAACATTTCATTCATCTGATGGTAATAAGTTGATAACATCTTTTTCTCAAATTCTTGTAATCTTTTTTTGTAGAGTCTGCTCAGCAATGACCAGAATAAATATTGATTTTTAAACTTTATTGAACACGAGTTTACATTTGGCTTGGGGACTGTAAAAACGCAGAAAATATAGAACATAGAGTTAAGGAGAAAAAAGGGTAATGGAACAGGTAATAAAACACAGCCAATATAGAAAAAGAAGACAAAAACGTTCGCGAAGGTTTTCTGAAATGCCTGTTAAATGAGTACATAGACTTTGATGAAATTTTCATTGATTATATCTCAATTCAGCACGTTATACCAATTATACCAATTAGTTCAATTGTATTTATTTACAAATCAGTGTATAAAGGGGGTGTTGTTACTTAAGTTTATTTTCAACGTAGTCTCTCTCTCTCTCTCTCTCTCTCTCTCTCTCTCTCTCTCTCTCTCTCTCTCTCTCTCTCTCTCTCTCTCTCTCTCTCTCTCTGGAGGTGAGGGGAGGGGAGGGGGAAGGGGAGGGGAGGGGAGGGGGAGGGGCCATGACCAAATGAAAGGAACACCACTTTTGTGGAGCTCAACTTTATGCTAAGTATAAGGCTTAAAACTATGCAAAATGTGCAGGTTTTATTCACAATTTACAAGACGACCCTACGGTTTCTTCATTTTGAAAATGAAACAGAGGTTTGTCGACACCTCAACAGTTATTCAAGAATAATAAATGCTTTACTTTATTTCAGCTTGTCTTTATCTACTCTACTAAATAGCTTGAATTAAACGATTAGATAGAAAGAAGTTATATACCCCCGTCTGTCTTTGACACCAATCAAATACTTATATTCTGTTTTAAAATTAATACAAAAAATCCACTCAACAACTATATATAGAATCAAAACACTAAGCCCTGGAAGCCCGTAATGGCGTGTTGATAGACGTAGCCTGGGGGTACTAACTGTTGAAACTAACAGAACAAAAGAAGTGAACATTACCCGATATCGATGAAAAAAATCTGTTTGAAGTTGCTTCCGTTTTCTTCGTATTTCTTCTTGAAAAATGAACACTTAATTAACAAGAATTGTCATGCAATAATACTGACTGTGACAGACAAGCAATCATTTTGGAGAAAGGAAAAATTGTTTGTAGGAAAAAGGCATTTGAAACGTAAGGAATGAGAGTTATCACGATGTTTGCAAATGCCATGTTTTAAAGGCACTGGTCGTGCCCCTGTCCACAGCTCTGGCCCCCTTTCTTTTTATCTCATATCCCCTCTCTTTCTCTCTCTCTCTCTCTCTCTCTCTCTCTCTCTCTCTCTCTCTCTTATTTTCTTTGTTTCTTTCTCTCTCTCTTTATTTTCTTTCTTTCTCTCTTCCTCTTACATTTTCCGCCTCGCCCCCTCTCTCTTCATCAGTCTTTCATGTCCGACAAAGTTCATTGTCGTTGAAAGACTGAACTTCGAAAAGGTCTTGAAAAGCAGAAATATGTGCACTGGCCACTTCAGTACAGCTGAAATTATGTACAAAACAGTCATTAACACGACAAAATCAGGAATAAAATGATATAAGATCAAACCTTTATCGCACAATACCTAGTTTTTCATGCCCTTTAGGAAAAAAATGAAAAATCTTGTGAAAAAAAAGCAAAATGCTGTTAACCAGGCTCTAAATTCAGTAATCATTCTTAAAAACATTCTTGGTCTTATTCACCAGAATTTTCTAAATTTGAAAATAAGACAAATTCTCATTGGCTAAACCAAATGGTGCTGTTGTACTGGTGTAAGAAACTCTAGGAAAGCACTCTTTGCAGTTCTTCCCTACATCTCATTTTGCATTCCGGTATTTTTCAGTCTCTTTAGATTTTTTGTCTATATTTATGATAGTCCGGATTTTGGTGTCTTTTGCTGACAATTCGTCATTTGATGTGCCCTAAAACAATTTGTATTTGGTCAAGCTTTCAGACAGTTTGTCCTTGAGTCTGTCTTTTTGTTCCTTTTTATGACGAAACTAAAGGATAAATAACATAGGGAGAAAGAAAGAAATTGAAATGCATGGCTTTCTTTTGGGTAGCAATTTGTCTCGGAGATCTCAAGTGGACATTTCCAAGAAATAACATGAAACCTTGGTCACTATCGTTTCCGTCCTCGTCTGCAATGTCTAGCTACTTGTCCGCTAGAGTGTCTTTTCGCCCGTCTATCTGTTTGACCTCTAGTGTGGTTGTCTGTCTGCATGTATTTCTACAAAAATGTATTTGAAAAAAGAAATATCTTTAACCCTGTACCAAACGACAAAATTTTATACTGGTTCAAATTGAAAGCACTTGCAGACAACAAAATAAAGGTAACTCAAAAATTGAAACTCGTTTCCTGCAGGCTAGCAAACATTTTGGGAAAAGGAGAAAATGCTGGTAGTCCAGTGGCCGCTTTAGTTTGTATGGCGTTTAACGTCATTTTCAACATTATCTCAGCTATATTGCGACATCCAGTGCACCAATAAATCGTTTTCTTGAGTTTCTATTACTAGTGCTCGGCGCAAGTCTTTACAAGCTACTGGCTGCTTTTGCATGTAATCCTCTTTGATCAACAACGATTTGCGGCGAGAAAGGAATGAATCCTGTCGCAATGATTATCGTCAATTCTGGGAAAGGAAAAGGCGGAGCTGCAATTTTGAAGAACTCGTAACCCTTTACCGCACAATCCTTACGTTTAACGCACCTCAAGAAAATGCCTGGTAACCAGTATTTTCTTCTTTTTACAGATTGCTTTCTTGCCTCCCTAAACAAAATTTCAATTAAGCAGTCACTTTTATTTCGTCGTCGGCAAATGGTTTGAATTTGGACTAGTCAAAAAAAAAAATTTCGTATGGTAAATATGTTATTATATCTTCCGGGAAAAATGAGCTTGAACACCTACATCTGTTTGTTTGTGTTGGAGCTAAACGTTGTTTTAATAGCTTAGGTCATATCAAAGTGTCAAATGCACACATTCATTGTGTTTCCTGGCTTTCTCATACAGGTAGAGAGAAAGAGAGAGAGAGAGACGGACAGAGAATGAAAGAGAGACGGAGAATGAGAGAGAACAGAGAGAGAGAGATGGAGCTAAACGTTGTTTTAACAGCTTAGGTCATATCAAAGTGCCAAATACACAGATTCATTGTGTTTCCTGGCTTTCTCATACAGGTAATGAGAGAGACAGAGAGAGAGAGACGGACAGAGAATGAGATAGAGACGGAGAATGAGAGAGAACAGAGAGAAAGAGAAGAAGAGAGATGGACAGAGAATGAGAGAGAGAGACGGACAGAGAGAGAGAGAGAGAAAGAGAGAGAGACGGACAGAGAATGAGAGAGGGGGGGAGAGAAAGAGAGAATAAAAGAAACAGAAATCTAGAAACACAGCTGGGGTCCGGTGCAGGGCTTTTAAAAAATATCGTTTTAAAACATCTTGTAAAAAAGAAAAAATACTACTTTCTTACGTTTCAATTGCCTTTTTTTTCTACAGACATTTTCCTTTTCGCACAATGAGTGCTTGTTTTTTAAAGAAAGTACTATTACATGACAATTTTTGTTAATGAAGTGTTCTTTTACAAGAAGAAATATGAAGAAAGGAGCTACTGAAAGAGGTTTTTTTTTTCATCGATATCGGGTATGCACAGAGTTCATTTTTTTTTTTTGTTTAGTTGTTTAAGCCTTAACCAGACGACAAATCTTTAGCCCTTTTCAAATTGAAAGCATCTGCAGACTACAATTTTCATTCGGCTCAAAATGTGCAACTGTTTATAGATAAGATAGCAATCATGGGAAAAGGAGGAAATGCTGGTTACCAGCATTTTCTCGTTTTCCCACAATGCTTTCAAAAGGCCTGCTTCTAAGGGTCGTCAAAAGTCGTCATTGTGTGGCAAAGGTTAAAAGGGCAAATCCTAATATATTTTGTTTTTTTGCTCCAATCAGCTGCAAATGATGTTAGTAAACACGTGTCCATCAGTTTTCATAAATACCACCCTGCAACATGCCATAAATCACGCTCGAATTGTCACGCTGATATACGGCCTCAAAAATGGTACATGGCTTACTTCCCCTGATTCGCTTATCTTCCCTACCTGTCGTTGTCTGCGCATGTCATATTCTTCGAAGATTCGACTGTCTTATATGACGCATCACTACTAGCCCCAAAAGCGGGCTGACTGTAATATTACGCTCTATAAAGTAGCAATCTTGAAAATAGTTTTTACGTATCAATACGTTTGAGGTGAAATAAGACCTTCTTTAGCAACAGATTTCTCTAAACTGGTGATCATAGTTGAGTGAATTGCACGAGGTAGAGTTTTATTGGGTAAACCTTTATTTCAGTTTGAAATTCAAAAGTAACGGTTGTCGCGTAGGAAAGTGGTTCGGCTCTGTACCCAGGATGCCCATATCAGATTGATGAGTATTTATAGAATGCCATCTAACGGGAGATAATGCCCTACCTGTGTGACGTCACAGGAGCGTAAGCCTGTGTTTACAGTCAGTAGAAATTAGTAGGAACGCTGATGATTATACGCAGATATCTGAGTATTAACAAAGAATTCAGCCGAAAGAATGGTAAATTGTGCAGCCTATGGCTTCAACGTCGAATCAGGAACACATAGAATTAGTATGTTCAAATTTCCGAAGGAATAAAAAAGGAGGAAACTATGGATTCAACGTTTAAACCGGGGCCGGACAGTAACGGCGGATTTTGTGCCATTAGTTCATTCCAAATTGTGTCTGAAACACTTCGAGGACAGTCAGTTCTAATAAGTCCAAAACTCGTAAAAGACGTTGGTTATAGGATATTAGGCTGCGGTTAAAACCTGATGCTGTGCCGACATTGTTCGAAACTCCAAGTCGAAATAAGATAGGCCATAACACAGACATTCCGCAATGGCAATCTCAAAAAAGAAAAAAAAAAACATAAGGTCAGTAATTCCTTTAATTGTTTTTCGTAATATTTTATCCTTTTCTAGATCCACATTCTGGACAAAGGAGAAATTGGTGCCGTTTTCTCCCTTTTTTTCCCAAATGTTTTCAACATTTAACCCTTTACCAAGAGACAAAATTTTAGACTAGTCCAAATAAAAGCACTTGCAGGGAACAAAGTAAACCTAACTGAAAAATTGAAATTTGTTTCCATCAGGATAGAAAACATTGTAGGATAAGAAGAAAATGTTGGTTACTAGCATTTTATTAAAAATTTGGTGGTACATGTACGGCCTTACCGGCCTAGAATCGTGTATTTCTTCGTCTTAAATATCGCTCATTTCACTATCTTAAACAAGGTCCATATTGAAACAAACGCTCCTATGACGTCACAGATCAAGGTGCGCTACAATAAGTAAGGGAGGTTAGCGATGCAAGAAAAACTAATAAGCAAAAATATGAATTGAAAAAAAGTACTTTTACTATATATATTTTTTCAAATTACAATGTTAGTACCCCCGGGCTACGTCTATCAACATACCAATACGGGTTTCCAAGGCTTAGCGTTTTAGTGCTATATATAGTTGATGGGTGAATTACCTTTTCGTTTTGATTTTGAAACACAAGTTAAGTATTTGTTTGGTTTCAAGGACAGACAGTCGCATTTAACTTCTTTCTATATAATCGTTTAATTCAATCAATTTACTAGAGTAGATAAAGAAAAGCTGGTGTACAGTAATACTTTAATTATTGTTGAATAACTGCTGAGGTGTCGACAAACCTCTGTTTCATTTTCAAAATGAACAAACCGCAGGGTCGTCTTGTAAATTATTTTATTTGTATTTGTATTTGTACTTGCTTTAAACATGTTATGTTTTCAAGCAATAAAGTATATGTATGTAAATTGTCAATAAAACCTGCACACTTTTAAGTCTTATACTTGGCATAAAGTTGGGCTCCACAATAGTGGTGTTCCTTTCATTTGGTGAAATTGCCCAAGCCCAGCCCCCTCCCCTTTAGAGAGAGAGAAAGAAGAGAAGAGAGAGAGAGAGATCTTTTTATTTATATCCAAATAACTGGTATTTCTTAACTTGCTAAATAAGTGAACACAGAAATCATCAACCTGATTTATTTTGTCTTCTGCAAATGCTTTCATTCTGGACTAGAATATGATTTTGTCGTTTGGTAAAGAGTAAAATTTCCTTTGTTATTCCTATTGATTTACAGGTAAAGGTAAACGTACATTGATCTGTTACCGCTGGAACAACTGGGTGCTTGTGTTGATACTGTAGAGCAAGATCACGTTGTAGCCTGGTATTCAGGCCCAGCATTTAAAGTCATTCCAATAAACAAAGTCAGTCTAAAACTTTGTCCTTCGGTAGAGCGCTAATACTTTTGACAAAACAAAATTCAAAATTCAATTATAGAGTTATATTTAGAAGTGGTCGGTGATTAGGTTATTATCACCTTCTTTTTCGGCATACCTCAGGTAATCGGAGCCATCGTGGTATGGAATCGGCCGAGTTGTGACGAGTGGCCACCCGACAGACTTTCCCACCAGGATGACGAATTCACCTCAGTTTCAAGAAAAAAAAGGTCTCAAAGATCAATGAACAGACGCGCGTCTGTGTCTTTAAAATGTACAAATAATAAGCAGATTAAAAACCAGTGTACACCTTTAACAAAAACAATGAATTTCAGAGTTAATTGTCTCGTTCCACAGCTTTGACTTGACCTACTTTCATTCGGCAAACCTCGGGTTATAGGAGCCATCACTAGACGTAGGTACAGAATCGGCCGAGTTGTGACGAGTGGACCTAGTTTGCTAAGTGCATCTCAGATGAATCAGTGAAAAAAATACCCTAAAACATCCAAAACCACTCGAAAATTACCCAAAACTATGTACATGTAATTACACCTCAAACAACTTTTCTAACATCTAAACCTGCATGCGAAACGCTTAAATAGACTAATGGCTAATCATGACAGAATTGTTCATACATTTGGTCCTAAAGGTGCCCCTTCAGACTTTGGGAAGAAAATTTTACAAAAATACCCCCTCCCCCAAATAAAAAAAATCATCCTTATACTCCCAAAGCCTTTTAATTTTCATTCATAAAACCCCAGTGCTCGAAAACCATCCCAACAACAAGAGAAATGATAGATTTATTACGGCCCAGGTCGACACCAATGAGAAACACGGCCTATTTTTAGAAGAGCAACTTGCTCATTTACATACCAGAAATACACAGACGAAGCTTCAAACATAGAGTCCGAAGAAGACATAATAGAAAATAATTACATGTTTGTTATATTATGGAATTTAAGCGTCATTAGTCACATGCCACTCACTTGAAATTCCCACGATGTTTTTTTTTTTTTAATTTTTTGCGCGAAATCTAAAAATACTTTAAGAGGCTACGTAGCCTTTTAAGGGAACACTATCATATATTTATTTTGTGTGATTTTTATGATTCTTAATTATTGTTAATTTGTTTTATATTTTCATGCAAATTTCAGCGATATATATATATATTTTTTTTTTCATTTGGTGAGATGTGAAAACTTACCTTTAAGGAAGTAGCTGTCTGTAACCTAAAACGCATCTGCGGACACTTTGCAATCATTATCCTTATAATTTGGCATTCTACAAATACTTATCTGTTTAATTTGGGGATCCTGGGTACAGAACCGGACTACTTTTCTACGCGACAACCGCGTTTGGCATACAGAAAGTCCCCGTTTAGTATATGTAATGTCCCCGATTGGTGAACACAAAGTCCCCGTTGGTATACACAAAGTCCCCATTCCGCCTATAAAAATTCACATGAAAAATCTTTGATTTAGGATGTTCTTTACCATAAAATAGACTGTCCCCTGAAACCGTCAAATCCTTAATCTGAGTTGCTAACGATGATTGGAAATTTAGGTCCCCGATTGGTAGGTTCCTAGTTTAGGTACCCGTTTGGAGGGGGGGGGGGGGGGGGGAGTTGATGGTGTTTGTAGTATGTATGAAAATAAATTTCTCTTTTCTTTTTTCATAATTTATTATAGACCTTGACTTTTGACATTTTTCTTTATCATATTTGTAATGTTGTCGTGACTATGTACTGTGTGCTTGTCAATAAAATATCCGTGTATCTATAATGACTATCATTAATCCTCGGAAGAAATTGGCCAAGCCGGGAATCGAATCAGCGACTCCTTGACCTCAAGTCTTGAACGATACCGACTGAGCTATCGAGGCTCGGCTCAACCTTTAGAACAACACACAAAATGAGACAGAGAAGGATTATGTCAGTACGTATCCCTTTGACTGCTAAGCTCGATTCGCAGACCTTTTGCGGACAGTGCAGATCAAAATCAGACTGCACAGAACGTGCAGTCTGATCTTTAATCTACACTGTCCGATAAGAAGATATAATTCACCGAACCGTAAACTTTGACATGGCAGTAATAGGGTTTTTACTATCCAAATGTTTCATTTTAATTATTCAGCAGGGAAAGGTTTAAGCAAAGAAAAAAAGCAATATGTCAGTCATGGACCCACTTTAATATAACTGTGACTTAACTCATTAGCAAACGCAAATATTTAGGTTTTCCAAATCAAAAGCATTTGCAGACGACAAAATAAAAGTGACTGAAAATTTGTTTTGAGAAGGGTAGAAAACATTGTAGGAAAAGGAGAAAATGCTTGTTACCAAGATTTTCTCCTTTACCCACAATTTTTTCTAAAGGCTTCTTGCTCCGAGTCGTCAAAATTAGGGATTGTGTGGTAATGGGTTAAACGTAACAATTCACATTTAGAAAGGACGAAAACATTGTGGAAAAAGGAGAAAATTATGGTTACCAGCATTTGTTGTTTTTCCTTCATTTTCAAAAGGCATTTTCCTTGGGGGTCGTTAAAAGCCGGGATTGTGTGGTAAAAGGTTAAGTAAGGCTGTTATAAAACAACGTCCACGAATGTTTGACTTCTAAAAATAGATTTAATTAGCTCGAAAATAAGTACCGTTACCCAATACTTTCCAAAAAATAATTTCTTCGTCCCTATTAGTTGACAATCGTTGAATACATGTAAATTTTGGAAAAGAAGCAATAGTTTGTTATGAGCTTTTGCTCCTTTGTCACTATGTTCTCTGATCTATTTAAAAAAAAAAAAACGTTTCTTCTATGTGTTTTGTTTCTTTTGTGTAATATGTCAGTATTCTACAGTTCTAGTTAACTCTTTACAACAGAACAAAATTCAAGACTGGCCCAAATTGAAACAATTTGCAGACGATAAATGGAAATTCACAACCCTTTAGCAGACAATTTTAAAGCATTGTTAATGAGAACGGTACAGTTGTAGAAAAATCAAATTCTGCTAAAATTATTTGACTTTGAAGCTTTTATTTAGTCGATGAAAGGTAAGAAGACATAGTGGGAAAAGGAGAAAATGCCAGTTACAAGCAATTTCTCCTTCCCAAAAATGCTTTTAGATGCCTTCTCTGCAACCCTGGGTTTTAAGGGGCCCACTGAAAAATACTTAAAAACTTAAATCTCTACTAAACGACGTAATCTTATACTATTTGTAGACGACAAATTAAAATGTGGTTCAAATTTTGGGTTTTGTATTTCAAAGGATAGAAAACATTGTTGGAAAAGGGAAAAATGTTGGTAACCAGCATTTTCTTCTTTTCCCACAACTTTTTTCAAAAGCTCTTTTTCGTCAGGGTCATTAAAACTCGAGTCTGTTTGTAACGGGTTAAAGCAGTCTTGGACTCAACGCAGTGCTAAGGTATATATCTTATTCTATTTTAAGATTTAATTATATTTTTATGGACGATTTTAAAACAGAGTGGTAAGATTGAGACCTCCAGGTGTAATTATTTATTTATTTATTTATTTATTTATTTATTGTGTTCTTGAATTTTGATCCATTTTATTGTTGTTATAACCTCATTTCTAACGACAAAATTTTCCTCTAAAACATTCTGAAAGCATATAAGCAGACGACAAAATTACTATCGTTACAAAAGAAAATTTGTAGGTTATTTGAAATGTTCAAAATGAAGTGGGAAAGGGCACGTGTGAAAGCATAAAGGCTGTAATAGTAATTGCTCTTTACAAACAATTTAGTCTGTTTGTCATAATGTTTTCAATGTCGACATTGTGCAAGATGAAAGCATATTTGTGTTTTTATTTTCTAATCTAGTATCAAAGTTACAACATACAGAGACTTTGGCAGCCATGGCGATCACAAAAACACTCCGCCATTTTAAACTGCAAATACTGCTATTTTGTTTGGCCCAAGGGTTGATTTCAATAGCGGTAGCTCTATACACATTAACGTATTTACCGGAAGAACACAGAAATGAGAAACCGGAAATGGAACCCCTATTACCAAAGCGTCACAAGTTTAATAAAACTAAAATGGCCAATATAACTTGGAGTTTTACTTCTGTTGATGGTGAAACATTTGTTTTATTTCGATTTGATAAATTTATCAATGGACTGGAATATTACGACTGGATGAATATGTCATGTCAACAAAAAATACGAAGTATGCCTATTTCAAACCTGGTTACAGGCTGGACGAAATTCCAGACTGGTTCAGTGTCGATGATATCTTTTGTGGGGGCTGTCTCAAAATTCACGGGAAACGAATTGGTTATTTAAGCAATGCTACAATAAATCCAGAGTTAGCGACTGGCAATGTCGGCGGTGAGGTTTTGAATAACATCATGAATCAACCTTTAGAAACAGAATAACTTAACTTGGACCGGGGATTTATTGAAGCTACATCTGAACACATACTGGATATTCCAGATGGTTACACCTTAAACATTGAACTAAGGACATTTCTGAACGCTTTAAACGTTTTACATCCTGATGACGTCAGCGAAACTCGTACATCACGTGGCAAATATGCTGTTCTGGTAACGAGGGTTGAATACGCCAACTTCTATCACAGTACGATGGACTGTTACGAGACTTTTATCATAATGGTTGTATATAACATAAAACCTCAAGATCTTGAGGTTTACTGGGTAGATGCACATCCTAAATCATCCTTGGACAACATATGGGATAAACTTTTCGGTAAATGTAGACGTGTCAAGGCAATACACAACGCAATAACATATAGACATATGGTCTGGAATGGAAAGGGTCAGAGAAGCCCCGTTAATGCCCACAAACTAGAGGATTTGCCTTTTATAATCGAGTACAGACATTTTGTATTGACTAAATACGGAATTTCCAAACAGCATAAAATTGATTGTGCGCAATTCCGAGTGACAATAATATGGCGCCGCCCATATGTTGCACACCCGAGGAATCCAGATGGTTTTGTTGCTAGGCGTATTTACAATGAAGACGAGGTTTGGGAAGCGGTATCCGAGGTCCTTCCGGCTGCTATTATCAATGGTGTTCAGCTGGATAAATTAACAATGTCGGAACAGCTGGAGTTGATAACTATGACCGACATTTTGATAGGTATGCACGGAGCGGGATTATCTCATATACTGTATCTACCGAAAACATCCGCGTTATCGAGTTCTTTACACAACGTACTTCCGTTGGAAATGCACACTTCTGGTCAATGTCTAAATGGCGTAGAATTCCGTATATCGTCTGGATTAACTCGAATTACAAACACGAATTCCGATAACGGCTTTGAAAGAAATGGTTTTGAAAATGGAAGAAAGTCTATGCAAAGATGGCCGCGCCACAGACATGGATATTCAAGATGGTGAAAATGATTAAGCACTGAGACATAGAAGTTAAATCGGAATTTACATGATGTAATTTTATTACAAAC